>OW971867.1:7310000-8565000 GCA_943193625.1 Mucor piriformis
ACATCTTGTTTATTTGCCAGCATTAAAACAGGCACTCCTTCAACTGCATCATTTGTAATCATTTTCTCTATTGCGGTCCCGTTAAATCCCCTTCTTGCATAACGCGTTTTTTAAATTACCAAATGTATCTCGACACTCCTCCAAACGAACGGGATCTGTTGAATCCACGACAAAAACAATTGCATGACATTCTGTATAATATCTCTCCCAAATAGATTGTAAATCTCTTTGTCCACCCAAATCCCAGAAGTTTATCCGCGATGACTTTATATCCACTTTACCAACTACCAAAAGCCTGATGAGTGTCTCCATCTTCAGTTTGCTTATAATTCATAGACTTACTATTCAAACCTACAGTTGGTGCTATTTTATCTGGGTCCAGACCAGCTACACCCATGAATATTGACTTTATGCGTTCCAATAACGTCTAGCATTGTTAAAAAATTACAGTTTTAGACATGACGGTATGAAATAGGAGATGTAACTTACAGTCTTTCCTGCATTGTCGAGCCCAATAATTAAAACATAGTATTCTTCTTTTTGAGTCACGTAATTGTACAATCCGCTTAATAAAGTGTACATTATTATTATAAAAAAAAAGGAACATTCTCACCTGCTGTGCAATTCTGCTTAGTCGTAAAGGAGCGAAAATGGTCACAAAATATGTTGTGATGGTAAACACAAAGGTTGAATTACAAATATATGCTTAACATCCAGCCAAGTTTACTATTGCACGTTACGATAAACACTACCAATGTTTCATCTCGCAATATCGAACCGTGCATACAAATGAATGGTTATTCCTACAATCCGTAATAGTATTAAATAGCCATTTTAGCCATTTGCATGTTACGTAGATAGGATAGAATTCTGGAATATCGAGGAGAGCAAAAAAAAAAAAAACGCCTTCATGCGTCCAGTACATCTACAAATTTGACGCCATGAAAAATATAAGGCTATAATTAGAGATTTACGCACTGTTATCGTTTACATTTTAGATTAATAACAACATGTGTACACAGCTGGTTTATGCTACTGCAATTATCTATTAATATACTCCCAAGCTGTAGAATCGTTATTTTAAGTTTTTCACATAACCTTATCGCACTAGATGAGGATGGTCCAATTAGTCAGTTTTTATGCAGTATGGCTAGAATGAGATATTATTATGCTTTTATAATAAAAAAAGGGCTATTGTTTGCCACATTTCGAAATACAGTTAACAATAGTTGTATGGCATAATATAAAAAAAAATGATTAAGTAACATTCATCAATGCCGTACCATATAACTTTTAATACCTTAAAACTTGTTCTACAGAAACGATTTAATATTACATATCGAGCCATGCATTTACTACATGTTCCAAGTATCTGTGTCTCTTTGATAATATATGCACCTACGCATTGTTGGTCATAACTGGCCCCAGCGGACTCTCTTTTCTTGTGTATCGTGGGATCTGATCATAATGATCTTTACGGCTCTAAATAGCACAATAACAACAAATTTCTAAATAAAGACATCTACATCTACAAATAGCAGAATCATGTCAGATACATAACACTATATGAAAGCATTTAAGTTTTGCATCAAGTACATGTAAAATTATAATTAGGGGTCGTAACTCCTTGATATTACGTCAATTTACTATTGGAAATTTCTGCTATTTTCGTTAAACAATTTGGAGTATAAATTTTTGATAGTGGAAAAAGTCCGCAATTATACGGGTAGATTTGCTTTCACATGAATTGATGGTATTTTCACGGTATTTACAAATTGTCCTCCATTGTTACTAGGGCCTGGTTATTCAAAGTCGAGTCCTTGTGTAAATTTGTTTCGGAAATGTCGGATATTCTCGTAAATTCTAGGAAAACGAGCCAGAGCTTAAGGGAAAAAGTCTGCTAGGTATTATGCGACTACAATGAGTACACACTTCAAGTGAGACATGTTACGATGAGTACATAAATCTGAGTCAAATATTAATCACAACGGGACTTTGCGACTGTACAACATACACAAGATGTTACAGCTTGTGCGAGCACATGTAAGCTAGACTTTTAAACACAATAAAGGTACAGACCATTGTTCACCGTTGAAATAAAAATACACAATAGAAAAGCCTCTTGAAACATTCTTCGGTTGACTAAATTTAAACTTTCGTTCTGATTGTGTGTCATATAGCTGATTTGGTATAATTAGTTAAATTTACCGTGTATCATCTTGTAAAATATCTTTTTTCAAAGTCATATTAATAGTTTCGAACAGAATAGTTTATTAGAACAAGGTTTAAGCGAGTTAAGAATCTAAGTCCATTCTTGTTTCAAATGGCATTTCAATTTCCTGGTTTAAACCAAGATAACCATCACTAACCAAATACAAAGTATAGCGGTGTTTACCGATATGAGCAGGTGTATCAAAAGAGATACTTGAGCTAATTCTATTTCCCAGAGTTTCGTTGGGTCCATTACGCATACTGACACGCTTCAAACCTAACAATTCATCACTACTAGTGTCGCCCAAAACCAGCCACCAAGATTCGTATTGAGGTTTGGGGAATCGAGGAGAAAAGATTCTTCCGTCATGAGGCTTTCTTTTACTGTCACGGGGAGTTAATCTATTCAATTGTACAGATATCTTATAGGTTGTTTCAGGGATCAGATACGTCTTTTTAGTTTCGATTTCTGCCTTCACATTGATATTTGGAAGTCTACTAACTACACGTCGAATCTATCATAGTTTATGAGTATGTTTGTAACACGGTATTTTAAGATTTGTATTACCTCGTCCACATTCCTCTCGTCGAGGTCTCGTACGTTGGAGAATATTTGCTTAATTTGGGTATCCGAAAGTTTCGTAAGTTCATTTAATGCCTTTACCGGTTTTCCCTACAAAGACAATGAGTATCACTTTGTTTTTCATATATATCCAAAAGAGTATTACCTTATGACGGATATGATGAAGCATTTTCTGTTCGATATGAGGCAACGTCAAAAGTGGAGACTCATCATGCCAGCGAGCTTGTTTGATACATTGGAGCATATTCATCATAGTTAAACTGGTGTTTAAAAATCCACTATCTGCAGCAACATCGATCATTGCCTGTGAGAAACGAATAGCCGAATCCAGAACAGTGATCTGGTCCGTGATGTAATCGGAACTAGGCAATGCGAGACGGCTAATATGAGCCTGGACTAAGACATACGCTTTGACGTGAGGACTGATGAAGTTTGGAGTACCTTTGACATCATAAGGAATAAACTTTTCAATCTCTTGATTCAAAAGATCCTCCTGACAACGAGCAGGAAGTTCTTCGTATTCAGGTACATTACCCAATATGTCAAGGATATCATCTAAGCCAGAGTTCTTGTGTACATGGTCTCTGAAATGACGAACGGTTTGAGGGTGAAGATAATAATAAGAGGCAATACGGGCAGAAATTAGGGGCACTAATTCGAAATCATCCACGATTTCTACACACCCAGCATCTGCAAGTCGTCCTGTAACCTCGTTAATGGTGTTCGATAAAAATGTATCGACACCCTTTTGCGTCATGTCGTCGAGACCATAATAGGTAGGGTTTTGTTGCAAACGTCTATAGAAGTAAGTCCAGGTCAAATAATCAAGAGCATCTTGCTTCGACTTGATTGTGCCACCGACAATCTCGGCATTGATATGGTCATCCAAAAACTTGTGAAGACTGGATTCAACAGGGAAAGGCTCATGCAAAAACTTTTTGAAAAAGTTCTTCTTACTATCTTGCACAAAAACACGAGAGATACCAGTATTATCAAACTGAGGACGACCAGCACGACCCATCATTTGAAGAATATCTGTAATGGGGAAATCCACATAACGACGTTCCTTGTAGTTATAAAACTCGGTACCTTTAATAACAACCAGATGAGCAGGTAAATTAACACCCCAAGCCAAAGTACTAGTAGCAATCAAAATTTGGATCTTCATGTTCAAAAAAAGTTCTTCTACAACTTTTCTATCACTTTCCTTTAAACCAGCATGATGAAGACCGATACCGAATGCAAGTGACATGCGGAGTGATTCATCTTGGACGCTATCCAAAATCATTTCCATCTCTATATCAGCCATATGTAGCCATTGACGAGGATTATCTTCCATTCCACAATAAGCAATCAAGTCTTGGGCAGTTAAACGAGTTTGACGACGAGAGGAAACAAAGACAATGACAGGCTGTGTAGGTGAATGCGTCTTGATAGCAGCATAGGTAGGTTTGTTCATAGTAGCCATTCGAGGACAATAATGCTTGCCAGGAAATCCATCAATATAAATCTCCAAAGGTACAGGGCGAACAGAATGTCTGAAATTGAAAAGTCCAATCTTATCAATACCCAACCAATTACCTAAATCGATAGCATTGGCAAGAGCGGTAGAGAGACCTACAATACGCACTTTCTTCTCCAATTGAGAGCCGATGTAATTCATACGGGATACAATAACTTCGAGAATAGGACCACGATCACCACCAAGCAGATGGATTTCATCAATAATGACGCAAGATACATCACGGACATAACTACGCTTTTGCCAACTACGACTGATACCATCCCATTTTTCGGGTGTGGTGATGATGATATCTGCAGCTTCAATTGTCTTGAGATCAGGGGTCACATCGCCTGTCAATTCTACAAGCTTTTTATTCATCGGGCCAGTCAGACGTTTACCCCAGTCACCAACTCTTTCCTTGACAAGCGCCTTCATGGGAGCAATATAAACAACCTTAGATCCAGGGCGATCTCTGAAAGCTGCCCACATAACCAATTCGGCAGCTACAGTCTTACCAGAACCGGTAGGTGCACCAACAAGAGCATTACTGTCTGTATTATACAAAGTATGGAAGATTTGAGTTTGTACAGGATTGAAATGAGTAAATCTTTTGGCACAAATGTTTTCCAGAACTTCATTCTTAAGAGCCGTGATAGGAAGTGGCTGTAAATCAAGCAGATCAGTATGGGGAGGGTAGAGTTCAGGCAAGATCAAATGTTGGAAAGAGATGGGGAGAATTGTTTCAGCACCTAACCAACGATCCGAAACAGCACGAATGTAAATTTGAGCAGGAAGAGGTTCGACCAAAGGGACAGTAAATTGGATCTTGACAGGTTCACCAAATTGCTTCTTGTAGAGTAAGAAATATTCGGTGTAGTAAATCTCGACATTGTCAGAATCCTCTGCCCAAATGTACCACGGTTCAACGCTACCATGAATACGATCGTTCCAAACAAAATCAGGTGTGATGGTAAGCTCCACATTTAAGACGTTACGAGTAATGGGGGCAATACGAGCGTCTAGTAAAAGCATAGGAAATTCATCCACACACTTGGAGATGGTCATTCCCATACGTTTATGATGAACAAGCTCGCCTAACTCATTAGGATCCATATCACGCATTTCTTCAATAGATACTTCGTGTGTACGGTTTTCAATCTTGCCAATGATATCATGAGGGAGACCCATTTGACGCAAAGGATGTTGGAAAGTCCACATACGCTTTTCAACGGCCTTGTTAATTTGTAGCAACACTGAAGCTGTAGGTCCCCAGTTTCTGTTCAAGGCAATTTCGAACAATGCGCGAGCGATACGACCCGAGTTTTGAGCGACATAGGCGCAATCTGAAACAAGCGCGAAATCTTCAATGTATGCATTAGAAACGTAAGATTGAAGTAAAATGTTGACCTTGCCGTGTGTATCTTCAGTACCACCCTGTTATATTTTAAAATCAAAACCATTGTTTATACATATCCTTTATAATCTACTTACCCTGATATCACAAGCACATGAATTTTCCAAAAGTTTCTTTAATTCCTGGTGTTCAGTATCTCGAGATTTGATTTGATCGAATTCGGAACTCATACTCATCATGGAAAGAACATCAGCTTCAGTCATACGAGGTTTCATCATAGTGTTAAATATTTCGATACTGGTATGTTTGATGTAAAAGTTGGAAGAGATTCGACCGAGATCTTTAGAAATCAAATATCCCGTATTTTCATCAAAAACAATCATTTGACATTTAGCCAATTTACGCGCGGCCAAGGTAATGATTTCGTGACGTTTACGGCCAAGCAGAGGATCATTAAGAGGTTCACTATTATCCATACCATAAATCATGGGATTCTTCTTCATACGGACATAGAGGTAGGTGTAACTGAGCCAGGTCACAGCTTCATCCACATTGGTGACCGTACCCAAAGCAATTTCGGCATTGAGATTATCGACAATATTCTCAATAAATTTAGATTCAATAGGATGTTGCTGAGTAATTGCTGAAATATAATGAGATAATCTATCATGCGTAGTCAGAATATAACCCACGCCGTGTGTTTCATATTGAGGACGACCTGCACGACCAAAGATTTGGAGGACATCGAGAATCGATAAATCAATGTAGCTACCCTTAGTGGAATCGTACACTTGAGTACCCTTGATCACAACCGCATAGGCGGGTAAGTTGACACCCCAAGCAAGTGTCGCAGTACAACAAAGTACCTTTAGAGCGCCTTCTTGGAACATCTTTTCAGTCATTGTACGATCGGACCTAAGCATACCAGCATGATGAATACCAAAACCATACTGGAAAAGTTCCTTCATTTCCTTGTTTCGAGATTTTGCAATATCTCTCTTGAACTGAGTATACCGGGAAGACTCTGAACAATCGAAGTAATCTAACCAGACATATTAATACCAATTTCAGTTGTATGATATAAAATGCTTACCTCCGAGAGCTTCAGTAGCTACTTCCTCACGAAGCATTTGAGCCGTCTTTACCGTTTCCTTTCTTGCATGGACAAAGACCATCACTTGATGACCATCTTTCACAAGCTCTGAGACCTTGTCGAAACAAGCGCGATTCATTCTTTCATTTGATGGAAGTGTATTTGGCTTACCCTTAATACCCAAGAAATGCTGCTCCAAAGGGACGGGTCTGAAGCCATTATCAAAGTAAAACAGGCCTTGGTATGGATTTACTCTCAAGAAAGCTGCAACATCCAAATAATTGGGAAGAGTGGCAGAGAGACCGACAATACGAATCAAGGACTGACTAGATTCGACTTGACGAAGGGTTCGAGCAATGATACTCTCAATGACAGCACCACGATCTTCGTGCAAAAGATGCACTTCATCAATAATCAACAGCTTTACTTTCTATAAAAACATTTAGTTTATACATCTCCTATCGACATATATAAGTTACCTGAGTAAGTTCTACATCACCAGTACCTTTTCTAGTGATAACATCCCATTTCTCAGGCGTAGTAACGATAAATTGAGTTGCACTGATTTCTGTTTTTGTTAATTGCATGTCACCAGTTAATTCACGAACACTAACACCCAAAAACTTCAAACGTTTTCCCATCTTTTCGACAATTTCAGCAGCAAGGGCTTTCATAGGAGCGACGTAAATAATTTTAAAATCGTTTTTGGCGATAGTGAAATCGATTTCTGTAGTGCCTTTTCTAGGAGGAGGGGAACAATGCTGAGCAATACATCGAAGCACAGCTAACATGGCAACATCGGTTTTACCCTATGTAAAATACATCAATAAAAGCAATCCCACAAAAATAGTAATGACTTACTGCACCAGTAGGAGCACAGACAAGCATATTTTCGTTCGTCTCGTAAGCTACCGGATATACGATTGATTGAACTCTGTTAAGAGTTTCATATGCCTATCATAAAAATTCAACACTTTTATTCTCACCAGTAATGTAATATAGCTTACCTTGAATGCACCTCTGGCTAAACTATCGAGTTCAGTGATATTAATGAGCTTCTCGCCAAAACGTATAGGTGCTTTTTTGGGGACTGGGATGATAGTTTCTTCGTAGTCATTGAATTCTTCACGTACTGTACCAGCAGGTAATGCGTAACGAGTACCAAATAATGATAAGGTACCTCCTTGTTGACTTGCTTGATACACATGAGGATAATTGACAGCAGCTTTAGTCTTGTAATTAGAACTAAATAAGGGTGTTTCACTAGCGCTAATAAGAGCGTCTTCTCTAGCTTGTCTTAGGGCTTCACCATCGAACCCCAAAATACTCATAGAGACCGAGTTTGCATCATCTAGTTGTTTAATTTAATACCATGTTCAATATGAACGGAACAGCTCACATACCTTCAGCTCTGTTATTGGCCTTCAAAGCCTTCTTTTGCTCTTTTCGCTGTCTTTTCTCCTCACGTATTTCCTTCTCTGATTGAACGGTGAATTGGGGACCATAAGCAGGACGACGAGGTTCGACAGGAGCTGTTGTTCTTCCTCTTGGTTGTTGTTCATCATAATCGGACATTCTAATGATATTATGTACAATGGTAGAACGGTTCAGGATCAATTCTGATATGAAATCAAAGGCTTGGTAACCTAGTAGTTCAACAAGAGATGCCTGAATACTCTCATCGCTGTCTCCGGATCTGATGACAGTGAACACATCCGCACACAATTGATGGGCATTTAAACCCAGGTCAGGATTTTCAGAAATATATTTACTTGCTTGTCTAAAGTATAGAAAATTGGTTCAACAACTTGGCGTTTACAATTAACTGTAACTTACTGTAAAAGCCAGTTACGGTCATAAACAGCAGCATTTGTTTTGCTGCTGGGTGCGTTATTCTCTGGTATGTGTTCTCTAACAACCGGGACTGGCGGCTCTTCTTCCTTCAAGTTGACGAATGGTTTGTCGGGAACATGAAAGTCAATGTCACTTCCAAAAGTCACCTCTGTGAAATGTGGCACAACTAGGTTAGAATTAGATTAAAACACTTGAATATCAAAGTATACCTTCTGTCACGGTATAGTCTTTTCCGTATTTCTCGACGAGATCAACAAAAGCCTCTACTGTCTCATTCCAGTTCTTGTTGTTTACAGGTGTGGAGGAAGATAAGAAATCAACAGGTTGAGACTTAGCTTTGCCTTTTCCTTTTGAGTTAGGCTTACTAGTTGCTAGTAGCTGATGAAGAACAGAACTAAACGGTGTGGTGCTGACCATTAATTTGAAAATATTCGAGTTGTGTATCCAAAAACGAAAAATCTATCCTTTAATTTATACACAAAAAATATTGTCGCGCAGCACTGGCTTTCAAAGGGAACGTCTACAAATGAACTTTTTCCTCAATGTCACGTGTTTTTTTAATTAACTAGGTTGTACGCATGATTAAACAGTTACAGTGATGTAAGTTATAAAAGAAAATTAAATGAGCATGACATAGTCCAATTAAATAGAGCGTGTAAATAGGTCAAAAGCCTTATCATTTTTTACTACATTATTCACAGGAGCAGTGATAAATTGAACTACTTGATTTTATCCGAAATCAGTACTTTTATATGGGAGCCGCAGCTCCGTTTTTATTTAAAGTCCTCTAAAAGTCAAAAAAAATCCAATACTTAGATTATTGTCATTCGATCATAAACAAGTTTTACTTATGTTAAGCTAGGCATAATTCTCTTAATAAATTGAGTAACTACCTTTTCTTTATCTTATTTCCCTTTCAAAATTACACGTAAAAAGTATGGTATTACTTGGTTTCTATGAAGTGATTGTTACTTACTGACTTTACATGTGTTGGATCGACCTCGTTTAAGCAAAAGTAACGGTAAAAAAAGAAGTCTATACGTAGTAATTGACCAATATTTTATCAGTCTATGTCATGCTTTTTTCGGGCGTTTTGAGAAACGGCCGTGTAAATTGACCGTATATCAAGAATTTCACTCAAATAAGGCTAAAAGCTATTTTGATTACCTAATTGATGTAGACCTTAAACATACTATAAGGTAATTTTCATACATGTTCTTTAATATGTTTGAGGATGGCGCTAGGGAACAATGAAACAACGAAACAAAAGGCAAAATCAAATACTTTTATTTTATCTTCATATATTTGTTGCCCTTATTATAAATGAAATCTTTCTAGTCTGAAGACCCGTTTTTCAATTATTTTTATGGACACCTTCTTAACGAGTTTATGAAAGCTTTAATAAAAAATAAAAAAAGGGAGAAAAATGACACCTACCGACAAGAAGTTAAAGAATACATATGCAGCCACGCTAAATACCATCGAAAACCTCGCCACTACGCCAAAGAATACAAAATGTTAATTGATAAGCTACTAAATAATAATGAGGACGATTTTGTGGGGGTGTTATTCCATACTACTACACAAGGGAATGTTGCTGTTAATTTTGTTGGATGTGGTGTGTCAATGCAGGCTTGAGGAGAACAGCAATGTGACGATATATAAGAAGAAACACAGGAAGACGACAATGATCCGATTTGTATATCGAACATCATCTAAGAAGCACCAGCAAATACTCCCACTTATTTATCAAAGGAAAAAATCAGCAAGAAAGGTTTGACACAATTAATGGTAGTTGGATGGCCAATAAATATTGTATATCTGACATGTGCTTTGATTCCAAAAAATTTAACATTGCATGCACTTGATCCTATTAAACCAGCACAGCTCTCTAACATACCACGTAAATTTTTTTTCGCTGTTTAATTTATGTTTTGGACGGGAACTGGCGGTTCCAGTCCAAGTGTAATCAAAGTACATTCTCATTTCGCTATTCTTTGTCTCTGTTCACAGCGGATCAGAGCTTTTTTTTTTTTCTGGCTTAGAATACACAAAATAAAAAGGTTGTTATGGAATAGGATTTGTAATCGTTTAACCGTTGATATCATTGCTAGACTTTGATTTTACGATTTACAAAAATCCCAATGATACTGCGTGCATTAATAACTCTCGGAAATATCCTAGATATTTAAAATAATGATATGTATGACCAATTGGGAGGAGGAAAACATTTGACATTTAAACGGATTGCTAGCGCCCGAACTTCTTTTTCAATTCTCCTACACAATATCATGTCATTCAAGACAAAAACAATCAAATATCAATATGTCAAAAATGAATTTATAGTATGAATATGTGTTTGATGAAGGGGATAGTTTATATATGCATTGCACATGTATTTAAGTTTCCAGTTTGAAAATTAAGTCCGAGGAATTACAGTCTTTGTTTGTATGGCTTTATTTACAAAGCCTGTGTAGACAGATTACCAAAATAAAAAGACTGCAAATATACTAGTAAACTAACTTTGAGTGGCTTTCACCTGATTGATTTCATTACATTTCTAGTTACCAAATATGGACCAGCGCGTCCTTTTGGTCCCACAAATGCAGCCCTTGCTAAAAACACATAGTGCAAACCATTCGAGAATGACAAATTATAATACTACTTCTGTACTTACAGACGATACCAATACGATCCCGAACTCAGATTCTGAGTTCTCTAATAAGGACAACGTTCTTCATGAGGGTAATTTGTCTTGTGAATCAAGTGTAATTGCTACTGACCTGGAAGTTAGAATTCATTGTTTGCGATATAAATTTTAAAAAAATAACACACATTTAAGATATTTGCAGCATCCATTTTTTTTTCAAATAGTGCGCGGAAGTAGTGTATATCTGTCAAATTATTACATGTCAATATTCTAAATTCATGAGGTTCTATAACGTATTTTATTTATTTATTTGATTTATTTCCAATCGTCGTCATCATCATCGTCGTCGTCATCGCTTTGCATAGCCGTTTTTCTCTGCTGTAATACAGCAGCAAGACTAGAAGCCATGCTTTCGTTGGTGTTACTGGTGGTAGACATAGGGCTTGCAGATCTAGCGCTAGTAGGTGCAGATTTCAACGTACCACCCTTTTTTAAAGATCCGAAACCACCTGTAGAACGAATGGCAGCCATCAGATCATTGCGGCCACTAGTAGATGCTGTCGCGGGTTTGGGTATAGGCGATGATGTAGGTGATGAAGCAAAATTACCTGGAGGTGGAGGTGGATGTGGGACATTCATCATTGGTGGAGGTGGGGGTGCGGGTGGGGAGATACTCGCCATTGGAGGTGGTGGAGGCGCAGGAGGAGAGGTGTTCTTCGTAAAAGGTGGGGGTGGGGGTGGTGCTGCTTGGTGAGTATTGAATGATGGTATAGATGGAGTTTGTCTTAAACCACGGTTGGGAAGAGGTGGAGGAGGAGGACCAGCAGGACTTCTACTTTTCATGGGTGGTATAGGTGGAGGAGGCATGTTATTTCTAGTGGATCTTCTAGAAGGTGGTGGAGGTGGAGGTGGGGCTCTTCTGTTAGTAGTAGGGGCATCATTCTTGCTATTTCTATACTCCTGAATAAAGCTTTGAATGAAATCCTGGTTTTGGTCGATGTCAGCCGCTGAAAAATCATCCAGTTTCTCTAACTCCTTCAAGATAGCTAGTATCTCGGGGTCGTTATTATCAATGCTGAATCCTTTGCCTGGTATATAACTCACACGACCAACATCGTTACTAGAATCCATGTTTAGTACTTATAATACCCTGTTGTTCAAGTCATGTACCTTTTTTTATGTTTGGCTTCTCTGTTGGACAATTTATCATGGAACAAGTCCGCCTCGCCCTGATGGACAAACAAGATACCAGCGAGACAATCCTACGGAAAACAAATCAACACACTAACCACAAATCAAAATAAATTGGCACTTACATCCGTCTCGAAGGTATGGAAATAAGCACAATCCTTAAGGTACTGAAACCCTTCGTATAACTCCTGCTCCCAGACGACACCCTTACCATTCTCCATGTCAATGAGTCGAATAAAGTGGGAATTGTTTTTATTTCGATCTTTACAAAACGCTATAGCACCCCATAACCCCGAGTATTTCCAGGCGTTATTCTTAGCTATATATAGACGAGCAACAGCAGCTATAAAGATATTCTTTCACATAAAAGTTAGATCATCATCAGTGAATGTTTTCAGTTACAAACATACGGAAGAAGTCAAAGCATCTCTGACAATGCGCTTGTCTTCTACTCTTGGGAGAGTAGCTGATTTTGTTGATTTCATTCACTGATTGGTATACGAAATAGGGAAAAAGAAATAGGAACGTGGGATTTGACCCCTTTTCTTACAGTATTTGTACTTTAAATTCAGACAATGTTAGAATGAAAATTGATTTTCAGATATTTAGCTGACGTTTTTTAGACGGAAGATAATTAATTTTCAGACTAATAGAGATTTATATCTAGACTTTTTCACCCACTAACATCCAATAATGTATTATGTCAATTGGTAATTGCCAAATAATAATCTCTGGTCCTGTACGCCGAAAGACAGTGGATACAGGTGGATCTCTGAGACTGAATTTATTTGAAGAAAGCTTGGAGGGCAAGTGGGTGTGCCTAAACATTTTGTTATCTCCCTTATGCCCATACAATATAACACATAAAGCTAAAGTACTAGAACAGAATTTTGGCACTAATTAGAAGGCGTTCACAAGAAAATTACCTTTTAATAATTGTATCAATCAAGCTCACCGCCGTATTAAATCCAATATTATACAGACATGTGCTGCCGTGAGGGACATCACATTTAGAGCCAAAAAAATTTGTGAATTACCATGTCTTTTTGAACCCACGTGGACAAGCCCACAATGGTATCTTTGAGGGAAACTTTTGATACAGCATGTGTCAACTGATAAATAGCCAAAGAATCACTTACATAACAAATCAAAGAATGTCACATAACGCTCTGTAATTAAATCAATCTCTCGTGAATACTGCTACCAATTCATTTGCCAAGGGAACCCTATCTGGTATAAAGATGACTGCATTAATGAAGAAGTAAAAACAATGATCCACGATATGTGCACACCTTTCAAGCAGGCACTGAACAGAAAAAATACCTTGACGAACTTGGAAATGATCCAAGTGCATTTGTCTGATTTTTATTATTTCTCAATGCCGGATCGGAGCGCGAAATCGAAGAACATAATCCTTACGATGTGAAGCGACTCCCACTGGCAAAGCTCATTTCGCTGTTACCAAAAGTATCAGTACATTGGAGATCAATCACACTAAGTGTGAACGCCTTGTCATGTTTTACAAAAGCGTCACTGCCACGGGGATTCTAAAGTCAGCTAAGATTTTTTTATGATGTTTTCGAAACTGCGATACAGAGAGTGAGTATAGATATTGTATCAAATCAGGCTTATATATTCCTTACTTTTATATTTGGAGCGTTGCTGAATTAACACCAGATGAAAACAACCAGATTCTTTTTGGAAACTTGATACGAACTGATGATTTTGTTGTGGGGTTATTGTTTTACAAAAGATGTCAAGCCAGTTATGGCCCTTCTTTGCAACGCTTTGAGTTGACTCTTCACAACTTCACTTTACCAGAAGTAGCAAAGGATTATTGTCCGATTTTTGTTGACCCTGGGCGTAAGTCTGTACACTGCCGTGAGTGGTTTAAACGGAGCTAGGCACACAATAATTCGCTGCAGTACTAAAGAGTATTGTCATCTTATTGGTTCGACTATTCTTTCTGCCCAGCAGCAATTTTTGCTAAGTCAAAACGGAATAGAGGGTATTGAATCAAGAATTCCCACAACCAAGACATCAAACCCGGAGTGTTTTCTAGACCATGTTCAATATCTGCTTGGCAACATAAATACTTAATTCAACTTTTACAATTCCAGTACTGCAAAAAAAAAAAAAAAAAAAAAAAAAAAAAAAAAAACGCCTCCAACTTTATCAAGGGAGGCAAAAAGCGCAAGGAACTATGGTGAATATGCTTATAAACGGCGACAACAAATATTATCGAAGTAGGAGAAACAAGAAGAGGCAAAAAAAGAAGAAACAAAAGAATAAAAGAAAGAAGAGACTAAATAAGAACGATGTTATCAAGTATAAATATTTTCTACTTGAATATATTCAAACAGTTATTAAATTTTTCTCTAGAGAAAAATTGAACAAATGGAGGCCCATCAAATAGAAAGAAGACAAGACGAAGGGCTCTGATAGTATTTGGAAATAGAATGTTCAATAAAGACACCAACAAGATCAGGACGCTCAGAAGTGGGGTGGCGGGTATCTTATGGCGCGCGCTGAAAAGACAGAAGTGGCTGGACAACTTATCACAATCACAATTGACGAATTCCGAACATACAAAGTTTGCAGTAAATGCCAAACTCTAACCTTGATGCCAGCCTCGCCTATTACTAGATTGAGTGTGCTTGCCTGTTCTTCTTGCCATGCTCTTTGGCAAAGAGACATTAATACCTCGCGAAACATGATGACAATCTCTATCAGCATTTGGCAGGGACGAGAAAGACCAACACCTTTTCAACGAACCCCACCACACCGCCAAAGTCATCGCTGTAACAAAAACAGCTTACCTAGTGTATTCAGATGAACACATTCACTCAGCTTTTGTTGTTCGGATGCTTTACAGGTAAGCGTATGAAAATTATTTTTACTTTGTTTAAAAACTAATCTCACTTCTACATTTTATTCTTCGTTTGTCTAACATGAATTTAAAGTAGAAGTAATTGTATAGCGGACTTGAACCTAGTGGAAATATTTATTAAAGATCACTCGTTCTCGTTACTGATTTGTTTTCTTTTGACAGGAATTCTCTCGAATGGACTATTCCATGTCACATCATCGTGCTCATCAGGTTCGCTGTCTTGCTCGAATAGTTTCTGGTCTACGAGTGATTTTGCTTTTTTGGTTTCCGTTGTATAACCTACATCCGCCGTAGTGATATTTTGAGCCTTCGTGTACAGTTCAAACTCTAATAAAATGTTAGTTTGGATCCTTGTATATATACATTTACGTATTACCTGCTCCACTGTTAGTTTCTTGTTTTTCATATTTGATTCCCTTGTAATGTATCCTTTCTTCTTCGATACAAGACTGCTCGTGTATTGTTTTTAAGACTGTGATTATCTCCAATCCCCCCTTTGTGTTTTTTGACAAGAAGTATTTACTTTGATTTCGTTTAAAATGATCAACCTGATCTGCTTCGTGTTTATCCTTCATCTTTATGCGTGTCTGGCTTGTTTTACTATGGGATGTTGGCGAACCTTGGGGCACATAAACGTCTTCTGATGAGGAGCCCTTTATAGAACTGGAATCTCGTCTTACGGGACTTCTTTTCATCGATGGCTCCATATAGTCTTTATATACAACGAAGGGTTTCTCGACTGGCTGTCTTGTCTTTGCTTGCGGTATAGTGACGCCTTTATAATCAGCAGAGGTTAATCTATTTTCAGCTTTGTCGACCTTGGAGCGTGTTGGCTTAAATATATGACTTGTTGAATCATTTTTACTTATTTTACTGGTAAGACTAGTCAAACTACTGGATGGCTCGTCTCTATATACTGCTATTTTAGGCTCTGCTTTTGTTGAAGACCTGACATCATTGCCAAACGAAGCCCGATTAAGTGCTCCATGAGCTGCCTGGATGCCTGCGTACACATTAGATGGAACTGAGTACCTAGAACTGCTATCGAATTTATGTCCAAGCATCGTTCGGCCATTCTTTTTCATTAGCTCCTGCTGCTTTTTCGCTTCGTTTTCTCTGATGATCCCTCGTTTGATTCTTTCTACCACTCGTAATTTGAGGCTTTCGAGCTTCTTTTCCAACCTGCCTGCACATCGTGTAACTCTTTCTATGCCTATTTTATAAACCTCTATGGCTTCTTCGTGTCTATATAGACAAGTTAAAATATAAACCGTACTAGTAATGGGTTCTTACTTGTTTGAGCTTTCAAGCAGTGATGCGTATTCTTCGTAAAATAAGCCTGAATTTTGCCCGATTTTGTTCTTGATGAGAAAAAGAAAAAGGTCCTTGGGTTCCTCCAGCCATTTTGAATATTCAATACATAACTTCAAGTATCTGACATCGTCTTTATACTGAGGATCTGTTGGGAATTTATTGGTCGCGTCAAATAACACTGTTTCGAGTTCAGGTCCACCGTATCCGTCTGGAGTCATTTCAACTAGCCATTCTGCATAGTCAACATATATTGACAAGGGATCGTGTTCATCGTCAATTTTTTCTAGCTTCTCGTTGAACATTTTCTTCTCGATCTTGAATGCTTCGTCTCTTTCTTCTCTGCTCATGCTTAGTACTGCGTTCAATGCCCCTATACGTCTTCCTTGTTTTCGAGATCTAATGTTTTCTTGAAAGGTCTCGATAAAATCTGCTTTAGGTGTCGCATCGAGGATAGCCTTTCGTTCGTCATTGGTTAGCGCTTTAAGAGCATTGAGTTTTTCTTTTGTGAATTCCATTTGTTGTTGACTGAATTAAAAGAGGGATTTTTTCGGATACAGTATTTTCACAAGAAAAAAACTACGTCACAGTGTTCTCTCTGCGGTAATGGGCTCTATTTTCGATACAATTCCACTGAAAGAGCCAGCAGTAGATTTCGGGACTTGATCCGATTACTGTTGAACATGTATTAGACAGGATAAAATATGAAATCGATAGACAGTGTGTTTGTGTGTTACACTGAATGATTGGAGACTGATTGAACTCTAAGTTGGGTTTGTTTTTCATAACGAAAGTGCATGAAAATTGCAATTGTAACTATTTAGGTAACAAATACTTACAAGTGACAAAATAACCTTTTTTTCGTAAGTCTAAAAAAAGACGGAAAAAATAGCTGAAGGACACGCTCGGGAAATATGAGGAAATGGTGATACAAATGACAGGATAAACGGTCAGCAAATTTACATTTTTTTATCTTTCTTTTTTTTTCCTGTTTCTTTCTTTCTTATCCGTTGAACTTGTATATTCCAAAGTGTTGCTAAACAACAAAAATAACGCAAAAAATTGACAATTGAAAGCACGACATGACTTTAACATTAAATGAGCTGGAAACTGTTCAAGCTGATTCAGACATTACGACATCATCTCAAATTGGATTTGAAAAGCTCAGTATACAGTCAACAGACGCCCCTGAGAATGTTACCCAAAAGCCTTTAATATATACGAACTCTGATGTAGTTTTAAAGCCTGATGATGTTGTGTCACCAGGATCTGTTAATTCTTCGGGTAGTGCCTCTCCAACAATAAGTACAAACTCACCACGCCTCATTGTGCAACCTCAACATTCACCTTCATTTCAGGCTAGGCCACTTCAGTATTCGCCATCCTTTCAAGCACCAAGACCTCTTCAATATTCAGCTTCCTTTCAACGTCTTTCGCTGAATCCTAACCAACAAAGAGCTTATCCTTATAACCCCGCTTTAAGCAGACAGTCTACAGGTTACTATGGTGATAACAGACCATCACCTCAGTACAGACAAGGTGCCCCGTTACCGCCACAACCCATGATGCCAGGCCCATCATTTTCACCATCTCAACAGCGACAAAATAACCACCGTCCTCCTCCTCCGCCTCCTACTCATACACACTATCCTAATAATTACAATCCTCAAATGAGACCACGTCCTTTCAATGATTCCTCTGCTATTCTTGTACCCTCTCAAGATGGGTCCTATCTGGCTGATAGCTCTGTAGCTGTAGCAAACTCAGCGGGTAAGAAGCCCAAGAAAAGTCCTTTCCTACCTGCCGATAAGGAATCATTGGCAATGTATCGCAAGGAAGCCGAAGGCAATGACCCTCCCGCAGTTCTAGAATTAGCAAAGTTTTTAGTAGAGGCAGCAAACCAATTACGCACCGACGAACAGGATCCAAATCGTACAAAGAGAGCACGAGACGCTATGTTGATGGAAGCACAGAAATTATGTAAGAAACTGGCTGCGCATTCTGGCATGGGTAAACAAGGTTATGCTGAAGCGCAATTCTATTTGGCAAACTGTTACGGTACTGGCGTAATGGGGCTTCAGACAGATCCTGAAAAGGCCTTTGCGTTATACGTCCAAGGATCAAAACAGAGCCATCCTGACTGTACTTTTAGAGCTGCCGTTTGCTATGAAGTGGGAGCGGGTACTAAACGCGATAAGAATCACGCTATTCAGTTCTATAGAAAGGCCGCTAATCTAGGCAATAGTGTAGCCATGTACAAATTAGGCATGATTCTATTAAAAGGATTTCTTGGTCAGCCTAAAAATCCCCGCGAAGGTATCTCTTGGTTAAAACGCGCTTCTCAACAAGCTGATGAAGACCATCCTCATGCTTTACATGAACTCGGCTTGGCATATGAAAAAGAAGGTATCCCTTCTGTTATTCCAGATCTAAATTATGCACGCGAATTGTTTACTCAGGCTGCTCAATACGGATATGCTCCATCTCAGTTCAAATTGGGTTTGGCTTATGAAAATGGTTTTCTCAATTGTCCGGTTGACCCAAGGCGCTCAATTGCGTGGTATTCAAAGGCTGCTGAGCAAGGTGACATCGAAGCTGAATTCGCACTTTCGGGTTGGTACTTGACTGGTGCTGAAGGTGTATTACCTCAAAGTGATGCCGAAGCTTACTTATGGGCTCGTAAAGCTGCTGACAAAGGAAATGCAAAGGCTGAATATGCTGTAGGTTATTATATAGAAACGGGTACTGGTGTAAGACAAAATTTAGAGGAGGCTAAACATTGGTATATGCGTGCTGCTGCTCAAAATTATCGTAGAGCTATGCAACGTTTGACAGAACTTAAATTTAGTGGTGCAAGACAACAACAAAGACGAAAGCACACGCGCGAGGATAATAACACGTCTTCCAATAATTCCAAGGATTCGGAATGTACCATTATGTAAACTCTTTATATTAGACTCTTCTTCTATCTTAATAACTAATTAATAATAATGATCATCAATTAACAAGTTTATTATCATACTATATTAAAAAAAAGGTGGGGTGGGGGTATCATTACCGCTTGCGTTTATTTACCAATCTTTGCTTAAATGTCGCTCCAAAGCTCTATAATCAGCATTCGATGGCCCAACAAGTGTACGTCTTTTACCTACGTGGATATCACTATCATCGCTATCCATCAACTTCATGTCATCCTCATCCATATCCTCTGGCTCTCCAACAAACTGATCAGGGTTCATGACCATGTATTGAAACTGGTTTGGATCTGGGGGTTGTTGCAATACATGTTTCCCTTGTTGGGCTGCGTGAATAGCATTTAAATTAGCCTCAGTCACAAAAGCGGAGGATGGAGTAGATATTGAACTTCCAGTATATCGACGAGATGGTTGCGAGTTTATCGAAGACGTTGATTGATGTTTAAAAGTAGCATGTTCCAATCCTTTACTCTTCATCACTTCCTCTACAATGCATTGACGTAAGACATGTTCACTTTCAATCATTTCAAAGCTCTCAAAATCGAACGGTTGGGCACATTCTACCTCTTCTGCTGGATCTCTGACAGCAGCGACAAAAGAATGATTTAACCCGGCATCGGCAGTAATTCTTTTGGAAGGGTCCAAACATAACAAGTTTTGAAGCAAATCAAGAGCCTCTATAGGAGCATGAGGGAATACAATACGGAAATCAATAGATTCTGTTGGAGGAGGTAATCCACTTTCATCACGCAAGTTTTTGATATACTCAGTAACAGAAGAAGAATTGTCCCAAAATGAAGTATCATGAGGTAAGCCTAAAATACCAACAATCTTGTGAAGTTGGTCAACATAATCTGTACCTTTAAATAAAACTTTGCGGCCCAATAATTCAGCTAAAATACAGCCCACAGACCATAGATCGACTTCGTAAAATGTTAGTACGCGTCAATAGTATAGTGTAAAAAGGACACTTACTGGATTTGTCGTAAGTATTCCGGCTCAACATGATTTCAGGAGCTCTATACCAACGGGTGACTACATAATGCGTCATATATTGCGACTCTATATGATCTGAAGGACTGACAAACCCACGAGCCATACCAAAATCGCAAATCCTCAAGTCACAGTTTTCATTTACAAGAATATTCGCTGGATCAAAGGGATTAGCAGGATTGAAGCAAGGCATTACCAACTCTACTATTACCTGGTTTTAAGTCGCGATGAAGTACGTTGGCACTATGGATATATTTCAAACCCGAAAATAGTTGATACATAAACCACTGATAATGCACGGCTTCTAATTCCAGTTTTGAATGAATGATATCTGCCATGGTGGTATCACAACAAGATTGTATTAAATACACTTCGTTAAATGTTCTTGGATCGACAATATCCATGGCTCGTAAATCAATGATGCGTGGATGGCCATTCAAATGTTGAAGCAACTTCATTTCCCGTAAACAACGTTTCGTAATTAGTTTTTTGTCAAATATATGACGACACTTTTTAATGGCAACCACTAATGTTATGTCAGTATGAAGTAAATACATTTATTTTATTTTATTTTACCTTCATTTGTATTTACATTAAGGGCACTACAAACAGATCCATATGATCCAGCACCTACTTTTCGAATAATTTTGTATTGCTTATGGATAGTGAACTTTTCTTGACTATTTTCGATAGTAACTGTATAAAAATCATCTGATTTAAGCATATAGATAGAGCGGGAAGGAAAAAGGGAAAGGAAAAAGAAAAGTGCGAAAGTCTATTTTAAAAAGAACAACACTATTGTGTAACATCGTCTGAATGTGTCTATTAGGACAGTTACTTTGGCTAAGCTAAAAAACTCTGGTAGAATATGATGATTAGACTGAAAAGTCAATCGTTTATCAAGTAGCTAAGCGCAAAATCAGTGTATAGAAAATAAATAATGAGACTTTGGAAGACCTCAACGTTTATTATTTATACTACGAACTCTGTATCACCTGTTGAAAAAAAAGGAAGAAAAAAAAGATATAAATACAATTATGCGTAAAACCTAGTACAAGAAATGAGATTGAGTATAAACAAGAAGATCATCATGATTAACTTACTTTTTGTTGATAAGGTAGATTAACAAATTCACGTTCACTTTAGCCATGCCATCTAAAACAGTAACAGTTTTAACACCTTCAAATTGAGTTTGGAGCAATTCCTCGTAACGCAAATTCACTTGAACCGAAGACATTGGCCAACCAGAGTAACTTCCTTCTATAGTGATAACTCCTGCTTGATCCATAGATAAGATAATAGGGATACGGTCGTAATGTCTCTTGGGTATACCCATCAACTCTAGAATCACATTCCGCTCAAACAATTGTTTAGCAGTATACTTGTAAGAACCGAACTTGGGCACCAACCCTAATTTTTGCAAACCCCGCATATGGAAATATTGGCGTGTAAAAGGAAAGATGAACTTTTGTTTCTTACCCCGCTTTGTTGCCATAGCTGTCATACAGCTGTTGAGATATCCCTCGTAGGAGTTGCCTTGTTCAAGCAGGTAGTTCCTCTTTTCTTTTAAATGGTTCAAGGTCAACTTCATACGTGTCAATTCACGGTCACGTTGCAAACGGCGCGTATTCTTTCCGGTAATATCACGAGCAATCATATTAATCACATCTTGATAGGCGTTATTATTGGCGATTACTTTGCAACTCTCTAAATGTACTACAAGCCGGCTCGCAATACGCTTTAGCTGAAAGAAAGAAATACTAAAAGAAATGTCAAGATAATGAATAAATATGTTTCTAAAAAAAAATTACCTTTGTAAATCCAATGGGTCTTCAGACTGTCCTAGTTTTAGGAAGCGTCTCTTTACGATAACAGTATTATCTTCTAAGCCTTCTAAAAACTCTTGGGATTTGAATTTTGTCCAAATTCTTTCATGTTCTGGTAAAACTGGTTCTTGGAATATATGTGCCAAATCTCTCCCGCTTTGAATTTTAATGACATAGATAACAAGTCTTTTAGTATCTACAAGTAATTGCTGGAGACGTGCTGTAGGGTCCAAAGGAATATCGTCACAGTTATTAGTCAAGGTTAAACAGACCATCGACTCTGGTAGCTCAGCATCAGGATGATAAGTAGAAACACCAATTTCACTACAGATGTCATAAAGAATACCGGATCCTTCAGGTTCAATTATATCCAAGTTATGCTGTAGGGTATAATGTAAATGGAATAACTCTTTAGGGGACAGGTATACAATAGGTTTGTGCGTGTTGGTTTGGTCTGTTAAAGCGTGCATGCCAAAATAGCTCTCAGGATCCTCAACATCAGTCACTACATTTATATTTTAAATAAGGGAATAAAAACAGATATACGTGTTCACTTACATTCTAAGAACCATTCGCCGAAGCGGTGACCTGCATCTGCAACATATTCGTTTAAAGGAGCCAAAAAAATATCGTGTGCATCTTCAAATACAGAACCGCTAGAAATATGTTGTAGCATTTTGGAGACCTGTTTTATACAAGATTGTATGATTGGTATACTGATGCAGCGCCACGGACAGTGATTTTTAATTTACCTCAGCCAAGTTTTTTCTTTGTACAGGATTAATAATAGCATCGATTACATCGTACTGTTCAGGCGCACTAAAAAGGTGGGTTAGCACAATAACAGAAAATACGCATGTGAAAACTCACACAATAGCAGGATTGAGATAGCGGTAGTAAATAAAGTTACCAATGATGCGGATAATACGCTCATGAGGCTCATCCGAAAAGTTCTCTTCTAGAATTAATCTTAACTCTCTTGCAACTACGCGTATACCATAAGGAACGGAATCTACCGTGGATGTGACAGCCGCAAAGAACTGCTCGGTAATTTCTCTCAAATTACGCAAATGAATTACAAACGTATCTCTTACTTCAGAGTCAGAGAGAGCGTCTTGCGAGGTGACGGCATGAGGGCGGGTAGAAGGCATACCCGTTCTAGATTCTTCGTCGTTAATTGCTTTGTGGTAAATACTAACGGGATCTGTTTCGAGGTCCAAGAAATCATTATGAACAACTTCGTTTACGAGAGGAGTTAATAATGTGCGGAAAAATTCTCTTTCTTTCGCGCCACGGTTGGTTTGAACAACTAGTTTCATAAAGGTATAATTTCCACGCATAAACTCTTGAGTGCTTTCTACGTCTTTCATTTCTTCAGCAATACAGTACTATAAAAAAGTTAGTACATTAAAATAAAAAATCACTTTTGTGGGTCACCTTGCAAAGATTAATCAATAAGAATTCTTCGCGAGCATTTGTTGCATAACCAAACAGGGAGAGTACAGTGGATTCAATTAATTTATGACTTGAATAATCGCCTAAATCTTGCCTGTTCGTCATGGACAAAAGTCGAGCTAAATACTTTGGTTCCGTTTGTAAGACATAGATAAGTTTCTGGTAAGATTCAAGTCGTTGTCTACTCTCTTTATCAATACCAGCAAAAGAGAATGGATTTGCTTGATTGTTTTTAGCAGCTAATTGGTTCAAAATACGTTGTTGCTCCTTCTTCTTCTTGAAGGCGCCACTATGTTTTAAAACTTCGTCGATAGAAATGGCGTTTTTCAAAAACAGAGCGATTTGGATATCAAGAACGTTGATATGTGAATCCAACTGGTTGTTTTCTCTAATATTTTCAATTACTTGCTGGCGCATATCCTCTAATGCTAATTCACGATCGAAGTCCAGGTCGCTGTCATCCAGGAGGTGAATAAAGCTTTTGACTGTGCTGACGGAAGGGTTGGCGTTTGTTGTCAATTTCTTGTAAGCATTACCGTGCAATTTGTTCTTTACGAAACTTTGAACTTTAACAATCTTCTCGATATGTGATTTGTAGTAGTCAATTGTTTGCTGGTATTTGATTCGTACTAGAAAACCACGTGAAATACTTTGGAACTTGATGATGAATTCGCTGTGGTCGATTAACTTTGATCTGTGTTTAGCAATATTTGCACGTGCATTTTTTCCACGAACGCGAGATTGAATTCGTGTCATTAGCGCATTAAAATGGGTGGATTGGTGTACGTTCTGGACCATGATAAATTCTTTCCGGGAAAGCCATGTTCGTGCAAAGGCTTGGCAATCAATCAGTTTTGCATGGTTAATTTCATTTGACCAGTACGTTTCAAATCCTATCAAGTAGAGTTATGTAACTTTCTGACATCATTTTAGTTAAATTACCTTCGTCCTCTTCTGCTGGAAATTCGGTTATAGATAATTGAGAGTGCTCCGAATCTGACTCTTCTTCTTCGACGATTAAATCAGGTGTGTGTAAGGTGCGAGAGATAGGGTTAAACAACGGGTAACTATCAAGACCGGATATTTGTTTGAACCCATAATCGTCATCACTCTCCTCAGCGTCGAATTCATTCAACTCTCGACGTAAAGAGTTACCGATGTTCCTAAAGTTTGGCATAGTGACACCTGATAAATCGAGGTGAAGCTGGGTTTTGCTTAATTCCTCATCTAGGAGAGTTTTTTAATAAAAAAAACCACCGATTATAATTAATAACACTTACTAGTAAATTGAAGTTGACCCAACAAATTTTTAATATTCGGTGCCATGTTTCGTCTTGATAGCAAATGACTATGATACGAGTTTAGTGGCTATAGATATGAACAAGGTACGAAAAAGAGTATTACCTAAGAGCATGGATACAGTAAATCACTTTCGGAATGTTTTTTTTCTCATACAGGTCTGTTAGTTCAAACCAGAAGATTTGAGGTAATCTAACAACCTTTAAGGCGTCAAAAAAGTAGTTGATGTTATCCGAGTGACGAAACTGAAGCTTCGAATCCTACAAACTTTGTTAGATCACCCAAATTTGCGAGAAAAAAATATGTTGTACCTGAAATATTTTGCGCGCAATACCCGGAGAAAACCATTCGGAAAGTTTGGCCAAGACGATGCCATTTCTCATTGATTCCTCCAGCTTAATAATAGGATCAATTTCATATTGTAGACAGTCTTCTATCCATCTAGATGAACGGAAGATTAAAAACGTGGATAAATAAAGCAATTTTTTTTTTTTGTCTTACTCTTTTGCTTCTCCAATGTGACAAAGATATTCATAAGCTAATAAATTGTTTCTTTGTTTGTCCATCCACTGGCTGGTGTTAATTTTGTCATCCTTTTGAAGTCGGATACGGCCTATGAATTTTTTTAGTAAAGGATATAACAAACACCGTTTGTAGATCTACCTTGCATTCCTATTGGTGATGTTAGCATGATGATTATATTCCGAAAACTCAGTTACCTACCAACTACATCTTGGGCATCTTCTGTGATTGTAGGTATATGGAGATCAGTCAGACCTTTTTTACCAGCCATAACAGATAACCTTTTTAAAGGATTAGGCTGTGTTGCCATTTTTCAATCAGTAAAATCAAAGAGTTTCAGGGAAAAGGGGATGTGTTGTTTGTTTGTTTTTAATAAGAAAATAATAGGTGTATTAATTGAAACACCAAATGGATTGTATTTAAAAGAGGGTATATAAGAGAGAAGAGAAGAGAGAAAAGAGATAAACAGATTTCAGTTCGTTATAAGTCCTTTGGAGTTGCATTCCTTACATGGAATAATAGTAGTAAAAATAATTGAATTTTGACAAGCTGCCAAGTGGCGATTTGCATGCGAGAAATAGTCCGATGTATTTGTGTTCAATAGAGCAGCCTTTGTATTTTTTTATTTTATTTTATTTGATATTTAAAAAAAAGGTTCATTTTTAATCAAGCTTATTACTACTACGGAAGACTACTACAATTTACATTTAGAAAAAATAAGACATGTTGTGAGGACGGATGTGGTGTGGTGTGGTGTGGTGTGGTGTGGTGTGGTGTGGTGGTGTGTGTATGCGTATGTTACTGAAAAAAGAAAAATCAAACATTGCTTTCCAATGCTCTTGTAGCAAAAAATTTGACATCAACATCTTGATCTGTGCTAAGCTTTTCGAGGGTGGGTTTAACAGAGCTGATGACAAGCTCAGTTGTGCTAGGATCTTTTTTCAATAATGGTATCAAGGTCTCCAATGATTTAGCAACATTAAAACGGATATTGGGGATAGGGTCTTTGGACATTTCGGTAATTGTAGGAAGAATGGATTCCTTGACCATGATAGGAGTCAAGGCTTCTGCCATTGTCTAATATTTTACATGTTAAAATAGATCTATGTAAAGAGCATATTACTTACTGTCAATGCAAAAATTGTAGTCATTCTATGCAAGTAATTTTCATCCGTTGTCATTTTCATCACTTCAGGAATAATAGCAGTCTTTGCCCAATCAGCACCAAAAACTTCAGTAAGCTTCATTAAATTTACAGTAGCAGCTTCGCGGATGGAGAATACAAGGTCACGAAGCCAAGACATACACAAGTCCAAAAGCTTCTCTTCGAAAAACTTGGATCCGAATTGTTTAGCCAAAAGAGGAATATACTCGATAATAGCTAAACGAATACGCCATTGTTTATCTTCTGACAACTCAACAATAGCAGGAAGTAAAGCTTGGGAAACACGCTCGATTCCAATAGCTACAATTAGATATGTTTAGGTTGGCCACTCTTCTTTTTTTAAACTAAAACCCTTAAATTTACCTTTGTTAATGGTTTCCAAATTGGAAATAACATTTAAACGAACATCGGGGAATTCGTCTGTCAATTGCTGCAAGAATAAAGGTAACAGATATTCCATGGTACTATTTTAAGTTTAAGTAAATCATAGGTATCCATGTCATGATATTACTTACGCGTCTTGACCAATGATAGGAGCCAATCCGCTGATATCCTTTGCAAGAGCAGCACGAGCGTGTTGATTTTCATCAGTGACAAGCAATTTCACACAAGGTAAAAGATCTTGAAGGATAACAGCCTTATCGACAAGCTTGGCATAGCCGGGAATTTGACTGGCTGCAGCAGTTCTAACTTCACCTTCTGAATCCTTCAACATATTGACAAATGCAGTTGTAAAGTTTTCTCTAGCAATTTCCTGTCCAAATGCATCTGCAAGCTAGAATAATAAAATCTGAGTTTCTTGTTCTACTAACGTAAATGATTAAACACGAACCTCGACATATTTAGAGGCAACCATGTATCTGACTCTCCATCCTTTATCGTTTGACAATGAAGTAAAGGCAGGTAACAAAAGTTCTTTAGTTTGTTCCTTTGATAAACGGTTTGCAAGTGCGACCAAAACTTCAACTGTTAAAAGACGAACAGAATCTTGGTCATCTTGAGCTAATTTTTGAAATAATGGAATGACGGTTACAAGAACATCTTCTGCAGAAACTTCACTGACAAGATTCTACAAGATGGTGTCAATATGTTAACTATTTAATTTTGTGTCGCATAAGTATTTACCACCAAAGCCTTTGCAGCAGCTCTTCTGACCATGGGACTATCGTCCTCTGCTAATTGTGTGAACAGACTAAATCATGATGGTTAGTCAACATTAGCACCATTCCAACAATCATCAAAACCTACACTTTTAATTCTGCTTGAAGAGTAGGGGAAGCTCTCTTGTAAACGGCGACATAAAGACCGGTAGCAGATGTTCTACTAGTAAACCAATCTCCAACACTCAATCTCTTGAGGAGAGGAACAAAATATTTCTCCAAGTGATCCTCGGGTAAAATCTCTGCAATATGACAAAGAGATGTAACAGCCTACGAATTCATTCAATAAGAAAAAAACGAAAAATAGCTAATTAAGTATTTACCTTATCTCTAACAGAAGCTTCTTCAACTGCAGCAATGTTTTCCAAAGGAGGCAAGAGGTAATGAGCGTACTCGATACCACCAACAGCCTCGACTAATTTACCAAGCTCTTCCGCCAGAGCTAATAAAACGTCATCCTCGTCGTCAATAGACTCTACAATTATAGTTAGTAATCTGAAAAACACGAAAAAAAAACGGAAGGAAATTACCTTGAAGAAAGGGAATGAGCTCATTTCTGGTTCTTTCAACGCCGAGGGCGTTTGCAATAACGTTAAGTTTCTTCATAGAGTTAAGTCTGAAAGTAACGTCTTCGTGTTTAAGTTCATCAATCAGAATGGCAACGTTGTTACTCTCTTCAATAATAGCAGGGGGATCCTCATCCATAAACTCAGTAGCAGGTACTGCTGTGTTAGTATCAATATCCATATCTGTAGGGTTTAACGGCATATTGGCTATATGTTAGTGCTTGGAAAATAAAATAGGCTTCAAAACAATAAAAAAGAAAAGAAAAAAACAAGAAGGGAAAATACACACGAAAAATCTTGAAATCATGACGTGGTTCTCTTGATTTTAATGTCAGATTACACAGGTGGTTGCTACATTCCCCCCTCCTGTTGCCCTGTTTTTCATGCAAGTTTCTGATTACATTTTACTTTTATTTTTACTGTATGTATTATTCAATTTATCTGTTAGATTGGACAATTAATAAGATTCAAAAAAAAAAAAAAAAAAAAATCTACATATCGATTGTTTTCGTCAGCTGATGAATAAGTTTTTACAAAGAACCGGGTGACAAAATTATTTTCATTATATCAACACTTTTGATAAAGTCATTCATTATTTATCACAATTATAGTTTACATGTGTACACACTTATAATAAATCAAAAACAAAGTTATCGTGCATAAATACAAGATCTCAGTGCTGGTTTATGTCAAGGTGTCATGACCATGACATTCAAAATTGATTGCACATTACAATGGAATCTGACCAATTGAATCATATTATATTAAAGAAAAAACGATTTACATAAATTTTAACATTTTTGTTGCCTAATTTTGTAAAGCCTAGGCCATATTGAAATAGTTTTGACAAAACTTCCAAGAATGAGGAGTTTAAGATTTATTAAATTAGATATAGACGAAAACGAATATAAGGAAGTGAATTGGGCTTTGACGTTATTTAAATTAGACATAGACGTGGTCGAATATATTGGGTAGGGTAAGATGTCCTACTAATTTACATAGTAAATTAGAAAGCGGGTAAAGAAAAGGCAGCCATTTTGGCTTCCTTATCAGCTACAGAGGGAGTAGCAGCGGCAGAAGCAGAGGCAGAGGCAGAGGCAGATCCACTACCAGAAGCAGTCTTGCCTTTCTTAGCAGCAGCAAAGCTCTTGAGTGCATCAGCAAAACTATCGGCATCGGCACCGGCACTGGGTGTAGGCTTGGCTTTGTCAAGGATATCATCATGATCAACACCATGGGCAAGAGAAGCACTAATCTCATCTTTGATGTTGGAAATAATTATGCTACCCAAGTAATCGGCAAAAGGGTTGCTTTCTTCATGACCAAAGGCAGCTTCGGAGATTTGAGGTGCTTCTGCACGGCGAGCCTAATTGCAAGGAAGGTTAGTATTACATAATAAACTATAAATATAGAAAAATTAAGTTTACATGAGAAGGAGCCTAATAAAACAAAAAAGTTTAATTATGATTTTATACATGCGACTATGAATACTTACAGCTTGAGCAGAAGCAGAGGCTTGGTGTAAGGACCAGGCAGAGTGTATGGCAGCTGAACGAGCTCTTAAGACTGGCTTGGCAGAAGCAGAGGCAGATGCAGAGACGGATTCAGAAGCGCTGGCAGAGGCCGAGACAGACTCATCGTGTGCAGAGTGAACTTTGGAACGAGAATGTTCATCGTGTTCATGTTCATGTACATCATTGGTACGAGAAGGCTCATCGTGTGCAGAGTAAACATTGGAATGAGAAGGCTCGTCGACCAACTCGGCATATTCACCGTCCATATCATAGATAGCACGCTTCTTAAGACCAGGGCCATAGGTGAATCCACCAGAGTATCCACCACCATTAGAAGCATCACCGAAAGAGTAACTGCCACCGTTAGAGACATCACCAAAAGAGTATCCGCCACCGGTAGAAGCGTCACCGATAGAATATCCACCACTGCCAGAAGCTCCACCGCCGCTAGAATATCCACCACTGCCAGAAGCTCCACCGCCGCTAGAATATCCACCACTGCCAGAAGCTCCACCGCCACCAGACAAACCACCGGTTAAACCACCAGTTAAGCCACCACTACCGCCACCGGTCAAACCACCAGTTAAACCACCACTACCGCCACCGGTCAAACCACCAGTTAAGCCTCCAGCTAAGTTACCTAAACCACCAGTTAAGCCTCCAGCTAAGTTACCTAAACCACCAGTTAAGCCACCAGTTAAACCACCAGTTAAGCCGTTCACAGCACCACCAATTCCACCACCTAATCCACCACCTAATCCAAGACTGGGAGTAAGAACGTGGCTGACAGCAGAACCAGCACCGGCAACTATGTCACCAGCACCGTTAGCAAGGGAACCAGCAGCATGACCGGCACCGCTGACAATACCAGCAACATTGCTACCAAGAATAGGTGCAACGATTTGACCAGCGAGATCCCCAACACCAGCAACAGCGTTACCGACACTGCCAGCAGCATGGCCGATAACATTACCAGCAAGATCAACTACACCGGCAACAGGAGCAACAACGGCACCAACTACATTGTGAGCAAGGCCAGCGGCACCACCAAGGAGTTTACCAGCCAAGTCAAGAGGGTTGGGAAGCCCGAAGAGTTCTTCGTTTACTTCGTTGGATTCAAGAGGGGCAACAGGTTGCATAAGGTTGCTCAAGAAGGCGTTGATTTCCTCAAGAATACTGTCAGCATGGAGATCTAGATAGATATTAATGTCTGATAGATGAGTGGGTAATATGAAATAGACGACTTACCTTTGGCATTAGCTTCAACAATCATAGATGCAGCAGCAGAAGCATATGCGGAAGCGGAAGCAGCAGGAATAATATGGGAAGCTCTTAAAGCTTCTCTAACTTGTTCTACCGAAGCGTGATCAAGAGCACTGATACCCATAATCATGGCAGTGGTGGCGATCATGTAAGTTGTAAGATTAACCATATTATTGACTTGTTAGAAAGTTGCTAAACTAATGAAGAAGAAACTGATAGAAATTGAAACCTTTTATACAAATCAGATGTAGAAGACATTCCTTTGGATCCCTCTATTTTTTGTTTGTTAAGATTCGAATAAATATCCCTAATGGATAATGAATGTTTGGATTTGAAATGGAATGATTTTTCATGCAGGCTACGTCTATATTCACCACATATCTGGATTGTTTTCAGTTGACGAAATTGACAACATTTTTATCTCTGTTGTTCTGTTTACACAAACATTCTAATTGGTTTAAAAAATACCCCACCTTTGAATTTCTAGGATCGCCTTTTTAGGGTATAGATGGAAAAAGTTTTTTTTTTGTTTTCCCTCATTACATATATTTTATATGAATTTATACTCAATTTTACAATCTGGTCTGGTAGCACGCTGTTCAAATATTAATCTTTCATCATAAACTTCTTCGTTTTACTACAATAACACAAACTAAGCGCATAACAATGAGTGCCGTTTTTCAATTTGACGATTTCCCATCCGCCTTGATCTCTGTCCAAGGTGAAGAGGTTTCCGAAAGTGGATACTCTTCTGAAGTCGATACAACGGAACCAAGGCAAATACCACTGGATGAAAAGCTCTATGAAGTTCCTTTGGATGAAAACTTCATATCTTCTGCAGTTATCACGCCTTCTGTCAGTCCTCAAAAAGTATCATTGGATGATTTTGAAATTTTGAAGCTATTAGGCCGTGGAGCGTAAGGACATCCATGTTTACTACACAAAATAAATTCCTAACCCTATTTTGATGACAGCTATGGTAAGGTGATGCTTTGTCGTCATACAGAAAGCGGAACCCTTTACGCCATGAAAGTATTGAAAAAGGCTTCACTCTTTGTTCACGCCAAGAATGCTGAACATACAAAAGCTGAAAGACAAATCTTGGAAGAGGTTGGTAATCCTTTCATTGTCCAATTATACTATGCATTTCAAACAAACGACAGACTGTATCTGATCTTGGAGTTTGCAACAGGTGGTGAATTGTTTACTCACATGGCCACTGGTAAATTATCTACGCGGCGATTTAAAAAAGGGGATCACTTAACTTAACTTTATTCGGTAGAGCATATGTTTGCAGAAGATGTGGCACGCTTCTATTTAGCTGAATTGTTATTGGCTTTGGAGCACCTGCATAGCTTGGGTATTGTTTATCGCGATTTAAAGCCTGAGAATTGCTTATTGGATGGTGATGGACATGTTCTCTTGACGGATTTTGGTTTGTCAAAAGTATCACTAGAAGGAAGCAGAACAAATACCGTCTGTGGTACTGCTGAATACATGGCTCCAGGTATATATGAGGCTAAAAATTAGAAATACTTGTATTAACAATGTCTAAACAATAGAAATTTTATTGGAATTGAACTATGATAAAAGTGTTGATTTCTGGACGTTTGGTATTTTAATGTACGAAATGCTGACTGGATATGTAAGCATAAGTACATGATGATTAAAGATTGGCTTTATTAATCCTTTTGTACGCACAGACCCCTTTCCGTTGTGGCAACAAGAAAAATACTTTGGATGCCATTCTTAAAAAGAAATTGCAGGTTCCGTTTTATATCTCTGCAGATGCTAAGGATTTACTCATTCGTGTAGGTGAACTTGACTGGTTTGTGATGCTGAAACTAACACACTTTACTAGCTGTTACGCAAAAACCCCAATGTTCGTCTTGGTAGTGGAGAAGATGGTTTAGAGAAACTCAAGTATCACAGATTCTTCAAAAAAATTGATTGGGAAGAGCTGAAGGCACGTAATTTGACTCCTCCTATTTCACCTATCGTGGTAAGATTCAAACATATATCAAGACTTTTTTTAAGTCTAATCTTAAATATAGACTGATCCAACCTTGGCCGAAAACTTTGATGACGAGTTTACCAACGAAATTATCAAGGACACGCCTGTTGAAGGAGCCAATTTGGATTCTCAAATGAAGAATTACTTTTTAAATTTTAGCTATGTTGCCAAGACCGACTATTTAACAAAGGCATTTGAAAAATGAAATTTTGTATTACATATCTTTACATATAAATATATAACTTTCTATAAAATGATACACAGCCTCGTTTTTTATCAAGTTGAATGCGGCGCAAGTCTTACATTATCTTTGTAAAGCATTTGTAAGCCAAAAACTTTGTATTACAGCCTTGCTTACGTAAACGCGTAGCGCACATAACAGGGTTGGGGAACATGAATCGGGATTATGCAGGTTTTCTCCTGGCCAATGAAACATTTGATAGTACGGAAAAAATGACGGATAATGGTGACGTTAATATTCTAACAGAAAAAAAAAACTGCTATATAAAGTTCTCGCCTCGGACAACTATTTTTTCACTCTTCTTTTCTAAAATAAAAAACCAAAATAATTGAAAATGGTTTCAGCTCTCGAACAAAAAGCCGTTGATACTATCCGTGTCCTTGCTGCAGATACTGTACGCGCCGCTAATTCTGGTCATCCTGGTGCTCCTATGGGTTTGGCTCCTATTGCCCACACTTTGTTCACAAAGTTTCTTCATGCTAACCCAAAAAATCCTTATTTCCCTAACCGTGATCGTTTCCTTCTTTCAAATGGTCATGCCTGTGCTCTCCAATACATTATGCTCCATCTTTTGGGTTACAACCTCTCTATGGACGATTTGAAGCAATTCCGTCAAGTGGGTTCAAAGTAGGATAACTGGGAAAAACACGTATATTCATGTCACATTTATTTATATATTTTATATTTTAGAACTCCAGGTCATCCTGAACGTATTGATACAGAGGGTATTGAAGTCACCACGGGTCCCCTTGGTCAAGGTATTGCCAATGCAGTTGGTTTGGCTATTGGTGAGGCTCATCTTGCTGCTACCTATAACCGTCCTGATTTTGAAATCTTTAATAACCACACATACGTTATTCTTGGTGATGGCTGTCTTCAAGAAGGTGTTGCTTCTGAGGCCGCATCTATTGCTGGTCACTTGAAGCTTGGTAAACTCATTGCCATCTATGATGATAACCATATCACCATTGATGGTGACACTGCTGTCTCATTTACTGAAGATGTGGTTAAGCGTTTCGAATCTTATGACTGGCACACCATTGTTGTTGATGATGGTGACAGCGATTTTGCTTCTATTGAAAAGGCTATTGCAGAAGCTCAAAATGTTACCGATAAGCCTTCTCTTATCAAGGTGAGAACAACAATTGGTAGGTTTTATATTTTTTTTTATGGGAGATCATCATTATTTTGTGTACACAAGGATGGTGACACAGGTTTTATGCATTATTTGTCAACAATTATTAATCTTTTTTTCACCTAACAGGTTTTGGCTCCTTATTACAAGGAGAAGAGAAGGTTCATGGTGCTCCTCTTTCAAGTAAGTCAAAGTACTGTTTTAGCCTATTTGGTTATTGATCGTTTAATTTTTTAGATGACGATATCAAGCAAGTCAAGCAAAAATTTGGTTTTAACCCCGAAAAGACTTTTGATGTATCCAGTGATGTAAGGATGAGATTCAATTTTAGTAGGTTTATTTGTTAACCCTTGTATTATTCAGGTTTATGACTTGTATCATGCTCGTGCTAAGGAAGGTGCTGAATATGAAGCTAAATGGAACAAACTTTTCGATAGTTACAAGTCCAAGTATCCCAAGGAAGGAGCTGAAGTTGCGCGTCGTTTTGCCAACACTTTGCCCGATGGTTGGGAAAAGGTTCTTCCTCGCTTCACGCCTTCCGATTCTCCTGTTGCCACTCGTAAGTTGTCTGAAGGTGTCTTGTCAGCTATTGAATCTGTTCTTCCTGAACTCATTGGTGGTTCTGCTGATCTGACAGGCTCCAACCTGACACGTTGGAAGAACGCTGTCGATTTCCAACATCCTTCTACTGGCCTTGGTGATTATACAGGTCGCTATATTCGTTACGGTATTCGTGAACATGCCATGTTTGCTATCATGAACGGTTTGACAGCCTATGGTGCTACTATTCCTTATGGAGGTACTTTCTTAAACTTCTTGACTTACGGTTGGGGTGCAGCTCGTTTATCTGCCTTGTCTCATCTCCGTGTTATCTATGTCATGACTCATGATTCCATTGGTCTTGGTGAAGATGGACCTACCCATCAACCTATTGAGACTTTAGCCTTGACCCGTGCCACACCCAATATGCTTACATTCCGTCCTGCTGATGGTAATGAAACCTCTGGTACCTACTTGGCTGCCATCAATAACAAGACGCGTCCTTCAGTAATCGCACTCTCGCGCCAAAACTTGCCTCATTTGGAAGGCTCTTCTATTGAGGCTGTTCTCAAGGGAGCTTATGTTCTTCAAACTGATGAAAAGCCTGAAATTGTCTTTGTATCTACTGGTTCAGAGGTTTGTATTGCTGTTGAGGCTGCCAAGACCTTGAAGAAGAAGAATATCAAGAGCCGTGTTGTTTCTATGCCCTGTTCCGAACTCTTTGATGACCAATCACCCGAATATAAGAAGGAAGTCTTCCCTCTTGGTGTTCCTGTTATTGCTATTGAAGCTCTTGGTAAGTTTGGTTGGGACCGCTATTCTCATGCACAAATTGGTATGACCACCTTTGGTTCATCCGGTAAGGCCGAAGATTTGTACCCTCACTTTGGTATCACTGCTGAGCACGCTGTTAACAAGGCTGAAAAGATCATTTCCCATTTCAAGAAACTTGGTTATGTTCCCGAAGTCAACGCTCAACTTTAAATTGTATCATTTCATATCATCTTTTGTATTCATCTTTTAAAAAAAAAATCGTGACACGGACATAATCACATATTATATCTTGACACTTTACCATATCATCTGGGATGTACTATAAAAATTTAATAAAAAAAGACAGTTCTGTTTTATAAATTCCCCATTGCAACCTTTTATTATAATAGTAAATGTACCTGAAAATGAAATACATTGAGACCAAATAGATACTACGTTCTACTGAGGACTATATCAGTATTCAAGAAAAAATATGGTTGAAATGCAGTCAATCAACACTAATTACTACCACACAAAGAATTTGTTTGGCCCGATAAGCGTGTACATGCTTATTAATATTTAAAACCGGATATGCATGTGACATTTATTTGGTTTTAAGTCTTCTTAAGATGTATGCTACATGCGTGAATAAACCTATAATTCTGTGTATAGGCCAAGTAATAAAAAGGTGGTTTATGATTAAAAAGAGTTAATTAGCATGTGGTACAATAAGAAATAGGCCAAATACCGACGCATCAATGCAAGCAGGCACACAAGTATTGTATAGCGGATTTTGGTCAGCCAGACAGCGGTTATAAAAGGGAATCCACACCAAGCAGTGTTTGTGGGAAAAAAAAGGGGTAAAGAGTAGGCAGTTATTTATGATGACAGACTATAAACCGATAATCATGTGGGAAATATAACCTAATTGAAATACCGAGTGAGGGGGAGGATAGATAAACAACCCCGCATCTGTGAAAATTTTGTGTTGCGTTTGAAACTCCAAAGCAGTATATTTTTCTTAAGAGGCCTTTCTTTTAGTTTTTACTCTTTTCTTCATTCCCCCATTTAGTTGAAACCAATATGTCTGCACAAGAAATCCAAGTTGAACCTGTTGTTGTTAACGTCAAGTCTAGCACTGTTTCCTCCGTCAAGTCATTCCTTTCAGGTGGTTTCGGTGGTATGGCCTCAGTTTTAGTCGGGTAAGTTTATGTTTGATTATTGCTAGTGATTGGTAATAGATATTAAAAAAAAACCCACATAGTCAACCTTTTGATCTTGTTAAGGTTCGTCTTCAGACCACCGAAGGTGTCTATAAGAACACTGCCGATTGTTTCAAGCAAATTGTTAAGAAGGATGGTCTTACTGGTTTGTATCGTGGTATGGCTACCCCTTTAGCCAGTGTTACACCCATTTTTGCCGTCAGTTTCTGGGTAAGTTTTTTTAAAATTAAAAAAGAAGATACACACGCTTATAATCTATAATTAGTCTTATGATCTTGGTAAGAAGCTTGTTTATGGATTAAGAACCGATAAGACAAACACCAGCAAGCAACTCACATTAGCGGAAATCACCCTTGCCGGTGCTTTCTCTGCTGTTCCCACCACTTTATTAATGGCACCCTCTGAACGTGTCAAGGTCTTGATGCAAATCCAAGGTCAAGGTGGAGAGCAAAGATATAAGGGTCCTTTGGATGTTGTTCGTCAGTTGTACAAGGAAGGAGGTGTTCGTTCTATCTGGAGAGGTACTGGAGCTACTTTATTACGTGATTCTCCTGGTTCTGCTGCATACTTCCTTGCCTATGAATTGGTCAAGAAGCAACTCACTCCCGCAGGTACTCGTCCTGAAGATTTAAGTTTCGGTGCTGTCTTATTTGCTGGTGGTAAGTTACTTATATATAAAACAAAGGGGTAAAAAGCAATGATCTAATCTTGCTTTTAAATAAGGTATGGCCGGTGTTGCTATGTGGACTATTGCTATTCCTCCTGATGTTCTTAAATCTCGCTTGCAATCTGCCCCCGCTGGTACTTACAGCGGTTTGGGTGATTGTCTTAAGAAGACTATTAAGGCTGATGGCCCTGCTGCACTCTTCAAGGGTCTCGGTCCTGCCATGTTGAGAGCTTTCCCTGCCAACGCTGCTACTTTCTTGGGTGTCGAATATTCCATGAGAGCCATGAACTTGGTCTTCTAATTTTCTTTTTTTTTTTTACATATAAAAATAAAACTGTAGATAAATTTATTTAATTGAGACCATCTTTTTTCTCATAAATACCAGTACGTAATACAACAGTGTGGGGATCTTTTCTCTTCATTTGTAATAACAATTAGTTTTTACACTGTGTAACACTAAGTTTACCTGTAATTGTGCTGACACAAATCTAATAAATTTTAAGGTTCGAGTCACTGCCTTTTTTTTTATTTAGACTTAAATATTGCTTTATTTTGCTTTCTTCTCTTTTCATTTTTGTTTCTTTATAACAAGCATGTCTTTCCTTCGTAACGCTACACGAGTTTCTCCTCGGTTCTCTATGGCTGCTGTAAGTACTTTGAAAACGAGATTGAGCAACATGAGTTGATGTAAATCGTTTAGAATTCAGCAGTTGCTCGTCGTGCCTTGACGACTGCTAAGCCCGGACCCAAAACACCCGTAGATCCTAATGCTCCTGGACCTATGTTAAAATATCAAGCCAATTTACCAAAGTTGCCTGTTCCTGCTTTAAGTGGCACTTTGCAAAAGTATCTCCAAACTGTTCGTCCTCTTTTAGATGATGCTGAATTTAAAAAGACAGAACAAGCTGCCAAGGACTTTGAGGCTCCTGGCGGTCTCGGTGTTAAATTACAAGAACGATTAATGGCTCGTGCTAACGACCCCAGTGTAGTGAATTGGATGGAGGAATGGTGGTTAGATCAAGCTTATATGGGTTATCGTGATCCTGTAGTCATCTACGTGAGTTACTTTTTCTTATACAAGGACGACAAATTACGTAAATCCCCTGCTCAACGTGCCGCTGCTATTGCTACTGCTGCTCTTGAATTCAAGAAACAAGTTGTAGAGTAAGTGTTTCATATCCCTAAATATCTTGGACTAACACAATAGAACAGTAAAACTCTTTCTATTGAAATGGCCAAGGGAGAGCCCATGTGCATGGATTCGTACAAGTACATGTTCAACAACTGTCGTATGCCCAAGAAACCATCTGATTATGAGGCCATTTTTGACCCTGTCAATAACAACCACGTGGTAGTTATCCGCAAGAACAAATTCTATGTTGTTGACACTTTTCACAACGGACAGCAATTGTCCACCAACGAACTTGAACAACAGTTTCAAAAGATTATTAACCAAGCAGGTTCTTCCAAGGGACTTCCCATTGGTGTATTAACCTCGGATAACCGCGATAAATGGACAGAGGTAATTGGCTTGGACAAAAGTGTGGGGTAAGAATTAGTGTCATGGGAACTAATTCATTTTATAGTATAGAGAGAACTTAGTTGCCGCAAACCCTGTCAACGCCGCTTTGTTGGAGAGAGTAGAATCGTCCGATTTTGTGATTTGTCTTGATGACCAAACTCCCGTTACCCGCGATGAGGGCTCTCGTGCATGCTGGCATGGCGACGGTCGTAACCGTTTCTTTGATAAACCTCTTCAATTCATTGTCTTTGAGAACGGTAAAGCCGGTTTCACCGGTGAGGTAAGGTATCCATACGTTTATTTGCAATACAATCTTTATTAATACATACATTACAGCATTCTTGTATGGACGGCACCAACACATGTCGCTTGAATGAATATGTTTGTGATGGGTAAGCAGAATTTATATGATCACAGTACCTTTTTTTCTCACACACAAAATTTAGATTAAACAGAGATATTATTGATCATGGTTCTGCCGAAATCCGATCTGATCTTCCCGAGCCCACAGAACTTGGATTCCAATTCAATGACCAAATCAAGAAGGATGTCGAATCAGCTAGTTCTAACTTTGATAGTCTCATTGCCAAGCATGATTTAACTGTATTGTCTTATCAATCATACGGCAAGAACTTGATCAAAAAGTTCAAGTGCTCTCCCGATGGCTATGCTCAAATGGTCATTCAATTGGCTTACTACAAAATGTTTGGTACTTCTCGTCCTACCTACGAATCTGCTCAAACTCGTAAGTTCCAACGTGGTCGTACCGAGACTGCACGTACTGTGACAACTGAATCCGTTGCCTTTGTCAAGACCATGGAAGATCCTTATGCTTCTAACGACTCAAAGATTTCTGCCTTCCGTTCTGCCCTCAAGACTCAGGGTGCTTATATGGCTGATGCTGTTAACGGACATGGTGTAGATCGTCACATGTTCGGATTAAAGAACTGTGTTCAAACAGGCGAAGAAAAGCCTGAGCTCTTTACTCAACCCATCAATGCTTACTCTTCTCATTGGTATCTTTCTACCTCTCAATTATCTTCCGAGCACTTTGATGGTTATGGTTGGGGTCAAGTAGTCAACGACGGTTTTGGTTGTGCTTACATGATTAAGGGTAACGCTCTTCAATTCAATGTTGCTAGTGTCAAAGATCTTGAAGTTCACGGTAAACAATATGTCAACGGAACCCATCACTTCAAGCACTGTCTTGAAGAGGCTGCTAATGATTTAAGAGATCTTATGAATACCGAGACTGCTGCCGAGGCAAAGTTGTAGTTTTATACAGCACATTCCATCATAGATTTCCTCTTATTATATATCACGCATTTTACAAATAAATTTTTTTGGGCAGTTTAACGTTGAATTAAATTAAGCATGAGGATATTATTTCATGGCTCAATACCTCTTGTAGAGATGAATAAAATCCCATTACAAGGTTCAGGAATTTAATTATTAGAAGAATATTTTTATCACTGATTATATGTACATCACATGATACGTAGTAGTCTACTTAAACACTACACATATATCCCATTTTTATTGTGGAATGCACATCATAATCCTCTTGCTTCAGTTGGTTCGTTATTAAATATTCGTCACGTAGCTTGTTGACGTAGATAATGTAATAATCAAAAAGACAGTTAACCTAGATTTATCTTACTTTATCACATTTTAACAAAGCAAGAACCTATAGAATAAAGGATGCAGATTTATCTTGCGTATCATCATAACTAAGTCTATATGTTAATAAAAAAAATATTAATCCGGACCAAAGAATCAATCTAATCTTCGCTGGATATGTACAGATAAAATATTCCCAGAATAACAAGATGGCCCAGATCAGATCTACAAATAAGAGGAAACATAAACCATTAAAATGATAGGAATACGGAGATCCCAATCTTCGATTTCATTCGCCCATGCACATATTGTGATGTAGGTAAAAATTCTAGAGTAAACAGAAGCATTTTGTCAAAAAGTGTTGTTCATAATATAGGTGATCATTCTAGTCAAAAGGAAAAACTTTAATGCAGACAGTTACGATCATGTTATGAAGCCTTGGACCTTGGTCCGTCGGGGGAAAGCTTCAGAGTAAAGTGGTATTTACATCTCTTAAAGCTTTTGTCGTCATACGATCATAAACAAGCTTTCTACAGACATATGATCTCAACCAAGTTTCATCTAAAAATATAAATGATAAGTTGGACATATATACCTCTATATTAAAAATAATACGAATGGTATGTGAAATTTTTCGGTTTACATGGTGTGATTTTAACTTACTGATAGTTATACATCGCTTCAAATAACAGCAGTGGTATGCTGCTAATAAGAAAATCTGTCTACATGTAGTTAGCCGGTATTTTATCAGTCTACGACATGCTTATGGGGGGTCTGAGAGTCGGCCGTGTATCAAGAATTGCCCTACAAAATATTTTGAAAATCGATGCCTTTTGCCATCGCCATAAAAGTTCCATGACCTGTAGCTTAGGCTGAAAAACAAATACACAATGAAATAGCTGAGGCTTTGAGATCTTGAAGCCTTCGAACTTGGCTGGTAGCACTTAAATAATGTCTTCAGCACAAAGTTGCGATTTTTTTCGACAACCTCTTGGATTTACTGCTCATGCTTGCCAATGAACGAACTTGCCCTACCCTTATCCTTCTCAGATTTTTTATAGGGTACTCCCCCCGTCTCTTGGTAGTATTTCCACCAACACATAGCGGTACGATGCTTTATATTTAAACTTCTGCCTACTGACGTTACCCTACCTCTTTCTACAGGACATTCAATCATTCAATCAATAAATATCTCTCTTATTTGATCATTGTACTGCCTATAAAAGCCATCCAAGGAGGACTTTACAGGCTCCGATTTTTTTAAAGGCTTGTCCTCCATTAAAATTTCTTTATCTTGCGGTTTGAGGGACAAATATGTTCTCTGGATAGTTATAGTTTCAAGAACAATGTTGGGGTCGTTTATATTCGTCAATACGCATTCCATTGGATCTACAATTTGTTCTCCGTGTTCGTCGTAGATATTTTTTCGGCCGTCATAATAAAATGTATTTGCAGTCATATTGTTTAAGCATTAAAATGAACAGAAAAAAATAGTCGCGTCATATAAACAAACTGACACGACAAAGTAAATTTCTAAAACAGTCAAAGTGAATTTAGAAAATGGCCAATAAAGATTAAAGAAACAAGCTCGCGGCTAAGCGCTTCTGTAAAAATGACCTACGTTCCTGCTTGGGGCGAGCTCGCGCCTGCGGCTGGCCCTATAATGCCACTCGATGATTTAAAAATTGGATAAAATTAATGTGTTATAAATGGATAAAATTAATGTGTTATAAATTAGATAATGTTTTCAATAATGAAGTAAAATGGCGATAATGTTTGTTTGGGTTCTGATTAGAACCTCATTGAAGACAGCGTTGTCTGTAATAGTTGGAAGCGGTTGGTCTTTTTGCAAAATCACTTTAATATTAGCAGGATTACGAACTCAAGACAAAGCTGCATAAAGTTGACCGTGTGTAAAAAGACATATTACAGAAAATGATAGTGTTTGGCCTTGTGATTTGTTTATAAGCATTCCAAAAGCAAGTTGCACTGGGAATTGGCAACGCCTAAGAGTGAAGGGTAAGTTTGCATTAACAGAAAATATTGAAATAACGCTTGTAATGAGAACAAAAGTGCCAGCTTTATCACCAACTGCGATTTCAGCTTCAATGATGTTTCGGTTGAAGTTTCCACAAATAAGCTTTGTACCGTTACATAAACCTCCAGCGAGATTGATGTTCCTGAGACACATAATTGGTTGGAATGTTTTTAGGACTAATTTGTGGGGTGGCATTCCAAATGGTTTGACAGCGTTCGATACTTCCACGAGAAAATTGACATCAACTGAATTATTTTTTTTATTCTTCTATGAAATCTTCTGATAGATACTCCATGGAAATACCTGGTAATATGTTTGTAGCCAATGCATTAATTTTATTAATAGTTGTGTTGTGAGTTGCAAGGATGGCTTTACTGACAATAAAAGCCCTATCTTTATATTGATTTTCGTTGGTTAAAGAATCACCAAAGATGTCGCTAACAACATCCTCAATATACCCGGCATAAGAGACAATTGTTGTTGGAATTTATACACGTTGATCGTTAATTTGTATGCGGCCTTCGCCCACTTCCAAAAGATAGTCTTGGAACAGGGTACCATCATCAAGAATTGATTTTGATATTAATCTCATATTTCGTTTGAATCTTAAAACTCCACAATCCCTGGACAAAATGGAATTGGTGACACATGCATTGACTATATCTGATCTCGTTCCAAATTGAACAATAGACAATGTTAAACGGAAATCACCACCCAAAACCACAAATTTACCGTCAAAAAGAAGATCAAAGTTTCCAGTGATATCTTGAATGAGACGACTGACACATTCATCATTGGTGCTTCATCTGTCATCTTAGCACTGATATCTTATAATTTAATATTGCTAACAAAAATTTCATGCATATCAACAGGTATTTGAAAAAGCGAATGTGCTGTTCGACCACCAGGAAAAAGTGTAGCAGCAATTTCAGATGAAGCACATGCCAATGCATCTTGCCCTTTAGAACGTATTTTTGCCAGTAAAGCATTGCACAAAAACTTTTTTTCTGTACCATCCGGACCATCCACAAATAAAAAATTGCTACGTGCCTCCGTTGGTTCATCGTAAACAGCAGATATAATTTTGCCATAAACAATTCGCTGTTCCGAATTCAAGCAGCCATCTTCCTGGCCTTCATTGCCAAATCACTGACATCGTACTGGCCAATTTCGTAGTCATACAAATTTTGGGCCCTTACCGTGTATGCATTGTAAGTTGATGATCTGGTTGGGGTAGTTCTAGAAAGTTGGCAATATCTTTGCGATGTCGGTGATTGTGAGATTTAAAACAAACCCGTCTTCTTCGGTCAAATTAGTCGGACATCCTTGTATATTAATACCGCGATTAGGAAGACCTTGGCGATATGTGTATTCAAAACGAGCTGTTAGGGTTTTCCTTGTGCTTATCCCATATTTATTTATAGTTGGACACAAAGTTAATATTAATAGAACTGCAAACAATTCACGAATTTTTACGGAGCTTGAACAAAGCATGAAAGCTTCGGTCATAGCTCTATCCCATTCTATACCATATTTCAAAAGGTTAAGAGCTTGAGCAGCTTCACGAAATGTTGGCCCTTTTGTGGTCCCTGTCACTCTTACACCTTCTTCATTAAAAGTATCAGTTGTTTCAAGATGATTAAAAACTTGTTGCACCTTTAACATGCAGAAGGAGTAGGCGCAGGCAGTACCTTTCAATATCAGTAGCTGATATGAAATACATTTAACCAATTTGCGGAAACTTCTGATGATTGCTGCGTTTTTTTTTGTCATAATAGGTTTTTACGTCTAATACATAATGACTTGGTATATCACTGTAGTAAATGCCTCTGGTATTGGCATTACTAACGTTTAGTTTGAAGTAAGCGGTAATAGTGGCTCCTCTATACATGGCTCTTTGAATCGTATTATTGCTAGAACCTTTTTGGAAGGTTCTATTTTGCTAGCCTGGAAGATGAATGGCTAATATTTTGATAGCTGGCTGACAAGAATGCGTTCGCTTACCCTTAATACGACAAAATGCTTCAATTTTCGAGACATAACGAATACTGAGCCAACTCGTAATCTCATCCAAATCGTCATCATCAGCAGGAGGGACTGAGATGTTAGGATTGGCAGGAACAAAAGAAGTCTGAGCAGGTAGTACTGCGATTTAGAGCGATCAGAACCTTTGTAAATATATTTGAAAAGATATTTGATTGCTTGATTGCCAGCACAAAACTCGTATAAAGCACCTTGTCATACGAGGTCCTAATTTACATTACACTGCGCCATAGATGAGCTAAACGGGCTCTTTTATTTTACCTACATATAGTAATAGCGTATCAAAAAGTTTCTCACGGTTATTTTACCTTTAAAAACCCATAAAAGGAAGAACACTTTCAGAACTGTCATCCGTACAAAGAAGATTTAATTGGTTTTACGTGGATTATTACGCTTTACGGAGGGCCATTTTGCCTTTTCGGAAAAGTTTTTTCGACTGGGCTTCCCGCATAAATTACACACTAGGAAAGATTTTTCTGTTCATGGTGCAACCCTCGATAAATCACAAACATGAACTTAATCTGAAAAACAAGATTTTGACAAATTGGTTAAGGCATGGGTAAACAACCGTGAGTAAAAACCTTAATGTCCGCAACTTGAAGACGTGATCTACACGCTCGTAATATATCTGTCATTTAAAAGATATATTTTTGACATATTTACCATCTTTATTAAATACCATAAAGTTGAGAAATCTACTGTGATTCAAATAATTCATTTTGACATTGTAAATGGTTTTTTACATGACCTAGTAGCCCGGGAAAAAATAGTCTTTGGCACTTACACTATTTTATGAAAGAGAATATTCAATTGAGTCTGAGGGGTATGAATTACAATGTCATGTTTTTATATTACGCTAAGACATGCTCAGCATTGGTCATTACGTAATCCACATCAAAACTATATATCAGTAGCAATCATCCACAGAGGCGTTTGTGTGTCTGGTAAATTTAATTAAAAATGGCCAGGCTGGTTTTGCTTATGATACATGATTGGCGCACTATTTGAAAAAAAAATGGTGAACAAAGATTGCCTCACAGGGTCTCTCCCTTTGTTGTATGCACACCCTATATGGCATATAAAGGTATAACACTCAGCTATCTTGTTTGTTATAAGGTGGGGTTCCTCAACAATGTAGGCAAGAGCAAGATCCCAAGGTGACCAAGATAATGCACGAACCGTCAGATAACGACGCCAATAAACTCTCTAGGCCTGTTATTGCAGGTCAACCATAGATACGCTCAAGCGGTAAGTTCAAGTATTTATTTTGAACTATTTCTTTTTTCTCTTACTTTGTAAGCCAAATTATTTTTTACATTTGGAAGTCGAAAAAAATTAGTAATTTCTGGAAATAGTGTATTCGTCAGACCAAAGGTTTTTAATAGTACATTATACCTTCAAAAGTTTCATGTGCACATATAATTTATACCTCGATTTATTTTTTTCCTGTTGGGCGATCTATCTTTTTTAATTTCTTGTAAAACCATTAAAAAGCGCTAATTGAAATAATGGGTATAAAAAAAGCTTACGTAAGCAAAGTTTGTTTCCATGAACAAATACAGCTTCATTCTTTCAATAATTAACATGTAATTTTTTCAACTATAAGTCCCCTCCATACATGTATAAAATAAGCAGATGTTGTTCCCAAGCTACCAGAAAAACATTTAATGTTAAACTACACTGATAGGGTGAAACAAGTAGAGTAGATCCTTGATGTTCCCACGAAAATATATTAATAAAGAAAAGGATGTTTCAGATCTATATAGCATAAGCAACACGATTTTAGTGGTGAAAAAAATTTACATTCACTTTGTTTATATAACCAATATGGTGTAGCTGTTTTTTTTTTCTTCATCTTCCGATTACTTCTTTATTATTACAATGTCCCATTCTTGCTGATTCGCTGATAGTGTCTTGTCAATCTTCCCTTGCGTATTGATACTCTTTGCTGACTTAGAGGGCGTGCGTTGGTTTTTTCTTACACTTTAAGGTTGACTACAGGTGGAAAGGTATGGCGTCGTAAGGCCGCATGCTAACACGGCGCAGCAAATGATTCCTGGGCTTGATCGACTGCATTGGGTGCTTTCTGAAGTCTGTTGGTGTCTGGTAAGCTATTTCATACAATGATTTATTAAAAGCAACTGATATTAACATATTTATCAGGGATTACTCCGCTGGCTTTCCTTGTAGACAAAGCCTGTGGTATTGTGTCTTATATGAGGGACCATGCTGTCGCGGATACGGGTAGTCTTGTGGTGAAGCAAGCCTGTAACTGTATGCGTATTTTACTGGTGAGAGGTGGCATCAGTGACGTGGTGGATGCTGGCCAAATTTGGCTTGTAGAGGTAGGGCAACAGGAGTTATATTTAACAGGAAGATTTATTTGTGTATTCCTCTCTTTTTAGGCACTTACCTGATGCGGCGGCTGTTTTTGTTCAAGATCTCTTTACTTCTTGTATTTATGTACACAACATATAGTCTTGTCTGCTTCATTTTTAAATTATGGCTGAGTCCTTGTCTTGTACTATAAAAAAAACTCCCCCCCTCCCCACAAAAAAAAAAAAAAAAAAAAAAAAAAAAGGCCTGGTGCCAGCCCCACCCTCTCCTTATAAATATTGGCTGCCTGGTTCTGTCATCAAGAAACATTTGTATATAAAACCTCAACCCATACTGTACATAATCTAAAACAAACAAAAACAAAAAAAAAAATAAAAAAAAAAAGGGTGCAAGACTTGTGACAAGACCGAAAGTATTCAAGACTGTATGTGTGAACATGAATACAAGAAGTAAAAATATCTTGATCAAGAGCAACCAAAGCTGATGGTGGTGTCTAACTAGAGGGGTTGTAAACCACAAACATTTCCGAATGTTAAATTGGTTCCTGTTGTTTCTGCTTCTGCGAGTCAAATCGTCGGTGTTCACTCGTTACTGTTGCTGCCTCAAAATCTTTGTGCAATCGCATACTTTTACAGGTCTTGTGAATCTGCAAGGCTACTTGTTGAAGTGACAGTATGTTTCATCATGCAAGGCTCAATATCACGGGGAGTAGTCTGCTTGGTTGTCGGTGGGTATGAAAGGGCATCAGCATTCGGAGGACTGCACTCAGTGTACGGCGGTTACGTCTGGGCAGTAATTGCTGTTTCCGGGCATGGAACCAGGCCTTAGACGGGCTTACCTTTTTATCTGGTAGGCACCTCTTGGTCTGAGAGACTTTGAAGTTACGCCTCTTTGAGAAGTTTAAAGAAATCCGTATTCAAGGTTGGCTTGCCTTGGCCTATTAGTTTGATGATGCTTGCGTGAGCATTGTAATCTCTTTGATTTTCTTTTATATTATACCTTTTCGCGTCCACTGTGTCTTCATTTTTCCGCACCACAATCTCTTCACTCTTCTATCTTTATCTTTACACTATTTTTTTATCTTCCTTCGCTACCGATTTTTTGCTCACTACTTCCCTTCTACCTCGCTCAATTATCTTTTTACCCCCTTTTCTTCAATCGACCCTTTTATTTTCTTTAGGCCAGGATATGCTTCCACCTTCTCGTTAACCCTATTTGAGAACCAGGAGAAGCATGTGAATAATCAATTGATTAGTAATGAATATTAAGTAAATAAAAAACTGGATTATTTTTTTCTGTGGTAGACATAAAGACGTTGAATTATAGCCGCAGTTCATATCATGGTTTATTATAACTACTTGAATTATTTAAGAACGACTTGAACAAAAAAAGCTGTGGAGATTGCACCTATTTTTGGTATAGAATTATGTAGCAAAGCCTAACAAGACTGTCATCACAAGGACTCTTTGTTTCGACATTTATCCTAGCATTTGTAAGAATACTCTTGCAGGCTTCCATAATTCTTTGTGGTAATCTGACATGCTATTTATAAGTAATCATCATAAAAATAATCTCGACTGTATTCACATCATCCTTTCATACTAAAAGAATTACATATCACATTGTATCATCACTATTTTAGTAGACTTTCATTATGCAATAATTTTTATTAATTAGACCAATCATGTATGTACATCTTTAAATTCAATAACATTGTAATTCTCCAATCTCTAATTTCTAATGAAACATACAAACAGTCTCTATTGTTTTATCTTCTTATTTTGTCTGAATTATTTATCTACTACTCAGATACCACACTTTTTGCAAAAACCTATCACGCTTAACCTTACTCTTTGCCATTGCCAAGAACTGTTCTGTTGAGTTAAGCTCAAGAGATCTCATTGTTGGCCTGTTAACAATAGTACGAGTACCTTTTGCAGACCAAGCTCTTGATCGCTTCATGTTTATATCATAAGCAGACTGGTCAAGAAACACGCAATTCATCAGAAAGTTCATATCTGTATTTTCTCATTTACGAACCTAATCTTTGCTGGACTGTTTCTTTCGGTAGAATAGAAATCTACTTCTTTCAACGAAAGGTTGCATTAACTTCTCATAAAGTTATAAACAGTGCTGCGTGACACTTTGAGATCGTGAAATCGCTTCAATAAATATTCGGTTGCTTCAGCAATAGTAACAGAGAGATTGGCATCAATCAAGCCGATGACAGTCTTTATTCCCTTCGCTCAAGATACACTTACAACCTACTTTTTTACAGCTATTAAAAATACTCTCAGGGCACACACTATATTGCTTAAGCCATCTCTGAGCAGTTCGGATATAAATACCTTACTGCTTCGTTGCAGCTAATGCACTCATACACTTTTCAATTTTCAAATCGAAAAACTTGGACTTATCCTGAACTGTATAGCGAGCATAGTCTCTTTTTTGTTTTGTCTCCTTCTTCATTCGGATGTCTTCATCTTTTGACTTTTCTACCGACAATGGATGAGTAAGAAAATACTTCTCCGAGGTAGCATCTCTTAAGTAGTCAGTGCAAGTGGCAATAGTTTTAACAATAAACTCATCAACAACATTTCCTTGCCCATCTTTAGAGAAAAAAAAAGCAAGGCTCGCTCTCTTTATATTTTTTAGCGTGTCAAGAGCGGCATGATTTTTAAGTAAGCGATATCGATTTTGATTGGCTGCTGTCCCTATGCGTACACCTGTGGTCGCTAAAGAAAACATGTGGGAGATATTGAACACGCCTATGGCATTCAGTATAATTATAAAAAGTGAAATTAATTAATTTGTTCCTCATCAGAAGAGGGCTGAATAGTTATCAAATCAATAGCTGTGTGATATAGGATTATGTAAAGCTTACAAAGCAAAGACATAAGTCAATAATAGAAATAAATTAATAGTCCAGGTAATTAGCACATGATAAACGAGACTGATATAAATATATGTAATGAAGATAAAAAAAATCTTCATCTTTTTCTTTTTGTTTTCTTTTTTTGTAAATCACAGATTTACCATAGGTTGATCCGGCAATGATTGTAACAAGGGTCGCCATATATGCAAACCGGCTTGTCGTAAGCATCTGCAACGACTTGAGGACATTCAGGTGCGTTAAATCAAGCAGGCTGGTCCCGAAGAAAAACACCTGTGGTCCCTAAGAAAAACCTTTATAGTTTACTGTATTACAATATTCTTGACTTTACAAGCATTAAAAAAGACGATGGTACTCATCTATTTCTTGGTTTGTATTTCGAAGCAAAGAAAGAAAGATACAAATCTAGTTATACGCCAATCCAAATAATTTCACTATTAGCGTGTAGTTTGCTGATGCAAAGAGTAAGCATATAGAGCGGCTATAAATACTTTATTTTCTTGAATTAATACTTTACATTATATTAGAACTCGGATCATAACACACCAGAATTAAGCTTAAAATCAAAGTTAAAAGCAACCAATAAGTATCTTAAAGACCTTAAGAAAGAAAAATCCGTTGATGAATATAAAGAAACAAAATGTATTTTCAAGTTTTTTAAAATATTGTAAGTATAGAATATAAAAAGTCTTAATAATATACAGTGAAATTCTGAAGCTTACTCTTCTTTCAATCTATTTTTAGCACTAGAAACTTTGCATTTAATGTGACTGCTTCAATTAAGAAAGCAGGTCGTCTTACACATTTAAAGTTTGAGAATAGGTTAAGGAAATTTTGTCCCCAAGGCCTCTAATCATTCGCTTCACCTCATAAAACTGCGTATAAGTTTCTGCTATCCGGAGGGAAACTTCGGCAGGAACCAGCTACTAGATGGTTCGATTAGTATTTCGCCCCTATAACCAAATTTGACGATCGATTTGCACGTCAGTATCACTACGAGCCTCCACCGGAGTTTCCTTCTGCTTCACCCTATCCAGGCATAGTTCACCATCTTTCGGTTCCCATTATTAGTGCTTTACCTCGGTCGGTTCAGTATAAAACGTCTTCGCCGGGTGATACTGCCATCTTAAAGATTTCGTATCAATCAGTTTCCTTGCGCATATGAATTTGTCACCCAAATAATATGGAAAAAGAACAAATTGAATTGTACAATTCTAAAACAAATGAGGTAACATACTTACTTTGCTTTTTACGCCCAATTTTTTTGATACTAATGGAAGCTAGTACATGGCTGAAGTTTATTTGGTTTGAAGGCACTGTAAAATGTAAAAAAGAAGAGGAAAATAGAATCTTGCTCGAGTCTGATGGAAAAGCAACAAGCGTTACAAAAATCGACGGAATTATTATTGATAGTGTTTATAACTTAAAAATAGCATTGATAGAAGTATTTGGCCCTAATTGGAAAGTTAACACCAATCATTTCTTTGAAGATAGAAAGAAGATGGCAAAAAAACTTAAAATGCATGTACAAATCTCTTGTAAATTTGAAAACCGATGTAAGCTTGGTTTCAAGAAAAGACCTCAAAGTTTACGGATTCCACTTTTACTGTAAGTAGTATACGTACTATTGCAATTACATACAACCGTTGCTTATATACGTCGTAATAGTAAACAAGCTGTATATTTATTCTGTATCTCAACCTTCTTCTGGCCCATATGTTTTTCAAATTGAATCTTCGACAAAAATCCAACCTGTGAAACATATAGCACATCGTCTTCCCGGATTGATTTCAGAACTTTGGGTGATAAGAGTATGTGTGAAAAATGTAGCCTTTTTTTCTCATTAGTATGACTAACTAAAGACATAATAGAACTTGATTCAGGAACAATATCAAAAAATACATTTTTTTAGCCAATGATGAACCCTTTCCTGAAAGCTCTCCTTGTGCTTCTGAAGATGATACCTTCGTTTCACCAAGAAAAAAGTTAAAATGAAAGTCCAATGAATAAAAAAATCAGTTTATTTAGTTTAATAATATCTTATTTTAAGCAATTAAATTCTTGTCAATAACAATGACTGTGATTTTTACAGCCACATTTGCTTAGTCTTGCCATACGACCAGAAGAGCCTTAAGAACATCACAAGTAGCGCGTGTAATGAGAAATGAACTTGTTGAGAAACATAGATCATAGATATAAATATGACTGATAACCTTTTTACAGATTATTAATCATTATTCTTCAATACGTAGGAAAATAATAAACCCTGCTCTTACAGTCGTCATGTCGACCTCGAGACTGATGCGAATTACTACCTCTTATATATCCCAAAGATAACAAAAAGCCCTAATTCAACAATATTCCTTCATACTCTTGTAGCCACATAAAGCCTCGAGGTTTATAGAACAAAATAAAAATCCTTACGACTTTAAGCAAGTACTGGAGACCAGATTTGGATTATAGATATGTAGCTATTAATCGTCTTCAACATTAATATGGGTCAAACAGGGTTTTTTTATTCATTTTTTTTTTTTACGTACCTTGTAAAAAGAATACCAATTTAAGGTGTTAATTTCTTTTGTTATTTGATAAATTGGAAAGAAACAATGCAACAGAAGCTGAAACGAAAGGTGTTGACATGGAATTGCCAAATCGGAAACCATATTGATTCATATAGTGAGGTAAGGTTGAAAACACGCTTCCACCAACTGCTACTATTTTTGGTTTTCAATCAAGTTTGTTAGTAGGTCATAATGGGGTATAGCCAGAAACAGTGTTTATATCGGTCACAGGTACGTTCAATGCCGTTAACATATTAGTGAATTGACCCATGGTATTGGATGGACTGGCTAAAGTCACTTCAAACAGTTTTTTGCCGTCATTGTTATCAATAAATGCTACAGGCAATGATGTGTTGGCTGCTATATCGAAGTTGATAGTCCCATTTATCAAGTGGTATATATTAAAACTGCCTTGGCCCCCAGCTGCACAGTCATGATTAATCTTAACCATAGAGTTACAACCACTTTGATAAATCAATGCAGTGCTGCTATCCTATTTGCTGTTGTTGCCGTGATGCCCATTCTTAGTTAAGTGGCTGGTTTTAGTCAACTCCTTACATGCATTATTGAAAGGTGTGGTGATCTACCCATATTATTGCTAACAAGAGTATGTCCATGTCTATAGCATAGATGTATCAGTGATGATTTAGTAATCATGTACCCAAAATAGATAGTTAGTATTATAAAGATATCATATCACAAGGTTACGTTAGTATAGTAACACTTCTGTATAAGATTACACAATAAGATTTAGAAATACGAGGATAGTCCTGCAATTATTCCTGCAATAATAGTTCCATGATATGTAGCTAAGGCTAAAAAACAAATACATAATGAAAAAGTTGAGACTTTGAGATCTTGAAGCCTTCGAACTTGGCTGTTAGCATATAAATAATGTCTTCAGCACAAAGTTGGGATTTTTTTCGACAGCTTCTTGAATGTACTGCTCATGTTCGCCAATGAACGAACTTGGCCTACCCTTATTCTTCTCAAATTTTTTATAGGGTACTTCCCCCGTCTCTTGGTAGTATTTCCACCAACGCATAGCGGTACAAGGGTTTATACCTAAACTTTTGCCTACTGACGTTACCCTACCTCTTTCTACATGACCTTCAATCATTCGATCAATAAATATCTCTCTTATTTGATCGTTGTACTGCCTATGAAAGCCATCCAAGGAGGACTTTACAGGCTCCGATTTTTTTAAAGGCTTGTCCTCCGTTACAATTTCTTTATCTTGCGGTTTGAGGGCCAAATATGTTCTCTGGATAGTTATAGTTTCAAGAACAATGTTGAGGTTGTTTATATTCGTCAATACACAATTCATTAGATCTACAATTTGTTCTTTGTGTTCGTCGTAGATATTTTCTCGGCCGTCTTCATATTAAAATGTTTTGGTAGTCATATTGTTTCAGTATTAGAATGAACAGAAAAAAATAGTTGCGTCATGGCAAATGTCATATAGAATAAACCGACACGACAAAGTAAATTTCTAAAACAGTCGAAGTGAATTTAGAAAATGGCCAATCATTTTTTAGGTTAGCGTCTTCTATTTTTCAGTTATGGACAAATCATTTTTTAGTAACCGCCATGAAAACGGCCAATATTTCCCGGCCGCACTGTACTCGATGATAATGAGAGCTTGTACGACGCTGGTGATGGAAGTATAATGGTATAAAACTAAGAATGCTGCTAAACAAACTCTGCCTTCATTGTTAGGGATTCAGGCAGGTTGCATGACTATCATAACAAAAACAGCCTCGGTTAGATTAGACACATACCCTTTCCGAGTAATTACACCAGCTATTATGAATCAACATGATACATATTGTATTAGCTACCTTCTATTATAAAGAATAAGATTCTTTGAGTAAAAATTATTGGATTCGGTAAAGAATTCCGTAAAGGATTCCGTTGAAGTCAAGTCAAGTGATAATTTAACAGCCCTTCCTGTTTTATTTTTGCGTCACTTGTTTTTGTAACTCAAAAAAACATTTTCTTTCCTGTTTCTCTCTCTTTCTCTTACTCTTTATTAAATCTTGTTTTAGATACTTCATCTAATCATGACTAGTATTCTTTCTGATCGCCAGAAGGATGAATTGTAAGTAAATAGCGAGTTGTACTGAAAGAAGGGCAAGGGCGGAAGGCGGGGAATAGAGAGATGAGCGTTTTGTTTACTTTTATGATTCCTAAATGAATCTTTTATACCATCTACCTGAGGATTAACCCTGTTCTAAATTAGACACAAGGCTATATTGGATTACCTCAGTGCGAGTGGATTTACAGAATCCTTTAATATTCTGAAATCTGAAACACATAACGAAAATTTCACCTCTGACCCAAAGCAAAAATACTCTGGTTTATTAGAAAAGAAGTGGACTTCGGTTATACGATTACAAAAAAAGGTAAAAGAAAGCACGGTTATTGTTCCTGTTCGTTATACTAAAGCTTCTATATATGCGTATAAAAGATTATGGAACTGGAAACAAAGTCAGCACAAATGCAGGAAGAAATCAATAATGCACCTATCCGGAAACAAACAAGTTCAGTCGATTGGATCCCTCGCGCCCCTGAGAAACAGAGCATGACAGGTCATAGGAGTCCAATCACTCGCGTAGTTTTCCATCCAGTTTACCAGATATTAGCATCATCTTCTGAAGACTCTACTATAAAGATTTGGGATTATGAAACTGGTGAATTCGAAAGAACTCTGAAAGGACATACAAAGGCGGTACAAGATATAGCATTTGATCCCAAAGGAAACTATTTGGGTAAGAACATTTTATCATGCATATTCTCATATTAACATTGCCATAGTGTCTTGCTCTGCTGATCTGACAATCAAGGTATGGGATGTGAATAACGATTACAACTGTATCAAGACTTTATTTGGTCATGATCACAGTGTGTCTTCAGTTGATTATTTGCCTTCTGGCGATACTATCATATCATCATCACGTGATAAAACGATCAAATTATGGGATGCTGCTTCAGGGTAAATGATCAACAATCAAACACTGTCAATTTTTACTAAGATTACGACCTTTTAGCTATTGTCTTCGTACATTTAGTGGACATTTAGACTGGGTGAGATCTGTTGTGCCAAGTGAAGACGGTAGATATTTGATCACGGCATCCAACGATCAGGTAAACTCTTTCTCTATCAATGATACCTCCTTTTAACACTGCTTATAAACAGACTGCGAGACTTTGGGATGTCCAAACCGGTGAGTCAAAGATGGAATTTAGAGGCCATGAGCATGTACTTGAGTGTGCAATCTTTGCTCCCATCAACTCATACCAGTATATTCAAGAATTGATTGGTGATGAAGTAAGATATATTAGGCAAAGTACCAATTCAGCTTTACTAATGAACGTACTTAGAACAAATCAAAAGACCAATTACCTGGACAGTATGTCATAACCGGATCAAGAGATAAGACAATAAAAATTTGGAATACAAATGGACAGTTATTACACAATATGGTAATTGAGAAGACATTCCTGTATAAGCATTGTATTGACATTGACATAGGCTGGTCACGATAATTGGATTAGAGGGCTCGTTTTTCACCCAAGTGGGAAATATTTGCTGAGTGCTTCAGATGACAAGACAATTAAAATTTGGGATTTAAAGACAGGACGATGCTCTAAAACACTAGAAGCCCACTCGCACTTTGTAACATGTATAGCGTAAGTAATTAGACAGAAAAATAGGTTGTATCTAACCAGCCTTTATAGTTACTGTCATACTAGCCCTGTTGTTGCAACAGGAAGTGTCGATCAAACAATCAAACTTTGGCAATGTCGATAAATTATTCAATACCACCTTATTATAAAGATTTCATATTGTTATATTTTTTTTTTAATCTAGTACTCCTTCACCCCCCTTTTTTTATACATATATCTCCCCCATTTTACTATATCAGCAGACAAACCTTTTTTCTTTCAAAAACTGGATTTCTCTCCAAACTCAAAATGACAGAGAATGTTAGTTATTACTCTGTCGAAATTAAATAATTTGTCGTTCAACATGTAAAAATATCCATTCTTTTCTATTGTATTGATGCACTAGATGTAAGTACCTTTGTCAGTTGCGAAAATTTTTATAGCGCTCTAAAGTTGGGCTTTAGTTGGTTTTATTTTCTTTACAAAGAGATGAGACTCACAAACTATTGAAGTATAAAAGAGCAAAACATATGAAATATGTATTTAGCACTGTATTATGTAGAGCATTGTTGTGTCTTGTCAGACAACTGCAGGGCTATTTATAACTACGTACCTGTTGAGGAGTATTATGTAAACTTGTAGCAAGATATTACTCTCCACTGGTATGTATCCTAAAGACATCCTGTACAGGTTATATGTATAGATGTCTCTTCTAAACAGCAGGTAAAAGCATTTCCGCTACAGAAGAATAGCCTTGAGCAAAAATTTCGTAATCAGTGGTGCTTACCCATATATCTTAAGAGGGCCATACTATCAGATCTCTTGAAAAAATAAAATCAATTGTTTGATTTATCTTTCCGTAAAAGCAAAATTTGGCTTATGTTTAAGTTGTCAGTTCCTAAAAGCAAACAATTGCGTGAATAAGCTCGCTTCGAGAGCTTAATCATTGTAGTCATTGCACTTTGGCTCTGAAGTGGAATAAAAAAGTGACAGTCACTCATTTTGGTATTTTTTTTTCCCTCATAAAAAAACTTCAAGCAGCTTTTCTTGAAGTCAAACGCAATCGAAGAAATGCACCCCGAATTACTGAGTCAATTGAAGGTGATAATAGAACTAAATTGAAAAGAGATATCGTTAATTTACCGTGTATAACGATTTTAGAGCGAAATCCACAGCAAGTGTGTTGTCTACGACTATAACGACGCGACAGGTAAACTAATCAAAAAGCATTCCGAAAAACCAATATCCATTAATAATGTTCACTTAATAGACAATACTCTTTCCGAATTCATTATTAATTTGATTCAAGTGGACAAGAGTGCTCAGGAAGTTAACAACGAACTTTTGTCGTGTAAGAACTTTGAAGTTTACGTCATTTTCAAATTACTAACTATTGCCTTATTCTACAGTGGTCGGTTCTGATTATGGTAAAAAAAAATAATAATACTGGTAGTACTAAGCTAGTTTTAACGAAAACCAATTTTAGACTCTAATTTAACGCAATGGATCTTTGAACGTAAAAGACAATTAGAAAATTCTCAACCTGCTGCGCCAATCGAACAGCAGCAGCAACAGAGAGAAGAACAGCAACAATGGGAAGGACAACAACAGCAACAGCAACAAGCACAGGAAGTTGAAAGTATGGACATTACTCCCAAGTCGGTTAGACCTGATAGAGATAACAGGATCTTTTCAAAGGCAATTGGAAGTGTTATTGGACATGGGAATCGTCCAGAAAGATCTTACCGTACCCGCTCTCGTTCGCCCGTACGTCGGTCTTCCCGCTCGCCCATACGCCAATCTTCTCGTTACGAACAAGATCGCTATTCATCCAGACATGACGATCACCGTTCTTCGAGACATGATGATAATCGCAGTAAATCCAGTATATTTTCCAGAATTGGCCACTCGAACTCAAACGCTACGAAGGAAGAAGGTTGGGACTATACCAAAAATGGTGAATAAGCTACTTACATATTTACTTTTTAGAAGATAGACCCTCTGTATTTGATCGTTTAGGTGGAGCAAAACCTATGATTGCAGCACAAATCAAAAACGACTCGAAAAAGGAACGCTGTAAATACTGGCCAAATTGTAAGAATGGCGATGAATGTATCTTCTTTCATCCCACCACTGTCTGCCCGTAAGTGTATTCAAGAAATAACCATCTCGAATTGAGAAAAATCTAATTGTGATTCTATATTAGAGATTTCCCTAATTGCCCAAAGAAAGCCATAGAATGTATGTTTATTCACCCAGAAACCGCAAAGCCTACTTTGCCACAAATCAAAAAACTGCCTGTGCCCTGTAGATTCTTCCCATATTGTAACAACCCTCTTTGCCCTTTTGTGCATCCAACACAGCCTTTCTTCATGCAAGCAAAACCATCTTTTGCAACAACCGGTCAACGTGTTCAAATACCTTGTAAAAATGGCGATAACTGTACCAGACCAGACTGCCATTTTCTTCATCCTAAGGACCCCAATCCCCAATCCGATGTTATTGTAAGTATTTTATTGTTGCTCCAAATACCAGACTAACATGCCCGATAATAGTGTAAATTTGATGGGGCATGCACAAGACCCAACTGCTTTTATAAACATACCAAAGAGAATTCACCAAACAAAGTGTTTATGCCGGACAACACCAACTCGCGTCAATTCTCTGTGGCTGAAGATGAAGTTGTTGAACGCATCGTTGTCGGTAACAGCGCAGATATGATCACAACTCAGGAGCAATCATCCACTCAGCCATCCACTACGGATATGGATGACGATGTAGTCATGGATGCTAATTAAAACAAAAAGAAAAAAATTAAACTTATTTAAAATCCTGCACTTTCCTAATGAAATAAAATAAAATATTGCTTCTTACTCAGTAAACTAACTATGTATTTTTAAAGAATTGGGTAGAATAAATTGGGCGCTCTGGCAAACCGGATCAGAATTCCATACAGGAGAATATATAATTTTGCTTTGGATTTGCATACATTGAAAGTCTTAATTAAACAAGTCCTGCTTTTGTGCAAAAAGGTAAATCACATTTATTAATACACTTTTATGTCACTAAAAGTAACCACCTGTCGCCACCAATTTTCTCACTTAATGATCGCTTATATGTGGAGTATGTCAGTAATAATAGAATGATGTTTATTGGTAGGAAGAATAAGAGTATTTATACGTTTTATGATTACTGCGGCTAGGGATTCTAGAAGGTGATGAATAATGTTATTCATCATGGATGACGCAGTAGCGAAGTGCGTAGCAACATTTGGAGCTGGGCGCTTCAATGCCAACCCATTTTATTTATTTTATTTTTTCCATTCGCTCTTCTTATTATCTTAAATACAACGTTGTTAGAAAAAAATCCTTTCTTTTGAAGACTCAAGAGCCTATGTAAAAAAATGCTATCTCTTCTTTTGACTATTCTTTCTACTATGTTAACTTCTGCAAAGGTTTGAAAAGACCTCAAGTATCTGCTAAATTCAAAAAGGATCTTGAAAATTCCTTGTTTGAATTTGATGTGTCTGAAACCCCTTCTACCATTGAATTGATTCAAGACCAACTAGACCATGGCTTGCCTGTACTGCTAAATTGACTTAGATACAATAGCTCTTTTATCTAATATGTTTTTTTTTTTTTACGTAGGTGATAAATACCCAAAATGCTGACGAGTTTTGGCTGTTGTATTATAAAAAGCATCAGTTCCATAGTAAAGAGCTTACGAAAGAACTAGAGCATCAAGTTCACACGAGTTGATGGCAGTAACTAGTTCACAGGACAGTACGGATTTTGTACATGATAGTCGATATTGAAATATCAGCTTCTAAATATCTCCATATATTTGTAGGATGTTGTCAAAGGTGATAGCCTGATTTTTTTTTAGTGGTCAATCTGTTTCTTCAATTCTCAAATCGTATGGTAAAAAGATTTTCCAACAGTACCATATCTTATCTGATGAGGAGCAGGCAATGTGGGGTCTTTGTCTTAATGGAATCTTGGATTTAAACAACAACAAGGAGTCAGGCCAGAAGAAACTTTTTACAAATGATCAATGGGATTACTTGAATAAACACCCTGGATAAAAAAAAAAGGCCAAGCATCTTCCAAAGCTCGGTAAACGTACCAAAGAACAGATACAATGTAATGCTAAAGAATAGGCCTATTACATGACCTTGAAGAGTGTGAGGGGTGCTGAACCCAGCGACAGATGGATTTTCAAAGATATACATAACGTTTCTAAAACTTAATTCATTTTTAGAATCAATACATATAGAGAATGGTCTGGTGTTTTCATCAATTCAACAGAAAAGCTGAGTGAATTTGACTTCATGATGAAGACACGGGGAGAAGTCCTGAAGTTGATGGTTGGACCTGATAAAGACTTGCTTATCAAATGTGGTGAAACGTCTACCGATACCACTACGGCAGTCAAGCGCACGAACAACGACAACAAGCCATATACAATCGGTTACCGAGCTTTGGCCTTTTTTTTTTATCCAGGGTGTTTATTCAAGTAATCCCATTGATCATTTGTAAAAAGTTTCTTCTGGCCTGACTCCTTGTTGTTGTTTAAATCCAAGATTCCATTAAGACAAAGACCCCACATTGCCTGCTCCTCATCAGATAAGATATGGTACTGTTGGAAAATCTTTTTACCATACGATTTGAGAATTGAAGAAACAGATTGACCACTAAAAAAAAATCAGGCTATCACCTTTGACAACATCCTACAAATATATGGAGATATTTAGAAGCTGATATTTCAATATCGACTATCATGTACAAAATCCGTACTGTCCTGTGAACTAGTTACTGCCATCAACTCGTGTGAACTTGATGCTCTAGTTCTTTCGTAAGCTCTTTACTATGGAACTGATGCTTTTTATAATACAACAGCCAAAACTCGTCAGCATTTTGGGTATTTATCACCTACGTAAAAAAAAAAAAACATATTAGATAAAAGAGCTATTGTATCTAAGTCAATTTAGCAGTACAGGCAAGCCATGGTCTAGTTGGTCTTGAATCAATTCAATGGTAGAAGGGGTTTCAGACACATCAAATTCAAACAAGGAATTTTCAAGATCCTTTTTGAATTTAGCAGATACTTGAGGTCTTTTCAAACCTTTGCAGAAGTTAACATAGTAGAAAGAATAGTCAAAAGAAGAGATCGCACTTTTTACATAGGCTCTTGAGTTTTCAAAAGAAAGGATTTTTTTCTAACAACGTTGTATTTAAGATAATAAGAAGAGCGAATGGAAAAAATAAAATAAAATAAAACGGGTTGGCATTGAAGCGCCCAGCTCCAAAAATCATTAAGTAATTTAGAGTATTTAAGACGACCCTCTGTACTTATTTCAAATAATTCACTCTGGCATTCAATGTTCTCTTGATGCTAACCTATCATCTCCATGACAGTAAACTGAATGTCAAGAGCACAGCTGTGACGGATAGACTCAGATCTTTTATTTATTGATAGTATATAACTACATCTGTGAATAATGTCTTGATCCATTATTCTGCTGTTGCTGATCACACGATCTCAAATATGAGCTCTATCATTACATGCTCCTCATTACTTCCCCTGAACCCAGTCCTATCGAGTTGTTTTGGAAAGTACTTAAGTACCGAAGCCAGAAGAGGAGGATTGACAGATGCAGAAACACTGGCTTTGAGAGTCATTCAAAGCAGCATGGATAGATTTTCTTGTTAAACACATACAAAATTTTATCCAACAACTCGATCGATGTATTCCCTAAATTTTTGAATAAAGAAAAGTGGGCAAGTTAGTTTCACTAAAAAATTTTACCCGTCCCAACAGAAAAAAGTATGTCTAAATGTTTATTATTGTCATATATTCAAAACCAACTATCCAGCATTTCTATGCGGCAGTTAATAAAAAAATTGTAAGTTTCAATATAGTCTTAATCAACCCTCAGTGGTTATTTTTATTTATATAAAGCTAAGGGATATTATACTAAATGAAAGATATAAGTGATGTGATATATAATAGAGATAATGATAATGGATAAAAGAGATATAAAGATAATTAGTAATATAGACAGGTTGTCAAGTGTGAACTATGAACCCGAGGTGGTATTATAATATTTACAGTGAAGTGGCGTTATCCAACTTTGATCTTTAACCTGGGTTCGACCACAACCGGAATATCTATGTCAATGTCCAAGCCGGGTACCGGACTAACCCGGTAAGTCACGTGAATTTTTAAAAATTAGAATGATAATTAAAATTATTTTTGACAATAATGATATGTGTCCGAGTGTCTTTATGTTTACCTTTGTAAAAAGTAGTACAGAGAATAAACAAATGTGGAATATAATACGAAAAGAGACTGTAAGACTTAAGATTATAAGACCACAGACAAAAGGAGAGAGAGAGAAATGCACTAGTAAGCCAAGGAAATCTGCCAAAGTAGTTAGATGGTCTTTGAAAATAGAGTATTAAAAAACAAACTAAAAAATAAGATATCCTTTTATTATTACAAACAATTAAGCTTTTATAGCTGTCAAATTCTATCTACAGATATTTCTATCATCATAAATCTCACGAATAATCTAATACAAGATTACCCGAGATATTACTCATCATGATAATGCACGGATAAAAGAAAATGGAATAAATTTAACAAGGAAACGCGGAAATACAGATCAAATCTGACAAGGACCAAACTAGACATAACACAAAGAACTTGCATGAAAAATTTAAACACAATAATTTGAAATCCATAAATAGAGCCAAGAAACACAACCAACCAATGAGAACGCTATGCACACGTGATATTCACGTGACATCACTGCAGATAAAATTTGGTGAAAAAAGTCGGTAAATTAGTGGTAAACGAGCGGTATATGAGGAATTTCCTGACCCGTTTACCGATATTGGCAAATTGGGAAATTGACGATACACGGTAAACGGGTCAGTATACTCCGCGTTTACTGATACAGTAAACGAGTAGGTAAACTCTCCGTTTACTGCTATTTTACCAATGCTGGTATATTCGTCGTGTGCTGATACAGTAAATTAGCAGTGAATGGCCCATGATCTGATTCGGTACATGAGCATATACCTCTGCTTTTAGTGCATGCCATTGGTTTATTACTTTAGTATATTACTTTTTAACTGGTTGCTTTTTTATTAGCAATGCTATTAATCAGCATATTACTGGTTAAAGAAGACACATAATATGGCTTTAAATCAATTTTTTATTGGTTCAGAAACTAATGATAGTAGGACTACTTCCTATACTACTTTTTACAAAAATACGTTTCACTTACCTCGAGTATAGCCACATGCATTCTGCAAGCATACCATTACATGGACGTCTTGTAAGCGGCGTATAGTAGAAAAAATAACTTGATAAGACCAAATGTAAAACCTGATTGTTCATAATAAGAGTTAGTTCAAAGAAAATTAAATTGAAGAATAAATAATTACCACTCTGATATACGACAGTGTTTTCATTAAAGCACAACCTGATTAAACTTTGGGGAAGTACCAACAATTCATCATGCCAGTAGACAACATGCAATAGAGCAGTTCTGAGCCTACGCATAACCAGTTAGTATAAATGAAGACAAAAAAAAAGATATAAAAATTATTACCTGGACATAATACGTGACACAATACAAGATATGTATAGGGCTGTAACATAGTGTGGAGGCGGGAGGGCCGTCATTATTATCTATAGATTTACAGACGTTAGTACTGAATGATTACTAAAACCTTACATGCGTTACCTTTTATTACAGAGAGCTTGTTTGACTTGGGCGACACACACATGCACACACAAAAACACGATAATTGCACTGTTTGATGTATACCAGCTATTGTGATCAATACTAACATACATCATACATTGGTTTGCTTATCGAACATTATCAATTTGACATGTTTCTCATTTCGTGACATAAAATTAATATCTGTTCTTTAATTATCTGTTTAGCCGATTTGTCACTACTCTCTGTTTAAATTGTAAACTCTACAGAACCTGATTTGATCTGTCTCAAAGCACTGTTACTGAATTATATATTCTTATATCTTTCCCGCAGTACATGCTTCCCAATTGGACATCGATCTTATCAAGTATATGACTCAGTAGATACTCGGTAGAATTCATGAACCGATGTCTCTTATATAAAGGCCCCAATTTTAATCTTAAATAAAAAACAATCATATAAGTGTCTGGTACTTTCTAGTCTCTCTTTATTATTATTATTTTAGTTGTATTTGTCTTACGGATACATCACTGTTCCCACACCAAAGCTCTAGTCAGCACCTACATCATGTTATATTAGTTTGAATTCATATAATCAAGAAGTTTGTTATTACCTGACGCTGTGGTTTTTTTTTACGCAGCCATAACAAAGCAGTACATAAAGTAAAAGTTAACGATAAACAATAGCAATCAGGCAGAGCTATATTTGACTACGATTAAAGATAATAATATGCAGTGAGATCTCAAAAAAGCAAAGACTTGGGATATTTACATAAACCAACGACCTAGTTGTGCTAAAGACTTGTCTTTTTCCAAGATGAAGTTGCTTATTACAGTAATCAAAGTAACAAGCTGAAAGATGACAGCTGTCCAAAATTTAGGAGGACCTAATTTAGATTTTGAATTAACTTGGCACAGAAGACAAAAATATTTCTTTAGCTTACCACGTGTACAACACAACTTGTGTGGATATCACATAAAAAAGGGACCCGTTATTTCGCTGATCAATGAAATACAGATTCAAGGAATAATTGACAGAGACTTTACCAATGAATAACTAGATGAGGAGAAACGCCATTCTAAATAACTGAAATCATGAATTAGTCTGGTCAAAATAAAGTTTTCATGGCAGCATGAGAAGACCTTGTCTTCCTTTGAACTTGTACAGTGGACTTGAAGGGAAATGCAGACGTGATTGTAGGTGTACCAGTTTAGATGCTTGTGCCATTCAGTACTGACGTAAACTGAGGGAATTGTATAGAAGGAAAAAGAATTTTTTTGTCGAGCACACTGGCTTTTAATAAAGGTGTTTTCCAACCCACAGGGCATTATTCCTCTCTTTTCCTTTTACCCCTTACAATATGAGAAACAACTTGTTACACGTTAGAACCACCAACACTCCCCGTCGCCAACCATACCCTAACCAGGAAGACAGAGAGGTTCCTGTTACCCGCCGTGAGTTTGAAGAGCAGAATGCCAGGCTTCGTTCTCTTGAATTGCAATTGCTTGAACAATCTGCTTCACCAATTAGTTCTAGCCGAAGAGCGACTACGGCAAAAAACAAGAACCTCAACGTAAGTGTTTTGTTTTCTATACACAACAGAAAAGAGATTAACGCACATTAAAGGCCCTCTTGAAAGAATTGACCGAGATTCCGACCAACAGGTTCAACTTTGATCTTGCAGGTATGCACAATGAGGGAAACGAAGCTGTTTACCAGTCTATTTTGGTTCAGGCTCAGGACACACAGTACTTGAAACCCCATTTTCTTGACAGGTCTGGCCATTTTCTTCCTGGAAAGCTTAATTGGTTTAACAAGTGTCTTAGTACTCGGTACACTACCATGAAAAAGAGACACGACAAATCAAGAAAGCCGTTGCAACAAAGAGACGCCGAAGCTCGTGCTTACCGTTACAAGTCTAGAAAAACAAGAGTTAGTTTATTCTTGTAAGAAAAAAAAAATTACTGACCAAACACTGCTTCTTTAGAAAATTATCAATAGACTTGAAACCTGGACCGAGTTTGGACATATTATTTCTGAAGCTGATCCATCGATCCAGGATGGATTTTTGTTCATCGATGAAGAATGCTGTTCTGCTGAGGAGGACGGAGATTACAGAGAGAATAGTAATCAAAGTAAGACTATTCTCGTTAAAAGGCCTAGCTGGAGAAGTCCCAAGGTATGTTATGATGGACCTATATAAATCAAATTAATTATGTAATGTGTAGTTGAACGATTTCTTCTTGAAACTTGACAAGCTTCGCCTTGACCAAAACCCCAATGCGGGCGTGTGTACTAAGGAAAGGGTCTACGAGACGGTGGAAGTAGAGCCCAAGCCTTCCCAACGACGACTCTTGCCTGCTTGGGGTTTCAATTAAACTACCTGTTTTTTTTTTTTTTTTTTTTTTTTTTTTTTTGGAAGATTACAAAATAAAGCAAAAAAGTTAAATATAATTTATTGAATATTGACATAGTTACCGTTTACAAACTTATTCCACTATGCGTCTAGGTAAATCAATAATGATATTACAATTGCTGAGTCTTTCAACATATATACCAATTGGAGAATATATGCAGTGCACGGGAAGAATATCCATAAAGGAACGATTGGTAAAACTATTCGAACAAGAATGGGAATTAATGGTATCAAATGTTGTGATGTAGCAATTGGGATCCAGAAATTTATACCAGCGAACATAGGCAAAGGTAAAAGTTACTATTTGCAATTTGTTGTTGGTATCCATGATAGGCAATGATTGTCGAAAAAAAAACTGTATTTGAGCAGGGCGAAGCACATGGTTTGTGGAATCAATTTCATTAACATCTCGATAAAAGGCACGTATGTAACTACCTCTGGCTGAGGTAGCTTCACGAGAACTGTACCTTTGACCAAGAATGTTAATTGACTTGAATTTCACTACCTTTGCACCAACCTTGACGTTTCTATTATGCTCTAACATAATATTGTCGTCATCGTACATTACACATTCCACTTGAGCATCTTTGCCAAAGATATACGGATCAATATCGTCACTAGAATCAAAATATTCCTGGTAATAGCAGAGTAGTTGATCGTATTCATCCGAAGATAGAACACTGTGAGCCTTGTTAAACTTCATGGACTTGACGGTGCTACATGGAAGTTGTTCAAAGCCATAGGCATGCGTGTATCCACCATTACCGTTACTGTCACCAGCCAAATCAACGAACCCAAACAAATCAAAGTCAGCATCATTTGCATTTTCTATCTCTTCAGACAAAAAAGCATTTTCGTAAGCCTTCCTTTTTCCATGAATATCTTCACCTAAAAAGATAGATTTAAGATTATCAAAGGACACATGGGGACCTAAATCCGGGATTGTTGAGGACGAAAAATAGTCTTGACGGTGTACACTTTCCACAAATTTGTTGACAACAGTTCTTTCAATGGATTTGTTGTTTGTGTTGACACCTTTCAGATCAGAATTGTACCGTTCATAATTAAAAGCATGGTGAGAATGAAAACTTCCAAAGTCAAGCATTTGTTCCAATAAATGTACATGATAGTGCATATTACTGTACAAACTGGATTTACCATACAACACTTCAAACCCTTTACAAAAATCAATGATCTTGGCGTGACAGAGGCGCATTTCAGAGATTTTGACGTTTGGCATACTCATGACCTGCATTGCACTAACAAAAAGCATCCAATTTTCGTATTGAGCGTTCGTTAACCGGCTTTTTAAAAGCAATGGCGAAAGAAAAAGAGAGTACACACGATATTCGTCAGCCTTGAAATATGCAAATCCATCACCAATGCAAATTTTTCTAGCAATAGAAGCGGTGTCGTATCCAAATGGCATGATCAAGTTTTTAGCAATGGCCGCCATTTCCTTCAAATCCTGTTTGACAATGAGGCCCATTTTCAGAAAAACATGCTGAACTATTCTTTTGCAAGTACCAAGCCAGACGTTATGCATGGGATCATACACAACAAAACGAACAATATCAAAATAAGGGAGTTCATGAAAGACGCTCCACCTCGTACCATTTTGTCTCACCAGTTCTTGGCGTTGACTTTCGTTACAAGCCAATTTCCATTGATTGGCATACGCCAAATTTGATGCCATTGTTCGTTTTTTCAAATTGCCATCCCATCCACCAGAAAAATCACGTTTCATTGGATCTTCTTCAAGAGAAGGAAACAAATGATCACATTTTCGGCAAGCAAACAAAGAATTATGAGCGCTAAACCCAAAAGTCTTTGCTGCTGCAGGCAGATCCAACGTACCAAGAATCAACGCACCACGAACAATTACTTCACCGGCAGTAGTCATCATAGCGACACCTTCAGCCATCAATATCTTCAGTTCTTCAATTAAAGGTCGCATGTAGTTATTAATTTGCTGCAGGTGTGCTTCTCCAGGTCCAGGCATAGCAGCAACAAAAATCGTATGGCATTTTTTGTTTCTAATTCTTCTGTCAAGGTTCAAGATAGTCAAATAGATAGCACCTACCGAGAATACACTATTAGCATAAGGTTGGTACCAGTCTGCATTTAAAGAAAAAACGAGATTGGTATCCGATTCTTCAACAAAAGGCTTTTGAGCAGCAGGGTCTAATCTAAATGACTTCCATACATCACCGTCCGTCACATCAAACATAAACCCAACTTTTTGTAATTTTCGGGTTTTCCAAGAAGTGAGCTTTTCAACAAACCCTTCGCGACAAAAAAATTGCTTCAACGTAGTGATAAGAGAATTGTAAACGTATGTACGCTTTGGATTTAGTTTTTCCGTTTTACTTTTGTCATACAATTCGTTTCCACATCGATCTAATGGGCGTTTTGTGGTACTTGAAAATTTAGTTACAAAATTGCAGCGTTGGTGTCTTTGTCGTTCTTGTTGTGTCAATGGCATATTGTAAATAGCATGGCAGCTGCTACAGCTGAGATATTCCTTTATTCCTTGATAGAATTTGTCTTGGTACTTCATTCTGGAAGTGAACGTCTTCATTTGCTTAGGAAAACGAAACTTCAAGTCCAAAAATTCCAAAACAATGTTCAAGTACAACATGACTACCTCGGCACCTTGCGTGGTGATATACTTGCCATACAAAGTCATGAGTAACAAAACAAAAATATAAGCTACGGGCTCAGAGGGAAACAACGACGGGTCATTGGAAGCTATAAAAAAATATCATTAGCACACAGGTGCTGTTGTATACAAAAAATAACGGTAGTACCTTGCTCCTCAGGGGTTTCCTCTTCGTCCTCTTCGACATTAACCTCTTCCTCACAATTGACATTCGAAGATTCAGACTCTACTTGAGTTTGGTACTCAGTGTAGAAATCGTCTAGTCGTGAAAAAAGGTTTTAAATTAGTCAACGCTAAAACTAAACAAAAATACAAAAATAATTTGGAGGTTCTGTTTACCTTCGTAAGTTTCCAAATCAGGTTCATTTACTAGACTTTGGGTCCATGTCGTCGATTCCGCAATGTTGTTGTAAAGTGGAATTTCTTTTGAATTCAAATAAGTAAAAAAAAAAAGGTAGAGTGAGTTTTAACAATAAAGTAACGTTGTGCTATTTTTCAAGCATACCTTGACATGGCAGACCTTGAATCAAAGTGTGCTTTTTTCTGAGGACAATTGCTTCAGGGTCAATTGCTTCATGTCTCTTACGAGTCTTCAAGGTGACAAAGCTGTATTCAGCAGGAAGTCCACCAGCACAATAACTTTTACAAAAGCAAGGTACTTTTGTGATTTTCGTCATTAATAAAAAATAACTCGGTTGAAAAAGGCAAAGAAACCAAATAAAATAAAAAATCTCTCAAGTGCATTATTTGGAACTCAGGGCCTGATCTCAAATACTGCTAATAATAAGTAGTTATTCACTGTCGAAAACTCTTCATCCTCTTCGGGGTATTATAGAGTAAATTTATTTGTCACAATTGGCTACTATAGTGTACTTCACTTTTTTAACCATTTTTTGTAAAAAAAAAATGGTATTCGGTACACAAACTGTACACAAACTGTACACACTAAGAAAATTTTCAGCTGTAAATAAAACACCGCTTTGTTAGATACTTCCAGACGCTGAAATTTGAAAAAACTTTGAACGTAAATAGCTCAATGAGTTTTACAGATATAAACACACTGTTAATAATGTCATACTCCACAAAGTTGGCACTATCAGCAAAAATAAAAAAAAATCAATTTTTACAAATTTTAACGATTTTAAAAAAAGACATCGGTAAACGGGCTAAAAGTAGCTTTATCTGCAGTGATATATAACTACACAACTATAAATGACAAAAAAAATTACATACGTATTAATAATATCAAACCGATCTTAGCTCAGTTGGTAGAGCGGGAGACTGTAGTGTATATTGTCATCTCTAGGTCACTAGTTCGACTCTGGTAGATCGGAATTATTTTTTCTTGAATTTTCTTTTGTGTCTGAGTTTGTATTTGTTTTTGTGTCTCTTGCTGTTGTGAAATAATATGATCTAAATTCAGGCTGTACAGATCCTCAGTTAAAATTAAATATGACACTGTTTAGTTGTCGCTGTTGTTTCTTATGGTGAATGGATTGGTAATTTTATTTCGGTTCACATTTGAAGTTGCGGTTTATGAAACAGCAACTTCTAGTGAGTATTACGCAGCAGTTTGCGATCCGAATAGTTATATAGGGAGGAAGCGATTAAACAAGGAATGCTTTTGTACTAAATAACATTCCATTGTAGAAATTATCATACTTATTTGGGAGTTTAATCGTCCTTTCTTCAATAATTTAATATGATAGAGTGATCTAACCTAGATGCATCAACAGACATAAAATAAAAACAAAATGTTTTAGTTAAAATTTATCCCTGCCATCTTTGAATGAGCAGACCAAGTCTTTGTCAATAATTCTCATGTACAGAAGGCCCTTCCCCATGATCGTGCAACATATTTTCAGGCGGTACGGATGAAAAGAAAATATATTTGTACTCTCAGCAGTGCCTTGTTTAGCATATTTAAACAATTTATCATCTGAATTAACATAGCAAGTTCTTTTGTAGTAATGCAAGTAATCCCATATTTTTAATAAAAACACTATGATAATAAATTTAAATATGTTAAAAAACGAGAGGAAAGCTTATTGTCGTATCGCCTGTTGAGTATATTATAAAAGTGAAACGGTAAGTGTAAGAACTAAATTTTAATCAATAATGATAAGTTAGTTGTGTGAAAAAGTTGATTTATTTATTATAAAAAGCTTCTATAATTATAATATCTAGAATAATTATAGACATTGGGGCATTGAGATGATATTATAGATGGCGGGGGGTCTCAAAAGATCCCTATTTTTATGAAATTAGTGCAGGATTCGATTTTCGATAATTGGTGAAAACAGACGGTCTATCTTTTGTTGTTTTTATATGTGTACTTTACGCAAAAGACATTGTCAAATAATTAGGCAACTGTTACTAGCTAATGTTAATATGTCCTGCATAAACATGATACATCAAAGTAAACATTGCAGAAATTTCCAATCATTTTTTGATATCGCGGGATACCGCAATAAATACTACCCTCAAGTACTGCGATAATTTACGTGTAACTTCCAATTTTATGCTAATAACCTATCGCGGGAAACAGTGAATTTTACTTGAACACATGATCCTCGGATACAGCAAGCACAGGCCAAAAACTGCTTGCCAACTTTAATTGGGGGTAAAAACTCAATGAATCGGGTCTGCAAGATTTGTTCTTGGTGTATTCCAACTTGTCACGCCCAACTTGGAGGGAATGTGCTATTTTGATATTGTTGTATCACCTTCATCGCTTGTAACAAGTATGTTTTCAAGCTCATATCTTTCTTTGGCAGAAAAATCTAACAGAGTAAATAAAGCTTGCTGTTTGAATTTTAAAATGGAAGAGTTAATTTCAAATAAATCACGGCAGACGTGATTGTTTTGCCCTCGACTTGAGTCTTATATCAACAGTTACAGCGGCAATCCAAACTTTATGCATTGGTATTCATGCAGATGACGTGTCTATAAATGAAAAGCTTTATCCGCGCCACTTTTTATTTTTTTCATTCCAAACCCACAATGACTATTGCTGACGATACAAATTTAGCATATTTATTAAGTTTAGGATTTGAAATAGACTTGTGCAAACAAGCTCTTATCCAAAACTCTACTCTTGAGAATGCAACAGAATGGTAACGTATATACTGTATTCTGTTACATTAAACTGACAATGGAATAATGTATAGGATCTTGAATCCAAGTCGTACTCCTGTTTTGAATTTATCTCAAACAGGTCCAGTAGTACAAGAGCCCGCAGCACAAGTTCTAGATCTCTCTGTACCTCATTCTTCAGGACGTCAACTTGGGCATATTTCAGAGCAGGTAAGTAAAAAAAAAATGACTAACGTATGTTTTAACTAAATGCCGTATGAATAGAATCCTATAAAAGACAAGCAGAATGAAGAGAGTAAGCGTGCTCAGCAAAAGAAGTTTGAACAAATTGCCAGCGAGCTAAAAAATGATAAAATGATGGAACGAGCAGCTAGACAAAGAGCACTTATGGATATTAAGAGTGACCAAGAAAAGAGGAAACATAAAGGAGGGCCCAGCTCAGCAACTTCAACTGTAAATAATGCGTTGACCGAAAGAGAACGTATGCAATTGGCGTTCAAAAAAGAAAAAAGATTGGATCAAGAACAAAGGCAACGTGTATTAGAAAATATTCGAAATGACCAAAAGGACAAAAAGTCGAAATTGTTTAGAACATCTTCTTCAGCTATAGTGACAACACCTACACAGCCTATGATAGTGAATCCGGAAGCTTTTATACAGGTATACATAAACAAAAAGGGAAGTGATATGCAACTAACAACAGAAAAGTTTAAATTGTCAGATGCATCTGTGATACGACAAAAATTTCCCGCTACAGCTACAGTCAAGGAGCTACTTGAGTTTGTTTTGACTAAAGAGCTCGCATTACATAGCACTACAAGTATCAATGATATATCATTAGTTTGTGTGAGTATCAAATTATTCTATCATAACATACATTAACATTACAATAGGTATTTCCAAGAAAAGTGTATACTTTGAATGATGGGATGATGGACATGAAAGAAGCAAACTTTTTACCAAATGTTTCTTTAAATGTTTTATTTGTATCTAAACTATCCCCAGTAGTTATAGAGGAGACTACGGATGACTTTGATATGGATGATGTTGACGAGAGTGATATAGAGGACGAGTTTGTAAGTAATAGATGAAATGTTAATCAAAGTATTTAATTCGTGTACAGAATTCTATGACGGACGCTGATGTACAAAGACTTAATCCCCTTCGTCCTCATATGATTGCCCGTAGTAGAAGAGCATGGGGTCCCGAGACCAGTGGTGGTCATCAACTGACTGATCCATCTCCACCAGCTGAAAATACAGCCGAGAGTAAGCATATACAAAAAATAAACATAAGACGTCTAAATATCTATATTTAGCGGTTGACACGGTGATGAATGAAAGCCAGCCTATCGAAGAAGATATGACAGATGCAGGTCGAAGAGCACATATGTTAACAGCAATAAATCAACGTAGTCATACAAAGATAGCTGAAACAAATGCGCGCGTTGGCAAACAGCGATATGCAAAAACTTTAAAAGACACGTGCTCCACCACAGTAGTTGGGTTGCTCACACAACATACAACCATTGCTAATCGTTATTTAAAAAGCTTAACGTACGTCTCTGCAGATGTTGCAGAATCTTTATTGAAGTATCTCATCAATGGCGATAAATTGAATGTAACTACAATGAGAAAATTAGCCGACCATTGGTAAGGGAGATTATGATACAACGGGCTTATGTTTACAATTATTATAGCTATCTACAGAATGTTGTAATGGATTCGTACAAATATTGCACGGATTCTCTTATTGAAGATCTGAGCAAGTCGAATTCTTCAGTATCCATTACAAAACTCAGTCTTCGCGGCTGTGAGTTGATTACCGATGGCGCGGTTCAATCTTTGGAAGGGTTAAAGAATTTAACCTATTTGGATTTGAATAATTGCAAGGTCACAGACAAAGGATTAAAATCACTTGAAAGTATGTTGATATAATTAACTTAGACTCCTTATTCATATTATTCTATAGAATTACGGTATCTTTCATATTTGAATTTATCAAAGACAAAAATTACCAACGTGGGTGTCACATCCATGGTGGCAAACGCCAAATTTAAACCCGAACTCCAAACACTATTATTGGACGGATGCACACGTGTGAAATCTTGTGGCGTTTTGATCCCTATTGTCAATGGTAACTTTGGTTTTATTCCTAGTTAATACAGTTCACACTAAACCAAAATCATTTACAGAGTTTGTAAATCTTGTTCAATTGTCTTTTGCATATACAACACCAAGTGATAAAGTTGAAGAACATAAGCTGACCAACAAGAATATCCGTCTGGAACAATTGGATATAAATCATACATTTTTAAACGATCAAGACTTGATTGGAACGATTAGCCAGTTCAAAAGTCTTGTGGAGTTAAAGTTGGGTGGCTGTGAAAACCTGACTACGAGGAGCTTATCCTTTTTACCCAGAGGTACTGTATCGGTAAAAAAAAAAGTGTAACAAGATTAACTAAATTTGATCGTATTTAGAATTAACAAATCTCAGGTTTATTCAATTTCCTAACCGTGAGCATGAGCTGGACAGTGTATTGTCCAGATACAAAGGTACACATATATGCATTATGACATAGTAGTTAACACATTTGAATTTTAGAATTACCCATCAAAAATTTGGATTTGACTGGATTTTTGAATATAACAGATGAAGGAGCGGAACATATTGCGAGTATGAAACACTTACGCTATTTAAGTTTAGATGGTACAAAAGTGACAGATCAAGGAATTATGTTATTTGAAAGTAAGTATTGTTGAGGTAAGAGTAATTTTATACTTAGCATTTATTTTTAAAAAGGCTTGATGGAACTGGAAACACTTTATTTGGATCGAACATTGTTGTCAGATATCGGGCTTGTAAAATTAAAAGGTATTTTTACGAATTATAGAACGTAAGCAACATTCCTTAAATCTTCAAATAGGACTTTCTAAATTAGAGACGCTATCATTGAGCCGTACAGGAATAACGAATGATGGGTTATGTATGCTGGGCGATTTCGAACAAACGAGCTTCGCACGAAATTTAAGAACTCTAAACCTTGCGCAATGTACATTTATTACGGATAAAGGCGTAAGAGGATTAGCTGGTAAACATCGAGAGCACATTATAAATATTTTCAGTACTAAAATAGTGCGCTAATAGGCATGTTCAATCTCACCAACCTTAATCTGGATCATACGGGTGTAAGCAAGTCTTGTTTAAAGTATTTAAAAGGTACGTGCGAAATCAGCTTGTTTAAACGGTGGGCTTACTTACATGCATTATATATAAAAAGACTTGAAGAATTTACACATAGTAAGATTACAAGGTATCGAAAAAGAAGAGGATGATACGATCGATAATGATTAAAAAAAGTAATATCTTTTTTACATTATTTTCTGACCATAAACTATTTCGGATCAATGCAACTAATTTTAAATTGGCGTACTTACACTCTAAACAATTTGTGAACTTTGAAATAGAGCATCTACAAGGACGCCCTGTGGATTACTCAGTGTTAAAACGTTGGCTAGTATTGAGTGAGTTTTTTTTCTCTTTGCATAAGGAAGACCTTTGTTTATCTTCCTGCAATTGATATTTAGATGTGTCGTTACTCTTCACTGCTTTCAATGAATACGTGTCATAGCTCAAGTAACTTGAATAATATTTGTACAACATTTTGCATTCAGAACCGTTCTAGTAAGATCACAGATTTGTAATCAATGATTTGGAGGGCTCTTTGGATTGTTAAACTGTAACTATTTTTGTTTATAATAGAGTAGTGATGATGATCATCACGCACCTTTTCAGCTTTTACCAATCTTCCTATTCCAATACAGTTCAAAGTCTTCGATCATACAAGGAAGCTTGAGCCATTGAGTCTTTTCGCTTTTCCAATGATTTGATATAGCGGTTTATACACTGTTAATGCCGATAATATGAGAAAATACAACACAAGAACAAGTCTATACAATGAAAATATAGACATGTTTTAGCATTACAGATGTTGATGTCAAATAAAAGCAAAAGGCATCAAATGGATCCACGAATGTTCTCAAGAACAGAATGCGCAAAACCCCAACAAACCGAAATGAACGACAAAGAAAAATATTTGGAAGAGGTAGAGGGTAGATTTCATATCGAAACAAAAGCAAAGTAAGCCTGTATTAAACATCCTTTTTTTTATTGACAAGTCTTCTGAGTAATGCTTTGTGCTCAATTAGAATACACTACAGTACATATCAACTATGTATAAATGAAAAAGTCGACCAAAGTGGCATGTCATAGTTCTTCCTGGTCTTACCTGTAATCGATGCTGATAAAATCAATTCAACGAAACTGATTTCTGCGTGAGTCTATTGCTGCTAACACTATCCTCATCTCTTTCGTGATTCCTTTGGACCGTCTCGTTATCCAAATTTAACTCCAAATCCGTACGCCATCCATCTTCACCACCAGGGAACATCAATGTAAAATGCAAAGAGTCGTATGAGCGATGGTAGTCATTCATTCTTTTGGGATAGCCATTTTGAGTTGAAAACACAACTACTTCTCTACTACCTCTAGTACTGTCATCCGGTACATTTGCATCGACAATATAAGCTGCGACCTCATCAGTAACAGGCACATCATACTGGCGACCAAGTCCAGGATTTCCTCTGATATATACGTATAAATCTTTGGTAATCGACTGCTCATTTACAACATCTGTTGATAATCTCTTTCTTGCATTCTCTAATAGATTGGCGTAAGGAGAAATTTCATCCATCATTTGATTTAATTGGGCTACCAATTGACGATCCAGTACTTGGTTAAAATCGATGTGATGTTGCACACGTAAGTTTGGGTCACTAAAACAAACTTGAGCAAACACGGGTTTTCTACCCTCAACAGCGTTCAAAGATGCAGAATGATGATATGTCCCTCCTTAAATTCGGAAAGTAAACGATCCTTGATTTGATTCACTGAATATTTCATCTTCATAGTCGACTCCAAACGAAGTGAACGCAAAGGCATTATTATACATTCTAATGTTCTTTCTAAAAGCGGTACTTGTTGGGTGTTCACCTGTTAAAAGCTTCTGCATAGGGATGGTTGGCATAGTAACAGTATCGACCTTTACTTTTCCGTTGTTGCAGCAAAAAGAAAAAGATGATGACTGGTTAGCTGATAGTTCTTCCTTATATAACATGGCGTGACAGTGATGACATTCTCGGTAACGTATGACGTCCGTAAAATTCAGAGGTGAAATCCCCACGATAAATGCCTCGACGCTCCACAAAGAGATTGGCTTCTTCAAAATTGTCATGATATGCAGGACTCAAACTATGTTCTCGGGCTAACACAATAATTTGAGTTCTCTTTTTTTTAAGGAATACAGTCAGAGATAGCACGAAATACAGAGTTCGAGCATTAGGGTACATGCTACACGTCCAGAGATACTTGATGGTAGAGTGGCGGTATTTTACGGGAAGAATAGATGAAGATTGTATATCTTGTCGGAAGCTTTGAGAGGTATAATATGTCCATAATTTGAAGCCAGTGACACTAGTGACCATGAAGTGACCCGACCAGTCAATTGGAGCAGGTGGTTTGTCTAGAATATATAACCAAATAGTAGATTGGAGCTTGGTGATACGAGTCTGCAGAATCTCTTCATATAATTGTTGGCATAGGCGAGGAAATCGAGTGTATTAACCGGGGACACGGATACGAAGACGTTTTTGGGCTACATCATAAATGAAAAACTGACCACCGAAGAACGTTTTATATTTGAGTGTTCAGTGATTGTTATCGGGTGGCGTAATAAGCTTATATAGAGGTAGATCCATTAACGTTTCTTAAGGGAACGCAGGGAAATCAGGCGTGGAAGCTGTATGGAGAACGTCAAATGCTTCAAGGATCGCAAGCCAGATAGAGAGATTATGGTCATATACACGACTTTTACGATATTCAAAGAAGTAGAATGGAACTAGGGGACAGTGTGTCGACTTAAGGAACATGGATAGGTGATTGAGAGCCAGAGAGTAGAAAAAAGAGAGATGACCTGTATAATCAAAGATATGTTTAAATAATCTTAGGAAATACCAGATTTTGGATAAGATCAGTATATTCATAACAAACACGCGTCCTAAAACTGACAGTTGTCGTTGCGAGTATATCTGACATTAGGTGGTTACCTTGGAAATCAGTTGATCTTCAAGTATGCGACGTTGTCTAGTGATATAAGGAAGGTATAAGACGAGGTATCGGAATGTTTCCACAGATCCATTATGATAATATGTTGAAATATTAGGATCGGTTAGTACTGAATTCCAAGAGGGGTCTAGTTTGCCGTTTAAGGAAAAGGCCTCAGTTTTATCGATGTTAAACTTAGCATTCGATACCAAAGTGGATTGTTGCAAGTGATGTTGAGCACGAGAGAAGTCATTTTGATCCCGCAACAGGATACAAACATCATCGGCATATGCAAGAAGTTTGATTGTTGGTGAATTGCTATGGGCATCCTCGGTGAACGATGAATCTTAAAGAGTAAATCCTTGTATTTGGTTGTCTTGTAATATTGAAAGCAGAAAAGGTTCCAGAGCTAAATTGAAGAGTAGTGGTGAAAGTGGATCGCCTTGCCTCAAACCACGCTGTTGTGAAATACAAGATGTAACCATTGATATTTATAAATACATTGTTACCAAAAAAATAGTTTACAACTACATATTACAAACGAAGGAGAGAATCCAAGTTTAAGCATCACTTGGCGAAGATTGGCAGGGGTACGCGATCGTATGCTTTTTCTTGGTCAAGCAGTAACCTACACCAGAAAGACCTTTGGCTTGATCTAATACCATCGAGAGAGCCACTCCATTATCACCGATAACCTTCCTGGTATAAATCCGGTTTGGTACGGGTTTAGTAGCGAGTTTACCAATGGTCCTAAGCGTTTCGTAAGGAGTCTAGTAAAGACTTTAGCATCGCAGTTGATTAAAGAAATAGGACGCCAGATTTTTAAAGAGGAGAGATCGCGTTTTTTCGGTAGTAAACGAACCCGTATATCTTGCCAAGAGGCAGGTATAACCCCTTTCAAAGCGTCATTGTATAGATCAAGAATCAATTCTTTTAAACATGGCATTCAATGTGCGGAGACTGTTCGAGATGGTTGGTTGTTATTTATCGCGTCCAATTATATTCATTTAAACTCCTATTATTATCTATAGTTTAGTCGAAGCATTCGCTTCTTCCATGTCTTCGTCGGATTCTACCACGCTATCATCAGGTACATAATCATCATCATTGCTGTCATGGACAAATACGGCCGATGAGATAGTATTTTGACTGGTAATATTGGGTTTAGGTGCATACTTCGACTTCATGATCTCTGAACTTGCGGGCTGGCTTTTCTCAGGAGAAGGTGTCTTTTTAGGCTTCTTGGGCAAACGGAATTTGTTAGATTTAGAGTAACTAGGATTGGGGCATTCTGCCTGGCGATGTTCAAAGAAGCATAAGTTGCTAGCACGGGATTTGCTACAATCATATTTCGTGTGACCATCCTCGTGGCTGTATCGACACCAAGTGGGCATATCTGGGAATGTGGCATGGAAGAAGTCATCCGAACTGCCCCAAGGTAATTAATGACTGAGTGTAGCGTAAGTGTTTTCGGGGATCTTGTTGAAGTATTACATGTTCAGTGCCCATAAACCATCCCAAATCGATAATCTCACCTTGGTGAGACATGGTTTCCCGAAGGGTAGATTGAATCTCGTGTTTTCCAACTAAAGGAATGTCCGACAGATTAACTTGAATGAGCTTTGCTTTACCCTTAAGGGCTTTACAAGGAAGGAGACGACTATTGAGGTGTTCATAGAAAATTCCTTCTGTGATAAATTTTTCTAATATGTCATCTTTGGGATACAGTACCAGGTATCGCTGAGCTGGTTTTCCAAAAAAAAATTAATACCGTGGAAACTATTACTGTTATAAACAGAGTAAAGAATACTAAGGTGTTGGTAATCTATGAGGTCTTTTATCTTGGATATCTTCATAATATACCCATTTCTATAGAGAATATCTCTCCAAACTCGAGATTGAATAATTTTAACATCCCCTTCCACAGAGGTGTTGATTGTTCTAAAAGGGAACGTTTTGTAGTAGTGAGGAACTATCTTTTGTTAGCCACTGCGTCAGCATAGGATACATGAGGTGTAATTCCCGACCTGGGAGGGTCAAAAGTTTCTTTGGTTCAAACACGCTTATACGCAAAATGCGATGAGAAAAAAACTGTCCGAATTACTATAAAAGGCGGTTATGTTTATTTAATTAGTGTCACGATGAAAATAGAAAAAAAAAAGACTTTGATATGGTAGATCTTTTCTTTGTCTTTTCCTTTTTAATTGTATAATCATGTCCGAATACTTCTTTAAAATGTTTGGCGCAGTTAAAATAGTGCAAGAAATCTCGAGGCCAACTTCACCGAGTCTAATGAAGTTCGATGAATGTACAACCATTGTAGACATTGCAAAACAGCAACAACCAATATCAATCAATCGAAAAGCCAGTAAACGAAAACATGGTCGAAAAAACTCATTCTATGTATTAAAGCAACTTCGAAAATTAAATAAATTGAAGCAGTTACAGCAATATACCCATTCTACTTCATTCATTCAAATTTACAGTAACTCAAAATCCCAAAAATTACTCTGCCTCTGGCCATTACCAACAATTACACGTTACACAATCTTGCTTTCCTCCATAATTTCGATTTTAAATTTTCTCGGTTTATTCGACTTTACTTGTTCTTCGCCGTCCCTTGTCATTCATCGATTAGAAATAACCAATCTATTTATTTCGCCTTTTGTATGCTTACCTTCTTTACAAAATGTCATTGTTTTCGGTTGGAATGTGCTAATTTTGGGCCTATTTGAAGAATCTTTGACGCATATGCTCGGTGGAACAAAACGGTTTGTTCAAATATTGACGTGCATAGTAATGTCAGTTTGTACAATTAGACAAATTATTGGTTATGTTTTTTCAACAACTACTGGATGGGCAGTTCCTTCCTTGTTCTTTAGTGATTCATTACACGAATGTAACCAAGGTATTTTTTTTCTATTTTCATACTATTTTTCAACAAACTAATATAGATAATATAGGCCTTGCACCATTTTTATTTGCACTTGCCGTTATTCAGACTCTCAACATTCAAGACAAATATATATTAATATATGGCAATAATCATAAGTTTACCGTGCGAAAAGTGACACTTCAAATCATCATGTGTCTTTTCAATTATACCGTGAAGAATATCTTGTGGTGGTCATTAACAGGCCTTTTCACTGGATTTGTTGCCATGATTCTAATCCAAACCCTTTTGGCACAAGACAAGAATTGGGCCTCAGAAGAATTCTACGAAAAAGATGATGTAGTGCCAGTGGAGATTATTATGGGTAGATACCGACCTTTACCTCTTTGGCGAACGCTGCACTCTGCAGTGAGAAAAGGGTTGTTAGTTGTATTTTCCACCTTACCTATTCTCTTGATCTGTAACGGCTATTATACCCAAGAAAGATTGATAGATTCCGTCAGCTTGAATCAATTATCGTATGATCGATACTTGTTTACATTTGTTATTATGACAGCACCACGTCGAGACAACCCACCTTTTCTTTCACGCACATTGGATTCCTACGTTAAAAACTGGCCCGAGAATCCTGAACCTGGATCTTTGTATGACCGTATTCATACAATTGTGTATACACACTTCACAGCACATTCCGAATATGATAAAGCAAAGGATATGTTTGAGTCAACGACAAGAGGAAGGAGGTACATTAAATGGATTCAAGAAGAAGGAAATACATTTGACCAACGTAGTCATGTCTCTAAAGCACTTAGCTTAGCTGCAGATAATTTCCAGTCGACATACATTGCTCTTATTGAAGACGACTTCCCTGTATGCGGTACTCAAGAGTGGCGAAAAATCGAAAGTGTGATCTATGCAGCCAATATAAAATCGCCTAATCACTGTGGTGTGTTTGTTGGAACAGGAGGAAGTGGATTATTCCTAAAACCCAAGATCGCAAAATTAGCCTCTGGTTTATTGTTAAAGTATCCAAATTTACCACCTGATATTATTATACAACAATGCCTGTTAGGTAATCTGTATGAGTGTAGAGAATGTACACAGACGCTGGTGACAAGTAAGACCCTGCTCATGTATCACATTGGCCATAATACATCAACTAGTGTAGACAGATCATATAAGAAGAATGATTTCCAGTGCGGTTGGCGTCATCCATTTGTAAGTCTATTGAGCTGATTAGTTTATCACATGTACTAACATTCTGCATCTGTAGAACGGGGACCCTAATGTGATTACACTTTAATTAGATTTACTACTATGCAACCACGTATAAACTTTTAGATAGATAATAAACGATAGATGACGAATCTAGTAGCATGCTATGTAGGCTACACAATGAAATGCTTGTACAGGGTTGTACACAGGGTTGTACACAGGGTCGTAACCAAATATATGGTCTTATGTATGATCTGCCCAATCAAAATAGATCATCTATTTATAAAACCCTTTTTTTTCAAGATTGGTCAGTGTCTATTGCGGGAATCAATTCTTGTAAGGGTGGTGCTTTGACCAGCGGAGTTGTCTCATTGTATCCACCTCTTTTTTTTTTTTTTTTTTTTTTTTTTTGCAGAAGCACAAAATGAGTCTATGCATACAGCAGATATAGTAGAGCTATACGATATTAAGAAATTTTGGTTACTGTGCATGTTTCAGGCCCAAATGGTCCCGGTACAATCGATTGTGCACCAACAAATCATTACGGGCCGATCCTTATGAATCATCCTAATTGCCTGTATGTGCTCAATTAGGGTGCCAAAGTAGTTAAATAAGAAAAATGCACAATAAGCCACTTTATGTCCAGTAAAATGCAAGATTTATACGAACCCAGATACCAAAAACGTCAGATTTATAGAATGCGGTAGAAATAAAAAAAAAAAAAAATCAGGCCATTTTTTCATTTCGCCCAGCTGTAAAATGAGTGTGCGTGCGCGTGCACTACTACCAATGTGTTCCGGGGTTGGAATCCCAATGCTCCCAATAGGTGGGCGATTTTTCTTTTTTTTCCTTCTTCCTTCTTCCTTCTTTCCTTCTTTCCTAGTAAAAAAAAGATACAAACAATCATGGAGGCCTTTGCACCACTTCCAATAGACCTATTTTCTACTGACACAGGTGCTTTGAATGAAGAAGACACTTCAGCTTACTTTTCTTTATCGCAATTTGACTTGGAATTGCAAGAACAAGCACAAGCAGCTCTTTTTCAGCAAGATTCATGGCAAGATTTTGATAGATATTTACCAATGGACGATCAGTTGTTCGGTAACTCCATGAGAGACGAACAAGCTCAACCCATCTTTATGAATACAGCCACCTACAATGACCATTCCTTACTATATGAACCTCTATCCAACTTAATACCACAACAGCAACAACAGCAAAAACAACAACAGCAGCAACAGCAACAACAACAACAACAACAGCAGCAGCAAAAATTTGACAACTATACAACCACTACTGCTGCCACTGCCACTGCCACCAACAACACCATTAAAAATGAATATGCTAGTCCCGAATCTTTGCCTTATTCACCCCCATCATTCTCTCCTTCTCAACTTGGGCAACAAACTGCATTATTTCAATCATCATCATCTGTTACTGCTTCTCCTCAATCAGAAGCCAAATCTTTACCCATAAATACTTCACTAGATTTCATGAATTGGAACTCTTCTCTTGATCCTCAAGGTAAAAAAAAAAAAAAAAAAAAAAAAAAGACACTAAAATCAATTAACCAATGAAATAACGTTTTGAATTCCCCTTTTTGTAGCCAAAGTACCCATCCAACGTTTGAAGTCTTCAAGTATTATCAATAACGCAGTAAATGCAGCTCTAAATGCAACTCATACACAGCCTCCTATTGGACGTCAACACAAAAAGACTGCACATAACGCTATTGAACGTCGTTATCGGAATAACATTAATGACCGTATAGCTGAACTTAAAAACGCAGTACCCGCACTTTTATATGCCAAAGTAAATAAGACACCTTCCGGTTCCAAGCGTCGCAACGACGACGATGAAGACGAAGCCGAAGATGGCGAAGAATTCCTGGACGGCGTTGCTGTTGCAACAAAGCTTAATAAGGCTACAATTCTTCGTAAAGCAACCGAATACATCAATCACTTGAAAAAAACCGGTGATGATGTCCGACGTGAAAATCAAGCACTTCAAAATATACTCAACCAGTTACCCGGCGGGGCTGATATCTTGCAACGCTATCACACACAAAAGCAACAGCGCGAGAAAGAAATCCAACAGCAAGCTATAAAGGAACGCGAAGTTCAGAAGCAACAAGATCAACAAAGAAAAGTAGCTAATAGAAAGCGTGCTAGATTTGGTGCAAGTCAACATGAAGCTTCTGATGAATACGAATCTTCTTCTTCTTCACCAGATCCTGTAACACCACCAGCTATGACCAACAGAGTCTTTATGGCCATATTCATGTGCATTACCTTCTTCTCCACTTCTCCCTTGACTGCTGGCCCTAACTCTTCTGAACAATATCAAAACCATCATCATACCTCGAGAACAACCACCACCGGGCAAGATAACACGGTTTTAAACACTTTAGGTAGTACAAATACTATACCCGAATCATTTCTTGGTTCTGTGTTCAAATTCGATGATGGATGGTAAGACTTTACTTTATATGTCTTTATTTCTCATTACTAATCCAACTGTCTATGTATAGGTCTGCTTTACGTACTACTGTATTCATTATTTGTATTGTACAGCTTTTTTTCCCTTACATCAAATCCATGTTATTTGGGTCTTCTCTTAAATTGAAACGTGTTACTAGATCCAAACGTTCTACTGTTACATCCTCTCGTAAAGATAGCACAAGTAACACGGTAACACCAGGCCTTCTGAAATGCCGTCAAATATACACCATCTTGGATAAATCACTCCGTCAAGACAATGATGAATTACCTCAAGGTACTTTGGCCACTATCTTGCCTCTTTGCAAAGAAACCCTTCGTATATTCTCTCATCATGTACTTGGATATGACATTATGTACGGCGACGAGCAATTGACTGTGGAAGAAGAATTCGGCCAAGTCTGCAAATGGATCAAATTGAATGAAACTATATGTCTTGGGGGAGCTTCTGAAATGACCCGTACTAGCATGCTCTATTCTTGTTTCCGAATGATTAACTTGGTGGATACTTTGGATAACCAAGTTCATGAATATGTAAGCCAAACCCACGCCCGTGCTTATGCTACAGCCTCTATGCAACTGTCTCTTGTTATCCCTAAGCACTCTATTGCCGAAAAACTGTCTAATTATTTCTGGCAACATTCCATCACCAGAGATGAAGACCATGATGAAGACCACAGTCTTTGGATGCAGGCCTTGTCGTGGATGGATCCTGAGCAAGACCATGATTCAATTAGTGAAATGCGTCAAACCCGTGCTTGGTCAGAAACCATGGAGATTATTACGAACCAAACTTTATTGAATGATGTTCTTCCCAAGACTGGTAACAATCTTTCCATCTCCTTTACCGCACCTGTTGTCGTACCTGTCGCAATTTTGTCTACATTACACTTATTGGACAGTCTCCGTATTCAATTTGACCGATTAGTCAGTACTATGACTAGTAGCAATGATACAGGGTTTGATGAAACACTCGAGACAGCATTCATTGATATCATGTTATTAACTGAATCCACCACAGAGTCTGAAGATGACCAGCAGAGATTGGCTCATTGGCTTGCCGCAGTTGGTGCAACTGTTGAAGCCTTATGGAAAAATAATGATGCAGAGAGGTGGGCATCTACATTGATTCAACGTGTGCCACGTTCAATGACCTGTCGCGCATCCAATGTGTCACAAAAAAACAACCTAAACCAACTTGACGAACTGGTCAAAAAGGCAATGATCCATGTTCTTGTCGGTTCTATCCTTTTGAAGCAATCTGATCCCGAACGTCAAAAGCAAGGTTTAATCGAGCTTGAGAATGCTGAAGTACTGCGCTCTGGTATTCGTAAACTGCAAAAAAACCGCAACGACGAACAGGAAGGTGACTTGGAATATGTTGTAATGGCATTAGCAGAGTTTGTTGTTTCCTTCATTGGTCTAGGTTCTTGGATCGAAGCTACAAAATTACAAGATCTTTCGAATGAAAAGGAAATTTTGATTGATGAACAGGTTCGCGAAACAAGTCTATCCTTACGCAGAATGATCCGTCATCCTGCTTTATTAGAAAATCAACAGTCCATTGTAGATAGATTAAGTCGTCTTGGGCGTTTTATTGCTCAACATCCTGGAGATGCTGATTCTGCTTGTGATTTATCCGAGGAAGAAAAGGAAGAAGAGGGCTGCAAGGAGGAGCAAAACGATCTTACCCACCATCAAGTCATGATTAGAAGAGCTGATAAAGCTCAATTAATTCTTCATGGATTGTCATAAACCCCCACCCCCTTCCATTTCATATTATAGCACATACCTCACATTTTTCTGTCTTTTTGTTCATTACCTTATAAAAAAAAATGCCATTTTTACCCCCACAATACGAGTTGTACAATACGCAGACACATTTTTGGTTTTAGAAGGATGAAACGTGGCTTTATTCAATTTTACTCAGCATGATATTAAAGTTTGTGTTCCTAATTACATTTCCCATGTGAAGTAAACCTAATAGTTTTTGTCCAATAAATTGATAACCAGAAAAGTTATCTTGATTAATGTATTGAACGTCCACACTAAATAAGCCAGACAAATTTTCAAATCTACAAATTTCTACCGAAAATTGGATTTCTTGACCATTGTCTAAACTAGGATGTCCATAAATAGGTTGACTAAGTACAGGCTGATGGCTTGTGCTTAGATGGTTCATCATATCATCTTCTGGGATCAATTCCAATTGTTGATAATGTAATGTAGAGCGTCTCGTACAGTTTAGTTTATATCCGCCTTGGTTTTCTACTTCGATCCCCAGTAGTAGCAAAATTTTATTGATCTCCAATAACACTTCCATGGGTTGTCTTGAAGTAAGGGCAGAACGGTTCATGTCGCCCGCATGCACTCGAAGTTCTGATTCTATCGAAATTTTATCAATGTCACCGCGATTCTTTTGCTGTAATAAGGATAATACTGTAGGTGCTCGACTATTAGAATGCAAAGGAGCGAGTGATGATGAAGGTCTGGCAACTGGAATCGTTACATTTTCCGTGCTAGATAAATGACTACTACTGCTACTACTACTGTCACTACTATTACCATGACTCCTTGGTGTACCATCATTATCTATATTTGAAACACGTGTTAATAAGGTTAGCTGTTTTAGGAGGGCAAGATTACTTACGTTTTTTATTGTGGGTCTTAGTCTTTAGCCATGATATTAACCTGACGCTTTTGGACTGCTCAGGAATTACAGGAGATGAAGGTGGCGATACAGGCAAGGTATTATTATTATTAGTGTGTCTATGCATGATGTTTTGCCATGAGTTTCTATTGTTCTTTTTTTTTGATTGTTGTTCTTCTTTGACAGGATCTTGTTTAACAGTAGTTTCACCTTGATTGCGTCTTTTTACGCTTGAGAATAATTTTGCTTTCAATGAAGAATACTGAACAGACGGCATACTTGTATCGTGATGTGTAGTAAGAGTACCGATAGTGTGTCTTTTTTTATTCACGATAATTGAAGAAGAAGGATGAGAAATACCTGATTGTTGTATTTTAGAACCTGATTGTTGTACGATAACAGGTATTGTAGCTGCATCCGTTGTTGTTGCCTCATTAGTCGATTTGGATAGATCTTGTTCGTTTGTGCTTTGAAAGCCTGTTGGAAACTCTTCAATCGTTTCTGTCAATGAATTGATGTCATTTGAGCATGGTATAGGTGTTGTAGGTGGAGATGAAACATGATCTGCAATTGAATGTTGATCCTGATTTTCTTCAATGATCATGTTATCGTCATCCTGGGCGCGTTTCGTGTTACTGTATGAAGGAGGAAACGAATAAGAAGAAACCGAAGATCTAACAGAGCATGCACTACTTTGGACATCGTCATCTTGATCACAACAAACATCTTCTACAAAATCATCGTCTTGTACTGGTTTAGACTCTATTCCCTTCAATAAGGATTGCTTCAAAGCTTGTGCTTCCAGCTCTAATTCTTTTATTGGTTTTGTCACTTGGTGTCTGTACTTCATTAGCCACGGATGGTTCATGATATCTACGACTTTACATCTTGTATTGGGATCGGGAATTAGCATTTGGCCGATTATGTCTTTTGAGTCATCCGATAAATGCACAGGATATTTTGGTTTGTTCGCCATAATATATCGATACAGTCGTCCAATATTATCGCCATTAGGATTTTTTATATCGTCATCAAACGGTAAATAGCCACAAAGCATAGCATACAGTATAATACCACATGACCAAATATCAACACCTGTACCAGCATACAATCTACCCGTCATAACAAGTTCAGGAGCTGCATATACAGGAGATCCGCACGAGGTAGACATTAAGTCACCTGTTTTTTGCGTAAATTGGTTGGCGAAACCGAAATCTGTTACAATCAAGTTGCCATGACAATCCAGAAGTATATTTTCCTAATAGCGAATGAGTTTTTATTCTTACGCACGTGTATAAACAAATAACTTACGAGTTTTAAATCACGATGAACAATGTTCTTTTGGTGCATATAAAAAACACTGCTTATTAATTGCGAAAAGAGCCTACGTGCTTCATGTTCCTTTAGATATCTTTGCCTGAAAATGTATTCAAATAATTCACCACCTTATGGAAAAAGAATGAGATGCTGTAACACAATGATTGCCTAAATGTACCTTGTGCATATTCTAACACCATCCCAATACAAGTGTTTGTTTCATTCACACTTAATAATTTGACAATATATGGATGATTTAGAGTCTATTCATGTGATGTTTATTGTTTATTTATTTATTTCTCATGGTCTTTTTTTTTTTTTTTTTTTTTTTTTTTTTTTTTTTTACCTTTAATATATCAATCTCCATTCGAATTTTTTCAAGCTGTGATGATGAATCGATGTTCTCTTTCTTGACGAGTTTGACAGCCACCTTTAATTTTGTTTAATTGATTTAGTGTAAAAAAAGAGAAATACAGTAAACTTACTGTTTGCCCCGTTTCAAAATGTCTGCCCATTTTAACCTTACCAAACTCTCCAACACCCAAGGTTTTTAACAATAAAAATGGACCAAGGCGTGGTGCTCTTTTGGAAGTGGCGAGTGATGACCTTGGCGATGGTTTATTAAGATAATTAAGTATTTGGTTTTTTTGTTCTATCTCCTCCTCTTCTGCCATAATTAATACTTCTTGATTTTCCTCAGAAGAGCAAGATGAATTATTTAATAGTGCCAATACTTGATGATTGTTTACATCGTGAATTGGTTGAATAACGGCTGCAGACATATCCTTGATAGAAAAAAAAAGTTTGTGAAGAAGAGAAAGAAAATCGATTACATTGATTCAAATTAGACTATTTTATAATTATCTCCTTTTTTTTTGTCTTGTTATGTGATGAGCCTCGTCGGAATACATTTTTTTTATGCCCGTTTGTGATTTTTCTCTTTCTAGGTCTGACAGGAAAAAGGCGGGACTACCATAACAAATATCCATATATAGTAATCACTCCATTATCAAACGTACATTAGTGAACTTGATGGTGTTTGCATGCACAGCACAATATCTATCTACTGCATAATTATTGTCACTTAAAAACAAACAGATAATGTATACATTCAATGGGCGTTTAAACAAGTAAACACGATTATGTAATATTTTCATCACCCTCCAAAGCCATCTCCATCATCACCCTTACACAGGACAACTCTGTTTATATAAAAGAGTGCAATTAGATTTCATTGACAGTGTTTTACAGGTGAAATAACTACCGTGTATTATAAAAAAATGATCATGAGAAACACGAACAATCGCTTATCTGCCATTGCAAGCCATATCAGCAGTTGGTAGGTTGTTCGAGTATGATAGTTTTTGCCATAGTAAAAACTAGATGGCATAACTACAAATCTTGACATAACGAGATGCTAAAACTGCCATCCCATGCTTCGTCTTTTAGTTATATGATAGTAATATCACTGTGTAGCTCAAGGATCTAATTTATTTATATAGATAATCAAATGCATAGAATCTATAATCTAATGGCGATGAGCAGGAGTCAATTTGACATCACCTTGCTCACCGTTTAATATAGCTTTGACCTTTTCGGTGTACATTCTTAAATCTTGACCCATGACAGTAATTCTAACCTGAACATCCTTGGTATTTTCTAAGGTATCTTCATTCTGAACGGCTGTAAGAGTCCATCGACCAAACGCATGGTTAATAATATACAATTTATCATCATCTAATCGAACAAAACCCTTGACGCGATAAATATCATCCTTGGGCATAGATTTCAAGAAAGTCTCCAGTGCTTCACGGTTCAATTTTTTATCGTTGACGGATTGCAGAATTTGAATCAAATCAACTTCGTTTTGTTGATGATGAGGATCAAATACATTATCTTCTAATGTCTTGTTCTTATTATAACCCACTTTAAAAAGTGGAGTATCTAAACCAAAGACAAGATCAGGAGAGACGCCATTTTTGTCACACTTGACCTTGGGTGTGTCGGTGTTCAGAACATTGATATGATCAATTACATCATCTAGTTCACGCTCGTTGACCAATTCATGTTTGTTGAGTAAAATGACATCAGAATACTGAGCCTGTAATTTGGCTGTATAGCTAGTATCCTCGTATCCCTTGAAGTTTTCACAATCAACAACTGTAATGATTGAATCTAAAGCAAATCCATCGTCAGCCATCTCACGGATTTGCCAAGCAATGGGTGCTATAATCAAAATATGTCAGACTCTAATTTACAGCTAAAATATAGACATCCTTACCAGGGAAAGCGGAACCACTGGTTTCAACAATAATTCGATCAGGATTGTATTTTTCTACATAGCAAAAATTAAGCACTCATTTTAAATACACTAAGAATTCTATTAATACCTCTCAACTCTTCGAGAGCCAACTTCATTTGGCCGACAAGAACACAACACATGCAACCATTTACCATTTCCTGTACACCAACATTGGTTTCTTTGGCCAATTGACTGTCAACTTTGTAGGAAAAAAAAAAAAAAAAAAAGGGTTATTAAACATTCACAGCCGAAATACAATATGTTACCAGCAATATCGCCAAATTCATTCTTCAACAAGCAAACTTTGTAGTCTTCTGGTACACGACGTAACAGGTTTAAAATTTGAGTAGTCTTGCCTATTTGGAAAAAAAAAAAGTCAATTCAAGTTTCTACATGATTCTCCAACAACTACTAACCGCTTCCCAAGAAGCCAGTGAATACTGTAATAGGAAGGGGCTCGCCAGCAGAAGACATTTTGAATATATTTAATTGGCAAAAGAAGTAGAGAAAGAAACTTTTGTTTCAAAGTTGAGTCTCATTTTTCTTAATTGGGACTGGATCGTTATCTTCTAGATCTCTAAATTCAATTCTCAAATCATACGAACAGTCTTAAAGTACTCTCTATTGTTTTATCTTCTTATTTTGTCTGAATTATTTATTTACCGAAATACCACAGTTGACATAAAATTTGCGATCAAGAGAGCTCAAAGTGCATGTAATAGCTTGTATTCCAAATACCTGTACGTTTTGCATACTGATGATACGTTCTTTAGTGAGATTTCCTGACAATACATTGCCATCAATTGTTCACTTGGTTTAGACGGGAAGCTTGGAATTGTCACTGACAAGCTTTCCAAAATCAGCGGACGCTCTAGCTGATTCGACATAACATGTATCGACTACTTTTGACATTTGACATAAGATTCTTCCATCCACTTTGCAACCAATTGTGCGGGTCTTGTTGTTGTTATTTTGCTTGACTGCTGTTGTGGTCTCAGTAGAGGTCTCTCCCCATAGTTTCATCATTAGGTCAAGTTCACTAATTTTTCCAGTTGGATTTGGGAATACATTTGAATATTCTCTGTATATATTAATGCTGAAAACGAAATGCAGAGTTATTATATATCGTACTATTGTAATGATTTTATATATAATTAAAGCTATATTTACACATGGTCAAGTACTTAGAAGATCCATTTATCATCAGGGTGAGCGCCTATCTCACTTTCTAAAGCCGCATAGTATGCCTCTTCATCTTCGTTATTCTTAATATGGCTTATCATATATTTTATTTTTCTTCTGTGTTGCTGTGAAGTTTGGTAAGATGCTTCGTCTTCTCGGAGCCAAAATACTTATCGAGGTAACTCCACTGCTCATTTGTAAATAGCTTCTTTTGGCCCGTATCATTGCTGTGACTTAAATTCAATATTCTATTTATACAAAGATCACACATCGTCTTTTTTCATCAGACAACGAAATGTATCTTCGTAGAAGCTCTCTTCCGTGTGACTTGAGCATGAATGAAATAGATCAACCATTTAAAAAGATCAAACTATCGCTTTGGACAACGTTCTACAAGTAAGAAATATATGGCTGTCACCAGCTGTGTCCAATAGCGGTGGTGGTACGAGAGGTTGTTGGTTTGTTTCGTTTTTAGTGTGCTAGGTGGAGAGGTGGTTATCAGAACATCTTTTCCAGGTAAGAGTAGTTAGGGATGGATCGATGTTATCGTCTTGGATGATTAATGGATGGGTAGTTCTTTGACCAGTATCCGCGTAGGATATGGTCTCTTGTTGTGTTAGGTTTTTTTAGCAGGAGGAGGCACCAAGTCTTCTTCTCTAGCTATATTTGCATGGCATGTTATACTATTTCCTTCAAGTGTTATCATCATGTTCACATTCTTGAATTTGTGCTCACTATCAAATATCAAGATGGAGACTCTGTTACATCTAGATTGAGTTCTATTCATATAAAAAAAGATTCTGAATATGGCTGTAGGCCTGGATGTTTTACTAGATTAAAACAGATAAGGTTGATTAAGTGAACAAGATAAAATAGAAGTAAAAAATAGTGCAAATTATTATTTAAATCAGTCTGTCTTCTGCTTGAAATAATATTCCTTAATGCGAAGTGTCTTATCAAAGCAAGTTGTTTATTCAATACTATGTTGTAAACAGTGTGTACATTTATTTAAAGAAACGATAGTATTTTTTAATGAGCATGTTGAAATAATTAAATGTTAAACAAGTCATCAACTGATTATCCAGGTGTAGTATTTAAATATGGGTATGAGGTACTCAACAAAAGGAGTTCTTTCGTTTACAGTATCAATTAACGGAGGCTTCAGACAATTTGCGTAAAAGTCAGTCAAGACCAGGCAAATAAAAAGTATCGCCTTTTTTCTTCTTCAGAATGTTTGTCGTCGAATCCATTGGTACCTAACCAAGCTAAGACTGTTTTGAGATCTTGGTCCAATGCCCCCCTAAGAAAAGCTAGAGTCGCTGGGAGACGTTTGATACAAGACTTTGCTTTCGATTCTTCAACATTCTTTAGATATTCATTTACTAATGACTGGTCTTCGCAAATGCAATCGCTACTTATTTTAATATGAGCAGCTTCAACAACTTTAGCTCCGGTATCTTCATCAATACAAGGAATGTCCAAAGAAAAAGAGACATAGGGTGTAATAGGCTTGATTAAGGAGTACGACTCTTTATTTTTCTTTACGGATACAGTGTTGCCTATCATTTATATCCGATCCATGGGTATCCTAGGTACACACCTATGGTCCTCAAGACGACTCATATATAATACGTTTGGTGGCCTACTTGATACAGTTGAGTTGCTTTGGGTTGAAAATATTTTCGAATCGGTTACTACCGAGTTAATGATATTGTCACTTCCTTCAAATGTGTCATCAGGCTTCTCGTTTAGCTCCTCACGCAACTGTTTTAGCTCGAGATCTGAAAGCTGCATTGTTGAGAATGGTGTAAGCATATAAAGCGCAATAAACTATTTACTATTTTTTATTTCACCTTTTTTTTTCTCGACGTATTCGCAAAGATCACAATCCATTTTTTGTTTCTTTGATAAAGAGATTAGACTATTCCTATAGTCTCTTTCTTCTAAAGAAAATGTCGCCAGTCTATACTAGGTAGTCTCTGAAAGTCCACTTGTTGACAATGTTTCTTGAAAAAAACTAATGATTCTTCACACTTGGTTTGATCTCAATTTTTTTTGTTGAGGTGCTATTGTGGACACGACATTTTTGACAAAGGAGAGAGAGCGTGAAAGGTAAATTTAAACATCGAAATAAGTAAAACAAAAATTGAAACCACGTCATCAAGGCAATGTGATTGATTTAGGGCGTTTCCTTTCAATTTTTTTTTTTTTTTCTATTCCTTCTGATTGTCATTGCTCACAGAGATTATTCCAATAAAAAGGATTAAAGGGGAATCTTATACTGAAGGATTCCATTAAGGTATAACATTACCCATCTCTAGCTTATACCTGGGAGCTTGCCAGCTGTCCTTGGCTGAGACAAATCCTATCATACAAGTGGTAAGATTACTTTTCAGTATCTTGTTGCTTCATCGTAGTAGCGAACAGGTGTGAGTAGTTTTATTCATATGAATCAGTCCGAATAAGTTAAATTGGTCGTATTTAAAAAATCATAAAAAAAAATTTATGCTAATATTCTCATATTCAGATTCCGTTAATACTTTAAAGGCATTCTATGAAGTTGTGAACGCAGAGGAGGACCACATTGCACCTACCATGGCCTCTACCGACTTTAGAGCTCAAATTGGTCAAGCTGCTAAGAAGTTTTATGCTCAAAGAAACTTATATCTTACTGGATTCACCATGTTGTTTTTACTGTAAGTTTTAATGGAGTTTTGGTTATATCTTTTTTTCTTATTCTCGATGCCTAGTATTCTGAACAAGAACATGACTCTTGAATACATCAGGTTAGAGGATGAATTGATTCTACTTGAAGGAGCCGTAACTTTTTTCTTGAGAGATTTAATCGCTTTATTCAATCTGTTTTTTAGACCTCAAATGACCCTGCTATCAGAAGAGCCAGTAACCTTATTGATACCTACTCTATCGAATCTCACGTTACAAAGCTTGAACCCGTTCAACAAGAAACAGAAAATAAGAAGGACATTTGAAGCATTTATAAATAAATAGTATTTTTTTAATCCAAAAAAGGATTGTTTAAGGTTTTTATTGAATGTTTACTTTTATATGGTTTATGTATGTACGGATATTTGTGCTTGCTATTGTAGCAATCAATGATGTCTTTGCTTTTTTTCTTCCAGAGTAAGTGTGTTTAATGTCATGATGTCACCTTCTCTCCACAATTCTGCTTCGCGCGAATCACCCTCACTTCCTTTTCTATTAAGAGCAGGGAACTCTTTTCTTGGTATAGGAATAGCCAATTCATCTTCTTCATCCTCTTCATCATTTTGTCCATTAAAGTACCCATTGACCAAGTTACGTATACGAGGACTAGCAGGGGCAGACAAGGGCTTGGGAATCTTTTTTATTGCCACCTCTTCTTCCTCTTCGTCATCGACAAATGAGTCGGGATAGACGCGACGTAATGCTAATTGGCGAGCTTTGATATATTCTAATCCCATACGCTTCCAATCCAATAGGTCTGACAATCTCTCAGTACGATTACGCTGATTAATACGTTGACGACGAGTTTTTTGACAGAACCGGAACATCTGTTCACACAATTGTTGAATCGATTCTTCAACAGATTTAAGACGTCTATCTACAATATAGATACCATAATCCTCACAATTTTCAATATTTTCATCCATAAAACAACCAAAACCAGATAAACTACAATAAAAGGGATGTGTTAAGCATTGATATAAATATGATGACTTTTAACTTACTTTGTTGTAATAGAAGGTACACCCATCACAGTGCACTCAGCAGGGGTATAACCCCAAGGTTCGTAATAAGATGGAAATACACCAAGATGACAACCTCGAACAAAGTCTTCGTAATCAAGACCCAATAATGGATTATTGGCATTTAGGAATTCAGGGTGAAAAATAGTTTTGACACGGTCTTCAGGTTTGTTGTATAGACCAAGTCTTCTCACTTGACTAATAATAGGATCAAGACCATCATCCACCATGTTGTGAGTGACTATAGGAGGCAGACTTTGATTTTTCAAGGCAAATACACGCCGTTTCAAGAGAACTTTATCTTCACTAGACAAAAATTCTGCTGTGTCTAATTCCCCTCCTCTTAAAGCACTTTCGTAGATGCGCTTACCAATACGGCTTTGAATTTCATTCACAGTTTCTCTCAATTGCTTTGTGACAGCTTGACCTTTAAGTGCCTCAACGTTGAAAGATCTAGTAGCTGCAGGCATAACAATAAAGGCAACAACAGTGGTATTAGATTTAGCGGCCTTCAATCGATCATTTAAACCTGTTTCAAGTTAGATATTGTCTTCGCTTATAATTATAAATATTCCAACTTACGACTAAGTGACTCTACAAACATATCAACACCTTTATTACGATACTCATAACGACCAGCAGTGAAGAAGTAAACAGTGTTGTCCAAGTCAAAATCATAATGACCATAGAAGTGTCCTCTAACAAAATCGTTGATTTTTTCCTTGTTTAAGGCATGTTTGTTTTGGAACTCGTGAACAGCTTGGAACTTTACAACATTTAAGCCGTTTGGTAATACCCCATCTATGTAAAAGTTAGCCTTTTTTGTTTTTACCTCATTATTTTTACATACCTGGTTTACGTTTCAAAAGATGCTCACTTTCATATGCAGTGATGTGACTTACAGTTGTAAAAACATCCGAACAATGTGCAGCACCTCTTTCAATACAGTAACGATGATAAATACCACGTTTACCAGCCTCATGGTCGACATCAAAATCCCGAAGATTATTGTAGAAATCAACTGAGCCGGCACATAGATAACGACCCAGCAAAGTGGCATGAGTTGTGAATATAGTAGTAACGTCGATTTTGCGTTTTTTGATCAGAGGAATAGCAACACCAGCTAGCCATTCATGGAAATGGGCTATAATAGCCGGTGCTGGTGAATCGGGTAAAGATGCTTGTTCGTTGTACTACACCAAATCCAGTTAAGTTAATAATTCTTTTCGCTGATACTTGAGAAAATAATAATACCTTTTTTGAAATTTCTCCAAGAAACCAAGTGACCATATAGCCAAACAAAATAGCTTCATTTGTCTCTTGATCACTAGGAGGGCTTGGAATTCCTGCTACACGCCAAAGATCCCCTTTCCATTCATCCAACCTGTTGAAGACACTTCCCGTATCAAACAAAAGCACATATGGTGCCCCTTCAACTAACCATCGACCAAACAAGTACTTTACACCTTGAGAAGACATAATATCCAGAGTATCCCGGATAATACCAGAAGGGGGATCAAGTGCCTCCACCTCCATTGGTGCGGTTTTGTAAGACAAAGGACCGATCAAACAGTAACGATCACCAAATTCACGGACAGTAACTGGTACCTTTGTCTTGATAACAGTATAAATGCCACCAACTAAAACATGCAATTTAATACCGGTAATAAGACGCGTCTTATATTACAAACCTTTGTTAGCAACCTCCCAAGCAATTTCGAATAAAAGTGGGTTGTAAACGTCCTTTTGTGGGGCATCGGTAGACATTTTGATAAAAAAAAAAATCGGGTGAAAGAAAAGAACAAAAATAATTTGTTTTTTTCTCAAGGTTTTTATTAGAAAAACAAAAATCTTTGTCTTGTATACAAACGTCATGATGTGATTTTCTCCCCAACAACAATCGAGTCTTGATTGGGATTTAGTAAGTACAGTGGTGTAACCTTTCTCACGAAGTTGCTGATTTATTTCTGAATATGTGACCTAACTATTATATAAATATCAACAAGAGAAGTAGGTCGTCCCTGTCTACCTTTTCATGAGTGTAAATGCATATCACATTCGCTGCAATGCGTATACAACAAGTATTACGTAATTGATTAGAGATAGGAATAAATTAACGGAATGTTTGGATGATCCCACCCAAATTAAACAAGTGGATCCCTTATAATTCTAATCTAATAACATCTAATCGATGTAAGCTAATAAATTACACAAGAGCTTACCAAGAAGGAGGCTGTATAAATCTATCCGAATAGATACGTGTAGAGTGAGGCGTGTATCACCATGTAAACTTAAAGTTGATGGTCCAGATTTATTTATAGCTGATCTTCTTTCTTTTACTATTGTTTTTGTCTAAAAATCGCATTAACTGTTTTTTATCAAGTGCATTCGTAACGCTGCTTCGATAAACCAAAGTAAAGGTATTCGGGTACACTACCTTATATGGCCCTTTATTTATTATTGATTTCCACAACATCTACCTTCGTTTACCAGTTTACTTTATCGAGCTTCTTTTCCCACACATAAAAATCGAAGGCCGTACTTTCGGAATCCAATCAAACGAGCGAATCTGTTCCATTTCCATTCAGATTTTTTGTGTCACCAGTTCCTGCTATCGTTTGTATCAATTATATACATTAACCACTATGATTAGTTTATAAAATTACTACGAGTATCAATTGAGTTTGTGGTTAAAGACATTGTTAAAAAACTTATAAATATATGACATGGCAATATGCTCCAAATAAAAAGAAACTAAATTCCTACATTCTGCTTTTTTCGGGGCTCTGACTGTGTAGATTTCTAATCGATAATGGGCTAATAATAAGCATCATAAATTGAGCAGTGTGACATATTATTTGATAGGACGCGACATTCTATGGTGTCCTGGTCAGCGCATGATAGCGGGTGACACAAAGGTCTAGTATTTCATAAGAAACTTCCCGCCACGGGAAATTTATGCATAAAAAAGGGAGATTTACATTAAGCTTGAAACAGAATGCTTCTAGACAAGTCAACTATCTGTATAGTCATATAGTGTAGAATGTATATAGTCATAGCGCCACTTTAAAAGATGCAATGGATTCATATTGAAAATCCACTATCAAATACGTAGATCCGCCATAAAAGCCGAACTGCACCATAGAAATCTAGATCTAAACAAGTGAAAATGGGCTATGACGGGTAAATGCGCACGGAGACTCATGTTTACCTATTAAAGGGAAGTGTGGAGGTGCAACATACATTATTATAACAGAGCTATAAAGTCCGTCAGACGGGACCTCAAACTACCACTTTCTTTGAACAAACGAAATTGATTGTTAGTTTCTCAATTGAGTGTGTCATGTATAAAATTTAATGAAATAAAACGGGGTAGCTCTTCAAATTACCGGGCTTATTCTCTTTTGTAACCATGCCTGAATACTGTATAGTGGAAACGAGAAGCGTACTTTCTATTTGCATATACAACGCGTCAATTACCACTTATAACAATAGAGCAAAATTGTCATGTATGCTTTATTTTTTTAAAAAAAATCGGGCATAATAAAAATCGAGCTGAAAACAAATACCACTGCTACAATGGTAGGCTCTTTCAAGCGTAATGTTCTTCAATTTGTGATAACGTTACGTTCTTTTTCCAATGTTAAATTAGCTTCAGCAGTAACTTGTCGGGTGCTCGTTGGCACGAAAGTTTCAAAAAGACATATTTTTATTTGAAATGTGCTTACTAAATGCAAATAATCATATTGGGAATATTTTTAAAAATAATAGTAAGCTTGGACCCTTACAGTTTTATTGGTCTTTCGCAACCCTATAAGTTTGCTCTTCTTGCTTTTGTAGTCTCTGTCTTGTTATTCTAACACTGCTGGTTGCAGGTAGTATGTGAGGATATAGCTTTTTGCTTACAGGTAGTTCTTTTGTTACGGAAGTCTTTTTTTTTGTACCAGCTATTTTTTTTATGTTGAATGTAGGATCATCATCATCGGAACTGCTTTGTTGTCGGCTATGTAATTGCTTCCTTTTTTTTACCGTACTATTGGTAATATCGTCTGCTGATACACTTCCATGTTTACTGTGTTTTCTAAATATTTTTTCTACTGCTCCATCCTCTGTTTTTTTATCAAAGAGGTAACGTGCTTTTCCTTTGTCATCCAGAACATAGTTAGGGTCCTGCAACTGACCAGTTTCAATCATAAATCTGTAATAGTTTGAGCACTATGAAAGCTACATTAATGACTATACAAAGAAAAAAAAAGGTAAATGCTACGTACTTGGTACCCTACTCTTCCAGGGATAGCAATTGAGAATATGCCCCATTGAGAATTAGCTCCCACTTGTTTCAGCCTGCGTAGAAACAATGCGTTTTCTTCGTCTGTCCATTTACCCTTCTTCTGTTGCTCTCCAGGAGCATTAAATCGATAATAGTAACTGTTAGGGTTTTTTTCAATCATTTTAAATGCACGAAGACGCGCTGCTGACCATCCTGCGTATCCATCCATATCATCGTTTGTTTTGCTATCTTGAATTTGCTGCAACGCGTCATCTAGAGTAAGTCGGCTACCACTACTAATAGTAGTCGACAATCGATGGTGCTTTCTATGAGTCTTATGTTGATGTTCTACTGCGTCACTATTTTCTACTTTAGCTGAAGACTATCATTTAAGAATAATTACGAATTAGTACGTAAACATTAGTCTGCATAATAGATTTACTTTTGATACTTCTGTAACGACTTGGGGAGGTTCTACCTTTTTACGCATAGCCGCGTCTTTACTGACAACACATTGCAATGGGAGTAGAGGCACAATAATTGGTATATGTTGAGTAACTGGTGGAACTGATAATATTATAGGTTTTGGCATGGTCAACTGGGTAGGTGGCAGTTTTGAAATTGGTTCTTGTTGACTACTACTTCCTTTTGAAATATACTGCACTGGTGAGAATGGTTTGATATTATTACGCAAAGGGATGGCTAAATATACTGTCAATAAGTATTAGATCCAACATGATATTAGTAAATTATACTTTTGCTATTGACACGAATGCGATGACGTATGGTTTCTAAATAGCCTGTCTGTGTGATTAACCGTAAAATAGCTTCGTCCTTTTGTTTTTAAAAAAAAAGTCAATCATAAAGAGCCAAAATAAATGTTCCATGCTTACCTCGTTATATCCACAATCTTTCATCATTTCTTGAATTTCTTGCAGATTTATATTACTAAACATGGCTTCTAATTTTTTACCATCTGACTCTGTCGATACGTTTTTATTGTTGGGAGATGCTAATGGTGGCCAAAAGTTGTTCATTACATAGGGTGGTTCAAAGCACAATTCACTGTTAAAAAATCCCGGTAAGATACATTATATAGATGCCACAACTTGTCTTCGAACCTTTCTAATGCCGGTGATGGTATAGATAACGAGAAAGGATAATTGTGCTGTGCCTTATTTAGGGAAACATTGAATGAGCTGAATAAAACAATCCGACGTCTTTGTTATACCTTATTATCTCTCACAAACATAGCAGGTAAAGGGCTAGTCGGTACATTTGGGGCGTAAAATTCAGATATCTTCATGTATTCATCAGTCGCTTCTATTTGAAACATTTAGAAAATAAACAATATGCATTTAACGATTTCCAAATACCTTTCATCGAATCCTGTGGTTTATTTTTCGTTGCAAGTAAATCAATGACCTGTTTCTTAGTTCTTACCATTGTTACAAAAGAAGAAGAAAATGCAAAAAAAGGAGGCCTGTCAACAAGTTTTTTTCATAATTTTAAAATATATGCTTACACAAAAAAAAAAAAAACGCCGCTACGAAACGACAACAAACAAACAAAAAAAACTTTTTTTAGATAGGAAATGAGAACAAATGAATTTTTATTGAGGTTTTTTTTTATACAAAAGAGGTAGGGGTTAAAGGGATGAAAAATAATAAATAGCTGATACAAAGTGTCAACATATTGGTAGTGGTGTATATAGAATAGAAAAAAAAAGTTTTTTGTTTGGGAGTGGGGTGAGTTGTACATAAAGATGTGGTTCTAATTAAGAAAAAAAAATGTTTTTGGGTGGGTTTGGGTTTAGGTAATTAATTATGATTTTTATGATATACGGGTGGGAAGTGATAAATATTTACACGGATATTAAGGATGAGAGGAAATGGGAGAGGGGCATTAAAAAAGAGGATCTAGTAAGTGAGCAGCAGCAGCAAAATTGTCTTGAAAATCTTCTTCAAGTTTCACCAAATCTTGTTGTTGCACAGCACTAGATGGGAGAGAAGGTGACATAAGAGAGTCATAACATTTCATGTCAGAGTTGTTGGAATCAAGTAACATGAATGTATCATTGACTGGTGGTAACATGAAAGAGTCATAAAGATCTGCATCCGCAAAACCGAAAAAGTCGGCCGTAACAGGTGGGCTTGGTGTACAAGCAATACTATTGGATGAGGATGAAGAAGTATGACAACTAATTGATTCGTCAAAAGGTGAGAAACGAGTATCAGCATACATTGAGTCATAAGATGGTGAGATCATAGGGTCTTGATCGATTTGGCGAGGTAAACTTGTTAAATTGATCGACTTGATGGTGTTAATTGTAGTAATAGTAGGAACTTCATCGTCCAGCGAGAAGCAATCACCAAAATCAAGAGACGCTGTCGTACCGCTGGCACATGACATGACAGGTGAACCTGCCGCTTTGTTGTTGTTCTTGCTTTTTTTGGTCTTCTTTTTTTGTTCAAATAACGCATTTTGAGCTGAAAGAGCAGAAGCGGTCAATGGTGTAGACATGGTAGGAGGCATCATTTCAAGAAGTTGCTGTTGTTCGATGGTGGCAGTTGGAGTTTCGATGACTCTAGCAGGAGGTGAACGCGAAGAGTATTTACGAGGTTGGAGAGTAGGCATGAACTTCGCACGATAGACATCCAAAGCACGTTGAAGCAAGTTCTTCTTTCCGGCCAACACTCTAGGATTCAAATAGGCCTGTACAAATCACATTAATATAATCATCCGCACTACTTTTTTTTACATGGTACATACCAATTTCCAGCAAAGTTCATTGCACATTGTGTCTTCGATCCATCTAGCACGACCGCCAACATATTGCTCAGGATCACTGTTGTTAAAAGCTCTGGGGAACGGACAGTTCTGCTTACGGAAATCAGCAGAAATTTCATCCAAAGAAATCGTCTCTACATTAATCTTGATTCGGTAACGGGTGTTGGTTATTAAATCATCAATGGCGATTGTCTTTGGTTGATGAGCAGGCTTAATAGTAGCGGCCTCTAATGAAGTGGAAGGCTGTTGGTTCGTTGAGTTTAATGAAAAGGCGGTGCCAGCAATAGAACCCGTATTTAACGTGGCGGAAGATTCCTCATCTTCTTCTCTGTTCTTTCTTTTGCGGAGTGTACCATTCAACAGCTTCTCTTGACGAGCAACACGTCTGGATCTCATGCTTGGGTAGCGGTTACGATATGAATCAACAGCGCGCTGGATCAAACCACGTTTACCAGCAATTTCTGATTTATTCAACCATGCAAGTTTCCAACCCAAATCATTACATTCAGTTTCATAAGACCATCTGTTCCCCTTATAAGTTTCCTTTGGGAGATTTGCACGGGGATAAACCTATGAAATAAAATTAGATTCATTCAACTTTTTTTTTTTTTTTTTTTTTTTTTTCATTCAGCCACCGAATACTTACACAATTTTCAGCTTTGAACTTATCGTCAACAACATCTAATGCGACCTTTTGGATATCGGTTCTAATAGAGTATCGCTTAAGGGTACGGTTATGAGAATAGACAAACGAGACCCATTCGACACCATCCTTCACTTCAGCAATAGGATCATTAGATGTCACAGAGGCATTGTTAGTGACTGTCTTGGCTGGAGTTACGGTGTTGTTTTTAACAGGAGTGGAGACTTGTAACGCGGCTGAAACCATGGCTGCAGCTAAAGCATTGGCAATCGCGGATGCAGAGGATGTGGTCTCCATGATTACATCTTTCGATACAGTGGGAGGGGAGGCGATAGGAGATGGAAGTTGCGATTTATCCATTTTTCTACGCTTGATTCTGTTAATTGTGTCTTCAATCATGATAATTTGATCAGCAGTAAGGCATTCCAAAATTGATTCTGCTTTTGAAGGTGCACTGATGAGGTCTTGGAGTAATAATGTAGTAGGTGATGAATTGCTCATAATAAATAATGTGTAAGTGTGGGTGTTTTATAAAGGAATTTTGTTAAATAAATAAGATGATTGAGCGAGATATTGTTTCAATGAATGTCAATAATCTCGTACGCTGGATATGTTTGGATCATAAAATGTCAAAAAAAGAGATAATAGAATTGGGGTTTGACGTTACAAAAGTATATAAATGTGGTCAAATGGATGATTTGAAGAAGAAGAAGATGTAGAAAGAAGGAAAAAAAACTTAGTTATAAGATATATCGGAGATTAAAGAAGTTTTATGATTCAAATTGAGCTTCAAGAAAAAGTTTTTTAGTTTGTGACGGATGTGTGTAACCGTAAAAAAACAAAATAATACGGCTGGAGAGAATAACAGATACAATGCATCTTAACTTTTTGTTACCTTGTAATAATGCGTCTATTTACAAAAAGAATAACTCTAAAATCGAGGTATTTTGCTTTTATAAATCTGGGGTAAATCCACGAAATGAGAAACATTTTGCTCAAAACGAATATAGTTTGGTGTTCCGATGTTTCCGTGAATGGCCGAAAAAGAGGTTTTACATCTCCCCCACCTCTTTGTGTAAACATCCGGAAAAAAAGACGCTTGTTTTAAACACACGTCCAGGTACAGGCCAGTGCCAATCACCATAGTACCCTCTGCTCTACGGTTATTCATGTTTACAAATGACTCATGTGATGCACACCGATATGCTCTCGATTAACTTGTTTTGATTCAGTCCCTTCTTAGAAGTCTTTACTCAACGGAAAGGTGTACCATGTACGCTCTATGCACATCTTACATTAGATTCTTTGTAAATCATCAAGTTCAGATGAAATGTTACTTTACGCGTTGATCATATTTCCAAAATAATGCCTTGTTACATTACACCTGTTCCCATGTGGAAAATGAACACAAGATGCCCGAAAAAAGGTGCAAATTTGTGCAACCGCCATTGTTATTACACTGAATTATTATCGACTGATTAAAATTACAAATGTTACTTAATTCCTTGTGCTAAAAAGAAGGTTCATGTCTGTCATAACTCCTACGAAAAAAAAAAAAAAAAAAAAGCGCACATATTTACTACTTTTTAATATAAAAATGACTTCGCCGCAAACATCTAAAATTTCCTTATTATTTAAATCTAATATCAGCCTATTTGTTACTTTACTTTTGATATAATTCACTTGCACATGATAATTTAAGTTCCGGGTTTGAGTTTCTCCTCTTGGATATGCGTTCTTCTTAAGCCATTTTTAATAATTACGCAGACGATCCATTAAGCAGTTATATCAAGCCAGTAAAGGCACAGGCACTTTTTATTGTTGATTCATTTGTTCCTTATGAGATGCCCAATAAGGAGCACGGTATAAATTTCGCCGCCATAAATTATTGGTCAATTTATTATTCGCGCTTCCTAAACGAATAAGCTAAAGTTACACAGCTAAAGTTTAGGCTCAGTTTCTTTTTAGCCGTAAGTAATTCTTCCCTAAATTATATGACCAAGCAAAACTACATAATACAATAAAAGTCCTAGTTTCTTGCATGTAAATGCATGCCATGTTGTATTTGATAATATAATATTCAAGTTTTGGAAACGTATTGTCCTACCGTAAGATGTAAGGTTGTAATCAACACTAAAAGTGTTTACACAAGAGCCTGCAAGGATGAAATAAAACCCTTTTTACCCCGCGGTACTGCACAGACTCATCTTTTGTGTTCCTCTTTAAGGTTTGACAAAAAGATGGTTCACTTACATACTAGGTTAAAGCCAAATCTTAATGTTTCCTACATTTCTAACTGTGGGGGAGAAAATCAGTCTGAACCACCAGTGTTTCGCGTTTGGAAAATACAAGAAACCCAGTTAGACTAAACAAGGTTATCTGCAATTAAATCACTGAACCATTTGAAGTAACTTCCCTGATGAGGATTGTAGACATTGTTTTTTTTAATTCACAGGCACTCATGCTTCCATCTCTTCCTTTTTTGAAACTATATATGAAGAAATCGACTTGCAAATTGCCCGGGTTACAAGCATTTTAAAATTCTAACCAACATACAATGATAAACTAATTAATCAGGCAATGGCAACAGGCATATTATACGGATACAACTGTGAGGTATCTGGACACCTCAGATCCCAGAAATCTACCTTGAAAAGTTTGTCTATAAAATAGATGAGAATGCGTTGAAGATAACAAGGAAGCAAATTAACGATCATCAAACTCGACATTGTTGACTCAAAACGTCATGCTCCTATTGTCACCTATGCATCTGCTGATACTACCTACATCCGATGCCCAGCACTTACGCCATAAATGTAGGTGAAATAAAGACGATAGCTTATGGGTTATCTTGCTTATAAGGTACTCTAATTCTGAAATAGGCGACCCTTACTTCTCTCCTCGTCGATCTTATATAACGATGGAAGGTGATCTCAAACCTTTGCGAAACTGGTACCTAAAATTCCCGCTGGATTATTTGCAAAGTCTAGTTCAATCCAGTGGACATTACCTTTTTTTCTGGTACAGGATTATGAAGCTTACAAAGCGTATATGATTCTGAAGAAGAGGCCAGTCACTATCATTGGTATCTCACTTTTTTTTTACGAAACACTATATTGAATTATATGGAACAATCCACAACAAAAAGTCTATTATCATGCTTATGAGCGACCCTGATCAACTCGTAAAAACCATAAGACTCTCGAAACAAAGGAGTTTTTATTTGTTTTGAAACTCTTTCTTTCCCTGTTTGTTATCACATATGAAGACTACGATAAAACAGTTAATAAAATTCGTTTGTAGTATTTCGACTCGTTCTCTTGTTGTACCCGAAAGGGATTTCGTGGTACTGCTCTATTTAAGTTCATTAGCCTCTACACCTTTTACACCTCATACGATATTACCTATCTGCTTTAATACATTTGTGCTTCATATGTTGTGTCACAAACTATTGGTAAGCGAACTAATTAAGAAGCAAGTCGACGGAGTTCTGGCATATCTAGATAGTAGCACTCGAAGCACTTGTTTATAGGGACACAAGACCAGCTCAGAACAAAATATTTAATAATATATGACAATCTTTTGTTTCAAACAGCTAAATCATCAATTTTTGTACTTGTATCTCAACAAAGGGTAAATTAATTCAGGTTTTATGTTGCTTATCAATGTAATGTAGTTAGAATTATTAATTTATTGACTATGCGTCTTTAGAAACTGAAGTAAACACACAATACATATTTCAAAAATGTACAAAGCTCACTGCACCGGAAGCTATTCACCTTTGCTTGAAGTACAAGCGAGGATTATATCAGCACAAAGTGTAAGGCTATTAAACAGCCCTTTCTATATTTTAAAAGTATAATATTATCATCTCCCTTTAAGATCCTGATGCATTCACTACCTTTTCTTTTACTTTTATTAAAGCTATTATTTATATAAAGAAACATATTCTCTTTTTCATCATTGCATTATTAAATATTCCACTTGTACTATATAAATCTTTTGATGATTCCTTTCTAGAGAAGCTACTGTTCAATATCTTCTTTCTTGATAAAAATAAAAAGCTAATTGACTACTACAACTCTTGTGTTAACGTCCTAAATTGTTGGATCATGCCAGTCGCACTTTAAAACTATCCAATCCCTAATAGGGCTGTAATAGTACCGCATTACTCGCATGAAAGTAAATACTACTCATTAAGAGACACTATTTTCGGGAATGGGTATGTTGTAATCAAATACTCGAGACAAGAATAACGTCTTTTGGTGCGTAAGATGTTACTTCTTTAATTTCATCTCCAGTTTCTAATTTTAAAATTACACCTGTCTGGTAGATGATTAAAATGTTTATTATAGATTACATCTATATCTTATGACAGAGAGCCACATTAACTATATCTCTCGTATTTTTTCTTTTACCTCATGGATTCATATCAGTTGAGAAGGTGATTCTCGCTGTTGACTTTTTACCCATGGAGCGGAGAAGTTGCTTTTTATTTAATCTTGTAATTGGAATTTGTCATATTTATTCACTCAATTTCAATTTTTGATCCCGCTCGAACAACCACTTTATCTCCACGACTTCCCTCCATAAAGAAGTTTCTTGACCAAATGTTTTCAGAATAGAGTCTCTGGCTACTTGAATCCATAATCGAACCGAGTTTTGGTAGACAGCTTCTAATTTTTTCCCCATACCCGCTAATTCCAGCTGAACCAAACTATTCCATGAAGCTCTTGTTAAGACCAAAGTATGATAAACCATGGCGGGATGTAATACAGGATATACCAGACGGTATACCATAAACAAGTATATAGTGCAGCGTGATGCCTCTACCCATCTTTCTTGAATTATAAGTTTCGATAATAACTTATCGGCTGCTTTAATACCGGTTATAGTAAGAAATGGCGATTGAGGTGTTTTTTGTAGTAATGTTTCGATAGCAGGTAATACGCGCTTTATATCATCTTGTCTATTGTACCGTTTTTGAACTAGCGGTGGTAATTTCTTGTAATTCAAGGCAGCTGCTGACTTCTTTTCAATTTTACCAAGCACTGGTAAGTAAATATCAGGAACAATCATTCTACATATAAAATGTGTCAAATGAGGTGCATCTAAAGTTTCATCGTCTCTAGCTGATGCGTCAAAGCCTTTCGAGGCATATTCTTTAATCATGCCCAACACACTCCACGATTTCAATTGTTCTTCTAGCTTATTTGTAATTTCTTCTGATGAAATATTCAATGATTCCCCTCTTTCAAATAAGGCATCTAAACCTTGAAATTCTCCTTGACAGCGAGTGCAATCACACTCAAACCTAAATCCAAATCTTTCAACAAGTGCATTTTGGCGTTGTTTCTTTGTAGCCATCAGATCAACATAGCTTATGGTGATAGGTGTACTCTGTGGAATATCTTCCAACGCCACTAGTAATTGGCGTCCTTGTTTATATATTAAACCAGTATTGGGTCTGCATGAATGACGAACATATTGGCTGGTGATAGGATAGATGCCTACAGCAACAGGGTCCAGATGCATATCAGGATCTGTAATAGGGAACGAAGATATTTGTACACGTTTCCAAAGTCTGAACAATTCATCCAAAGACCTATTTGTTATGTTTAACGATTTCTCTAAAAATTGCTTAGTTTCATTTGATATGACTGTGGGTTGTAACTCTAATGTGTTCAATGCATCGATGGATAATTGTTGAATGATGGGAGTATTCTTTTTTAAACTGCCGTGACTGTCGAGTGTTAGGGCAGCGCGCTGTAACAAGTGGTGATGAACATCTAGGGAATCATTTGAAAGTTGCTGACAAGATCCTCTATGAAAGTTTATCCATGCATTTAAAAAACAATCGTCGCTGCAGAAATAAGCAGAATGACACCTTGAGCAACATTGAAGGTTCCCTTTTCGTAAACAGTAATTACATCGGTGGAGTTGTTCCGAAGGTAACGGCACCGATGCTAATGGTGCCTGTGTCAGTAATACAGTTCCTGCTGGCGCATATTTCGAAGCAATGAACAGATTGTTATCTATGGCGAGTTTGTTTTGTTGAGCTATATATGACTCCATATCAAAAGGAAAAGAGGAAGAAAAAGTATTCAAGCTGACAAAACTAAATCTTATTAAAGCAGAGGAGCTGAAATCGGAATATTAAGTTTTTTGTATTACCAACCTTTAATTGAGGGCTCCTTTTTGTCCCTTACCCAGAACTGCTCCCGGGCATCTTGTCTTTCTCCTATTTGATATTTCCTCTTTTTCTTGGTTTTTTTTTTATTTGTATTTGTTTTGTTCTTCTTTCAACATCTTTTTTTCTATATACTTTTTTATACATCATTCAAAAAAAAAAAGTTACAAGTCTATTTTTATCTTTTTTTTTTTTTTTATAATTATCTAAATTTATTTCCTTTTTTTTTTTGCTCTTTTCTTTTATTTTATTTTTGTTGCCTAATACGTATGCAAAGTGGTATGTGACAAACGTTTAAAATAAGAAAAATGTAATAATGAAATCAAAAAAAGACACTTCCGACCTAGTCAAACAATGTTCTGATGCAGGCAATCAGTTCCCTTTCTGTTATCCAGTCTATACAGATGTTTGGGTGAATGGATCAACACATAATTTTATTTGGAATTTCGAGTAGGTTAAATTTTTTCATTATATGATTACGTATTAACTATTTCATATAGTTATCCTTTTTATGTTGGTTATGTAAGTTGTTATTTGTTTATGCATACAAGGTTATTCATTTTGTATTAGGAAAAAATAAGTCTCTACTTGTATTACATTATAAAGTATGAATACGTGAGCGTCAAAAACTACACTGATTTAGACAGAGCAGATGGTTCAGCACAAGTTACTGTGGACGATTCGTGGTTTCTCAGCCCATTACCTGCCGGTTCCCCTCCTACTAATTTAACAATCCTTGCATTTTATTTACCTTCTACTCTGAGTCCATATACCGAAATTTCCAGTCCAATTAGCATGTTTCCACGACCATTCAACTTTACTGTTACTCGTAAGTTTGGCATTATTTTTCATGCGCCTTTATACTGATATCATATAGAACTTGCGCTTCCTGCTGTAAATACAAACAATACAAACAATACCAACTCAACAACAAACTCTAACTCTAACGATAATAACGTCAATAGCAATAATAACAACGACAACAACAACAACAGTAGCAGCATCAGTTCCTCATTATCATCTTCACATTTACCCGGTTGGGCTATTGCAGTTATTGTAATCGCAGTGATTGCATTTGTTTGTGGTGTAGCAGCCTTGATATGGGCTGTGTTATTGTCACGCCGAAACAAACGAAATAACAAACTTATTCCTATTGCTAGTGGACCCAAAGGTTATAACGCATCAATCAATTCACAAACGAAAGTCACGGCATTCCGCTCGACAGACAGTGTACCGATGACGACAGCAAGTGCAGGTGAAAATGCATCAAGCACCGGCACACTAGCTTATGCAGGCTACGATAGCAGTAATAAACTCTCATCTGCCGATGCTGTTCTACTCTCTGATACATTTAGAAACACTTTAGGTAGATCTGCTGGTGACTGGAATTCATCTGTTGAAGAACAAGAACAAGAAGAATTAAAGCGAAGAAGGCTAGGCGAAGTTTTACTTCAAAGACAATTAGAAGAAGATGGTACCTCTGTTAAACATGCTGGTCGATTTACCAGAGTTAAAAGTTTAGCCGATATTCAAAAGAGTGCAGTTTTTGAACATCCAAAATATTAGCCATACTTCCCGTCCTTTTCATGTATTATTATTTACGCTTTATTATTACTATATTATTTACAAACTCACTACGTAATTTGCCTCTGTCACATCCAATTATATATCCCAGGTGATTGGGCACTTCCTTTTCTCTCTTTTCTATTGCTGAGCAATTTTTATTTTTGAAATGAAGAATAATAAAGACTTTGAAGAAGAACCACCTAGTTATGACCATGCCTTTCAAGCCACAGCCAACCCTAATGACCCAGTCCATCAGTTTGGTAAATTCCAAGATGCTTCACTTGATTCATTTGAAAGAGGGGAAATGTTTATACAGGCGTTTAGTTCTCAGCTGGATGCTTTTCCAGTAACGGAAGCTCAACAAGTAGGACAATATGGATTACTTGGTTGTATTCATATTGATACGAGTATACAGGACAATCAATTGTTTAAACATCCTCAAGGAAGCCCAGCGTTTATAACGTTTGACGACAATGTGCAGTTCTGGCCCACTGTCATGCAACAACGAGGACCACTCATAGATTTCGACGTTACAGCCCAGGCTTCACATCCATTTTTAAGCCTGAGTGAATACAACCCTCAAACGAGATATGTCGAACAAAGTCAGCATTATTTTGAAATAACAGTAAGAAAGGCTAATGCAGAGGTTGTGATGGCTATTGGGCTATGTACAAGACCTTACCCTATATTTCGTATGCCAGGTTGGAACAAGTTTTCAGTTGGTTATCATAGTGATGATGGTCACAAGTTCTGTGATGATGCAACAGGCGGACAACCTTTTGGGCCTAGCTGGACAGTAGGTGATACAGTTGGATGTGGATACTGTCCACACACAGGCAAAGTGTTTTTTACGAAAAATGGCACGTTGCTAGCAGACTATGCGTTTTCTGGTCTGAGACGTCACAATTACTTTGCCAGTGTTGGTGTAGATGGTCCTGCTACTATCAGCGTAAACTTTGGCAAATTACCATTTTTATTTCCAGTACAAAACTGGGCTGGACAATTTATTTAATAAAAAGTTGACGCTGTAAAATATTCGTGTGTCTGTGTGTGCATGCATTACTTGGTCTCATTATCAGTTTCTGAAACGAGAGGGCTTTCTTTTACGGGACTGGAACCAGGTAAAGATATAGGGTTCGAGTGGGGAATAGTATCAGGTGAAGGGTGTTCAGAACCTATTGCTAAAGGTTCTTTACCTGCTTTTGAAAGTGCATAATCGCCAGAATCAAAGTATTTGCGCTCCTATTAACATCTAGTCAATACCTTTTGTTACTGAACATTTGCTGTCTTACCTTGAGTTTGTGACCCAAGAGATCTTTGCGATCAGGTAGCTTACCATACATGCGAAATAACTTTTGTTCTTCTTCACTTAATTGCTGTGTGTGAAAATAAAAACAGTCTGTGAATACACTTGCTTTGTTGATAGTCGTTTATTCTGTTTTTTTTTTGTTATTATACTTACACTAATATCAACCTTGTTTTTTTGTGCTGGATTCATGTTTTTAATGTACACGCACTTGTATATTTGCTAAAAGAAGAGGGAAAGCAAACAAAAAAAAAAAAAAAAAGATGTGGGTATTGTCGTGACGTATTTTGAAGACCCGGTTCCGTTACATCTACACGCACTTTATTCACTTCAAGCTACGCTCGAAAGTTTATAAATACATTTTTTCATCTCCTCCCCACCCATTGATTGTCTCCCTTTATTTCGTATTGAATATGGGTTTGGCTTTGGAAAAGTGCTGTTGTTTTATACCTCTCCGCTTAGGAGCCTTTGTTATAGCTCTTTGGTTTTTTGTAAACAACACCATTGTCGATAGGTTTTTACATGGACTGACAACTTTTATGATAGGTGGTTTACTTGTTTGACGCCATTACTGGCTTTCTCGGAATCAATGGTTTGTTATTGTTGATTACCTTTTCAGCCTTTTCACTCATGCTGTTATGTAGCGATCGTTGTTTATTCCGGACAGACAGCCAAAGCATGGTATTATATCAATTTACTATTCACAGTACTTGTGTTTTTAGGTGGTTTATCCGGTATCGTAGGCTCTATATTTGTAAGTGTAGTTATTTTTAAACAAATTGGTTATTACTAAACCTGTTAAATTAAGGCCCAAAGAAGATCAGCCAAATTCTTCAGTATTGTTGTTTGGGTTTGTTGTGTATTGTCATTTATTAAGTACATCATTTCTCTTGTTTTGATGATTGTATACCGACAAAATATGGTGAACACATGTATTCGATCTGGATTAGTAGGTATCGGAAACTCGCAATCTGGTCTTGTACCTACAACGGTATCTACCGGTGGGTACTATACACCGGTAAAGTATCCAGACACACTGAATACATATGCAACATCTGCAGAAGACTGTGAAAAGTCTATTAAATTGATGATTATTCTGTGGGGAGCAATTATTTTTGCAATCCAAGGATTACAGGTAATAAATAAATAAATAAAAAAAAACCGTTTCATGGCAACTAACTCTATTTAGATTTATTTCGGATCTGTTGTGAATGCATATGCATCTAGACTAAAGAGTGGAGCACGTCATCATCGACTTCACGATCAACAAATTAAAGACTTTGAGGAATCCCGATTCCATATGTCAACTGTATACTAAATAAATAAATCATTTGACAGGTCTCTTTTGATTGTAGCCTACTTATAATTTGGCTATTTACGTAAAAAGGGGAGTGATTTAAATTATTAATTCAAAGACCCTCTTCTTTTTTTTTTTATTTTTTTTCTCACACACACGAAATGGTCATCAACGCCAATACAAGACCGAGAAAGATAAAGAGGAAACTACCTTTAAAAAGCATAGTAGATCCCGAATTAGTGTCGTCGCCTGCTTCTGCAAGTATGCTGGATGATCTGCTGCTTCCATCGCAACGGGATCGAGTTATTCTCTCACAATTATGGGATGACCATAACAACGAAGCAAGATCTGAATTAGCACCTGTCATACTTGGCATAAGCAACCAAAAGAAACAACATCACATAACCCCGGGAATACGACATAAAACGTATTTACAACGACTGAAGGAAAACGTTTCTCCTTTAATGTTTGACTTAAGTACTCAATCGATCATACCAATGTCTATAGCGAATAATATGAGTGCAGTAAAAGAAGCCAACCAATATACCACATTAACAGAGTTGGACGACGGTGCTACCATCGTGAGCGAGGCTGACTATATTCATGAGGAAGTCACAGTGCAACAACAAGATATTCCTGTAAAGGAATCGTTTACCAGTGATGATAGTAGTGACGATGAATGGATAAACTCAGCTGAAGATGACGCTCAAGAAAAAGTGTACCAAGATATCTTTGACATTATGTCAGTCAAGCCCAGCATCACTAGACGTCGCAAGTCACCATCTTTGAAAGCTTCGAACGCACATGATTGGTTAGAGAACGCCACTGCCTCATTTGCGCCAACAAAGAGACAAAAAATTAGAAGGCAAAAACTTCGGAATAAGCTGGAACAACCTTACATCATCAAAAAGAAGATCAAATCTGTTTGGTACATCGAATAAATAATAAACCAATCCGGATAGTAAATCGTAACCAATCAGGACCAGAGAATGATTATGAGCAATAGCTTATTAACCAATGAAATGGCTTTGATCTCAAAAAAAATTTTACACTGTATAAAAGACTATTCTTTTTACGTTTTCATCTGTTTTTCTTTACCCTTTCTTAACGCAACCCCTTTAACTTTACACTTTTTTTTTAGCTCTTTTAAAATGGTTGCCTTTTAATCTCTTTACCCTTTACTTCCCCCTTCTTACCTTGAATCAATTTTATATTTGTTAAATATTGAATCTAATTTGTTAAATTTGTTAAATATGCTTTTTGATTGTCCCCCAAAAATGCTGCTCTTTAATCCTCGTCCCAGCAAGCCATTTTTCTCTTATACTACAGACGAACCCTCTACTTGTAACCGAAAGAAAACTAACTCTACCATCAACCACCCAATCTGAACACCGCAAAACCCAAAACCAACCCAGAAATGACCTACCAAAATAATTATTTTAGTGGTGATTACTCCAACCAATTCTCCCAAGTGTTTAACCCTATGGAGGATTGGTTTAATCCCTCCGATTCCAACTCGGATTTACTCTTAAAACAAGCTGATGCTTTTCAAGATCTCTTCCAGCTGCTGCCAATATCTCCTCCTTTAACTGCTAGTCCTGCTGTGTCTGTTGGTGAACATGATGTTGCTTCTGTTGATTTGGTTGCTCTCTTCCCTGATATCTTGAACCAGCAAAGCCCAAAGCCAGTACAGGTACAACAACAGCGTCGCCCAATTGCTATTATGCCAAAGACTGCTATTCCTATTGCCCCTAGACCTGGTGCTTTCACTCCAAACATGAATACTATCAAGCGCAAGATTGAGATTCAACAAGACAGTGATGAAATATCCCAAAAACGTCAAAAGAACACAGATGCTGCTCGTCGTTCTCGTCTCAAGAAGATAGTCAAGATGGAAACCTTGGAAAAGCAAGTAAATGAACTGGAATCGGATAATTCCCGACTCACGACCCGTGTTGCCGTGCTCGAGTCGGAAAAAGGTGCTCTTATCGCCAAAGATGTTGGTCTTGAAGACCGCATCCGTGTGCTTGAAGCTCAATTAGCTGAAGCCCACAGAGCCCTTACAAGTAAATCTCAATAGATTTCTTTTAACATGGTTTTATACAAGCCTTTTTTTTTTTTTTCTTTTTCTTTTTTTTTTATTTACTTATTCTCTACACTTTAAATTCAAAATATACGTCATCAATATAAATATCAATCTATTCAAATAAATACTTTTAAAAATCTACAAATCCATCAACAAATTCGTTAATGTAATCAAGTGTGCTTTGTTCCAGTTGATCATCACCCAAAGGCTTTCTTGCGTAGCAGGAAAACCAATCCAAATACGACTTGTACTGTTGACATTCATCAAAGATGGAATCCACAGAATTCTTTGAAAGAGCCGTTATGGACTCATCTGTACCTTGAATTGATAATAACAAATTCTTGAAATTGGCTACATGCAACTCTTCAATCTGTCCTCCTCCCCAATCACCAAGAGGGAGCACTGCACACTCTTGACTGATATCTATAAAATTGCTAACGAACGAATTTGCTGGCTGTTGAGGTGCAAGCATCAAAAATGTAAAGATTGGGTGATTTGTGTTCGACTCATAGGTAGATGTTGATATCGGGAGTAAATTTCGTACTACAAAAACACGTTATTTATCGCTGCGCATTTAAAAATAGCAATTATCCACTTACATTCTGAGTTGACTAATTTATTCGATATGGGGCCTGCACTGCGAATAGTATAGTTTGTATCAAGCACTTCGAAATATCCACCGGGTTTCATCACTCGAGAAATCTCATGCAATAAGTTTGATAGTTCTTCAGGCGTGAAATAGATCATCATCAGTCGCATATAAACAAAATCAAATTCATTGTCTTTAAACGGTAATCCTTTCAGCACATTCTGTAATTGAAATCGTGCATTTCTTGGCTTAATCGATGCGGGAAACAATGGGCAATCGTCAATCCCAACAAACTCTAATTAAAAGATTAGTTTGTGCCCTCAGATTTAAAAAATTAAAAAAAAAAAAAATTCGTACCCGTGTTTGGAAATTCACTGGCCATTTCTAGAATCCACGTGCCAGCTCCACAGCCTATCTCCAGCACCTTTGCGCGATTTGTTTCAGAGCTCAGTATTCCGCGCATGGGCGAAAGGAAATTTCCGTGAAATTTAGATTTCAAAATGTAATGCTACACAAACGTTGTTTAGTGTTTATTTTTACTCTGCTTTGCTCCTTTTTTATACCATTGTCATTAATCTGTCGTTTTCATCATCATCGCAAGGCAGAATAAACTTTTGTGAACCATGTGCTTTCCAATATTTTCTGCCACCAATATAGATGTAGTCGGATATAGATGAAATCTTTGATTCAATATCACTTGCTACTGAGTTGCCAGAACTTGTAGTAGTAATGTGTGAGTTACTCTTCTTCGATGGATGCCGACTACCATTGGTTGATGGATATGATTTCTTACTGGCTGATGAATTTTTCAAAGATGAAGAGGATGAGTTTGAAGGCGTAGATTTAACACTGGCTGGTTGGGCCGCAACAGCGGCAACCTCGAAAAAGTTGACATGTCCAGCTGGTCGGTTAGGTTTTTTCGCTTGTTGATGAGGCACTGCTGGTACCAGATGTGAGTCAAAAAACGAACCTGTAAAAGGTTGTGGTTTACGAGTATTGGTTGTATTTCGTATAGGGTAAGCTCGCTTTTCTGTACTCATAGTAGATGACTCGTATGGTGCTGATTGTTCATTTCCCATAGTGTTGTTTGATGTCACTGCTCCCCTATATCTGTGCACTTCTTATTTTTTAATTCAGTGTAATTGAAGCAGAAAACAAGCGAAAGAAAGGAAAGAAGAGGAGTAATTAATAGCTATATCCAAAACGGTCCAGTTCCTGTTTTCGCTCCTCCAATTTTTTGTTCAATGTTTCATTTTTGTGAGAAGCTCGACTATGATGAGTAACACATATCAATGCTGCTCTTCTTAATAAGACACAACCCTTTAAGCCTGATGATGGTAATACTGTTGGCTAGATTCAATGGCATCGTATTCATTGAGCAGTGCTGCAATTGCTGAAAAAAGAAACAGATACCTAGCCAGATGGTTTTCTTTTTGCGAACTCCTTTTTTTTTTTTAAATACTATCATGACTAACATCTAATTTTATAATTTGCCATAATTTAATTTAACATTTCAGCTTGAAGGCTTCAGTTATTATACTACTGCTGCTTTAAGCTTTATTCTCTTTATGATTAGCTATTAAGGGCTTTCCTCTCAAGTATTCATCATAACCTTATTTACATAAGACTAACCCACAGCCAGATTAGATAGGTGATAGACTGTTATATCTGTTGTCTTACATGGGTTCCCTAACATGGAGATAACGTACTGTGCAACCTTCTGTTCATTTAGAAGTATTTATCGATTAAATTGATTGAGCCCTGTATTTTTGTCACCTCACTTCTTTGTTAAGGTTTTTGTAAGATGTGAAAGCGACCTTATTGGTAAACCCATTTGGTCATACACGCTGACTGGTAATTGTAGCCATCTGCTAAAATTTTTCAAAATAAAGCTGCATGCAAATTTTCTACTTTAGATACGCAATTTAAATGAACTCTTGTGACAATAGCATTTTTGCGGCTTCGCAAATCTCAGGGCTTTATAGCTTGAAACTCCCCATCTTATGATAAGGTAGACTAGATCGTACCACCAGTCTTAATAACGAGTGTATAAAAACATACATATATCACCAAATACGCTATATGCATACTTTAAAGCTTGGCTCTGTCAATTAGCAAGAGGGAATAAAGACTAATTGGCCAGCTGCAATATTGATCATCTCGTTAAACAGTCACTCGAGATTTGTTAGTCATTCCAATTGTGCTTGGCCGATGGAATAAGATCAAGATTTTTATATCGACTATCCAAGGTAACACAAGCTTGCTGAGCATGCTCATTAGATTTAGTGATATTTAATAGCCCCCTACTGAGTCAACATAGTGTCAGATATGTGACGCTTTCTGACAGTAGGCATAGGTATTTTCTCATCTCGAGCGGTAGTTTAAATATTATGACGCTTTCAGTCAGCAGGAAGCCTTGAGGGTAATAGGCTTGCTGGTCAACATGGGTGCCATTGAAAATTATAAAAATGACTAGATGAAGCTTACAATTAGCGTTTTACTTTGTAAAACTTTTATTTGTAGTGTAATCCAATTATTTATCTAGACATAAAGTATAGAGATACGTCCGTACAGTTTTTCGTGCTTGTAGTTTATACTAGACCAATCTAAAGCTCATAGCAATTGGCAAGAAAGATGGACCTTGACCGTCGCTGTTCATTTCTTTTTCCATAACATTGACATCAAGCTCAAATTCTATCACTACCGAGCGAATTCGTCGGTCAAAGGGAACTAATATCTATCCATCCTATAAGTATAAATGTACATGCCATTTATATATATTCTTTACCTTTTTAGCTTTCTGTGTATCCTTCAAATCTTCTCCTATTTGTTTCGCATTTTGTGGTTTTATGTCAAAAAATTCCATAAAAAGCTATTTTTTTTTTTTGTGGATTAAACACTTTTCAAAGGAGAATACTTGTATAACTTACGGTATTGCCAATCACAACTTTGATAGTTCCTTTGTTCTTTCCTAAGGGATCTCCAACAATAAAAATAGAGTAAAAGCCAGCAAAATCAGACAATCTCATGGCAGCCATTTTCATGTACTTTACTTGGACGATGACTGTATCAGCCAAAGAGCCGGTAAACGTATTTTTTTCCATTTGACCGATAATTCTATGCAGTGCGTCAAATGTGACATATGTTTTACCATCTTGTCGTACCTCTACACCTTCGATTTTATCCTCCTCATCATCCAACCATGTGCTGGGATCTATCCAGTGAATTGTTTCCACTACTGGAGTCTTTTCTTTTTTAATTGGTATAATATCTTCCGGAGGATTTACTTTGACTTTTTTTGAGAGTGAAACGGGCGCTTTATGTACCAAACGAGACCTTACAGGCGATACTTGGGTTGTAACAAAGTCATCATCGCTATCATCGTTCGTAGGGGCAGGGGGTATATTGTGACTGATAGTTGGTGTGTTCATGCTGTCTTCATCCATATCATCGTCATAACCAAATTCATCATCCATATCAATGTCATCAAATTGATTCATATCCATATCATTTAAATCATCCAGTTCTGCAGCTAATCGTGTGTTTACGTTTGTGCTCATGATATTATAACTTGCATTGTCAGATGTGCTTGTACTCATACCGTTGTTACTTGTATTGGCAACTGTGCTTGATGTATCTAATGGTCTTGAGGCGGGTGTAGGTGTGTTTGGTTGTACGGCTATATTAAGTCTAGCTTTAAGCCTGTTTCGTAACTCTTTAATCATATTTCCACCATATATTTCAGGTACACCACCTCCCAATAGCGTCACATTTTCAGCTGTCAGCATCAGCATACCTCTTCTCACTTGGCAGCTCTTGATAAGAACTTTGGAACCAAATGGAGTCTTTAAATTTAGGGCAGTAATTGTCTGAAATTCAGTTGCTTGCACTTGTCGGGTACCATCACTCAGTATCCAGCGTAGTTTTCCTCTGGGCCATTCTTGCCCTGTATTCAAGTTATCAAGCTGTGACAAAGCCGAATGGCTTATATCGTTTGTATCCTGTATTTGAAGAACTACTCCACCACCTTGACGTAAATGCCCAGGAGGAAATGTATCAACTGGAAGCTGTCCATGGTTTTCAGGAATAACAGGCTCTGAACTCACCGATATATCAGTTTTTAAAAAATCTGCCACTATTTCAGTGTACGCCATTGCAATGTCATTGATAGGACTTGTTCTTTGGTCCTTCCAAGACTGTAAGTAATCTCGTGTGAGTCGAATGCCAGATCGTTCTTTACACCTTCTTAACAGAATCGCAGGAGGCTCATCAATTGACATTATTATTTTTTAGAATGTGGAAAGAAGGTATAATTGAATCAAGGCGTGTTCACCGAGACTGCTTAATACAACAGCGGAGTTGATCTGTCAAGGGTCTGCCCATCCATAGCCTTTTGGCGATTTCCTACTTTGCCTTAATCTCAGCATATAAAACATGAGTAGAGTTAAACTTGTTGATTTTAAAGACAAACTGCCTTCAGTGTCAGAATGGTCAAAAATGTTTAGGTATAGAAGTTCATCACCTCGAATAACTCTTGGAAGCCCTTCCGTAGCAGGTGACTATGCTGTTTTGATGTTTAAACGATTTTTGTTAACATGTGCCAACAGCAATCGGGATCCAGGAAATGAATCTACCCAATATTAAGAACATGACTGCAATTGAAATATATCCTGGTAAGTGAATCTGTAGTAGAGACCTAGCAAGGGAAAAAAAATAAAATAAAATAAAATTGACGTTTTATAATAGGCTTAGGTGCTTGGACTAAGGCTTTAAAAGATATTGGATTTAAGCGAATCATTTCTTTGGAACCACAAGTGTTATATCACAATTGGATGGAGGGTATGGCAAAAGAATCACAAGGAGTTTTGGAAGTGTTAAAGAAAGATGGCTATGATTGGGAAGCATATAGCGACTTGAAAGATCCTAAATATCTTGGCAACATGGAAGAGAAAGACTGGTCAAAAGGTAAGTCCATATACTAGTAATGAGAAGCCATGACTTACATCAGTCTATCAGTACACCCCGATGTTTTTTTTACAGGGACTTTACCTAAAGGCAGCAGAGGTGAACAGTTATTAGCCCAATTTGCCACCTGTATTGTTAATAAAATGGCAATGCATTCATTGGGCCGTATCCAAATGGCTTTTTGGGTACCAGATACTCTGTACCAAAAATTTGTTGCCCCACCAAGAAATCATATTAGATGCAAAATGAGTGTCATTGCTGAAGCTTCTGCCGATGTAAAACTTATTTGTTCCACAGTGCCTGATGACATGTACCCTAGTGTAAGTCTCTTTTTATTTTTAATATTCGCAGCAAGTATTTAATTGATGAATTATAGTCTTTATATCACCTTATACATATTGTGCCATTTGAAAAAAGTATGATAACAGGTAGAGTAACACATGCAATAAAACGCGAATAGAAGGACTAATAATTGTTTAGCTCAATGGGACGTTTTTGAGTATGTTTTAAAGCACTTGTTCGTTATGCAAAAGAAGTCACTTAAACATATGGTCAAGTAAGTAATATCATCGAGTATATCCCTTAATATATGTTGATTATCTCTCTGTAGGACATTAGGGCCTGGTGCCGACATTATTCTTAATAGATTATCATTTGATTCTAACATACTTGTTGGTCAAATGACGGCTGCACAATTAAACGAAGTTGCTGTAAAATTCGATGAATGGCCTTTAAGACCTAGAGTCTTATTTGAAGATTCGTCCGTATTTACTTAGTGAAATAAAGTTTATTTATGTACATTTTCAACGTCTTTTACTTCCTTTTTTCCCTTTACCCTGAGAGATAGCTAATGCATGTCCGGTATCTTTAATATGACTAAAAAGCATATTTCTTGTTTCAAACTTGTCTCCACATACATTACAATCATTCTATATATTGATATTCATGAGTATATTGAACATACTAGTTAGGGAGTGTTATCTAGTACCTCTGTAAGCTCAGTTTCTTCCTTCAGCTTTTTCTTTTCCTTTCTTTTTTCTCTTTTAGTCTTGGCACTTTCTTTTTCCACTGGTACAGCCTCAGTCTCTGGTAGAGGATCAACGGCAGGTCCATTACTGTCAAGTGAAGTCTCTTCTACGATAGCCGGTGATGACTTACCGCCCTTTCTTCTTCTTCTGTTTCTCTCTTCTTCCAATGCAGCAGCAAGTGCGCCTACATCATCCAAATTTTCAGGGATATCATCTTCGTCATATCCCCAACGAGGGGCAGCCTTCTTCTTGCTCTTCTTTTTGGTCTTTTTGGTAACAGTTTCTTCCTCCTCTTCTAACTCTAAATCATCTACCTGTTCAGAAATCTGTTCTAATTCTAGAGGAGTCCCAGAATCTATATCTTCCAGCGTATCGTTTCCAAAACTTGCTTCATCAGCAAGCATTTCCTGACGAAGTATTTCAACATTTTCTAAATGACGTCTACTACTTTCATGGCTTGTGAATTGCTTTTCACTTCTATATGCTTTATCGCAAACAACACAATAAAATTCATTGATTTCTTCAGCCTCTTCCTCTTCTTCAGTCACCACCTCTTCTTGTTCTACTTTAGCCCATTCTGGGGTTTGGTAATCAGCCACTTTAGCCTGTAACTCTTGCTTCTCACGTTGTACACGTGCTTTTAGTTCCGCAGCAACAGCCTCCTTTCTTTTCTGTTCCTCTACTAAATAAGCCTTCACTCTAGGGTCACGTTTACGGACATACTCAGCAAGATTCTAACATAGTATTAGGATCAAATCTTTATGTATTATCTTACTTTACTTACTCTAACAGTTTCCTGATATTCCTTTCTGCCTGTCTCTCTTGCTTTTTTATTCTCCTTCTCCATGGCTCGACGTACGAGTCTACTGGGAGCATCAGAAAGCCTCCATTTATCCATCCAAATAAAAGATTTGTAAGAAGTGAAGTTTGACCATGCGCCATAAAAGTCTTTAACATAGGCACCATAACCGAGATATCCCTCAGTATCAGCATATGGTGTACTGGCGTTTCCAAATAATGGATACGATGTAGCAGAGTGTATTTCATCCTCATCCTCAGGTGGATTATTACGGAATGCCTCTTCTTCTTCATTTGCAAGCTTTTGAAACAGGTTGCGGTATACATTATAAAAGCCCTGGATACAATGTCAACAAAATTATTTACTTTATGAGCCATCAGCTTACCTTTGGTGTGTCATCATATCCTTTAAATTCAGAAACACTAAAGTATCTCATCAAATCCTCAGCAGCTGTACCAGCACTACTATCTCTTTGATTTTTATTGTCATCGCCCCGTAAAATAGAATCTCGATGACCGTCATACCTTGCTAACGAGTTAGTACTAAGCTCGGAACACACTAGCCCTAACTTACCAGGATCTTTCTTGGGCATCGGATAAAACTTCGTAAGCTTCTTGAATCAAGGAGAATCGATCAGTAGCTTCTTGAATTCTGTCGCCGTTTTTGTCTACATTATGTGTCAACTGTTTGGCCGTATTATTGTTTGCGCCTCCTTACCAGGATGCCAGATCAAGGCTTGTTTTCTATACGCCTTCTTTATATCGAGAGGAGTTGCTTGACGTTCAACGCCAAGCAGATCATAATAACAAATACGCATGCTGGGTGGAGACGAACGAAAAGGTGGAAATCCCGAAGAACCTCTTTACTAAAAAATATCTATATGCAGTCACTGCGGTACTTTTATTTCCTTTTGTAGAAGAAGCATTTCATAACGATTTCTCTTGGCTTCCAATATATTAAATGAAAGCAATCAATTGGCTTCTGTTTGGCCTTCTGCCGACAGCAGCATTATCACAAAACTTTCAGTACGGAACTCGTTTCCCTAAAAATAAACTTTACAACCTTGAACCAGAAACTATTGGGCTTGATGGAATAGATGGAACAATAGCGGCCTTTGGAGACTTTAACGGTGATAAGTTGTAATGTTTACCGCCACCCCATTTAAGCTATAAATTAACACAGCTATATTTTATAGTACCGATGTATTTGTATTGAGTGCAGACCAGACCTCTGTTTCTGTGTACATTTGGAACCATGGTAAAGCCTTTGAATTATAACTATTGGGGGAAACCACCAACATTTTCTTTTGTAGAGGCCTTTACGTTCAAAGCCTTACCAAGTTCGAAAACCATTCAACCTGGATTTATTATTACAAACGTTGTTCCTGGTGATTACAACTATGACGGAAAGTTAGATTTGTTGCTTATGGGCGAACAGAATCCCGACAAAAACCCTTCACATGAAATCAAGATGCAAATTTATCTTGGCAACGGCAATGATACTTTTGGTATGTAAAATTATGCATATCGAAAAAAATCAACATGCTAAATTAGTCATTCACTTAGAATCAGAGACTATAAAATTGCCCTCAGCGCAGGATTCTTTACCTATAGTGTTAGACATCAATGGCGATATGAAGACAGATATTCTGGGTTACTCTAAAGATACTGACGAACTTTCGATTTGGATGAATACTATATTACCCGAGTCACCAAATACTTCATCCTTGTTCAACTTGTAAATGACCATATTTATTTCTCAAGCTAAATAACTCATGATTTTTCAAAATATAGAACTTCCGCATCTACCCTTTTCGATAAAGCTTCTACTGACAAATGTATTTGGGCCAACCCCCATTCAAATGCATTTGTAGATTTGAACGGTGATTGTTTAGCAGGTATAGCAGGTTACACGGTATTAAATCACGATATTAAGGCATTTACATAGATCTGGTTTTCGTTTGTGGTGCAACTGGAGGAAAACAATCAATTCAACTATGGATTAACGATAGAAAGGACGGATTTAAATTATCAATGGTGGCAGACTTACCAACTGGAGCAGGGCCTATTAGCTTTTCAGATATTGATGGTGATGGATCCATTGATATGGTCTTCCCAGTTTGTGTAGGGACAGCTTGTTCGGTTCATATTGTGTACAACCAACAAATGGGATTATGTTCCAAATCACAAGAAAATTCGGGCAATTGTAGAAAAGCTCAAAACTTGTGTGTGGCAGATCCCAATTTCAAGTTTGATCTCTCACAGCCAAACACTAAAGACTACGTGATTTATGATATTGATGCTCATTTGGGTGATAAGGAATTTATTCGTATTATTGATGGCAATTTCAGAGGAAAATTACCTATCCCCATTCATACAGGTGATTATAACATGGATGGCTATCCCGACTTATTAGTGACGACAAGTGAGCGAGTTATGTTGTTACAATCTATCTTGTGTGATAACGTGCTCTGTTCTAGTGGTGCCACAAATGCTGAAAGAAGAACATTCACGGTCATTACATCTGGTGCTGAGGATTTAACCAGTATCGCTAATCCAAGTCAAGCTGCCTTCTTTGACATTGATGAAGATGTAAGTTGTGCCTAGACTATAATATACTTCATTGTGGTAAACCCTGTTATTAGGGTTCTCTAGATATGCTGGTGCTACAAAAGATCGCAAAGAGATCAGATGCAGGTCGAACACCTAATTTTGTCATAAACAACTTTTTCAACGATGCCTTCTTTTTGAAAGGGTTAGTATCCAACGGAGTCAGTAATTTAGAAGCTTATGGGGTTAGTTATCCTGGCGCATCGTTGAAATTCACAGTGTTGGACACATCAGGTGTCAAGAGGTCACATCATATGTCACAATTATCGCAATCTGGATATCTCTCACTACAAACACCCTATTGTCTCTTTGGTTTAGGCAGAACTAATAATTATGTTGAAGAGTTGTTTGCAGGTGTATCCCGTCATCAAGCAAAGAATTACTTTTTTTACGAAGGCGTCATTCCTAATTCTCAGCTCGTTTTCCTTCCTTATCAACCTGACCATGTTCAAGATAGTTCCTCATGGAAAGTCAAATTGTACATCAAGCCTGCAGACTATGTGCCTTGGGTTTTGGGTGTATTAGTCGCAGCATCTGTCATTTTGGCTATTGTTGTCGTTGTTTTGCGCACTATGGAAAAGAGAGAGGATGAAATGGAACGAAGAAAAGCACTTCATATCATTAACTTTGACGCCCTGTAACTAAAATATCACAATGTGTATAGAAACATAAAAACCAGTTTTGAAAAACACTAGTTGGTTTATTCTTTTAATCTTTTTGTTGGTAAACTAGGCTTTGGTAGGTGTTAAATCTTCCTTTGTTTGAGCAGCAGCAAAGTTCCATTTACGCTATGAAAAAAAATTAGTAACCATGTCAACATTTGGGGCTCAATATAAATTTACGTCTGTTCCATAAGAGATAATAGTAAGTCCAACAGGAATAGCGATACCCCAGAATAAAGATCTTCTGGCGTTTCTCTTATTCCAGGCAAAGTAGAGATGGGTGTTTTCACGGAGATGTGCCCATCTTTCAATTGCGGGATCGATCTTGAGTCCTTCAGCCATTTTTAGTGTATTGTAAGTTGGTAAAAGAGAAAATAACAGAATTGCTTCCCACAGAGCCTCACTCTTCCCCGCACGCCAGAATATCCGCAAGGGTGAGACATTCCTTCGAACCTCCTTATTTCACCACAGAATAAGAAAATGATGACGTCAGTATAATTTTTTTTTCGTCCCAAAATTGCAGTCTTACCTAATAAAAGGGGTTCAAGGGCCGAACGGTGTTGAAACCGCGGCTAATGGAACTTTTCTAGGTTCCTTCGTTATTATCTCTTGTTACTCTTGACAGCTGCTCTGGTCTTGAATCTTGAGTGAAGCCTTGTGTTAAGTAACGATAGAGAATTGTTCTCATATTTGCAGCTGCATTGACGTCTCTATTCCAGTACTAATAAATAGCTGTTTGTTAGCAAAAAAAAAAAAAAAAAATGTAAGGAATTTTATTTTCTTACCAGTGGGTTGCCATTATTCGCTGGACACTGGGGGCACAGTTTCAACGGATAAATTGTCCTACGTCCTACTTGATGAATTTTAGTGATCTTTTCATTGTAATTTCATTAGCGCTTAATATAAGTACCTGCAATAGTTCTCTCTGGACACTGGCTTGTTCTATGTAGAATCACATCATTATCATCTAAACATTTCCAAGTCGAGCGAGTTTCTTGCTGGCCACTTGATCGATGTCTTTTTTTGCTATAAAAAATAAAATAATTATTAGCTAAAGCCATACATAGTATTTTCATTAGAGTTTTCATTACCGGTGATTGCATTGTAGTAACTGCTCACTTTCAACGGTAACAAGTCTACCGAAACAGTGGCAGCAAGTTATTGAAGTGCGAAATTTATCCACAGGAATGACAATGGCTTTCATGGCAATGGCTCTTTGTATTTTCTATTATTTCTTATGTGTTAATTTTTTTTTCTTTTTCTTTTGCAAAATAGAGTTACCTTCACGGGAATTAGCGTGTGTCCCTTGTATGTACCACGTATACCTGCATCACCATAAGCAACCACAGTTCTTCTGTGGTCTTGAGGGTCTCTGAAGTTCTTGTCTTTTCGGTACCGTACGCGAGAGTTCCTTCTGAATTTTTTGGAAGAGTCATGAGCAAGTTTGAAACTTTCTTCTTTGTCAGTGGTTCCTAAAACAATACGTGCTGAAAAATCTTCTGCCATTTGTCTGTTGGAGTAAGCGTACCCCTTATTTTCTCGATGCTTGTAGCTTCGCATAAAGCCAGTTACACTACATATCATAATAAAACAAATAGTGTTAGACAAAATATTCATTTTAAAATTAGACATATTATCAGTACCTGTTGTGTTCTGCAGCAATAGAATTTAAAAAATTCATAACACCTTCATTTGTACACACTTTTCTACTAGACAGCCTATCATAAGAGACTTGTATACTGGTGGTTGCCCGATTTATTAATTCTTTTTTCTTGATCCAATCCATGCCAGAACGTAATCTATTAAATGTCAAAAAATTAGTACTCAAATTCGAATATCGTTTAATATAAATGTATACGTACTTGTATGACGGATTGCTTAGGTTGAAGGAGTGTTCCTTGGTACTACGGTTATTGGTCAACATGTTGTCTTGGCAATCGACACCATAAATTATATCACGAATACCTATGAAAATTATTGAAAAATAAATATATTTTTGTCTGGTGTCACTACTAAAAATAATAATCATACCTGGATCGATGCCAACAATTCGATCATTTTCAGTTATCCCCACCGAGTTCTTAGACAACGGATAAATTCCTCTAGTCCAGTTTGCAAGGTTCATGTTTCTTCTTTGCTTCTTGACATCGCCTCTGGTCAGCGGAATGAATTGTATAGAGTCTTTTTCAAATAATACAGAAATCATATGACCGTCAGTTTTGAACCCAAACCCTAATCGTTTGGTAGTATTATCATCACCCAGTCCTTTTTGAAGTCGATCAAAGTTGAAAATAGCTTCCCATATTCTTCTTTTGTCGTTTGTTCCAGAATAGAGGTCCTTAAACTCGGTGACAGTAATAATTTCGTTATTGTACCCAATTAAGAATTGAGGGATAGGAAGTTGTTCGCGCAAAGCTCTTCTAAACAGGCCGTACATAATATCAGCTCCACTAAAAGAGGCATGGACAATAGAGTGACCAGGGTCGGGCAAGAGACACCAAAGCTTTATTGGTAAATTTTCTTGACTGGTAGCTATTTTCAATAGACGGTAGCTTACTCGTAGGTATTTCAAAGGATGTTCACTGGCATTTTCGTAATCATCCACAACCGTATCATAGTCCTTGCCTGCGAATTCTGCATTGTAAATACGAAAAACACGATTGTAAAAGTTATCGAAACCGGGAAAAGTAGCAGCAGTGTATTCGCCTTCAAAAGTAAAATCGGCGAAATGGGTATGCTTGACAATTCGATCGGCAACTCTTTTAGCTATATATATATAAATGTAAGTATAAGTGTAGGTAATAAAATATGTGAACTAATGCTATACCTAAAGTCATGATAGGCAACGGCAATCCTTGCTCTTGCTGTTGATTGATGAAGAATCCTTTGAATATACGAACAATCCAAAGTCTGACATTTAATAGATGCATAGTTGTATCTACATAATAAAATAGTATTAGTTGACATTATAAGACACTTCTAATAGTTCGAAAACAAATAACTAACTTTGAATAAGAGTGCTAGAATAAGTGGCGCATATGCCACGATGGACAAGATCCAAAGAAGGGGGGGGGTATATAAATATTCTTCGGTTCCTGGTCTCTTTCTTGAAATATCAAAGTCCGGAAAATTTTGATCTATTGACCTTGAAAATGTCTTGAGGAGGAAAGAAATATTAGAACACAATTTAAATATGATGAAATAAACCCTTACTATGGTTGCGTTTAAATTTTCGGGATCGGCGGCAACTTTTCTGTAAAGATGTGCCCAAAAAGTGACATTCAATACATTGGGGAACAAAAGGTTGCTTTGTTCATGCATACCCATCAAATTCAACTGTTGACCGATTATTTCAACCTGTTGGAAAATGGTTCCGTACCGGTTACTAATATCTTGTGTTCTTGCTATACTTTGGTGGTGAGCTAGGTAAAGACGAGCATTTTCGTTACCGTCCAGGAAGTTTCTATTTTGGACTTCAAACTCTTGCAACCGTTCTAATCTATTCTGGATATTCATCAAGAGTATTCTGATTTGTGCTGCAAGCTGTTGTTCAACCAGTGCTTCTTGAGGGGTGATACCGGGTCTACGTTGGTTTTCCATACGAGTTCGAAGAGTTTCTTGTACCAAAACGTTTTGAGGTTGCAAAGTTCTTGCCTCAACGACTGTCCTTAGGATAAGCTGTTCGTTTTCTTGTAGGGCATTCATGAGTAAAGGTAATTGTTCTTCAAGATCAGTTCGTATAGCAGTGATTGTTCTTATTACTTCAACGATAAATTGCTGGATGTTGGTAACATGAGGAGTAAGATTTCCAACTGCTTCAGCTAGCCTAACATGAAGATCGTTCAGTACATCTAAATCCGTGGTTTCTTGTTCAATAGCAGCTTGTATGTTTGCTACGACTTCATTTATTATTTGAATGTTGGGCTGAATATTATTAATATGCTGTTGTAACTGGGTTTGGATGTTATTCAGGTCAATTTCGTTATTTATAGTTTGCTGTCCGGCTTGCAGTGCTGTGTTTTGATTTAGATTCTGAAGCTCTAACTGCAATTGGTGGGCAAGATCAACATCATGAACTAACTGCTGGGAAGCACGTTGTAAGTTTGTTATGCGTCTGGTGTAGTTTTCACGAAGTTCTATTTGCTGTGTATTCATAAATTGAATAACAATCAGGAGACACAGATTAGCCGCGTCTTGTCTCAGTACAGAGAATTCTTCAACTATCGTACGAAACATGTTCTATAAAATCAATAACATATTAATATACTGATTTAGCCGTGACCATATCTTTATTTTATATTTACCCTATATCCGTTAAAGTTATTGCGGAGAACGGACCCAAGTTTGCATTTACGGTTATAGTATACATTGTGTACTTGTTCTTCAACTTCTTCAGGCTGTGCTGGTAGTGGAGGCGGATTTCTTCTTGGGACCTTCGAGCTTCCCACTACACTTTTTCTTTTTCTTTTAGCTAAAAATTCACCAACGTATTAGGCGACACTATATCATTAATTTTAGTTAAAAACTTACTTGTCATGCTTGGCGTTTAAAGCCGTATATTTTCTGGGAGGGGATTGCCTAAATGAGGATTATGTATAATTAAGAATGAAAACAAAAATAAGTAGTTAAGTAAAGTTGCTTTTAAAAAAAAAAAAGAAAAAAAAATTGCCTCTATATACATCAAAGTATAATCAATATCTTGAATGATCTTCAATTTGATTGTTTTTTAGTAATCGCTCAAAAATCTCACCCTTAAATCAGACCCCCTAAAATTGTGCGACTACTCCAAACAATTCTCACGGTTTTTTTCAGTGAAATGCAATGAGCAGGCAATTACACTTCACTGTCTGTTCGCAATTTGGTACGTTTTCATCATTATAAGTGAAACCTTTGAATAGTTTTATCGCTTTATTAAGTTAAGTAATAATTATAAAATAAGCATTTCTTTGTTTAAGGTGCTCGTCTGGGGTACGAGATAACCCCCCAAAAAAATCACAGATCCGGTTGTTATGAATTCATTAATTGCGGAACAGTTGTATAACTGTAACGTCAAGTTTTGTACTCACCGTCCTCATATATTTATTGATGTAATATATTCAGTTAAAAAGGGGAGAAAAGTGATAAACAATGCATCAGATTTATTATCCCGAATTTGATGGTCTGGTATTTAAATCTTAAAATAACAGATTACATCAGATTACATCAGATTAAAACAGATACAATCAATATGAGACAGATGCAACATAGCATTGTCCATTTGTATAAAAGCGGATCTAGGCTTTTAATTCTTAGTATGAATCAGCAGATTTTGTTTTTAATAATATTGAAAACTATAGAATCTAATCACAATGTCTGTAATTAAGCTTTCGGCATATTCAGATTCCTGATTGTTTATTATCTTCCTGTTTTAGAAGTTACCTTGTTACTTGAATGAAAATGTCGATCGGCATCCAAGGCTAGTTCCACATTGCAATATTTTTTTAGATAGGTAAATGACATTCAAGCATCAATTTTATAACACGGCCAAGAGCAAACGTGTAGATGTTCCTTGTACCGAATTATACAACTTACCAACCAGCGGGTGTTGAAAAAACCATTTTCATTGTCTATTATGCATTCCGTCGTACAGGTATTAAGAGAACGTAATAAGTTGATCAAAGGTGATGCTTCCGGTAAAGTTTATGACCCGCAAAATAAGATCAAAAATATTGGTTGTCCAGCTACTTGAAGGTGATCTATGAAGGAGGATCCATCCGTTGCATTGATTAAACATTGAGGTATTCAAACCTCTAGTGTAGTAAAGGGAATTGACCATTTCTGTCTCTCTCGGGTTGCAATAAAAGATTTAGTGGAACAGCGTCTTTAGGGAGGTTATCGCAGAAGTGAGACAAGAGTAAACGTTTAAAGAAGCTTAGCTTGGCATCTTTTATAAGAGATAACTTGCTGGCGATAGAGTACACCGAGATGTAATGATTCATGCCGATAAAGTGCACACCATTCACAAGAAACTCCAGGAAGCAAGTTATAGATAACATGAAGATCAGCACCAGTATGTCCATGTATGGCGGGGTGAACTTCAACAACATAGATTTCATACGTTCCAAGGTCGTGACTTTATAACATGATTTTCTTTAAGCTTTGTTTTTTTGTGACAGGATCCCTTTTGTTACAAATCCGAAGTGTGTGCCTGGATGCAACCCACAATACCACCAAAATCAACAACGAAATCCTTTACACCATTGCATCCGGTACATGTTTCCCAGTATATTTTTTCCAATGATCAATCGATGCCAAACTTCTTGGGATTCTTGAAAAGAATGGGTCCAAAAGAAAGACGTCGTAGAAGAAGGAAGATGGAAGCAGAGGCTATCAATACCGTGTCCATGGCGAGCATGGCGTCTGATGTACCCACTATTATAAATAACAAATGCACATATACGGTATCATCATTTTCAACAGAGGCTATCAATTAGGAAATTGTTATTGAAACTCTTGATATGGTATCTTGTAGCTGTCCTGATTTCGAATGAAATATTACATATCGCGTGCAAGCACAAATATTTGTTGGAGCGTGTTTGTCCCGATCTCAGTCTATATATCAAGGTAAACATGAATGCTCTTGAAGTCGTAGAATTTTTTGCTAGCGTTACATCGTAATAAAAAAATAACTGAAGTTTCATTTACTATACCCCTGCCTTTAACTGTAGAAAAGAAATATATCAGTAATTTTTACTCTGGTATATTTATTAAATAACTCCAGTCATGAAAAAGCTTCATTAACTTGTTTGGTTTGAGACAACTTTCATTTATCTTGATGTAGAGTCATCACTAATTAACAAATTTTCAATTCAAGACTTATGACTAGGCTCGTATAATTAGAACTCAGCTTATTCTGTGGTGAAATAAGTAAATCGGTTCCTTCTGACTACGTCACCTTTTCGCTATGCGGTGTCCCAAAGACTTCTTCACTGCTCTGTAGCACCTACACCAAAATAGAACTTCATAGATAATTTTTATTATATTGAAGCTGTGGTTTGTAAACAACATGCTTGATTTAATTATATGAATTACAGTTCAAAGTCGTGTAAATCCTGCAGAAAGAATCACACAACTTTTGTATGTTCCCAGGACCCACTAAATAAGTAAGCTGATAACAAGATATATGTAATGATGCAAGGCACTAATTGGCACAGACACATTCTAGATAATTAGACTATCCAAACATCGAAAATCTTTATTGTTTCACCTGCTCTATTCTACAAGATATACATCTAGAAAGCCTCGTAGAATAAGCGCTGAAACAAGATTTTATTTCCGCTGTATTTACAAATAGGCTAGGCTGGGATGTAGGAAAATAAAGAGTTTACATAACGATGCAACATCCACTTGCTCCGCCACTTCCTCCTGCGGCCGGCACAAAAGGATCCTCCTCTTTACTCACAGGGCCCCATATTGAAGGAATGAGAGGATCTTTAGTGGAACTACAATAGGTGATGAGACTGCAAGAGAAGCAAAGATTAAGAATACATGGTTAAAAGACGATGAATGTTTATGTTTACCTAGCAGATGCTTCAGAAACAGGAATGCGGGGTAGTTCTAACTGCTCTCGTAAACGTTCATTGTATTCCAATATTCTTTTTAGCTTGGCTTCGGATATGTTGTAGGACTTTTTAGAGGTCAATTGGGTATACGAGTTTGACATTTGTTTATTTATTAAAAGCGAAAGAAGGCAATCATTTTCGTGATTGCTTTCTCCCCCGCGCAATAGAGATTTTTTCTAAAAACAAGCCACTTTGTATCTTTATGCAACAATTGAACAAACAAATTATAAAAAGCTATCATTGCGAATTAAAAAAAAACAGCTTACCTACACTAGACACAGGCATTTAAACACACACACACACACACACACACACACGCGCATGCACACCACACACAATCATACCACACTGTGAGTTTAAATCGCCGATCACGACCAGAAAAAAAAAATTGGGTTTTTGATCCACGACTGATGTTCTGATGGATAATCTAATCTCTTTTTTCCTAAAAAAAATTATAAAATGCCATAAAGTTTGGGAATCTTTATTTATATCGCTTTTTTTTTCTCATTAAACCCCCCACTCTTAACCTCTTTTTCTATTTATTATGCTTTTATCGGTATCCAGAGCCAACCTTTATAGAAACAGCACGGCGCGTTTGCTTCCAACTGTTTATCGTCGGACTTATGCTAGTGAATCAACTGACACGCAGAATTTGATTGAAAAGATTGTTCAAAAGTACGCATTGGATTTGCCCGAAGGCTACAAAGTCAAGAGTGGCGATTATGTTACTATTCGTCCTCATCATGTTCTCACTCACGATAATACGGGTGCAGTCATTCCAAAGTAAGAATATACTAGTGCACCCCATCCAATATATGTATACTAACGCCAGATATAGGTTCAAGTCAATTGGGGCTACAAAGATCCATGATCCCAAACAACCGGTCTACGCTTTAGATCATGATGTTCAAAACAAGACTGACAAGAATCTCGTCAAGTACGCAAACATCGAAGCTTGGGGTAAGGAACAAGGCGTTGATTTTTATCCTGCTGGTCGTGGTATTGGTCATCAAGTTATGATTGAAGAAGGTTATGCTTTTCCCAACACACTGACAGTTGCCTCTGATTCTCATTCCAACATGTATGGTGGTATTGGTGCATTAGGCACTCCCATTGTACGTACCGATGCTGCAGCTATTTGGGCCACAGGTCGTACTTGGTGGCAAATTCCTCCTGTCGTCAAGGTGGAGCTCTTAGGTAAACTTCCTGCAGGTGTTACCGGTAAAGATGTTATTATCACCTTGTGTGGATTATTCAACAAGGACCAAGTTTTAAATACTGCTATTGAATTTCACGGTGAAGAAGCTCTTAAAGGTCTTTCTGTCGAGGATCGTTTAGCCATCTCCAACATGACTACCGAATGGGGTGCTCTTGCTGGTGTCTTCCCTGTGGACAATTCTACTATCGATTTCTTGCGTAAGCGTCAAAAACGTATTGACTTGACTCGTTTTGAAAACAAGAACTTGATTCAACCCAAGAAGGGTGAAGATTTTGTCCATCCTCGTATCAACGATGAAACCATTCAAGCCTTAATTGACAATCCTGTCAAACCTTCTCGTAACGCTTCTTATTCAAAGACCTTGACGCTTGATCTGTCTACTCTCTCACCTCATGTTTCAGGTCCCAACTCCGTAAAAGTAGCCACACCTTTATCTGAACTTGCAAGTCAAGAGATCAAGATTAATAAGGCTTATTTAGTTTCTTGTGTCAATTCTCGTGCCAGCGATCTTAAGCAAGCTGCTGAAGTTTTAAAGGGTAAAAAGATCAAGGAAGGTGTCGAGTTTTATGTAGCTGCTGCCAGTTCAGAAGTGCAAAAGGAAGCACAAGAGGCTGGTGATTGGGATATTTTGGTCCAAGCTGGTGCCAAAGTATTGCCTGCTGGTTGTGGTCCTTGTGTTGGTTTAGGTACTGGTCTGTTAAAAGATGGCGAAATCGGTATTTCTGCCACCAACCGTAATTTTAAGGGTCGTATGGGTTCTCCTAGTGCTCTTGCCTACTTAGCATCTCCTGCTATTGTTGCAGCTTCTGCTCTTTCAGGTATTATCTCTGGACCTTCCACTTTAGCTGATAATGTGAAGCCTGCTTTTAGTATCAAGACAGAGACTCCCAAGGCCTCAAGCGACGACAGTGCAGCAGCAGCCCAAGTATTACCTAACTTCCCTTCTGTCATCAAGGGAGAGATCCTCTTCTGCCCTGCTGATAACTTGAATACCGATGGTATTTACCCCGGAAAATATACCTACAATGACGATATGACAAGAGATGATATGAAGAAGGTTGTCATGGAGAATTATGACCCCAATTTTGTCAATGTTGTGCAAAAGGGAGATGTCCTTGTGGGTGGATTTAACTTTGGTACTGGTTCATCTCGTGAACAAGCTGCTACTGCTATTAAGTCTCGCGATATTCAAATCATGGTTGCTGGTTCTTACTCTGATATCTTTAAGCGTAACTCTGTCAACAATGCTCTTTTATTGATCGAATCCCCTGAGCTTGTTAATGATCTCAAGGCTGAGGTTGGTACTGCCGATTTGACTAAGCGTACTGGATGGAATGTGGATGTTCATGTTGCAGAAGGAAAGGTTGTTGTTCGCAAGGAAAACGGCCAAGAAAAATTATACAAGGTTGGTGCTCTTGGTAAGAGTGTCCAAGAAATTTGGTTGGCTAATGGTCTTGAAGGCTGGGTCAAGGAGAGATTGTAAAATAATATAGAGAAAAAAAAATGATACCAATTCGTAATAAAAATAGATGCAGTTTTTATTATAATGTCTTTCCCATCTCTAGTTTCTTCTTGTATGCCTTTTCGGCTTTATAGACTACACGGTCAATTAGACCTGCAACGGTAAACACACCACCAACAATAGCCAAGACACTGGTTAAGAAACTGCCAAAAGATTTTCTAGATTCTTTGTATGTTATTTGCATTGGTGATATATCAATATTAAAGAACGCGCCAGGTAAACCTGACATGCTTTCTGTCATGATAATATCGTTCTGTGTAACAGAGAATTGATTTGTGAATGTTGGGATGTCATTAATAGGTTCAAGTCTGGTAGAAACAATCTTTAAAAAGTACTGATACATAACACGAGCTGCAACGATGATATAGAAATTAGATGATAAAAAAGACAATTTCATTAATTCTATAAATTTACCTTGATCGGCATTCTTGGTGGTACCAGCCAAAGCATTTGTTACGGCTGCAATGTCATCGGTAGTATACTTAGTGTCAGGACCAAATTTGAGCTTGTGAATAGTATGAGACAAATCAAACTTGTGGCCATCAGGCGCACCGTCAGAGAACTCCTTCAAATCATGGATATGCATACTACTTGTCTGGAAAGCTTCTCCAGGAGCGAAATGAAAGTTTCCACGAACTTTGTTGACCAGCAAATTTCCAAAAACGTTACAGCCCTCATTAGAACGCTTTTCCACACGATCCATCCAGCCTTCAGCGATACATTGATCAATGATATGGACATTCACCATGCCCCATCCAGATTTGACATAGGCTTCTCGTACTTCTTGGCAAGTGTTACAACATCCATCCTCACGTAATGACTTAGCTCCATAACAGCTTCCACATTCAGTTTTAGCCCCCAACGCTTTGGCTACTTTCTTTGTATTGTCTCCCAATTCTAAAAGAGGTCAGTTTATAAAGTTTCTTATTGCTTGTTTATTTGCTCTACTTACTCACACTTTCTCCCAGCTCGATTTCCTTACCACTCAAGTCAAGTCTAACCTTGGTAACATCTTGAGAATACCCAGACGAGTGTTCGCCGGTATCATCCATTATATCGACGTTGAGTACTTTTTTTAACAAAAAAATCAATACGTTTAATGCAAGGCTGTGATTTGCAACTTACGGTGACAGGGCATGTGAGGAAAAGTAATGTTGAAATTAATCGCCATTTTTTCTTTTCTGCTCTTATCAACAACAAGACTCGGTCGCCAAATCGGTGTGGTATATGCAATCAGCTCAGAGCAGACCAAAGCTAAAATGATAAGTGTACTAATGAGGGTAACTAAGACAAGATGATGAGAAGGGTTATTTAAAGGAAAGCAATATTTTATTACCAGAGGCACCAGTAGTTGTCTTTACGCGAAAATCATCCAAGGTCTTTGCATAACCATCTAATTGGCGTAGATTGCCAAAGACAGACCCCTTTTTCGACATGTTTAAGATAGAGAGAAAAAGGAAGTTTGCAAGTGAGGACTTTAATTTCGCTGTGTAGCCATGGTGAGGGGTTTCATTAATGTTTTGATTGGATTAAAAATAAATGTATATAATTGGTTCGATACAAGAGAGTATGATGAATGCAGGATTGAGATTTTAAAAGTAAGTATAAGAGAATTGGGGAGTACATTGTTATCGATTTACGTGGTTAGTCCGGGGGACACAAAAAATCTGTTCAGATTGGCCATTTTAATTGCTGCAAAGCCTGGTACAAAAAATTACTGTTAATATGTGGCATATAAACATTATTGAAAGTACTTACTACACATGGTTCGATTCTATGATCATTTAGAGGTCACCGCCATAGTGGTAATTTTTTTTTTTTTTTGTGATGAGTAGAGCCAAGCAGAGTATTGTAAGAACCAAATATTTCTTTCTAGAAAGTACAAAGTATCAGCCACTAGAATACAGACATGAAAGCCGATGAAAGAAACTATTTAGAAAGTATATTTGAAATTACACCGAAATACTGAGCATAATAATCTGATCTCTCAACCAATATAGTGGCTCAGATAGACAAACAAAAATGCAATCATCCCCCCTTTTGGTTATAAGTATATGTATATCGGCTCAATGACAAACAGCTTAATCCACAGATTTTTCTTGGATTTTAACGATGAAACGAATTGCTCTGATCGAACAGTAACAAGTGCTAGACATTGCAACTTTCTCCCTTTATGCGAATCGTCGGTATGAACACCTCTTTACTTGTTGCCTGAAAACACAAGCATTTTGAAAGCTCTTCGGCAGGAAACCTCGGATAGTCAAAGTCACGCGTTTTTTTTTTTTTTTTTTTTGGAAATCTAGGATCACGTGATTTCAAAAATCCACGTCGGTGTAGACATCGTCTGCGGAACAACCGAAAGCAGGGTTTCTTTTTGTACACAATGTCGACAGCAGCAGCAGCAGCAGCACCACCACCAAGAACAAATACAAAGGTAACAAAGAGACACGATCAAGCAACGTTTCCTTATATTCATGCAGCTTGTTAGAGATTGTATATTGGGAACCTGGACGAATTAATAGACGAGTAGGTTTCATTTTCGCTTCATTCTTTCGTAATCAGCTGAACAGTCCCTTAGCTATGCCATTGTCAAACTCTTTGAAAAGTATGGTAAAATAACATTTATTGATAATATGGTTCATTGGGTTGGACCCAAGAAAGGATTGCCCAGAGGGTATTGCTTTTTGGAGTATGAAAAAAAGGAGGTAAAAAGCCACCTGCGCTATTTTTTTTGCATGAATACCAAACAGGATATCTCTACCTAGAACGCACTTGATGCTATCAATGCCCTACACGGAAAAACAATCAAAGGTAAATCTCTTGTTGTCTCTTTTGCACACATGGTAAAATTAAATTGTATGCATTATTACGCCTTCTTCTTATATACATACATAGACTGCTGAACAAGACGAAGCGAAAAAACGTGGCGTTGGCGGTAGATCAAATGCGCTGTCAATCTTGAGAGGACACAAGCTGAAAGACTCCAGGTAAATTGTAACTAGGCTTGCAATGGTTTTACTGCCAACTAATAATATCCATGTAGTACCGATGCAAAGATCTTGGCAATAGAGAGAAAACTAAAGTTGTTACAAAGACCATCGCCAACAGCAGGATCGAAAGAAGGCACTTCGCCCAATAGATACAAGCCTTACTAAATTATTAATAAACATTTATGTTAGGTCTACGTATGTTTTTGGTCTGTACAATTTGATCTATTAGACTTTAGTTTTAGCTATGTGCTTTACTGCATTATGCATACAACTTTGGGACAAAAAATAAAGCCCAATCCAGACAGACATTAATAATATTGCTGCGCTAATCTTAAACATTCGAACTGAAAAGCCGATTAGAGGATGTCTGCAGAACAAATGAATATCAATCCACATGTTGACATTTAAGTGTGGGTTAAAATTTTAAGAATAAACTTTCTCTGCTGCATACTTAATCGACATTGAACTGAACAAAATTTTTATTAGCAAAGCAATCTTGTGGGGGACCAAAGGCGTAATCGCTATGAAATTCCTGAATACCGCATTCATCAAAAATCTAATTACATATAATCTTTATTTATACCAATAAACGTACAGCGACAGGTTCAAATTTTACAATTCTCTATAAATCATATCATTTTCGACAGCATAAAATGTCAGTGCGCTTTTCGGATATTTGTACTGGGGAGAGGGTGGAAGAGTGTGTTAACCAGCTATGTGCCAGCTCAATTTTACTTTTCCTTCAAATATCATGACAATGCGAACCACTTTACATAATGCCGGAGGTTCGGTTGTACTCCATCTACAAAATAGAACTTTTCAGACTATGGTGTTACGGTAAACACAAATGCCGAGGGATTGTCGAACTGTGACTGATACCTATTATTTTTGTCGTGTTTGAGTACGATTCATTTAAGAATAAATGAATGAATCGTATAAATTATAAATTATAAATTATAAAATAAAATATCTTTGAATGTTGAGTAATAGAATACATACGATACTACTACACAACTACCTCTACCTCGAGTACATACTTCTATATAAAAGGTGGCATGAATGGCTCAAATAGATATAGGAATAAAAGTTGTATATAAAATAATATACAGCTGAGTTACTATACCTAAATTGGAAAACTAAAACCCACTCCAATCAAATCAAGAATATAAAAAAGAGAAATCTAATAATGATAGTTCCCTCTATGGATTAGCTACCCATCGAGAGAATAGAACAGCTATCATTATCAATGGTTCATTTATTTATATATTGATACAAATTATACGACTGATAAGGGTATAATAGAAATAGTGCATAATCAAATGGATGCCTACTTTCTGCAACCAACACAGCTGTAAATGTGCGTCTTTTTGTGTACGGAAGTGTCACGGAATTGATGTCGGATGATTCAATTCCGTTTCATTTCCGGTACGTTTCTGAAAAATCGTGAAAGTCTCGGGTGGTTCAATTCCATGACAATTCCAAGACTCGGTATTACTTAGTTTTAATTCAATTTGGGGGTGCGATGGGTTTCAATATCAACCCAAAAAAGTCGTATGTGGCTATCTTAAAACAATTCTACGCATAATGCAGTCTGCTTTTTTATTACTATTATTAAACCATGCATCAAAAATGGATTACACTTTAGAATTCTTATTATGCACACTTCGGCCAAACAACCGATTCCACTGCGCATAGGATATCGTAGCAACCGTTGACAGTATATGTCCGTTATCGATAGGTTCATGCTTCCGTACCAAAACCTTGTTAAAAAAGGCGCTTTTACTAGTGCACACACCGTCAAAGAAACTTATATGGAATTAAATGGGTTTTGGATAAAAATGTATTTTTATTTTTATTGTATATAATTATTAAGGGAAAAGGTTTTTATTTTCTGATATTGTATATTCTGTCGAATGAGTGATTGTATGTATCTCGACATTATTTAAGATTCAGTAGAGCAGCCTAGAATTCAACAAAAGACGTTAGTTATTATTGATTACAAGCTTTTTTTCTTAGTTATACAGACCCTTCCTCATGTTTAGTTACGCAAGTGTTGAAGACCAAGAAGAATTGGACATGAAAATATTCGGACCAAACGACAATTGAACAAGGAACCTTTTGAGCCACAAGATAGTTAAACAGGGAAGTATTTGAATCCAGGTAAAATCGGAGTATGTAAAACCAGAAAGAATTAAAGTGGAAGCATTTATATTTGAGACCAAAGAAAACTAACGCTACCAAGAACCCAAAGAATAAAGCCACCAGATACTTGTTAATAAAGATTCATTTTGTTTTAGAAGACTAAGAAAAAGAATATAACATTAAGTATGGGTAAAAGGGATAAAATATATAGCTTACTCTTTTGAAAAGTGATGATCAAAAAGAAATATTTGCAAAGCAGCGAGTCTTTTTCGTCCTTTTTATATATTTTTTTCATCTGGGTATACATCATATTAATGCATTTATTTAAATAGTAAATCGAGACCAAGTTCTTTTTATCAAGAAGTTGTATGCATTCCAAAAAACGTACATACTACCGAAAGTTGTCAAGCACCTTTCTTCTGTAAAGATCTTAAGTAACACTAAAACCAAAACATGTTGTGCATATAACAGCAGACCTTGTTTTTGTCAAGTACTTTAAATAAAACTATAGGTTGATGCAGTGACAGAAAAAAAATATGTTATACTTCAAAAAAAGCGTTACCTTTTATTCCTGCCACATTTACTCTTTTACCATGCACAAGATAATAACCCCTCTTCCTCCGGAATTAACCCAATGGTAGTTCCAAAAAACTAGAAGTGGTAGTAAAGAAAGAGAAACAAAAGGAAACGGCAGGCGAAAAGACGCCAAGGTGAAGGATAAGTATCTTTCACAAGCCCCTGATTGGGCAAAATTCCCGAATGCATGACAAATAAAAATATTAGCTTGTTAACACACGTATTTTTTTTTTTTTGTCTTGAGGAACAATAATAATGCAGCCGTCGCGGATTCTTGGATTACTTTTGCTTTAAATGCTTTAAGCTAATGTGAACTCTGTGAACTGGTAGGATTGAATGAACCTTAACTTAAACCAGGTTTGTCTGAGATAAACCATCGTACAAAAGCGAATGCATGGGTGTGTCATTATCGCTGATTATAATGATGTATTGAAAGAAGTTTTGGATCTCGCCGTAATAGTAAGCAGTAAATTCTAATAAATGGTTCCCTGTAAAAACCAATTGTATATACGCACCTTTCATTTAATTTGCCAAATGGCTTTTGTAATGAATATTAGATTTAAACTTTTTTGGGTACTTTTGCCTTACCATTAACGAATGTAGGAAGGAAAGGGCTAGTGGATGCAGTGGGATGGTTGAAAAAAGAATTGCTTGTAGAGGTTGTTAAATAAAATAAAGGGGTATTGTAAGATTTGGGTAGCTTAGAATATGATGGATCGAGTACCGTTAATTTCATTTCCTCCAAATTTGTCAGCGTATTGTTTGGATGGTAAAACAGTATCTCAGATCCATTAACGACACCGACTAAACGTGTAAAGTCAAATGAGGATAAAGTATAGAAATTGATACAATCTTTTGGATTCAAAGTGGATACAATGAAGGTGTAGGACTGCTAGTATTGTGTAGGATTTCTACCTGATCTTTGAATAACACATTGTTTTTGACTAATTGTTAAATAAGTGGAGATATGTGTATGCTTTCCAAGCACAAAATTGACTGTGTATGTGGGTCATATTGAGCTGACATTAAGACTTTTGGTTAATTGCCATAAAAATCTACCATCAATCGTTTTAGAGAAAACCAGAATGTGTTTATTGAGTGAAACTAGTCCCTATGATAGCATTATTCGAAATTACTATTCACTTATAAGAGAAAAGTTTCTTTAGCACAATTTGAATTGCAGAGCAGGTTCTGCATATTGGAAAAAAACGGGCTACACAACATGCAAAAAGAACAAAAAGACTCGTAACGATGCATCAAAAATCATTTCACGACACCTTTTTCTTTTCTCGTATTTCTTTTGTACATAAACACTTTCAACATGCATATATAAACGACTCTACAAAACATCATATTATGGCGAAAAAAGACTGTATTTGTATGCACAAAGTCATTATTTATATTATCTTTACAAAACAGTTCTTGATTTTATAATCTTTCTCTATTTGCACTTTTCATGTGTTCCTATCCTATGCATTGCCAAACGAGATAAACTTGTCTCAAATGACTACTAGCACCGCCAATAATTCATCAATTGCTTCTCAACAAAAAAGGAATAAAAGATGTCAGTGAAGAGAGCAAAAGTGTTCTTAGCTGCTTCTATGAAAATGAAGACAGTGTATTTGAATAGATCTCTGAAGAATACTTGGGCAACTGACAGTCGGGGAGTATGGCCTGCCACCCATATTAGGTATCAGAGGCTGCTTTAATATACGCCGTTTTCACAGGACAAAAAACCACCTTTAAGTAACAGAGGAAGCTACTAAAAAAAGATGGAGTGCCGTTCTATCAAATGTAAAAAATATAGTATCAATCAAATATTGAATGATAATTATTGATAAACTTGTTATGTTTAAATAAAAAGATTCACTCACTGCTGGATTTTTCCTGTCCGTAGCACTTTTTTAAGTGTCACATACATCTATTTTTGTGGTATCATGGTATGCAATCACATTTTTATTTACAGATTAAGCCTTTAAATTTACAAATTGCTGTATTAGTCACTTGTCCAAGCAAGATTGCCCCCAAATTTTTCTTTCCGTTAATATGATTGGCTTTTGATTCTTTCCCAGAAGTGCTTGCTGAGAAATCCAGAGGTTATAAAAAAGAAATAAAAATAACCAGACTGCAAAAACTAACTGACTTTATTCAAACATAAAAATGAGGGTTTCTTATATACTTGATATCTAATGTTTACTATCGTCAATTTATTATTTGACGACGGCTTAGCAATTCATTCATGAAACAGAGGAGCTTGTCTATGAAACAGGCGAGGCTGTGTTTAGTTGACGATGAACAAATAAAAGGAATAATAATAAACATCCTGTGTTGTATTATGATATCATGTTACACTAATGATTTATAGAAAATACAGTTCATTGTTGTTGCAAGCTAAGAAATATAAACTTTAATCTACAACAAGACATTTTGTGTTACACCTCATAAATGTTATGTAGGCGCGTATACAACACTTGCACGTATAAATTTTTTTTTGAAAATGACCGTTCACAATGTTAAAAGCCTATTTCCGTGACAATTCCGAGTCTCGGAAGTGTAACGGTCATTTTCAAAAAAAAGTTTATACGTGCAAGCACTTCTGGGAAAGAATCAAAAGCCAATCATATTAACGGAAAGAAAAATTTGGGGGCAATTGTCGTATTTGAGTACGATTCATTTAAGAGTAAATAAATAAATTGTATAAAGTTATAATTTATAAAATAAAATGTCTTTGAATGTTGAGTAATAGCATACATATGTATACTACTACACAACTACCTCTACCTCGAGTACATACTTCTATATAAAAGGTGGCATGATTGGCTTAAATGGATATAGGGATAAAAGTTGCATATAGAATAATACACAACTGAGTTACTATACCTAAATTGGAAAACTAAAAACCCACTCCAATTAAATCAAGAATATAAAAAAGAGAAATCTAATAATGATAGTTCCCTCAATGGATTAGCTACCCATCGAGAGAATAGAACAGCTACTATCATTATCAATGGTTCATTTATTTATATATTGATACAAATTATACGACTGATAAGTGTATAATAGAAATAGTGCATAATCAAATGGATGCCTACTTTCTGCAACCAAACATACAAACATCGATAAGATGTTCTATATTTGGGATCATATCTTATTCATTCACAGATGGGTTAAAAGAACCCGTTGAATCAATAAGAGGTCAAACATTACAAATATGTTCTGCCGAAGCCAATTAACCATAATTCATGCTATGCCCCTTTTGACAGCTACCGTTACACATTATCTTACTGGTTCTTTCTACTCCAAAAAACACAATAAGAAGTGTTCCCGGATCCTTTGATCTAGGACAATGTTAATTGAAGTCAATTCTAACGAGTAGAATTCATTTAACAAAAGGCGGGAAACTGAGTATAGATTTATTCCAAAACCAGAAAGGTTGACTCACTAACTTCCAGGGGCAGTCGTTCAATATAAAAGGATTGATTATTTTATAGCAGCAGAGTTCTTTAGTTTATTTTTTACCTACAATAAAAAATACACATTTATCTCATTATTTTTACCTGGTGCTATTTTATCAAATACCACAGCAATCTTGCTTGGACAAGTGACTAATACAGCAATTTGTAAATTTAAAGGCTTAATCTGTAAATAAAAATGTGATTGCATACCATGATACCACAAAAATAGATGTATGTGACACTTAAAAAAGTGCTACGGACAGGAAAAATCCAGCAGTGAGTGAATCTTTTTATTTAAACATAACAAGTTTATCAATAATTATCATTCAATATTTGATTGATACTATATTTTTTACATTTGATAGAACGGCACTCCATCTTTTTTTAGTAGCTTCCTCTGTTACTTAAAGGTGGTTTTTTGTCCTGTGAAAACGGCGTATATTAAAGCAGCCTCTGATACCTAATATGGGTGGCAGGCCATACTCCCCGACTGTCAGTTGCCCAAGTATTCTTCAGAGATCTATTCAAATACACTGTCTTCATTTTCATAGAAGCAGCTAAGAACACTTTTGCTCTCTTCACTGACATCTTTTATTCCTTTTTTGTTGAGAAGCAATTGATGAATTAGTGGCGGTGCTAGTAGTCATTTGAGACAAGTTTATCTCGTTTGGCAATGCATAGGATAGGAACACATGAAAAGTGCAAATAGAGAAAGATTATAAAATCAAGAACTGTTTTGTAAAGATAATATAAATAATGACTTTGTGCATACAAATACAGTCTTTTTTCGCCATAATATGATGTTTTGTAGAGTCGTTTATATATGCATGTTGAAAGTGTTTATGTACAAAAGAAATACGAGAAAAGAAAAAGGTGTCGTGAAATGATTTTTGATGCATCGTTACGAGTCTTTTTGTTCTTTTTGCATGTTGTGTAGCCCGTTTTTTTCCAATATGCAGAACCTGCTCTGCAATTCAAATTGTGCTAAAGAAACTTTTCTCTTATAAGTGAATAGTAATTTCGAATAATGCTATCATAGGGACTAGTTTCACTCAATAAACACATTCTGGTTTTCTCTAAAACGATTGATGGTAGATTTTTATGGCAATTAACCAAAAGTCTTAACGTCAGCTCAATATGACCCACATACACAGTCAATTTGTGCTTGGAAAGCATACACATATCTCCACTTATTTAACAATTAGTCAAAAACAATGTGTTATTCAAAGATCAGGTAGAAATCCTACACAATACTAGCAGTCCTACACCTTCATTGTATCCACTTTAAATCCAAAAGATTGTATCAATTTCTATACTTTATCCTCATTTGACTTTACACGTTTAGTCGGTGTCGTTAATGGATCTGAGATACTGTATTACCATCCAAACAATACGCTGACAAATTTGGAGGAAATGAAATTAACGGTACTCGATCCATCACATTCTAAGCTACCCAAATCTTACAATACCCCTTTCTTTTATTTAACAACCTCTACAGGCAATTCTTTTTTCAACCATCCCACTGCATCCACTAGCCCTTTCCTTCCTACATTCATTAATGGTAAGGCAAAAGTACCCAAAAAAGTTTAAATCTTATATTCATTACAAAAGCCATTTGGCAAATTCAATAAAAGGTGCGTATATACAATTGGTTTTTACAGGGAACCATTTATTAGAATTTACTGCTTACTATTACGGCGAGATCCAAAACTTCTTTCAATACATCATTATAATCAGCGATAATGACACACCCATGCATTCGCTTTGTACGATGGTTTATCTCAGCCAAACCTGGTTTAAGTTAAGGTTCATTCAATCCTACCAGTTCACAGAGTTCACATTATCTTAAAGCATTTAAAGCAAAAGTAATCCAAGAATCCGCGACGGCTGCATTATTATTGTTCCTCAAGACAACAAAAAAAAAATACGTGTGTTAACAAGCTAATATTTTTATTTGTCATGCATTCGGGAATTTTGCCCAATCAGGGGCTTGTTGTGGTGATCTAGCTAGGCTACACTCATATTATTGTCAATAGAAACATATCAACATCTATACATCATTCATGATTTAGTAATCATACCAAAAAGAAATAGTTAGTACTATTAGATATTATATCATTAGTATTTCGTTAGAACGAGAATACCGTTGTATAAGGAAACTGTCATTGAGTACACGTGCATTAGTGAAGCAACAAGCAATATTGGTATCTATATTTGGTAACGAAGAACAACTGTCAATAATATCAAAGTGATAACTCAGCAGACAAGTCTTTTATATAAATACTAGAGGTTTTTATTTCATAATAAAGGACAATCTTATAAACAGTCTCAAACTACTCTATTACTGTCTTTATAATTTTTACATTACCTTGATACACAACATTTTTTAGTTTGAATTCGTATCCTATAACATGTCTGCTCAACAATCTTCTTCTGCCTCTCCTGTCTCTCGTGAACAACAAGCCCTTGTTCAAAATGGTCAAATCCCTCCCTTGTTGATTGGTGATCCTATCTTGGATTTTGACGTCGATGTCGTATTTACTCCTTATAAATCGAATATAATTACTACTTAATTTGTCACTTCAGTTATAATACATACACATTATATATTATAACTCCTACTTTAGCGAATATCATTCCTATTGTTCGACACAGTTCCAGCACGGCTCATTAACTATACCGAGATCAAACCCTATGCTCTATTCCGGTTGGTTGAGCAGCTGCCGTATCTTCTAGATCCAAATAATTCATCCAGTAATCCAATCAACGATTGCAATCATAGAATGGATAAACGATGAGTCGCTAGTAGATTCTGGATATGAATCACAGACACATATTATACAAACAATATGTCAAGTTTCATATGTAACTGATTTATGAATCTAATTCCTTCTATTCCCAGATTTCGGGAATAGTAAATTCGATCTACGCAGAAAGAATCTTTGAAGTAATAATTGAATATAAAAGGACCTCTATTTTTATCATGACAAACTCTCCAACTTAAAATAAAGGAACAAAGAGTCTCATTTCTTACTTGTTTTTTTATTCATATTTATTTCCCTTTTATACTACAATTATCACATTTTTTTAAATGAATTCTCCCAATCCTTCCAAGCCCACTGGTAACTCTGGTGCCACCTCCCCTGTTGCTTCTCCTGGCGCTACTGCTTCTTTTGGTGCTTCTGGTTCTGCTGGTACGGCTGATAATGCGAATACTGATGCTCCTCGTGTTGTTGGTCCAACCCAACACTTTCCTATCAATGATCCCATGATCGTTGACAACCCTGAAGTAGAGCTTCATAGTTCTTCTTTACGTCCATCCAATTCGATTCCAGTCGATACTCATGTGTCTTCTGGTACCTCTTCCACTTCCGCTGTTAATACATTTGATGAAAATGCTGAGCAGGTGTTGTTGAGAATTCGAAACCTTCAAGAGCAACTCCGTCTACTTACTGAGAAGGAAAAAATTGTTATGGGTACTCCTACCACAACAGTTGCTGACTTCCAACTCCGTGAGTACCAGACCCGTTCTCTCGAGCACGATTTTGCCTATTACAGAAATCAACTGCTCGCTGATAACAAGTTGTACTCGTCCTTTAAGGATACCTCGGTTAGTCTCCTTTCCAACCAAACTCAAGTTTTAAGCTTGAATGACGCCGGTTCTTCTACTTTTACCAGGGAGAAGGATCATTCCGATATCCCTGCCAAGGACATTCCTGTTTTTAACGTCAAGTACTCCGAGTGTACTACCAATCCCGACTCCAGTTCCTCGGACGACCTTTCTCTTAATTCTTTTATCCGAAAGTTCGAGCGTGCTTACAAGAACCATGGTGTTAACGTGGAACTTCACTGGCTATTTCATTTGGAGGCAAGTTTCGAAAACAATGACAATTACAGCTCTTGGTTTCTTCAAAACTTCAAGCTTGGCGCTAAAAACAAAAAGAAGACATGGTCTGAAGCAAAGAAGACTTTGGAACATCGATTTGATCCCTTTGCCCGTCTTGGTCTCATCAAGGTCAATTTCATGCTTCATAGTATGAGACAGTATTCACACGAGCCTCTCGCTGAGTATACTGATCGTTTCGGTTCTTATCTTCGTGCTGCTAAAGTTCAAACTCATGACAACTTTTTCTTCACCGTTGGCTTTCTCTCGTCTCTCCACACCAAGGAATTTCAAGACAAGGTTCAAGAACGAATGGTTGAATATATGAAAGAACAAATTCATGGTCCTGACTCTTCAATGGTAAGCAAGTATGCTACCCACAGCGAATCTCAGTTCCTTGAGTTCTACAGCAACTTCAGTCGTGTTTCTGATGCATTGAATTATCACCTTGGTAATCTTGAAAACTCATTACAAGAAATACAAGCCAGGAACAATGGTAGTTCCAAAGTATCTTCTTCGTCCTCTTCCTCCTCTTCTTCTTCTTTGCCTTCTTCTTCGGGCTCTAGTTCTTCCAAGGATGCTTCCAAGAAACGAAAGCTAGATGAGAAATCCACTATCAAGTCCAACTTCAACAAGTCCAACATTAACTATGAAAAGGTTTTTGATCCCACATACAAGTTGAATGATGATGAGCGCGTTTACATCCGTAAACAACAAAAGTGCTTATCCTGCAGGGTAGTTAAGTTTTCCCCAGAACACTTATCCGAATGCCCCGAAAGAAAGAAGTACTTTGCCAGTAAGGTAAGCAATCCTAGCAATAACCAAGTTGCTGTCTTATCTACTACTCTCGATGAAACTGTCTCTAACACACCTTCTAATTCTAGAATCTCTAATGAACAAGAAGAAAGCCTAAACGACGAGTCTTTTATCTTTGACAATGATAATGAGTTCCTCGCTGCGTTTAATGATTTAGACAACTTCATCATGCATGATAATGATGAAATAGAATTAGATTCTAAAAATAACTTTTTTAATAAAAACATATTCTCCATCTCCATTAATTCTACTTCACCTAACTGTCTTAATAGTTTCTCCTTAAAGAGTAATACCGTCGGCGATATAGATAACCCATTTGAAACAGACAATGTGGCCTATTCTCCGGTTTCTCCAATTATTATTAACTCAGTGAAAACTTACTGCACTATTGATACAGGTGCACAAGTTTCTATCATGAACAAGCAATTTGCCGTTGAACACAACATCGAATTCGAACAAATTGAAGGAGCACTCCTATTTGTAGATGGTACCCAAATTCAACGACAACGCACTACACAACCTTTATCAATCGACTATGATGGTGTTGAAAAGACAGTGTCTCATAAATTTGATATTGTTGATAATAAGTATATGACATCTTCCAACCAGATACTAGCTGGTGCTGATTTAATGCTTAAACTTAACATGAGACTTATTAATGTCGCACACAAATATAAAGATACCTCCAAATCAGTTGATGACTCTATTGATGATCAAGCTTATGTACCTAACGTAACTCCATTTGGAACAGAAAAAGAACAAATTGCGTTTAATCTAGCACTTAAGCCATACATCGAGGCTAATAAGGCGCTTGATAAAAATTCCTTCTGTAACATCCCAGAAAGTGTTCTTCATCTTCCTACTCCTCCTGATTATCATGTCCATGTTCGTCAGTATCCAATTGCTTATAAATTACAACCTAAAGTAATGGAAGTAATTAACGATTGGGTAGATAGTGGTATTATTACTAGAGCCCCTGCTTCTGCATGGAATCTTCCTATTACAGTAACTCTAAAGAAAAATCATGAATCTGGTGTAACTTCCTCTAAGGATAGCATAACCAAGGATGATATTAGAGTCGTTTTAGATACGAGATTATTAAACAAAGCTCTTCCCACTGTCAACGAAACACAACCATTGATTAATGACATTTTCTTTACTTCAATGGAAGGTTGCTTCGTCTTCTCTACTATTGATCTCAAGTCCGCATTTTCTCAATTCTTGGTTAATCCAGATGATCAAATCAAGACCAGCTTCACTGGCCCAGACAATTTGAAATACATGCATGTAGGATCACCTTTCGGTGTATCAACCATTAGTCAATTGTTTAGTAGAGAAGTACTATCTTTGTTTAAAGACCTTTCATACGTCCGTACATTTATCGACGATATTTGTATTATGTCACGATCTCTGGATGCTCACTTCCAACATGTAAAACATGTTGTGTCCATATTGACACAAGCAAATTTACGTATCAACTTTAAGAAATCTCACTTTGCCAAATCAGAAGTATATCTTTTAGGATTCTCTATCTCTGCGAGAGGCAGAAGAATTGATACTCGTAAATTATCTAATTTAGAATCATTACCACGTCCTGTTACATCAAAACAGTGTCAATCCTTTTTGGGTTTTGTAAACTACTTTAGACAACACATCCCCAACGCAGCTATGCTAATGGCACCAATCGACTTCCTCCGCTCACACGATGAAAAGAATAAAGGAAAAAGATTTGAGTGGTCCTCCACTCACGATATGCACTTTAACCACCTTAAACAAATTTTGGTATCCGATGTTGTCCTCAGCCATCCCAATTTCTCCCTTCCGTTTTGTATTGCTACTGACGCCTCCGATTTTGCTATTGGTTGTTCCCTATTCCAAGAGGAAGAAGTTAAAACAGCAAATGGCGATACCAAGAAATTGATTAAGCATATTGGGTTCTTCTCACGAAAGTTATCTTCTAGTGAGGTTAGATATAGTTGTACAATGAGAGAAATGCTTGCTTGTGTATTCGCCCTAAAGCAATTTCATAAGTTCATCTGGGGTACTCACTTTACGTTGTATAGTGACCACAAAGCACTTTCTTACCTTCATACACAAAAACATTCCAATTCTATGATGATCAAGTGGTTAGACACAATATTAGATTATGACTTTAAAGTCGTCTATATTAAAGGCATTGACAATATTTTACCTGATGCTCTGTCCCGCTTGTACCCTCCTGTAGACCCAATCACAGATCATAGTAAACCTCTACGCGTTACCTCCCCTGGTAACATTCGTGCAATCTCTGAAAGCATTAACCTTAAGAAAAAAGAATTAAGTGTTAGGTCAGTCCAAATTCATGAATCGTTCAACCAGAATTCTCACATGCACCTGCCGTCATTCCGACAGAATGAACTTTACAAACGCGATCTCCAAGATTCAAACGTAAGCGCAAACAATGCACTCAAAAACGCTATTCCATTATGCGACAATAAGACCAACGACTCGTCTCGTAAATTATTTTATATTCAGAGTGGGCAAAGCATACATGCTGATTATTTGGTAGCACCCGAATCTGAAAGAAGTCACCTTCTCGAGGATGCTCATAATAAAATCGGTCATTACGGTGCCGAACAAATGGTTAAACGACTTCATCAAGAAGGAATCCATTGGCCCAAACTGATTAATGATTGTATTGAGTACATCCGGAAATGCACTGAATGTCAAAAGCATAACATCCAGAAAAAGGGATACCACCCTTATCGTCCCATCTATAGTTACCTGCCTGGTGATCATTACGCAATTGATCTAGGCGGACCTATAAATACCACATCTGTGCGCGGTAACAATTATTTTCTTGTAATCGTTTGTGTAGCCACAAGATTCTGTGTTTTACGCCCTCTTCAAGACAAACGTAGTGATACTGTCATTACAGCTCTTGTCGAGGTGTTTTCCATCCTTGGATTCCCTTGTGGTGGCGTGCTCCAGAGCGACAACGGAGGTGATTTCAAACACCGACTCGCTGCTGACCTCGCGAAAGCCATGGGATTCGACCATAGGTTCATTACACCTATGCATGCCAGCGCCAACGGTATTAGCGAAAGATTCGTACAGTCTGTAAAACGGTTACTTGCCAAAGCCACTCAAGGTGTTGGTAATGACTGGGACTTACATCTTAATGCTGTCCAATTAGCTCTTAACAATCGTATTTCTAAGAAGTTAAATTCAACTCCTTTTTCATTGATGTTTGCCCGTAAAATGGCAGAGCCTTTCGGATTCCGAAATATCAATAGCTCCGTACCACCTGAGCAACGTAAGCCAATTTCTCACGAAGAATTGATGAAACGCATTGATTATATGGCGGACATTGTTTTCCCCGCAATTCATGCAAAAACAATGGCTCAACTCGATCTTGAAAAAGCCAAGTTTGATAACAAACACCTTCTTGTCGATTATCCTGCCGGTAGTCATGTCATGGTTCGTTTACAAACCAAAGCAGGCCAATTAGCTCCGTCGTACGTAGGTCCATATTCTGTCGTAAGAAAGAATCGTGGTAACTCTTATATCTTAAGAGATCATACGGGTGCCCTTATGCCTCGCAATTATACTTCAGTTGAACTTAAACTTATCTCTCAAGATGAGGTCATTGAACTTGATGATGAAGGAAATGAAATGAAAAGTTACGAAGTTGAAGCTATTATTAACCATCGGGGTACTCCCACCAAAAGAGAATATCTCGTTCGATGGAAAAATTATAGTAGTGACTGGGACGAGTGGATTGATCAAAGCCAATTCAATGCTACCGATACTTTACGTGATTATTGGAAAAAACTGGGTGTTCCGTATAAACCAAAAAAATCCAATGTTGTTACCAACTCTCCTACTTCTATCTCTGTTCTGAAAAAGAACCCTCCAGGTTCAGTTTCTACATTGATTAACTCGCTTACGGATGGCACTTCTTCAGATGATACTACTGTTATTCATACCACGGTTCCTGCTAAAACCGCTGCTCCAACTCGTACATCGCTTCGTCATCAAGCAAACACTTTAGTCACGCCAGTTAATCCTGCTACTATGGTACCACATTCTAACAAACGTAAGAATTTAAAACCTACAAAATCCCAACGTTGTTCTAAACGTCGTTCGGTAACCAACAAATCTAAATCGGATTGATTATAATTCCTTTTGACAATTGGTTTCCACTTTTTTTTATATACATCTTCTTCCTTCCATGCGAAACGATTGTGTAATTTTTTTTTCTGCTATATTGAGCAATCATCTCTTCGATCGATACTGCAAAATGGTTAAGAGAGTAATTTTATTCTGGTAGGGGGCAATGTCGTATTTACTCCTTATAAATCGAATATAATTACTACTTAATTTGTCACTTCAGTTATAATACATACACATTATATATTATAACTCCTACTTTAGCGAATATCATTCCTATTGTTCGACACAGTTCCAGCACGGCTCATTAACTATACCGAGATCAAACCCTATGCTCTATTCCGGTTGGTTGAGCAGCTGCCGTATCTTCTAGATCCAAATAATTCATCCAGTAATCCAATCAACGATTGCAATCATAGAATGGATAAACGATGAGTCGCTAGTAGATTCTGGATATGAATCACAGACACATATTATACAAACAATATGTCAAGTTTCATATGTAACTGATTTATGAATCTAATTCCTTCTATTCCCAGATTTCGGGAATAGTAAATTCGATCTACGCAGAAAGAATCTTTGAAGTAATAATTGAATATAAAAGGACCTCTATTTTTATCATGACAAACTCTCCAACTTAAAATAAAGGAACAAAGAGTCTCATTTCTTACTTGTTTTTTTATTCATATTTATTTCCCTTTTATACTACAATTATCACAGTCGAGATGTCCAATGCTGGTGATGAAGATGTTTCTCGTTCCTCTGTTGTTGGTGACAACAACTCTGATGTTAATGTTAATATCAATGTGGAACTTACCGCTAGTATTTTGTTGGAATCTGCCAAGGAAGACCTTGACAGAAAGAAAAACAAGTACTACGTCTCTCTTGGTAACTACTTGACCTTGTCGAAGGTTGATCCCTCTGCCGATGCTACCAAGGCTGCTTCTTTGGTGTATAAACAAGACCAAGACTTGTTTAAGGAAGCTGAAGAGACCCTCAAGGTGCTCAAGGCGTCTAACACTCCTGCTGTTGCTCCTTCGGACAAGAAAAGTATGTTGGTGCCTGGTAATCTTCCGTTCTTGCAGTTGAAGTCTGATCCTCACCAGGAGAAGGCTAATCGTGAAGTGTTTGACTCTGTCTACGACTTCTGCCAAGAGTTTACCACGGTGCTCGAAGCTCATGCGTTGTCGCTTGATGCTTCGTGGGAACGTTTGCTTCCAATGTGTTTGAACAAAGAGGAAAGATCCTGGTTCGAAGACAAGCTCAAAGGAAAGTCCTTGGGTTGGAAAGTAGCTGAAAGTGCTTTGCTTGACCATTATGACACACCATTCAGAAAGTTCTTGAACATGGGTCGTGTTTGGTCAATGAAGCAAGGTGCTAATGAGTCAGCACGTTCTTTTGGCGCGAAGTTTCAGAAATTTCGTCGTCAAGCCACTTTGGAAGATGGTGTCCAATTGGTTCTTTGCTTTTGGTGGAATTTACGTCCGGAAGTCCGTAAAGCGTGTATGATTCCTCTCTCTGCCAATTATGGTACGAAGATGCCTTCAAAGATTGAGGATATCATCTCGTTAGTGAATGCCACCACTGTCGATTCTTCCTCGTTGTTGTTGAACCCTGGTGAGACCAGTTCGATCTCCGAGTGGAAATCATTTGCTGCTGGCAATGGTGCCTCCTCTTCTTCTGGTAACAAGGGAAAGAAAAGAGCTTTTTCTTCTGGTGATGCTGGCAAGAAGCATAAGAAAGCTTGGGACTTCAAGTCAGCCTTGAAGGATAATGTTTGCTTCTCGTGCAAGTCTCCTTGGGAAAAGGGTCACTCCTGTGCTGAAAGGGAAAGACATGCTTTGACAAAGGTGTCAAGAATGGCTCTTCGTTCCTCTGGTGGTGACGGTAGTACTTTTCCTGGTCGTGGGGAAGCCTCCTCTTCTTCGTCGTCGGAAGACGACAACACTAGTGCTTTGGCCCAGATGGCTTTAGATTGTAAGTACAACTATAAAGAAATGGTTATTAAAAAAGATTTTAAGAACATGAGCACTAATATTACCTTTCCTATTCTTGCAAATAATTCGATTAGAACCATCTCTCTGTTGGATTGTGGTGCCACCTTTAGTTCTGTGGATAAGAATTTCTGTTTGAAGAATAGTTTACCTATTAGTTATGTAACACACGTTAATAAAAAATTTGTAAACAAAAGCAATGTCCATGAATATTTTATTCGCTTAGCTGATAGCAATACTTACATTAAGAGAATTGGTACTTGTATCATCAGTGTAACTTGTAATAGTAAGACTATTAAACGTGAGTTTGAAGTCATAAACTTGACTAATAGTAATGAGTATGATTTTAGTATCGGTACTGATTATATGTTTTCTCTGGGTATTGGTATTTATGGTTTACCTTTAACATATGATGATGAAGATTCAAGTGAAGAACGACGTGAAGCTGATCGACGCTTTAACAATAAGAGTGATCTTCTTGAATCCATCGAAAGAGAAAATGAGCTTAAAGAAAATAATCCAGCTGTTGGTCCCAAAGAGTTTGAGGAAGCTATGGATTATATTCAAAAGTTTGTTAAGAACAATCAAGCTATTCCTAAAGGTTCGTTTTGTACCATACCTGAAAGTGTCGTTTGTTTGGATACTCCAGAAAATGCTACAGCATTCAGAAGCCCTTATCCCATTCCTTTCAAGATGCAAGGTGTAGTGGATGAACAGGTAAAAGAATGGCTTGAAAACGGCATTATTGAAAGAGCTCCTGCAAATACGGAATGGAATACCCCTTTAACTGTAGTCAAGAAGACAAATGGTAAAGGCGAGATTACTGGTTATCGTGTATGTCATGACCCAAGACTAGTGAACACTCTCTTGAAGACAATTGATCGTATGCCTCTGCCTGTTATTGGTGAATTGTTTGAGGATTTGAAGGGTGCAAATATTTATTCTACTCTTGACTTAAAGTCTGCATTCAACTCTTTGCGTTTGAACCCAAAGGATGCACATAAACTCAGTTTCACATGGCGTGGTGTACAGTATAAGCCTATTGGTACAGTGTTTGGTATCAAACATGTTAGTTCACAGTTTCAAAGGACTATGAGTATAGCTTTGGAAGGATTACCTTTTGTAAGATTCTTTGTGGATGACATCGTTTGTGCAAGTAAGACATTTGAGGAACACAAGGTACACTTGAAGCAAGTGATAGAAAGATTAACAAGGGTCAATTTGAAGTTGAATCCAAAGAAGTGTCATTTCTTTCAGAAAGAAATTTATTTGCTTGGTTTTCACATTTCACCTAAAGGTATTACCATGGACCGTAGAAAGCTTGTTAATGTGTTGGAATTTCCTCAGCCAAAAACGGGTAAAGATATCCAAAGTTATTGTGGTTTGATCAACTATTTTAGGACTTTGATTCCCAATGTATCATCCATTATGTCGCCATTAGATTCATTAAGAAATGAGAAGTCGATTACACATTTATGGACTGACAAACATCAAACCGCATTCAATAACTTGAAAAAAGCACTTTTGAGTGATCTGGTGTTGTCATATCCAGATATGAATTCTCGTTTTTGTATTAGTTGTGATGCGTCTCTAACTGGGATTGGTGCAGTGTTGTATCAAGTCAGGAATGGTAAGACTAAATATATTTCTTTCGTGGCTAAGAGCTTATCCAAAAGTGAAAGGAAATATTCAGCTACAAAAAGAGAATTACTAGCGTTAGTATTTGCACTCAAACGATTTCACAAGTATATTTATGGATCCTCCTTTACCTTGTATACGGATCACAAGGCATTGACGTATCTGCATACCCAACGTGTCGCTAATCTGATGATGATTGCATGGATGGACACAATTTTACAGTATGACTTTAAGATCGTTCATTTACCTGGTGTCGCGAATGTCTTGCCAGATGCGTTGTCGCGTTTGTCGGAAGAGACTGAACCATTGTTAAATGAACTGGGTGGGGATAATGAGGTCAAGTCCATTATGAGGAATAGTGCTGTCACTAAAGAACCTCTTCCTGATGTCTTGAGTGGTGAATACTTTACTCCTCCTACAGAGAATCAAAGGAATAAGTTATTAGTTGAAGAACATTTGAAAGGTCACTTTGGTATAGAAGCTATATTACATGCCTTAAAGAGAAAAGGTATTTACTGGACCAACTTAAAGAGTCAAGCAAATGATCTTATACAATCGTGTATACAATGTCAGCGTCACAACATCACAAGAAAGGGTTACAATCCTTTACGACCTATTACTGCCACACTTCCTGGGGATAGTTGGGGTATCGACTTAGCTGGTCCATTTACAATGTCAACTAAGGGTAATGAATACTTGTTAGTAATGATTGACATTGCAAGTAAGTTTTATGTGCTGCGTGCTATACCTGATAAGAGCATGGCGACTGTTGCATTACAAGTGTTAGACATAATTGGTACCTGGGGTCCAATGCGTAAGCTTCAGTCGGATTGTGGTCGTGAGTTTGTGAATAGCTTGATGACAAGCATTAAAGAAAACGTTGGTTTTGAACACGCGTTGATTTCACAGTACCATCCTAGAGCTAATGGTGCAAGTGAAAGAGCTGTACAGTCTGCAGTGAACACCATTAAAAAACAAATTGTCGGTAACGTTGCTGACTGGGATCTGAAGGTGCCTTCTGCTCAATTGTTTTTGAATAGCAAGTATAATGCTAGGACTAAGAGTACCCCATTTTCGTTAATGTTTGGTAGGAATCCAAATGACTTTGTTGACTTTGGTAAAGAAAAGGACAATGCAACTGCCGAAAAGATTCGTGAAGACTTGAAAGGGAAAATAAAAAGAATGACTGAAATTGTTTACCCTGCAGTGTATGAGAACGTTAAGCACGTCACTGAAAAGCAGAAAAAGAGTTTTGATACAAGTCACAAAATGATAGACCTTAAGCCTGGATCTACAGTGATGATTTTAGTGACAGAAAAGCAGAATAAATTAGACCCAAAGTACAAGGGATTTTATACTGTTGTCAGAAAAACTGCTGCTAATACATATGTCTTGAAGAATGAAAAGGGTTTTCTAGAGCCAAGAAATTATCCCCCTTCTTTACTAAAGAAAGTCTCTGATAAGATATCAGAGCATAAAGATGAGTTCTTTGAAGTTGAAGCTATTATTGGTCATAAGAAAGATGACAATAATAAATACATGTATAGATGCAAATGGTTTGACTATGATGAATCTTATGATTCTTGGGAGCCAGAGGATAATTTTACAGATCCTAAGTTTATTAAAGAATACTGGCAAAGAATTGGTGAAGTACCAGAAAGTGTCAAAGAGATCAATAAAGCCAATAAAAGATTATTGAAGAGTATGAATATTGCAACTCCACAAAATTCAGGTACCAAAAGAAAAAGAATCACAAGGTCAGTTTCTCAGAACAAGAAGCAAAGTAGATTTTAAATTTGAGTTATTTAAGAACAATGTGCTGCTTGTTGCTTTTAAGAAATAATGATGAGCATTATTTCAATGTATAAGTATACATCAACTAAGAAAAGGAAAAGCTGATTTTATAAAAAAAAAAAAAAAAAAAAAAAAGTACTTGAACGGTATTTAGTTAATACCTGGGTGGGGATAATGTGGTGATCTAGCTAGGCTACACTCATATTATTGTCAATAGAAACATATCAACATCTATACATCATTCATGATTTAGTAATCATACCAAAAAGAAATAGTTAGTACTATTAGATATTATATCATTAGTATTTCGTTAGCACGAGAATACCGTTGTATAAGGAAACTGTCATTGAGTACACGTGCATTAGTGAAGCAACAAGCAATATTGGTATCTATATTTGGTAACGAAGAACAACTGTCAATAATATCAAAGTGATAACTCAGCAGACAAGTCTTTTATATAAATACTAGAGGTTTTTATTTCATAATAAAGGACAATCTTATAAACAGTCTCAAACTACTCTATTACTGTCTTTATAATTTTTACATTACCTTGATACACAACACCAAGAATAAATCTTATATCTTGACTGATTGTGGAATTCGAGGTATATAAAATATCAAGAATTAAAAAATACAATATAATAAAACGTAGAGGATTATCAGACTGTCAAAAAGTAAACTAAAATCTTTATTAAATAAAAGACATTGGCCTTTATATACAAATATCAGGTACGGTTAAACTATAATTGATCTCCCGAAGATATGTGAAACCTGTCAAGTATATTCATGTGGATGACAATCAATTGAGGTATCTTGAAATAAAGGGACCTTCTGGAAGATACGTTCTAGCAAAACTAATTATTATTGGATTGTATTATCCGGGATATTTGCCATTGGTTATCGATGTCGTAAATGATGAGGATCAAATCTAGCGAGCATCCAATAGTATGAAAATAAAACCAACAGATAATAAATCAATATTTATAAAAGTTATTAAAGGATTGAATGGATTGAGATTAAAGAGTTATATGAGGATATAAGCTCGATCACAACACTGATCCTGCTGGTAATCTCTTATCACGAGATATACCGACACAGCAGATTAAATTAATACATAACAATAAAGCTTCTCAAAATAATACCGCTGATGGTCATTATGAGGTACAAGCAATTAAAGCGCATAGAGGCACAACTGGCAATTATGAATATTTGGTACACTGGTTAGGATACAATGACCCTAAAGACGATACTTGGCAATCAGCAGATGATTTCGATTCCAAATTACACATCGAATTATATTGGGCTCGTCGCAATTCAGGAAACAATGTCCAGACATTACCTATTTCTGTAAATAACACTACTCGTAAAAGAGCCAATCGTGACAAGCACAGCAATAAGAATGCACGTGTCATTACTAGATCTCAGAAGCTGCTTTCAACACAGAAGCCTTCTAAGTAATTGATATTACCTTTTCCTGGTCTTCACCTTTTTTTTACCTCATAAGGTTTTTTTAATATATATACAGGTTTTTACTGGTATCATCATTACTACGATCTAATTTTATTTTTTATATATATCTACACATTCTTCATGTAAACTTTGACGTGCAATCTTTTCAAAATAATTCTTTAATCTGGTGGGGGATAATGTTGTATACGCGCCTACATAACATTTATGAGGTGTAACACAAAATGTCTTGTTGTAGATTAAAGTTTATATTTCTTAGCTTGCAACAACAATGAACTGTATTTTCTATAAATCATTAGTGTAACATGATATCATAATACAACACAGGATGTTTATTATTATTCCTTTTATTTGTTCATCGTTGTCGTATTTACTCCTTATAAATCGAATATAATTACTACTTAATTTGTCACTTCAGTTATAATACATACACATTATATATTATAACTCCTACTTTAGCGAATATCATTCCTATTGTTCGACACAGTTCCAGCACGGCTCATTAACTATACCGAAATTAAACCCCATGCTCTATTCCGGTTGGTTGAGCAGCTGCCGTATCTTCTAGATCCAAATAATTCATCCAGTAATCCAATCAACGATTGCAATCATAGAATGGATAAACGATGAGTCGCTAGTGTTGTGTATCAAGGTAAATGTAAAATTATAAAGACAGTTATAGAGTAGTTTGAGACTGTTTATAAGATTGTCCTTTATTATGAAATAAAAACCTCTAGTATTTATATAAAAGACTTGTCTGCTGAGTTATCACTTTGATATTATTGAAAGTTGTTCTTCGTTACCAAATATAAATACCAATATTGCTTGTTGCTTCACTAATGCACGTGTACTCAATGACTTAGTTTCCTTATACAACGGTATTCTCGTGCTAACGAAATACTAATGATATAATATCTAATAGTACTAACTATTTCTTTTTGGTATGATTACTAAATCATGAATGATGTATAGATGTTGATATGTTTCTATTGACAATAATATGAGTGTAGCCTAGCTAGATCACCACATTATCCCCACCCAGGTATTAACTAAATACCGTTCAAGTACTTTTTTTTTTTTTTTTTTTTTTTTTTATAAAATCAGCTTTTCCTTTTCTTAGTTGATGTATACTTATACATTGAAATAATGCTCATCATTATTTCTTAAAAGCAACAAGCAGCACATTGTTCTTAAATAACTCAAATTTAAAATCTACTTTGCTTCTTGTTCTGAGAAACTGACCTTGTGATTCTTTTTCTTTTGGTACCTGAATTTTGTGGAGTTGCAATATTCATACTCTTCAATAATCTTTTATTGGCTTTATTGATCTCTTTGACACTTTCTGGTACTTCACCAATTCTTTGCCAGTATTCTTTAATAAACTTAGGATCTGTAAAATTATCCTCTGGCTCCCAAGAATCATAAGATTCATCATAGTCAAACCATTTGCATCTATACATGTATTTATTATTGTCATCTTTCTTATGACCAATAATAGCTTCAACTTCAAAGAACTCATCTTTATGCTCTGATATCTTATCAGAGACTTTCTTTAGTAAAGAAGGGGGATAATTTCTTGGCTCTAGAAAACCCTTTTCATTCTTCAAGACATATGTATTAGCAGCAGTTTTTCTGACAACAGTATAAAATCCCTTGTACTTTGGGTCTAATTTATTCTGCTTTTCTGTCACTAAAATCATCACTGTAGATCCAGGCTTAAGGTCTATCATTTTGTGACTTGTATCAAAACTCTTTTTCTGCTTTTCAGTGACGTGCTTAACGTTCTCATACACTGCAGGGTAAACAATTTCAGTCATTCTTTTTATTTTCCCTTTCAAGTCTTCACGAATCTTTTCGGCAGTTGCATTGTCCTTTTCTTTACCAAAGTCAACAAAGTCATTTGGATTCCTACCAAACATTAACGAAAATGGGGTACTCTTAGTCCTAGCATTATACTTGCTATTCAAAAACAATTGAGCAGAAGGCACCTTCAGATCCCAGTCAGCAACGTTACCGACAATTTGTTTTTTAATGGTGTTCACTGCAGACTGTACAGCTCTTTCACTTGCACCATTAGCTCTAGGATGGTACTGTGAAATCAACGCGTGTTCAAAACCAACGTTTTCTTTAATGCTTGTCATCAAGCTATTCACAAACTCACGACCACAATCCGACTGAAGCTTACGCATTGGACCCCAGGTACCAATTATGTCTAACACTTGTAATGCAACAGTCGCCATGCTCTTATCAGGTATAGCACGCAGCACATAAAACTTACTTGCAATGTCAATCATTACTAACAAGTATTCATTACCCTTAGTTGACATTGTAAATGGACCAGCTAAGTCGATACCCCAACTATCCCCAGGAAGTGTGGCAGTAATAGGTCGTAAAGGATTGTAACCCTTTCTTGTGATGTTGTGACGCTGACATTGTATACACGATTGTATAAGATCATTTGCTTGACTCTTTAAGTTGGTCCAGTAAATACCTTTTCTCTTTAAGGCATGTAATATAGCTTCTATACCAAAGTGACCTTTCAAATGTTCTTCAACTAATAACTTATTCCTTTGATTCTCTGTAGGAGGAGTAAAGTATTCACCACTCAAGACATCAGGAAGAGGTTCTTTAGTGACAGCACTATTCCTCATAATGGACTTGACCTCATTATTCCCACCCAGTTCATTTAACAATGGTTCAGTCTCTTCCGACAAACGCGACAACGCATCTGGCAAGACATTCGTGACACCAGGTAAATGAACGATCTTAAAGTCATACTGTAAAATTGTGTCCATCCATGCAATCATCATCAGATTAGCGACACGTTGGGTATGCAGATACGTCAATGCCTTGTGATCCGTATACAAGGTAAAGGAGGATCCATAAATATACTTGTGAAAACGTTTGAGTGCAAATACTAACGCTAGTAATTCTCTTTTTGTAGCTGAATATTTCCTTTCACTTTTGGATAAGCTCTTAGCCACGAAAGAAATATATTTAGTCTTACCATTCCTGACTTGATACAACACTGCACCAATCCCAGTTAGAGACGCATCACAACTAATACAAAAACGAGAATTCATATCTGGATATGACAACACCAGATCACTCAAAAGTGCTTTTTTCAAGTTATTGAATGCGGTTTGATGTTTGTCAGTCCATAAATGTGTAATCGACTTCTCATTTCTTAATGAATCTAATGGCGACATAATGGATGATACATTGGGAATCAAAGTCCTAAAATAGTTGATCAAACCACAATAACTTTGGATATCTTTACCCGTTTTTGGCTGAGGAAATTCCAACACATTAACAAGCTTTCTACGGTCCATGGTAATACCTTTAGGTGAAATGTGAAAACCAAGCAAATAAATTTCTTTCTGAAAGAAATGACACTTCTTTGGATTCAACTTCAAATTGACCCTTGTTAATCTTTCTATCACTTGCTTCAAGTGTACCTTGTGTTCCTCAAATGTCTTACTTGCACAAACGATGTCATCCACAAAGAATCTTACAAAAGGTAATCCTTCCAAAGCTATACTCATAGTCCTTTGAAACTGTGAACTAACATGTTTGATACCAAACACTGTACCAATAGGCTTATACTGTACACCACGCCATGTGAAACTGAGTTTATGTGCATCCTTTGGGTTCAAACGCAAAGAGTTGAATGCAGACTTTAAGTCAACAGTAGAATAAATATTTGCACCCTTCAAATCCTCAAACAATTCACCAATAACAGGCAGAGGTGTGGTGATCTAGCTAGGCTACACTCATATTATTGTCAATAGAAACATATCAACATCTATACATCATTCATGATTTAGTAATCATACCAAAAAGAAATAGTTAGTACTATTAGATATTATATCATTAGTATTTCGTTAGCACGAGAATACCGTTGTATAAGGAAACTAAGTCATTGAGTACACGTGCATTAGTGAAGCAACAAGCAATATTGGTATCTATATTTGGTAACGAAGAACAACTTTCAATAATATCAAAGTGATAACTCAGCAGACAAGTCTTTTATATAAATACTAGAGGTTTTTATTTCATAATAAAGGACAATCTTATAAACAGTCTCAAACTACTCTATTACTGTCTTTATAATTTTTACATTACCTTGATACACAACACAGAGAGTAGTGACAAATCGGCTAAACAGATAATTAAAGAACAGATATTAATTTTATGTCACGAAATGAGAAACATGTCAAATTGATAATGTTCGATAAGCAAACCAATGTATGATGTATGTTAGTATTGATCACAATAGCTGGTATACATCAAGATTTTCAGTTTTCTCAAAACTTAAATCTCCTTCTTGGCCAGTGGGGATAAGATCGTCCTCAAGTGTCGTACAAAACTTTTGACTTGCAGCTACCAAATAAACTTCATGTTCACGCTTCGTTTTCCCTCGAAGGACACGAGTAGTACGCCCTTGCACCTTGATCACACCATTTGAAGTAGGCACTCGAATTTGAGAGTTTTGCATATCCATGGAGATACCATAAGCCTGGAACCAAGGCACACCAAGCAAACAAATTTCACTATCATCATCCTTTTGAACAGCCATATGTTCCGGGCGAATCTTTCCACCGATATTAATAGGAACATTCATAACAATATCAGAAGTCGATGGAGTTCTACCACTATTAAAACCAATCAGATGCAGACTATCACCATTTGGAACTAGACCCAACGCAGTACAAATACTAGAACCCAAAATAGACACAGATGCCCCAGAATCAAAAACGGCTTCAACGGATTTTTCGTTTATACTAATTGTGGCGCGTAAAGGTGAACTTGATTTCATTCGTTGAAGATCATAAGGGTAACCATATACAGATTCAACATCACTAAACTCCAGGTCAGACATTTCACCACCAATGCTATCACTAGTCAACGAGGATGAATCATATTCGGATTCAGTATCAGATAAATCGGTATCCATACCAACTTCATTTACTGACAGACAATCACCGATCCGACTATACTCCGCGGTATCCATTACACCGACATCCATAGGAGATTCATTAACACTGACACCAACACCGACACCAGAAACACCCACACCAACACCAACACCAACACCAGCACCAACACCAGCACCAACACCAATACCAGGCTTAACAACACCAGATGCAGACAATTTACTACGAGAATTTTTCGCCTTGACCTCTCTTAGGTAACGGATACCATCTACTACTTCCGCAGCTGCTTCTTTATCCAAAGAAAGCCATTCAGCTACAGAAATACCAGATTCAGTACTCAAAAGTTTAGACCACACCTTCGATTTCTTGAGTTTAACTGGGAAGCGTCTTGCCTTTGGACGAATTTTCTTCCTAACCACAGTACGTTCTTGCCCAACCACAACAGGAACGGGACTACCTGCAGTAGCGTCATTTGATAAAGTAGAAATGGCTCTCCTTTTAACACCATTGACCAAAATTTCATTTGGTACAACTGGATCATCGATAGACACTTCTACTAATTGGACTTCTAGACTAACTTGCTGAGGACTTTGAACTTGAGGATTTAAATTATTTGGAACAACAGTTACCTCGTTTACTGTTGTTCGTTGCCTTTTCCCGAATCTTCACCATTGGAACTAATAGGTATGGCGTTACTACCAGTAGCAGGAGTAGGTACAGGAACTTGACCTTGATCACGGAGAAACTTTGGACAATCATATTTCTTATGACCGGTATCGTGGCAATAGAAACAGGTAAACACAGAACGGTTAACATTATTTGAATTGTTATAAGGAATGAAAGTTTTAACGTTGGTCGACTTATTTTGACCTTCATTTAACTTGACCAAATTAATACTAAGTTGCTCCAATTTAGCCACAAGGGAAGAAACATCAGAATTGGCTACACTAGCAGTATCAGAGAACCCATCGTTCTTAAAAGAATGATTTTTAACATAATCAGACTTCAAGTCTAAAGAACCTTCACGAGCAACAGCACTAACACGAGAACGATCATACTTCAAAAAGCTTTTCTCGATTTGTTTAGCCTTAGTCTTCGCAACCTGGAAAGAACCGGGAGTACCTTCTTTTTCTACTTCAAAACCAATATTTGGGCGGATGGCTGATAAGAAGGTACGGACTTGGAACACCGGACTCTTGGTATCCAAAAGTTCAAACAACTCTTCCATCTTCAGAGCGACATCATCAATGGAATCACCTTCACCTTGCTTCATGGTTTGGAGTTGGAACCACCACTTATCTTCTTGATCAACCAAATATTGTTTCTTAAACAAAACAACAAAATGATCCCAAGTTTTAGCCTTAATACCAACTACGTTAAACCAGGTTTCCGCCTTTTTGACAAGATGATCACCAGTAAGGAACAAAATTTCTTCATCGGATAGCTTAGCAGAATTCTTAAACCTTTCCATTTTCTTTAACCAAATGAAAGCCTCATTACCAATATCTTCTCCAGATACAGAAATACCAGAAAAGTCCTTAGGTTCGCTAACTCGCCAATTGAATGGTTTCTTAGAAAGAGTTACACTTTCTTGATCAGTGTTTGAGAGTACCATAATAAAAGAGATAAGCTAAAATAACTTTGTAACCGGATTAATAACTATCTCTGGTAGATCGGACCACCTTGATATGTGTCCGAGTGTCTTTATGTTTACCTTTGTAAAAGTAGTACAGAGAATAAACAAATGTGGAATATAATACGAAAGGAGACTGTAAGACTTAAGATTATAGGACCACAGACAAAAGGAGAGAGAGAGAGATGCACTAGTAAGCCAAGGAAATCTACCAAGGTAGTTATATGGTCTTTTGAAAATAGAGTATTAAAAATAAACTAAAAATAAGATATCATTTTATTGTTACAAATAATTAAGCTTTTTATAGCTGTCAAATTTTTTGTCTAGAAGAATTTCTATCATCATAAATATCACGAACTAGTCTAATACAAGATTACCCGAGATGATATACATCACGATAAGATACGGATAAAATAATGGAACAATTTAAATTAAAGAATACGGAAATACTGATCAATCTGACAAGGACCAAACTAGACATAACACAAGAACTTGCATGAAAATTTTAAACACAACAATTTGGAAACCAGAAACAAAAAGATCAAAATCCATATAAAGAGCCAAGGAACACAACACCCACCCAACCAATGAGAACGATATATACACGTGATATTCACGTGATACGACTACGTGACCACAAGTGACACAACAAGAATACGCACGTATCATGAGAAAGCGGCTTCCTTGGCTCAGTTGGTAGAGCGTTAGTCTCATAATCTGAAGGTCGGCGGTTCGAGCCCGCCAGGGAGCATTTTTTGTCGGTGCCTGATGGGGGTGTTGTTGCACTGTCATGGTTTCGGTTACACAAGTTATTTTTTGATCTCCTGAATAACTTTCTATTATATTGTCGTTATTGTGGAGAAATCTAGGACTAACACAGAAAAATAAAAGATAAAAAAACAGGAATAATAAGATTAATAGTGCTTGTGCGGTTTTACTCTTATTATTTTAGTTTTAAAACTGAATGCCTTTCTAATCCATGTTAGAAGACAGGGTATTTATAGTTATTTAAAGCTGTGGTTGAAACGATTAATATAATTAGGATTGGAAGATCACGGAAGGTTGTTTAGAGGTGCCTTTGGCTTGTGTATTCCTACAGCCGGTGGTTCTTCAATAATCAAGCGTCAAGTGCTTATTGGCTTCCTTGATTACTTAATCCGAGAATCGTTCTATTGTTCTGTCATTATTTAAGGGACGATTCTTTCTTAGAAATCTTTTAGTTTATTCTGGGTTGTAATGTCTTTGTTGAGGATATTATAGATTTGTTCATACTGAACTATTGCATTTCAAACAGAAAGTAAAGTCGTAATGACATATCATGCTATTCTACATATTCCCACTTGTCATCTTCTATCTTGTTGCATTCTGTGCATGTGGTGTAACCACTTGTCGAGCACGGTATATGTTAAGCCCACTCAATAGTTTTACACGTACAAGGTTATCGGTTATTGAATAATCTTGATACAAAATCTTTCTTAATTTAATTACACGACTGAGATTCATTTAATCCCATTTTGCATTATACGAGTACGTGATGTTATTCGTCAATATGATTGGATAATAAAACCACACCGTATAGTCTGTGGGTTGATATCACGTTTATCATTTTACATAATATTCCATTAACCGTGAGATCTGTCATCTTAAGATCCATCTCATAAATTAGTATAAATACCCCCATAGTTTTCTGTAGTAGTCTCTGATCGAATTTTTATAATAAAAAGGAGATACCTCAGTTCTAACAGTATTTTCCTGTCCCAGTTCTTTTCTAATTTTACACATCCCAAACAGTCTTAACTCAGAACATATAATTCTTTGATACCTTATATGTGTATTGTTTGTTTAATACGTGATTCGATCATATGTATCGATGGTATATTTTATATGTATATAGTGCTATTTTAGTACATGAGTATAGATTTATTCCAAAACCAGAAAGGTTGACTCACTAACGTCCAGGGGCAGTTTTTCAATATAAAAGGATTGTTTATTTTATAGCAGCAGAGTTCTTGAGTCTATTTTTTACCTACAATAAAAAATATACATTTATCTCATTATTTTTACGTTGTAATATTATATCAAATACTACACAATCGTGGCCGCCTATAATGTCTGTGGATGAAATCACCATCATTGTAGTAGGTCTGTCGAATTTCTGACTATCAATCTGACTAGGGATGGAATAAGAGCTTTAAGAACTGACCTTCTTCACTTGCTCGAAAATAAAACAAATATTTTCATGGTCTCTTTAATATGTACGCGTTTTTTTTTCAATATGCCAAAAATTAATTTGTTTTAGATAAATATGAAAATCGTAACGGTGGAAGTCAATTAAATCTTCCTTAATTCGCCTGTTATTAGACCATTCACAGCTGCAAATATTGTTAACAAGAATTATATGTGTTACAAGACACTACTGATAAATTATACTCTAGAAATGTGCCTACATCACACATTAAAGCCATTGCGAATGAAAAGGTGCTTGAAAAGGATAAGCATTTTGAAATATTAAGCGTATTAGATCACAAAGGTGATAATGTACCCAATTATATATACCTTTTCAGATGGAAGAATCATAATGCGGATCATGCCAGTTGTTGGACACTATCAGAAGACTTTGATTCCACTGATGCGATAAAAACATATTGGAAATGCAAGAATATTGATCGTGCTCATATTAGAGAGATCAATGTGGCCGGAAAAAGTAAACCTGACTTATCCGAAAAGCATGCGATAAAAAGGAAATCGACAATTAATGCCACAGGAATTAAAGCTGGTATCTGTTGTATTTTTTCTCTTATGGCTGCAGTAAGAGTTTTTATCGACGAAGATCAGTAAGGTGTTCCGTATGCAATTTAAACAATTATATTTTTTTCAAAATTTCAAGTCAAATTTCAATATAAATAGAACTCAAGTCCATTCGAACATTTGCCATTTTGGAATTCGGTCAAGCTCTTTATTCTTCATCTATGCTAGTCTATTAGGCCGCTAGGCAGTCAAACTCTATCCAATTGCTTCCATGTCAGGTTCTTAACATGATATCATTTATTATGTGTAGCCCAAGCTACTAGATAGAATCTAAGTAAACAGCTCTTGTCGTTATAAAAGGTTCATCTTTCGTTAGATTGGCTTTATTCTGTTATCAGTTTGATATTGCGATATCGCACTAATGCTGACAGCATATGATATGAGACATTTAAGTGCACATGTGAGCTAATCAAGAAATCCGTTTTCCTAATTGATGTTTTTTTGGTGACTTCGCCTTCAGTCTTGAAAGGCTTATCAGGTTCTCTGCGTTTCCCACCAATTTACAAGTACTCCAATAAATATAATTTAGTGAAATATACTCGGTACAAACTGGTACTTAAAATAAAGGGTTGCTGCATTTATTTTTAGTCGAACAAGACATAGGAACGGATTGCTAATTAACTTTCTACTAAAAGGGTTTTTGTGGAGAGGGCCAACGAAAATCATCTTGTTTCATTTACAGGTGATGAAATTGTGCCAGACTCTTGGGATTGTTGTAATTGCTCGGAACAAACAGCTTGGGCAGCATTTAAAGAAACCAGACTTGACAGTAAGCTTCAACTCAAATCGAGAAATCCTGTAATGCTTCTTCAAAACATTGATGTAGATGCTGGCTGGGTGATCGGAACTATTGCTACAGTTTTTTTTTTTTGCTGACGATAACAACGTTGGTCTTCGTAAAACTGTTAAAGGTACTATCATTGAATGATGTATTCAGAAAATTAATAGAATTGTCCCCAAAACAATCTATTCGAGTAGACAATCCCTATAGTTCCTGCTTTTTCAGCTACAATATATAAGGCGCAAAGTGCCATGGCTCTTCCCAAATTTGGACTCCAGTCCTTCACGCCCACCGCGCCCACTATGGTCCCGTATTGCAGCAACAACCAAGACATCCTTGATCTACAACGATGTTAATGAAACTACAACTGAAAATGGGCTCACCACCATTAAAGACTCTCGTCTTTCGAGTCGGACGTACCGAAGGTAGCATTATGTTCGATGTTACCTCTCGCCCGGAATCCTAGTGAGATTTTTTTAAGATAATTGCAACGCAATTCCCAACTCGATGGGGTTTTGCTTTTCAAACAGAAGGTAATCGTGAGATTATCGAAGTTCAGCTATTATAGGCGGAAAAACGAAAGCATGCCCTGGAGTATGGAACGCTATTTCCTCAAGATAATGTGTGTATTCTTCCTACACTAACTTTAGACGACGATGCTAAAATTGTCCGTTTGAATCTCAGTCACCTACCTTTCTGTCAAGAGGAGGAAATTTAATTGGATCAAGAAAAAGTTTAAAAGTATTCGGCCGTATTGTTGACGTAGGCGTTTCCCTCGAAAAGGAATTTGGAACCTACTTAGGACAAGGCTATGCGGTCATAGACACCTACCAATCAGCTGAAGCTGACACACCATATGCCACATTGATGCATAATGTTCCTTGGTGGAACTCGCCATCTCGTGGCTTCAGAGCTACTTGGCATGTTATGCCCCCTTTTTGTACGTACTGTCACAACGCTACCGGTACTCATATTGCTCGAGACTGTCCCAAGACCCGCCATTACAAGCGTGCCAGAACTGTTCCTGTCAAACCACAAGCTAAATGTTGGGAGTGCGATAGTACAGAGCACCTTGACTTGCATGTTTTATGAAGAAACCTCGCCGAACACCTGTTCGACGACATCGACTGGTGTAGTGGGAGATTGGTCAAGGTTGCCAAACGCATCAAAAAGACGTGTTTCTATTTGACTAGCGGGTGACCTGTCATTCATATCCACGTCTTCATCGTCTAAGGCAAGGTCCACTGCTTTGGAAGTATCCATCATTTCACGAGGTGCAGATTCGACATCAGGTGTGATATAATCATAAAATTTGGGTGAGGCAGGTGGATCTCAACAACAACAGTCAATATAGTAACATATTGCAAATGGAAGGGCAATTAGACCGTGCTCCGAAGACCCCATCAATACGTCCTAGATCTACATCCACACCCGATATCTTTACAAACAGCGCAGACACTGGAACAATTACTAGTAAAGCTAATAGTTATAAAAAATTAAAGACTATGCTTCTCAATAACGCTGATGGTACTTATAGTAGTGCCAGGCCTACTCCCCAGTAAGCAAACCCTACTAATCTTAAACTATGAATAATATGCCCTCTATAAATAACTCTACTGTAAATATACCTATTCTCAACATGCACTCATCCGACAGCTCTGCTAATATCAATATACGTCTTGCATCGTTAAACTGCAACGGTCTAGTCAAAACAAATAAACCAAAAATACGAAGCGACCTTATACGCTTTTTGCGAGAAAGCTCTTTCGACATCATCTCACTACAAGAAACTCACACCCACAACAATACTCTTATTGCTTCTATGAAGCAACAATTCCTCACAAAATCGGCATTATGGACTAAACATTGTGGTATTATTTTTCTAAATATTGACATCTTACCCAGATGGATATACCAATTTTGGACAATCGTATCATTCTGGCAAAAGTAAAGCACAGCCAACAATATTTTGAGCCTTTTATATCGAAAATCCAATAAATAGCTAAAACTCCAAAAGTTCCTGTCACTTTAACTACATCCTTATTTAAATCATCCCTCTATCATTGCATACCTCTCATTACTACGTGTGACTTTCATTGATTAAAAAAAAAAAAAAAAAAAGGCGCAAAGTGCTTCAATTCACTGTGTCGCTACCCATCTTGACAGCATAAAAGACGACGGTCAATTGTATATCACAATGTCTAGAGTCCGATTTAAGGAGAATTTAAAGAAACGGATCCAAGTGTAATGGGGTACAAATGAAATCATTTGTGGCAATCTCAAACATGGAAAAATTTGATCATTGTATTTTGATGCACTTTCTCTTTCCCTATTGTCGTATTTGAGTACGATTCATTTAAGAATAAATAAATAAATCGTATAAATTATAAATTATAAAATAAAATATCTTTTAATGTTGAGTAATAGCATACATTCGTATACTACTACACAACTACCTCTACCACGAGTACATACTTCTATATAAAAGATGACATGATTGGCTTAACTGGATATAAGAATAAAGTCGGATAAATAAAAATATTCAACTGAGTTCCTATGTCTCGATTGGAAAAGTAAAACCGTTTCCAATCAAATCAAGAATATAAAAAAGAGAAATCTAATAATGATAGTTCCCTCTATGGATTAGCTACCCATCGAGAGAATAGAACAGCTATCATTATCAATGGTTCATTTATTTATATATTGATACAAATTATACGACTGTAAGTGTATAATAGAAATAGTGCATGAATAAAGGGATGCCTACTTTCTGCAACCAAACATACAAATATCGATAAGATGTTCTATATTTGGGGATCATATCTTATTCATTCACAGATGGGAAAAGAACCTGTAGAATCAACAAGAGATCAAACATTACAAATATGTTCTGCCGAAGCCAATTAAACAATGAATCATGTATGTCACTTTTGACAGCTACCGTTACACATTATCTTACTGGTCCTTTCGGCACAATAAGATGTGTTCCCGATTGCTCTGAATTGGGACGACGCTAATTGAAGTCAATTCTAACGAGTAGAATTCATTTAGCAAAAGGCGGGAAACTGAGTATAGATCTATTCCAAAACCAGAAAGGTTGACTCGATAACTTCCAGGGGCAGTTGTTCAATATAAAAAGGATTGATTATTTTATAGCAGCAGAGTTCTTTAGTTTATTTTTTACCTACAATAAAAAATACACATTTATCTCATTATTTTTACCTGGTGCTATTTTATCAAATACCACACCTATCCCTTATGGCTTAACTCGATTTTTTTTTTTTTGTTATTATTTTATATTTATTCATGTAACCTATCTTTACTTTGACTATTATTTTCTATTTTTCACCAAGTATATCAATTACTGCCCACGCTTCAATGCTTTGTTTATTTTTAGCGTGGGAACTCGAGGTCGTTTGTTGCATGATTTTTTAAACGCATTAATTCAATTATTAAGCAGCCTTTAGAGTCGTTTAAATGCGTGACTGAGCTATCAAATATGATTATTTCACTAATCTAATAAACGGGCTGTATTATATTAGAAGAAGTTTTAGCCCTGTTTTTTTATTTCGTTATTCTATAAAAACTACGCCTATTAGTGCGTACTGTACAACGAGGCTACAGGTATTGCAGATGTGATAATCCCAAATGTAATATGGTAAAGGCTTGTTGTTAGTGCAGGCGAAACCAGGAGATTTTCCCAAACGCTGATAGAGACTAAGGTGAAAATGATTACAAAACTGGATATGATAAACAAGACCCTATCTCAGAAAATATAGCTCCTACAGTGTTTTAGTCTTAAATGAGACGATTTAAAAAAATAAATCAGACACTGCATAAAATATAAAAGACAACTGACTTTTTTTTTGTAGACACAAGCCAAAAAAAAGTAGATGAAAACACAAAGACTTACCCTGTATCGTGGATTAATGTAGCGGTAACTACAGAGGATGTGTTGGTTTTTTAGTGGGACGGCTACTACTAGATAATGTAACCTCCTTTCTTTTGGTACCTGTGGGAGCTGTCTTCAGTCTGCAGAATCTTTCTGGTCTTTTGCAGAATATGTCGGAAATTCAATGTAGCAGCTATATCACGATTCCAAAGACGATGGAAAAGAGTCTTGTCAGTAGTCATGGCCTCTAAACATTTTTGGTTTTTGCAGCAGGTACATCTTTGTTTGAATAATAATTTCTCATGACTGGTGTGACCTTGGCTCTCTCCTGAAGGTATTGGACAAACTTATCTCCATTGACTGTTGAAGATTTATGATTCGACAACGACAATTCGGCAGCTATAACTTTATCGGGCTTTAATCTTACAGGAATTTCTTGAATTTTCGGGATTTGATCTCAATAGCTCTTTGGTTACTAGTGTATCTGTACGTTATTTTCCATAGTGCTTTCCTCGTGCATGCAATAGAGGATGTAGCGAAGACCAGGATGAACCAACACACACTTTCAAACACTAGACAACAGCTCTTCTTTTTCCAAATTATCAACATATTGGAATTCCTCTTCAACTTCCTTTGTTTTTCTATTAGCTCCACCACTACCACCTTTCTTTGTGTCAAGATTTTGCTTCAATATAGACACACCAACACCATCAGTAAATAGCATGCCTCTAAACCTCATTGCTTTTTTTGTAAAATCAAGGACAGTTCCCCATACTACTTCTTTGTCCAAATGACTGATAACAGGATTCTTCAAAATTTGGGTGTTTAAAATAAGAGTATCGATTGTCATATAGGACGGTATGAATTTTCTTCTCAACGGAAAGCAGTTGAAAGATTTTCCTAGAAGGATTTCACACATACTTGAAAGTTTATAATAAGCTTTTAAATGCTTCAGGGTGTTTGCTTTACAGTCATAGTAGATAGAGTCTTTGGTAAACTGATAATATTTAGGATAAGCGCTAAAGAGGTTGCGAATCATATCGACATCATGGGAAGATAAAAATTCTTTTGGTAGGCCATCGATTTTTCCAGAAGAAATCATCGTTTTGATTTTACTACATTGATTAACAATAGCCTTTACTGCCTCCGTCACTTCTTTTTTCGAGTTCCCTTTCATCTTCATTTCAACTTGTGATGTCTCTATTCGTTCATTCTTTTTCAAAAGTATGTTTAAGAACATACGTAGCTTGTTTCCGAATTGTAAAGAGATTCCGTTCAGGTACGCTATACTTATTTTTGTTACTTCATACGAGGCTATTTGATGTGCATATGTTAAGTTGATTGGCTCATATGAACTACGTTGAAAATATAATTCTCGATGTTTGTTGATAATTTCTCGGTAGATGGCTGACTTTGTGGACTTTGTTTGTCTAGTTGGTTTATAGGTTTGAAGAAGTGATAGAAAGACTTCTCTGTAAAAGTCAACATTGGCAAAATCTTCAAGGGTAAAGTCAGGATCATTTTCCAGCTCTTGAATGAAGATGTACTTCAAAAAGGCAAATGTATGCGTTACAATAATATGGACAATGGCTACAAGTATCCTGAGTAGCGGAACATACTATAGCGTCCACCCTATACCAGTGATTGAGCTTTTAACTGCTATGATTTTTAGAGGAGGTTCCATAAAGAAAAGGAAGAAAAAAAATGAATTGACATCATTTTAATATTTATATCATTGTTTTATGTGATTTATTATATTTAAATCATTGTTTTGGCTTGTGCCTACAAAAAAACACACTTCAGTCTAACTTATTCTCCAAAACAATCTTTAATCGTCTCATTTATTTTATGCGGTGTCTAATTTATTTTTTATTTTAGACTAAAACACTGTTTAATTTATTGTGTAGAGAAACTAGAGGGGTTCTCACTGAAATAAAAAAAAAGAATAAAAAAATAAACAGGGGATTAAGTTAAAGGTCTTGTAAGGGTTTTATTCTCAATCAAAGTAAAATAGATTAAAGAGATATCTTGGGTTCTTCAAGGATCTCTATTTATATTAGTTAGTTGATAATAATTATTTGTAACAGTAGGTCACAGAGTGATAAGGGTTTGATTGCTACATCCTTATCCACGTATGTGATGGTTGATTGATCTGAGGGTATAACCTGAGTTCACAGTCTATCTTTATTTTATATATGAGGTATATTTCTGATAAGCTTGAATTTGCGTGTAACACAAATTATTATTTCTTTTATTCTTTATGGGAGTGATTATATGTAATCAGGTACTTTCGTGTTCAGTTATGACTAATTAATAGAGTGATAAGGATATATATACAATGATGTCCTTATCCTTTATAATAATATGTTTCTTATTGGTTGTATGGTAATAATATGCAAGTTTATGTTTTCGTATTATTGGCTGTGAGCCAATATTAATTATATTTGATCACTGCTTCTCTTTACTGCCTCTTGAGGCGGTGTATCAAATATCATTTCGCAATCTAGGTTCAAGATTGCACAGTCACTGATTGTGAAAAAAAAAAAAAAAAATAAAGAGCCCTCCCCCCTCCCCCAAGGCATGGACATCCTTTTTCTTTACTAAACTTTTTAAAATGGCCGACATTGAACGTCTCAAGAGCTTGCTTGGCACACACGAGGATTTCCCTCAAAAGGTACGAGCAAAGACAAACAAAATAGAAAAAGAAAAAAAAAAAGCTTAGAGCAAAATATTAGGGCATTGTGTTCAAGGACATGTTCCCCATTTTCCAAGATCCCACTGCTGTTGAGGCACTTATTTGTAACATTGTTCAACATATCAATGCTACCTATGAAGAGAAGATTGATGCTGTTGTCGGTAAAGTCTTGCTTCCTTGAGAGAGAGTATGTATATGTGTACTGATGAGATAGCGTAGGTCTTGATGCTCGTGGTTTCTTGTTCGGTCCCTTGGTTGCTCTCCGTTTAGGTGCTGCCTTTGTACCTGTTCGTAAGCAAGGCAAGTTGCCCGGAGATTGTGCTCAAGCCATCTACAAGAAGGAGTATGGAGAGGTAATTGCGTGTTAGTGGGTGTGATAGTGACAGTGTTTAACGTCTATTCTTTTCTTCATCAAAGGATATCTTTGAAATCCAAAAGGCTTCTCTCAAGGAAGGTGCTCGTGTTATTGTCATTGATGATTTGATTGCCACTGGTGGATCTGCTGCTGCTGCTGGAGAGCTCATCAAAAAGTGTAACGCTAAAACTGTTGAATACGTCTTTGTCATGGAACTTGATTTCTTGCACGGTGCTGATGTCTTGGATGCCCCTGTTTACTCTTTAATTCATTTGTAAATAAAATCTACCGTAATAAAAAAAAACAGGCCTAAGCCTCAAACAGATACACAAATCAGCGGGTTATGCGTATTCATAACCACATTGTTCCACGTGAGTGAGCCTCACTTCCCTCCTTTTTTTTCCTTCTTGTGTAATGGAGTTTGAAGAAGTTCACCATTTCATAAGAACAGACAAAAGAGCCGCTCAAACTGAGTCGGGTGAACTGATTTACACTTCTCTTTACCCTCAACCTGTAGCCAGAAAGCCGACCCTCTCGAATTTTGTTCATCGTTTGAAACAGCATTCAAGCAAGACACGGTTTGTAAGCCAGTACAAGAAGTTGTCTATATCAGATAGCCGGACTAGTGACGATGATGAGGTGGCAGGAGATAACGGTAAATCCCCTTCAGTATCTATATCATACATGTTACTAAACCTCTGCAGTTTCTATAAGGATCATTGATCCAACCAGATCACGCCAAGTAACGGGGAGGAAGCAACAGAAGAAGCCGATGAAGAAGGTTTTGATTAACGAGAGTGCGAACCAGGTACAAGGGATCAATCGCTGTGATACAGATACCATTGCTAGTTTTGAGGAACCCCAAGGAGACATGTCTGCAGATCGGTTTATGTAAGTGAGAAACACAGTCTTTTTTTTAACGTTGCTTGCTCATGGACGTCAACATAGCACATTGGACGAGGCCATGACCTTGATTCAAGAGGACATTGACGCAAAGAATGACGAGATTATGAAGCAGATGAAGCGTATTGAGCTGAACAAGGAAGACATCAGCAAGTATAAGAGAGACCTTATGAATATGCAAGGACAACTGGATATATACCTCTATTCTCTGGTAGGCATAAAAAACGATCATTTGGCAGATATGAAGACGCATCAGATAAACGCGTACAGAAATGCTGACAAGATGAAGGAAAACAAAAAGAAGAATGTTCTATTAAAGATACGCTTTGATAGATATCGTAAAGGGATCAGTTTAGATACAAGATTGTTAGAGCTCGAAAGTAAAATTAAGGCTGCATGGAAGAGTGATGAGATTTGGGCAGGAATACGAGATTGGGGGTTTTTATCCATTCTTTTATTTTCATTAGTCATTGTATCTTTCATTGCATGGCAAGACTTAAAATAAACTTTTTATTATACACGAAGTGCTTGGATAGTCTTTCCAAAGCCAACACCGATCCATTCTGGGGCAGATTTACTCCAGGTAAGAGAATTGACTTCGGCATCAGCTACATAGGCCAAAAGAGGATCTTGAACAGAGCGTGGTGGCTGATGACTATATCGCTGTTGTGAGTTTTGCTGGTGATGGTAATAAGATCGACTGTCATTGGTTGAGGATTGCTGGTTAATATTCCAAACTAGGACTTGGGAATCATCACCACCCGTAGCAATCTGGCCAGACTCTGTGGGAGACCAAGAAAGACAGTTTATACTGCCACTGTGGCTCTTTGATAGTTCAGCAACAGGAGCACTAGGGTAGCGAATATCGAGGATCTGGACAATGGCAGAGTCCATATGAAATGTGGCCAACAGATTTGAGTTCATTCTGCTGAATTGCAGACGTAACAATGGCACAGTGCCTGAAGTCATTCGGTCTCTCGTGTTTGGTGTGGGTTGTTGTGCTTCGTATAAGATGGTGGAATGTTCTAATGATCTTAAATCAAACAATCGAACTGACCCGTCTGCACCTACACTGGCAAAGGTATCAGCTGAACCGTGCATAAATGCAACATCGTAAACGTCACTGTCATGAGCAATCAACTGGGTTTTAGCTTGGTTGGTTTCAACGTTCCAAACTGTGCAGGTTGTGTCAATGCTGGATGTAACCACAAGCGATGGATCTGTTTCGTTCCAATCAAACGATGTCAAAGGAGCACAAAAGTCGGACTGCTTCATCTACAGTAGTACTATGTGTTAGTGATATGTGTGTGTGTGTTATGTATCCCTTACATTCACAAGCTCTGCCTTTTTGACCAACCTCTGCTGATGGCGGTCATTATTGTTATTGGCTCTGCTAGAACTGTTGATGGAATTGCTTTGTCCATACCCTGGATCGTCCACTAACTCCCAAATTCTTAGGATGTCACCGGTTGTAGCCAGAAGGTCGCTGCTTCTTGCATCACTCTGCTAAAATTAGAACTCCGTTACGCACAAACCCTCACAAGGAAATACGTTACCTTTCGTGGTTCCCACAAGACTTTTGTGATGGGATAATAAGAGTCTGCTTCGGCCACTGGTGTAAAATCGTTTCTTTGGTCTACAGAGCCGTTGTTCTCAAGCAGGTCTGTACGAGAGATGATTTGCAACTAGAAACATGTTTAAAGGTTAGATGAGACTCGACTCGTGAACAAAAGAAAGCTACCTTGTTGTTGCTGTCTTCGATAAAGCTGCCGACAGCTAATCTAAAGCTTTTCTGTTCGATGGGAGTTTTACACCAATCTAAAGCATAAGTTAACCAAGGAGCATCATACTGGTATATTTCTTTAGATGGAGGCTGCACGCTGTCCTGCGTTGAGCGCTGTTGCTGGTATGGGTAAGAAGAGTAGTGGGTGTTTCGTGAAGTGTCCATTTTTCTGCTTGTAAAAAAGGGGAACAGAGAAAAAGGGAAAGAAGCCAAAAAAAAAAGGCAAAATGAACGGGTAACGCGTGCCAAAATAGCCGCTATAGCCAATCACAAGAGATTTTGCGATTTAATAAGTTGTTAATTACTGTTTCTTGCTGCACTACCATAAAGGCTCTGGCGCAGCTTCCCAACCGGGTCTTCTTATATGTGATGTGATGTAAGATTCATGTAGGAGAGGCGCAGCTGTTGGAGTAGTAAAATCATTAAATAAGATTAAAATAAGATCGGTCCGAAGAAAATTTAGGCGATCCGAAGTGTATGTGTACATAATACAAATACGAAAATGATACAATCTAGTAAACAACCTGCTACAAGTTTCATCATTATAAGCTTTTTTTTTGCTCGCTTTATGAAACGTTTAACTGCACAGAAACTGTGTAATTGACACTTTTTTTATTCTTGCCCCTAGTGTGTATCATCTTACACATGATATCATTATTATTATTTATTTATTTATTATAAATACGCCCTCTTTTTGTTATTTTTCTTTTTCTCCTTTTCTTCCCTGTATTTCCCATTCAATAATCAATGACCGAGTACGCGATACAGCCCATCATGCTGACCCCAACTACCAGCACAAACAACGGCATCCGTCGTCGTTCCTCTATTCGACGAGGCACTATTGCCAGTATTTCCAAAGATGTGCGTGTGAGCGATGTAGTCGAGATCATCAAAAAACAGAAGGCATTACAGCTACAAGAACGCACTGTGGTTGAAGAGAAGCTGCTGCAAAGAAGACACAGTATGATGAACTTGAACAGACCTGCAACTAAATCGAAGCAACAAGTGTCAAATAACCATGGTAAACAACAACAAACCAATGCTGCAACGGCTAAAGTCCGATTGGCAGAAGAAGACGAAGGTGTATTTCAGCACTTGCGAAAGTGCGTTGCCTGCAGAAACCACGAAGACTGCTCTTCTTCTTCTGATGAGGATAACTGTCCATCGCCCTCCACCTCTTCTTCGTCGTCTGACATGATGAGACCGTTTATCAAACAGCAAGAAAATGAAGATAGTGACACACTCTTGGATGATGTGGAACAACGTGGACAAATCATCCAAAGCTTGAATTCAAGTATCACAGGCTACTCTACTGAAATCAAAGAGTTTATAAACAACTCGGCTTACTATAATGAACAAGAATACAAGTCTAAAATGAACAAATGTAAAACACTTGTAGCACAGCAACAGTCTCTTTTGGATAGACTTGAAACTGCCTATAATGATCCACCCATGTACTCTGCACCATCGCCAATTCTTAAGCACCCTACACCCATTAGCACCTGCACCAGCACCAGCCCTATCAAGTCACTTTACACTGAGATTTATAAGGGGTTTAAATCTAGTACTACAGGTTTCACCATCAAGCAAAAGAAGGATAAAAATGACGCTGATACAATTATCTCTGTTCAAGGAGTTTGTACCACTGTGGAGTCTTCTTTGATTCCAGACAGAGTAAGCCCCCTCCCGCCCCTTTTTTGATACGACGTGTGTGTACTAACCTATGGATTATTAGTTACTAGTGACTACAACACCAGATGACATCACAACATTTAACCAATCGAGCGTCTATCAACATAAATATTCATTAAATATTACCCACAACGACCGCATTACCAAATATGTACTAATGGCCGAGGATCAGTGGCAAAAAGACGATAAAGTCAATTCATGCTCATTTAAGCACTGTCCCCAAGTATTTAACTGGTTTCAGCGTAAACACCACTGTCGAGGCTGCGGCCAAATCTATTGTAACACTCATAGCGGAAACAGATTACCTTTGTTTTCTGCAAAAGGGTCTGAAAACCCCGTCTTCTCTCGTGTGTGTGATAAATGCTTTTACGGATTAGCCAACCATTCACTCACCGCATAATCTCCCTCTCACAATCTATTATACCAAACCCTTTGCATATATTTCATTCAATAAAATTCTTTTTTTTGTATTAAAACACCGTGCGCGCGCACGCACGCACGCACAAACCGAACAGCGGACGTCACTTAGCCCACCTGTTTAATCACGGGTAACTATAAATAACCTTTAGGGACACCTTTATTCTTGCTTCTTCCTTCCATATTTACTTTTCCAGCAATGACTACATGGCAGCCACAACAACGAGGATTACGAGAATTAGTCGTTTTATTAAGAGACGCTGCAGATCCACACAATAAGGAACAAGCTCTCATTAACATTGTAAAGCTCTCTTTCTCTCTTTTCACCTTTTAACTATTAAAAATTCTTTTTATATAGAGGCTGCAGTCATTTCATAAATATCCTGATTATAATGCCTATCTTGTCTACATCCTGACACAATTAAACGAAGACATAAACACAAGAATGATTGCAGGCTTACAATTAAAGAACAGTATCAAGGATAACTTCAATAACATCCCTTTAAACGTCTTGGATTATGTCAAACAGTCATGTATACATCTGTTGAACGTACCCGACGCACCTTGTATCAACAAGACAGTATCGTCCGTCATTGCTGCCATTGTGGGTCGAGGCCAAGTGCATAATTGGCCTCAGGTGATATTTATCCTGATTGAACAGCTGAAAGCAAGCAACCCGGTTACTCTCGAGGTAGTGTATATTGTACACATGTATGTTGGCCGCAGTACTAACTCACGACTACTACTGCTGCTTCTTGCAGATTTCCTTAGACACGCTCGTTATGATATGCGAAGATGCCGCTTCAGAGCTCGAGCAGGAGATTGAAGGTATCCGTCCTTTACGTTTCATGATCCCCAACTTGCTTTCGCTGTATTCGAATCCCGACGCACGGTTACGAGTGCAAGCAATCAATGCAACGGGCCAGTTATTAAAGCAGCCGTCATTTGCTGAACACCTCGATTCAATTTTAACGTCCGTTTACACAAACCTGAATGATCCAGATCCTCATGTAAGACAAGAATTCGGCAGAATGTTGACCATTTTATTGGAAGCCTATCCACAAGAAATAGAACCCTATTTATTCATCACCATCGAATATATGCTACATGCCATCCTGGACGACGATCAGAATATCGTCTTGGCCGCCTGTGACTTTTGGGTACAGTACGCTCATATCGACTTGTACAAGCAGCACTTGCTGCCTTATCTGCCTCGTCTACTGTCCCATCTACTACATCAAATGGTCTATTCTGAGTCGGACTTGATTGATTTGAACCAAGTCCAGCTACGCCAAAAAGAGGATCAATCTATACGTCCAAGGTATTTCACCCCGAAAAACCAGTCTGATAATCCGGCTGCAGCTATCGTCAAGGAAAATACCGATGAACTGAGTGATCTGGAGGAAGAGTCTGATTTCGACGATGACAACAGCTCTTGTTCTTCCTCGTCTTCGATATCTATCTCGCCCATACACCAACATATACCCCAGCATGAAGACGAAGATGACGATGAGGATGAGGAGTTCTATTCCAGAGAGTCTACAAGACAATGCAGTGCTTCGGCCTTGGATATGCTATCTGTCACATTTGGCGATACTATGGCCACTATCCTCCTCGACCAACTGTTCAGCCATACTCTCCCCAATGAACACTGGCTTGTCCGTGAAAGTGGAATACTAGCTCTAGGTGCTGCTGCAGAGGGAGGCATTAATGTGATTGGTGATCATCTGCACAAGCTGCTGCCATATCTATTAAAGTCCATGAGTGACCCACAGGTACAAAAAAAACTGGTTATTTTCATTGTTCTACTGAGTTGTCTAAATATATCTCTTTAGCCGTTGGTGCGTTCCATTGCCTGTTGGGCAGTAAGCAGGTTCTCTAATTGGTTAGTACGTGAACACAAGGCCACAAGTTTTTTTGAACCCGTGCTGTTTGGGTTACTAAATAGATTATTAGATTCAGACAAACGAGTACAAGAATCAGCATGTACAGCGTTTATTGTTCTAGCAGAAGCCGCCTCTTTAATACTTGTACCGTACATACACTCCATTTTGACTCATACAAACCGTGCCTTCTCCATCTACAAGCGCAAGAATAGACTGTTCCTGTATGATGCGATGGGAACACTGGCTGATGCTGTCAAGTCCGAATTAAATCAACCTCACTTCATTTGTTTATTAATGCCTCCGTTAATTTCCAAATGGAACGAACTATCAGATAAGGACACCGACTTATTTCCTTTACTAGAAGTAAGTTCCTGTTACACTTATTACCCATGATTTACACGCGGAAGAACTAATTCTGATTTAGTGTCTTTCCAATATTACCGCAGCTTTGGGGAAAGGATTTGTGCAATACGTTGATCCCGTTTTATCAAGATGCGTAAAATTGATTTTATCTACTTTACAAGAGCAAATGTTGGCGGACCAACACCCCGAGGAAATGCAGCCTCCTAATGTTGACTTCTTGATTGCTGCGCTGGACCTACTATCCGGTATAGTGCAAGGCTTAGGTTCGGCTATTGAGCCATTGATTGCGCAGACCAACCCACCCTTGTTAGCGCTACTGTCCAAATGTATTCATGTAAGTACAATATTTTTATCAATTTGTTTATTTTTAGAGCTAAATAGAACTTAGGATCCTGTTTCCGAAGTGCTGCAGTCTACATTTGCATTACTGGGCGATATTGCCATTGCCAGTTTCAAATTACTTGAACCATACATGCATACAATTCTCCAAGAAATGATTCAAATCCTCCATAACCGACAATACATTATCCCCATCAGTGTTTACAACAACGTGTTGTGGGCGTTGGGAGAGATGGTCATGCGTTGGGACGGTGCACAGGTACAAGGATACATACCAAACTTGATCGAGGTTTTATACCCACTTTTAGTACACCCTAATGTCCCAGCATCTATACATGAAAACGCCATGATTTCTTTAGGAAGATTGGCTTTGGCGTCACCGAAACATGTGGCCCCGTACTTGGGAAGGTTTATCAAACCTTGGCTTGAAAAATCCTTGTCGGTCCGAGAAGGAGATGAAAAAGAAACCGCTTTCCGAGGTCTGTGTGCAATTATAAAGTTGAATGCTCAGGACGCACACGCTGTAAACTAAAAGTCAATTTTTTCTGTAAACGGTCTGGTTCTAATAAATTCGAATAGGAACTAAGCTTGTTACTCGTTGCCATTTCCACCTGGAGGAACCCTTCACAAACCTTATTCATCGATTTGAATCATGTAAACAACACTTTATGAAGTGGTTCTGTGTTAAGCTAATCATCTTTTGGATTCTTATATAGGTAGTGAAAGGGTATCACAGTATACTCACTAAAGTTCAATGGGAAGAAGCCTACGACCAACTGGATCCTGACGCTCAAAAGCAAATTTTGAAAATTTTAGCACTGTAGCGTGCGTACTTAAAAAAACCCAAGTTGATCTTGGTGCTACCTACCTGGAATATGTAATAATAATGAATAAAATGTTAAATCTACAACTCTTTTTTTTTTTTTTTTTTTTTTTTTTGGCTTTTTTTTGCACGGTATCGAATGAAATGAACCCAAGCTAAATATTAGGTGGATGCCAGTGCTGTCAAGACAGGTTTTTCAGGTACGGTTTCAGGACGGCGCAAATCTAGACTCATACATTAATATAGACTATCATGGAATATCCAAAAAAAAATTTATTTATTTCATACGAATGTATATAAAATGAGAAACAGGTATAAAGAAAGGGAGGTTGAGATGAGTCTATGAGAAAACTTTTGTATGTACTTTTTGTTATTGTTTAGATTGCTAAACGGATCAAATCTTGCTTTGTTTCGATAACAGCGGGAGCGGAGATAGTCTTACCATTGACGTATTCAGCAAGACCTTCACCAGCATAAGAGACCCAAGAAGAGATTTCGAACTGGAGGTTTTCAAAATCATTGTCGTGTACAACCTTACCACCAGCGGCCTCAATAAAACGCACGTGTTGTGCAACAATGTCTCTTCTGGATGTTTCTGGACAATCAGCACCTGTTCCAGGAGCATTTTTAAGGGGAGAAAACTCGTCTTTACGATCGACCTCGAGTACGGAGAAGTGGTGAGCATAAGGGAAGACATCAAACACAAAACATTCTAACTTCATACCGCTGTTGGACTTAGGGGTAACAGTTTCACCGGTTTCGTTATCAACAAACTTGATCTTCTTCTTAGCAATGTGGTATTCAAGTTGAGAAGCAAAGGAAGGCACACGCTCCAAGAACTCAGTAGAGAAGAAATGGTTGGCAATGTTGGCGGCTCTCAATTGAAGAGATCCATCTTCTTGACGCTTCTCAGACACTTCTTGTGAGATTTCAGAGTATTCAACAACACCATATTTACCATCACGGACACAAACAACACCAACAGGCTCCTCGGGTGCTGATTTGCTGACAACCTTAACACCGCAATCAGTTCCTTTTGAAACCGAGTAACCGATAAAGACGGGGTCAGCAACACGAGCAAGACAATTATCAACACAGTAACAATGAGAATAAAGAATACCACGTTCCTTCAATGAGCTAATGATACCCTTATTTTGTACAGCAGCGTAAATACCACCATTACCATCGGGTGCCATGGCCACCTAGTAGTAAATGAGTTAAAAATAGGTCTTCAAACAGCGCCATTAGCCTTTTTTTGTTTTTTTACCTTGTCCTTTGCCTCCAAAATGATCTTACCATCCATAGTTAAACAAGGAAGAACACCTAATTGATTAAAGGGGTAAGTATAAACAAATAAACAAACAAATAAACATGTAGGCGTGCCCCTGATTCGATATTTTACCTTGTTCGAAGAAGATGACGTTCTCTTCCTTAAGACCAAAGTAGTTGTTTTGCTTAAAGTACTCAAGAGTAGGAGCGTGAGTAGGACCAGAGACCATGATGTACCAAGGAATCACACAGTTCTCGAGTTGACCAGGCTTTTGGTATTGACGAGCAATCTCTTGGACACGCAAGATACGCTCAGCTTGAAGTTGGAAAAGAGTCTTCTTGGAAGGCAAATTGATGTCATAACAACCCTTAGGAGCAGAAGAGCCTAAACGAGTACCTTGACCACCAGCCATAAGAATCACAGCGACTTTACCTTGGGCAATTTGAGTAAGACCAATGGTTTCCCACTCGCGGATTTGTTCAGGAGTGTTCTTTACGACTGAATCAAACACATTTTCGGGTAAAGGTTCAAAGGTTGTCTCTTGGTTTAAGACACCTGCTTCGGCTCCTTCAACAGCCTTGGTATAAATTTGGTTAACACGTTCAACATCAAGCTCCAAAAGTTGCGTCAAAAGGGAGGCTTGTTCCTCAACCTCAAGATCTTGGAAAAAGTTAAAGACATGTCCTTGGCCGTTAGTTTCGTAACGTTCTCTTAAAGCTAAAAGCTCGGTTTCGTTGACGGGAAGAAGTGAAGAAATAGTCATGTTGTAGTGTTGTAGATGAGAGAGATGAGAAGAAGAAGAAAAATTACAATTTGATTATTCCCTATTTATAAAAAAACGTTCGCGGACTTATAAATAGATCATGAAGATATAAAAATATACTTTTATATATAGATCCCGCGGATGAACTTGGGTTGTACATAAGAAACGTTTTTTTATTATTATATTAATCGATTTTAAGTTGTAGTCTAGGCGAGATCCATTCATCCCAGTCCTTGTTCTTCTTAATATTACCGTACACACGCAATCCCTTGACTTTTAATCTATATTCTCCAGACTTGACCAATTTAGGTTCGTGACCACCATTAGTACCAGACAGCGTAACATCCTTAGGCACATAAGTGCCACTCCAAATCCACGAGTAAAATGCATACGAATATTCGGTTACAGTTAATGTATTACGCATCATGTAGCTTCTAGTGTCATCCATTGGCACATCTCCGACCACAGAGCCATGCTTGTCTAATACCTGTATTTGGAGAATAGACGTACCCGTCAGTAACCGAACAAGTAAGTAGGGCCCTTGGAATTCAAGAGGGTACTTCTTTTGGATACGAAAGTAGCCAGTTTCGTTAGGACGGTAAGTGCCTGTACCGTTATTGAATCCTATGGCAGGAAAAGTGTAATTAGCTGCGCTGGAGGGTCTGGTGGAGCGGTCGAGAATCGGCAAATCAATCATATTTCCAACCATACCAATATATGGCACTGTCGCCTGTTGGTAACCGTCATTAATACTAATATATCCTCCATAAATTACATGAGAATCTGACGCAAAATTAGGCGGAGGCTGGATACGGACACGGACCTGGACTGATTCTCCGGCAGGTACCACCAATTTGCTCTTGGAAAAGCGAACAGTGGCTGTAGAGTTATACTCTCCAACGAGACTGACAGGCTCGACAGGCGTCAGATCAGATGTTTCGTACAACGAATATCCTGCAGCTGTCAACGATGGTAAATGGCTGAGATAAAACGTGGTTTCTTTTTCGGTATTGTGGTTATAAATGGTGACGACTTGTTCTTGTATGAAGTTGGCGGTATCGTTGAAACTGAGTTTGGCAGGTGACACATGGAATTGCTCATATCCATTAATGGCTTGTGAAACATCAACAACACCAGCTCCTTGCCGAATGGGGGAATCTCCATAATGTACAGCGGAGATGGGCTCTTTTACTATAATATCCACAAAAAAAAACGTTTTTTAATACATAGCCCTACTCGTGCATAATATTTATTTTTACCTTGACTAGCAAAATTCATTAAAAGGCTCTTGGCTACGTCGGGCTTAATATCGGGCTGAGTGTTCGAAAGTAGCAAAGCAACCGTGCCTGCAATATAAGGCGTAGAAAACGATGTACCGGATCTAAATCCGTACGATTTGAGGTACTTGGGTAAAGTAGAAAACACATCGCTACCTATTGCCATCAATTCAGGCTTCAATTCAAGCTCATTCGTAGGACCTAAAGTAGAAAAACTGGCTACACTGTTTGTATATATATCGGCTGATTGCAGGGCCACCAAAACGTTGGTAAATTGGGCTTGATGTGCTTTGAACGCAATCTTTCCATCATTGTTGCTAATAAACGCGACGGGCAAAACAGCAGTTGTCAAGATTTCGACGTCAATAGTTTCATTCTTAGCACTGGAGTAAAGGATAACTGCAGCTGCACCGGCATTTCGGGCATACATAATCTTTTCTAAAGAGCTGCAGCCACCTTGATGAATCAGGGCAATGCTGCCATTATATTTGTTGTGGTGTTTGCTGCTTAGTTTAGTACAGGCATCGTTTTCGGCATTAAATTTTTCGCTGGAGGGAACGATGGGAAGCTTGCTGTCCAGATCCGAAGCAAAAGCAGTGTTAGTGTAGGTACGGTATGCTAAAAATAAAGTTTGTTAAGAAGCAATATAATAAGGGGGTAGGGCTTTTTCTTTGTTATTTACGGATTTCTGTGGCCTTCTTGGATCGATTATACAACTTGAGAATATACCCAGGTACATGGGTATTCATTGTTGCCCCAGCAGTTATCACATTTTTACCGGTTGCAGGGGAGGCAGTTAAGAACAAACCACTTGTACCAATGTTACCACTGGCAGTAACCACTGGAAAATCAATATTTGGTTAGTTTCAAAGTTCTTGTCACGACTTCAAGTTGCATTACCATGAATCCCCTTGGCTACTATCCGATCAGCGACAACGGATAATACATCTTCTGCCCAACCTCCGAGTACGCCAAGCGAGATGCTAATCACGTCCATTTTAGCCTAAAGCAACATTTTGATTTTGATGAAAAAGGAAATGGAGAAGAAGGAGGGGTTTATTTATTTTAGGGCTACGTCATGTGATCATCTATTTATAAATATTTACCTCGTAGGCCATTTCCATGGCTTTGATCACTATGTCGTTTGGTGCAGCAGGGTAATCACAGCCATACACTCTGGAATTTATCAAAATTGGGGTTAGACGGGAAAAAGTTAACAGAATATGTGTTGTCTTACTTCCACATGCCAATAGTAGCGCCTGGAGCAACACCATTCCAATTCTACGGGGGGAAGAAAGCGTATAATTAATATTTAGGAGTAACTAGAACAATCGATATTACTGATTTTTTACATATTCTTTATCTTCAGCAGCAATAATACCAGTGACAAAAGTTCCATGACCCGTGGCTGAAGCTGCACAGATAGATTAGAAAAATGATGGAAACAAACAATTTAGGTTACACATTACTTGAATTAGCAGGACAGTCGTCCATTGGGTTGTTACTTGATCTAATTGTGCTAGTTGAGCCATTAAAATTATTTCCAACCAGATCATGACCATAGGCAATTTTACAGCCTTCACCAAAACACCCACCTAACGCAGCTAAAGTGTAATCAACGCCTAGATTATGAATTCTAAGGTTAATAATTCTGTATTAAATCGTCATCTTGCTTTCCTACCTGAATCAATAATACCAATCTTGATACCAGCACCATTTGATTTTAAACTTTGGTACTTATTATTAGCTTGGGTCAGAATTTTTATAGTGTCCTATTTTTAACATGAATATACATATTGCTTTAGTCTGTTCTATCTTTTCCAGTACCTTGTTCTGGGGAACAAAGCTTCTATCATCTTTACTGTCGTCACTATGCTTTCTAAAAGGTGCCTGTTGACGGATACGATGATGAATAGGCCACACTTTCACGATATTTTCGTCAAGAGATTCCAGGTCTTTGGCAACTTTTGGGTTTTTAAATTCGACAGAGACACCAGTAAAAACATCAGACGTATAGGTATGTCGAACTTCTGAAATCATCTCCTTGTTGTTTTCAAGAAATAAACTGGTCTCCGCAGAGGATTGGAATTCAATTATATACTCGTTTTGTTGCGCATTGACGTGACATATTGTGCTACAAAATATGGTTACAAAAAATAATACGGATAGTATTATAGGGTGATAGAGAATCATGATAATAAATATTTGAAAGAAAGAAGAAGACAAAAAAAAAGATGGGAAAAACTTAATTTATGTAGCCATGGAAACCCAGTCATGGATATATTTTATTCCCAGTATCTTACTCCTATGCTGAAAACAGTTAGAAAAAGAGGACAACAATAATCAGGAGCGCTTTAAAATAAGAACAGATGGGAATTAGCAAATATATGATGGTACAAAAAAAAATAGTGGCATGTTTTTTCTGATTTATTTAATATACAATGTTTAAATATAGATACATTTTTCTAATAATATACAAGCGTCTTGGCAAAATATTAAGGCAGAGACAAAATTTCTGTCTGCAGCGCAAGTGACTTTTCAATAGCGTCACAATAGTTTTGATATTTTATAATTTCGTGCAAAAGATAATGAGATTTAGCTTCCCAATTTGATTTAACCTTTATACTTAATTTAGGACAAGAGAGAAATCTTTTCTCCATCTTTGGTTTGATATCACGATGCTCATCTAGCTCAATAGATAGCTCCTGAACATGCTTTACAAACGTTTGGAGTTGCCCTGATTCGTCTAGCATACTACTACTCATCATTGGTGCGGGCGCTTCCCATTCATTAATTATCACTTGTGCTTCTGTGTTTAAACAATCTCCCCACCCATATTCCATGGAACTAACTCCACCTGCTAAAGGCTCTTTGCTCTCTCGCGCTGCCCAATAATTACACGTTGAAGCCCATTCATGTACTTGTTCAACTGACCCAACCTGAAACAAAAACACTGCCCCATTTGATTGTTGAAGTGCAAAAGCATGTTGACGTTGTCGGCTATACCCTGAAGGCAGTGCATTAGCAAGCGTGTGTTTCAAATCCACTGAACCAATCAACTGTGCATTCGACATCCAATCACCTCCTCCTACAACCACGTCGCTGGAAGTGGACATTTGGGATGCTGTATCAGAAAATGTTGAGTTAGATCTAGACATGATAGTACTGCGAATCGTATGGCGTTTGGGGCTGCTGTTTGTGTCAAGTTTATACATCCGAAGCTGACTACGTTCAATCACCATGAAACAATCTCGCCAGTCGCGATGCTTGGCCTTTTGGCCAGTCTTTTCCAGCATATGTTTACGTACAACCATACCTTCTTTGTAATAAGGCGCGTTGCTTATGTAACATGTAGGTATATCTGAATTCTGTAAATGAGAAGCCACAGATTGATAATGCATGACGGAAGTGGAGTTGCTGGATTGGATGGAAGAGATTGAATTTTCCTCCGTGCCTAGAATTGAGTCACGGGCACCTTTCCAAATGATTGTGCCCACGCTACGTTTGAAGGCTGCACTCACTCGATTGGAACATGGGGGTGAGGAAGGGTTGGTGATCTGACTATGTCGGATGCTCGAATACATTTGCTTTAATAAACTTTTGACATCGATCTGCCATGCTTTCGAACCTATTGTCCAACTAGGGAAGTTTCTAGAGACAGCCAAGTCGACAGATGGAGCGTAATTAGAGGATTTCGTGGATAAAGTGCTTTGGTTACTGGAGGTACGTTGGAGAGGGATCCAATCAAGTGATTGGAATGAAAGACCGCTACTTGACCGATGATCGTCAACGTCTGCTGCAGGAGTTTCTAATTGGGCATGAATAGCATTCATCGTATTTTTAACAAACGCTGATCGTGACATCTTCTTGTAATCTCCTTGGGCCACATGAAGATCAGTATTTAATAGTAAAAGTGAATACACAATAGCATGCACGACATCTGAAAAACAAATAAAAGATGTTAGCTAAACTGCGGCATTTAAAGAAGGGAGAGAACTAAAAAAATCCTTTTTCCTTTTCAAAAAAGATAGTATCTTACCACTGGTACCAAAGATACATCTTGGATTACATTCAAAATAGCGGATAGAAAATTGGCTTAGAATTCGATCAATCTGTTGTGTTTCTCCTTTCAAATGAAGTCTTGAACACAGACTACGGAAAGCTTGCTCAAGGAACAGGTCTTTAAAATCAAAAAGCATCATGTATGATTCAAGAATCGAGTTACTGCAAGGCTTCCCGTTTCCAATCCATTCTACAACACGGTCTAGATCATCGCAAACGGTAATATCTTGGTCCCAAATACGTTGGGCATACTCAGTGGCAGAATTAATAACAGAAGAAGAAGACATGGAAAAAGAGTCACTAACAAGACAAAGTTGCCTTCTGATGTCCTCGTTTTCAATGGCAGTTCTGTGACCGCCTCTTTTAAATGGTATCAGGGGGCTGCCCTTTTCCCCACCAACATCGCACATTAACAAACAATAGCTTCTTGAGTGGTATCGACCCTTAAACCCCACTCGATACATCTCCCCCCCCCGCTGTAGTCTCCCTTGATTATGCCATATACGTGACAATGCTCCTTTTCAGTTACTTTATTTTCTTATGACGCCTCTTTGTTATATCGACCTCAGTACTGCTCTACTGTTCTACTGTCAATGTGACAAAACTGTGCGATGTATCGAGAACACTCTTTAAAAAAATAATCAATCACAGGTTCTTCGCTTCATTTTCTGAACGGTTATTACGAGCATAATCGTAAAGCGAGTGTCCCTCTAGCCTTGGGTATCCCGTCTATGTCTCAATCCGCTGTATGATTCTTCGCATTGATGACAATCTAGCCTGTACACGTATACTACTTAAGAAGTGACCCCACGTTTACTATAGATAAAGGCTCTATGTGATCGCAATTATTCGCGTATTTTATAATGAAAACTACCGTTGTGATTCTAGCTTGAGAAAGATGGTGTCGCTTATAACATGTACATCAATGTCTCCTCTTATTGTTGTATATGCTACTTTTATGGCCTTCCATTGGATTAGAAACAGCCATCCTGCCAAAGCAAAAAAAGGGAGTTGTGGGAGGGGCTATTTTCGATCGCAAGATACTTTTGAGGTTCTAGGACTATGGGGATGCTCCAAACATCGATCTGACTTTATCTTGGACTGACGACGGATGAAAAAAACCCTTTTGATGTCTGTAAGCCCTATTTTTCTATCCTTCGTCACCATGTTTCTTTGCTTGGTGTATTATTGTGAGAACATTATATCATTTATTGTTTATTGATGGCACAAATGCTGTGCTCCTGCATTATTCATGTGTTTACGGTGCATGAGATTAGCTGATGAATAAAAGTACCACAAAAGATCCATCGACCATGTACAGCTAATCAAGTGATGCCAAAATGGATATGAAGATTACTCTAAATTCCTCATTAGGCTCAATTAAACAGAGGTACAGTAGCACTATAGCGATATGGCTTTATAAGCTGGACATTAATATTAGATAGGGAGATGTGTACATGCATTTCGGAAGAGGGTCTTTGCGGATAGAAGTAGGAGTATTTAATTTTCAGTTTTTGTTTATTTGCTGCCAATCCATGACACCATGAGAGCTATTGTTCAGATTGGAGCCTTTTAATTTTAAGTGAGTCCTTAATAAACCATTGGCCAATCAAACCCGTTCTTTTATCGTGCCAAGTGTTTTTCTACCTCTATTCTCGTGCACCAGTAAAAGTTTTAATTAAATCTTTAAAATTAGTTTTCTACTAGATCTGTTAGCATCATTGTTTAGACTGGCTTGGAGTATTCTATTGTCTACCCGACATACAGCGTATTCTGCATCCCTTGACTGCTATGTTATGACACGAATCAATAGAAGTCATCCAAGAAGATAGGGAAAAAAAAAGGGTCTAGACTCTCTCTTTGTTATCGCCGGACGTTACTTGAAATCCGGAAAAGAGCGACAGGAAAATGTTTCTTTCCAAACCGCGGTATAAACAAGGATGAGCTCATTCCACATTTTTACTGATGCCAATTACATAATGCAACCTGGACTTGTGAAACAGAATAAAATATTCTGTTTTGCGAGAGAAAAAAACGAGGCACAAAATATTCTGACAAAACACACGAATTGGAGAAATAGAATGGCATGTGCTCCTCTCGGCTACAAAAGGATGATATTTAATTTATCTTTGCCGCTTTCAATTCGTCTGCACAAAATCGACCCACGGCTAGCAGGATAAACAGTAGATGAGCGTTCTGACGTAGCATGACAACAAGCCTTTTACCCATACTGATTCCGCGTTTCATACTTCATGTGACGACACCCATAGAATAAGAAGTAGTAAGCTTAGAAATCACGGAAAACAAGAATAGCTTATCTCCAAAAAGAAGCGGAACATCTACCACTCATAATGACCCAGATGCCTGAGTAGTAAAATAAAAGGTCCATATTTGGACATTTGGAGATGAATATACAATCGAGACATTTGTTATTGTTTTGAATATAGAACATACATGTTGTATACTTGGGATATGTTCCTACTAAATCTAAATTTACCAGAAAAACACTCTCTAACCTGCGTAAGTTTAAATCCAATTTAGTTGTTCACGTTACACGACCCAGGCAACGACTACATCTTCCAGAGCAGGATATTTCGGGAAGACCACATGTGCTTCTGTATTCAAGGAGCACGTATATGTACATTTTTATAAAAAAAATTGATTACATGACTGATCTTATTTCAGTGTTGCGTCCAAGCATTGTGGCCATGGCTACACGTTTGAAAGAGAATCTTGGGCAATTGCAATTTGGATTGATAAAAAGGAAGCCAAAATATTTGGTTGATGAGTAGTGCAAACTAATTAGGTGAAACATTACCAACGGGAATCCGAAAAGTCTAAAAAGAAAAATATACATCAAATAGGGTAATAGGAAAGGGTGTTTCTGGAAGTGTAACTTGAAAGAGTAGAAATCATGAAAGTAGACTCCTTTATTAAAAATTAAACAATGGAACGATAGAATATTATACAATTAAATAAGAGCGATTAATGGGGTTTGTTATGTGTATGGATTATGGATTATGTGCGGTTTTCAGACTACAGGCTTCTTTTCGGGAATAGCCACCTTCTGTGCTTTTTCGGCTTTTTTCTTGGCAAGATTCTTTTCTAATCTGGCATCTAGCTTATCAAGCCATGCATCTTTGATATACCAAAAGTTACTTTCCTTCAACTTTTGCTTCTTTTCTTCACCAATCTAATTAAAAATGTGAGCAAGAGAAATACATTTAAGTCAGCTGCGTCAGCTTACCAGGTAGTTTGCATGCACTATAAAAGGCTTAATACCATGCTTGTTAGGCAAATCATGATTGTAGTAAACAAATCCGTTGGGGAAGTGCAATACATCCAGCAAAACAACCGAGGTGGTTCGGAGGTCCATGTTCAAGTTATTTAAAGCCGCATTCATTGAGCCTTGTTGAGTCTTTCCTTCCACAGTATCTTGGATATGGATGGTCTCTGCTAACAATCTTTTCATTTCTGTTGTTGGACGCATCAGGTAGAACCCCGAGTTTATCTCTTGTTGGTTTAACCCTTCTTGTTGAAACAGGACATGTGTTTCTGGTCTTATTTGTAAAAATGTGTTCACGTATTCTACTAGACGGGGTCTAAGCCAAACAATGTCGACATCGGAAAAGAAGACATTGATATCAAGATACAATAACTGCTGAACTACTAACGTTTTGGAATGAGTAATCACTCTGTATTCTTGACTAAAATAAGTCTTAAAATCCGCTTCTACTTGTTGGTGGAACCAGATATCAGGTATTAATGATGCTCTATCGCCATAACCAGCCAGGGTCAAATGGTCAAAGAGTTTCTGATCGAAGCAAAAAATCAAGAATTTTTCTTCGCCTGTAAGTCTCAAAGATTCTATCCAGTTGTAGACATGGTTACGCATACCATAATTTGCTGTTGCTACGATTAGAACTCGATCTTCTAATAAATTCTTGTTGATCTTGTCTATTAATTTCTTTGGTGCTGCAGGTAAAGACTCGGGTATTTCAATTCGATTTTCTTGAGGAGGCACTTCAGATATCTCTTCGCTTGCAGGCAATGCATTACAGTTGCATAACTCGGGTTCATACAAAGTTTCGTTATTAGATACGTCAAAAAATGTTTGCTCGTTGCTCAAGTAGCTTGAATCGGCCACTTTAGATGTTGAATGGCTCGAATAGAGATGAGTTACGTATACAAAAGAGGATAGAAAAAGTAAGAAGCCCACAGCTAGAAGGCCCTTTTTATGGTCTGTCAATATCATTTTTGGCTTTTTATTTTTTGGTGTAGAAGAAGAAAAGACGAAATAAAAAGGGGAACAGAGCTTAAATATAGAGGCACGTCGGTCTTTATAAAACAGTTCTTGTGTATCCCATTCGCAGTTACCTCACAAGTGGTGGCTTGCGGGCCGGTAGAAATAACGCGTATCTTTTTAATTTTGGGGAGGGTTTTTTTTTTTCTTTCTCATCATACAACTACCATGACTAAATCTACCCTGAGTAAATCAAAAATGCCGAGAAAGCAAACCAAGAAGAAACAGCATACAATTCATCCTTATCTTGAGTGTATTCATGGTGAGATCGCCTCGCTCCAAGAAGAACTAGTATGTATGCTTGATATATTAACTGGAAAATTTATGCTAACTTGAACATAGCTTACCATTGAAGAACTCCAAAGCACAAGAGACTTGACGGACGAAGAGAAGCTGAATGTATCAATTAAGAATGCCTGCCTGGAACGGTATCAAGCTACTCTAATCAAACTTGTATGTATCCTTATCCTGGCCAGATTTTGCATAACGGTGACAAACTTTCTTTTTTTTTTTACAGACTGAGCAAACGATGGCAAATAAGCTGAATGCATATACATCGGCTGCAGCAAAAGCAACTTTGGAAATTCGACAAAAAGAAACCATTTCATTCTTACAACTGATGTATCTTATGAGACTTGGACAACTTGGACTTTATCAATGTATCGAAAAAGCTCCGTCTTTGGACATTGTTGCAAATTTGTGTGATCAAATTATAGGCGCCGCAGTTTATTACGCATCTGAATCGTCATATATTATTAAAGAACAGAAAAGACACAAAGTCCATGACCTGTTACGAAAATGGGATCAAGCTTCAAATGATGTGATTGATGATACTGTGGATGGAACAACTTTCAAGCAACTCAAAGACTTTTTGCAGCATCTTTGGGATAATTCAGAAGAGATAAAAAATACATCCCATCAAAATAATTCGGAACAAACTTATGCAGTGCTTCAGTTCGAAGGAATGGTTCCAAAAAACACTTCTGCATTGGAAAAGACTACTTGTGAATCGCAAGCACATGAGGAACCTAATACAGCAGATGCCACTTTTGATTTATCAAACCATGCTGATGCATCCAGTAGCGTCGAGACTGCAAATATCTCTGAAAGTAAAGATGAAGAAAAGAAAGCACCAGTAAACAATGGCTCATATAGTAGTGAAAAGGCACACCGAAATCAAGCGTGGGGAGAGATTAACAAGTATGAAGAGAGCATCTTGAACGAAAATGGCTGGAAATCAACTGATCACAGTTTTAAAAGGCAAAGCTGGAATAATGCAGGTAAAAACACCATTGATTTATTGCATGCAAGAAATGATAAGGCTAAAGTCCAAATATAGATTCCCAAAACAGAGAAAAAGTGATAGAAGACGAAAAAGCTCTTATTCAACCAGCACCATCGCCTGTCACGGAAGACGCTACTTCACCCGAGGATAACACGGAGTCTACTGGTTCCAAAGCACCTATTGAGTTGACCCAAAATGATGATTGGAGACGTAGGGATGAAAGCAGTCCGGGCAGAGGCCGTGGACGAGGAAACCGTGGGGGGCGTGGACGTGGAAAGTTTGCAGACAGAGGAAGAGGAAGGGGTGGTCCAAGAGGACGTGGAAGAGGAAGGGGACGCGACTTTGACGAGGATTATAACCGTCATTATGAACCCACTGCCTTACAACAAGATTAACTTTTATAATATAACCTTCTTTGCATAATTACACTATTTTTTTACTATTACAACTCCTTCATTTAATGATACCACCAACCATCTTTATTATGTAATAAAAAATGCATCATTAGAAGCAACACTAAACCCACCATCTGCACCATGCTTCAGTATCTTGTTCTGAGGAAGTATCAAACTTAAAATTGATACGTTTGATTTCACTAAATCCCTCTTTGGTTGTTGGTTCTTGAAGTTTTGACTTGAATGTTCGGTAAGCAATAATACTGAGCACATCTTTCTTTTCCGCTGATTTATAAAGTGCTCTGTAGTAATTATTGTGTTGTGCTAAATCTTCATTGTCTCCAAAGTAAAAGCATCGGACTGGCACATTGGTATCCTTTGCAAGTTTAATATATAAGCTACGCGTAGATGCTTCGGGATTGGTATTGTCAATAACTACAGATTTTTTGTTGCTTAATGCTTCCTTGCAAGCTCTAACACATCGGTCACGACTCTTTAAAGTATCTTGGTTGACGTAAACGTAACCTTTAGGGACAAGGTATTTTTTAACAAAGCTACTTTTGCCACTAGCAGGATATCCTACACAGACAATCAGCTCATTACCCCCTTCTATTGTCAAAGGTGTATCCGGTGTATAAAGAGGTACTGATTCACAAGGGTTAATATGTTGTTCCAACAATCGGTCACTACTATAATACTTTACGGTTGGCTGATAAGTACTCTTTTGGATTGAATCCACCCCACGAGAACTTGGCTTTAGGTTCCTTTAAAAAGAACTCCTCAGGTGTATAGAATTCGACTTGGATATTTTGAGCAAACTTCCTGTCGCCACATGAATGGTCCTTTTTATACTTTGGTTTCCATTCTGCTTGTCTACCTGCGGCATCACCGACATAGAAGCTACTGCTTTTATCAATTTCCGCCCCATTATTTTCAACAAACCAATCCCACATACCCGTCATGGGTTTCCTGTATATATCCTTTTTCAAAGCTGCCAAAAATAACACGGGTGTATCTATCTCACCCAAGATAGTTTCGATCTTGAACTTGAAACTATTAATCTTTTTATCGGAATTGAGTCCATTTTGATTAGAGAACACCACTATTTTAAACCTATCGTATGGTTTAACACAAACACACACACACACATAAAACGCAATAAAAATATGCATACCCTTCGTTGTGTAAAGCTTTGATTTTCTGGGGGACAGCTGGATCCCACCACTTCCAGTCGTGCTCGTTTTTAGCGTACGTGTTTCCGCTTTTTGTTGAAATCAGGGTACCATCCTATATCACAGCTTAACACCACATACCTACATCCCTATTACATTTCAACTTCATACCAAGTCAAACGCTGCTATCTTGCTCATTCCACTCGCTGAATCTTTGGCTTTTGCAATCAAAACTGAATCGATGGCATTGACCCATTTTATAGCTTTTTTGGCTGCCATATCAAAAAATGGGTGTTCTAATTTGTTGACTATTTTAGTAGAGCTATCACATGCATTGGTCTTTACCTACCTGTCTTGGTTTTCTTTGAACTTGCGGTTTCTGATTCACTTATGTCACGCTTCATTAAAATAAAAAAAGAGAGAAGCTCATATTTGGTATAGTTTATTTTTATTAATTGTTACGACTATTGACTTCCGCAGCAGAAGCCTGCTGTTGACGTAGGTCTTTAATCACAGTCTATAAAAATTGTCAATTTCCTACAGTGTCTTTTCCGCCAAACTTGACTTACTGCAAGTGCCTCAGGATTAACACCTCTTTCACACAATGAAACACACAAACTAAGCGTTTCTCTATCTAAACCTGTATTTAACAATTGGGACATTTCTAAAAGAACTGCACAAGTGTCAATCGACTGTCTGCATTGGTTTCCGATTCTTCTTACGATCAATGGTCTCTTTCACCTCTAGATTTCTTGTTGACTCCATAATGTATTTGATTAAAAGGCAAAAAAAACCTGTGTCTTTTAGTTTGGTTTAAAGTCAGTCTCTTTTCAGAATCCAACAATAGTTGAAACAAAGACAGTGATTGTGATGCATGCTCTCTGAGCCACGCTATATTCACTTTTTCAACATAATAAACATATCCCCTTTTTTCCTATATCTTGACAAGCTATACTATTCGATTTTTTTTTTTTCTCTTGGGAGAAATGGTAAACCAAATATGTGAAAATCATCAGAATAAACACGGCCCTGTGGCCACTCTGTACTTTTAGTAAATCCAGATTCGATTATACTCTTAACGTTTTTATAACAACAGAATCTTAAATAGTAATGCATAAAAGAGTTGAGATTAGTGTCGCTTGTTTGCAGATCTAAAGCTAAACTATATATTTTTTTTTCTTTGCCAACCACCCGCTACAATGTAGCGGTAAAGGCAAAAATCCTCCATTCCTTGTTATACCATGTAGCGTCTTAGCCAGATATGCTTACATAATATTTTATAACATAGCTAAATAAGTTTGGTTTTTCAGCTATGCTTGCAACTTAATTATCCTTAGGTCGAAGACTCTTGTAGTGTCTCCAGAGTAAAGCGGCTGGACGTCATAAAATAAGATTGGCGAAATGGTAGTCGTGCCCCCATTAATCCCATATATATAGTAGTGTTCTAAAATAGCACTATATCCATATAAAATATATCATCGACACACAAGATTGAATACACATACAGGTTATCAAAGGATTACATGTTCCGAGTTAATACATTACAGTTGAGAATAATTAGACGATTTCTAAGAAAGAATCATCCCTTTAATAATGACAGAACAACTTGACACTTGACTATGAAGAACCATCGGCTATATGAACACACAAGCCCATGGCACCTGTAAACAACATTCTGAGAACTTACATTCCTAATTATATTAACCATTTCAACCACGGCTTTAAGTAACTATAAATACCCTGTCTTCTAATATACATTAGAAAGTCGTTCATTTTTACAACTACATAACAAGAATAAAACCGCACAAGCCCTTCTAATCTTATTAGTCCTGTTTATTTTTCTTGTTTTTTATATTTATATCTCAAACATCACATTTTTTAAAATAAGCTTTCATATTAATGCCATCCGTTCTCAAGGTTTTGGTCAAAATCCCCTGGTAACGCTAATGGAATATCTACTCATCTTTACGATCAACGTGTGTCAATGTCAACTACTATTGGTATCCCCACTTGGAAAGTCGCTTTGAATCCATAGGTATTCACCGCAATTGGTTCAATAAAAATATCAAGCCGGTGTACTAAAAAGACAACAACATGAAATCGTCTAAAGCAATTGAGCTTATGACTATCCGGTTCAACAACGCTTCTCATAAGGATCTTCGAATCTGTAACGAACTACTCTTCAAAAGTAGCAAGATCAAGAACGACTGTTGCAAAATAGGCTTTTAAAGAAGAATAGTTTGCGTAAAAAAAATAAAACAATAAAGAGAATATAATTTTAAGTCTTGCGATTTCATTGTATTCAAAAATAGAATTAAAGTTGATTATACTTGATAGACGAGTTAAGATTGAGTGGTTGTTGTATACACGCCTACATAACATTTATGAGGTGTAACACAAAATGTCTTGTTGTAGATTAAAGTTTATATTTTCTTGGCTTGCAACAACAATGAACTGTATTCTCTATAAATCATTAGTGTAACATGATATCATAATACAACACAGGATGTTTATTATTATTCCTTTTATTTGTTCATCGTCAACTAAACACAGCCTCGCCTGTTTCATGGACAAGCTCCTCTGTTTCATGAATGATTTGCTAAGCCGTCGTCAAATAATAAATTGACGATAGTAAACATTAGATATCAAGTATATAAGAAACCCTCATTTTTATGTTTGAATAAAGTCAGTTAGTTTTTGCAGTCTGGTTATTTTTATTTCTTTTTTATAACCTCTGGATTTCTCACTACGTCAAATTACTACTTACTTATGCATCGGGAAACAAAAGAACTAAAGTAAACATAGTACAAAAGAATTGCATATGTTTATCGAGTCATATTTATAAAAATATCACCTTATTAAATAAGAACGAACTTCCTTCAACCCAATAACATAGCTTTCACGTGCATATCACGTGATTTATTTATTTTTAAATTAAATAAAATTTAACTATTTTTGTGTTATATTAACATTGCGCGGTTGGTTAAGTGGTATAATCTTCGCCTGCCACGCGAAGGGCCGGGGTTCGATTCCCCGACCGCGCATTTTTTTGACAGAATGTCGACAGTTATTTTTTTCTTTTTTTTGGATGAACCACGTAAAATAAAAATGATATGTAGGGATAACATTTACCTTAAGACTAATTCTTTGTCAATCACCTTTCCCAGAATGCCTCAGGATGCTTAGCCTAACCTTGGCAAGTTATCAGAGTATCTGCCTTATTAAACGGGCTACTCTATATTCTCGACCAGCATTCTTCAATAGGATTTAAAAAAAGGAGAGTTTGGGGGCATGAACAAAGGTTTCTACCTCCCTTGTTGATAAATTCTGCAAATAAATCCCTTGTTTATTCTTTATTCATTTTTTTATTTCAGTGAGAACCCTCTAGTTTCGCCACATTTAGCAATTCGAAGGAGGTAGACTGGTTGCTTGTAAGACACCTAAAAGATCTGTCTGCTGTGCTATCACTTTTGAAGTTCTTATCCCTTACCCAGTATAGATATTGATATCATTTGCTGCTTCACTGATATATATGTAACCAATGACTTCACGTCATTTAGGCAAAGGATTAAAGACTTCTTCTGATTTTACTCTATCTGATAATGACATAGTAGTTTTCTTATACAGCGGTGTTCTGGTACTAACGTAGTCCTTATGATATAATATCTCTATAGTGCGAACTATACATTTCTGTTATCATTACTAAATCATTAATGATGTATGCAATGTATAAATATGAATATGTTCTTATTGACAACAGTATCAGTATTATAGCTCAGCTAGATCACCATATCAGTCAAGATGTATCTTTGCCTCTTGTTTTATTGATAATGCAAACAGCTTTTTAGCTCGCCGTACTCCAGACAAAGATGTTGTTATGAAACTTGATGATGGATATATCACAGCCTCCAGCTATACTTTCCCCCAATAGACATAAACTTGTAGGCTGTGAATAAGTCAAGGTTTATAACCTTGTGGTGGCTCAAAAATACAAATTTGGGATTACGAGACCGTCTATAGTAGAGCTTAAAAGTAAATTTATCTTAAATATTCTTGTATAAACCCTCTGCGATACTTTGATATTTATTTAATTCTTTACATCTTTCTACCATTTAATCTCAATCCTTCCCCCATAAATTTATAACTCAATGTGTTAACCCGAATTTATTTTGCACCCCGTTGAAGTGGAATATATATGAATATATCCGTTTGGGCGTGTGCTTTCAAGCTAATCTTGGGATTTGAATATTCTAAGTGAGAAAAAAAAACAGACTAATCATAATTTTATTAATATCTAGACTTACAACGGACAATTCATTATATGTATATATATGTGTAATACGTATAGAGATTAAATGCCACCAGTGGCAATATGTGAAATAGCATGGTTTATTGTTATGACACTAAACTCTCTATGTGAGATGTAATAATTTTTTACGTAAACATATCTAGATATCCATATGTGAATCAAAGTTTCAGAAATAGTAACTTAAGTTGATGCAACACATTTTAATGCTGAGAGTTGGTCACGTTCCTTCAAGAGTTGAATGATGTGATCAGCTATAGTGAATTGGTTGAGAACATTTGTTGACAGATGACTGGCACCGTTTACTTTGCCAATACACTATATAATAGAGGACATTTAATACGTCAAACCACACCTAAAAATAGTTATTTATTACCTTTGCAGAACCGCACCAGCAATCAAAACCTTGGGCTGCGAAATGGATGTACAAAAAAGTAAATTAATGACTATTTAAGAAAACTCGAACATAACTTACCCATGTCCCATTCGGTGGAAGGATAGAAAAAGTCCAGTTCATCACCTTGTTTAATATCTTTTAGAGCAACAATGGCTTTTTGGGAAACGTCTAAATAAGTAGAGGGATCGCAAGAATGATTGAGGTAGAGTAAATCGCTGTTCAGCTCGACGTGTTCGGTAGCCGATATCTGAACAGAAGAGTAGGCCTTGGGTCCAGGGGTTAGACCCGTCAAGTCGACAATAATAGAATCTTTAGGGAAATTTCGTTCGGCAATGAGTTTGCTTGTAAATGACTCGGGATCGCCTTGACGAACTACTTTAAAGAGACCGGGATGTGAAGGCTGCATAGTGTGTGTATGGGTTGGGGGGTGAATGAAATGACAAGGGAAAAACTTTCGCCGAGTTTATTTTCTTTTTTTAATCCACGCATGTGCCTTTAAAAGAGCTGTTTCTACAGTCTTTTTTTTCCACGGCCTTACATTAATAGCAACAAATGGTAACACTGCATAAAAAATAGGGAAAGAGATACTTGCTGAAGCTAATATTCAAACTAGTTTAATCCTGCTGCACCACAAGAAGGTATACTAAAGAAGGGAGAGAAACACGTAAAAAGGGAGTTAACCAGTATTTAATAGCTCAAGACTTTATTGAGTTCGTCAACAAGTCACCTTCTCCTTTCCATTGTACTTTTGAAGCTGTTGAAATCTTGAAGAAGGCTGGTTTCCAAGAGATCAAAGAAAGAGATAGCTGGAACAACGGCTTGATTCAACGTCAAGGCAAGTATTATTTTACACGTAACGGATCTGCACTTGTTGCATTTGAAGTTGGAGGCAAATATAATCCCGGTAATGGTTTCTCCATTATTGGCGCTCATACCGATTCACCCTGTCTCAAATTGAAGCCCATTTCCAAGAAGGACAAGTCTGGTTACCTTGAAGTAGGTGTACAACTTTATGGTGGTGGTTTATGGTAAGTTTAATTTGCTGATCGCAGTCTCCTTGTTTTAATATGGCAATTTAGGCACACTTGGTTTGATAGAGATTTGAGTGTCGCTGGTCGTGTTCTTGTTGAGCAAGAGGATGGCACTTTTAAACACACCTTGGTTAAGATCGACAGGTAAGAAGAAAGCGATCATGTGGATACAGGGCACATACTCACATGATGGATAATAGACCTATTTTACGTATTCCTACCATTGCTATTCATTTGGACCGCGGTGCTAATGATAGTGTAAGTTTTAATTAAACGAAGAAAAGCAAAGATCACTCACATTCCTTTTGTAGTTCTCTTTTAATAAGGAGACTCAACTGGCCCCTATTCTTGCTACCGAAGCCAAAGCGTAAGTTATTTGATCTCGAGTGTACATATATGATTCTAATGGATACCAACGTAGTCAATTGACCGGTATTGTTGCAACTGAAGGTGTTGAGTCCGAAGCCCATCATCACCCCTTATTGATTCGTATTTTGGCCGATGAGATGAACGTCAAAGGTAAGCCTTCCAGAAGCACTCCTAAACAATAATAATAATGTAACCTTTTTAAAAAATTAGCCAATCAAATCCGTGATTTCGAGTTGGCCGTTTATGATACACAATTGTCTACTATTGGAGGAGCATGTAACGAGTTTATCTTTTCACCTCGTTTAGACAATGAAGAGATGAGTTTTTGCGCAATCCGAGCCTTGACTGAAGCCAAAGATATTGAGAATGATGCAAATATTCGACTTGTGGCACTCTTTGATAATGAGGAAATTGGATCCCAAACAGCTCATGGAGCAGACTCTAACCTTTTACCTGTCACACTTCAACGTTTGTCCAATACCAGTGTTGTTGATTGTAAGGATGTCTCTTTGACTGCATTTGAAGAGGCTATTCATAAGAGTATTTTGGTAAGTGCTGATATGGCACATGCCTGGCACCCAAATTATTCTGATAAGCACGAAGAAAACCATCATCCTCAAATGCACAAGGGTACTGTGATCAAGGTAAATGCAAACCAACGTTATGCTACCACTGCTGTCACAAGTTTAGTATTAAAGGAGTTGGCCAAGAAGCATCAAATTCCTATTCAGGTACAAAATTAGTTTTTTTTTCTCTTTCCTTGCCATAGTTGTGCTAACCCACCTTGTAGGAATTTGTCGTTCGTAACGACTCCACCTGTGGTTCCACTATCGGTCCCATGTTGAGTGCTAAGCTTGGACTCCGTACAGTTGGTAAGTAACTTGCAAAGACCACAGCGAAATAGTGGATGATACTAACGCAGACACTAGATATCGGTAATCCTCAATTGAGTATGCACTCTATTCGTGAGATGGGAGGTACTGACGATGTTGGACATGGCATCAAGCTCTTGCGAGTAAGTTTTATGAATATTTTAATTTAAATGATTTTAACCCGATTTTGTTTAGGTATTTTATGAGGAATTTGCTGTATTGGAGCAAAAGTTCATTGTGGATTAAGGAGCAATAATAATAAAAAATTGTGGTTTCCCCATTGTTTGAAGGTTTATTATAACATGTAACGGAGTTTGAAGCACTCATCAACATTTTACTGTTTTATAATGGGGAAAAGATTCATTTTAATTTTCTTCTCTTTCTTCCTTCACAACTTCTCTTTTTTTTTTAATAACAATAATCATAATGGAGGATACTGCAACAGGGAATTTGTATGAGATACTTGGGATACCAAAATCAGCTACTACAGAACAAGTGAAAAAAGTTTGGGTTTAGAATTCCAAGTGGAATTTCTTATATACTTACCCTACTATTGATGATTAGGCATACAGAAAATTGGCATTAAGATATCATCCTGATAAAAATCCAGATAGTGCTGATAAAGTAAAAGAAAAAAAAGCAAAAAGCAAAAAACAAACAATGAACAAAAGACTAAAAATACACGTTTAAAGTTTAAAGAAATCAGCCACGCGTATCAAGTGCTAGGCGACGAACAAAAGAGGAGGGTTTATGATAGATATGGCGAATTAGGGCTTCAGATGATGGATACCGTTGTCAGTCCACTGTTTAATCCACAAGTTGAATCCATGTTGTGCACACTGCTAATGACAGCTTCGCTGGTCTTCAGTCTGTCAATCATATTCCTTGTTTTCTTAACTGTCAGGATTGATGAATTTGTCTTGTGGTCTTGGTCGACTGTTTGGATTCCTGCCTGGATTATCAACTTTATGACGCTTTACACAATCTGCAAATACGTCGTATTAAAACACGACAGTGAACAAGATAGAGACGAAGACGAGGAAACCAAAGAGTCAAAAGAAAACGAGATAATCCTGGAACGATGCAAGAAGGGTTTAATTTTGCTCAACTTTATGCTGCTTGTTTTATTCCAAATCTTTATAGTAATTCGATTAGATCAAAGAGTGGCGTGGACAGCATGTGTAGTATTCATACCTTATTTTATTTATGAAGGGATACATTTTTTTGTTACGGGTGTGGAAGCATTAGTCGGCTGTCTGGCCTTGCTATCGGTAGGAGAGAATGGACGTATTGGCATCTTTCTGTTTAGTCAGTATTGGTTCAACGTATTACGGTTTATCCAGCTACTGTTGATTCCTTTGCGTGTCGATGGAGTGATACAGTGCTCATGGGGTATTGTCTTTATACCGCTTTATTTAGTGGGTGTGAAATGGGCTATTGAATTGGCATATAGATATTTTGTCTTTTCCAAAATGCCTCAGCCCGAAATTGCCCACCAAGGGAAAATCACGGTTTTAGTAGGTGTTATTGTGTTTATTGTTGTTGGTATTTTATTCTACTCGCTGGTGGGGTTAATCGCACAGAGACTGGATGGGCTTTTATATGTAAAGATGTCAAATGTATTTGTTCCGCTATTTATCGTCTTTGTAAGTTCATCGTCACTGCTACCTTTCTGCTTTTCCAACATTTTTATTTATTCAATAGAGCCTGTTCTTGTGCTGTTCGGGCTGCTGTCTTCCGTGTCTGATTCGAGTGTCGGCGGTTTCTGATTTGGAAGAATCTGAAACTCAAGAGTTGGTGGATGCAAACAGACGAATAACAGCATCTTGAGATACACCTACAATCACAACATTCATCACACGGCATATTCAAAAAGTAGGAGTTGTGCCCCTTTTTTCACACAATTCCCCAACTTACAAAAAGAGAACATGATTAAATGTTATCAACTATGTTTGAAACATCAAGGAGACGTGTGGGTCATTTTTTATTATGAGAGTGTGTGTACTGTACAGGGGAGGGGGGGGGGAATAATTCATTTTCTTTAAATGCTTGCGCTAGCCGCTAATTTTTCTTGAACAATGTCTTGTTCAATGAATCGTTGTTGGTATTTAGGCTTTAAAGAGGAAATGGTGGGAAGATGGCCAGGTAAGACACCCAGTCTGTTGACAATTTCTCTTTCAATTTGGGGATAGATCTCATCACTTGTGTTACCGCGCACATTCACAACGACGTTTTGATAATGGTCTAATAAGGGCAATGCCATGGCGTGATGCTGTTCTAAGCGAACCTTGAATACTTCGGGCGTGTCATCGGGTCGCTTGGATAGCGGCTCGCCAGTGATATCGTCTAACCCTGCAACACGGGGAGGGTTATAAGACAGATTGTATACTCTTCCCGAAGGAATATGAATCCAGCGATCTAAGCATAAGGTGTTAAAACAAGTCTTGTGTACATATCAATTGAGATTTACCCATGATTCTCTGTAATATAACATCTTCAGGCACTTGGAGGTTGATCACCAGATTCAAAGGCTGCACGATGCTGTTGAGTGAAGCATCCAAGGCAACAGCTTGATTAACTGTTCTAGGGAAACCATCTAAAAGCCAGTTCTGAAGAAGAAATAGGTCGATGAGTGGGTGTATGCAAAAAAAAAAAAAAAGAAAAAAAAAAAAAAAAAAAACTTACGGTGTTACCAACATGCAAGAGCTCTTTATCAATCAGGGAAATCAGTAAATTGTCCGGCACCAGCTTGCCATCGGCTACATATTGACGTGCCTGTTGGCCCAGCACAGTTTTCTCCGTAATATTTCTTCGCAACAAATCTCCACTAGATAGGTGAGAAACCCCAAAATTCTTTTCGAGACGGCTGGATTGAGTGCCTTTTCCAGAACCCTAAAACCCAAAAGTTAGTTTTCTATTGGACAGGCCCTAGCAGATAAAGACATACGGGACAGCCGATTAATAAGAGACGCAAAGGTTGTATGGCGTTTGTTGGGCAGTCATGGAAAGAGCGACTTAAAAAGTTAGTTGTGTTAACAAGTCGAGATAGACTGCGAAGCATATAAAATAAGATGACGAAAGCTGAGGAAAAAAAAGAAGGAAAATAAAATTTCTACCCTTTTTTTATATCAGTCACGCTAAAAGATAAGATGGACTGGATTTACCTGTTAAGGGAAGCGGGAATGATAAAAAGCTGATAAATTGTGCGATCTTTTTGATGGGAAAATCAAGGGGGGTTTAAATATTAAGAATTTTTGACACGCAAGTTTTTTTTCCTTTTGTTTGGATGGGCGCATTCACTTGAGCTCTCCACACTGTAATTACCAATTAAATTCAAAACAAAAAGGGCAATTAATCCACTTTTGTATCTACCCTGCTTGGAAACAAAATACGCCCTTTGTTCTCATGAGAATTCTGGATTTGTTCACTGCTGATCACGCCCATTATAAATATCCCGTGATTTTCGTGTTTGTCGCATGTGGGTCAATGCTATTGACAACACTCAGTGTTACTCTATTCTTGTAGGAGATTCTTCCCTTTGGTGGCATTACTCTCTTTCTGTGTGCTAAATAAATGCAGTTCCATGCACAGCTTCTATCGGGAGTGCAGCATGTTGGCTACCCTAAACACATTGACCCGCGAAAAAGACTTCATGCTGGAATTTTGAGTGCTCCCCTGACTTATCTATTTGTGTAACACCACATCTCCGAGTATCAAGCAGTAATTGTGTTTACCAATCATCTTTTATTTCTCTCTTGTTGCATTGCTTTAATGTTTATACACTCTACAATAGATGTTTACACACATTAACGTTGAAAACAAGATGGCAAGATTTGGCCCAGAAACCGCAACAAACAAGAAAATGAAACCAGCGTTTATCTTCAACGCCTTGAATTTCGTCACAAGTGATGAAAGTGAAAAAACGTTGTTACGACTATCTTTCCATTCGGTATCAGACATAGGTTCCAGTTGGTACTTTTAATTTGTGGTTACCATATCAATAGCCGTTTGTAGGATCTGTTGCAAAGTTAGTCCCCTATTATGTTCGTGCTTTTTTATTTTTGAGGCCAGTTCTTGATACACTGTCAAATTACACTGTCAATTCTCAAAAATTCCAAAGGTATAACATAGTAGCTTGATGCCTATATCTAAACAAAAGCTTTTTTTACTAACAGCATACCATCACTTTTGTCTAAAACGAGGTGGACCTATTAGTCAATAAACCGAGCTTAACATGTCTTCTATGTGACATTTTTTTTTAAAAAAATGGGGAAATAAGGAAGGTACCCATATTTTTTTTAATCATCTATGACTTATAGATGAGACGTGCTTGACATCATAGGGCTATAGAAAGCTTGTTTACGATCACAAAACAATGCAAGTATACAAAATATAAATACTGCATTCTGGGGGTTTCTTTACGGCTCCTTAATAGAAATAATCTGAAGCGGATATAAGTTAAAAGGTGGCAAATAAGAGGTATATATTATATTGATACAGTGTAAAAAAAATTACAAAACGATGCAAGGAGGTTTTGTGTGAGACCAGAAACTCTTTCTTTTTGGTGAGAGGATGAAATTATGATGAATATGTATAAATATGAGAGAGAAGGTATAGTTTTATGCCCATTTTCCAAGCAACGCCATTAAGCCAGCACCACAATACATGGACATGAAGCAAATAAACTTGCGAGAAAAGGACGATTGGCGGAATTCGGGGTTTTGATTGATATCTTGACTCATCAATGAAATGTATGCATTGTACAGTAAGATACCTGCAGACAGCGAATCAAGAATAGCACTGGCCAGTACTGAGGAGGATGAGTTGGGGTTAAATGAAGAATGAATACCGATACCAATGGCACAGCCAATGGGTGTCATAATCATAAACAAAGACCCCATCAATGCAGGACGACGCCATCCTTTGATGTCCATGTCGTTAATACGTGTGCCTAGCGCCACGCCTTCAAAGAACTGTAGTAAAGAATGAAGTAAGTAAGGATACCACTCATGCATACATTTGTGATTTATATGCAGTACCTGATGAAATACAAGTGCAATCAGGAGAGTGATAAACTCGTCGGTGCCAGTGTTTGAAAGGGTGATACCGACAATGATTGAATGCATCACAATACCCAGCTCCAAGATTAAAGTACCAATATGCTTTAGAGGGTCGCCTTCTTCAAACAAACCCGCGCTATGAACATGACCCTCATGCTCATCTTCCATACGGTGATCCACTGGTGAATTTCTCGCAGTTGATTCGGTGGAGCTGGATTGAAAAGTTGATTTCTCGATATCTGCACATTTGTTTTCTGCTAATTTGTTGGCACGGATTCGCTCAATGTTTGCAACTGCGGCCAGTTCTAGAAGTTGAAGTGCGAACGAGGCCAGCATACAGAACACACCGGCAAAAGAGCCATAGCTTTTCCAGCCATCGCTAAGACAAGGGCTATCGAAATTCTCCAGTGCATCAGGCAGCATGTGTACAAAGGCGGTAGCTAAAATGACACCGGTACCAACTAACAAGTATGTTGGTTAGACGATGATGATAGATTTTTTTTTCGCGGGCTACTTACAGAATTTGCCCATTGTCAACATCCACTCTCTATAACTGCCTTTATCATAAGGGGATATTCTGTGCATGATGATAGGAGTGAATACACCTAAAGAATGAACAATTAATATGCCATTTCAATGAAAATGTTCAAGGGGTGCTTTTTTTTACCAAGTGCACTGGTAACGAGGATAACGAATAATGCTCCAACTCGCAATGGCAAATTGTAATCCTTGATTGCTTCGGTTGAACACTCTTCTACTTGGCTGACATCCTCTAAAAATAAGAGCTGTCAAAACATAGTTCGAAAAAAAATTTTTTTTTCTTTATAATACCTTGAGCAAATGTACAAGTAAACAATATACAGGAAACCAGTAACAATCTCAAATTGAACATGGTTATAAGGGTTTGGAGGGGGGGGGGGCGAAGGTAAGGAAAAAAAAAAAGTGATGAAAGTAAAGAGGAAGAGAACAATTTTTTTTTTAGGTTAATTTAACCCACAAGGTGTTCAAATTGGTGTACCCTCGCAGTTATTTGTTTTATGTCGGTGTTCTGTAACCCAACCAATCAACAGCGAAAATTTCTGGCACGAAATCCATAAATTTTGAAAAAAAAGTCACGTTTGCCGCGTTTTCAAAAAGTGCAATCAAACGCCGCCTTAGGAACCCCTTTTTAGATTAGAAGAATTAAATATGGCGCCAGAAACTCAAGCTGAAGGAATTTGGGTCTTTGGCTATGGTTCTCTGATTTGGAAACCTCCCATTCACTACGAATCAAAGTAAAGCACAGCTACCCGTGTTTCTTTTTGTTTTGCTGAAAGAAGTTTTATTTATAGACAAATCGGTTATATCAAAAACTATGTCAGACGTTTCTGGCAGGTAAGAACACCGGTCTAAAGATAACAATCATTATCACATAGTAACACGGTGCAATAGCATAGTGAGGATCATAGAGGCACACCTGAAAAGCCCGGTAGAGTAGTGACTTTAATTCCATTTGACGAATGGAAAGACATTGAGAGCATCGTAAGTGGTTTTTTTTTTTTTGAAATAAAATTTAAGACGTGGATCACGTAGGAAGGCCATGATACGGTAACGTGGGGTATTGCATTCAAGATTCCAACTGATGACGTTGAGGCCACACGCGCTTATTTAGACCATCGAGAAAAGAACGGCTACACTGTGCATACAGTCGACGTATATAGCCTAGAAGACGATGTTACACCTGCTGTTAAAAACGTAACCTACTAAATTCTATCCAACATGATCATACACACTAAATAGAGTGTAATAAATAGGCCATGGTATATATCGCAACTACCGACAATGAAGCATATGTTGGTCCTGCACCTGCTGATGCCATTGCCCAGCAAATTCACGAGACTTACGGTCCCAGTGGATGGAACGCCGAATACCTTCTAAATTTGGCAGAGGCTCTTCGAGAAATCAGTCCTGGCGTAAAAGACGATCATGTATTTGAACTGGAACGACTTGTCAAAGCTCGTATTGAATAGAAAAGGATTTTTTATTTGATTTTCATGATAAATATATAAAGTAAATATGAAATTATAAAAGAGGTAAAAACGCAGGCCGCTGTGATGACTGTAGGTCTAGAAAAACCCATGAGATAATGACCGGTTGTGGACTCTTGTTTGTATCGAGGTAGTAAAGGCTCTTTTTCTACGCTGTAAGGCCATATCGCGTTCTTTACCACAGAAAAGAAGGTGATCTCAGCAATGTCAGGTCGCTTTTTTCTAAATACATATAAGCGCTGACTGTCATTGACTTTACCCATACAACTTTTACAATTGGTTGGGTCTGATCTGGACGATGTTGGGTGGTCAAAGCTACAGTACGAGTCGAACGAACGACGTAACTGACCTTGCTGTCTTGGTAAAGGGCTTAATAGAGATGACGAGGAAGAGGAAGATGAAAGACTTGGCTTAACTTCTTCTTCGTCAAAACAAGTAACAATCGTAGCAATTGTATCCGAGCTCCAGCTAGTGACATGTTCCTTTGACAAGAGGTTACCACGACAGTTTGTATGTCGAATATCCAGCGAGCTCAATTTTAGCAGCCAGTTGGGATAGACGTCTACTTTATGTAAGGAGGCCACACCATGTAAATAAAGAGAGAAATCATGGACAGGTTCCAAGATGGGGGAAGCCTCGAGTTTAGCTAGCCACGCCTGTGGTTTTGTTTGTTCGATTTGGACCACACAATAAGGAAATCGAAGGAGATCTTCGTGTTTTGGACGAGTCATTGTAATATCCGTATCTATGGTAACAGTGACTTTTTCCGAAGCATAAACAGTTCTGTATTGTGTTGCGTTCAAGACTATAATGTAAAACAAATTGGATTAGTATTATAGGCGGACCCTTTTTGTTGTACATGTTACAAATCTAACTTTACTAGGCAATTTTATCTTGTTATGAATCTCATCCTGTAATTTCAAACACGTTTGTTTCATTCTTTGTATATCTTTTTCGGTCAATAGACCATCCGTTCGATATTGACATGCAGGTTTTGAAAGTAAGCTAGAGATGGAATAATTGCCGTTTAACAGAGCTTGCATATGCTTGTGCTTGAACCACACACGTTGTTGTACCCAAGATAATGCGGTGGGGGTGCCACAGCATTGGTGCTGTGGCTCTTTGCCCACACCTTTGTGACGTATTTGTTGTTGATTGTAATAGATCTTTTGTTCAATCGATGAACAGGGTACATTGTCATAGGACCTTATACGTGTGGTCTTTGTACAAGACAACGTGTCTGTTTGGCCCACTAATTTCTCTGTATAGTCATTCAAATCGGGAGAATCCATATAGACTGTGCTTACTTTGACTCTGCCGCTGAAAAGCTTTTTTTGAAGCTTGTTCTCCTGATGATGGATATCTGTTGATTCTGACTTGATATTGTGAGGATGGCCTATTTCATCTGTTGCCGTAAATGTTGAGGAGGGGTTGTTCTGATAGTCCTGTATGACCATGTTGTTTGTTGATAGAAAGAGCATGAGTTCCACGATATGATCTGGGTGAACCCAGTATTTCTTTATGGATCTTTCATGGGCAGTTTCTGCTGAACGTAAAGTGGTTGTAGAAGAGCTGCTGCTGTCAATGATGGGATGCTGGATACAGGTTTGGTTGAAACAAACGGCGAGAGAAAAGAGGTCACAGGAGTTGTCCCAAAAGGGTTTATTTATCATTAGTCGACGTAGCGAAGGAGCAGATCCGAAGAGCCGTTGCTGTTGCATGAATAAGCGCAAGAAGCCACAATAGTTCAATTTGCTAAAGTGGTAGAGTTGGTGAATATCTTGTAGTAACGTTTTTATCTCTTTTTGTTCGAGCTGGCAGGCTCTTCTTTCGATTTCGCCCTTCTTCATCATGTAGAACTCGTAAACCTATATACATATTGCGTGTATGAGTAGATAGATACATTACATATATTAATAATAGGGTTGCATTACTTTGAGCCATTCGGCTTCTAGACGTTGCTCTATATTCTCATCCTGCTGTAGATGATGATAGTCCAGATAAAAGAAACGCCAAGGAGCAAAGCATAGATCTTTCCATTCTTCATCAAATGATGAAACGTCAGTGAGTCGTACGAAATCAGACAGGGAGCTTTGTGTGGTGGGCAACGGAAGCCAACTTAATTTATCCATTTTAATTCTGTATGCGAAAGAAAGAAACAACAAAAAGAGTTCTTATCTCGTGTTGGTTAAACAGTGTCGTGTTTAAAGCAAGTCGGTCCGAAATACAAACCGACCATGAAACTATCTTGTTTCATCAAAAAACCCTTTGTTATTTTTTTTTGCATTACATCACTATTTTGGTGACACCTAAGTACAACAAGCCTTGTTTTCTTTTGGGTTTTTTTTCTTTTTTTTCCATCTCTCTTATTAATTATAACAACATGAACGGACTAGAAAGTAATTTAAACTTTCTTTATGTAAACAGAATAACAAGGAAAAAAAAACTAATGCTTTATTTTAAATGTAGACCAGCTTTTTCAATTAAAGGTAACAAAGCCCCCTCCAAAAAAAGGAGACATGTACATAATTATTCAGTTATTACATTAGTTTACAGCCAAACAGCTAAATAAGCAGTCAAAGCGTTGTCAAAAAGACGAGACCTTGGAAAAAAACAAGCTAAAGAAGGCTATACAAGACGGCAATATGGAAGGAGCTCGTATATACGCTTCTAACGCCATCCGAAAGAAGAATGAAGCCTTGAATTTGTTGAAGCTTTCTTCTCGTATTGATGCTGTTGCAAGTCGCGTACAAACAGCCATTACCATGCGAAAAGTATCCAATTCAATGGCCATGGTTGTCCGAGGCATGGGTAGAGCCATGGACACCATGAACCTGGAGCAGGTACTTGTTTATACATAGAGAGATACTTGGGCTAATACTGACTTTACAAAAAGATCTCAATGGTGATGGACAAGTTCGAAACGCAGTTTGAAGATCTTGATGTTCAAACTGGATATATGGAGGGAGCCATGGCTGGCACCACAACCTTGAACACACCTCAAGACGAAGTTGACTCGCTGATGCATCAAGTGGCTGACGAACATGGTTTGGAATTGAATGATACCTTGAACGAATTAGAGCCAAGCAAAGTCTTGAACGAGCCTAAGCAAAAGGAGAAAGAAAAAGATGAAGACAGATTATTAACAGAAAGATTGAAGGCATTAAGACAATAATAAAGACTGTATTTCATAACCGATCGACATTTATCTAGCATTAAAAAGGAGCTGGCGAGATAGACAATAGACTCCTTGCATGATCGAATATATATAAATATATTTATAAAAATATCTCTTGTTTCTTTTTTTTTCCCTCTTTTTCACACCTTTTCTTTTCATACATGTCTACTTTAAACGCACCTCAAACAGACCTTCATCCTTGGTCCTGTCTTGACTCTTTTGACGATAATACATTCTCAACAAACTTACTAAAGACATTTAATTTCACACCAAACGACAAGGTAGCTAATAAATCTTTATATTCTCTTTTTTTCTTAATTAAAAAGGTTCCATTTTAGAATCTTTTTAAGCATGATGATATCACACTGGAGAGTTACTCCAATAGCATGCTAACGAGCGAAGAGAAAATATCCATGTTCTCTTCTTTGACCAATGAAAGCCACGATTTTGTGATTAAAGAGCATCAGAGCCCAAGTACGTCTGCTGCTGCCATAGCAGCAGCAGCAGCAGCAGCGGCGGCGGCAGCATCGGAAGAAGCAGCAGTAACAGCAACACCATCATCATCACCATATTACATGCAGGACAAGAGCATATTAAGAAAATCATCTGCATTCTTTAATGAAAAGATCTTACGCAAGCCTTCTAAACCTGTCATACAAGAAAAGAGATCTTCTAATGGCTTCATGATTAAACAGCAGCAGCAAGAGAAAAAAAGTATGTGGCGGACATTGAAAAAAGTATTCACGTGATCTGGACGCGCCAAATAATAAATTTTTTTTCCTCTTTCTCTTGGTTTGCTTTACGAAAATAAAAATAAAAAAATGGCTGTACCAATTAACCAATATTCACTTGAGAACAATACTGTGTTTTCCATTGCTGGAAAGGGATTAAAATTAAACACTGCCCTTGATGTCCAAGAATTTGTCGAGACTATTGACCAAATGCAAGATCTTCAAGTCATCCAATTGAGTGGCAACACGCTTGGTGTCGAAGCCAGTCAAGCTTTGGCTCAAGCCTTGAAAACTAAAACCCAACTCAAGGTAAATTTTTCTTTTTTTGGTTTGTTTTAGCAAAGTGTGTTAACCACTGTAAACAGCAAGCTCTTTTGTCCGACATCTTTACAGGCCGTTTGTTAGCAGAGATTCCTCTTGCTTTGAAGGCTTTGTGTGATGCATTTGAACAGGTCGAGCTTTTAGAATTAGACTTATCAGACAACGCATTCGGACCCGCTGGTGCACAACCTTTAATCGATTTCTTGTCCAACACCAAGACACTTCAAACCTTGCGTTTAAACAACAACGGCCTTGGTCTCGGCGGTGGAGCCATGATTGCTCAAGCATTACAGGCCTCTGCTGATAAAGCCAAAGCAGAAAACAGACCTTCATCTCTTCGCACAATCATTTGTGGTCGTAACAGACTCGAAGATGGCTCTTCCCAAGCTTTAGCTCGTGCCTTTTCATCGCATGGAACCTTAGAGGTTGTTCGTATGCCTCAAAACGGTATCCGTCCTGACGGTATCCGCACCATTGTGCAAGGTCTTCGTGACTGTAAAAACCTTCGTCACTTGGATCTTCAAGATAATACCTTCACTGTCAAGGGATCAAAGGCTTTAGCAGATGCTCTTCCTAGTTGGCCTCAGCTTGAAATTTTAAACGTCTCCGATTGTCTTCTATCGAAAAAGGGAGGTGTTCATGTCTTTACCGCTTTGCAACGTGGTGACAATAAGCAATTAAAAGAGTTACTGTTGCAGTATAACGAAATTCAAGCCGACGGTGTTCAAATTTTGGCGGACGCTATTAAATCTCATTTAAACTTGCTCGAAAAGCTCGAATTGAACGGTAATAAGTTTGAAGAGGATCATGCCGTTGTCGACATTTTAAAAGAGGCTCTCTCTATCTGGGGTCATGATGATGCTTTGGACGAGTTGGATGAAATGGAAGACATCGATAGTGACGACGAAGACGAGGAAGACGAAGAGGAGGAAGAAGAGCTTGTTAGAGAAGCAGATGAAGCAGAGGCTCAAGAACCCACTACTAAACTCGATGCTTCTGAAGAGCAAGACTTGGTTGAAAAGTTGACAAAAACTCATATTTAAGAAAAATACTTTTATTATTATTATTGATTAAAGAATATGTCAGATGTTTGTAAAGTTTTGAGTTTTAACCAACATATGATTACGATACATTGACCAAAGTTGTTTGCCTTCTTTCGAATGTTCTATCATGGATTTAGCTAGTTCAAAGTAAGACTCGACTGATAAATCTTCCATGCCGTACGCCGTGTCTGTGGAATATTCCAGCTCATACTCCAGTTGCCGGTCGGATGGCATACGGTTCCATTTGGTAAGGTTGGCAAAGTACTGAGAATAGCTTAGCAGTGTACCGTGAGGCTTCAGTTCATCTTCGTCATCTTCATCATCGTCGTCTTCATCCTCGTCGTCGTCGTTATCTTCGATATCTTCGGGATTGATCTCATATTTGTAAATACGGATTGCCGGATTATAAACGGGTAATACAGAAGGTGAAACTTGAACTACGACTAATGGAGGCTGAGTGTTTGGCGGTGCTCGTTTATCATCCAAAGGATCGATGTCTTTATACATGTCCCGTAACCAACCCAGGTAGGCATCGATGTTTCTGGTTGCGTGCACTTCGTGGTCATCATCATAATCTGCTATATCAAACACCTTTTGGTGTACCTTGTCCATGACCATATCATCTTCGAGGTTCAACAAGGTGTCTTGTCGACCATCAAACATCAAAAAGTGGTCCATATTTAAGTGTGCAAAGAAATGGCCCATGACTACATCCGTGTAATTTGAAGCAATTCGCATATATTCCGTGAGACAAGTGCCCTTGTAGTCACGAGGTGAAGGTGGGACATGACCGATCACGTATATACGCTCTTGTGTTGTGCGTGCGTTCTTCAACTGGTCTTCGAACCAGATGAGTTGTAAATAAGCTGGGCTTTTAGGGTGAAGGCAGTTATCAACAGCCTTGTTACGTACATAGAAATACATGGTGTTTAGAGTAAGTATGTTTAAACGAGGTGCAACGTTCACCATGAAATAGCCGCCTTGACGAAATGTACTACGTTGATCCTTGGGTATCCATGGACGCCACATTTGCTCATAAAACGACAAGAGATCCCCGTCTGTATCGGGTCCTCCAATTTGATTATGAGGGAAGACATCGTTATTACCAAAGCTTGGAATCACAGGGATGGAAGCGGGCCAAAATGTGTCCATCACCATATCTGTGACACGCTGGTTGAGTTCATAAACATGTCTTCTTTTGCGCTTATTTTGCTTATCCCAGTCATGCCTTTTTTTTTGTTTCACGACTGTTTAGTTTCTTATTTCGCAAAATACAGAATTGCAACTTACTTGGAATTATCGCCAGTCCACACCACAAAGTCGAGTTTATCGATCCATTCTTTTGATATCCAGTTTAGTGTTTCTTGGGCTAATAGGACTGGTGCATCACATCGTTCTCCGGGGGTACCGTACTTTCCTGCTAGAACGTCTGGAATAATGGGTTTGGACTTTCGCTTTTTCTTTTCGGTATACGCCACGGGCAAGTCGTGGCAGGCGGACTTGACTGTTCCGCCTTCAAGATAATCTTCGTCCACCTAGTCAGCATAGGAAAGGTTAGTATGAGGGTGCGCATATCATCCTTGAATTAAACTCCTCTTGTATTTTTATTTACATGCATGTCCGTGATGTGAAGAAAATAGCCATGTTGTTTTCTTTTTGTGGCATTTTGAGGGGTTCTGCAGATCTCTGGATAAGATTCTGTCCAAACAAACCATGGGCTTTCTGGAACCTGCTTATAGGCTAGCCTGCTATCACTGCAGTCGTTTATTAAATCATCGGGCTTACGTAGGAATTGCCAAAACGCAATGATTAAACAGAAGCTGATGCTGTATAAGATTATAGCAAGTTTCATATGTTGGGGGGGTGGTTGTGTAAAGAAAGAGGGAAAAAAGGACAAGTAAAAGAAAAAAGGGGTATTTATACATTGGCAAAATAAACAATGTTACATTTCTTGTCAAAATAGTGACCTCTTTTTATGGTTAAAAGGGGAACGTCTGTTTAAGGTCATCATGAGGAACTAATGATGGTTTTTACCGCGTGTATTCTTACTGCCATTGCATTGGAGCCACATCACGCGCATTTAAATCAGATTATCTATCACTGATTAAAACTTAAAAAAATGCCTCAATTTTTTTTTTTTTTTTTTGAGAGTGTGCAGCAAATTTAATATCGAATCCAGGTACAGGAATTTCATTGTGTAATTAAACAAGCCACATAGCAGTCCCTTGAAATTTTTGATGAAAATTTTTCCTTTAAATACAGAGACGAACTAATGTAATTTAACAGATCTTTCTTCCTCTTTTTACATTCTAAAATGGCTCCCGTCAAGACCTCCACCTCTGCTGTCAAGAAGTCCAAGTTCGTCATCGACTGTTCCGGTCCTGCCAACGACAAGATCTTCGATGCCGCTGCCTTCGTAAGTTAACTACGAACTATAGCAAAGAACAAGTAAACTAAACATCTTTTCATCTTATAGGAAAAGTACCTCCACGACCGTGTCAAGGTTGATGGCCGTACCAACAACCTCGGTGAGGCTGTTACCATCTCTCGCTCTGCCGATAACAAGATCACTGTTGTCGCCAACATTGCCTTCTCCAAGCGTTACCTCAAGTACCTTACCAAGAAGTTCTTGAAAAAGAACCAAATCCGTGATTGGCTCCGTGTCATTGCTTCTGATAAGCAAACCTTCGAGCTCCGTTACTTCAACATTGCCAATGATGAAGAGAACGAGGATGACGAGTAAACATTTTTGTTAATAGAAGAATAAATCTATTTTTCTTTTTTTTCCTTACGGGAAGAAAAGAAGAATAAGGGTGAGACGAGAACGAACCCTTTATTAGAGTCTATGACTCTTTTAAGAACAAAATCACAATCTCTATGGAATTAAAAAATATGGCTGAAACACAACTCAAGTAACAATCCGCGTGCAATGATTATACCCTTCCTGTTCTTTTTCTACCTCATTCACTCTTGTTATTTGGTTGTCTGTTTTCTGTCTTGCAAAAAAAAAAACTATTGTCTTATTATTTTCAGTGTTGTATTTCTTGCATCAAAATGAGAGGGGGCACCCTTGTATTTTCACTGAGCATTTTAGACCAATCAAACCTTGCCTAGACCTAGACCTTCATTTGAGATGTTTACATAAGCGTGATTTTTTCAAGGATACGGATACGGTTACAGAGCGATTGAAATTCCAAGATGTTCAAAATTAGAAATCTAATTTTTTTCTGGCCAATCAAGCTTCTCAAAGTGCATTCAAATTTTTTGTCTACCAATCGAAACGTCCTGGTTCCATTCAATTTTTTCAAGTGGAGATATCAAATTTATTTTTTATTTTGTTAATTTTAAGCTAACTTTCTTTTGCTACCACAAACTCTACCCAATCTTTGACAGTTACGATATCATCGTCGTGTTTGATATTTTGAAGAGCTTCTGTGATGTCTTCCTCTAAGTCAAAGTCGATAATTTGCTCGTCGTTGTTGCTGTCATACCCAGCGGTGCTGTCTGAACGAGGGAGAATATCATCATCTGTCTCACCTCCCTGAAAGTGCATGAACTCTATATCGTGTCGTCTTTTTGCTTCGAGGATAACATTGATCTAACGATAATTTAAGTACACCAGACGTTTCAAGGACAAGACAGCAGCCAGAGTTTGAGCGAAAGACGCTAAGTTATTCGCAATCTTCGGTACAACTGTGGTATTTGATAAAATATTACAAGGTAAATAATGAGATAAATGTATATTTTTTATTGTAGGTAAAAAATAGACTAAAGAACTCTGCTGCTATAAAATAATCAATCCTTTTATTTTGAACAACTGCCCCTGGAAGTTAGTGAGTCAACCTTTCAGGTTTTGGAATAAATCTATACTCAGTTTCCCGCCTTTTGGTAAATGAATTCTGCTTGATAGAATTGACTTCAATTAACATTGTCCTAGATCAAAGGATCCGGGAACACTTCTTATTGTGTCTTTCGGAGTAGAAAGGACCAGTCAGATAACGTGTAACGGTAGCTGTCAAAAGGGGCATAACATGAATTATGGTTAATTGGCTTCGGCAGAACATATTTGTAATGTTTAACCTCTTATTGATTTAACGGGCTCTTTCTCCCATCTGTGAATGAATAAGATATGATCCCAAATATAGAACATCTTATCGATGTTTGTATGTTTGGTTACAGAACGTAGGCATCCATTTATTTATGCACTATTTTTATTATACACTTATCAGTCGTATAATTTGTATCAATATATAAATAAATGAACCATTGATAATGATAGCTGTTCTGTTCTCTCGATGGGTAGCTAATCTATAGAGGGAACTATCATTATTAGATTTCTCTTTTTTATATTCTTGATTTAATTGGAGTGTGTTTTTAGTTTTCCAATTTAGGTATAATAACTCAGTTGTGTATTGTTCTATATGCAACTTTTATTCCTATATCCATTTAAGCCAATCATGCTACCTTTTATATAGAAGTATGTACTCGAGGTAGAGGTAAGTGTATAGTTGTATACATATGTATGCTATTACTCAACATTCAAAGATATTTTATTTTGTAATTTATAATTTTATACGGTTTATTTATTTACTCTGAAATGAATCGTATTCAAATACGACAACATCAAAGGCCCCCTTATTGTAGCTAATTAAATAGTTCTGAGAAATATATTTAGTTCCGATTATCTGCAGCTTAACACCTTGCCACTGGCAAGTAATTGCCTCTAAGTTGGAGATTCTGCTGTTGCCAACATATTGGGTCCACTTGCGTAGCATCGCCATTTGAAGGGTCTTTCCTTTATCAATATCTTTTTTGACGCCTTTGAGGCCTGGTTGGCGATATCATCAAATTCCTTCGTAATATTTGAAATACAGTCAGCTCGTTTGGTGATAGAGTTCTTGTCATAAATGAACGCATTATCAAAGACTGGGCCATAAACATGTGTGCGGTACCAGGACTCATTATGATCAGCAGTGACAAGGTCATCCGAAGACTAGAGTTCGACTATGTTGGAAAGTACTAAGCGGATGTAACGGCACATTGGATTTATATCTATGTCACTGTATAACTTTGTAAGAAGTCTGTTCACACTTGTGATGTCAGTACATCGGGCGATTTCAAGAAGTATGTCCCTTTCTTTACGAATCAGAGTTGGTTGAAGCTTCAGACCGAAATTTTTAATAGATTTTCCAAATGTTTTTCTTGGGGACCACAGGTGTTTATCTTAGGGACCACAGGTGTTTTTCTTAGAGACTACAGGTGTTTTTCTTCGGGACCAGCCTGCTTGATTTAACGCACGTGAATGTCCTCAAGTTGTTTAAGATGCTTACAAAAAGCCGGTTTGCATATATAGCGACCCTTCTTAAAAATCATTACTGGATTAGCCTGCGGTAAACCTGAGATTTACAAAAAAAGAGAGTGAAAAAGATGAAGATTTTTTATATCTTCATTAAGATATATTTACATATATTTATATCTGTCTCGTTTATCATCTGGATTATTGATTTATTTCTATTATTGATTTATTTCTTTGCTTTGTAAGCTTTACATAATCCTATACCACACAGCTGCGGATTTGATAACTATTCAGCCCTCGTCTGATGAGGAATAAATTAATTAATTTCACTTTTTATAATTATACTAAATGCCATAGGCGTGTTCAATATCTCCCACATGTTTTCTTTAGTGACCACAGGTGTGTGCATAGGGACAGTAGGGCTGCCCGATCCATTAGTACCCTAGGTACACACCTGTGGTCCCTAAGACGGCTCTTTTCCAAATCTCTTAGCTAGAGTAATAGTGGTGAGATCGAGATGGCCCTGGTTACTAAACTTGTCGCAAAGAAATATCATTTGTTCATCAAGAGATAGGGTCTGGTAATGTCTGAGTTCAACATTATCTTCCTAATCATTGGAGGTTTGAGAGTTTTCAGCTGACGAAAGGCGATTATCAATTGCATCGTTCAAAGCCTGTGCCGAATGAGCAGCAGGACGTAGTAACTTTTGAATTTGAGGGGAGGTGCTTATCTTGAAAAAACTATCATTATCGAACATATCAACCTTACTACTCTCTTCAGTAGTACATCCTTCACGTCTAGATTCATAAACGATAGAGACCTCTTGCAAATACATGTTTTCAAGTTCTTTCATATTTTATTCAGTAGGCTCCATCAATAGGTTTTTGTCGATTTGTTGCCAATGGTAATTTTTTTTGCATGAATTGTGGTCAAGTGTATCTCCTTATCGATTCGCGAATATATGTCTAAGGGTTCCTGATTTACAGTCATTCTTGATAGTTATTCATGCGTGAAGTGCTTCTAAAACATCTCTCATTTCCAGTGACCAGAATTAATTCGAAGCAGAAAAGTTACTTTATACTGTAGTTGTATTACGACTCAAGAAACCAATGTCTCATAAGTGGCAAATTTGGTACATTTTAATTAAGATTATGGCTTCCACCTAAAGAATTAAGAGCATCAACCTGATATCAATATCAGAAATAAAAAGTCGACTTCAGATTAGAGTAAGCATTTATTTCGACAATAAATTTCATATGCCTTTACTTAGAAATTGAATGGAAACAGGAAGTTTCGATTGGTAGACAAAAATTTTGAATGCACTATGAGAAGCTTGATTGGCCAGAAAAAAGTTTGAATTTCAATCGCAAATCACTGTATCCGTATTCGTATCCTTAAAAAAAATCACGCTTACTGTAGCTCTGAGCACTTCATCTTGTTCCTCTGAACCGTGCCTTTGTACTTCTTTTCGAGCCAACTAATGGCTTATCCAGAAAATCGTTTTGATACTTGTATTATACCATCCTTGCTTGTCTTTTTGATCTTTGAACTGCACACACTTTATGAAACCAATGATCAAACCAATTCTCAAAAGGCAGGAGACGGAGCACCAATATGACAGGCGGGTCAAAGCCTCTTTTTTTTTGTGCAGTCTTGTTTTTCAAGAAAAAAAAATCTGACATTTCTTCTTTATTACACACACCATGTCTACCAACGAAGAAACCTTGGACGACTTAATTTACTTTGCCCGTGCTGGCGAGCTCGAGGACTTTAAAGAGACCAAGGTGACACCTCAAGTCTATTTAGAAAAGGACGAGTCTGGTAAGACTGCACTTCACATGGCCAGTGCCAACAACCATTTAGGTAAAAACACTTCTTTTGAATCCAATGAATAAAAGACTGACTCTTTTCAGAAATCGTTAAGTACATCATTGAACAACTCTCTACTTTGGAAAGCGCAGAAAAGATCGCTTTAATCAACACAAAGAATAACGAAGGTAACACTCCTCTTCATTGGGCTGCTTTAAACGGCAACTTGGAGGTTGTTGAGCTTTTGGTTAAAAATGGTGCTGACTGCAAGGTAAATTATTAACGAGATACACCATGATATTATGGGAAAACTTATACATGTTCATAGGTTAAAAACAACATGAATCTTACACCGATTTACGAGGCACAAAACAGAAGCCATGAAAAGATCGCTGAATTCTTTTTGAACACCATGATCGAAGAAGCTCCTGAGGAACCTTTGGAGGAAGACGAGCAATTTGTAGAGACCGGTGTACCTTCCAAGGAACAATAAAACTATTTATAAAAAAAGGAAGGAATAACAATTTTGGGCTTGATGTGTACACATCTTACCAAATGTGTGTCTTGTTTAAGGGGTCAAGTGTTTTTCGTTGTTACCCTTTTTAGGAATGTTTTGACAACTGATTTGAATATAAAACTCATTTCTCTTCCGACTCTACGTTTATTCTTCATTCTTTTCTTTTTGTTTCTTGTTAAATTATTATGGGCTTTTGTCATCGTTGTGGAGAAATTACGCTTGGTAAATGTGGTAAATGTGGCGGTAGATCTGTTGGTAAATAAGCTTTTTATCATGTACACTGCTGGAAGATACTCATGGTTACTTTAGCGTCCACAATTTCAAACATCGTCTCTGAAGGTGGCATGTCTATTGTCGATAGATGGCAATCACAGTAAGTTCATCACTGTTTGATATTCAACCAGCTCTAAAACGCACTTTCAATCTCTAGATATGCTGATACCATTTTAGCACCTGAAGAGATCGCCAACAAGCAGCAGTCCATATCATCTGCATCCAAAATCGTCTCAGTCACTCAATCCAACTTCTACAAACCACCTGTATTACCCAAGAAAGTATGTTGCTGCTGTAGTAAACCTCTCTCGACATCCTACGTAGAAGACGATTTATCCTATTGTAAAGAATGTCATCTCAAACTATACAATAAGGGCGAATGGTATGAACCCCATTAGTTTCTATTAAAATCATAACTGACTTTTTTTTCCCGTAGTCCAACTTGTCAAAAACCTGTATCAAAAAACGACACTTGGATTGAGCATGCTACTAATGTTTGGCATTCAAACTGTTTTACCTGTTTCAGTTGTCAAATTCCTCTAGAAGCCAACCCTCTCATCGATCTCAAGCAACGGCCATGCTGTGAACCTTGTTTTAACGCACAAAGTGGTACTCGTGTAAGCAGAACACCAGCTACTCCTTCTCCATCCAAATCATCAAGATACGACTCATATTCTTCTCAGTCAAGCTCACCTTCTTCGGTCTCATCCACATCCGAATTATACCTCAACCAATCCAGAAACAGCCGTCGGCCTCGTATTGATCGAGACTTATTTGCAGTAGTCACCCCACCGCGTACACCTTCACCAGATGAAGACACCCCCAAGAATTTCACACCTCCTCCTACATCCATTTCTAGACACCCATGTCACTACTGCCATAAACCATTAGGCGATGCCAGCCAAAAGAAGACCAAGATCCCAATGGGAGATGGTGCCTATGCATGGTTTCACAAATCTTGTTTTTTATGCAGCAAATGTCATTTACCGTTCAAGAATGGAGAATGTGCAACCGACGGTCATTCATTCTATCATGCACAGTGTGAAGTGAACAAGAGTTGCTTTGGGTGTAAAAAAATGATTGCTAAAGACGCATTTCAGTTTAATGATAAAATGTATCATTTTGAATGTTTCAAATGCTTTGGGAATGGATGCCCTATTGGGCTAGGACAGCCTGTGTATGAAGTTGGAAGAAGGCCCTATTGTGAAAATTGTCATACACTAGCAGACCATCCATCACCGAAAGCTATAGCCACTGAACGCCCTGATAGGACAAGTATGTCAATTGAGAAATTACGAAGACCAAAGTTAGGTGGAGCAAAAACGTGTCCTCGGTGTCGTCATAGTATTTCTATCATGGATGATACACCGGGTCCATTAGCAAGTCGATGGCATAAGAAATGTTTGTCATGTACAACCTGTAAAAAGCAACTGGACTCAGCTGCCAAAACCAAAGCTGGTTCACATGGGGAATCGCTTGTATTTTGTCAAAAATGTTTATAAAAATAAAGCTTGTTTATTATTCTTTTTGGTTGTAAATGTAGCTAGAAATATATACGTGTTAAATTGATGAGAAATATTACAAGTATGTACGCGAAATAGTTTTCTGCTTTCCAAGGTACGCTTTTTGCTGCGTTATACTTTAAGCGGACAATCATGTTGATCACCCAGATTGTTCACCTGAGTCGGCATCGTACTTTCTAAAAATAGAAAGAATGGATCAGAACATAGACATCGTTGACTTTGTTTTAAATGTCACCAAAATTTGAGTCGCACCTTATCAATCAACAGTTCTCACTGTAGTCTATTCAACTCAAAGCAATGTAGGAATCTTTTAATCAGTTCTTGCGATGTTCAAGTGTAGCGGACCTTCAGGATACGTCCTTGGTGAAAATGTAGTTGGCATTGGAAGATATTATTTTGTCTTAAGACTTTCATAAGTAGCGTAGCTACTGTGACTTATATTTCGTAAATTCGATGTTTGTCCTTTGGAAAAAGGAAAAAACATTGCAGGACATACTATTCCTCCTATCATTATTTTACTCACAATAGTTACGCAAATATGTTCTTCTTTTACGCATCTGATGATCTTATGTCAGCGTCGTGTATATTGTCTCGCGATTGGAATATGTTAATAGATAGATCTTACTACTAGGTCTTTTTGGGAAGTATATCTCGCAGGTAGATTTGTGCTTTACCTATTGCTTAATCATAACGCAAATAAATCCAGGGATAATTGTATATCATAAACTTATTTACATCTATAAATGTCTTCATAAAGCTTTGCTTCTAATTAATATATTGTTCATCCCAGTGTGATGTAACAGCGGCATAGAAATGGTAAACCGAACGTTCTGCAGTCATTTTTTTTACTGATTATTCTTGAAATAATGTGCACAGATTAGTTAATTACTTTTGTAAAACTATCGTATCATATACAATAGCTCAAAAATACATGTATTTGAAATTATATATGTTTAACCTTAAAAAGTAGATGCGCCTCTTTGGTGAGACGTTGCCGTTGTTTCACAGATGTATGAAAGGTTATGCATCGTAGAAACAATATAGCAAGCTAACATTGGAGTATATAGTGTAAGAAAAAATAAGAATACACAAGATCAACAAACTCAGATTCAAATTGACAAATAATATTCATGATTCCGATTAGTATCATGTTAGTAGTTTAGAAACAGCTTCTTAAAAGTATATATAAGACCACATTTAACGCTATAATGAAAGGGTATCTTTACTTTGATTATTTTATTGTCTTTATACATATAATTAATCTCACGATTTTACAGTCGCTGCTACAATATTGGGTGCCCTAAATCCGAGGTGCTGTCTTCTGAAACAATAAATTCTCTGCTATCTTTGTAGGCGACTAGCTTAGTTTCATTGCTTAATTTAATTACGTTATCACGCCACAAGTAAATGTGTCCTAATATGCTTGTAAAATCATCCAGCTCCGTCAGATTCTTTGGTAAATATAAAGAATGAACATGCCGCGAAACCATAATATCTTTGATTCGAAAAATTTGAGCCATATATCCTTGCCTTCCTTTCCAATCCATATATAATATATTGCTTGTTGAATTTCTGATGATAGGCATAATTTGATAACAGTAATTGAAGTTAGTACAAGAGGAGACCTTCATTAAAGTAATTGGTATTTGCGGCTGGTTGAATGACCAATCCCGCAAAGCTACCATATGCTGGATAATAGCTGAACGCCTCGAGGAGTTCCATTTTTACAACAATTGAATCTTTTTCATCCAAAAGCTTTTCGGCTTGACGTTATAAAATACAATATAAGCTTGTATTATTGTTTGACAACGGTATATTGGTGTGGGTGGGTACGATTCTAGAAAGTATTTTTTGCTTCGCTTTGCTTTCGGTAAGGTGGCATAAAAAAAAAAGCGAAATTCTTGATACACAGTCAATTTACACAGCCGATTTCCAAAAATATGACATAGGCTGATAAATTATTGATCTTACCAACAGCCTACCATTACTTTTGTTTGAAACAGCATAGATCTATCGCATGTAAAGTTAGTAAAAAACAACTACTCGTTATAACCCAAGCTTAACGTACCTTTTATTTAGCATGGTTTCTAAGATGGGAAAGACGATAAAAAATTGGAAATCTACCTTCTTTTAAAAGGTTTATTATGCCTGATTTATCATCCATTATTTATAAATAAAATCCGTGTATAATTGTATTACAGAAGAAAATTTGTTTACTGTCTAATTAATGAGCCTACACCATACTTTTAGAATCCGTCGTGTGTATCAAGAATTCCCAAAAAAAAAAACTACATTACATAGCGTAATCTCCCAAAGAAGTAATTGAGGTAACAGTATACTGATCATTTGATTTTCTCAGTACCGATACTTCATATATATCCTTGAATATAGTACTTGCTGTATTTGGTCGCTTCATTAATTTTGCTGTGCTACGTCTTGTGGAAGAGATTTTGGTTGTAAGACTGAACCCAAATACGCATCAAAGCAAAGGCGCTGGTGGAAGTAATATTGACTGATTCAGCTGTGATGTCTTTTTTTTTGGCTGCAAAATGAGTGAATGTTGCTTTTGTAGCAGTCGTATGATAACTTTATATGGCTTTCTTTAGCCTGCCAGAAGAGTTTTAGTCAATTAAATATTGTGGAAAGGAAAAGAGAGGTAAAACGCGACATGGAATTTTGTAAAAACGCGACCCGGATAACTCCCAATTGCATGCCGGAAGATTAAATATGATTAGCAAAAGTATCTATCTTCTAGTTAGAATCATGGAAATATGGAGGGTTTCTATGGGAGGCGGTATTTAATTATTAGTAGTTAAATTATAAAATAGTAGTGATAGGTTAGACATTTGTCATTCGTAAGAAGTATCTTGCTATTAACGGGGCATGCACATACGGTATGTAGTCTCGCAAGAAGACCAACGTCTTATTTTTTACTACCAATTCCAACACTACGGATGCTAATGACAATATTGAAAATAAAACCCAGTTTGCGTCGGATGTATATTTACCTAGTTAATGCATTGTCTTTGGAATCACACTTATTATCTAAGTGTTTTATTTAATTGTTTAAAGCTGCAGTGACACATACACCAGTGTTTTATAAACATTCACCGTATATAAAGTATCCAGAGACAAAGTGCCCTACACAAGACCCTTTAAACTTTACCTCAATCGTCGCTAAATACAACCTGGTTGAAATACATTTGCAGGCCATACTGAAAACTACATGTCAGAATATTCTAGATTATTGTGTGTGCTTTTTTTGAATACTGGGAATGACCCACAATCCGAGAAAGACTGAGCGAGTGAGTTTTGACATGCTGTATAGTTATTGGTACGGTGTTCCCTATGAGCACTAGTCTCTTCTTTCAATAACATTGCTTTTTTTACTGTACCATTATTATTATAAAAATTTAACCTCCTAAATATCACATTCAAGTAAACTCTCCGTATTGCATACACTGGACACATACCACGTTTACCTGTGATGATGCCTTTATCAGATTAAATGGGACTGGGGTAAAAATACGCGATTTATCATTTATTGTACATTATTATTTTTTTGCTAAAGGTTTGTTGCAAGCACTTTATTTGCTAATATCATTTATCTGTATATATCCTTGCCATACCTGTACACTTTGTTTTTTCAGTAGCCGGGTTGCATTAATTATCTTGATCTGTGTCTTTTAGGAGTATGTTGTACTACATATTGGCTCTCAAAAATAAATGATTTTCGGGCCAGTCACGTTTTAGCTAAAATGCAAGTGTTAGCTTATAGGTAGTCAGAGCATGATTTTAATAAAGTGGTGTATGATGTGTTATTTTTTGGAAAAAAAAAGTTATACGACACCGGAATTTCTGTAATGATTCGCAGTAGACAATAGACCAATACCGATGGTAGTCCTTGTATGATATATCGCTAGGAACATAATGTACACTCCTCGGGCCAAGTGTATTGTAAGCCTGCATAAATACAATTGTTTTGAACAATTAAAAAAAAGACGACTTTACAGCTAGATATTTGTATCACTGCTGGATAATCCGTACAAAAGGTCTTGTGGAACCAAAGAAATTACAATTTTTATCTGTGCTAAGGTTGGGGGCGACCATTTTTAAAATTTTTCCTTTTTTTCCATATATATATTTTTTTTTGAAAATGTCTAATACAGCTTCAGAATACCCAGATGATGTTGTCGTTAAACAAGAGCAAGATGTGAATATTCAAGAAGAAGATCAACTTACACTTCGCGCCCTTGTTTCTACTAAAGAAGCAGGTGTCATTATCGGCAAGGGAGGTAAGAATGTCGCCGAGTTGAGAGATTCCACTGGAGTCAAAGCTGGTGTTTCAAAGGTAGTTCAAGGAGTTCATGATCGTGTGTTGACGGTCAGTGGTACATTAGAAGGTGTTGCAAAGGTAATGAGGAAAAGATGATGAAGATGATGATGAGAAAATTAAAATACAACTATATAGGCTTATTCTTTAATTGCCCGTACCATGTTAGAAAACCCCATATCTACCACCGCTACAGCAGCTACAACGTCACCCACACCCGCTAACACGATCAATCCTGTTGTTACTTTGCGTTTATTGATTTCACACAACTTGATGGGCACTGTGATTGGCCGACAAGGAGCCAAGATTAAGCACATCCAGGATATTTCTGGTGTACGCATGACAGCTTCCAAAGCATTATTACCCCAAAGTACTGAACGAGTTGTCGAGGTACGTGGTACAGTGAGTGCTATCCAACAAGCGGTAGCTGAAATTGGACAATGTCTTATTGAAGACAAAGATAGAGCCTATGGCACAATTTTGTATAATCCATCCAAAGTAACATCCAGCACACCAAACGAGATCAACCACAACCGACGTTCATCTATTACACGTACCGGTAACGGATCTGATTTCAGCAGTGTGGATTATAATCAACGTCGTTCTTCTTTTAACAATAATCCCGACGTGCGTACTCAACACATTTCAATTCCTTCTGATATGGTTGGTTGTATTATTGGTAAAGGCGGTTCCAAAATCTCTGAGATTCGTCAATTATCCGGTTCGCATATATCTATTGCAAAAGTGCCTCATGACGAATCTGGCGAAAGAATGTTCACCATCCAAGGCACCCCCGAATCAAACGAACGCGCTCTTTACTTGCTTTACGGTCAGCTTGAAAATGAAAAAGAGCGTCGTCTTCGTGGTGTCATGCAAGACGATCCTTTGTTAGAAGAAGAATAATCTAAAAATAATTCCCTCCACATCAAAATTTCTCTTTTGTATCATTTTCCTCTGTCTCTCTCCTTTTATTAAAAAACTCTCTGTTATCAAGTAGATTGATTCATTAAAAAAAATACTTAGCGAGTCAGCGTTTTAGGAACTTCGTTTTTTCTCACTGCGTAATCAATCCATGTCATGTAACGTGACGAGGACACGGACACAATCGTGTCTTGACGAGGTATAAACATTGATCTCAAACTACGTGTCACCGCTTGTGTATCCATCGTGAATGAAGGTCCGCGGTTCACCCCACTGTATCGGAGATCCCAAAAGTTCAGCTTGGGTGCTCCCTGTCCTCCACAGCAGACCATATATCCATTATCATGCATATCTGGCTTAATAAATCTTGATAACGTCTCTTGTTCAGACTGTCCAAATTTCAATTTAATTCCGTCAAATCCAGGCACTCTCTGATCATAAATCAAGAACTGCTCCGTGCGATTGGTTGTGCTGATAAATAGTTTTTAGTCTTCAAACATGCGTAGCTTAAAAAAAAAAAAAAAGATGTACGTTACGTGATCAGCATAATATTTGGATTCGCTTTGCTTTGGTTGATCTGACTAACACGTTGCTGTAATCTTAACTCTCGAACCGTGCTATTGGACTGTATATCAAACAAAACGAGTCGTTCGTCAGCTCCACCAGAGAACAAGACATTTCTAAACTTGTCATAATGAAGTGAATAAACAGCCGCGGTATGTTTAATATTCAGCCGATGTGCACCTGTTTCTACAAAGTTATCTAGCGGCGATTCTCGCTTTAAACCCCAAAGGTACTACAGTAAAGTTAGATTACTTGCATATTTACATCATTACCAATTATGGGGAATTTTCTTACCACACTTTTGTCATAACCACCAGTGATAAAACTACATGTCTCCGAGTAACTCGAAGCATATGTTCCCGTATCCAACGAGGCGATAACGGACACACCATTTTCATGAGGTCCTTCCTCTAAAGTCTGTATCCTACCTTCCACATTTGTCTTTGTGACATTGCAGATATGTACCAACTTGATGGGTTCCAACAACTTTTGAGCAGGACAAAAAGCTAATGTAGAAGGAGTTGCCCAGCATATATCGTCAATCCAACTGTCATATAAATGATCTTTACCGATGGTCTTAATCTTTCTTCGGTCAACCGAGTTCCAGAACTGTAATTCACCGTCTAATGATGTAGAAATCATGAGCTCACTCATACCACGATCCATGCTATTGTCCGCGATATTGTAGAGCAAAGACCTAGGCTTCTTTGCAGACATGATTTCTTGTTGCTTACGACGCAAAGTATAAACATCCATTTTATCAGTGGTCCCAAAATTAAACTCCATATTAATTCTTCTAGGACGAGGTGGTACAACCGACTAATTATATGTTAGATCAAAAGAAATAAATAACAATTGCAGGGACTTTACGAATTGTGGACGAGGTACAGGTGTATTCACTTTCTTTGTTCTTTTAGCAATGTCAGGCAGTAATTCTTCATCTTCATCTTCATCTTCGTCACTATCATCTTCAATTTCAATCCGACGTTTGGGTCGTAAACTGTCAAAGGGTGCTGATCGTTTAGCTAGTTGAGGAGGCTCTTTGACAGGTGGAGGAGGTATGGTGGATTCCACAAGTAAATTAGCATGATATCCCACTAATCGACTTGTCTTTTTAATTTCCTTATTGATGTGCCTGACTTTATCTAGATATCTAGTTTGCTTGGATTGTTGTCGCTGAAGCTGAAAATATTGTCAAAGTTGAACTTTATAAATAAACAAAGACATAAACTCACCTTAAGAATCAAGGCATTGACAGTTTTTTGAGAAGAAGGGCTGGCACGAGTTAATTGTAACTCTTCTTCGCTACTACTACTACTGCTGCTGCTGCTGCTATCATTTTCTTCAGTAGGGCCAGCCTCAAGTTCTACACTGGTTCTTTCACTAGGTGCCGAATGCGCATCTAAAAGGCCATAATGTCAGTTTCAAACAGCAGCGTAGGTTTTCATTGCTTACTTGTTTACCTAATGTTTCTACCGTAGGTTCTAATTTTAAAGTAGAGGCAGAGAATAAAGAGCGTGGCAGTAAGGAATCCTTATTCATTTAAGATCGATCAACAAAAAAAGAAACTAAACAATGGAAATCACCATAGTTTCACCTATAACCACAAAACTACGTCACGAGGTTTTTTTGGACGATGGTTATACGCGCACCACTAGTTTTTTTTGGCACTAGGTTTTCATGATACATGCATATGTTCTTATCGACTTTTTAATCGGTATATTGTTCATCTATTAACATTTTATACGGAATAATTATTCTGTAGAAAAGAAAGTAAATTCAAAATCAAAAATCTCACTTTATAAAATGATAAATTAAAACTGGTGAGTTGTATTTGGTGCGATGATTTATGGTCACTCATTGTTCACCATGCTTGGTGTGCAGCGTCTCTTGTAATTAAAAGCCTGGTGCGCTTATAATTACCCTGAATTATCCAGTGTTACCTCAATAATACCTATCTGGTAAAGCTCCAAAAACTGGTAATATGCGTGAGTAACATATTTACTATTGTGCCAATAACAATATTAGCTTTTCACCAGAGGTGACATGGCACAAAAAGCTATAAGCTTAATTGATCTTGTTGTAGGCTAGAATATAGCATGTGGCTCTTATAAACGAGCAAGCGTACACTATACATCAGATCACAAAATATAATTTTGACCACTGAATTAGTATAGATACCTTGTGCTAGAAGAGATCTATTTATAAAAGTAGTGCTAGACATGCCATAGTCCAAGCTCAGCCCTAATTCTGACTATCGTGTATCGATGAGATCTATATTCAACAACATTATTATTTTTTTGAAAACTACTACTTACAATGCTTTGTAGTCATATTTTTTTGAAAGAGGCAATGTCCTCTTTTCTACCAAATATTAAACCTTTTTTATTGATCCAAAATAAAGAATTAATCCGGTCCTACTTCAAACCCACAATAGCACTGGTTATCTTGACAGACGACATGCATTTCACCCACATAAGCTCGAACATGGGACCTTTCACAGCGTTGGCTACAATTAGCTACTTCTCCAGTACATGAAGTATCGCAATTCTCTTCCCGTTTAGTCAGCGACGGGATCACAAACTTGTTATAAACAGCCGCACATTCACACAGGGAAATGATAATACACAGACAAAAGATAATAATAACTGACTTCATCATATAATTTGATATCAATCATTTTTGATGCCATCTTTATATACTTTTTTAATACATATAAAATAAGGAGAGATAAGTGTAAGGGAGACAACATGAGTTATGTGACAACAAAGTTGATATAGATTAAATGGGGAGTGAACAATAATAATAATGGGGGGGGGGATAATACATATATACAGAGAGGGGGTGGGTATAGGCAAAGAGGAAAAGAATAATACCAGTATTTTATCCTCCCAAGGAATGTCTCCTTGATTCCATCATAATTGGTTCACCAGGTAAAGCATAATGGGGTGGTGCACTCGGTGTATACGCGGGCGGCGGTAATTCGGGTGCGACCGTACAACGACTGCAGTTGGTGGTAGCTGCAGACGTTGTAGCATGATCATGACTGTGCGTTGAAGCCTGGGCTTGTTCATCCACCATGCCATCCAATTCTTTTGCTGTAGGTGCAGAAGGCGAAGGAGCGGTTGTCTGAGAGCTCATTGACATGACCGTTCGTCGGTTCTGCTGCTGGGCTTGTTTGTTAATCAGCGAATGTCTATCCTCTGCAATAGACAAGGCAGGTGGGGCTGATGGTTCGATTAAAGGTGTTTCGACAGACGAAGAAGACGACGATGTATGCGACGCTATCGATGTAGTAGGTGAACCTGAATCAATCGTGTTTTCTCGGTCTGCTTCTGCACTTAATTCATACGTAGAACCTTCGTTCCCTTCTTCATTCTCTCGTTGTTTTCGGTGTCTTGATCTCATTCGAGTAAAGATAACTATGGTTGCAACAATAGCAATCACACCCAAACCTCCTACCAAGGATAATATGGTACTCATTCTTTTTAAAGCTTGTTTATCTTTCTCTAAATCATCTTTAACAGAGTTTTGTCGGTTAGGATCGCTCGCACTAGCTGTCTGGCTAGCCATAGAGGACTGTTGCTGCTGCTGCTGTGCTGGATATGTACCAGACACGTTATAAAATACAGGCAAGGAAGTAGTGGCGGCGATTATGACAGTGGTATAAATAACATCAACCTTGGTTGTAACGTGTTCATTGTCATGTTTATTGTCTTGTGGAGAGGAAACATGGGTTGTATGTTGGTCATCATGCGTTACAATGATGGTCGAAGTGGGTTTGATATCATCGAAGAGTAAATGTTCGTTAGCCTTAATTAATAAAGCCAATTGAAGTAAAGTAAACAGAGACAAATAAAATAGCCTCATCTTTATTTTAGTATACACACAAGAAAGAAGTAAAAAAAATAAAATAAAAAAAATAACAAGGGGATAGTCTATTATTATACAGCAATGATGGTACAAGAAAAAAAAAGGTGTGGTTTTCCAAAAAGGGACCCAGTGACCCAACCAATGAAATATATGTAGTCGGTTCATTTCGGTCTTTTCTCGCCACACCTTCTCTTGTTTTAATTTAAGGTAATTGAACCCCGTACCCATGATAGCAACATACACAGCACATCTTTCTCCGGGTAATATGATCATTTTAAATGGATTAAAAAAGTAGTCGTCTCCGCTTAAAAATATTGCCATAGTTACGAAAAAGACAATCAAGTTTCGAACAAGAAACATTTGATTTAAGCGCGCATACTCGGGCCCATCTTTGTTAAATAGAAAAAATAATACATGTTTTATTCTGATCTCTCAAGTCATAACCGTACCGTCACGAATGGATCGACGAATACGATCAGACATCATACGGTCTTTACGTCCAATAAGTGAAGTAGCCTTTCCTGTTTGTCCAGCACGGGCAGTACGTCCCACACGATGTAAGTAATCCACCACAGATGTAGGGAAATCATACAACACCACGTGATCCACAAATGTAGTATCAATACCACGAGAAGCAATATCTGTACTAATCAACACATTATGGTCCACAATAGCTTCCTCGCCATCCACCACTTTGGGTTGTGAAAACAATTCTAAAGCCTCCGTTCGGTCCATAGGTGCATCTTTATACAGGGCTAGAGCCTCTAAATTCTTGGTTTGTAAAAACTTGTGTAAAATCTCCACTGCTTTCTTTGTGTTACAGAACACAAGTGTCTTGTCATCCTTGATATTCTTCTTTAATACTTCTAATAATGCTAATTGTCGATTTCCTTGGAATCTTTGAAGATCCACAAACGATTGCTTTAAATTAGGCAGCGCCTTGTGTAAAGAAGGTGTTGTGATCTTGGTCATCTTGGGAAAGAGTTGATCCAAAGCATTATGCACTGATCTAGGTAACGTAGCAGATACAATCATCACTTTTTCTGGTACTTTGGTCTTTTCTGAGATATCTTGAATACGTTGAATAATGTTTCTACAGTCATCCCCCCATCCAGCATCAAATAAAGAATCCGCTTCATCAATAATCAAATAACGTGTATCTGCTAATGAAATAGTGCCGTCCTTTTGATACGAAACTAATGTAGTAGGTGTAGTGACTAAAATATCAATCGGCCCATTGGCTAATAATTCAGAGACTTGACTTCTAGGTGTACGTCCCCCTAACCCGACTGCACGGAATTTGGTGACATGACTCAAACCTTTACAGCTCTTCACTACCTGACTTACTAATTCTCGAGTAGGTACCAATACAATCGCACGGGGATGATCTAGTCTTCTTTTAGGGTTGCCCTTTCTCTTTTCATCCGCTTTCAACATGTCGATGGTAGGTAATAAGTAAGCAAGTGTTTTACCCGATCCCGTCTCTGCAGCTACAAGCACATGACGCTTACGACGATCCATAAGTTGAGGAATGGCTAATGCTTGGATCTCGGTAGGTTTAGGATCCTCTACATTATTAGTGGTATTAAGCACAAGTTTGGCAGCAAGAAGAGTATCGGAAGATAGGTTCAAGTCCTCAAATGTTTGTGAAGCCAAAAAGGCAGCTAATTGCTTAGCGTTACTAGGTTGATCTTCAGTGACTAGATCTGGATTGCTTCGAGTATTGACGACAGAAGGGTGGTTGGAATTAATAGTTTCTAAACGTCTCTTGACAGGAACATAGGGAGCATTGGATGCACTACGGGGCTTATTCGATTTTAAAGCAGCCTTGAGTAAATCTCGACGTTCTCGGCCGTTTAATCCATCAGGTCGTAAATGTTTAGTCAAGGAATTGACATTGGGTTTTTTCAGAGCGGTACGTTTGGAGCAAGCAATGGAGGTAGCAGAAAATAAACGAATGCAAGACTCCAAGGTTTTCAATGACGCCTTATTTTGTGTATTTGCAAGAGAGAGCATTATATATTACAAGAGACAAGAAATGTCAAAAAAAAATGGCAAGTAGGGGTAGCCTGAAGAGGTCACAGACAGGGCAAAAACAACTTTTGAAACTCAAATGTCAAAATCGCTTTTTGGAATAGCCTGTACTATGCTTGAAAATTCACACACACACACACATTGTCTCTGTAAAGATGAGGGTACATATTTCCGTCATGTGCAGCATCAGTTACCCTCACCTTTAAGCTAGACGGGTTTTCATTGACTCTACTCATGGCTGTAGTTTTTTTGCCCTACCAGATATCATCCCAAGCCAATCCGATCTCAAAGGTTCTTGCAGATCGCGGGCATTAAATTATTTGCATTTTTTTGATGCGACTCATCCATAAGCCACCAAGATGTAAGAGTCAGCGCGTTCTTTCTATTTAAATCTGCTCACTTTTTTTTTTTTCTAAAGTATCTTTACTTTTATACTTCAATAAAAAAAAAAATGGCCGTTCACGACAAGTACCAGTCACCTTTGACCTCTCGTTATGCTTCCAAGGAGATGGCTTATAACTTTTCTGACGACAAGCGTTTCTCTACTTGGCGTCAACTCTGGACCAACTTGGCTATTGCAGAAAGACAACTTGGTTTGACCGATATTACCGAAGAAGCGATTGAACAAATGAAGGCTAATATCTTTAACATTGATTATGTTATTGCTGCCGAGGAAGAAAAGAAGCGTAGACATGATGTTATGGCTCACGTTCATACCTTTGGTTTGGTCGCTCCTGCTGCTGCTCCCATTATTCATTTGGGTGCCACTTCTTGTTATGTCACTGGTAAGTTTTTATTTATATGTAACCCGTTGTCGGATACAGCATCTAATGAATGAGAGTAGACAACGGTGATTTAATTATCATTAAGGATGCTTATGATATCGTCATCAATAAGCTCGCAAAGTGTATTGATATTCTCTCTAAGTTCGCCGAAGAATACCGTGCTTTACCTACCTTGGGTTTCACTCATTTCCAACCTGCTCAACTTGTCACTGTCGGTAAGCGTGCTACTTTATGGATCCAAGAATTATTATGGGATTTGCGTAACTTTGAACGTGCACGTGATGATCTTAAGATGCGTGGTGTTAAGGGTACTACGGGTACTCAAGCATCTTTCATGGCTCTTTTCAACGGTGATCATGATAAGGTTGAAGAGTTAGATCAACTGGTTACTGAACTTTCTGGCTTCAAGGAAGCTTACCCTGTCTGTGGTCAAACTTACGCTCGTAAGATTGATATTGATGTTATCCATCCTCTTTCTGGCTTCGGTGCTTCTGCTCACAAGATTGCTACTGATATCCGTCTCTTAGCCAACTTGAAGGAAATCGAGGAGCCTTTCGAGAAGGATCAAATTGGTTCTTCCGCTATGGCCTATAAGCGAAACCCTATGCGTTCTGAGCGTGTCTGTTCTCTTTCTCGTCATTTGATGATTCTCATTAACGATGCTCTTCAAACCAGTGCCGTCCAATGGTTTGAGCGTACTCTTGATGACAGTGCTAACCGTCGTATCTCTCTTCCTGAAGCTTTCTTGACTACCGATATTGTCTTGACCACTCTCCAAAATATCTTTGAAGGTATGGTTGTTTACCCCAAGGTCATTGAACGTCGTATTCTCCAAGAGTTGCCCTTTATGGCTACCGAGAACATCATCATGGCTATGGTAAAGAAGGGTGGTGATCGTCAAGAATGTCATGAAGAGATCCGTGTCTTATCTCACGAAGCAGGTTTTGTGGTCAAGATGGAAGGTGGAGAAAATGATTTGATTGATCGTATTAAGAAGACTAAATACTTTGAACCTATTTGGGCTGAACTTCCTGCTTTGTTGGATCCCTCTACTTTCACAGGTCGTGCTCCTCAACAAGTCGATTCTTTCTTGCTCAAGCATGTTAAGCCTGCATTGGCTCCTTATGCTGAGGCTCTTAAAGACGATACCAAGGCTGAATTATCTGTCTAAATCTATTACTCATCTAAAAGAAACTTATCTTTCCAAAAACTATTACTCTTCTGTACATTTTACCTCAATACAACTTTTTGAAATTTGATTGGTCAACTTTTTAAAAACTGCTGCATATTTTATAAATTGCATGAAAATGCTATTCATTTGTGATATACAAAGTTTTTTTTTATTTTGGATGAAATACGTAAGTAGTGACAGTAACCTTAAGCATAGTTCTTTATAAATGCACCTATCCCAAAAAGATCTCAGAATGTCTAACCCAACCTTAGCAATCCTGAACAGTAATTGATCTGCAAGCTGCAGGAAGAGGGAATGTCAAAGTATTTGCTTTATCAAATGGGTTTCTCTTGATATTGCTTGTTATGTTTAAAGGGGGCATGAACAAAGATTTATAGCATCAACCTGGAAACGTCTAAAAACGTTTGTGACCTATCCCAACCTCTATTTTCAGTTCGTGCCTAAAAAAAAAAAAAAAAAAAAAAAAAAAAAAAATCTGCTAAATAGCGAAGTAATTAAAATGAGCGCATCATAAACTGTACTCCATGGTCATTATTGAGGTTTTATTTCTTAGCCCCATATTTAACTAATATGGTTGACTTATGTGACCACGTGGAGTTAATTGGCAATCCACACCCTACCAACAAAGACAGCTAAATAGTAAAATTTAAATTGTCAATTGTAAAAGAATTATTTTACCATTTTTATAGTAGTCACGGGAATTAAAAATCTCATAGGCGGTTTTTAGTGTGTAAATTGACAGAGTTTTTTCTTCTGATTTACTAATTGTATTATCAGTCTTAAACCGTAAATAAATTGGTCAACTGTCAAAAATATAATGTCATACGAATATATACCACATAAAGAAAAAACTTCAGGCAATATTGCATTTACATGTGTAGACTTTTTTTTGTCAACAATGATATATTTAATATGTGTAGTCTTGGCAATGAAAGACACAACGCAGGCACAGAAATCGAGAGGAAAAAAAAAAAGAATACTTGTTTCATTAAAACAAAGAATATCCTCCCAGTCTTCACAAGTTAAAATATTATCTTCACAGACCATCCCTTTGATTTTATCATCAATCAACCTCACAGCCCTTCTTAATTGCTCCATTTGCATCTAGTTGTTTTAAATAGTGTTTGAGGCTCGGCTGCTTCTGGTTATTTCATAACCTAAATCATAGCCTCTAGCATAACCTTAATCATAACCTATTTCATAGCCTAAATCATAGCCTAAATCATAGCCTAAATCATAGCCTAAATCATAGCCTAAATCATAGCCTAAATCATAGCCTAAATCATAGCCTAAATCATAGCCTAAATCACAGCCTAAATCATAGCCTAAATCATAGCCTAAATCATAGCCTAAATCACAGCCTAAATCATAGCCTAAATCATAGCCCCTAGCATAACCTATTTCATAACCTATTTCATAACCTATTTCATAGCCTTAATCATATCCTATTTGATAGCTTATTTCAAATTCTTCGTCATCAGAGGACAAGGGCGAGTCGTTTCGTAAAAAGAGATTGTCGGCTACTCCTTTAAACGACCACATCAGGAAGTTAACGGAGTCATGTAAAGCAGCTTCATAAATGGCTTCCAATTTTTTGAGATTAATAACAATAGACCTCTATTAACAGCAGCAAATATAAATGTCAGTATCAAAATCAATAATGAAAGCAACAACCGAACTTACTTGTAAGGAAATGACAGTGAGCAGAAAGTGCGCAGCTTAAAACATATGAGATGGCGCCGTGGGGATCAGTGCCTTGGTTTTTTGGTAGTGTATAATAGGTTCTTCCTCTGTCATTTTTGTGCCGTAAACAGTAAGTTTGAGGCCGTGGAATTGTAAGCTAATTACTTCAATGTGTTTTATATTTGATGGGTGAGGAAGAAGTAATTGGATGTACAAGAGGCGTTTCTCACGGTAAATGAAATACTACTTGGTGGGTTGGCGCTTGCTGGTAAAGAGGTTTTATTCCTAAAGATTTAATTAACAAGGAAAAAAGTTTCACTGCAAATGAACTCGCTATATCAAGCGAACCTTACTATAAGACAACCATAATGCTGAAAATAGACACCTAACGGAGCCAATGAGCAATGAAAGTTCAGTATCCTCTCTATACTTGAATGCTGAATGTTTCAAGTATATATCAGTCAGAATATGATTGATAGCTAGTTTTTTCATAGTTAAAAAGTTGTAATCGAGTCGCAGAAACTCGTTACTTTGCATCGCAGACGTAAGTGTATTGATATTCTGAGTTGTCAATGGAGAAAAAATGGCTTGTTGAGCCACAAATCCAATTGATATCGGTTGCGGTTCATAATCAACTCTACTGAACAATCCTAACATAGCCAAACTCCAAATAATTTTTTTGGTGAACTTCATTCTGGTCAATGAAGGTTCTGCATTAGTTTTCAGTACATAGCTACTGCCTCATAAAAAGAAATAAAAACAAGTATAAGTATTTTGAGATTGCTTATATATGTTCATCAAGAGTTAAAAAGTAGATTCTTTTCAAGTGTTTACAGCCACTAATTATCAACCAAGCTTGTCTTTCCCCTTTGAAAATCACATTGAAAAATGTAGTACGTTAAAACCTGTTTATGAACAAATGACTATATAAGCCCGCTTATGCCTTGTCGAATAAGACAATTTGACCTTCCTTTCTTTCTCACTGACTCCTGGCCCATGATATCAAAGAAGAATGAGAATAATGCAAAAGATATATGACGACATTGTTGCTTCTAACGATGAATGTGGGCATCAGGATTGCTTCTAGGAGTCAAGTCTTTGTATACAGAGGCCAATTGATATATATTTTTAAAATTATCAAGGTTGTACAATTTATTATCAAAACGGTTCAACCGAAGGGTGGGTAATAAAGTAAAGTGAGGTATTAAAACGGACGACTCATAATCTCTGTAGATTTTCTAGCCGGAGCGGGTTCCTGTGCAACAATCTCATCTCCACTCACGAATTTTGTAAAACTACCTTCTAAAGAACCCCAGAGAGAGGTTAAAGTCTTTTTCTGGAACTTAGGGTTAAGCCATGATGCAGGGTCAACACTAGCATATATTATGTCAGCATATATCATTCTTTCACCCTTGTCATATTTACCCATTCTTTTTCTTTCGGCTGTTTTGTAAGTGTGTATCAAGTGACATAACCTGCTCAATTAACTGTTGATGCAAGTAAGGGCTTCCCTTTGTGAAAGACTTGATTGATTGGTCAATGGCATCATGGTATCTTTCGGCCTCGTCTAATAATCCATAATCTGATAATATCCATGCGTGAGCCAATTTGTAACCTTGTAAATATGGCAAGCAAGTAGTTGATCCCGTCTGTAGAGATTGTGCAAACTCAAAAATCTCGGTCAATTCATATGCCTCCATGTTGGGAGATACGCTACCCAAAAGTGTCAATCTGACTTGAATTGTATCGATACCTGATTGCATGGCGTTTTGGGGAGATAGAAGGTAACTAGAATGATTGTTTTGAGAACCACAACACCAAATTTGAAATCCGTGTATAAAGAAACTTACCAAATATGAGCTGCTTCTAACCAGCCTTGTTCATTCATAATATCACCAAATGCGGTTAACGCTTCTATATCTCTGGCGGTTCTATTTGCTAGCATGATAGCCAATGTATCTCTCCATTTCACCAATTGTGATAATTGAGCAGGAGGTGCTACCGTTTGTAGACCGTAAGGTGTATTTACGTGCTGTACATCGCTTACAAGAAACTCGTTCACTATTTTACATAAAAAAGTTTAATCCAGCCGTTCTTTCCAGAAAACACCCATACAAAAAAAAAAAAAGACTTACTAGCCACGCCTCCTGCACCGGAAAACAAGGAATACATTACACGTAAAGCCTGATTGTTACCCGCTATATTATTAAATCTTCTTTGTTTTCTCATTTCAGATGTGGCGTTCATCTCTCTGTCAACAAAATTCGTGATCACTCTTTGCCATAAATCCTTATCAACACAACTACTAATGATCAATGCATGGGCCCATAAATCCTCTTGTACCGCAAAATCCACTGCTCCCTTACGATCACCTTTTAACAAGAAATTCTCGATTTTGGAAAGCATATGATCTGATAAATCATCTTCATCTAGTCTATTTGCATACGAAGGGATAGCGAAATTGGATTCTTCTTCAACGAGAGGAGGACGTAAAACCTGTAAGATGGCTGCATCCATCTTGTCCCTATATTTAAAAGTTAGCTATGTTTGAAACATGGTCAAATCTTAACATATTTACTTGTCATTGATGCTTCCTTCATTCTCGACCAAAACTTTGACCAATTGCCACAATAATATCTTTGCTTGTAATTGTTCATATTCGGTAGATCCCACAGACATTCCTTGCTTGTGGTTTTCAAATGTTTCCAACATGTGTGTCATAAATATACCTACGTCTTTCTTCTTTTGTTTGTTACCGACTCTACTATCGCTCAGAATAGGACCGGGAAAACTAGGCTTTTTGATGATATTCTTTAAATATTTAATCTTGATAGGTCCAGGTTGAGGTTTGACTGTAGATGAATAATAATTCGTAACTGCGCGTGGAAACGTCACAAGCATTTTGCCACCAAATCCAAAGGTAACGATAGGACAACCTCGTGCTCTACCAAGTGGGTCTACAGTAGATTGTTGAGGTTGATACTGCTGCCCTTGATCATATGCCGTGTTACTAAATTGAACCTGTCGCGTCGTTTGTAATTCCTGCGTTTGTGAAGCACCGTATAAATCTTGCATGGACTGATGTTGGGCTCCATTGTAATACAAGTGTTGCTGATGTCTCGGATCAAAATTACTAGTTGTTGAAGGAGCATGATAGTTCGGGGCAGTTTTAGCAAAGTCTAAAGAAGAATAAACAGGTGCGGTGGGAGGCCTATCAAATGGAGGTTGAGCATGTTGATATAATTGCTCAATTTGCGGGTAGTAATTATAATCTTGTATTTGTTGTTGAGAAAAAGTTTTTGTTAATGAAGGTACTGTAGCAGGTGTAGCCGATCTTGAGATTGCTCCGAGAGGTCTTCCACATTCCTCACAAAATTTGGACTTTTGTTTGTTTTCACCATTACAAGTAGGTTCTGGACAAGGTAAAAAGACATCTGGTGTGGGCTGTCTAGATGATGATAGTTCTGCAAAGTTAGCTTGCTGAGGGGTATAGGTTTGTGGCATGTTCTTTTCTACAAGATAGTAGGGCGATGCTTGTTGTTGGTCGTATTGATAATCACATTCTTGATTGGTATTGGGATCATAATAATGAAGTTGGCCTTGTTCATCGTAGTAATAATGAACATTGGGATCAAATTGATACCATTCACCCTGTGCTGTTTCACTATAAGGCGTTGTCATTACGAAAAAAAAAAATCTTTGTAAACAAAGAAAAGGCGGATTAAAAGATAGACAAAAAAGCACAGTGTTTACTGTTCCAATTGGCGGATTTGATAATTCCAATTGGCGCATTTATAAACTTCAATTAGCAAAGTCTGGAAAACTAGCTGGTATTTCCCCCACGAGTTGCTCAGACTTGGCCCCAAATAATGCTGGCAGCCAACTTCAGAAGGAGCAGAAGCACCATATTATGAAATTGTATGAAGAAAAGACTCTTGCGACAACGGACGAAGCTATCGAACGCCTAACCAGAGAGTTCGAGTGCTTTAGCCTGAAAAGAAACACAGCCAACAGCTTTATTTTAAATAAGTGTCCTCTTTCTATGAAAATGCTATCTCTCCCAAACCGAAGCTCGAAATGATACTGATCGTATCAACATGAGATATGAGTGGGTCTTGGAGTCGACAGACACAGATAAGGGTTATGTGCGAAACTATATTTTTATTGATGAATCTGCTCGGTTAGATAAATTTCCAGAACTAAAAAAGGTTTAGCTTGTCATGGACAATACCCCCATACATACAAACGGCGATATTGGTAGTCTGATTACCAGTAGAGGATATGGATGCATTTATCTCCCTCTTCACTCGCCTGAATTAAGTCCGCCTGTTCGGATCTTAAGCATTGTATTACTTGAAATCCAAGAAACGACATTTTTTTTAGGGACAAAGAAATGTTTAATTTATTTTCTGTTTCTTAATCAAATTCCTGCAAATATGCAAAAAGGACATTGAAAAGAAAGCGTTACTGAGTATCAGTAATAAAATTCACGGTTCGTCTTCACCCCTCCTGACTACAAAAGCGATAGAGAATCCTATTTATTTTCGCTTTCAAACTGTTTGTAACCTGTACAAGTTAACAATTTTTTTTTCAAAAGTTAATGTAGAGTATATAAAGCACGTCTTTGTCGGTCGACTTGATGTAAAATGCTAGTGTCTTGACTTGAATGATGTCTTTTATTACAACAGTTAAGAAGACCACACCCCTTTGTTCAATGAAAGTCATAAATATGTGAGGTATATGTCCGTCTCGTCTAATAAATTAGGATGAACAAGGGCATTGGTTATAGAAATTTTTATAAAAGGATTGGACATTAATAGTATTTTGTTGGTCGGTTCTGGCTGTTGAGCATCGAATTAATTATCTATACATCCTTAGTGAACGATAATATTAATACAAACAAGTAAATGGAAAAGAGAAAGAGATAGCAAGAGCGTAGAAGATCTTTATTTAAAAAGGGAACGAGAATGTAGATAAAATATAAATACATATCTAAAATGGTCCCTGAATTCATTTTAGAACTATTTAAATTAAGTTTTTATTATGTACTTTAAGAGTTGTGTTTACTGGTGAATTTTATACCAGTTATTAAGGTCTTTTAGAGTTGAATTGGCCAATGCTTTATGAACAACAGAGTTAGGATGGAAGGAATCAAAGAAAAAGTGTTTTGTAGGTTCAGCACAGAGAGGAGCAGTGGTATTACCAAGACCCCAAATACAAGGTCCGTTGGTGGTAGAAACACCCAATTTCTCGGGGTTAGCCAATTGCTTGTTGAGCCATCCATGAATATCAATGAATTTAAGATCAACACCATGAATGTTCTTCTTGAGTTCGGATTTGACTAAAGCGTTATAACCCTCGATCAGTTTATTGACTCTAGGCTTATCAGCATCAGCAATGAAAGGCCACTTTTCAAAAGGAGGAGCACTCATAAATACAAACTTTTTGGCTTTGTACTTTTTGATAATGGCTTTAGTACTAGCGACAACATTAGCAGCAATCTTTTCGGTTGTGTAGTTCTTGTTGACAACATTGTAAAATTGAGGAGTGTTGATGACGTTTAAATCGTTATAGCCAGTTTCAATGATGAATAAGGACTTGGAATTGCCCTTGGATGGAATGGTTTCAATTTGCTGCTTAAGACCAGGGACAACATAGCCGTTGTATTCAGAGTAAGCGTCTGCATTATCAGTGGTGGCACCGGCATAACCAATGTTTTCAAAGGGGATGGAGATAGCATCGGCGACATGTTCAGCCCAAGTAGGTCCATCGGAGAATCGACCTTTCCAATAGGGAGGAGAAGGAGGGAATCCAGAGTGTTTATAAACATTACCATTATCAGATAAACTATCGGCAAAAAGAACAATTCTATCAATAGAGGCTAAAGTGGTTGTGGCAGACAGTGCTACAAGAGAAGCAATAATAGAAAGACGCATCGTTAAAGGTAGCTAAATTGAATTATTTGATTGTTTATGTTTTTTAGCTTCTTTTTATACATTCACGATCGAAAAAGTTGAATCCTTTACTAACTAAAAAGGGTCCTATCTTTGTACTATCCCCGGTTCAACTGTCGTACGAGTAAGATTTTCAGCCTCATATTCGACAGATTCATGCGTCTCGGATACCATTGTGAAACATATGACAAATAACACGCGTATAATGCATAAGCCATGAATAATCAATTCGTGATGTAATTCAATGTTCGTATTTACAAAAATATGCTACTTCCAAGGCACAGTCGGAAACATGTCCATTGATTCCGAGAAGGAGAGTATCATTTATATAAATATAAACAAACTGATTTCAAATTATCGGTAAAGCGAGACAACATTATTTGTAACGGACTGTACTTTTTTTAGTGTACCCATTACAGAGCACAGTTAGTAATGAATGTATCACATCTTGTATAATCTCGGTGTTTATATACACCGGCTAATGTCAAGACTTGTGGTACAACTATTAATTGTAATTGTATTGCCACCTATTATTAAAATTGATAACCTTATTTGGTGTTTATGATCTATGTTATTGTATAAAAAAAAGCAACAAGGGCATTATATGTATTTGCAAATGCGTGCCGTCAACAATTAATTGGCGTCTTCCCAAGATTCAATAGAAAATGCTTTCATGACTAAACATTCACCGAAAATATAAATATAGCATATGGTTTGAAAAGCCTTCTTATTATTAGTCTGGTTGATAGCAAAAAATACAGACACTGTTATACTTACATGTAAATGTTCTTTTCAAGTGGTATAAGAAGTATGTGTGGACATAAGCTAATCTAAAGAATACGCAGACATCTTCCAAAAAATCCTTTTTTTTTGGATACAACGACGTGAGCTTTTATCAAGTGAAAACATTAACATTTTAGCTGAGTCTACAGCTTACTATTGAAATTCAGAAGATCACCCTAAAAGAAACTATATCAATTAAATCCATAAACGAAAAGTCGAGTCTTTATGTTTTGCATCCAAAACTATAATATATTTTGAGGTAGACATCGATTACTAAGAGTCAGAGTTTAACATTGGCGTTATTTAAGCCTGCTTCCCTACTAAAGCTGATGATACTAAAGTCACAGGCTGCAAGACAAAGTTTCTAGGGAAACCAAACTTAATACTATAATTGAAGATGATAAACTTGATTCACTCTCTTCATCTTCATCCTCCTACGGTGATAATGGTATTTCCATAGAAGGTTCCTATGGCTTCACAAAAGTAAGAAATAAATGATATAATCTTGGTTTTGGTAACCACCCTTTAAATTGAACACGTAACCTGTCGTATTTGAGTACGATTCATTTAAGAGTAAATAAATAAATCGTATAAAGTTATAATTTATAAAATAAAATATCTTTGAATGTTGAGTAATAGCATACATATGTATACTACTACACAACTACCTCTACCTCGAGTACATACTTCTATATAAAAGGTGGCATGATTGGCTTAAATGGATATAGGGATAAGTTACTATACCTAAATTGGAAAACTAAAAACCCACTCCAATTAAATCAAGAATATAAAAAAGAGAAATCTAATAATGATAGTTCCCTCAATGGATTAGCTACCCATCGAGAGAATAGAACAGCTATCATTATCAATGGTTCATTTATTTATATATTGATACAAATTATACGACTGATAAGTGTATAATAGAAATAGTGCATAATCAAATGGATGCCTACTTTCTGCAACCAAACATACAAACATCGATAAGATGTTCTATATTTGGGATCATATCTTATTCATTCACAGATGGGTTAAAAGAACCCGTTGAATCAATAAGAGGTCAAACATTACAAATACAGCGGCTCCACCTCCAAAGTTCGTTTTCCAGAGTAATGAATTCGCTTTTGTCGCCGATTAAAATTCGTTTTTTCTTATTTCAAAATTCGCTTTTTTATTGGTCAAAGTTCGTTTTTGTAAAGCTCCAAAGTTCGTTTTTACTTTACTCAAAATTCGCTTTTTTTAATTTTATAAATTTCATTTTATTATACAATAACCTTTTCAAATGAGTTTTTATTACGAAGATGGACAAGGAAGCATTGCTGATGAGCAAGGAAATGAGGCAATGGACTATGAGGAAGAGACTGATCCTTATAACGTTACTTCCTTGTTGACTGCCTCACAATATCGAATTCATCAGGGGCGCTTTCCCGCTAAAGTTACAGAAGAACTTGATGTCCAAATGGAAGAAGTTTCTGAGGAATTATCCAAAGATGTAGCAACCGGTAGAAAATATAATGTATATTCTGACCAACAGAAAGCAGTTTTCTACTATTTTAATAGAGTGAAGCTCTGGAATGCTGCTGCTTCAGGTCGAAAGGCTCAAGTTGAAATTCGTACTGCTCAAAAATGGGCAAAGCGTCTTAAAGAAGACCCAGAATGGAACATCTACGAAAAACAGACGAATATGTCAAACAGAAAACCACCGCAACTCCAAAACGAACATAAACAGCACTTGGTTCAATTTTTCGACAAGTTTCCTCAAGCTACCAGGCGAGATGCAGTAGATAGTTTAACAGAAGAGTTCCAGAATTTCAATTTAAAAGAAACTTCTGTAGGAAACTTCATTCTTTATGAGTGTAATTTAACCTTTAAAAGAGCTACTTTGCACCCTGTGGCTAGAAATAGCGCTGAGAACCTTGATAAACGTTATCATTGGGCTAAAAAATGGGTAGAGAACACGGATATGAATTATCTTAAAAATTGTGTTTTCGTTGATGAAGCTGGTTTTAATATCAACATGAGAAGCCCTAATGCTCGTTCAGTCAAGGGTACACCAGCAATAATAGAAACACCAACTACTCGTGCCATTACGCATACTATTTTAGGGGCTATCACAGCTCATGATGTTATTTCAATTCAAATCAGAGAACCACTTAAGCCAAAAAGAGTTAAAGTGGATGGAAGTCAAAAAAGAAAGAAGCCTGTGGCAAAACCTTTACGAAAAGGTACTGTTACAGGACACTATGCAAGATTCATATCAAAGACACTCGATGAGATGGATAAATTTCCTGAAATGAAAAACTTCTACATCGTCATGGACAACGCACCAATTCATACCTCAGATAGCATTAAAAATTTAATCGAGGCCAGAGGTTATAGAGCTATATATCTTCCTCCATATTCCCCAGAGCTTAATCCTATTGAAAACTTTTGGTCTATTGTCAAAAATTCAGTCAAGCGAAGTGCTTTTAAAGAAACAGAAGATTTGAAGACTAGAATTGCCGAAGCTAGTGAATGTGTCAGTAGAAAGACCCTTCATAACATTGCTTATCATTCTGTTAATAACTTTGAAAAATGTTTCAACAAAGAGCCACTTTAATAAACGCTATTGCTTTAATAATATTTTAAAAACGAATTTTATTAAAATTTAGAACGAACTATGAGGGTGTAAAAGCGAATTTTGAGCGAATTTTGAAATAAAAACTTTGGAGGTATCTTTCTTATTTCTGTTTACATATCCATTTTATTCCTTTTTTTCCTTTTCCGTTATTACCTGCTCACTTCTACGTGAACGTGTAGCCACTAATTTAATAAAATTAAAACAACATATAATAAAAAAGTAACTTTACTTTCTCAAATCATACTCAAATACCGGACAGAGTCGAACAACCGGGTTAGGCATCTGTAGGTACCCCCAAGGTGTACAAGAGGTGCAAATAAGTTTTCTACGTCATCTAAAATAATTTAAACGCAGGAGGTGTACAAATAGCAAATCCCCAGTCGTCTGTATCATTTATTATACGTTTACATTTTTTAACCTCATTTTCTTTAAGCGTGTTTTACTCAATTATGGAACTTAACTTTAAAAGGTCGGCAAGTAATTCTATTTTTTTGTTCATAACGTACTAATCATTTTCTGAACAGAAACCGCATTGATAACTAGCTTTGTTTTATACATTTTGCTCCGTATCCTTTGCCCGTTCTTCTCCCCATTATGATGAGCACAATGATGTTTTTTTTATTTTTTTTTTATTTCTTAACATTTTAGTTCTCATCATTTTCCGGACAGAAACCGCATTGATAACCAGCTTTGCTTCACGCATTTTGCTCCGTATCTTTTGCCCGTTCTTCTCCCCATTATGATGAGCACAATGATGTTTTTTTTATTTTTTTTTTATTTCTTAACATTTTAGTTCTCATCATTTTCCGGACAGAAACCGCATTGATAACCAGCTTTGCTTCACGCATTTTGCTCCGTATCTTTTGCCCGTTCTTCTCCCCATTATGATGAGCACAATAATGAAGAGTTTATGTTATTACGCAATTTGTCCTGTAACAAGTCATTTGTCTCACCGCCGTGGAAGGTAGCAATACTTTAATTTTCCAGGATATTATGTGGCATACAAAAATGGAAATCACAGCGATTTGTATCAAGCTCTGTTCTTCCCAACCAAGACTCAATCTATACGCTAACTTTTGAATGTCAAATTCTGAAAATGCTTGTTTTTTCTACTGAAAAAGCAAAGTGTAAAGTGTAATACCCGCTTTGAAAAATAACATTAAAAGTGTCGAGGACTTAGAATTATTTGAATGTTTTTATTTTTCAATTTACTGTAATAAATGCTCTTATTCTCTTATTTTTTAATGATTTATCCGTGTTACGCTTGTTTGGCAGTGAAAAGGTGAGCGATGTTAAGTAACCAGAGTAATTGGTGACAATTCATGTACGAACGTAATATAATAAGGAAACTTTACTGGAGTAATTGTTCTTGAAAATGAAAATATTTTTTTTTCAACATTTTGAAGAATAAACAACAAATGGTTTTCTGTCGTATTTTTATAATGTGTGAAATATCGAGTAAGCAAATCAATAACATAATTTAATTTTTTTATTAACGCTGAACAGATTCAGTTGTCATATTTTACAATGGAGCTGTACGACACGGTTGGAATCAGAAGGTTTTTATCTACAAGGATAAACTCCTCAGATGTGATTTCTGTCGACAAAGACATACTCATCGATTCCTAAGCGACTATTTAGTATCACTAAAATATATATTGTATACTATTATCTTACTTTTAACTGTATTAAATCCATCAATGTCTTTTCTGCATTTTTATATGTGTTGAAGGAGGTGGGCAACAATCCAACAGAGACACGCTCATATGGATAATATCCGTCACTAAATGAAACAACAAATGTTTCATAGCACAGACCTAAATGATAATAAAGAATATTAGTATATTTCCTAAATAAAACTCTGGAGAACAAATCTAGCTTTTTTTACCGTAAACAAGCACACCAAAAGTTGTAACTTCTATTGGTAATGATGCAGCCTTCAATCTTACGTGCAGCTGTCTCTTACATGTCTCTAATACCCTCGCACGAGCAACATCAACACATGATTTTGACGTCCCAACGGGCTTAATCTCTCCGTTACCCACTTCACAAAGGTCAGAACAAAAAACAAGGTCTGGCCGCGTAGAAATTGAATCGGGCATTTTTTGTTTGTTAATCCAGGTGGAAAAGTCCCTAGATATATAAATGATACCGTTAATATACATCTATGTAAACCTAACCGTATTAATTTGTGTTCAACTTACCATGAAACCGTTACATCATTATGTGGTGACCACAAAGAACAAAGTAACTCACTTACAGACTTAACTATCCAATCAATTTCACTTGATGGGCATTTAGTAGGCTTGGAATGATTCAGATATATCCCAACCAGAATATGGTGTAGAGCTACTTCATTAACGGTGTTGAGTGGGATGCCCTGTACATTAATCACGGTTCTGTTCTCCATTGCTTGCTCCATAGCTCTTACACATTGAATAATGTTCTTTGGTAACTTTTTAAGGGGCACTATATACTGACGATTGGCTGGATTGTTTGGATGTGATGTTTCAAATAAAGCAGATAGAAAAAGTCTTTTGTCAATATCTGATGGTTTTAAAAGCTTTTCAAAGGCAAGATTGTGAGTATTATCATATATCGACTTTACATTTGAATTGCTAGTAACCATTTCTTTCTTTCCTTCGGAGATAATATTTAATTCACTGAGTGTCATCGACCAAACGTAACCTACAATACACCAAGCAGACGATACATTGGTCATTGTTTCCGACTCCTTTTCTTTATAAGAACTATCGACGTCGTTGTCACTGTAAATGATCTGTAAAAAAGGGGTACTTTGGGCTGAAACATCATTAGACTGTACACTAGATTTGGCTGTGGTATCTACACTAGAACTGTCTATGGGTTGTACATTAGACCCGAAATGTTTTGGTTGTATAGTATCAGATTCCGTTGCTTCTTGGACATAGTGAGCTGTCTCTTTTCCTTTTTTTTTCTAAATCGAGGCATGAATTAATTATTATAAATAATTACTATTTTTAATTGTATACCTTATTAGTACTGCCCTCGGCTTGTGGCCCAGCCACTGATTTTGCAATAGAATCGTTTTCTTTTTCATAACCTTCTAAAAGTGCAAAGATTCTTTTGCCTTTAAGGGATTGTATCATATTTTCTTTTGCTTTTTTTACTCCTTCAGCTAGTAAGTCAATCCAGTTTACTTCTACGGAATCTACGATAAGTGCATCGTCTTTGACTTCTGAAGTAAATCGTCGTATCCACATCCTTTTAATTCCTTCCACTGAAGTTCGTTTGTGTGTGATGATGTCACTGATAACAAGTCCTTCATTCATACTTATGAATGCAGATAGTTGAGGGGTAATTGACATTCGGCGCGTGTATAGTATGTATCTGGCTATAGCTATATATATGTATATATATATTTGTTGTTAGTTCAGCGAAAATTCTATTTTCTTTTAATCTGACCAACCTTCTTTATAATCTTTAGTCATAATATCTGTATAAATTGAAAGAATTTTTTGTTTGGGATAAATAGGCAAAAGAGAAGTAACTCCAGAGTACTGAATTCGCTGAATTCGCTTTTGTCGCCGATTAAAATTCGTTATTTTTTTTTATTTCAAAATTCGCTCAAAATTCGCTTTTACACCCTCATAGTTCGTTCTAAATTTTAATAAAATTCGTTTTTAAAATATTATTAAAGCAATAGCGTTTATTAAAGTGGCTCTTTGTTGAAACATTTTTCAAAGTTATTAACAGAATGATAAGCAATGTTATGAAGGGTCTTTCTACTGACACATTCACTAGCTTCGGCAATTCTAGTCTTCAAATCTTCTGTTTCTTTAAAAGCACTTCGCTTGACTGAATTTTTGACAATAGACCAAAAGTTTTCAATAGGATTAAGCTCTGGGGAATATGGAGGAAGATATATAGCTCTATAACCTCTGGCCTCGATTAAATTTTTAATGCTATCTGAGGTATGAATTGGTGCGTTGTCCATGACGATGTAGAAGTTTTTCATTTCAGGAAATTTATCCATCTCATCGAGTGTCTTTGATATGAATCTTGCATAGTGTCCTGTAACAGTACCTTTTCGTAAAGGTTTTGCCACAGGCTTCTTTCTTTTTTGACTTCCATCCACTTTAACTCTTTTTGGCTTAAGTGGTTCTCTGATTTGAATTGAAATAACATCATGAGCTGTGATAGCCCCTAAAATAGTATGCGTAATGGCACGAGTAGTTGGTGTTTCTATTATTGCTGGTGTACCCTTGACTGAACGAGCATTAGGGCTTCTCATGTTGATATTAAAACCAGCTTCATCAACGAAAACACAATTTTTAAGATAATTCATATCCGTGTTCTCTACCCATTTTTTAGCCCAATGATAACGTTTATCAAGGTTCTCAGCGCTATTTCTAGCCACAGGGTGCAAAGTAGCTCTTTTAAAGGTTAAATTACACTCATAAAGAATGAAGTTTCCTACAGAAGTTTCTTTTAAATTGAAATTCTGGAACTCTTCTGTTAAACTATCTACTGCATCTCGCCTGGTAGCTTGAGGAAACTTGTCGAAAAATTGAACCAAGTGCTGTTTATGTTCGTTTTGGAGTTGCGGTGGTTTTCTGTTTGACATATTCGTCTGTTTTTCGTAGATGTTCCATTCTGGGTCTTCTTTAAGACGCTTTGCCCATTTTTGAGCAGTACGAATTTCAACTTGAGCCTTTCGACCTGAAGCAGCAGCATTCCAGAGCTTCACTCTATTAAAATAGTAGAAAACTGCTTTCTGTTGGTCAGAATATACATTATATTTTCTACCGGTTGCTACATCTTTGGATAATTCCTCAGAAACTTCTTCCATTTGGACATCAAGTTCTTCTGTAACTTTAGCGGGAAAGCGCCCCTGATGAATTCGATATTGTGAGGCAGTCAACAAGGAAGTAACGTTATAAGGATCAGTCTCTTCCTCATAGTCCATTGCCTCATTTCCTTGCTCATCAGCAATGCTTCCTTGTCCATCTTCGTAATAAAAACTCATTTGAAAAGGTTATTGTATAATAAAATGAAATTTATAAAATTAAAAAAAGCGAATTTTGAGTAAAGTAAAAACGAACTTTGGAGCTTTACAAAAACGAACTTTGACCAATAAAAAAGCGAATTTTGAAATAAGAAAAAACGAATTTTAATCGGCGACAAAAGCGAATTCATTACTCTGGAAAACGAACTTTGGAGGTGGAGCCGCTGTATGTTCTGCCGAAGCTAATTAACCATAATTCATGTTATGCCCCTTTTGACAGCTACCGTTACACATTATCTTACTGGTTCTTTCTACTCCGAAAAACACAATAAGAAGTGTTCCCGGATCCTTTGATCTAGGACAATGTTAATTGAAGTCAATTCTAACGAGTAGAATTCATTTAACAAAAGGCGGGAAACTGAGTATAGATTTATTCCAAAACCAGAAAGGTTGACTCACTAACTTCCAGGGGCAGTTGTTCAATATAAAAGGATTGATTATTTTATAGCAGCAGAGTTCTTTAGTTTATTTTTTACCTATAATAAAAAATACACATTTATCTCATTATTTTGACCTGGTGCTATTTTATCAAATACCACATAACCATTGTCATCATTTTTATCCCCGTCTTAATATCATTGTCTCATATAACATTATAATAAACATCCTTAGTTTTCAACTAGATAAAATCTATTTATGCAAAACTCCTATACAATAGTAGATTTGTAAAACTACTGCCCTATACAAATCACTGTTAGTAAGTATTTGTCAAAAACGGAACACATCTCTGGCAAAACCGGTACTGATCTTGGATGACATATATGCATATATCACTCTCTATGTCCCTCACCAAGATCAATGCCAAGTTTGTAGTACTAAATCATTAGTCCCAGCCGACGAAGCTATAGTGTTCAAAGATTGAAGAAAAAAAAAAAAAACCTGTCACCCAACGGCTAATACCATGATTTAAGGTTTTGATCTAACCATAAAGCCAGAAATTTTACAGTGCCTTTTCGTGAATCACAATACTGAATACCAAAAGTGGTTTTGTGGTTCAAACCATTGTCAAAATGATACATATCCAGCCTTGGTGAGTCATATTGTTCAGTAAGGGGCATTCTCTGTGAGCCATATGGTTTAGCGCCAGTGACGGTTTTTTAGCTGAGTCAATATTTTTTTTTTTTGTTTTTTTTTTCGAACCCTATTTTCTCGCGTTGGGGGTGATGTTCCATTCTTTTTTCTTCTTTCCAAAAAAGATATCATAAAAAATGTCAGCTCCTGCTCAGGATCCCGTAGAGGAAGTCACCCAAAAGGTCGAAGAACTTTTCTTTGAGTATGTAAAACCATAATAAAACGTCAAATACTTATTTTTCTTTCTTTTTATAGCGATGCCGGAAAGCCCATTACCAAGAAGGCTTTCAAGAAGCTCCAAAAGGACAAGGAGAAGGCTGAAAAGAAGGCCGCTACTGCCGCCAAAATTGCTGCCGAAAAGGCTGAAAGAGACGCTGCTAATGTCGTAAGTTTTTTTTTTTATTGTGGTGTGTTTACGGGAAAAGCAGGTATTGACGTCCATACTAGGATTATTCTACCGAACGTTACGGAAAGCTCCCCATGAACCAATCTCAAACTCGTTCCGGTAAGGATTCAAGGTATAATAGTGAAAAAGGGGAACAGCGTGATTCATGAAATTTACATGGTAGGTATTAAGTACGAGGATATTGATACTATTGACGCTTCTCGTGCTGGAGAAAGTGTCACTGTTCGTGTTCGTGTCCAAACCTCTCGTGCCACTGGTGGTAAGATGTGTTTCTTCGTGTTCCGTCAAAACGTATCTACCATCCAAGGTATTATCACTGTCGATGAGGAGACCATTTCCAAGCAAATGGTCAAATTCTGTGTTGGTATCTCTGCCGAATCAATTGTTTTGGTTCAAGGTAAGATTGTTAAGCCTGTCGAGGAGGTCAAGAGTTGTACCGTCAGCTGTGCCGAACTTGCCATTGAAAAGATCCATATTGTTTCTGATGTCAATGTCCGTCTTGCCTTCTCTTTGGATGATGCTACTCGTCCTGAGTCTTCTTATGACGAAGATGCTCAACTCTCTCGTGTCAACCTTGATACCCGTCTTAACAACCGTGTTCTCGATCTCCGTACCACCACCAATCACGCTATTTTCCGTTTGCAATCTGCTGTTTGTTTGCTTTTCAGAGAGTTCTTGACTGAACGTGGTTTCATGGAAATCCATACTCCCAAGTTGATTGGTGCTGCTTCTGAAGGTGGTTCCAATGTATTCAAGGTCAACTACTTCAAGACCAACGCTTTCTTGGCCCAATCTCCCCAACTCTACAAGCAAATGTGTATCGCTGCTGATTTCGGTAAGGTCTTTGAAATTGCTCCCGTTTTCCGTGCTGAAGATTCCAACACTCATCGCCACATGACTGAATTCATGGGTCTCGATATGGAAATGGCTTTCAATGAACATTACCACGAAGTCTTGGAAGTTTTAGAAGAACTTATTGTATACTTATTGACTAACCTCAAGTCTCGTTATGCCAACGAAATTGAGATTATCAAGAAGCAATACGAGTTCGAGGATTTCGAATTCTTGCCCAAGACCCTTCGTCTTCCTTTCTCTGAAGGTGTAAAGATGTTGCAAGAAGCTGGTGTCCAAGTTGGAGAGTTCGAGGATTTGAGCACTGCTAATGAAAAGTTCTTGGGTAAGCTTGTGAAAGATAAGTATCACACAGATTTCTATGTTCTTGATAAATTCCCCTTGGCTATTCGTCCTTTCTATACCATGCCTGATCCCGAGAACCCTGGTTATTCCAACTCTTATGATTTCTTCTTGCGTGGTGAGGAGATTTTATCTGGTGCTCAACGTATTCACGATGCTGACTACTTGACTGAACGTGCAAAGGCTCACGAAGTTGATGTTTCCACCATCCAACCTTACATTGATGCCTTCAAGATTGGTGCTCCTCCTCATGCCGGTGGTGGTATTGGTTTAGAGCGTGTTGTTATGCTTTTCCTTGGTCTTGGTAACATCCGTCGTTCCAGCTTGTTCCCTCGTGATCCTAAGCGTTTGGAACCTTAAATATTCTCTCATAAAAATAAAATGTAATATGACAATGTGCTTTTTTTTTATTATAATTAATTACAAAAGAAAAGACTCTATGATCTTCTTTTCTTTGATTTACCACCCTTTTTACCTCTTGCTTTCGAGAACTTATTATTTCCTTTATGCTCACCATCGAATAATCCGTGGAAGTTGTCTTCATTGTCGTCATCTTCTCCGCCTTCTCTAGCACGCTTACTTGCACCTTCATACGCTTCACCCTTATTCTTCTTGCGGTTAAGTACGTTACGATAACGTTCATTTTCTTGTTCTTCAATGTTCTCTAAGCCAATCAAATTGGAGAAATCGTTCAAGTTCTAAAACAAAAAAAAGCACATCAGTACCACAAGAAAATATCGTAGAATGCAAACACTTACATCGAATTCACTCTCGAAACGCATCTTCTTATTTGAGTTTAATCTTTGCTTTTCCTTACGGGTAACAGCAAGACGAACATAATTGTCTTCTTCGTAACGATCTTTTTCGGCAATAATACCATCGATTTTATCACCATAACCTGTACCTTCATTCACACCACCAAATACGCCAATTTCTTCAGGATTCTCGGACATTTCAGTCATTAGATCCTTCATCAAACGAGATCTAGATGCCTTCTCCTTCATACGAGCATCATCTCTCTCCTTTTTTCCACTCTTTCTACCAGCGTTTTCATCGTAGTTAACTGGTGCAAGTTTGGGTGGTCTATATACACCTGCGGCATTGGTATCTTCATCATCGTCTTCTTCATCATCATCGTTATCCTTATTAAGCAAGTTCAATGGATTGGGCTTGAATGCAAGAGGATCTGCAGCAACTGCTTGTGAGGTAGTGAGAGCTGCCTTTTCTTCATTCTTTTGTGTAGTTTCGACAACAGCTGCTCTAACCAATTTGTCGATTTGGTATTTAAGTTTGTTTTCAATAGGCTTCATTTTATCAAGAATAACTCGAAGTTCGACAAGTGATTCAATGACTGGACTGTTTTCAACTTGCTTTCCTGAAATTTTGAGATGAACAAAGTAGGCGAGTTGAAGAATATATTGAAGCATAACTTGATATTTGACCTCAAGAAAGGAAACACCCTTTGATGTTTTGATTTGCTCTTCGTCAATTCTATTCAACTAGTTAATACCGAAATCTGTTTAGTATGACATGGTCCTTACTTTTGCTTGAGTGGTTTTAATTGGTTCTTCATGTCAATAATCTTTGCTTTAAGATCTTTAATGAGCTTGGTAAACTCTACTACTTCTATAAAACAAAAACTTGTTACTATTTCCAAACAATGAGAAAAAAAGACATGCATACCATCAGCAGTGTTTTCGGCTCCGATTTCAACAGGCTTTTCCATTGTTGCAGTTAAAGCCATGATCGATTAGTTTTGTGTTAAAAAAAGAACAAAAAAAAAAAAGGCTCGAATTGAAAAAGGGATATGGTAAAAAAAATGAAGGATTACCGGTCACAACCGCGGCATTTGTAAACACTGTACATCACGAATTAGGAAAACAGACACCTATTTCTCTTAGCTGCACCGGAGCGGAGGTATAAGATCACCTACAGATGACTTTTTTTCAGCATTAATCTTTTTTTAACTCTTTCATACAAAAAATGTCTAGTAGTGTAGCTATTTTGGGAGGAGGCATCTCTGGGTTGTCTGCCGCTTATTATTTAGCTCGTTTAGCACCTTCCAGTACAAAAATCACCTTGATTGAAGGCAAGAAGCGTGTAGGTGGCTGGATCGAAAGTCGACGCGAGTCGTCTATCTTGTTCGAAGCAGGACCTCGCACGTTACGACCTCAAGGGGAAACAGGCACCATTCTTTTAGAAATGGTAAAGAGACATTGCATTAGGAGTACAACAATAGGAACTGAAGTTTTTTATTGTCATAGATTCAACATTTAAAACTAAATGACGATAGATTATTATGCGTGTCACAAACTCACCCTTCGGCACAACACCGTTATATTTACTACGACGGGCACATCAATACACTTCCTTCCGACGTATCGTCCATGCTCTTCAAGAAACCCCCTGTGCTCAAGTCTGTGTTATTAGCAGGACTGTTGGAACCTTTCCGCGCGTCTCGGTTCACCAAGGAAGGAGTACCAAAAGACGGACAAGAGGATGAGTCAGTCTATTCCTTTATTTCCCGCAGGTTCAACGAACACACGGCGATCCATCTCATGGGCGCATTGACGCATGGTATTTATGCAGGTGACGTCAAGACACTTTCTGTGCAATCCACATTCCGTATGTTGTACGAATCCGAGAAGAACTACGGCAGTGTAGTGAAAGGGATGATGAAGGGAGCAGGTAACACAGCTAGTATGCGAGAAAGAGGTATGGCGGTTCGTGCTAGAGCCGAGGATCCCGACTGGTTTAGCCGGATGGAGAAGATGAACCTGTTGGGCTTTAAGGACGGCATGGAGACTTTGCCCGAGCATCTATTAGCTTACCTGAAGAACTGTCAGAATGTGGAGATCATCACGGAGGATGCTGTACAGTCTATCACCGTGCCTGAGAATAGCAAGGATGAAAGCAAGGTAAAAAAAAAAAAAAAAAAAAATACATAACCTCATCCAGCGATGCATGTTATTAAACCTTGCATTAATGTAGATTAAAACAAATGGCGGCACAGAATTTCATGCACAGCATATTATATCAACGATCCCTTCGTTCCGCCTGGACAAATTAATCTCACAACATAAATTGCCACATCTCTTACATAACCCAGCGTGCGATGTAGCTGTTGTGAATCTTGCTTACTCACAGCAACAATTAACACATGATGGTTTTGGGTTCCTTACACCGCATCGTGACACCAAATACCCAATACCTGTGCCGGGAACTCTCGGTGTGATTTTTGACTCTAATGTTCTGCAACAGGATAAGGCAACCAAAGTGACAGCCATGTTGGGAGGTGCGGATTGGAACGATGCGTTTAACGTAGGTATCGATGCGTTGGATCCACAAGAAGCCTTTGTCAAGGCGAAAAAGGTAATGAGCGCCTTTTTAAATATCGAGGAAGAGCCAAGCCAATCCATGGTGAGCTTACAGAAACAGTGTATACCGCAGTACTTGGTGGGTCATGAAGCACGTATGAGACAACTGCATCATGCTTTAACAGACCAGTATGGTCATGCATTGAGCGTAACAGGTGCGAGTTACATGGGGGTTAGCGTACCTGATTGCATCAAAAATAGTCGTATGTTAGTGGAAGAACTGCTTGTTTCAGGTGCCCTTGGATCGCGAGAAAAGGTCGTGACAGGACTTGGTAAAACCATGATAAATGATATGAAAGACAGTGTACGATTAAGTAAAGGCAACTCAAGTGTCATTATGATGTCGTAATTTTTTTTTATATTTTTTTTTATTTTATTTTTTTTTAGTACATGGGGGGGGATAAATTTTTTTTTGTATTTTTTTATAAATAATTTTTTCAAGATTGTTCTTGCTTAACGTTTTGCCTCTGTACAGTAGGAGAGTTGTTGGTATTTTGTTGTTGTTGTTGAGGCTGTTGTTGTTGTTGCTGTTGGTTGTTGGCCCAGTAACCTTGAGAGTTGCCAGGATAAGGTTGACCTTGTCCCTGGTAAAATGGCTGTTGGCCATATTGTTGTTGAGGGGGATAAGGTTGGCTTGGCTGAGGAAGGTTGCCTTGGAAACCAACGGGATATCTTTGTTGGTTATAAGGAGGCATAGCCATCTGCTGCTGCTGCTGTTGTTGTTGTTGTTGTTGTTGTTGCTGCTGCTGCTGCTGCTGCTGCTGCTGCACTTGTTGTTGTTGTTGCACTTGCTGTTGTTGATAGCTATTGGCAGGAGTCACCGTGGGGAGAGGAGGAGGAGGAGGGGCAATGTTGGAGGGTCTGATGATGGTAGGGGAAGGCTTTAATAACGGACTTGAGGTTGATGCTGATTGAGGTGATAACTGATCATCCAATTTAGTCTCCGGTATCTATAAATGGAGTTTAACATTATGCGAGAAAGGGAAAGGGGTGTGTACGCGTATAATATGCTTACATCTTGGACGGTAGGATCAGGTGTGTTTAAGCATGTCTGAATAAGATTTTTGCCTTCTGGTTTCGTGACGATAGGCTGTAATTTAGTTGTGGTGAAAGTGTAAACAAGGCCTGTTTCGGAGACGACTAACAATAAGACCTGTGTACCGGTCAAGGTAGATAACTCATATGCCTTCTTCATGATACCCGCCTTACGCTTAGAAAAAGTAATGTGTCTTCTGTTCTTATCCTCAATATACTCAATTTTAATCTTTCTTCTGCCGTTTCTCTTTACGGGTTTGACTTCGGAATCGTCCGATTCTTCTGGATCTAATCCTTCATTCTGTCTCTTTTGTCTACATATAAAACAGGGTGTTAATTCACGCGCGTGTGCACACTCCCACCCCCGTCTTAGCCCTCCCCTATCAACGACTCTCTCTTTTATTGCTAGGGGAGCTAATTTTGTATTTGATTTTTTTTGATTTTTTTTTACCCTGCTGGCAACATTTGTGTTTGAATAATAAAAAAGGGGAGAAACAAAAACAAAGGGAATATCCCTATTTAGCAAAAAAAGAAAAGAGAAAAAAAAAAAAGAAATCTTGTGGCTTATGAACTGAAATTTCAACTTGCGCCTCAAAATGGGCGTTGTGAAAATACTCTTTATCCTCCCACAACCATGGCAGACTTGTCCAACGAAATCAACTTGATCACCTCTCGTCTCTCTACCAAACTCTTGACTTTGGAAGCAGACCTTCAGCGCTGGAACGACTACAAAACCGATTATGACGCTTTAGAAACCCAACTCAAAACTCTGCCCGATACCACCTCCAAAAGTGCCATGGTATGCCGCCCCATAAAAAAACTGTGTGTCCATGTTGCTGAAATAACCCTTATAAAAGATCCCTTTAGGAAAGCTCGCTTTTATGCCCGGTAAATTAATTCACACCAACGAGATACTCGTCCTCTTGGGTGACCAGTATTACGCTGAACGCTCTGCAAAGCAAGCTGTGGAAATTCTAGGACGTCGTAGAGAAGGTACCTTGGTCGCGCACGCGCACACATGCTTATTTATACTCACATACCATAGTCGTCAATGAAAACCTTCGTCTTGCTGAGGCTCAATTGAACAGCTTTAAACAAAAGACGGCTCCCATGCTCGACGCCGGCTTGCTTCCTACTTCCGACCCTCAAGTAAATGCTTTCTAAATTTATGCATCTTTTTTTTTTTTTTTTCCTAACTCGTATGTCACATAGATGAACGAAGAAGGTTTACCTATCATGGATATCCGTGAAGAACTGCCTTCCGATTACGAAGAAAAAGAGTTACAAAAGAAGCTATTACAGGACAAGAAAAAAACTTCTGCACCCACCAACCAATTACCCGAATCCGTACTTCGCGCTAGAGAAATGATGAAGGAAGCAGACGATAAAATCAACAAGCAGAAAAAATTGAAGGATGATGCAGAGAACAAGGCTCTTTTCGACCTCTTGCGTGACTTGGAAGAAGAAGAAGAGGAAGAAGAAGACTCAACTGTTGTTACAAACACCGCAGAAAGGATAAAACAAAATCTACAAGACGATGACGATTTTTCGGACGAGGATGACGATAGGTACGATACTGAGATTGCAGACAATATGTTTGATCGCTTTGACGATGATGAGGAGTATCCTTTAGATGGCGTAGTGGATCAAGAAGATTTTTCTTGCTATGACGAACTTCCTCCTCACATCCCTGCTGCATCCATCCAAGAACTCGTTGATGAAGAAGAGGTCAACGAAAGAAGCACGCCTAAATTAATCACCAAGCGCAAACCTAAAGCAGTAGATCTCCTCATCGAGAAACCCATTGAGGAACACGTCGAGGAACCCAAAAAGATGTCCAAATTTAAACTGGCTCAATTAGAAAAGAAGAATAGTGTAGAACCCACTGTCAAGGAGAATGCCGGTCAAAGCTCTTTCACCGTTGAAAAGCCCAAGAAATTCTCTAAATTTAAGCTTTTACGTCAACAGCAACCAGATCAACCTAGACCTAAAGTCGTCCAATCACCCATCGAGTCCAAAGTCAAGGAAGTAGTCACCGAAACACCCGTACAGCAACAGCATGAAGAAGAAGAATACCACCCTGAAGCATCTATCGATTCTTTAATGGCAGAGCCTACTAAAAAGAAGCAAACTTTACCTGTCGAAAACAACGGCATCCCTAAAGTCGTTTCCAAACCCAAAAAGATGTCTCGTTTTAAACTTGCACGACAAAAGGTCGAACCACCAACACCAACTCAAGAAGAGGTGATCACACCCATCAAAGAAGAACGTATCAAGCCAAAGCGCACTGTGACTTGGGACTCCAATACATCCGTACGTGACCACGATAATACCTTGGCTCCTTCTGTCGTATCGGAAACTGCCAGCTATTCTCAGCCCATGAAGAACGAAGGAAAGAGCCCCATGGTGAGATCTGCCGCTAACCTATTCCGTGCCGTACAACACACCCAAGACCAAGCCGTGGATGACTATCCTTCGTTGGATGAGGTGAATGATACAAAGGTAGATTTACATGAACTTATCAAGGTAGCTCGTGATTCTTCTGAAGCTTTTTGGAGGCCCAACGATGGTTCCGAAGCTCTTATTCCCATGGTCAACGAAGATGATAGTGAGGATGAAGAACCAGAGGGTATCATTGTTGCCAAGAAGAACAAGATGGATAACAAGATCATGAAGGGTGCTGTCATGGAGCGAGATATTGTTCCTGTGGATTTGGAAGCGGTTGAAGAAGACATGGATATTCGCGAGGTAATAAGGCATGCGGGATAAGGAGGGGGGATATTTTTACTTAACTATGTTGAGAATAGATTACATCGAGTTATCAACAAATGAGACAAAATATGTTGGCTTCAACAGGTGGTCTTTCGTTTGCTACAAAGCCTGAATTTGAAGTCTTTGATGAAGAGCTACCGTTACCAAGAAAGAAGGGAGAAGAAGTGCCAGTGGAAGAGACTCCCAGGAGAATGTCGAGATTTAAGGCTGCAAGATTAGGTATGCAATTAAATGAAGAAGGCGAGTACGAGTAGTTTTTTTTTTTTTTTTTTTTTTTCTATAATAATAAAAGATTCGCATACTTGTTAAATAGAGGCTGTGGCACGCTGTAATGTGTATTAAGGCAAACGCACGAGCAGTTTTTCTTTTTTCTTTTTTTTGGGCAAGATCAACTATAAACAAAGATTTGCTAGATGATAGAGTAGCACAGAACGTGCATATCAATAATCAGCTTAAAATGCATGCACAAATAAGATGGTCATCACCTAGCTGAATACAGCAAGATGCTAACGGTGGTTCTGAGATGAACACTAGTGATAATCAGTTTAAAAAATAAACGTTTTTATTTTATCCTGAAAAAAAAAAAAAAAGGGTTGACAAAAGAAAAAAAAAAGAGGGGAAATGATGGGGAGAAAACTATATAAAAAAAAGGGGGGAAAAGTGAAGATGAATATGTATAAGTGAGAATTAATCTTCGTCCTCATCACTGCTTTCGTTATCTCTCAACCAAGCAACAAAAGGTTCCAACTGCTTCAAGAAGAGAGTTTTACCTTGAGCAAGATGAGCTTTATCGTTCCAATAGAGAATAGCGTTATCGGAAAGGACATCGTTCTTGTAAAGAGTTTGAACAATGCGGTGGAAGAACTTGGTCAACTTGACGTCTTCGTAACAGGTGGATTGAACCTTTTGCAAGAGAACAATTTCTGTCTTGGGTGAAGTAGAGAAAGACTCCAAAACCTTGGTCCATTGACCAATGGCACGCAAAACATGAGACTCGATTTGGTCGGCACGAGCTCCCATTAAATCAATCGTGTTGATCATGGATTGCCAAATGATGGGGATAACATCAGCCTCGGTAAGACTGGCCTCCTTCATGTTACCCTTGATGAAACTGACAACCTCAGCATCAGATGAATCACCCAATAAGAGTTCAGACAACTCGTTCAAAAGACTACCCTTCATGGAGTTCTTCTTGTTTCTGCGGTAGTATTCTACCAACTCCTTCATATCCTCAGCCTCGAAATGACGGACAAGACAATCCTCATCACGCTTGTTGGGAGGGAAGAAATCAATGATACGAGAGTTCAAACCTTCACTGGCCAAAGAACGACCTAATTGTTCAATGTTTTGGGTATCCAATACGGTACGGAAAACAGTGGTGGTGAAATCAAGAGCATGACCATCTTTGACGAGGTAATCTTGAAGAAGTACCTTCAAGACAGAAGAAGGTACAAGTTGGTTACAGATAAAGAAACCAGTAGATTTGGCCAACTTGGAGTTTTCTTCGGGTTGCCACTTGTTGATAAATTGCAAAATGTTTTGAAGAGTCTCTCCAAAGATTCTTTGCAAGTATTTATAACGACGGATTAATTTGTTGAATACTTCAACGTACTTCTTGATCACGGAGGCATCATCTTCTGCTGCAAATAAGCAGAAAGGGCTTCGCTCAGCATCATCATCAATAATTCCTCCAGGTTCTATTTGCCCTGTATGTATCAGTGTGTGTCCCTCTTTCTGACATGTGTAACTTACCTAAAATACCACCAGTAATAAGAATTTCGAAAAGTGAATCACCGTATTTACGATATTCAAGTGTGTTTCCAAGAATGTCAAGTTTGGCTGAGATGGCTTCAAGATCACCACCTTTAATAGTCTTTAATTGAGCGAGTAATTGATCTCTGAAAACTATAGTAAACAAAAAAGTTAGGTAAACAAAAGATCTCCTTTTTCTCTCTCTCATACATACTCTCAGGCTCGTGCTTAGCGTTTGCTTTTTGAACACCCTAAAAAGATGAAAAAAAAAAAAGTTTAAGATGGAACTCTAATAAAAAAACTTTTTATTTTTAGATGTAAAAAAACTTACTTTTCTTTGTTTAATTCTTACACCATGCAAGACGGGTTTGGGATTGGTAGAGGCCTGGGATTGGGTAGAATTCATGTATATGCTAAAAAACGATCTCTTTTTCTTGAAGTTCGAAGCGAATTAAATCTGTATTAGAGAACAAGAAAAAAAAAAAGAAATTTTTCACACCCCATTTCTTTTTAATCACTTTGGGCCCTTTCTGTGCTGTGACGTAGCTATGGGTTGCTCTGACTGCTTTTTATTTCTCACCTCGCACCCAGACTTTGGGTACAGTATTTAGTCTAAAAAGAGACGATTGCAAATTTGATTTGAAACATCGGTTGAATCTTGTGGATGATCTGACTCTTGTTAACTGTTCAACTATTTGTGTTGTATTGTATAGTTAACTTCCAATTATGTCTGCGTGGTTGGATCATGGCATAGACTCAATCAGAGTCCCGTAACAATAGGATTGTTTACCAGACTTATTTTTACATCAGCATGATCTGACAAGTGCTAAGCTAGTAGTTTATCCGCATATGACAGAATTGTAAACTGACGATGCGACGATTTGAAAACCAGAAAAAAAAAAAAGAAAAATTGTACCAGCAACAGAATTGACAAAACATGAATATAAAGACAGTTAAATACATGTGATGAGAGCCATTTCGCTATCCTAAGGTCTTTTGTTCTTACTATAAGTTTTATTAGAATTTAACAACCTCTCTACTACATAAATCATGCAGATGTTCCGTAAGAGGAAAGAATACAAAGCGCTATAGTCATGAACAAAGTTGCTATCAAGAGAAAGGTGAAGCAGCCAGGAGCTTTAGGATGTTAATAGGCCTTCAGATTCATATGCTCATGCTTCTAAAAAATGATAATTCATTAAAAGTATCATATTCGTCAAAATAAGTTTTAGCAGATACTTTCATCATTGACTTCAATGAAAACACAGAACAGACGTTTGCATGGTGCCAACACAGGAGGCGTGGGCTACACAATGGTGAATTCCTTCTCTTGAAGAAACAAAGAAAAAAAAAAAGAAAAGGACGCAGAAACGAATGCTTACATGCTACCAACAAAGGAGTTGAACACGACACAATGTTGGATTCTTGTGGTGATCCACATACTATCTTTATAATAACACCTCAGAAATAGCATGATTATCACGGTAACACAATTATTCATTTTAGATATTTGTTATTGTTACTGTTATCAACTCTCTCTAAAATTATTTATTAAAACAAGCCCCTTGACATTCTAATATAAATATCCCTCTAAAAACATCTTTTAAAAGGATAACTTTTCAACTCATAATAAACATTTATAAGCAGTCTCAAAGTACTTGAACTTGTTTTTATTTCTTTTTTTATTCAATCCTAAAACACCACAAGAGGTAACCAAAGTTTTTTTCTGGAGCATCAATTGTTGACTATCTCCAATATTACTATTAAGTTTTCAAGTGCTAATTGTGTTAACTGTGTTTAATAATTGTAGAAAAGAAATATATCAGTAATTTTTACTCTGATATATTTATTAAATAACTACCAGTCATGAAAAACCTTCAACTTGTTTGGTTTGAGACAACTTTCATTTATCTTGATGTAGAGTCATCACTAATTAACAAATTTTCGATTCAAGACTTATGACTACGCTCGTACAATTAGAACTCAGCTTATTCTGAGGGGAAATAAGTAAAAAGCCTAGTGGAATGTTTCGGACTTGAAATTTTGATTACTTTACACAAAAGCTTACAGGAAAATTATATTGATAGAGGTATAAAGATGGACAAAATTACGTCTGTATGACGGGTAAGTTGTTTTAAATGATCTACTTTTGTGCATGTATATTCCAGAATTGATAAGAGTCCGTTTTTTAGGGATTGAACCTCAGAACGGAGAGAAGAAACTAAGCAATTAATTAATGATATAGCCAAACACGCCAGTGACGAAGACGATAGTGTCAGGCCCAGTATTCTAGATGATTCGGATGGTTACCAAACTAGTAGTCTGGTCCGTACTAGCCTGGCACATACCGGCATTGACAAGTACACTCCGGTTGAGAATGACGTTGACATGGATATTCCGGTGGAACTTAAAATCAGACTCATGAAGACCAAGAACCAGCTTCCGCCTCAAGAACAACTTGGAGACGATGTCGGGGAAGCGGAACTAGTAGGAACATATTTAGACCCCATTTTTCATAATCCTGAAAACAACAGGCAATTTCGATGGTCAGTAAAACACCAATGCTATTTTATATATACCCAAATTTAGGTTAAGTACAGGTGCTGAAGATACAGAGTCACAAAGACCTGATGGTAACATATTCCAATTAGAACAACGCAGAGTTCAATTCTCTACTGGCTGTGTTGAAGTAAAACCTGACAAAACTCGTGCTCAAACTCGTAAAATCCATGAAGATACATTACGATTGGTTAATTTCTGCAAGGATACTATTGATAAGCAAAACGCTGAATCGATGATCTCTGTGCAAGTATTTAGTAAGTCCGAGGTCGAAATACTAATTCTGTACGTTTTTAACTTTTTTTTCCATGATAAAAGATATTATGTTTCTATTTACTTCATCTCTCTTGAAGCCAATGGATTATATTTAATAGTCGAGCTTTTCTCTTTTAAGGTACCTAATGTATTTCTGAACTACCTCTGTTCGTGATGAATCTTGATCAACTCAAACAAATAATGTTAAGCCATGAAACGCACTGTATATTCTCTAATGAAAACAGAACATCTAGAAGAAGATCCTCCAGTCAACAGGTATCTCTTCATGAAATCATCAACGCCAAAAAACCTAAGAAACTTCGTCCGTCTTTAGCTTTTAAATAACTGTCAAGATTAAAGCGCTCGTTTCATCATAATATAAATAACAGCTTTTCCTCAAATTAATCTATAAGTTAATATAAATTCTTCGCCTTGTAACTAATTATTTACTAAGAGTATTAATTGATAATGATGATTAGTTATAAATGGAGCACTTTTTATGATAAGGTGTATAATTACAGGACAAGTCATTTCAACAGTTCTAATTGCTGCTTAAAAAATAATCTTGATGTACCCAGACTCATCGCGCAGCTCCACCTCACCGGGAACAACATCATGTAGGATGTTTCATCATGCAGCAGACAAAAAGTTGTATATATGACAACAATGTTCTTCATAGGAATTATAGGTGCCTCGTTATGATTTTTAAAAACGTGCTGCGATTTATATATTTAACGATAATGCTAACTCAAGTCTGACCAATTGTTCCTCAATGACCAACCCTGCTCTTAGTAAAACATCAATTTTATGCAGTGCCATTTAAAGAGCCTACAGGTTGTTAAGCCGCCAAAAGTCTGTAATTTAATAGGATTCGCTAAAAGTAGGTACACGCATGGACAGCGTGCTAAACCAGCGCGTCTAATGACCACCCAGAATTTTTCGCAGCTCCCCTCCCCCCTCCAAAATAATAAACATATTTTTTTTTCAAACTCACGAAATAATTCCTTTTTTTTATTTCTCTTTTATTAAACCAAGATGGCAACGCGAAGTCGAACGTTGTTATTTCTGCAATACAGAAACTCGTATGCAAGAACACAAGGTTCAGCACCCCATTTCTCCGCAGGACTCTCGGAAACAGAAGGTCTGATTGAAAGTTCCAGCAATGTGATTGAAATGTCTGTCTTGCCACCCAAATGGTAAGAGTCGCCTTGTCTTTAAACCAATGTGCTATTTATTTAATCCTGTTCATTAGGGTGGATATTGTAGATGAAGTAGATGAAGCACTTGACGTTGTAAAAGACAAGAGTAAATAGACATGTTTTGGGCGAGATATACTTTTTTTTAATTAATTTATATCCTAGTTACAAAATTGGAAACAATGCATCGGAAACATTTATTACCTGGATTTGACGATCGAACTTCTGACGAAGCAGCAATTGAAAACCTCACGTCTGAAATCACCAATGTAAGTAGCTCACTTGAGAGAGAGAGAGAGAGAGAGAGAGAGAGAGAGAGAGAGAGGTGGCTCATTTCTGTATTCATTAGGAATTCTATCGTATTAAACGAGATATTCAACGCATTCGAGTAGGTGTCAATGACTCTGATCAAGATGACATGTTAGCCAGAAATATACAAACCAGTCTAGCTACAAAAGTACAAGATGTCTCCTCCAGCTTTAGAAAACAACAATCTTCCTATTTACAGAGTAAAGAAATTTATGCAAATTCCCAAAAAGTGGATCTCCGCTAAACTTCTCTTTTTTTTATGTAATAGAGATGCAAGGGCAAGAAAACCGCAAGGCAGATATACTGGGTATGGAAACTGTGTTGAGTAATGAGGCAGCCGAGTTTTTATTGGATGAGGATGCACAGGTAGGGTTTACAGAATCGCAGCTGGCAGTGATGGAATCCAACGATGTTTCGATTGATCAAAGAGAGCGAGAAGTAAACCAGATTGCTAAATCCATACATCAATTAGCAGAGATCTTCCGAGATCTTCAGTCGCTAGTCATTGATCAAGGGTCAATGCTGGACCGTATTGATTTCAATATTGAACAGACGAATGTGCAAGTCAGAGAAGCGGTGGTACAACTAGACAAGGGCTCGCATTACCAAAACAAGACTAGAAAACGTAAATTAATGCTTCTTTTGATACTTGTCATCATGTTGCTGATTGTCATTTTGATTGTGAAGCCTAAAAAGAGTGGATAAAAAAAACAATAATAATTAATCTTTGTACCATAACATACCCCCCTTCCTTGTGTATTTGGAATTTTTTTGGGAAAACCTGTAAATAAATATCATTTCAGAGCACACACATTTTTTTTTGTACGCAATCAGTCTGGGGCATTATGAAGGGACCTTTTTATTATGATGAGCAATTGCAAATAAGACTGTGATTGCATTGGGGAGGAAATGTTTTTTTATTTGGAACAAAAAAGAAAAGGATGGGTCTTTTTTATATGCATGTGTGGGGGGTTATATAATATTTACAATCTGTCAACGTTGCCCAAATCATCACAGGCCTTCTTGACTCTTGTGGTCATGGTCTTTTCACATTCACGAATAAAGACACGGGGATCGTAGTTCTTCTTGTTGGGCTTGTTCTCGCCATCGGGGTTACCGACTTGGGTTTGGAGATAGCCCTTCTTGGCCTCGTAGTAGTTTCTAAGACCTTCCCAGTAAGCCCATTGGGTATCTGTATCGACATTCATCTTTACAACACCGTTGCGAACAGCCTCGGCAATTTCGGCTTCAGAAGAGCCAGATCCACCGTGGAAGACAAAGAAGACGGGCTTGGGGTTCTCAGTCTTGAGTTGCTCAACAACATAGGCTTGATGCTTACCGAGGAGTTCGGGATGCAACTTGACGTTACCAGGTGCATAAACACCATGGACATTACCGAAACCGGCAGCAATGGAGAACAAATCAGTGACTTCGCTGAAGGATCTTTGGATATCCCAGATATCTTCAGGTTGAGTGTAAAGAGAGGCGTTGTCAACACCCGAGTTATCAACACCATCTTCCTCGCCACCAGTGATACCGATCTCCATCTCGAGCCAGCAGTTGATAGCAGCCATACGATGAAGGTACTTGAGACAGGTCTCGATGTTCTCTTCTTTGGTCTCTTCAGAGAGATCCAACATGTGGGAAGAGAAGAGAGGTTCACCGTGGGCCTTGAAGTATTGCTCATCAGCAGCGAGCATACCATCGAACCAAGGCAAAAGCTTCTTGGCACAGTGATCAGAGTGGACAATGACAGGGACACCGTAAGCCTTAGCAACAGCACGAACGTACTATTGTAGAGGTTGGTTTAATTGTTGTGATTGAAACTCTGTTTATTTGAATTTCATTCTTACCTGAGCACCGGCAACAGCACCAAGGATGGAAGCTTCTTGGTTCTTGTTCTCTAAACCTTTACCAGCGAAATAAGCAGCACCACCTTGAGAGAATTGAATGATGATGGGAGACTTGATATCACGGGCAGCTTCGAGAGCAGCATTCACGGTACTAATAGGAAACAACTGTTAGGATCCCGGGTTGTTTAAATGACCGCTGAATCTGGGGGGGGGCATTTGATTGCACACACATGATGCAAACCCCGTCTTTTTGTTTTCTTTCGTTTTTTTTATTTAGCTTACCTAGTAGAAGTACAGTTGATAGCAGGAATAGCAAAACTATGTTCACGGGCTACAAGAAAATGTTATGAGCGATCAATGTAACGATTAAAAGGGTGGGAGACAACATTTACCATATTCAAAGACTTTCAAGAGATCTTTACCAGTAACGACACCAGAAGGAACAATATCGAGGAGACCCATTTTAATGATAATATAGATTTAGTTACAAAAACTAGAGAGAGAAAAAAAAGAAGGGATCTGTTCAATGAGGATCCTTTTTATAACCCTTATTTTTTAGTGAATGATGTAGTTTAAATTGGTCCTCCGATTCCTGGGAAAGTGTGTACAACTTGCACACTTATCCGGACTTTTCCGTTTTGGCTCATGAAAATCTAGAGTCGAAAAGGAAAAACACGTAAAAATAAGCTGTTTCTCCTGTTGATCAATCTTGAAGTTATCAACTGCTTTGTCCATTGCGCTATCGCAGGCCTTCTTCCATTCACAAAGATAGTAGCAACGCAAAAGAAAAAAACGCGTTCTGTCAACACACATTTCCCCACATTTCAAGACTTTTGATGTTCAGTACCGTAACTCATTTTTATTTTTTTTGGAAATAAAAAATTAAATCCTCCAATCAAATGTCTTTATTTTCTCTCAAAAATCCAAATATGGCAATGACGAATTGATAATACTTAGAGGCGAGTTGAAAATACTAGAGAATCTGCTGTAATTTTCTGGAATTATCAACTTCTGAGTTATAAATACTGGTTATAAATACTGGTTTTCTTAAAGTTGGTTTACCATATAAAAAAACCCCTTTTCTTATTCAAAAACTCAATATTATGTCATCCTTGCCTATTAATAACACTACCTCTAAGCGACGCCTCATTATTGAGCCCGGAGAAGAACTAGAGTATTTACTCGAGCAGAAAAAGGCTGAGATTTCTGTGAAATTCAAGTTCAAACAAAATAAACAAATTTTATGCATAACATAAAAACTAACTTAATAACTTTCTAGCCTACCAGTACAGTTGCTTCCTCTGAAGGGGCACCCAAGAAAGCTCGTGAATTATGACACGGCACTTCAGTGGCAGAAAACTTATGATAAAGACTCTGAGAGGAACGTCCCGACAAAAAAAGATCCCTAGCTTCAACCAACCCATGAGCCAGCTCAACAAAAGCCATTATGTTCAATTTCTAAACGATACCATGGATATTGTGAATATCTTATTATCATGGACAACGCTCCACACCAATTCATTTTCCAGGAATGATTGATCCTGTAATCATGAAGAAAAGTTATGCCCCAATTACTCCCCCCCCCCCAATTCACCTGAATTCAATCCCACCAAACAATGTTGGGCTATAATAAAAGGAAAGGTTAAAAGAAACTTGAGAGACTTATTAAAAATAAAAAAATAAAGAACTGATGAAACCCTCCCCCAATGAAATCGAATTTCTAATATTTTGAATAAAAGAGTAATGAACAACTGTAGATGATAATTGTCATGCTGTAGTATTGCTTAATAATTTGATTTGATAACTTTAGTTTTTTCGTTTAGAAACTTGAACTCTTTGGAGATTTTGTGTTCTCATTTGCTTGCACTGCGGTTTATCCTTATCTTGACCTGAATTGGACGCAGGATTTTTTTTTATCAAGATCAGAACCTGGACTGAGGTATTTTTTTGTACAAACACGTTTTATCTATCAAAGTGATTCAATCACACCTTTTTTACTCAACCTTCCACCTGTTCTATTTAATATTTTCTCTTCGCTATTTTATTATCCCTTCTTTTCTCTATTCTCTTATCGCCATTTATATTTCATGCGCAAGAAAAGGCAAAGACTTATTTCAATCCAGACCAGCCTGGAGATCATAGAATTCCACAGCAAGAAAGACGCTTCCTAAAGGAACCTTTACTGCTGCCGAACAAGATGCTGGAGTGAAATCTTCAGAATTGGATAAATTGATGAAGAGAAAAAAGGTGAAGCCAATTAATCATTACCAAGAATTTATTCAACGAGAATTTGATCAAATGGCTACTGAAGTTCGACAAGAGATACCTGCAACAGACAAAGAGTTGAAAGATAATGACGATGCTATTTCCATTAGCTCAAAAGGAACACAAGATGCTCTAGAATCAGAGAGCATCAAAACCAAAGACGACATTGGCGAAAAAGACGACGATGAGAGTCAAATGCGAACTCTATCACACCCTTTTTTGTCGCTCTTGCGATCGGATTTACCAAAAGATATCAAGCAAACTTTTTTGAATACTTTGGAAGACACTCTACGTACTTCCTCTGATTATATTATTGCATACAGTATTCAAGTATTGAAAATTGTTATGCTCTTTAAAAGTAATACATTTGAACAAAAACCTGACTCCTCCATAGTCTTCACTCCTAAAGTAGGCTGTTTGGTACGCATAGTTTTTACTAAAGATTTCCCCATCTCAGAAAATATCATCAACTTTCCACCTACATTGGATCCAGCCCTCTTTAACAATTCAATCTTTAAAAAGGATTTCGGTGACTTATTCAACAGTTCTCATCTCCAATTCCTTCGAAGCGACTATTTTGGTTCTGGAAGCTCAAGAAGAAAAGGCTCATCTCCGTGCCGAGATGAACTCAAAGGTGCATTCACTTCTCAACAAAAAAGAGAAGAAACAAGCGAACCTATGTCATGAAATTAGCATTATCAAGATATATAGTCAACTTCAAGAATATGTGGTCAAATACCAAATGCTATTATCGTTTACTTAACAATGTATTGATTGTTCTCCTACGAATTCACTTGGCACCTGAGTGTGAAAGATTGAAAAGAGATTTTATGAATAAAAAGAAGGCCGAAAAACAGGGTCAAGTATAGACACTTATCTGCAAAGCAATATATTTGGTGGGAAAATCACTGGAAAATGGTCATACAATGAGCGCAGGAGATTGTTCAAAAATGAAAAGTCCGAGCTTCAAGGGTATAAACTGAAAGCAGAAAACTCAATCGACGAATTGGAGAAACTTAAATGGACAAATAAAGTACTAAAGTGTAATGCAAGATTGGAAACGTATGCCACAGCTTTGAACAAGGAGGTATTTATTTTTAGCATGCAAATGTAAATTATTGTTAATAAAAATCAAATTAGAGAGAAAACACAAAACAGAGAGCTACAAAAACTCGGTATGACCCCTTAGTTGGATCGCCTGTAGAAGCCGTAGACGAACTGGATACCGTAGCTGATACAAACCCCGCGGTAGCTCAAGAGATACTTGAAAACGAAGATGACTCTTTTGAGGTTTCAACAGACTTGACAAGAAGACGTCTCAATGTATTAAAGGCAATACTACGAAATTCGATATATGAGATAAAGGAGTTGAAGGCCAATTTAATCAAAGAACGATTACAGACGTTGCTTCCGGATATAACTGATTAAGAAATTGCGGCAATTACTACCATCTACAACTTTTTGTTACCTTACATCCCTGAAAAGTCAAAGGTTAGGAACGTTGCTCACCAACTGCCGTTTTTTTTTATGTCCAATGATCTTTTGAGAATTGCAGGATATGCCAAATTTTGTGTTTCGATAGCGCCATTGCCCAACTTGAATTCTCTTGCTGCTCTCAAAATTGATGCTCCATCATTGTTCTCACTCTTTAGTATATCCCAATCTGGGAGAAATACGGACATATTCGATTTCGACAACACAGTAATATTCAATCGACAGAGCTCCATCGAATCAAAGGATGGTATATTTAGCTCATTTTTTAACATTCAAAAGTTGTACGCACTGTGTTCAAGCCATGGATTGGATTTTGCCCAAAGCATGTATCTTATTCTAGGGATGAAAATACTGCGCATTAAGGGGTATGCAAAGACAACGTCGCCAGCAAATTCCGTATTGACTACCAAAGATAAAGGTAAAGGGAAGGCCGTCTCTCATAAAACAAGTGGAACTACAAAACAAGTGGAACTACAAAACAAGTCTCCTGTAAAAAGATTGACAACACAAAGCAGGACGCTGACAGGATAGCCACACTTCAAGTCTCAATTAAAAAGATACAAAAAGATCTGAAAGACTTAAACCAACGAAAGTTGATATTTTTGATCAACAATCGTATCAGACTGCTGAAAAAAGAATGGACTAAAAAAAGCGGTACAGATGTATTGTCAACAGACGAAAGGACACAGATCAAGACTCTTTTTGATCAAGTCAACCAACTGAAGTTTACCAGAGATGAAATCAATACTGGTATCAGCACAAAAAAGCAAGAACTTCAAAACGCACGAAGAGATATCTATGAAGCCCGTTCAACAAATACCAAAGATAAAGAAGACTTAAAAATTAAATACAGAGTCACCCATGAACACTACAAAGGTATTGGACAAGTAGAGGAGTTCCAAGTACATGAGGATCTTTTGGATTCTGGGAATTTGGTATTTTCGGGGACTGACAATGGCCTGGTATCAATGACAGAATCGGTTGGAATATCTTTAGATCGGTTTCGGTTCCATATACAGCTATATAACAGATTTTCTGCTCTTAGTGAACGTAAGATCAATACAGTTTTTATGTTTATGAAGTGTACTAACCCTTTCTCGAAGAATCCTCTTTTTCTTTGACCCAAGAACTAGATGCGAAATCTTCCTTTTTCACGCTTCCCACGTCATTCAAAGTTTATGCAAGAGAAGTCCAATATGGCACGGGCGCCCTATCAAAAAAAAAAGAAACTTGAAAAAGATAAAAAGCAAACGGACCTCGACATAACTGCAATTGAAAACAACATGCGGGAGAACTCAATCCAGCAAGCTACTGCTTTTGAGGACTTGGAGCATCGTTACAAGGAGCAAATTAGAAATCGAAACAATTTTCGACGCTTTTATTATTCAAAGAATCGCTCAAATCAACAGTATACGTATGAATTACAGAAAACAAAGTACATTGATAGACTATGCTTGCGAGAAAGAGAATTCTTGAAACAAGATAGAAAAAATTGCATGATCATGTTTGTTGGAGATCGTGGAGAGGGTATTGGGTCACGAATCAAGGGTTTTTTGAAATATGGAGGAAAATGGAAGCCAAAAATTCATAGTAGATATTGCTCAGTATGCGTAACGAACGAGCAACACTTCCCAAACCTGCATGTTTTGCTACAACAAGCTACTTCACCCAAGTAAAATAATGACGAAAAAAGATGGCTCAAGGTTTTTAAAGAATGTTAACGGATCGTTTTATTGCGTAAATCCTCTTTGCCCTTTGTCGTCGCAAGCAAGATCGACGCAGGCCCGAGATCGACTCAGTGCTTTAGCAATTGGTGTTTCCGGCCTGTCTACATTGATTTTTGGAGAGACTCTTCCACAATTCAATCACAAGCTCAGCGGATATAATGCTGACAAATTCAAAACAAATGCTGCCAATTTTATGAACACGAAACAAGGTCAAGCCCATGTACGTTGTGCATAATACTTTTGGTAAGTTTTGTTTTCCTTTTTGAGAATAGTTCTAAATTTGTATCTAACGCTTAATATACCGTTACAGTGTTATAATTTTTATTCAATCGGAACCGCGTCAGAGAAAAAAATAATAAAAGGAAATACCCGCAGGAAAATATCTTCGCTTTAATATACGTGGCCAGAATAAATGTAATTAAGCCCACACCTGATTAAAGCGTTTTATCCCTCAGTAACGTCGGCCCTCTCTTATCCCCCCACACCCAACACAACATAACATCATTCACATTAGAAAAAAACTTATTTTTTATCTGCACTAATATATAAAACTAAAAAACAAATGTGTCAGTATTGTATTATGATAAAGCGCACCAAAAATTTAATACCATTGTTTCCTCTGATAAACGTATCTCCATATGTATTCTTTAATCTGCCATCCACATATTCCTCGGTATTTTCTAACGCAATGTTCATGTAACCATCCAAACAAGCCAAAGTTCCTATTGACAAGATTAAACATCAACACAAGGAGAGAAATTCGACATCTTGCCATACCTTTATAGTCAATACCCGAGTTTAACTTGACCTTGACGGTTTGTCCCAAAACAGTGCTGAGGAAATCGGTGGGAGATCTTGTGGTTGCTTGATTTTCCATATTATTTTCTTTTTTTAAAAAATTATGTGTAAACATAGCTCACCAAAAAAAAAAACCAGGAAATAGATACTCATAACAGTCACTTTGACTAGACACACACCAAGGTAGAAATGCATGATGGTCGTATTTCAAATTGGGGATTCATCATAGTTCGTATAGTTTGAGTTTAATATTGAAAATGTAATCCAATATTTTTTTGGGGGTAGTTTTAATAACAAAAGAAAGAAGAACAGATACAAATATTAACGAGTTGGGGGATGGGGGAAGTCTAATTTGGGTGGTGGGGTCTAGTGTGTCTATTCTTGATTTTTTTTTTTTTTTTTAGAGGGGGAGATAATAATTGGGAGTATTTAAAGAAGTAAATAAGCAGCAATACCAGCAGCAGCACTAACAAAGACACCACCAACACGGAGGTTCTCACCAGCACTAGCAGAGGCCCTTGCTGAGGCAGAGGCAGAGTGAACAGCACTGCTGATCTTGGAAGCAATTTGAGAGGTCCTGGCGGCAGATGAAGCAGCCATTGTGGTCGAAGCAGATACAACAACGACGGAAGAGGCCTGTGCAGCAGCAATGTTCTCTTCAAGAGGGGATGCGTCAGCACTGGCAGCATTGATATCAGCAGCGGCATCAACATCAGCAGTAGCATCAACATCAGCAGCAGCATCAACATCAGCAGCAGCATCAACATCAGCAGCAGCAGCTTTAACATCGCCTTCTTCACTGGTTTCTTCAGAAGAGACACCGTTAGCATGAAGACGGCCATTGTCATACTTGCCAGATTTGCCACGGTGGTGTTTACCATGGCCATGCTTGTGATCATCATAGTCCTTATCATCATAGTCCTTTTCATCATAGTCCTTTTCATCATAGTCCTTTTCATCATAGTCCTTTTCATCATAGTCCTTTTCATCATAGTCCTTTTCATCATAGTCCTTTTCATCATAGTCCTTAACATCATGATCGTACTTTCCGTACTTCTTCTTTTTTTTGTACTTCGAGTCTTCTTGACCAACGTATTTCTTTGTGTCTTGTTTCAAGGCAGGCGTGTCTTGTCTCAAGGCAGGAGTGTCTTGTCTCAAGGCAGGAGTGTCTTGTATCAAGGCAGGCGTGTCTTGTATCAAGGCAGCCGCGTTCTATGTATAATGAGTCAATCATAAGTTATGTATTCACTCTTCATGGTACTTACGGTAGCCTGAAATCCAGCCATGGTCGTGGTAAGAGTGACTGTGTTGAGAATGACAACAGGAGGCTTGTCCATAATTTCCACACCAGGTCTGAGGACGAGACCAGGAGTGCCAGCAAGTTCACCTTGTACAACGTTGGTTCCACCTTGAACAACGTTGGGTCCACCTTGAACAGCGTTGGGTCCACCTTGAACAGCGTTGGGTCCACCTTGAACAGCGTTGGGTCTACCTTGAACAGCGTTGGGTCTACCTTGACCAAAGTTTTGTCCACCTTGACCAAAGTTTTGTCCACCTTGACCAAAGTTTTGTCCACCTTGACCAAAGTTTTGTCCACCTTGACCAAAGTTTTGTCCACCTTGACCAAAGTTTTGTCCACCTTGACCAAAGTTTTGTCCACCTTGAACAGCGTTGGGTTCACCTTGACCAAAGCGGGGCCCATCTTGAGCAAATTCGTGTGTGTGTTTATAAGCGTTTGCAGCTACAAGAAAATAATGTTAGGAACAATGAGAGGGTGTTAAAAAAAAAAGAAGAAAACTTACAAGCAGCACAAGCTAAAGCGGCTGTAATAGCGAGAGCACTGAATGATTTCATAGGTAGGATTTTAAAATAAGAATAAAAGGGTAGAGATTAAATCAAACTATAGGAATAATAAAGAAACTGTTTCTTGTAAAATGTATCCAGTTTATATAGTTGATGAAATATTCCCGACATTTTTGGAGTCAATATAACTTTTTAAATCGGAAAGAATTAATTGCATTTATATTCCCTGCTGCTGTCTGTGCCTGAGAGAGAAACAAAACGAGTCGGAGATTTCATAACGCGTAAGCCCTTTTTTATTATTTATCTTTCTTTCAACTACACTATTATTATGGGACTTATGCCACCAGGATCAAATGCAGTTAACTTTGAAGCATTAATGGCGAACGCCAAAGATCTGATTGCTAAAAAAGACAACATTGAACAAGAATTGCGCGATTTGGAGGATCGGCTAGTGGAATCAGGCATTGGTATGCAGGAACCGCTAGTAGACAACGCTGGGTTTCCCAGATCCGAAATCGATGTGCATTCTGTTCGCACCGATCGTAATCTAGTGATCCGCCTTCGCAACGACCACAAGGCAGTGATGGCAGACATTGAGCGTATCTTGCACGATATCCATCAAGCCAAACGAGACCAACAGGAAACAATAACAACAACAACAAATAAAGTACAAGATCCAATCGAAACTCCAGTCGCCTTTGCAATAGTCAATGCAGTGGCACCGGATTCACCAGCATATTCCGCCGGACTACGTAGGAATGATCGTATTTGTAAGTTTGGGCATCTGGATGTCAGTAACAATCAAGGCCTTTTAGCGTTGAATGGATTGGTCGGTCAGAGTGAAAATCAAGCAGTACCAGTCACTTTGTTGAGAGATGGACAAAGTATAAATGTCGTTGTCACTCCAAAATCGGGCTGGGGTGGAAGAGGTACTTTGGGTTGTCATTTATTACCGCTGTAAAAAATAAATAAAAACATTGTGTATAACGGATATTCGATTATTACGGTTATTTCTTTATGGGGGAGGAGAATACTTTGGTGTGTGATCATCACTCACATGATATACTAATAGGGACACACAATGTGTCCAAAAGCTACATCATATTAATATATACTAGCTTTTTTTTCTGTTTTCGTTCGACTGTTATTCTTTTCCTTTTTCTCTTTTTCTTTCGCTTTGATGCCATATCATTTAGTATGTCTCTAAATATTTACATTTACTATAAAAATGCTAACATGGCTTACTTAGGACACGATAACCACTTGGTTACATGATTGCAATACCGAGAGAACCATTATGTGTAATACCGAAAAGTCATTTATCAAACCTTCAAGCTCCATTTCCAATTTATCACGACTCTTTATCGCTACAGCCAGTTACTACAATCTTACAAAACAACAAGCATTGGTAATTAAAAAATAAAAAATAAAAAAGTTTTTCTAGTTGGTTACCTATTTAGAAAACAAAAATAACATTGTTACGTTTATAGGATGCTATTGCATACTTTCTTTATGAATACGATGATACGATCCATGCACAATTATTAGACTGTTTCATTCAACTACAGTTTTTAAACGTACATACACAGGGCTACACTATCAATGATCGACATAAAATCACTGGCATTTTCACACCTCTGACGAGATGTTACTCTCCTTCGTGTCAGATTAATCATTCAACATGTTATTCTCCTCTTTGTCCAAACAAGAGAATTTCAGGCCTGTTGCATCTGACCCACGAGGAAAACGAACAGGTAAATGACGACTGTTTTTTTCTACATGCTTCTAAATGATTTATTCGGGAAACGTGTAGAACAATAATAAAGACTGGATCGAAAGCATACCATACCATGTTCGTAGCTGCACAGATCGAAAAGAACTTAAACGACAGGCTGGTATAGCCGAACTTTTATTGACTGAACAAAACTATCGACACGACCTTGAACTATTACATGAGATTTATGCCGTGCCTTTACTAGAATCCGACGCGATTAACGCTTCACGACGTCAACGGTTTTACAATAACGTGTTTGGGAATTACCTGGATGTCAGCCATATTCATCATTCGTTCTGTAATCAGTTCCGACAATCGGGATATTTTATCGGCCGTGTTGGTACCATCATTATGCAGCACGTAACCAACTTGATAGATCCCTATATTCAATACGCATCCAATCACATCAAGGCAATTTATTGCATGACCATCGAACAAAAATATAACCCTCTTTTTGCTAAATTCTTGGCTACACAAAATGCATTGAAATGCACTCGACGGTTAGGGCTAAGACACTATTTGACTTCGCCTACATTATGGATCGGTAAGCTGAAATTAATGGTAGACGCCATCTTGAAAAATACTGTGGATGATGCGGATCAGTTATCGCTCAAGGCTTCACTGGCCATCTTGCACGATACTTTGTGCCGCATGAATACATGTGCTAATTTATCACCGGAAGAATTCAGGTTTGAAGAATTGTCGACGTCCATTTACTGTACAGTGCCTGGTCACCCGAATAGCAGATTGCTGGATATACCTGATAAAACCGTCTTGATACGCGAAGAAGCATTATGGTTAGCAAGATCAACACATCCATTACTACCGTCTATCTGTCACGTCTTTTTATTCTCGCATGCCTTGGTTTTAACTCATCCTAGAGTTTTAAACGGCAGAACAGAGTATCATGTTGTGACGTCCATACCCGTTCAGTTGCTTTCGTTGGATACGTTGAACACATCCATGATAAGACGCCTTTCATTTGCATCAACTTCTATGGTATCTACGCCCATCCATTTGATTAATAGCCTACGACGTCAAAGAAGCGTGAATTCAGAAGGAGGAGGGGATAAAAAGAATCGTATCAAGAACAAATTATTTAGATTGAGATGGGGAACGCCGGTATCCGTCACACGTCGAGATTCTGCACCAGCGCTTCTATACAAATCAACAAGTCAAGTTCCTATAAGACGTACATTAAGAATCAGTCACATGGCGTACCCAGATAATGCATACAAACTAGAATTTTTATCTAGGTCGGATCGACTGATTTGGCAAAACGTCATTCAAGAAGTGATACGAGATTCAAGCCGTCGAGTGTTTGATATCAAGATGTGTCCTACGTTGGCACAGATGGGAAAAATCAAATGTGCACTTGCTTTTGGTAAAACAGTGTATACTCATTAAAAAAAAGTTTCCGATATTGATTTTTTTTATGTTGCATAGTTTATGTAAACACGAGCATGGTCGTGTTTGGTACCCAAAGTGGCGTTTGGATGGGACCTGATGACGGGCCATTCCAGTTAGTGCTACCAAACCAAGACGTGTTTCAATTAGAGATATTGCAAGATAAATTAATCTTGCTGACCCAGAAGAGGCATTTAATCGCGTATCGGTTAGATTCACTAAGAGATTGGTGTGTAGTGAAAAGATTGTGTGTCATCTGTTTCACGGTAGGAAAGATTCGAAACCAAGCAGTGATTATCTACCTGACCAAACGACTACAAACCACTTGGCTTGTGATTATTGTACCCTCTGCACAGTCTTCCAAGAAGCATTGGTTCAAGAAGTATATCATGGAACATAAAGTATCAATCAAGGATCCTACCACAATCAAAATCATTCAGGACTCGGTATTTATTAGATCTGATCGGTATGGCCTTGAGCGCATTGATATCGCAGCTACAGTCGATGATGGCATGGTTAAAACACAGATGGTGTTTCAAGGACCGAATGTGGATATGGTAGCACTTTCAAGTAGTGGCATTGTTTGTGATTCACAACATGCCTATGCTGTGTCTTTGTTTGATTATGTTCAACTAGATCATAGGTTAATCCGGATTAAATTCGAATCGCCTATTCAGCATGTTGCTGTGGTATATCCTTATCTGGTTGCATTTGCATCTTCTGTGATTGAAGTGCGACACATTGAAACGGTAATTATTTTCCTTTGTTGCATTGGAGGAGAAAAAGAACACTAACAGTTCTTTGTAGACTGAATTGATACAGGCTCTTCGAGGAAATCAAATTCAATTTGTGTCGGTTGAAAATCATGAAGCCCGATTGTTCTTTACTATGTTGGATCAAGACCGTATCACTACCTCCATTTATCAATTAAAACTTTAACTTTTTTTTTTTAATAAAAAAACAAAGGGTGACAATGCAAATATGTACGACAAACCTATTCTCGAAATGTGAATTTGGTATTTTTAAAATGTAAGGGGGGGGGGAGCTGGGAAATAAATATTTAGAGTGCGTAGACGTCTTGTTCAGATCGTTCTGGTTCGTCTGAATCGTGTTGGGGTAAACTCATCCAACCATCTTCTGTAGAGTTGATTGCTTGATTGACTTGTAATGGTTTCCAGACTAGGTAAATCAAAAAGAGCATATAAATGGTACCTGTTAAACCAATAATGACAGAGGTCAGGATACTGGTGGCATGCTTTACAAATAAAAATATATCAAAAGCAATGACTATTAGGATCAAGACCCAGCAAATGAATTGCAATATCTTGGATATTATAAATTCTTTTGATAAAATATTTGAAGAAGTGGATAGTTTGATGATTGGAATCAGCACTGTTGGTAAACAAATGCTAATAAACAAGAATTAAACATGTAAGCATTATCTTTTTTTTTTTTGCTTATCTACCTTTGTAACACGTTTAGTAATTCGCCCATTGTATCAAAATGATCGACAGCAAATATGGCAACCAACATACCAGGTATTAATGAAATACTACGTGTTGCGGCCACTCGATGCCAATCCTTTTTAAAAATATTGCCAAAGAATCCTTCCGTAACAAACTGACCAGCTAAAGTGCCTGTCATGGTAGAACTCTGTCCAGCTAATTTTTAAATTTCAAATAAATAAATCTTAATCAAGTCCTTGTTGTTTGGGGGTTACCTGCAAGTAAACCAGCCGCCCATAAATATTTGGCTGCAGACCCCAAAGTGCCACTTAATCCAATATCCGCATCATCCAATCCAGGCAATTTCATTGTTCCAATCTGATCAGGCTTATAAAATACTGCAAAACATTTTAGTACCCAATTCACATTTCATCATCCCTTCAAAACTTACCTTTGGCAAATACAACCACAATAGCTAAATTGACAAAAAAAGATACACTCAACGCCAAAATGGATTCAATAGCAAAATAAAAATTCGCTTCTTTTAGCTTTCGGATGGAAGGTTGAGTACCCAAGTCACGCGACATGACAAGTGCGCTATGCAAGAACATGTTGTGAGGCATGACAATTGCACCCAGCATGGCTACTGCCTGAAATTCGGCGTTTTTTGGGATGTTGGGTATCAATACACCTTCAATGATATCCTTGACGTTGGGTTGTGACTTCACTAACTCTACCCAGAAACATACAGCCATCATGGTAATCAAGACCATGAAAAAGGCTTCAAGTCGACGAATACCGTACCTTTGAATCATCATGAAGGTGAAAGTGTCGGTTGCTGTCATCAATACACCTGCCCATAAGGGAAGTCTAAGCAAAATATGTAATGCAACGGCTGTACCCACAATCTCTAGAATATCTGCTCCAATAATAGCAATCTGAGCAAAAGCCCATAATACCAACGTAAGTCGTGTAGAGTAATTCTGTCGAATAAGTTGAGCAAGATGCTTTCCTGTGATTGTGCCTAATCTAGCGGATAGTAATTGAAAGATGAGGCCTAAATATATAAATGTAGCTTGTGTTAATAAAATATATATAGGAGGTATATTATTTGTTTACCAATCACATGTGCCCATAAGAGCAGCCAGAGTAGTTTTGTGCCTGCAACCGCACCTGTCTGTAAATCAGATTCGAGATTACCCGGATCTAAATATGCAATTGACCTATAATGAATAATTAATATATGCGGCCCTCTCTTCGGTGGATTTTTACCCTTACATTAACCAACCTAAAATAAAAAAAGAAAATTAAAAAACTATTTCCTTTTTCTTTGTTGTTAATGCAGTGTATTACCTGGTCCCATATACTTCCATAGCTTCTTGAACGAAAAATAGGCTTCAGACACTTGTCCCGTGTCGATTTCGGGTTTGATATCTAATTCTTCTCCAAACAAAGCGTTGGAACCAGACGCCTCTTCCTTATGGCGTATGTCTTTTGTTTCGTCTAGTAACCTCAGTATGTCTGAGTCTTCTGATAAACGACTAGTTGCATGAGGAACCATGTAGAAAGTAAGAGAAAGTGCGAAAACGAGAAATTAATTTTTTTTAGTTTTTTCCCTCCCCCACCCTAAATAAGTTTGAAACCCAGCGTTGCATGGTTGCCCAATTAGGTGCTTTTATTTGGCCATCAAAACTGCCAGTGTTGATTGCACGTTGCTCTCTTTAAAAAGATCGGAATTTTAAGTACCGCAAGGGTAGATCTTGAACGGAATACTCACTACCTATCTTTTTTTTTTTTTCCTTTTGATCAAGTAGAGATACTTTATCGAGATACGACTTTGGTGATAGGAAGTATATTTTGCACTTAATTAATGTTACAAAACCAAAAGGCATTAGAACACGACGCTCCTTTCTGGAACGTGTCCGACAGGCTATAACTGATATTTAGACACACATCAACTACTGGAAACAACAAACAAAGGTCCTTATTGTCTGTTCATTCATTCATGTTTTGCAATACGTTGTACTATTGAGAGACAAGCTGGGAGAGTAGCACAAGTGCAGGGTGAGATAGCAATAAATTAAACAATGCGTTACAGTGTAATGTTACTCCAGACTGTTTATTGATTCTATATTATGCATTTTTATGTAATTTTTTTATTATATGTATACTTTAGTATTTTCTTTTTTTTTGGGTTAAAAAAAAAAAGGTGAAAGGACTTAGGCCCAAAGTTGTTGCAAAGATTTACACGATGCAGAAATGGCAGGCTTAGCAAATTGTTCGTTATTTACAACTGATGAAATCAATGTAGTATCCCACACCTTGTTCAGCTAAAATTAGATATATTAGTAAGTTATAGACTTTTATGGAAGAAAACATAACTTACATCTACTGTCTCTGGTGCGACCTTCTTGTGGAGTCTAACAATCAATGTGACAAATCTTAAATAATTCTTCATTCCCTCGTAATCTAAACCGTGTTCACCGTCCTTTAAGGATAACTCGATAGTGGATTTAACAGATGAAGCAATTTGAGGTACTAATTTAAGGAACTTTTGGTTGTATACGTCGGATTTCTAAAAATATCAGTAGGTTAGATCTATTACATGCTTTACTAAAAATCATGTTTCTCTTACCTTGCCAACTGTACGTTGAATAATAACAGATGTCCATTTGCATGCCATTGAAAGTCTATAGATATTGGCACACTCAGCACGGTTCAAATATGTAACAAGAGTGTTGAGCATATCCCAAGAGCTCATAGGGTAACGCTGTAACATTTGTTGAATGATACTGGGATGGAAAGGAGTAGATTTCTTGGTCAAGTATAACTTGATGGATTCGCTATAGATCTGGTTAAACTTGGTAAGGGCCTTCTTGGTCTTTGCAGGTGTGTCCTTGGCGACTTCGAAATCAGTACCACCGAGAATACATTTACGCAAGTACAAAGAAAGTTGGTTACACATCTCAGATAACTCCTTGGTGGTAGAACTCTTTGCAAAATCATGAACAGCTTGAAGGATTTCATACACGTAATCGGCTTGTTCCTTGGGATATTCGGTAGACTTGGCAAGACGGTTCTTTAAGAAGGCAATGACCTTTTCAACAAATTGGTTGGTGACAGACTTACTGGGTGTAGCGCGAATAATGTTCAAAAGAGGAACAATTAAGCTTAAAACAAGAGGGTTGGTAGGGTTCTTACGGGCGTAGATGACAATCAATCCCATAACGTTGTTTTTGAAATGGACAACGTTTTGTTGCATGGACACCTTATCGTCCTTAAGAATCTTCTTTTGCTTGAAAACCTCGGCTAATTTATCATCAAAGGCAGACATAGCTTCATCATCCAACTCTTCGTCAGACTCATCATCTACAGCGTTAATACCTTGTGCCTTCATAGCTTCTTCAATCTTTTGACGGAGCTCTTCATCGACATCACCATCATCCTCGGACTCTTCCTCAATATTATCCATATCAATCATCTCGACATCATCGTCTTCAGACTCGTCATCATCACCAAAGAGTTCTTCATCTTGCTTGCTATCTTCGCCAGAAGCCAAAATGTTCAAGAGCATTTCGAGAGATTGCTTGGTCAACTTGTGAGAGAAGATTTCAAAGACTTGTTCAGCAAGGTTCTTAAGAACAGGAGATTCGTTAGTCAAGAAAGAGACGAGGATATCAACAATAACATCAATGGGATCTAATTGTTCTTCTTCGACCTTCTTGGTCTTCTTGGCTGCCTTTTTGGGGGCAGCAAAAGTCTTTTCGTAACAATCAGTCAATTCAGCCAAGACAGAAACACCTTCGGTTTCATTGATCAAGGTATGAAGGATGATGTTCAAGAAGAGGATTTCGAAACCACGCTCAACGCTATCGTGGACTTGAGCCTTATCCAACTTGGAGATCTTGGCTCTTAATTCGGAAACGAACTTGACAGCCTTTTCAGTAGCCTTGATAGTCTTGTCAGCGGGCTTGATATGGGTAGTCAACTTCTTGTTCTTTTGAAGAGTTTGGTAAATAGAGAAGACCTTGTAGGCCCATAATTCACCATCGTTGGTGATACCGTTTAACTTCTTGGTCTTAATGGAAGCTTGTTGCATAGGAGGCAACTTGGAAAGAGCAACAAGAACAGTTTGGAAACGGTCTTGACAGAACTTGATGGTAGGTTCGGATAAAACAGGAGTAGGCTTATGAAGACCAGTCAAGTAAGACTTGGTCTTATCGGCAGATTTGACATCAAAGAAGGAGTGGATCATCAAAAATTGAACGAGATCAGTTACCCATTGTTCTTCCTTAGGGATCTTGGCGTTGGTGACTAATAAAGTCATTTGGTTAAGGGCCCATTCACGACTGGATTCAGCAGACTTTTCTTCGATGGTGACAAAAGTCTCGGCAAGATATTCAAGGTAGGACTTGATACCTTCAGTGTCCATGGTAGTCAACAAGTTTTCGACAGTCTTGGTACGTGTGATACGGTCAAAGTTTTGGTGGCCATTCTTACCTAAAAGTTGAGTGATCAAAGCAAAACCAACTTGCTTGTTCTCTTCAGCAACGTTTTGAATAACATGAGCCTGTATACAGGAGTTAATAAAATCCCATCATCTCAAATCACTTAATAAAACTTACAGTTTGTCTGGCAGCTCTGTTCAAGAAACGATCTTCAGAAGAAAGGTTGTTGATGAAACTTCTCATAAAGTTGGCAGTGAAGATCAAGGGCATTTGATCGGGAGAAAGACGACGCAAGACTTTTTCGACAAGTTGGAAACCCCAGAATTTACGACCATGAGAAGAGGTTTTATCAAACATGGTGTCTATGACATATCAATTAATAACCAAGCACACACACATGTATAATCCATTCACTTACTATCAACAGCAACAGTCCAGAATTCTTGGAAAGAAGCAATATCTTTAGGTTGATCTTGTTCGAAATAAACAGCAAGAAGAGGATCCCAGACAGAATGAAGTTGAGGCTTCCAATCAGCTAAAGCTTCTTGAGTCTCGGTAGGGATTTCCTTAAGGATGCTGGCCAAATGAGTTAAATTGGCAGGATTTAAAATGGTGGAACTCTTCCAGTTGGCTAATTGTTCAGACAAGTCCACGTTTTCCAATTGTTGTTGAATACCGACAAGAAGGTTAAGTTGATCGACATTGGTAATAGGTCCACTGAAATACAATTCCTTTACCTTTTCAATCACCTCGGATTGATGCTTAGTATCCTTCAACTACCAAAAAGAAGGGGTTTAGAATATTATTATTTTTTTTAAAAAAAAAAAAGTTTGACAGTTTGTATAACTTACGTAGGGAAGAATATTGATAACAACGTGATGACAGACTTCGGCAAGGTAAGACTTGGCCTTGGCCATTTCATGTAAACCCTCAACAATACGAATGATGTCTTCTGTAGTGGTGGACTCTCTGGCAACCATACCTGAAGCAACAACTGACATTAAACCAAAAAGACGACCGAACAACATGTCACGGGTTTCATCACCGCTCATGGCTCCAGTACGATCAGTATATTGGAATAAGAGGTCCAACACAAGCTTGGTAGAAATAATGTCAACGATAGCAAGAAGCTGAGGGGAGTAAATATTAGTATAAAAAAAGAAGATTTAGTGTCGCCAAGTTTACCTCGGTTAAAGCCAAGGAGAAACCTTGACGGGCACCTTGTCTAGAAGAAGGAAGACCACGAAGCAAACGACGAACCGCATAAGAGACGTCAGAAGCACAAAGAAGGTCGAGCTTTTCCTCGGTATCTGCAATATCCTTGGTGTCTAAACTTTCTTCATGATTCTTTTGGAAATCGGCAAGAGTTTTAATCAAGGATTGAGCAGCATTCTGTCTAACACTGGGTTCGAATGAAGCAAGATCCCAGTAAAGCTGGAGTGTTGTAGTTGCCATATTTATTATTCAAAAAAAATAAAAAATGGGAAATAATATGCTTGAAAAATGTTAATCAAAAAAAAATTACTTATGTCAAAAGGAAAGGATTAGTGGCTGAGTATGCGTGACCGTCTTTTATTTCTACAAAGTTAAAATGCGAAAGTTTCTACTGGGCCATTTTGGTAAGCAGCAAGCAGCCCTTTCACATGGAAAACTTCTTCATAATCTCATGATATAATAACTTGTTCCATGTATCAACAGGGCCCGGAATACAGGTATGTAAACAATCTACATCAGGTTTAGAATGAGCATCGCCTCTTTGATTGGATAAGGTAGATATATCCATCATTTCAAATCGAGTATCTTTTTCCCCGTCTTTGTTCAAGCTGCTCAACAAATCTCGCCAAATATCATCAAATTCCTTGAATAAATGCCATTCATATTCTCCTGTCTTTCCTGTAGGTGCTAATGAGTTTACTTGAGGCTCTTTAAACTGAGAACAAGTGGCATGTCCGTGCGGTGTGGATCTAATCCAGACTCGTTGATGCGACTTGACGTTTTTGTCCAAGAAATCAAGTACCACTGACATGGCATGTTTAAATGCCGCTAGCAATTCTTCTTCGGATTGATTTGGTCCCCACTGAAGGCTTGGGTGCCAATGAGGGCCCTAATATAAACAAATACTGTATTTAGTATCATCATATCACTCTGCTTATGATTTAATACTCACTGTATTAATGACAATATAACCGAATTTATCAAGTGCATGAGCCCTAATTTGACATAATAAGCAATTATTTCTTTTTTTTTCTAAGAAAAGACAGTAGCTACACACATACCAGGGATAATTGTTACCACTACCTAATTGAGAACCTGTTTCTTCAAAAGGGCTAATGATTTTATAATCATCAAGACGAAGCAAATAATCGGATCGAATGTATGCTAACGAAGAAGTATCACGATCTAAGGCAGCCAATTCATTTACTCTGACTTTGGCATTGCCTCCATTTAAGCTTGATTTGGCAGGATGTCTATTCGGGAAATGTTCTCCTAATAAACAACCTAAACTCTCGAATTGTAACTGTGTAATAGAATCGCCGACAAATAATATAGGGCGTTCAATAAAATGATCGGCTAATTGCTTTACATTCATCTCTAAAAAGTTACAGGTATTCGGCTGCCATCTATAATCCATGCTATGAAAGAATTATTAATAGGATTAAAAAAAAAACAGAATGGAAAGTTGCTCACATTTTCTTTGCCCGTAAAATTTCATTGCCGCCTTTTCGGAAACATCGATGAGCAAACTTTTTTATACAATGATATCCAGCAGCTGTTGCGAATTGCGTCTGGTTTAATGGCAATTCGATGTCGATAGGATCATAAATCCACGTTCCTTGATTAAACGTTTCCGGTGTACATAATTCTGCTAATACCTTTTCTTCTATCGCTTGTGTATATTCTTCTTCCGAGGTCATGTAGTCATCTTCTATCTGTGTAGTACGTAGTGACGGTGTGTATACAGTAGTCCAGAGCACGAAACACCCAAATATGGTTGCAATGTATATGTATTTTAAGCTTTTTTTATCTTTAGTAACGGCTACCATTCTATGTGCAATGGGTTGAGAAGAAGAAAAAAGAAGACAGAGAAAAAAAAAAGAAGGGAATTACAAAAATAAGGAGGAGTTGTTAAAGGCAGTTTTATAGCAATCTATCTTGCCTTAAATGGTTACATGTAAGCCCGTCATCATTTTCCCTTGCGGTAGTTTCCTGGAGTTATTTCTTATATATATATATATATAAATCAGACCCAATGACTATTAACTAACGTGTTATTTCTAACCATTTTATTCAATCTCGTTTTTGGCGATTGTGTTTTTTTCTTGGCCTTTATGTATAAATATATTTATTTATTCCTAATCTTCCATCATGTCTTTTTACACATTAAATTGGTGTGACTTTTGATATTAACCCAGCTATCTAGTCTAGCTTCACAATGACCTATATATCATGCATATTCACTAATACAATTTGACAAGACATTGATTCGATATATTGTTGCAGTTGCCAGTGTCGTATACTTTTCAATAGACTTTTTTTTTCTATTTCGTTTATCGCGCTATACCAAAAAAAAAAAAAAGGGATCGACAAGAAATAGGTCGCCAATCGAATCAACTCTTTGAAAGAAAGTAGTACAGAAAATCCCTGTGCGGATGTTTTTCCTCCAACAGTCAGATTACAAAAGAGGGATTTGTTTAATTAAATTCCTTACATAAAAATGATGGCGGAAAAAAATAAATTGGTACCTAATAAAGTCTTGTCTTCTTGCTGAAAAGTTCTACAAATATCTTTTACAAAAGAGCTCAAATCAATGCCGAAACTAAAGAATTCATAAATTATTGGCTGATATTCACTGATAAATCTGAATCAGGCATGTTGAAGAGTACGAAGAGTGTTTGTTGATGATAGATTGAGTTAAGCTACACCTTCGTATGTGTGTTCCTATAGGGGAAAACAAGCGAGATCTGGTAATCTAAATATATGAATGGGCAAAGGGAAACAGATCAATCAAAAATGGTTCGAGAATGATTGAGCATAAAACACGTGTAGAGATAAACATGTTGCAAAAAAAGAACAATCTCGTACTCCACTACCAACGGGGTTTGGATTCGCCGAGCAAATCACGCTATATGTAGCAAGAGTCAACACAAAGTTGTATCAGAGAAGGGGGTTAAACTTCTTTACTGAGCTTAAAAAGGATACAGTCAAAGTAGAATAACTATATCGAAATCACCCTAGTGTGTCTGCTTCTGCCAATTTATACTAAGTGAGTATACCCAAAATCCTATGTTTGGAATAGTAATACTGTATGACCTTACTACCTCAAGTACCAAGCATATTTACCCTTACCTTGACAGCTTCAAACGTTTGAGATTTTTAGCTCACTTCAAGTTTTAACTAAATTCGCTTATCGAATAAACTGTGAACTTGTCCTGTTCAGAACTCAATGCCCTCAGTTTTTTTAAAAGTCCTCAAACCTTAAAACATTATATGTGAACGCGGTGTATTTGGTTGTGTATTCCTTTTCATTCTGCAATAGAGCATAAAAAAGGAGATTTACAGAATCAGGAGAAAGAAGCAATATAGATATACACAGTTCATATCATGAAACAATGGAACTCTAGCCCTAATGATGCAGTTCAGCCCAAAAGGTGAAGAAAATTCACAAATGGAGCTTTATACAGCCAAGGCAAAAACTAAATAGCACTGCAAACTTTGATCTATTGTATTACGCTTAGTGTTTTAAAAGATAAAAAGGGAATTTAAGAATAACGCAATTAATACTGGTATTTGTTTGGCACTCATTGAAAACGGATGGTTAAAAAAACAGCGATTTCAAGATATTTTGTATTAATATAATGATATACTTATTTTTCATTTAATAATTGTCTGCATATATACGTTGTCTAAATGAATCATATAATGAAAGGCGACTAGTTTTGTTAAACCGTAGTCTTTAAAGTCAATATTGTATACTAACATCGTGGTTATTAACATTATTTTAAAAATTGTGCTTTATTTTTCATTTATTCCATTCTTTTCGTATTCTTAGTTTTTTTAAAAGAAGATGAAGAAAAGTACTGAGGAATATTATAATTATTCGCAACATAGCTATTGCATCACCTTTGTAAAAAATTAGGCATCATGAATCAACCGGTAAATTCAACTACGTGCTTCACACAAAGATATCTATGGCATGCATTGTGATCCTTATTCACTGCAAAACTATAAAAACATTTTAGAGATACTGAGAAACTGCGTCTTATCAGTTGTAAGTATACCAAAACTACGTGTTGAATAACTTTTATTTAATATTTAGAACTATATGCAGTTTTCATCTACAAAAGAGTTTTCTGTACATATATTATTTTAGAAATGAAACACGTAAATGATACCTCTTTTGTACAGTTTGCATTAAGAATGAATGGTGATAGTAACTGCTACGATGACCAAAGAAATCTTGTAATCATTAGAGAGCAATTAACTACTGCTTATTTTTAGAACAATGTACGTTAATTATTATCGTTTATTTATTGCAATGGTTTTATTAAATTAATACGTTTACATCAAAACATTTATTTGCAATCTATTATATAAGTAGTATGAGAAAGTACTTTAGTTTTCCAAGACGAATCTAAATCGAGGCTTTCCAGCTCGGAAGTCATCTAAGGCTTTGTTTACGTCAGACATTTTGTACTTTTGAATCCATGGTTTGATGTTCTTTTCAGCAGCGAAATCAAGCATTTCTTCAATATCTTTGGGTGATCCTATACCGGAGCCGTAAATCTTGATTTGCTTTGATAGCAAGGTAAAAGCATTCATGCCGGGGAAATCCCAGTCTGGAGCACTGACATTAATGAAGTGACCATTGACTTTTAAAAGAGCAAAGTATGTGTGCCCTAAATTTGTTGAAGTAAGTTTTAACGGATGTACTATTGTTAAAGACTTTAGAATTCAGACTTACATTGGAAATCGGGGCTAGTACCAGTACATAGAATATGTGTCAAGGTGTTATTATGCTTATCCATAGCTTCTTTATCGCTGGCATTGATATAATCGTCACAACCAAGCTCTTCGGCGACCCCACGCTTGCTTTCGCTTTGTGAAATACCAACTACCTTGGCACCTAAACCTTTGGCAAACTGAACACCGAAATGGCCTAAACCACCAATTCCCATAACACCAACAACAGACTTTCCAGGTATGATGTTGGCACGATTTAACGGAGCAAATGTGGTGATACCAGCACAGAAGAAAGTAGCGGCAATTTCATTTGTCATAGCGTCAGGAATCTTGAATACAAAACGGTAGTCCCCTCTCCATTTATCAGCATAGCCTCCGAATGACTTGTCGCCACTAGGCCATTTAGAGCTATAAGTGTAGACGATACCTCCTTGACACATATTTTCTTGTCCGTCTAAGCACGCTTCACATTCATGACAAGCTCCAGATTGGGCTCCAACACCAGCACGATCCCCAACCTTGACATTGGTAACATTTTTTCCAACTTTCGTGACAACACCAGCAATTTCATGACCAACAACACATGGGTAGTCTGTAGGACCCCATCCTTCGTCTAAAGTATGGATATCAGAGCCACAGACACCACAGTGAGTGACATTTAAATCTACAGAATTGTCGTCCCATTTCTTAAGAGTCAGCTCCATTTGAGTAAGAGGCTTGCCATTTTGCACACCGGCCCAAGCAGTAAAAGTATTATTCTCAGCTGACATACCAACGTATTTGTTATGATTGAAAAGTTAAATTGATTTTTTTCAGATTGGTTTTCCGAATAATGTTTAAGTAGTGTGGGTTTTATTTAAACTGTTTTTTTCCCAACGGTTTTTTGCATCTAAAATAGTAGGGGTTTCATCAATTGTGCTCAAGGGTTTTGCACTAAAGCAAATGCGACCAATCCGTACAAAATTAATTAAATTGCAGCTCCCTCAATTGATTGCGAGACCTTTTTCTTAATATACCGCATTATCAAAATTGGACTGGAAAAAAAAAAGATATACATAATTCAAGACATGGTTGAAAGTTATTACAGTCATACATGTCTTCATTTTGACTTGTCAATAAAAAAAACCTTAAAAAAAAACTCTTACTGGCGATAATAGATAGATTTATTCGACCCTTCTCTAGAAAAATATAAATTTACTACATATTATTTTGTCCTTTAAACGAGTCCCAAGCTTCGTTTAGAACCGCAAATATCCCACTCGCTAACATTCTTTGTTCAACTGTAACATTAGACGGAAGCTATTACAAGATTATCAGTCACTGTGCAAAATTTCAAAAAATCATTAATCCTACCTTATCAGGATGAACCTTTCCGATAGCCTTCATGTATGTCATTTTACACTTTTTAGGATTAATGAGTTCACTCATTTGAGCACCTTTCCATTGAGCACCAGGCCAGAGTAGGGTGTCCAAGGTTGCTAATAAAGCACGCAAGTTTTGTTCTTTACCAGCTTTCCAAGCAAGTAAGCGAGCATTTACATCATCTGTTTTTTCTAATTTCTCAGTATCCTCAGCTTCTTGTTTTGCAGCCTTGGCGCGCATAGCTGTTACAGCTTTACTTTTGTTTAATTCATCAACAGATGCTGCAGAAATGGGTGATGATGATGTAGTTGAAGGATCAAACATAGACATAAAATCTTCCTTATTTTGTTGTGGAGCAGCAGGCGCAGCCTTTCGAGGGTGGGTTACTTCTTTAGGTTTCAAAGCCTGTCTACATCTTGCCATTCCCTGATTAATTTTAGGTTTACTGGTCCCTTCAAATTTGACTAATTCATCATATGTAGATAAAGCGTCCTTGTACTTTTCAATATGTTCTAATGCTTCTGCCTTTCGGTACAAGGATTTTACAATTTGATCACGCCATTGAATTAATATTTCCTCAGATTTACTACTACCATTGCCACTTTGTTTTGCTAAACTAATAGCAGAATCACAATCCTCGACACATTTTTTATAGTTACCGGTTTTAAGACGAGCCATAGCGCGGTTGTTAGACAGTAAAACTTGGTGATCATGGCCGGTGGGAAGAATTTCAATCGCACGAGTATAAGCTTCTTCGGCTTCGCCAAACTGGCCTAGTTTGAACATTTCATTTCCTTGATTTCTAGCTTCATTTGCCTTAGCCATGATATCAGATGATGCATTTACAATAGGTCTTGTTCGCTTATTTTTCTCAGGCGTGACGGACCTTGTAACCGGCGACTGTTGCGAAGGAGGAGTTGGCTGTTGTTTCTGTACTGCAACAGATCCATTAGAATGGGGAGTAGATCTCCCACTACTGATAGGAGTATTTCCTCTACGTCTCGATGGAGAAACATAAACTTCTTCTTCTCGGAATATAGTTTCTTTATGCAAATTTTGTTGTTGACGTGCCTTATGAGCAGCAGAAGCCATCTCTCTCTGTTTCAACTCTTGTAACCTTCTAAGGTCTTGAATCTTTTTTCTTTTAGCCTCCATGTCCTCTTCGTTATCACTATCAGTGTCGTCCGCGAACTTTTCTGCATAGCTGGGAGATACTTCAACTTCCCCCTCTGTCATCCACTTTGGTCGGATGGGACCGCCTTGCTCTTCTTGCATTTGGTTAAGACGTTGTGTACGTTGCTGCTCCTGCCAATCCCCGACTGCCTTAGTCACTTTTTGTCTACCTGTTTTTAAAAATGATGTAGCATTTTTATACAAAAATCCGCCGAATTCCTGAGCTTGCATAACAATTTTCTCTGTCTGAAACTGGACCTCGGCTTCCCCTTCAACTGCCTTTTGTTCTTGTCTGACTCTTTGGTGTGTCTCTGGTTGTTGTCGCTGGTTTTGACGAGAACAAGGTACATCTTCTTCCCCAAATAGATTCATGCGAGCACGCTCAGTTTGTGATATCTCGGTGGATTGCTGCTGTTGTACACTTGGGTTAGTAGGCTCATGTCTTTGAGCAGCTTCGGAATTTTGAACTAACAAATCTACAGCCGACTGAAGGTCGTTTCCTCCAGTTGCTTCTATCGCAAACTTGGACTCTTGTAAGCTGAATCCCATATCGATTAATTGTATAATCATTTTTTCTTCCTCCTCTTCACCAAGCATTAATTTCGTTTCATGATAGGTCTTTCTATCTTGGTTTGTAGAAACTGGAATAGGCGGAGATTCTTTTCGAGTTTGCTGAGCTGGTTGAGCTGGTTGGGAAAGAATGCCTAGTGGGTTATCGTCATCTTCGTATACAGACGGTTGGGGTGAGCTAGAAAAATGGTTTGCTTCCTGAACAAGAGAATCCATATCAAACGGGTCAAGTGTCTGTGTAGTGGTTTTAGTTGTATTATTCAGAGTTGAATCTAAAAGGTCCAAATTCCATTGGCTTGAATTTCCAGAGGTGGAAGCTGAATTCGTTTGGTTTCGTCTAAAAAAAGCATTTAGTTTTGTAATGATGTAAATGTAAACCGACTTACAATTGATTTAAAGGAGTGTTTCTATCACTTTGTGGTTTTATGTTGTTACCGCCAAAGGGACTAAGTAATTCTTCAAATGATGCTTTGCTCGAGGATTGCTTTATGTCTAAAAACGAGGAAGGCGGTGGTGGCGTAGGATATCGTGGTGTAGATGTTCTAAATGTCGGGGTAATGGGAACTGATGCTTGAACAGGTGTAAGCCACGGAGAATTGGACGCATTACTTTGTTGCATTCGTTGCTGTTCAACAAGAGAAATATTTGATATTTCAACGGGTTTAGGTGTTGTATTAAGAAGATCTGCGAAAGCGTCTCTAGGTTTCTGGGGTTTCTGGGGTTTTGGTGCAGATGGTCTTGCTGAAGAAGACGATGGTGAAGACCAATTAAGGTCCAATAAGTCATCCATACTGTCTAAAGTTGATGAAAAATGTGATTGAAACTAAATCCTTCAATAAACATTCTTCATGTCCCGAATAAAATGTATCTACCAATCAGATCGCGTCACTTATGCAGTAATTGACAAAAGTGTGATGATTTTTGTTATGGACCTATCCACAGCATTGACAGGTGCGCTAAACTTGCTAGTACAAGTTCCATTGTTTATGAGTTTTATCTCTTCAGCTATTTACTTTTTCTACACTTCGACAAAAAAAATTGTGAAGAAGCCTAGAAATGTTTGTGATAATCGATAATTAAAAGCTCGATAAAAAGGTAGATTTTGTTTGTAGACTGATTATACTCAGAGCATTAATAAAGGCAGTAACACAAATTAAAGCTCGCGTTACGCCTTGATGTAACAGGCATTAATCTTGTTCAGAAATATACGCTATGTATCCCTTATTTTACATGAAGGTGTAAATATTTATATTATGTTTTTTGTTATAGTATATTGAACATGTATCACCTCTGCTTGTTCTGGCTTGAATTGACTGAAGCTACATTTGTTCCGGCCTATGTTGAGTAATAAACTATTTTTTTTTGCTTATACTAGTACACGCTCAGCGTATTAAGCCTTTTCATGTAGTATGATGATCTCTTCGAGAAGACAAATCTAGAACGTATTGAGATGTTGGTCCCATCCATAAATTTGCATTAATTTTAAATCCAATACATGGCAAGAATAGCTTAAGAGACAGTCTTCATATTTTCCCCCGAGCCTAATGATAGGCTCATTATTACTCGCCTCGGATCACCTATGAGACTTGCATGTTTATAGAACAGTGGGCCATATTTTCAGAAGAGTTCGTTAAATAAATTAAACTTTCATCCTACTATTACAGTTAGGATCAAGAGTTGAGTACTTTCTAACGAACTCAAATAGCTTAATAAATTACTTGAATATATATAGACTTCATGGCTATTATTATGCAATACAATAATGCACCTATACAGACCAGCTATAGTATAGCGAGAAAAGACAGAGGTTTAGTGTCCAAAGTAACTCCACATTTTCTGGGTGTTAAAGCATCACTAGAATCCAGTGAATTTTTTTTTATACCTGCCTTTACTTTATATAAAAACCCTTCAGCTATATTCAAAAACTCGCAATTGAATACATTTGTAGCATTTACTCACGATGTGCTAAATGGCCAGTGAAAGAAGTAACTGCTTTTAAAAAACAGCGACTGACTTGGGAAACCCAGTAAATCGAGTCACTTTTATAGGCTTTTTTTTTTTTTTTTTTTTTTTTCGTCAAATTGTAATTAAGCAGCCCCGCCTCCAAGAGTTTTCTCTTTACAGTTCTTTCTTGATCTAAAAATGGTACTTTAAATAATCCCAATTGTTACAATGTGAACTAATCTTTCTATTACTCTTGACAGCCCCAAAACGAGCATATTGAGGAGCACATTAAACGTCATGGTCGTCGTCTCGATCATGAAGAACGCAAGTAAGTTATTGTTATTTTCGAAATTTGTAACTGGAACTGTGTAACTGACTTTACATTACAGGCGTAAGAGAGAAGCTCGTTCCGCTCACAAGGCATCACAATACGCCCAAAAGGTGCATGGTCTTAAGGCCAAGATGCTTAATAAGAGACGTCATGCTGAAAAGATTCAAATGAAGAAAACAATCAAGCAACATGAAGAAAAGAACGCCAAGTCTAAATCAGCCGATGCTATTCCTGAGGGCGCTGTCCCTACCTATCTTTTGGATCGTGAAGGTGAAGATCGTGCAAAGATTTTGAGTAACATGGTAAAGCAAAAGAGAAAGGAGAAGGCAGGCAAATGGGCCGTTCCTTTGCCTACTGTTCGTGGTATGGCCGAAGATGAAATGTTTAAGGTTGTCAAGACCGGTAAGCATAAGACAAAGCAATGGAAGCGTTTGGTTACGAAGGCAACCTTTGTTGGTGAAGGTTTCACCCGTAAGCCCCCAAAATACGAACGTTTCGTCCGTCCTATGGGTCTTCGTTACAAGAAGGCGCATGTCACACATCCTGAACTTAAGGCTACCTTTTGTTTACCTATTATTGGTGTTAAGAAGAATCCTCAATCTCCTTTGTATACCCAACTTGGTGTCATTACCAAGGGTACTGTTCTTGAGGTGAATGTATCCGAATTGGGCTTGGTCACAACTGGTGGTAAGGTTGTTTGGGGTAAATACGCTCAAGTCACCAACAATCCTGAAAATGATGGCTGTATCAATGCTGTATTATTGGTATAGTCCTTTATTTTTTTTTTTATTTAATTATCTCATTATCACTCGCATCCAATTACACTTCACCAATCCTCTATACACTTTTATTTTGCTTATCTCATGTACCTTTTATTTTTCCTCGCACTTTGTAACTTAAATCTTTAAAAGAAAAATAAAATCTCATTCTATATTTCTCTGAAAACAATGCTTTTCGAATTTTATTTTTGATTAAAATGTGCGAGAAGAGAAACAGTTCTAGGAGCGTAAGGCTCCTCCAAATATGCGACATCTTCTTTTGTTAACTTGATTTCCATAGCGCCAATTAAATCATAAAGCTGTTCGCTTTTTGAAACACCTACAATAGGAGAAACAACATAAGGCTTGGTATAGTGCCATGCCAAAGCGATTTGTGCGTTAGTAGCTTTATATTTCTTGGCAAGCTCCTCAACGCGATCAATAATGATCTCATTACTGTCATGTTTAGCTCCAGGATAGATAGACGTGAGTTGGAAACGAGTTTTAGAACGAGCTGTATCTCTGTTTTTGCCTGTGATTTGACCTGTAGCTAATGGGGAGTAAGGAATTCCTGCAATACCAGCATCTACACAGTAGGGGATCATTTCTCTCTCTTCTTCACGATAAAGCAGATTATACAAGTTTTGCATAGATACAAACTTAGCCCAACCTTTTCGCTCCGCGATAGAGTTAAGCTTTTGGAATTGCCATGCACACATACCACTGGCACCAATATATCTAACTTTTCCGGAGCGAACCAAGTCATTTAAGGCCTCCATGATTTCCTCCATAGGGGTTTCCTAAAAATAGTTTATTAATCGTTAATACCTACTGGAATGGTTTGTTATTCATGTTGCTTACGGTGTCTAAACGATGAATTTGATAGAGATCAATATACTCAACACCAAGTCTTTTCAAGGACGCATCAACAGCATCAAAGATATGCTTACGGGAAAGACCATAACCATTGATTAATTCAGGGTATTTTTCCATATCACGAACACCGGATTGCCCAACGTTATCAAAGACAGGTCCATAGACTTTGGTAGCAATAACAACACGACCTCTAGGAGCATTAAGTTCTTGTAAAGCCTTTCCAAGGACAATCTCACTGTGACCATTAGAATACATATTGGCAGTATCGAAAAAGTTGATACCGACATTATATGCCTCCTTGATAGCCTCAATTGACTCGGCTTCGTTTTTCACCCAAGAACCCCATTGCGAACTACCATAAGACATGCAACCGAGGCAGATTCTGGAAACCTTTTAGAGTTGTCAAAAATAAGTTTGTATCGTTTTCACTGTTAAAACATTATTACCTTCAAGCCAGTGTTACCAAAACGAACATACTACATTTTGGGGATTTCTTTGACATTATTGGAGTCAGACATTTTTAATTTTGATGTAATTAAATAAAGTAGAAGTATTTATTTCTTTATGTAAATGTTCTTTATATCTTAAATCTAATCAAAATAAAAAAAGATGCTTTTTTCCGGTTTAACTTAAAATGTAAAAATATTACGTATTCCTATTCCATAACTGAAAATCAGGATGTCGATATTGCCGAGGTTAATAAAAACAAACCTTTAAATAGTGTTGAAATTTTTTTTTGTTTGGCACTTAGTCCCGGAAAAGGATCGTATCCACGGTTCGTTCGCCTTGCCCCGAAACAAGGTGAGTTTCCTCCCTTTATCCTCTACTGATGGCAGGTAGTGGTGCCGCCGGACGTGGCAGACCAACGTCCCTTAAACCGAAACGGATCGACACCGAGATCAAGAATAAAAAGGAGCGTTAGACGATTGCCCACGGCCACAGCACGCAGATCCACCCTATGTAAATATTATTGTGAATAGCAAAAATATCTTATAGGATATTTTGATAGTTTCGTCCTATAGGCCTTAAAACGATCGATTTCGCAACTATCCTTGCTTTGTGACGAGAGGTGATAAACCTAAATTTATTTATTTGTGGAATATAATACCTTTCTACTACAAATTATCTGAATAGTACGAGTCTGTGGTGAAATACATACATGATATTGGCTCACAGCCAATAATAATAAAAAACACATAAACTTTCATATCGACACCATAAAGATAAAGACATCATTGTATAATATCTTTTTTTTTTGTATACATTCACGTTGTATAATATTCTCATTCATAGCTGAATACAAAAGTACAGGATTACATATAATCACCACCATATCAGGAATGAATAAAGTAACAATTTGTGTTACATACAAATTTACCTTTATAAGAAATATACCTCATATAAAATAAAAATAGACTGTGGACTCAAGTTATACGAACAGATCAATCAACCATTACATACGTGAATAAGGATATAGCAATCAAACTCTTATTACTCTTTAACCTATTATTTCATGTGATTATTATTAAGCAACTCATATAAATAGAGATCCTTGAAGAACCCAAGATATCTCTTGAGTCTATTTACTTTTGATTTAAAATATAACCCTTACAGGACCTTTAACTTAGTCTCTTGTTTATTTTTTATTGTAGTGAGAAATCTCTAGTTTTTCCACAGAGTCTAAAAGAGTTTGGTCTTGACAGATGTGATAATAACGACAATTTCTTTTATCTTATAAACATTATACTGCCTTTGCCTGTCTCTAAACATTTGCTGTGGTAACCAAAAGATTATTTTTTGTTGCTCAATTGCTGTAGAAAACCATCCTTAGTAATGGCAATTAAAAAGTTTAGTTCGATATATACTCTTTTGTAGTTACTGTCACTATAAAGGTTTTGTACGGCATATACTTAGTGACCGATTTTGTTGATAGTACAAGGTAACTGCTCTTAATTTACAAGTTATAATCCGGCCTATTATAATTTATCAACACCAGTAACCTGGTCCGTATATGACTGCAGAATAATGGATCAATAACTTGATCAGAACAAGTTGATATAAATTTAGTAGGAACATTCTAAAATTACCAGGGTTCTTTTATTTTATCCTTTCGATTTTCCTCTTCTATTTTTTAACCACCTTAAAGCTCATTAGATGCTACCCGAACAAGAATCAATCAGCATAAATAAAGAAGTCTTGACAGTGTTTGTTGGAGAAACCGGTGACAATGTCCGGAAGTGGTTAGCTGAACTTAACGACCTTAGCCAAAAAAATGAATGGAAAGAAAGCAGAAAGTATGAAATGATTTCTTTATACTTAGGAGGAGAGGCAAAACAATGGTTTGAAGACAATAAGGATTCCTTACACAATATTAAACTGCTTGAACTTGGACTAATCCAGAGATATGGAACAGACATTCTTTCAAAAATAACAAAAGAAATGTTAGCTAAGTTTATAAATAATCCTTATCATCCTCCAGTAATGAAATCAGTCCCAGTAACCGCTACTAAACCAATGTTTACAACTCTTCCTTCAACAATGGTTTATAAGATTAAAGAAAGACCACCTCAGGCAGAAATTAGTGACGCTTTTTTCAAGCTGTGTGTTGTAGCTGCCTGTACTAAAAGAGATGTACTAATGGCTTATAAGGCTGACAAGATTGGTGAGAATGTCTTATTGGATAAATACTTAAATGACAACTTCGCTCGTAATGGAATAATCAACTTTAACAGTATGAATCTGATTGGTAATATCCTTTTATGCTATTTACCCAGCTCATATTGTGAGTTCATACTGCCGTACAGAGAAAAATTGAAGGCTGGTAGCATATTTGATTCTGATATTGAATATAGCGAGCTGTCTGACATGCAAAAAACGATTCTCAAAGATAAACTTCGGGTTTTTAACATGGAAAACAGTAAGGTTTGTGGATACATTATGAACACTTTTATGGTCAGATGTGAAAAAAGTTTACCTTTGCCGAGCATTGACTACTTAAATTGGAATACTACTACTTTGACAACAGAAGAGAAACGCATCTTGGATAATTTCTAGAAAGTGCATGGAACAAAAATTGCTTCATCCACAGCAATCTATCATATAATAATAACTTTCTAGCTCACAATGTGCTCTTTTCTACACAACTAAAATAAAATAAAAAACTTATGATTGCTTACCATAAATCATTGTTCTTAATATATTTATCAAAAAAGACGTTTATTATTAATCAGGGGCATAATTGTTAAATAACACAATGATATATGATTCACAGAAACATGTTTAGTTATCAGAAATTTCCCTCTCATTTTACTATTTTAAATTTAATGAAGTGTTATGTACAAACTTATGACGCGTAATATAACAGCTTATTATTTTGTATATGATAGTTTAAATATTATTTAATTAAGAAGTGGGTGATAGTATTTTCAAATACCAAAGACCAACAGAGACCACGGGTTTTACAAAAATATTTGTGGTGTTTACTAATTATGCGTAGCTTTCTATCAAAAATAGCATGTGATGACAGTAATAAACAGAAGATGAACCTGTTAAATGGTCTATTTATCCACCACCATTCAAAACCAGCTGAATTGATTAAAGATGCTATGTCGTCATCAAGATTTACCAATACTATCAAATTTTGATACGTTGACCTCTACTATTGTAATAAACAGATAAATTGTACGAAATATATCTGTGGTAGATATTATGTAACTCTATTTATAATTATGCAGGCGTTGGCAACAAAAGTAAATAAAACCCTGTTTTTTTGTACGTTTAAAGGAGCAACAATTCCTTTTTAAATTTTTTTTTATTTCAAAAAAATGACTATCCCTGGAAGTTCACTCGAGCAACCCTACAATAACGGTGAAAACAATAAAAAAAAAGCACCTCCTATTATTAAAGGCATTTTTATCTCTTCAAATAGTAGCAAAAACAAAGAAGTTAATATATCGCGAAATTTATTGTACACGCTTATTAAAAAAGATGAAGGTGAATCCACCTAACATGGAGATAGCAGATAACTTTTTCAGCATGTTTATCGCGGTGGCGTGCCTATCTAAATATGAATACGTTATATACGAGGAAAGAGTTTTAAGTAAATCACCAGCTTTTGAAACTCTTACAAGCTACATATCAGAGAATTTTAGACACGAAGAAAAGGGTGTGGTAGTGTATGGCGGCTAGTCCAGATCGGACATCTACTTATGTGTGGCGGTATTCCGAACTCTTACTCTCAAATTGCAAAAAAATTACAGATCTAGATTATGTGGTAAAAGTGTATATGATCCCAATATCGATAAAAGCAACTTACCTGAGTGGTTAAGAAGAACTGTTAAATTTCGCACTCGTAAATGTAGAACTGAACATACACAAGTATGTGGGTTTATTACATGTCAATTTATGGTATACTGTATCAAAGGCAAGCCGCTCCCAAACCTTGATTTTTTGAATAGCGAAACGACTACTTTGACAGACGAACAAAAGGGTAGGTTGCTGGCTTCAAGAGAATAATGCCGAAAAAACGGATTTGTACTCGCTAGTATTTTTATACTCCTCTACTTAAATATATTAAAATCCATGTCTTTTACAGTAATAATTTCTTTTTTTCATCTTATCTAAATATAATGACTAAATTTTTAAACATAAATATTATTCATCTAATTGACCACAGTCAAGTGGAGTTGGCTTATAGAGTTCGTTATGAGGTATACGTTCTCGAACAAGGTTACGCTACCAATACTGTTACAGACGAGTAAGCAGAAGTGAATATAATTGAAGACAAGAGCTAATATGATTTTTTTTTATAGAGACGACACGAGTTGTCAGCATTGGGCAGCTATAGCAGACAAGGAAAATGAAGATGGAACTCTTGAACGGGGTGTTCCTATTGGAACTATTCGTCTGGCTATAAAACCAGGTAATATTGCAAGATTAGGCCGAGTCGCTGTCATATCTGCAGCCCGTGGACTTAGAGTAGGGCCGAGATTGATTTACACCTTTGAAAAGTACTGTATTGAAAAGGGATTTCATACAATTTATTTACATGCTGTATCAGAGAAGAGAAGTTTTTATGAGAGGCTTGGATACATTGTCGAAAAGGGGGATGACAAAGAATTCTTAGAAGACGGTACGCCGCATATCCGTCTTTGGAAACGTAGATTGACTTGATAATAAATTATTGTTTTTCTCGGAAGAATTTTGAGGTCCGTCCCATCACTTTACCAAACTTGTCACAATTTTCGACATGATCGCCAATCCACCTTGGCAGTTTTTTACTGATGCGGGCTGTGGCATATCTTTTGTCAAGTAGAACAATGGTGGCGTAATCTCCCCTGTGACGAATAGCTCTTCCGATGGATTGGTTTACTCCACGCATACAAAGATTTTCGTAATACTCCGTTCCTGCATTCAGGGTTCTATTATTCTATAACGGAACATTAAAAACAAGTGTAAAAAAAAAAGGTCTTGGATCTTACCGAAAACTTTTGAGCATAGTTCATCTTTTCTATTAATTCTAAAGAGCCTCGATTGGCAAATGGTAATCCAATCATAATAACACCTCTGTGAACTGATGATAAGTACTTTTCGTCTGCTTTCATGAAAGTTTCTTTTTACCTCCCAAGTCTATCAGAAAAATTGATACCTTCTGACATCTTACCATTGACAACACACAATAGTAATGCACCCATGTTTTTGTCAGGAGAGTCAATCTGTAATGAATAATCTCGCAATGTTGTTTCCACCATATTACTCTCTCTCGGTTCCTTAAAGACTCTTTTCCTTTTTTGAATTCGATCAAGAATGCTGTTAGGTCCTGCTGAACTCCACCTGTTGTAGACTTGATCGAGATATGTGAAACTAGGAAAGAAACATACTATACCGTCTGGTATCACGTTGCATAAATTAGCAATGGTTTGACCCACTTCATCCATCTGCGAGTGATGATTAGATACCGAGTGACAAAAAAGTAAAACGACTTACTAGCTGGACATCTTGTCTGCTTTCATAGTTGAATATGAGTGGTTTTCCTGAAGGGCCTTCTTCTAATGTAATTGTTGACAGGTTTTTGGGTGGTATAATATGTCCACATGAGAAATGGGAGATTCGTTCTTTTGAAACAGAAGGAAACAAATGATGATAGAAATCAGAAATCTACAAGACTTGTGATTAGGTTGCATGTATTAAAAAAATTTTTATTGCTTACAGGTTCCATGGTACCACCAGCCAAAATAATACTTTTGGCTTCATCAACAATTGGCTTAAATGCATCTGCAGGATTCAACAGCATATATTTTATGGTTACACCAGGACTTTCGGGACTTCCAAAGCTAGTGACAATGCGTCCATCTTTATCAGGATTGGTTAATGCCAATAAAAAAGACTCGATTTGGGTTAATGTCAAGGTGGATGTGGTCAACGACGGTGATGCAGCAGAAACGGGTGCATTAGGGTTCAGTAATCGCTGCTTTTGTCTTTCCTCCTCTTCTTTTTCTTTTGCCTTTTCGACAAACCCATTCAACTTTCTTGAAAGACTACTTACGTCCAGATACGTTTTTATCTTGAACATATTAATATGATCAATGGAAGAGGCATGTAAAAATTCATTGACTCCCATTACACTATCCTTCTTTTTCGTTGCGTCTGTAGGTTGTAAATGTCTTATTAAGGTTTTAATGATACTCAAAATTTGCTTGATGTAAACGACATTTTTTCCGAGTAGTCTGGATTTATATTTTTGAATGTACAGGTTAAGTTGGTTCCAGGCCAGCTGGGTTTGTTGCAACGTGAGAGAGACAGTGTAAAGAGAAGTCATGGTTTCCATCAGATTATGCGCTTCATCAATAATGACAATATTGTTCTTTAATGATATACCAAGTGATTCCCTTGTACTGGCATGTAATAAGTGTTGGTATGGCAAAACAATAAGCTATTTCAAAATAAGTACCATATAAATTATGATTTGTTAAAGAAGACTTACTCTTGCTGACTTGGCAGTATTTCTAGATCCATAATAGGGACAAGTCGAGAGTTTTTCTCCTACTGTAACTAGATCCTCAATATCTCGCACTTTAGCCAAGGCATGATCTCTGAAATGGTTCCACTTTGTAACATTATCTGCGGGCGGTAAAAAATTGCAGGGACCTTTCTTTGAACCTAATCAACTAACTTTGTCAGTTTCTTTGCTGATGCGTTATCATTTTGTAATTTACCGCTCTTTTGAAGATCCAGACAAGCTTCATTGATTTTATTTACATTTCCCAATTTCTTGACGTCTGGATTGATACACATGTTTTTTCTCGATGCCAACGACACTTCATAAGTATCTTCTGCGTACATCGTCTTGCTTACTTCATGAACAAACTGCGTCAACTGTGAATGTGTTCTTGAAGCATAATAAATTTTTGTCTCTTCTAACTCTGGATCCTCCTCCTCCTCATAAATTGATGCTTTTTTCTTAAGTTCAAACCTGTAAAGAAAATAAGTAAATATGCCTCCAAGATTTTTGTACATGCCACGCTTTACTTTGCTAATAATGCCTGGACTTCTTTTGACAGGTTTGAGTTAGCGTCACTTTTGTTGACAGTTGTAGTAGCCCCATTCTCCTCATCACTTTCATAGTCTCCAATTAAGTACTCTTCATCGTTGTCTTGATCCTTTTTACCCAATGTTCTCTTTTTATTTGCTTTTTCGACAGTTTCAATTGTAAAAGTTTCGTTACGAACACGAGTAATTCGGTTTTTCAATTCTCTTCTTTGCTCCTCGAGCTCTATTTTTTTCTTACTGCCTTGAGATTTTGCTTGCAACGCTGTAATCCAATCAGGTTGGTCATCTTTGTAAAAGGGAATATAAGTTCTGTGCCTCTGAATACGGAAAGCTGGAAAATACCTTTGACTTTAATAACTGGATCGGTTGGTTCGGGTTCTTTCCCATCGTGATCTTTCAACCATTTTAACGATCCACAGATTAAACTGAGTGATTTGCCCTAATGTTGAAATATTGAATCAAGTGCTTATTTGCAACGGAAGAGAATCTTACTGTGCCTGTGGGACTTTCAAATATACCAATTTTCCCGTGTTCCAGGACATTATACAGCTCTTCCATAAAATCCTTTTGTATATGATATGGCTCAAAAGGGAACCCAAACGGTTTGGCTTCTGAACTCATTGCTTCGAATATACACTTAAAAAAAGAGAAACAAATAAAAACCTATCAAAAGAAATTATTTTAAAAAAAATTGTTGACTTTTTATTATAGAGGTTCTTTTTTTTTCTAAGTCGCTAAAGAGAATATTTTGACATGCTTCAGTGATTCTCACATTAAGAGTCTCGGTCTCCAAGAGCTTTTCTCGTTTTGATTTACTCTCTACAACTGAACGGAATTGCTCATTTGGATTGAGCTCAGGAGAATATGATGAAAGATAAACACACCCATACCCGACGGCTCTCATTGAACCTGATGATGTTATCTGATGAATGGATAGGCACATTATCTATAATGAGATAAGGCCCTTTAAATTGTTCGTGATGATCCATGACATCTAAGGTGCTTGAAATAAAACTCATACAATGACAGGTAACAGTTCCAGTAGTTTTCTGGGCTTGACTACCACCTGTTACTTATTTTTCTTAGAAGCCTCAGCAAACGACACTTTTATCTTAAAATTGACAACGCTATATGTAGAAAAGTGCCCAAAACAATTGTCTTCTTGGCTCTGGTTAAAGGCTGGACTAAAAGATTTTGTTAGCATTGTTCAACATGCATACTCTTTGTCAAAGTACATTTTTATTCGTGATATCCAAGAAGGTCCCAACTTTGATATAAGCCAATACATTACCAGGATATTCTTTGCTGAAGTATGGTTGAGATTAACTAGCTATACAGTTTCAAGAGTTGGTGCTAGGAGAGAGATGCGAGTTTTATTAATCGATATCTCACAGACTATCTGGAAGCAGCAAACTATCGTAGGTCAAAATTCAGATACAGACAACAGCTATTACTCATTGAAGGAACTAAGATCTACACAGCTTATCTACGTAATTAACATTCATATGCATTCTGGGAACCATCTTCGTCGTACTATTACGATTAAATTCAAGTTTTATTTATTTTTTGTTTTTTATTTGAGATTTTTGTGACAGTTAGCATGTGGCGACGAACTGTGCCGAATTGCCTGAGTCACTTATAAGAGTATAAGAATAAAAATCCTCTAGTGACAAAAGGTAGAAAGGTAGAAGATAAGAAAAAAGGTGGACAGTAAATAAAAGTCGAGATTAAAGAAAAAAAGAAAAAAGACATCAGACCAGAGAGCCAGAGGTGTGATAATTGTCGTATAAACGGGGAAAGGTAAATAAATAAAAAAAACAAGTAAGAAATGAGACTTTTTGCTCCTATATTATAAAAATAGAGCTCCTTTTATATTCAATTATTACTTCAAAAATTATTTCTGCGTAGATCGTGTCGCATTTGAGTACTGTAGCAAAAGTTGACTTATAGATGAATAGTTTTGTAAAAAAAAAAGAGTAAAAAAAAGATAGAAAATACAATTAGAATTCTAGGCAGATTTATATGTATTTCAAAAGTTGATTGATTCTTTAGATGTAAAAGAAATGTTGTTTATACTAGTCGATAAAGAGAGGGGCTTATTGTGCTACGCATAGTAGGAGAAAATTAATAACAATAACAGTAACATTTATTATGTTTGGACATTGGTGTTACCGCTTGTCAGATCTACAACTAATGTCCTATTCTCAATAGATTCCGTAATACTGGATAAGCTTAATACGCTATTAATAGTAATTATAAGTGACAAATTTAAGATCTATATCATAAATCTATGTGTGTTCATCACAAGTACGATTCATTTAAGAATAAAATAAATAAATCGTATAAATCATAACTTATAAAATAAAATATCTTTGAATGTTAAGTAATAGCATATATCTGTATACTACTACACAGCTATCTCTACCTCGAGTACATACTTCTATACAGATGGCATGATTGGCTTAGATGGATATTGGAACAAAAGTTGCATATAGAATAATATACAACTGAGTTCCTATATCTAAATTGGAAAACTAAAACCCAATCTAATTAAATCAAGAATATAAAAAAAGAGAAATCTAATAATGATAGTTCCCTCTATAGATTGGCTACCCATCGAGAGAATAAAACAGCTATCATTTTTAATGGTTCATTTATTTATATATTGATACAAATTATAAGACTGATAAGTGTATAATAGAAATAGTGCATGGATAAATGAATGCCTACTTTCTGCAACCAAACATACAAACATCGATAACATGTTCTATATTTGGGATCATATCTTATTCATTCACATATGGGAAAAGAACCCGTAGAATCAATAAGAGGTCAAACGTTATAAATATGTTCTGCCGAAGTTGATTAACCATAAATTATGTTATGCCCCTTTTGACAGCTACCGTTACACATTATCTGACTGGCTCTTTCTAGTCCGAAAGATACAATAAGAAGTGTTCCCGAATCTATGGATTTTGGACGACGTTAATTGAAGTCAATTCTAACGAGTAGAATTCATTTAACGAAAGGTGGAAAACTGAGTATAGATATATTCCAAAACCAGAAAGGTTGAAAAAAAGAGCTATCTGGTTTGTATTTTACCAATTATTTATTTCGAGTCTTTGACACCTAAATTTTTCAAAAGAGTTGTTTTCATGGCTCTTTTCAATATTGTAGTTGCCAAAGCAAAAGGTTTGACACCATGTAGCACTCTTTTTTCACTTTGGTTGGCTGCAACTAGATACTAAAAATGAGTAGCTAAATAAATGAAAGCAACTTATGGAATCTAGAACGCTTGCACAAAAAATAACTGAAGCATGTAATGTTGTCCCTTTATCTCACCTTGTCAACATTGCTCAACACTCTAAAAATTATTTTTAAAAATGCTTAAACATAGTCCATCTATGTATTATTTAAAGAAAATTATCTATCGTGTATTAATTTATATTGGGGTTCACAGGGGTTTCTAATTAAAGTTCGATAAATGTACCATTAAGTGGAAGCATTAGACCCTACACTGTCATCTTTCCAGATGTTTCGATTTTTTTTTTTTGATGTAGTACCTTTTCGGTATGGACTGGAAACAGCTGTTTTGGTTTCGCTTTTCCTTTTTGTGTAAATATGCCAACAAGAAGAATGGTTCCGTTACTGTCATTAAAGTAGTTTAAAAGTCTATAAGCACTGCTAGTGAGTTTGCCACAAGCTTCAGCTGCTTTTAGTACAGTTATTCCTGTTCCCTGTAGTATGTTTATATAATATGAATTAGTAAATGTCACAAAAAAGTTAGTTGAAGACTTGAACTTGTTATCCTTTCTGAACTGTTAAGTCTTACTATATGAGTACATAGCAGTTAACATCATGAAACAAAGAAATTGGGATAAATCTTTACGATGCTTAAGGTACTTTTTTTATCTCTTTATAGACTATAGACAAGCATATTTTATAACGACATTAGTATCAAACGAGTAAAATATCAAATTTTCTTTCTGAAAAATAACTTTCCTACGTATCTATGTATACTTTAATTTAAGCCATGATACATATAACAGGTATACACCTACAAACAGCGTCCAACTGTAAGAAAGGACTGCTCATTGTAAAAGAGGTCACATTTTGATGGGCGAATGTAGGGAAGGGTCCTTTGGAACATCCAAAACATACAATTTTTTTTTTCTTCTTATCCCCTTCACCCTTCTGTTTTCTTTCATAAAGTGTATATAACAAAACATGCGTTGCCATAATTGTGGGTCAGATAAAACAGAATCCGACTCTGCTTCTGGAACCAGTTACTGTGTTCACTGTGGTACAGTAAGTAAACTCATGGGTCATTCACTTTTTGTGTAAATGTTAACTTTATAAAACAGGTACTGGAAGAAAACCAAATTGTATCTGAGGTTTCTTTCGGAGAAACCGCTGGTGGTAAAGCCGTTCTTCAAGGTTCTTATGCAGGTGAATCTGGTAAATATTCAAAATACGAGAATTGAGTAGTTTTTCAGTAACGTTAAAAAATCATGTTTTTCCAGGTCGAATCTCAGGCGGCGGATTATTTGGCAGAAGTCGTGGTAGAGAAGGCCAAGAACAGGCAATTGAAAATGGTAATTTTGAATGGTCCAAGTACAGTGTAAAGCAACTAACTGTATGATAGGTCGGGTTAGAATTTCAAGTTTAGCTCATGCGGTTCATTTACCAGAACGTTACAGAGATGCGGCACAACGATATTATAATTTAGCAGTTGTCAATCGATTCACTCGTGGCCGTCGTAGTGATCATGTTGCCGCTGTGTGCCTATACGCTGTTTGCAGAACAGAGAAGAGCTCTCACATGTTGATCGATTTCTCAGATATTCTCCAGGTAAAACAAATATGCAACATGTAGAAGATCATCCTACTAAACAAATTCTATAGGTGAATGTGTTTAAACTTGGTGCCACATTTTTAAAGTTATGCCGAGTATTGAATCTCACTCTGCCCCATGTCGATCCATCATTATATATTTCAAGATTTGCAGTGGCATTAGATTTCGGTGATTATACCCAACGTGTCGCTCAAGATGCAGTACGTATCGCACAACGTATGGATCGTGATTGGATCACAAGTGGTCGTCGCCCTGCTGGTATTTGTGGTGCATGCTTACTTATAGCTGCTCGTATGAACGGTTTTCGTAGAACAACTCGCGAAATGATTTATGTCGTTAAAGTGGCTGATATTACTATCCAAAAAAGACTGCAAGAGTTTAATCAGACAGAGTCGGCCCAACTTTCAGTTCGCGATTTTAGAACAATTTGGTTAGAGAAACGTGCAGATCCGCCATCTTTTGCAAAGAATAGAAAAGTTCACGAAGACCAAGAAGCTAGTAAAAGCCCGGAGTTAGCCGATTCCAGCACTGCTACCACACCGTCTTTGAATGAACAAGAAGAAGATCGACCAACATCTGGAAAACGAAAACATCACACTGACGAACTTCCAGAAAAGCGACAATCGATTGATAAAGAAAAGACCAAAGCCGATGATTCAAATGGGATTAGTGGCCCTCCTTCTAAAAAACGAAAAGGAAAAGGTCGTGTTAAAAGTAATATAGAGGCTTCAAGCAGTCAAGGAGAGGATAATATCGTCAATGATGTTACAGATGAAGACGAAAGTGAAGGCGAACCATTGTCTGACGACGAAGTAGATGGTCCATTTGTAGGAAAACAAGTAGGAATTTCAGCAGCAGATAATTGTATACCTAAGTCAAAAGCCGCCGAAATAAACAAAAAGAAAACCAGTGAATCCACTGAAAAGGATACCGAAAAACAATTAATCAAGATGCAGATTGAAAACTCGCTAAATGAAGAAATCAAACAACTAGCAAAGGTAGATGTGTCTTTGACCGCCGAAGCAAATCTCAAGTCTAAGGATGATGTGGAGTATGATGACGAATCAACACAAGTTGGTACACAAGTAAGCCATTTGGAATCGACTCAAACTTTGGACATTGAAGAATTAGGCTCCACACTTGTTAACAAGGATCAACATGATTTTATACCCATTAACGACCCACACTACGAATCTCTTCCAACTGACGAAAAGGCTGCATTGACTGCTATGGCTAAAGCAAAAGTTGCTAAAGAAGTTAGTGATTTACTAAACCCTGATCTTGAAGAGGATGCTAAAGCACTTGCCAATGATATGGAAAGCTGGTTGGGTGACGAATCAGTCAAAAAGGCTGCAACTGAAATTGGTAAACAATTATAACATGCAAAGTTCAAGAAAATAATATTAACGCCTATTTTATAGAAACCCAAAAACATAGGGATGATAAATCAGACGATGAGGATGACGAAGAAGATGAGGAGGAAGATGAAAGCTTATCAGATGTTGATGATGAGGAAATCGATGCCATGATTTTAACAAAAAATGAAGTTGCGCTTAAAACAAAGATTTGGTATAACGCCAACAAAGAGTACTTGGAAGAAATGGCTGTCCGTCGATTAGTTGAAAAGGACAGAGGCGGTAGTTCTAGAAGAGGAAAGGGATTAAAGAAGAAGAAGTTACCACAACCATCTACACCTGCTGAGGCTGCAAAGCAATTATTACTAAGCAAAAAACTGTCGAAAAAGATCAACCAAGCTGTATTCGATGATATGTTTGAGTCTGCAGAATCAATTGCGAAAATCAAGCAAAGAGATGCTATTTTACGAATGAGTAATAATACTTCCCTTCCTTTGCCTGGTGCGCCTGAATACGAAGTTGTGGAAGAGCCTGGAGATATTCCCGATCCTAATACAAAGAAAACTGACGATTCAACCGAAGAGGCTGCTGCTGCTGCACCTGTTGTTGAAGAGGAAGAGGACGATGAAGACATGGATTCCGATGATATGGCTGATGATGAGCGCTTGATGCGTGATGCTCGTGCCAAATATGCCTTTGATGAAGACGATGATGCCCAGGAATATTTAAGTGATGATGGTTATTAAGAATATCTGTTTTTATTACTCTGACTTATTAAGAATGTCGAAATAAAGCTCTTGGTAAATTTAATGTACTTGTAAATAAAAATATATATGCAATCAAGGAGTAGTAATTTCAAACACAGGTATAAGCGATACACCTATTGAATCCCATTTGAGTACAATACCGCCTTGTTCGTTATCATAGCTCCAATTAACGTTTACTTGAGGCACATTCATGAGCGAAATCACCGTCCCTTCTTGGATAGGCACTGGTACCTTGATCAAAATGTCGCCGTGTGATTCTGCAAAAGAAAACACATACACAGATCTTCCATTTGTATTTGCAGTAAATCTTAAATCGTCTTGACTAGATGTAATCCAATAAGGAATTGAGTCAAAGATACTTGCATTTACTACGTTTAACCACTGTCCCATTTCTAAAAGCCGTTGTGACATGGGTTCTGGAATATGTCCTGATGCTTCAGGTCCAATGTTTAAAAGGAAGTTACCTCCTCTTGATACGGCGTCTACCAAGTCTTTGATCAAATCAAGCGTACTAGCATAATCTTCTGACTTGGTCTCTCGATTATAACTGATGGTTTTTAATTAGAACTCAAAGCAATAATAATCACAGTTCTGACTTACCCAAATGAGTATGGATCTATACCACGTGTAGCTTCCCAAAACCTAAACCATTAAAGTTAATCACGTATAGGAGACGTTTAACTGGGTATCATGCCATACCGTGTTGGTGTATCCGTTACTGCTTTGTATTCTATTGTGGTAAAGTCAGAAGCACTGCCATCCCCGCATCGATCATTAACCGTGACTTGTCGTCCATTGTTTAACGCGTTATTAAAGTAGTCAGATTGCCATACTGTAGAATTATGGATACCTCCAATATCGCACCTGAAAAAATTATGTGAATAAAGAATCACTAAAAAGTCACTAACAATGAGAACAGACCATAAAATATCAGGATTGTACTTATTTGCTAATTCTTGAAATTGAGGTACTTGAAGTTCGTTAACAAAACTTTCGATAGGTTTACTTCCTGTATAAGAAAGAATCTCGTCTGTATATGGGTTTATAGGTGGCCCTTTCCACCGAAGAGAGTTGTCATTATACTTGGGGTTGTACCATTCTGGTAATGAAACTTGAAAGAAAAAAGAAGCTTCTCGTTCAGTGCACATGTAACAATATGGAAAAACAATGATATACTTACAATAAAGACCACGTCTTAAATGTGGATACGAAGTTTCTGATATACTTATCAACTCTTTTACAAAATTGCGGCTCGGTTCAAGTAGGTGCATACTTGAACGGTTCGTCACATCGGTATCAAACAATGCAATTCCGTCGTGATGCTTTGTGGTAAATACATAATACTTTGCTCCCGATTTATCAATTAAATCTAACCAAGTATGTGGGTTAAAAAGGGTAGGTTTCCATTGACTTAAAAAATCATCGTATTTAAAGTTTTCTCCGTAGGTTTGACGGTGATATTGGAAAGCTGCATCATCCTTGTGGTTCATACGCCACCAGTACCATTCTGCATAGGCTTTTCCCGTGGGTGCCCAAGAAGGAACAGAGAATAAACCCCAGTGTATAAATATACCAAATTTTGATTGCTTTAACCAGGTAGGCGGTCTATGTTTCTGAACGGATCTATATAAAATATATAATGTTATGACGATATCAATACATAAAATGTGTTATACTACGTTGTGGCTGCTTTGTATTGGTTAGGGTAAGAATCAAGTATTAAGGTTACGACTTTTGTACTCGTCATTGACGTTCTATTCTCGTCATATATTACAGTCACTGTCATATTGACGTTTTTTTGTTGCTTAAACTTTTGTACAATAACCTGGACCGTTTGAATGTGACCTGGTGCAACTGCTTTAACTGTGCCTTTTTTTACAGTTTTTACATCTACATGATTTATTTGTACACTTGCGTCTTTTATCCAGAGTGAGCCTGTATTTTGAACTGTTACGAGAATAATTTGATCCTTATGATTTATCCATTCATTAGTTGACTGGACACCTGTTATTATTATGTTAGCGCTTTTGTATGCTGTAACCGAAAATAAATGCATTGTTTTGTAACCATCTGCATGAGCTGGCAACAATAAATGATTGGGTATTTTTGCAGGATTAACATAAACTGGCACACTAAACAATGCGCCTTGTTGCCCGACAATACTCGTTGGATATTGAATGGCTTGATAACGATCCATGTGATTCACAAATTTATCTTGCCAATCAGGTAAACTTAGTGTTGTCGTGTCTTTTGTGCCGTCTTTGTACACTATACTGACATCGTTTGTCAATGGTCCATGGCTGGCAGATACTAACATGTATATAGCCCCTAATTGTGTAAAATTCAATGGGATTTCTTGTCGATTGGCTCTGATATTGTCGTACAACTGATCCCTTCTTGTATTGTAGTTAATTAATAACTGACTTGTATCAATTTTCCCAGAAAAAAAAGCACCACCACCGTCAAAATTGGCAAGATTTCCAAAGGCTTTATTGTCAAACATCTTTTCAATATTAATTTCATGGTACTGTTGTGTAGCGTCATTAAACGATGGTAGCGAGTTAACGTCTGTATTCTGAGAAATAACTATAGATAGACATGATAGTAGATACAATAGCTTTGTTCCTTTGTTAGATATCATTTCAGATAAAGTAAAAACAAAAGATTATATGTAAAGTCAAATTATATATAGGAGTGAAAGGAGACTTTTTAATTTGCAAATAGGCGAGCTCCGTGTTTTATTTAACGCCTTGAGAGTGACTTAAGAAAACGCTAATACACATATAGACACAATGGAAATAAAATCCACACTACATATAGAGACTGTGGTTTTTGGTGATGAATGACAATCAACCGCATTTTGCATCAATCGTCGACATTTTAGTACTAAGAACTAGAGAAAGATCATCGGGTCATACATGTATTTCTCTATAAATATACTAACAGCAATATAACTTGATAGGGCACTTATGTGTATTTTGTACAAATGATACCTTTTTTATCATAATTTTAGTATTTTGACAACATTCTGCTTATGATGCTTTGTTACAAATTTAGCGTTATGCATATGTAAGCTATCGACGTTAGATATCAATATACATTATAGATATCTACGTGAAAACTTACCATGAGCTGAAGTGGATTTAAAAAGTCCACACTGTACTATGACGTTTTATTTAATAAAGTGGTTCACGTTTCCCACAGAAGATCTGTTTTGTTGGGTAAATTTACGAACCATTTAATGTTCATTTTTTTTTTTGTTATCTACGTAGGATACTAGCAGGGGGAGGGGACTTAGATGAAATGCAAGAGATGTTTTGGACAGCAGATTTGTCAAAATCTGTGGTTGTGCATGACCGCCTCTAAAAGCACCTTCATGAAAACAAGGTTGGCGCGCCTTGTGTTACAGTTCTAGTTGATCCCAATATAATTTATGCACCTTGAGCCTCGCTATATTTTGCTATTATATGATATCGAAAAACCAAAATATACTTTCCTGTGAATATCCCGATACAATAACAGTGTAATTGTTTTACATTTACCTTTTTAGTCTTCTTAAAACAAATATAGCAGTACCTGACTAGGAATCATGGCAGTCAATGTTGCTTATTGTACAGCTAAATCCACAGTGTCTGACAAACAGGTTTAGAAAATTAGATAGTAATTGTTATAAACCACACAAATTACTGTAGTAGTGTAATGTTATATTTTAGTTTAACAAATAAATAGTTAAAACGTGTCAATATTTATTGATTTAAAGTAGTGTAAGGAATAATGCTAAAGACAGACGGGAATTTTATTATTCCATAAATTTGACACACCGAGATTGACATTTTTGCTTTTTTTCAGTCTTGTTCGCCAACAAGCTTGGAATAGATGATGTTGATGATGGACCAACAAGTGGAAGCAAAGGAAGCGACTCACTTTTTTCTTGCTGCTCTTTTTCCTTAACAATACCTTGAAGTAATTCAAAACTACCACTCTTCCTAGTACCTTCCAAGAGGGAGTCAGCCGATCCACTGTATCGGCGATCATGCCATGACGGAAACAGACTTTGTTGAATACATTTTCCGGTAGGAACAGAAGCTTGGTATGGGTGCTGCATTATTAGTAACTAAAATAAAGTTGAAGCGAAACAAAGAAACCGGATGAAAATACTCGAGTGTCAAATAATAAAAAACAATCAGTGAAACCGAGTGGTTTCAATTTTTTTAAAACTTTATTTTTTACTTAATTACTAATCATAATATTCATCCTCGTCGTCTTCATCGTCTTCATCTTCTTCATCGTCGTCATCGTCGTCCTCTACAATGACCTTTTTTATTCTTGGAGGTGGTGGTGGCGGCATCTTTTTGTGGACTATGTTATGGTAGGATGGCATAGGTAGCTTTCCACCCATCTTTTGACGGTGAAAAAGATTTGGTAAAGCACCTCCAGGACATTCTCTTTCAAGCGCAGAGTCAAATACTTTCTATTAAATCTTTTAGGAAATATAATAACGCCATATAGAATTTTTGCCTACCTGCATCTCGTCCGCATCTTCATAAACATAGGAACCTTCTTCATTAAATGTGCGTGCATTATCAAACATCAAGTGGAAATCCTGCTCAAATTGAAGTAGAGATTCGTAATAGGTTGAGTGGATACGCTTTTTGATAATGTTCATGGAAATTGGGTTTTTGATCAATGTATAATATATAGGGTATTCTTTTTTACTGACAAGATCCATGAATAATTCACAGCGTTGACGGTATATGACTTCTTCGTCGTCATCTTCCTCGGGCTCTTCTTCCACTGTGGCCTCTTCCACTGCCTTGTAGCAAGATTCGAAAATTCGTGTTAATTGCTGTCTAATTTCCGGCACCAAAACATCATACTGTTTATTACGCTTTCGATTTAACTATAAAACAAGAAATGAGGAGTGTGTCTAACGTATAAATAAATGTTCCTTACCTCATCTTGTTGTTCAGCAGTTCTCTTTTTAACTTGTTCGCTTGTATTACCACGTCTTCTAGAACGATTCATTTCCATTTCTGCTTCTTCCTCTTCTTTTTCGATAGCCTGAAAAAAGTACATAAAATCAGAAACCTTATTGAAAATATCATTATGCACACACTTACATCTAGCCACTCTTCTTCTGTTAATCCGTCATCGTATCTCACTTCGTCTCTTGCTCTACGGCCTCTACCAAAGTCAATAGTTGAATCTTGTGTTACGATTAGTTGCTCTTCTTGAGTAAAGACTTCAGGTAACTCATCTTCTTGAATGAGTCTATCTAGTCGTTTATGATAGCCTCTGCGTCTGTACATTTCTGTTTCTGATCGTTCGCGTTCAGCATCCATTCTTCTAAAGACGACTAATTCTTCATCGGATCTTTGCAGCATTTCGTTCAACTCTTCATCTTCATTTGCCTCTTCATCGGGCTCGTCTTCATCATCGATTTTATCTTCTAACAAGGTTCTCTATAAACAAAAGATTAATATGAAAAACTATATCAAAATAAAAGAAACTTACCAAGAAAGCTTCACGATCTTCTTCTGTACTTCTATTATCGAATTTACCAGCTTGAATAACCTTGCCATCGATATCCAGTTTATAATTAGCTCTTGCCAAGATACTTTCTTCAATTGAATTTGAAGTGATTAATCTAAAGATTCGAACTTCTTTTGTTTGTCCGATACGATGTGCACGATCCTGAGCCTGTAAATCTTGATGGGGGTTCCAATCCGAGTCAAAGATAATGACTGTATCCGCGGTTTGCAAATTCAGACCAAGACCACCAGCACGAGTACTTAATAGGAAGATAAAGTAAGGTGAATTAGGCTGGTTGAATTGTTGTAAAAGAGATGAACGATCATCCGACTTGGTGGAACCATCCAATCTCAAATAAGGATAACTTCTCCAGTTTAAATAATCCTCCATGATACTCATGATACGTGTCATTTGGAAAAAGATCAGGACACGATGACCTGTGTTGCGCAACTTGGGTAACATACGGTCAAGTAATTCAAATTTACCACAGCTTCGATATAGTAGTTCGTTGGATTTTCCGCTAGGATTAAGTGTAGTTTCAACACCCTCAAAGACAAATGGATGGTTACATACTTTACGGAGTTGCATAATGGTATTGTTTAAACCCTTGACGGAAACATTTCTATAAACAGAACGGTTAGTTTGTGTTGGATGGTAAATATGTGAACACTTACGAATCATTGTTTACATAGAGTGCATTGCTCTTTTTTAACTGTTGGTATATCTTAAGCTGTAATGTAGATAATCGACATTTAACGACATGCTCAACTTTATCGGGTAATTCAGATTCAACGTCCTTCTTTAATCTTCTTAATAAAAACGGTCGAAGGACTTTATGTAAACGCTTGATAATCAACAATTGTTCCTCTTCGTTCAAATCTACTTTATCTTGGACTCCTTGATTTGAAAACGGGGTATTGAACCATTCTTCGAAACTCTTCACACTCTTGAAAATCCTTGGTAAAATAAAATTCAACAATGCCCATAATTCTGGCAAATTATTCTAGAAGAAGTTTAAGTAAAAGAACATTGCATTGATGAATATAGTTGTACCTGGAGTGGAGTACCGGTAAGAATCAATCTGTAACGTGTCTTATAGGATTGTCGAAGACACACATTGAGCTTAGAATTGGCATTTTTCATACGATGACCTTCGTCCATGATCAAATGCAACCATTTTACACGACTTAAGACAGGTCTGTCACGAATGATATACTCAAATGTAGTCAACAATACTTGGAATCCACCCGATCGAACCACACCAGCTAAATGGCGTCGTGCTACTGGGTTTCCCTTGTAAATTACTTTGGATACAGAAGGTGCCCATTTATCAAATTCTAATGTCCAATTTGTCAATGTTCTATAGAATTTCATTAGATGTTTGCTTATATGGTGTTGAAATTATACTCACGACAATGGCACGATGATAAGATAGGGTCCGTTTTGTCTTTTCATTTCAATCAAGTAAGTAATTAAACTAATGGTTTGGATAGTCTTTCCGAGACCCATCTCATCAGCCAGGATACCATTTAAGTTGTTGTTATACAAGGAGACCATCCACTGCAATCCCTTCACTTGGTAGTCTTTTAACTTACCGCCGACCATGATACTTGGTTGACAAACTTCTTCACGAACACGATGTGTAATCTGATAATAATCTGCAGAGACAGCAGCTTCTGTTTCGTTTTCCTGTCAAGATATGAGTATACATGGCATACGAGTGCAATAATCAAATACCTCTGGATCTGCCATTTGAATATCAATTTTGCTACGCATGTTTTTACTGTCATTCTGTTGATCCACCACAGACTTTGTAAGAGACTCCAAGAACTGACCAGTCTGTTTTAATAAATGAGTTAAACGAGTGTCTTTAGCTTCATCTAGCAACTTTAGATAAGCTTCTTCATCGTCGTTCTTTAAAGCGAGAATACGCTCCTTTGCGATTCTTTCGACTCTCTTTTGTTCTTCCTTTTCAATATGGCTATGATACTGAATAACCGTTTTGCCTAATTTACTCAATCTAGTCTCATTTGTCTTGTGGTATGCCACCAGATTGATACCATGCTCACAGATTTCATTCAAGCGATTCTGTTGGGCCTGGCGCAATGTTTGATCTCTGTTATTACGTTGCTGTCTTTCCATGGATTCAACATGACGAGAATCTTTCAAGGTGATCTTCTTCATACGTCGATAAGCGGTTCTATCATTCGAGGTAGCTAAAATAGTAGATTTTGAAATTGCAGTTACAAGTTCATTGCGAAGCTAAGTGTTGATTTTGATAAGTTTTTTTTTTTTTTTATCCATATACAATGCTTCTTTTTGTTACCTTTTGTTGTTTCTCTCGCAACTGCAATGCTTTCACTTGAATGATTTTCTTGATATTGTTTTCATCGTTGAGTTGATGTGAATGAATTCTATGCTGCATACGAGATTTGATTCTTTCCTCACGTCTGGATATAATATGATGCGTATCTAACCCGGTGGGAGTTAAACTTGGCACGAGTAATCTTTGCTGTCTGGATGCATGTACATACGAAGTGATTGGTTTTGATAATAATTGGCTGGGGACGACATAGGCGTTATAAGGTGGTCTTGTAGGTATTTTGGTTTGTGGTATTGATCGTAAAGGAGACTGTGGCTTGGAAGGTTTTTTAGCTTGCTTGATGGTTGGAGTGGTTGGAGATTCAACAGATAATCCATTAAAGGGAGCCAAGACTGCTTGTTGAAGATTTAATGGTAGTGGCGTATCTTTTGATAATAGTTTGTATGCCATGATTTGATATTTCAGGGCTGTTAACTGGGTTTGTGAAAAGACCGTATGACCTATACAACAAGGGCATAAGAAATTATCGTGTATGTCTTTTCTGTGTATCTTACCTTCGGTAGCTTGCATTTTTATTCTCTGTTGTGGTTGTGGAGGTTGCATTGGCATGGAGTTACTAGGACGACGCACACTTTGCATTAGTTTCAGTTGGTGTGATATTTGAGCAAGTTCCATGTTGTTCTCTTCGGTTGCTCCATGAGATTGAAGATAACTAGCACGCTAAGAGTGATAAAAGAGTTACAACAACATTTTTTTTTCGTGTTTTCGACTTTTTACCTGTAAAAGAACAGATATATTATCTTTATTTCCAGGAACAGAACTATAACCAACAAGATTATGCTGTGAAATGGAACTCATTTTAAAAAAAGTCCCCTTAAAAGAGTTGTGTATGAAACTGTTAAAAGGACTTTTTTTTTTTTTTTCTTCGCTCCACAAAGGAAGGGAACTGGCCGGCAGTTTTTATTTTTTCGTATGCGTCACGTGGGTGACCAAGCATTGCTAGACGCACTATATTTCTTGAGATGGTATACTCTCCATTATTTCCGCTTGTTTGAAAACACTGAGGGAAGTGATGCTGACGATAATTATCTCCCGCCTTTAAACTATATGAAATCAGTCTGACTGAAATGACCTTATTTTTTCCTAGCAATGGTTTGTTTTCCATTGATAAAATATTTATATTTGCATGGATGAAGGTCGTTAAGCACTGATATATTTATTAACTATTGATACATTATTGCGAGTATGTGCATAATATAACATCTTTGTAGCGTTTTTCACATATCGGGATTGTAGTATACATATAGACAGATCGCTGTTCTTTTATATATTACTGCATAGTATATAAGTATTCGAGAATGGCTAGGCTGCTAACGTGGTAAGATTTAGTGAGAACTTGTGCATGTAGCCACGATTAATAAGTGCTCCAGGCTGGGAGGCTAACAATTGGTAACCAAGGTTGATATTTTTCAGTGTCAGCCTTTGCATAGTTCCTACTCCTGCGGGATTAAACTGAAAAGTTAACAGCTTGGCTTATGGTCGCCTATCATTTGTTATTTCTGGTCAAATTGATTTTCTCCTGCTTCCATCTTCGCCGCTGGTAACATCTGCATACTATGGATTCAACAAACCTTCTTCATGATACGTATATTTGATCAGCTATCATTATAATATACTGTGGCCTTTATTAGGCATCTAAGGAATTTTATCTCACTTTTATATCCGAGTTGAAGTCCCAATCCACCAATGGGATCTGATGTACGGCTATAAAATTAGTACAGAAGAGAGTAATTGACAAATGTGTAACAAAAAAAACCCCACTCAATTCCCGACAAAATTTGCCAATATTTTCGAAACTCACCACAGTGTATTCTTTTTTTTTTTTTTTTTTTTTTTTTTTTTTTTTTTTTTTTTTTTTTTGCTTACAGCTTTATTTTGGTAATATACATAAAAAGACGCGCTAGAAGAGAAATTGTTAACACTTTTCGTAAAAATAGTATTTCATTCCACTAGACCTTTATAAAAAAATGACTAGTTCAAATTCAGTAGCTGATGTAGATGCGTGGATTACTCAGCTTCAAGATTGTAAGCAACTTTCTGAAGGAGATATCAAAAAACTCTGTGAAAAGGTAATAGAAAGTTGTGACAGCGAGGGATGATTGCTCATTCATATTAATTAGGCGCGTGAAATTCTTATTGAAGAGTCTAATGTTCAACCTGTGAAATGTCCAGTAACTGTTTGTGGTATGATAAATACAAATTAAAAAGCAGTTAAATAGTGATAATAATACATTTGACTAGGTGATATTCATGGCCAATTTCATGATTTACAAGAACTGTTTCGTATTGGTGGCAACTCTCCCGATACCAATTATTTGTTCATGGGTGACTATGTCGATCGTGGCTATTATTCAGTTGAAACTGTTACTTTATTGGTGTCTCTCAAAGTTAGATATAAGGATCGTGTCACTATTCTTCGTGGTAACCATGAATCTCGTCAAATTACCCAAGTCTACGGGTTTTATGATGAATGTCTAAGAAAATACGGAAACGCAAATGTTTGGAAAATGTTTACTGACTTGTTCGACTTTTTACCATTGACAGCTTTAATCGAAGACCAGGTACCTATGAGTTCGGGAGGGCGGAAGAAAAACATTTCTAACAAACTTTATAGATCTTTTGCTTACACGGTGGTTTGTCTCCTTCGATTGACTCGCTTGATCAAATCCGTTCCTTAGATAGAATTCAAGAAGTTCCTCATGAAGGCCCTATGTGTGATCTTTTATGGTCTGATCCTGATGAAAGAAGTGGTTGGGGTATATCTCCTCGTGGTGCTGGTTATACATTTGGTCAGGATATTTCAGAAACATTTAACCATAACAATGGTTTGACATTAGTAGCAAGAGCTCATCAGTTGGTGATGGAGGTACAAAATCCTACATCAAATACGTATTTCAGTGTACTCATCACTTATTAGGGTTATAACTGGTGTCACGATCGTAATGTGGTTACGATTTTCAGTGCACCAAACTACTGTTATCGTTGCGGTAACCAAGCTGCCATCATGGAAATTGACGAGCATATGCAATACACATTGTAAGTTTTATGTATGCTATATCATAACATTATTAACCCCTAATCTTCAATAGCTTACAATTTGATCCCGCACCCAGAAAAGGTGAACCTCATGTTACCCGACGCACACCCGACTATTTCTTGTAATTAAATAAATCAATGGAAACATGTGTAACTTAACAATGTCTTGTCATGCATCTTTTTTCTTGCCACTGTGGATCATTGGCTGAGTACTTGAATCGCTGATTGATTTACATTAAGTCTCTTTCGAAACAGCCATGGTTGATCCGGTACTACCGTTAATTAATTGTATGTAATACCTATCCACACAAAAATGTTACGTAACAATTGAAACTGTTGCGGGGTTACCTTCGTTGGTTGGATAAGTAGATCACAAGCAAGCGCTATGGAAAGTTAGGCTGAAGCATCGTTCAGCCAAAGCGAACACGTACTTATTTGATATTCCCGCCACTGAGATGGGCAACATGGAGTATGATAAATCTTGTGTAATCTTTTCAGCCTTTGTCATTTACTCGTGACTACAGGATTTAAAAAAAAAACCTGCAACTGCAAACCTGCAACCCTTTGCGCCCTTCTCTTTTTAACCCACTACATAGCACAAAAGAAAAATGGAGAATTATAGTGATCCTCGTACGTGAAAAAAATAATTATTTCGGACCCTTCTATTTTTTATTTTTATTAAGCCCTTTTTATTTCTTCTTCTCTTTATTATTCAGAGGACAGTCAATTAAGCCCAATGGAAACAGATCAAACTTCAACAGAACACACTTCAGTAAATAAAGATTCAATACAAAAAAGGCTCTTGACATTAACATTTTGACATTAGTGGATAAATTGGTTTTGCTCCAGTAAAGAACATAAATATTATACCGAAGTCGATGAACGTTTTATTGAAGATCCATTTAACCTCATTGGACTTAATGCGCATATCCAGTTATACAAAGAGACACTTGAAATCATTTTAGATCTGGAACCCGTTGATGAAATGTACAATCGTGTACCAGATTTGAGTTTATTGGAGCCATCTGCCGAACTCTTATATGGCTTGATTCACCAAAGATACATTCTGACAAAGCAAGGCATGTTTCAAATGGTAAGTCATCGACTGTGTATTGTCTTATTATTAAACCCCAAGGTTTTATTTTAGTATGAAAAATACGAGTCTGGACATTTTGGAAAATGCCCCCGATTTTACTGTAACGATTGTCATCTTTTGCCTTGCGGCCAGCATGATTTACCCAAAAATAGTCAAGTGCGTCTTTTCTGTCCTAACTGCATGGATATTTACACACCACCTAATCCTAAACATCAAACTATTGATGGTAAACCCCTTTCCTCCATTATCGTTGTATGACCATGACTAACACTTTAAAACAGGCTCGCATTTCGGCACAACATTTGCGCATCTATTTATACAGACATTTCCCGACGTAGTTAAAAAAGTTGAGCCAATAATATACACTGCAAGGTTATTTGGATTCCGTATCCATAGCTCGTCTATACCAGGCCCGCGTATGCGATGGTTAAGGATGGTAGAAGAGGAGAAAACTAAAGCCGGCGAAAAAACAAAAAGTGACGAAGATATGGTAACTTGATCTTCCCTCTTTCAAGAATAAAAAATAGGGTAATTTTTTTTCGGCATTTAATCTTTATTTTCCTTAATTGGAGATTTTGATCTTAAAAGATCTAGTTCAGTTTGCATTTTCTGCATCCTTTCATCTTTTCGCTTTCCTTCATTTTTGAGTCGAACAATGTATTCATAAGAGTGTTGTAATAACAAGACTTTGCTCATCAATCTGACTTCCTTCTCTTTCTCCTCTCGAATCAATTCCTTGTTTTCATTGTCATCATCCATCATCAAAACACCTGTGATTTCCATTCGAAGCGAGTCAAAGCTTTGCTTTAACGTATCTCTTCTTCTTTGTTCAGCAACTTTATGCGCTGATCTTCGATTTTCCACAATTGGCGTAAACGTGGTTGCATTTATTTTATGACTGGGTTGTAAAAATGGAGACATCTGGGGCTTTAGTGTCCGCGGTGAACTTACCATTGGGGTAGGGGTAGATGGTGCCAATTTCCTTTTTTTATTGGCTAGTGGTAATGGATCTACAGGCGGTGATATAGAGTCACTCGTGGTCAAATGATGAGTAAATGTGTTGGTAGATGGTGGGTGAGTCATATTCATAAGAGATGCTGGTGTTGCTGGCATTGTTGGCATTGTTAGATGGTTTTGATTTGCATTCAACTGCGGGCTGGCCAGTGCCATTTGCCGTCTTAAGCTTGGCCGCTTGCTGCCACTAAATGCTAAAGGTGAAGGTGGGGCTTGTTCTCTGTTAGATACAAATGCCAGGGGACTTTTACGATATGACACGGGTGAGGTGACAGGTGAATTGTTCAATTGCTCTTTTAACTGCTTCTGCTTTGCTTCGATTTGCAAAAGCTGTTGCGATAATAAATTATTGTTCTCTGCTGTTACAAGTGTATGTGTTTCAAATAAGCAATTTGTCATACTTGGTGGTAGCGCAGGGGAGCTGAGTGGCGTGAAAAATTGATCTGTTGGAGGATCTAGAAATTCATAAATGTCTGTGTAAGTGGGTGTGATGGCCGGAGATACCAAAGGGGTCAAAAACTCCTATTTAAAAAAAAAGAAAGTTAGTTAATCCATTTTAAGAATCTTGCGAACTGGGGGTTAGCATTTACCTCTAGGTTACTTTGAAGTGGGTGTACTGGAGGAGTACAGTAATCAGGCGTGGCTAAAGGCGTAGATAAAGAGTTTTGTGGAAGAAATATATCTTGTGATGATACTTGTTGCTTGTAGAAATCAGAAACGGCTAAACCATTACTGCTATTTTCTTCACATTGAGACAAAAACGTGCTTGGAAATTCCTGATCATTACTGTTCATGGGCAAAGGAAATGATAATAGATCGTCAGGTAGCTGACTTAGGATATCAGGATTATAGAAACTTGGACCGTCCATTTTCTAAATATATAAAAAATATCTAAAGAAAAAAAAAAAAAAAGGGTATTTCAGAAAAAAATTGAACATATATTGGTTTACAGTAAATTTAAGGTTTGGAGAGCGACAGAGTACAGATAAAGCATTACACAGTAAATGCGACATTTTGTTGATTGGTCAACGGGAATGGGGTATTTGTTTATTATAAACTATTTTAAGAAGTACATTGAGTGTTACAATTTTAGAAGGGCTTTCCATTTGAAGAAGAGGAGGATTGTCTATCGGCTTGTCTTTTAACAAGATAATTTAACTTGTCCATGACTTCTTCTAATTTAGTCTTTCGCTCTTGTAGCTCAAGGTGCTTTTGGATAGGTGGGTTTTCTCTAGCAAATTGTTGGATTTGCTTACGATCCATCTCGTACACTAAACGATTATCGACTTCACGAGGGAATTGAAAGAAGAACTCGTTTAATAACTCGACTTGAATAAACATGACAGCCTGTAAAACCAATTAATAAGATATATGACAAATTAAACCTAAGCATTTCTTACAGTGTATGTTAATTTCTCGGCAATCACATTTAAAAATGCCTCAGGGCAATACTGTTTGTTTTCAGAAGATTTACATTGTCTGCTTTTTAAAGCTGCGATTCTGTACTTCAGGATCATGGCACGATCTCTTAAATAGATGGCGTCTTTAGCCTTTTCTAATAACTTGGGGTTGTAGAAAGACTTCACCACTTCCTCCTCCTCTTCATCGTCTTGATGGCCTAACTGTCCGTTGGTGTCAAATTCGGAGTTTCTGGTCTTCTCTTGACGACGAGCTTCTTCTCTTTGTGAATCAAGAAGGTAATTAATAGCGCTTTTCAATTTTTTCTTGCCAACAGAATTCTTAATCGAAGCCCCCATTTCATCACACATTTCAAGCTCTTTTTCTAATAAGGTAATTGACCGTTTCACACCCTCATTCCATTCAGTGTCATTTATCTCCACCTCAAATTTATAAGGCTTGATGGTGTTCTCGACCTGGTCACTGGTGGCCAGGAATTTGGTTCGCAAAATTTCGCTGGTGAAGTTCATGATTTGTTGTCTGGTATCGGGGTGATAACTAAATGATTCAGCGTTTGCTAGTCTCTCCATATTATTCATAAGAACATCCACAACAAGCTGAGTAGTGGATCTACCAATACCACTTTTAGTTAACGCGGCTGAAGCAAAATCTACCTTGTAAAGCCAGTATATGTCTTCGGGTGTAGCCTTGGGTAACTCGGCAATCTTTTCATCGCACCAATATTGTTCAGCACAGATATCAAGAACCTTTTGCTCCAACATTGTTCTAACTTCGTGACGCACTTGAGGCTTACCGAAATTATTTGCAAAATCCTTGAAATCATGTTTCAAGCAGTCCATGGTTTCAGCCACATAGGATTCTGCTGTGACTCTCCTGTCATTATATTGAACCTTAAATTGGTATCTTGCCTCTTCTAATTCACGTTGTACAGCGTCTACAATGCTGTATAACGATCTCCCCATACTTTGTTCCAGAACATTCATAAGCTTGTGTCTAAGTGTGGAGGTACCAACTTGAATATCGCGTTGATTGAAAATGTTGTGCGATCTGAAATAGGCTTCTTCGCTTTTGATTAAAGCATGGGTCATATTTCCATTCGAGGCATTTTCAGGTGCTTTACAGACCACACCGATATATCCTAAATGAAGAGGGTAGTCGGTGTTGCGGAGAATAGCAGCGCCTTGTTGCGGTGGGACCAGGTCCATCTTGGTAATGACTCCAATTGTACGCAGCCCAAGTGGATCCCATTTTCTACTAGCCTTCAAAGCAGGGGAGTTGGCTAGATCAACATTAGCACTGCATACAGCTAAAATAATATTGGGTCCACGAATGTATTTCTCACATAAATCCTCGATTTTGTTCTTTAACGACTCTGGTTGGTTGCGGTTAGAGATTTGAATATAGCCGGGTAAATCGATTAAAGTTAAATCGGGAACATTGGGTGAATATATACGAAGTTCAATAGGCTTGTCGGAAACACATTCAGATTCGGAGACTGCCAGATTCATATCGATAAGCGTCTTCTGAACCTTTTTGAAGTCAAATATCTTTCCGAGTCCGAGTTGAGGAAATTCACCATATTCTTCGTTGTTATTAGGAGTGTGGATCAGTGTCAATTCAATAGGTCTTCGTGTAACCATGTTACTTCCTCTATCAGAAATTAGTTCCCTATTAGTTCCAACTATGTCTATTTACTAAGAATAAAGTACTTACTTTGGTAAAAACTCATGACCTACAATCGCCTCTAATACTGAACTCTTACCCGAGCTCTGAGATCCAATAACTACGATACTAGGCAACCTCAAAGTCTCGTTGTGGTCGATTGACATTAATATGCTACGTATTTCGATTAACTTTTTAGTCAACATCATTAACTGTTCGTCCTGTGCCGAGATTCCATATTCGCTCTTTTTCTTTTTCTTGTTTCTCTTCTCTCTTTCCTTCCTTTCTATCTCCTCTTCATCTTCTTCCTCTTCCTCTTCTTCGTTAAGATACACGGCAGTACCAGCGGCCACAGCGGCAGCAGCCGCGGCAGCAGCTTCGTCTCCGTTGCCACCGCCATTTCCATCACTTTTGTTGCTTCCATTATTACCACTGCTTTGCTCTTTGGGAGTTTCTGCTATTTTGTGATTCACTACCTTTGGTTCCTCTACCACTTTTTTAGACAACAAATTTCGAACGGACTCAGGGAACCTGATACGTATTTCAGGTATCGAAATATCTATGCCTTCCACTGCCGCCTGAGCCTTTGCAAAAAATGATTCTACGCTTTCCTTCCCATCTTTCATGAAACCGTTGCTTTTATCAACAATATCTAACAAAAAATGAATATACTGCCAATTTTTTATTTTATTTATTTATTTTACCTTGTAATTTGTTTGTGGCAAGGGTTGTGCCTGTAACTGCGGTTGTGGCAATAATGGCGGGTACTCGCACCGATCTCAAGACAATTCTTGGAATGGTCCACATGCCGATCGATCTGACTTGAGTCTGTAAAACAAGGGGCGCTGCATGGTAGGTACGCACGCGGCCGCCATGATGCAAAAGTGGAGGAGGTTTATGGAAACCAGACAGGTCTCTCAACTGACGAAAAGGTACTCTTGTTCGAGTTACCATTCTTGGGTGAAGTGCGTTGGTTATTGCTTTACTCTGTCGAAGTATATGCGTAATCATGATGTACTACAACTGTTGTGTATGAATTAAAAGCAAAAAAAAAAAAAAAAAACGTTTTCTTTTATTTTCTTTTTTCTATCTGTTACACAGGTATTGGTACTGGGTTTAGCGTTGGGATGAGGCAATAAACACTGCCATTGGCTCAAATCAATGGAGTTTTGGCATTGCATTTCTGAGCTTTCTTTTTCTGGGATGGCTATCAAGCACGTAACTGATATTGTACATTTCTAAAAGATCCTGAGACAACCGAATAAACGCGCCAGGTTCACTGACACCTTCAAAAAAACATGAAAGATTATATTGTACAAATTACTTTTTATTAGATAAAAAAAAATAACGATAAGTTATGAGCTCCCAAATGATCTAGGCACCTATGTCCAAAACCTTGGTTCACCGTCAGAAAATAGAAATGTTCACGCATAGAAATATATGTATGTCATTCTTTTTTAAAAAAAATAGAGAATTTGCAAAAACAATTATTTCTTGAAATAATTTAGAACAAGCGGTAAGCTTTACCCATGGAAGACTTCAAGTACAAAGACTTGACGTTTTGCCAATGCTTCTTCAACAAGGAAACGAGGAAGTTGACAGACAACATAATGTTGGCAATCAATTGATCTTCAGTCATAGCGACGTGACCGACAGCAACACCGAGACAGAGAACCTTCTTCAATTGGAACTTGATGGTAGCACGGAGCTCGTTGGCCTTATCAACCAAAGAATCGTTGTGAGAAACGGGAGTAGGGAACTTACCAACCTTGTGAAGACCAGGACCCAAAAGACGAGGAATTTGCTTAATAAGAGCGTCGGAAGCAAGGAAAGCATCGTACTTCTTGGCGAGCTTCTTAATAAGCTTCTTGTTCTTGTTGAGCTTCTTAAGATCTTCAACAGATTGGAACTCCATGGCAGCACCCTTGGCTTGATCACAATGGAAAGCATCACCGAGAACACAGACAGTCATGTTGGGACGAGCAATGTTAGGGAGCTTGATGGTACCAGAGAAACGCTTATCACGTTGGGGATCGTAGTTCTTCAAACCAATTTGGAGTTCAACGGTTTCAGTGAACTTTCTTTGCTTCTCCTTGGAAGCATTTTGAATCTGGACAACAATGTCTCTGACGGCAGAAGCGCTAACTTTGCTATAAACACAAGATAATGTCAGCAAAATGCTTATACAAGGCACCTATTCTTCCATCTATAATGTGACAGGATAGATGGATGGATACATATGCGCCCTGGATGGATGGATCATTATGCACTTACCTCATAATAGATACAGATAGAAAAGAGGAAGGAGAAATTCATCTGCAACCTTTTAGATGATTTATATAGTTTGCTAAAGCCCCTAAATGATTGGTTAAGTAGGTTACACTGTCTATTCCAGTCCGGAGTGTTTCTATGTGCAACAAAACCATGTGCTATACTGTTATGATGGGCATACAAAATATATGAAAAATCAGGAGAATGTATACTTTCTATCATTATGCTACATCTTATTGGGTCTAGATTTAAAAATACAAGTTTATTAAACAGCAGCCGATATTACGTTTTACCGTTTTTATTACCCACATAGAACATGTATGGATCTACCGAACAAAACAAGCATTGATAATGGAACATATACATTAGTTGAACTCAAAATATAACTGGGAAAGTAAATAAAAAGAGAACCACGTACCTTGCCTAATTATATTTCTGTAATCTGCATTGTCAACGGGATCAAAATTGAGACTCATCTGAACGTACTTTAAAGTGTGCAGGATTTTAAATTCAAGGCCCTGAAAATCGCCTCAATTTTAAAAATAAAATAAAAGTCGAACTAAAATGTACGTAGAAAACATTACATCTGTTTACATTTGTGTGGGCTACCTTTCTGCTATGTAAAAGTTCTACAACTAATTTGAAGGACGTATAAGGCTAGAAGGAATACTTTAAAACTCGCTACATGAATAACATCGTGACATTAATAATCTTCAGTATATACGTCTTAGTGACGGTATATAATTACAAATATAATCTAGCAGTTTATTTATTATATTTGAAGGCATTTGGACCTTTTTCAGATTCTCAAAATTTCAAATTTAGTTTTCATGTGTACTTTGTAGTAGAGAAATAGTGTTTTTCATTGATAAAATAAAATGGTGATAAACTTCAAGGCGTAAAACTTTATAAATAGATATTCTTCAAGAAACCAAGACGGCTCTTTGGTTTATTCTCGATTTGACTAAGAATCAAACGATTATAGGACCTTTAATTTGTGTGTAACGTTACTTTACTGTCCATCAATTATTTTGAAATAAAAAAAGGTTGAACTAATTTGTCTTTTGTAGAGTATGTTGCATTTGAATTCAAAAGAGTATACAGAAAGTAAATAATGATACCAAGTAGTTTGTTGGGTAATTGATATTGATAAATAAAAGAGAGTCGTTGGTATTTTGTTTTAGAAAGAGGCGGTTAATAAATGCAATCAGGGAAATAATGCTCCTTGCAGGCATCATGATATAAATATTTGCTATTACTGCTTAGCAGATGAGCAATGGCAACATATGACACCCGTCTTAAATTTTTTATACACCTATAGTCAAGTAAATGCGCAACCCTATAATACAGCTTCTTTAGAAACGCTTAATTACAAAATGGTATGTGTCCCTTTATGTGACAGGTAATAATCACACACATATAATCCAAAGTATTTTTTGCGCCAATTTTGCCGTGCTGTTTCACAAAAAGAAATGAAGGAAACTATGCGACTGTCTGTGATACTAATAGTGAACAAAGGGAAATCTTAACACATGTGGTTCAGGAAGAAAAAAAAAATCAAATTTGGTTCACATCCGATCTAGCAAATCGCACAAATAGCGCAAAAAAAATTCTGATTTTTATTTCTGACAGATTGCATAAAAAGTGCTTTTCTCTACTGTTGTCAACAGGCGTTGTATCAAAATTATGATGTACAATGATATCTTGATGATATCTTGATGATATTTTTAGAAAGAGATATATGAGAGTACTCTGTAAAGAGACATGTCGAAAAGTCGTTCATTACGATGTTCTTTTTTGCTAAGCCAATCAAATGGCTACTAGTCTCCTAATGTGTTGAATTTATCAGCGAAAGTTCGTCAGGTATTCCAAAACTTCCATCTATGTTTAGAAATTTTCTTTTTTTTTTTTAGCATAAAGTACAAAAAGAAAGGGTTTCGAATGTTCCTTGATTTTTTCAAAACTAAAGTCATGGGAAAACCTGCTATTAAATTTAACAATGAAGCCGCAGAGAAAAAGATTGATGTATCACACAGTGAGCGTGTAAAATCAGTAGACACCACCGATAAACGATCTTTACTCAAGTCTGTTCTTATGCGTAAGAAAAATTATATCCGCAAGGAGCCCTCTGGACCTGCTGTAGAAGGCCCACCTTATCACACCATGAAGATTGACACGGTTGCTCAGCTTTTAAGGTCCGATATAGAAGATGGTTTATCCGAGTTCATGGTCGACGAAAAACGGCTTACTCATGGTTATAATGAAATGGAAGGCGATGGTGGTGTCAATCCAGTCAAGCTCATGTTGAAACAATTTTTAAATGTCATGGTTTTGATCTTGGTAATTGCTATGGCCGTTTCTTTCGCTTTCCAAGATTGGGTAGAAGCCGGTGTGATTGCCTTTATCATGTTATTAAACGCTGGTATTGGATTTATGCAAGAATACAAGGCTGAAAAAACCATGGAATCGTTACGTCAAATGGCTTCTCCTACTGCTCAAGTCATTCGTGATGGCCAACAAAAGACAATTGCTACACGGGATCTTGTTCCGGGTGATATTATTATTCTTAAAAATGGTGATGTTGTTGGTGCTGATTGCCGTATCATTGAGTATGTTTCAATCTCAAGAAAAAATAAACTGTACTAACGCCCCCAATTTTTCACAGTTCGTTCAATATGGATATCGACGAAGCTTTACTTACTGGTGAATCACTCCCTGTCAATAAAGTGTAAAGAAAACAAATCTATTTTTGTAAACCAGACAAACTAATTGAAATTTATAGTAACGATGTTCTTAACACTGCTGAAGTCCCTCTTGGCGATCGTATCAACATGACCTACTCTAGCACCACCTTATGCAAAGGTCGTGGTAAAGCTATTGTCACCAGTACCGGTATGCAAACCGAAATCGGCAAGATTGCAAAACGTTTACTAGATAGTGACGAAAGTTCTCGCACCCCGCTTCAAAAGTCTCTTGATCGTATGGCCCTTGTTTTATTAGCCATTGCTATTGTTGCTTTAATCGTGGTTTTCTCGGTCGCCAAATTCAAAATTGATGATCAAGTTGTACTTTATGGTATCTCCACTGCCATTGCCGTAATCCCCGAAGGTCTAATTGCCGTTGTTACTTTGACTCAAGCATTTGGTGTGAATACCATGGCCAAATCTAATGCACTTGTACGCCGTCTAGTAGCGCTTGAAAACTTGGGCTCAGTGACAAACATTTGTTCGGACAAAACTGGCACCTTGACACAATCCAAGATGGTCTTGACTCGTTTCTGGAGACCCGAAGCTGGTTTTTTCAAGGTCTCAGGTCGTGGTTTTGATATCATTGGAGATATTGAGCAAGAAAGTAACCAAATTGTTGTTGCTAAGGAGAAAATCGATGAAGGCCTATCCGAATTAGTCCACTCTGCTGCTCTCTGTAACATGAGCGAGGTGCGTCAAAACCATGAAACTCAAGATTGGTATGGCATGGGAGATCCTACTGAAATCGCCTTGCAAGTATTTGCTCACAAGTTAAACATGGGTAAACCTTCTTTAATTAGTTCTGGCTGGAAGCTTATATCTGAATACCCCTTTGACTCCACTGTAAAACGTATGAGTGTTATTATCGAATCCAATCAGGGTGAAAAGATTGTTTACTTGAAAGGCGCTACCGAACGTGTTTTAGAATGCTGTACTAGTGTTCAATTAACAGATCGTATTGAACCCATTTCTCAAAAGGATTTACAAACCCTTGTAATTGACCATGTAGAAACTCTCGCCAAAGGAGGTCTTCGTGTTCTTTCTTTAGCAACTAAACGTATACAACAACAAGAGATCAGTTTCAGTAATTTCCCTCGTCAAGAAATCGAACACGATATGGTCTTTCTGGGTCTTGTTGGTATCTACGATCCTCCTCGTGCCGAATCTAAAGTTGCAGTTGAGAAATGTCATCGTGCAGGTATTACAGTTCATATGTTGACAGGTGACCACATTGCCACTGCCACTGCTATTGCTCGAGAAGTGAGCATTATTCCCGCTGACGGAGATGTGGATCATTTGGTGATATCTGCTCAAGCTTTTGATAAGCTTTCTGAAGAATCTGTCGATGCGTTAAACGAATTACCACTTGTAATTGCTCGCTGTAGTCCTGATACCAAAGTCAAGATGATTGAAGCCCTCCATCGCCGTAAGAAAATTTCCGCTATGACTGGTGATGGTGTTAATGATAGTCCTTCGCTTAAGGAATCGGATATCGGTATTGCTATGGGGCAAGGAGGTTCTGACGTAGCTAAGCAAGCTTCTGATATCATCCTGGTTGATGATAATTTTGCTACCATTGTTGCTGCTATTCAGGAAGGTCGTCGTGTGTTTGCGAACATCTCTAAATTTACTGTTCATATGGTCTCTGTCAATGTTGCAGAATTAACACCTTTGATTTTATGCTTGGCTTTCCGTGAAGGCAGTAACATTGTGTTCCCACTTTCTCCCATTCAAATATTGTTTAATAACTTGATTACAAGTGCCCCACCTGCCATGGCTCTTGGTCTTGAACACGTTCATCCTGAACAAATGTTAGTTCCTCCAAGAACAGAGAAACAAAGTCTCTTTTGTCGCCGTAATATCATTGATATTCTCTTTTATGGTGTTATGATGGGTCTTATCTGTTTGGTCAACTATGCGGTTGTTATTTATGGTTATGGTAAAGGTAGTTTAGGTATTGATTGCAACAAGTCATTTAACCAAAACGAATTCCGAGATACGTGTGTTGATGTTTTCCGTGCTCGTGGTGCCTTGTTTGTTACGATGACTGTCTTACTTTTGCTTCATGGCCATACCTGTCGTGATCTTGTTCATCCTACCTGGACTTACAAGGGATTAACCCAGAAACAGAATTATTACATGTATTACTCTTGGTTGTTTGGTTTTGGCGTCATGTTTATTGTCCTTTACGTGCCTGTGTAAGTATAAATGTAATATGAAAAAAAAAAAAAAAAGAGAAACGCATACTGATTTAGCTTTATAGGATTAATACGGAAGTGTTTAAACACCTCGGTATTGGCTGGGAATGGGGCATGGTTGCAGCTTCTGTTGTTGTATATATTTTGCTAGCAGAAACCTGGAAATGGGTCAAGAGAAGATATTTTCCCGTGCAACATTAAACTGCGGTGTAACTACCTGAATTCTTATACCTCGTAAAAACTCTTTTTTCGGATTTTAACAATGGTGTCCTTATCCCTTTTAAAATAAGTCCCGAACAGATACTTTACCCCACTTTCTGTCCCCCCTTGATACATATATTACTTTTCTCTTTTACAATATAAATTTGTTTCTTCTAAAAAATTAAAAATAAAAAAGCGGAAAACATGACTTCGATAGATGAACCATCGTCCTCATCACAGCATCGATGTTCGCAATGTCAAAAGGATGCAACCTTCATGTGCTCATCATGTAGTCACGATGGACCGAGATATTGTTCGGTCGAATGTCAGAACACTCATTGGAAACAAGGGCACTACAAGGTGTGTTTAGCAGCGAAAAGGACACGGCAGTTACACCGAGAAGCGGTAGAGGCATCAATGGGTGTAGAGTCTACCAGTAAGAAAAACAATGAAAAAAAAGAAATAAAAAAAGAGATTAACGCTTTAAAAAAAAAGACGTAGGCCAAGGAGATATACAATTAGAGGATCTATCTAATCGAACGCAGCACGATGAGAAGCTTGAAATGGCAGATGAGCTTAAATTTTATATGGAGCAAATTTACCGCATTATTAAACCTGTAGTTATGTGTATTGTTCTCAGTATATTTTGGGTTAAAGTGTCGTTTGATGGATCCAGTGACTACACACCAAGTAGACCTACGTATGTCAACATATCCACACCTAGCAGCAGTAGTACTACGACAACAACATCAGGATCAAGCATTGCACAATCATTTACTAATGCTGCTATTATTATTGGGCAGATTATTGGTGTGACGATCCTTATTGTATTTTTCTTCAAAAAGGGTTGGATCAAAGCCTTGATTGGATTCTTTATGGTTGTTGTGCTGCTTTTACTTGGATTCATGACTTATCTATTATTACTGTAAGCAGAAAAAGGAGACAAAAATGAGATGATTTATACTAACTAAAGGGCAAAAGTAACTTGGTACAAGTGTTTTTTATCCCGTTGGATTACATCACCTTGGTGTTTGCATTATGGAATTTCGCAGTTGTTGGGCTAGTCTCCATTTTTTGGAAGGGCCCACTTTGGTTACAGCAGAGCTATTTGACCATCATGAGTTCGTTAATGGCCTTTTCTTTAACTGGGTTAGAGCAATGGACCACATGGATTCTGCTTGGACTGCTTGCCATTTGGGGTATGTTTGTAATTATAAAAGGATTTCTGTTATTGATCAAAGCTTTTAATTAGACTTGGTGGCCGTCTTGTGCCCATTTGGACCGCTACGGCTACTGATTGAAAGTTCCAGAACACAAGAACGAGAGGTGCCAGCATTATTGTATTCGGTCAATGCAGTCTGGTTTATGATGGCCTCACCCGATCACTTTAGGTTGTCCAACAGTATGCTGGGTGACGAGGACCGCACATTGCAAGTACGACAATCAGGGTCTAGTTTTATCCAACAAAGCTTTCGAAAGAGTCATGATGGGTTTATGCGATTGCCGGATGATAGTCATGTTACTGTCAATCCAAGTAGCACAGTGCAAGAAGATCGTCATCCAGCTACTGTGACACCAAACGTATCAAGTGATTCTGAGGATACTTCCTTAAAAGTAGAAGCCGACGAAGAGGATGGTAAGTTTGATGCAAGGGGTGATTTTCTTGTCTGTTTCTTTTTTAATCAATTTAATAGCTGAGCGAAGCGGACTTAAGCTTGGATTGGGCGATTTTGTATTTTATAGTGTCCTAATCGCACGTGCAGGTAAGAAGAAGGGATTGTAGACAATTAAAAGAGAGACTAACAGACAAACATAAAAGCATTGTACGACTGGATTACTACGGTGTGCTGTACAATAGCTGTTTTGACAGGTTTAACCACGACTATTTTCCTACTTGCGATCTATAAGAAGGCGCTACCCGCGCTACCAATCTCAATTGCGTTTGGTATGCTGTATTATTTTGTAGCTAAAAGTGTGCTTGTACCGTATGTAGCGGCATTATGTGTATTTGGTATGGTTGGATTATAATATACCCCCGTTTGAACCCTCCTATTCATATTAAAATATATTTATTACAAGCAAAAAAAAGGGGGGTGGGGCGAATTTAAGATGAAGATCCAGCTGCGGTAGTTGCAGAATTAGTAGTAGTATTATTAGGAGAAGACATTCTGAAGAATGCGGAATTATTATTTTGCTGTGGTGGAGGAAACCATTTTGTATCATCTTGGTTAAGCAGGTTTCTAATGGTTGGCGTACCGGGATTCATGATTTTGATAGGAGCAAGTTGAAGCTTATTATACCCGTGACCGAAATCGTCCCGAATCAACCTTTTTTCTGTCACACCCTTTTCATCATCTTCATGCCGTTTCCTCTTTTCCCGTGGTAGACGCCTATTTTGGATCTGAGGAGCATGCACTAAATGAGGAGAAGAAGTCGAATACATATCCCCGCATAAAGAATTGGAATGTTGTTGTTGTTGGTGTTGGTGATGCTGCTGCTGCTGCTGCTGCTGCTGTTGTTGCTGTTGCTGTAATCCTTGTAACAAGTGTTTGTTTTTGCCAGAGCCGAGCAAAGTCCGTAAAATATTCTCGATCGCACCTAATCGTTCTTCTATTGATTCAATCGACGAATGGGTTTCTGAGCTGGAGGAGGAAGGAGAAGAAGGCGCCTTTTCTCCCATGGGTATGATGGTTTTTACGGTAAGGTTGTTTGGTTTCTGGGTAAACACATATTTACACTCCACATGAGCTTTCAAGCAGCCAGCACAAGGTTTCTCGCCATTACATTTTGTTTTTTTTCTTCGACATTCTCCACAAGCACTCACGACCTTGAGTCTTTTCCGTCTCGTTTTGTCACCGTCGACTAGCTTATTAGCGGTATTCATATCCAATGTAAGTCTTATTAGGAGAGAAAAGAAGGGAAAAAAAAAAAAAAAAAAAAGGAAAAAGATCGACCTTCTTTTTATATTGTATACGGAGTAAAAATAAAGGAGATATACTGAAAAAAAGGTGGCAATTTTTATAACAATCAAAAAAGTCTCGTGCTCAAGTCTGGATTAAATCGGGTCAATCACCACGACCTGCATTTTGCGCCACACTAAGACTGAGATCGGGCCGTCTATTCTGTGTTGTTCAGAAAGCAAGTTCGGGACTGAGACGGAATGATACACAATACATGTCTTTTTTAGGCGCAACTGTACGGACATGGTACATCTGCATACAGAACGCGGCATCGATCGGACCTCCCATTATTTGACACACGCGCTAAAAAAGGAGTGTTAGTGACTCGACCAAAGGGTTAAAAAAAAAAAGCTATTTTACCTCTTGGATATCCCTGTTAGCGTCTGCGCTTTTTGTGAAACAATAGCAATGAATCATGGGAAGCTTGTCCACTGGAACATCCATTCCGTTATAAATACCCTTGAAAGCATCTTTTATCTGTGTAAGCCAACAAGCCAACTCTCATACTCTCCTGTTCGTTTCACTTACCAAGGAACTCGATTGCTGTGGCGGGTAAATTCATCACAAAATGCTGAAACACCAGCTTCTGGTCCCACAACTCCGCTACTGCTTGTCTAATAAACTCACGGCCATCCATATTGTAGGTGTGGACGGCATTCGGCGATAACTGTTACACGTTAAAAACAACAAACAACTGGGAAAAAAAAAGGGGGGGGGGGAGGGGATAAAGGGGTGCCTTACTTTGTTAAGACGGATGTTTTCACACAGCCATTGATACGAACAAGGATTTAAATCGTTGGCATATACAAACGCACCTTTTTTAGCTGCAGGAATAGAAAAGGGTCCAACACCAGCCATCACATCACCTTTTTTTAATTAGCATACAATATAAGTCCCTGCAAAAGAAAAAACCAAAACTTACAGACATTTTCCCCTTTTTTAAACATCCGGACCAACCGACAATGCTCTGCTTGTAATCGAGAGTTCCAATAGACTTTAGAGAAATCGAATTTAAAACGGCACTCATTCTCTTTCTAAAAGGAGAAGAAGATCTATCAACATTTCATTTTAAATATCAATTCCCCATTTACCAGTTCTGTAATCATCGTATCGGGTCCTGCTAACAATTCCATCTCGAAATTACGGTATGTGTTATCAATCGCATTCGTCTTGTTCACCACACTCTTGATCTTTTTGTTTTTCTAAACAACAATGTCAGTTTATGTGTGTGTATGTGTTCATTATATACCCACTCACATCAAGGATCACTTGTGCAATAAGACTCTTAAACGGTATGTTCTCTTGTTTTAAATTTACATGGGCTACGATAGTAAAGAGACGATTAATCCCAGCCATGTGCCGTCGTCTATTCTATTTACCAATATGTCCTGTAGCTGTAAATGAAGAAGGCGTTTCTGCATCTCCTTCGGGCATTACAGAATACAAGATTTGTTCCGTAGTCCAGTAGTCATAATCCACATCAAAACTATAAGGAACCACTTGGCACCCTTCCACCTCAATATCATCTATGATTTCATTAATATCCCCTTATTGTTCGGTTGCCAATTCCGTTACCTCCGATATCCAGTCGTAATAAAATCAACTTGCTGTCGTTGCTTGTCCCATCCGCCACAACACTGCGAATACGTGATACGTTCAATAGTTTACTAAATAAATAAAAGGTTTATGTCTTGATAGCTGCTGAGTTATATTTATCTAATTTGTTACTCTTCGTGTTCAGTAGTGTATTTCTTGACAAGTACGGTTGGAACTCGCACAGCCAAGGTATGAAATTTTTTCTTGAAAGCGTCACGGTCAAGCACCGTCATACCTCTATTCTGAGGTGGTATCAATTCTTTAGTCATGCTATTGGCAGCAAATAAGAAAATAACAAAAACAACAAAAAATGCCAGAAATTCTTTTTTCCTACCATTGTTCCTTCATTTAATCAAGTCACGATAGCAACAAAATTTAAGCGGTCACCCCGAAAAAGATCAAAAAGGCAAGAAAAATTTTCAACTTTTTTTTGCTTCTTTAATTCGAAACGACAAAAAGGTAAAGTAAACAAAAACAAAAAGAGAAAAAGGAAGAAAGGCCGCAGCGATGACCAAAAGTATCAAACACACTGAAAATCCTGAAACTACTAAATGGTAGTTCTTGAAATTAAAGATATCTTCTCTCTGAGCGTGCCCCTCTTTAAACTTTTTTTCTTTATTTTATTCAAGGCAAAATTTACTTACAATTTCTTTTTTATTCAGATCACACTCTCTTTGTCTTTTTTTTTTATAATTTTCAAAATAAATATTTCTTTCAGCATATATCTATCACGTTTTTTGTTTTTCTCTGTTTGAATAAAAGCACTTGTCATTCCTTAGCAACGGGTTATCATGGAACAATACTTCCAACTTGGCTCATGAGACGTTGTAATACTTTCAAATGATGGGTGTAAGCCACAGAGGCCAAACTGAAAAAAACAGTGCGTTACGAAAGTCTTGCTTGTCACAAGAATTCCAATCAACCAATTCGGCCCTAAGGCCACAGGTGTTGTTACTTTTCATTAATCCGGTTTAATTATATATGGCAGTGGATAAAAGAGTGTTGAGAACAGGATTGCTTGTTCGCATGAAAGACTTTTACAGAATTTCCTATATAACCATATCTATTATTTGCCTACCATACGTTACGATGTTGCCGTTTAGCTCATATGTATATATATGCTTTTTCATGCCTTGAACATATTTATGAGGACCGAAGCTTTGTAAACAAGGAAGCACCTATGGCTCCCACCACTGACATCTTTTATAGCTACTCGGCTAAATTAATTTGAGACATCTGTCGAAATTTAAGCAAAACTAATGAGATGCTACCGGTATTTTATTATAGAAAGATCGTTGTAACAGAATTATCTACACTTATGAAGGTATATTTTAGTGCTGGTATACTTGTTTTAAATCGCTTGTACGATATAGTAAAATGATGTTTTCCCAAGCAAAATCATCTAATTAACTATGTAGGACCATTAAACTGTCAATTTTTGATACTTAAAAATAAGGGTCAAAGCGTAACACGTAACTAGTTCTTAAGATCTTCATAGGCATGCAGAATTTAATACACTATCATATGATTATGAAAGTGTATGACATCTGGGGTAATTATAGGAAACCAGTTACTCTCAAAACAGGTATTTATTTCTATAAATAGAGCCAACGGCATGCGTTTAAATTGAACACGCATGCAGCACAACATTGAGCTTAACTTGACTTGCTTTATGGAAGCACTATCTAATGTTACTAAAACATTTGACTTTGCACATGAGTCTTAAATCGTTACAATTTATGCAGCATAGGTCCTGCTTCATTGCTTGTTAAAACCGAATGCATTTGTGACTGTAATGACAAAAGCATTTCATGAAGAACTTGACCACCAATTTTCTCAAGCAACGCATTGTCCTATTAAAAGGACCTGTCATTTTTTTTCAGTCACACCCTTACTCCATAGAGCTTTTGGTGACTTAGGTCTTTGAAACTTGAATTACAGCTAAATATAGTCAGCGTCTTACAGCGCCTGGTTCATAGAAGAAAAGTCTAAAGCCATCATGGGGGAATTTTTGGTGTTCAGGTATTAAAGATAGCCAATATAGAGATACTCGGGCGAAAGCCTTTAGCTGACCTAAGCAAAACCCAATACTGCGTTTGTCTTTGTTTAGGTGGTCCCAGTATATTATGTGCCATCATGTCGTTGTCAGCGATGGATTTTGCAGGTATATATTTAAGCTGAGAATCATTAATTATAAAACTAGATACACTTGTAATTCGAGCATCATTCAAAACCCTACGTCTTGTGAACTAGAATGTTAGCTAGTCCAAAGGGGAAGATTATTTTTTTTGCAACGGTATTAGAAGGGAGTGAGTAGTTCTAGGTCTTGGGGGGACATCCAAGTGTAGATGAATCGTTGTAAACTTTTGTTTGCGTTAATAAAAGATCAATGTTGTCTGTCAAGAGTTAGTTATGCTTGATTTAATTTTTTGCAATTGTCTTGATCTATAGTCAGGTATTACACCGCATTCTTTCTAGATAGGATATTAAATATAGCAGTTCCTTATTGACTAGCTCTTGTCCCAAATATTCATTGTACGAATCGAGTCTTCGCCATTCCAATTTGCTTCTTTTTCAAATTTTAATATATGGTTATTCAATATCATAGTACCGACAGCCATTTAAAATGAAGGTATGAATGTCTTTCATGATAGGAGACACCGAAAATATTTTAATTGACAATTCTTTGCAAACGCAATAGATAATATCTTGAAATGAATTCTTTCGGATGAGATTTTCCGTCAGTGCTTTGCCAGCATCAAGAGCAGAAAAATGTTTAGTCAGCAGCTAAACTTTTGATGGTATAATTTATTTTATCGTGTGTATAATGAACAAGGGTTATTATGTTATAAGAGAAAGTGATATAGTTTTTCTCTTTTGTTGTTGTTTATATGGAAAACCTGATTTCATCGCGTATGATGGAATGGTGGACTGTGTGAAAAGCTCGTGAAAAGCGAACTGACGCCCAAAGGAAACTTGTGTAAATCATGTATTGGAACGTGCACTTTTTTTTTATAATTGGCTTTAATTACATTTGTACTGTAAACAAATCCGATCATCCATGCCACAACAATAAGTTTTTATTGGTGGCACCAAGATATTTTTATTTATCTCATAAAATGAAACACTACATGTATAGTCAATGCCCATATAGAGGAAAGTGAAACCAATCATTTCCTACCTCGATACGTTATTAATAGGAGCCTGTCAATCATGTTTCTTTGCGTAATGATAATTGTAGATGTAGATGCAGTGTTGATAAATATAATATCAACTTTTGTTCTGCTTATAAACAAACATTTCAATAGTGTAGAAACTCTTTCTTTTTTTTTGATTACATGTAGGACAATAAACAGTGATCAGTTTTCTACCATGCATCAAAGGGAGAAAAAAATTCTGCGAAAATAATAATCTAAACCCAGAATACGTTATTGCTACCGTCTTGATTGTTTATTCCATACTATTGTCACCTCTCTGACATGACTCTTTTGAACGATATCGTAGATGCAAATCTATTTTTTTTTTAAACACAATGTATTAAAACCCCCCGGGAACCAATCTTTTTTTGTACATATTTCCCTTTTTTACTTTTTCTGTTGCTTTTCTTGTTATTTCTGTTGTTAAATATAATGTCGACCTTACGAGATGAAAGTCCACCAAGACAGCGAGTTAGTCGCGCCTGGTAAAACTCCTCAAGTGTACGAAGTCCGTCATTTTTTTTATTAATGTTAAATATTTCAGTGATCTCTGTCGAAAGAAAAAGGTCAAATGCGATGGTGCCAGTCCTATTTGTACAAACTGTAAAGGAATCGGTCTCTCCTGTACATTTCAAGACATGACAAAAAAAGTAAGCTGCCCTTCCCCCTTAATTTTTTTTTCAGGCCTTGGCATTACTGATACATCTTTATTAGCGTGGTCCACCCAAAGGATATATCGAAGCAATTGAAAATCGATTATACAAGTTGGAGAATTTTCTTGCTGAGTTAGCAAAAGGAGGAGATGCGCAGTCAAAACAACTACTATCAGAGCTCAATTCGCCGTTAGAAACACCCACAGGAGAACAAATTCGGGTGAGACCCGTGCGAAGGACCACTCGATCAGAGAAAAACAAGGTCTTTTTTTGGCAACAAGATAAGGATGGTAAACGCAAGCGAGATTCCTTATCCAACGATGATAGTTCTGTTGATGAGGGTGTCGGTCAATTAGCCATGGATGAAAACGGGCAAGTGCGGTATCTTGGTAAATCATCTGGGTATTATTTACTTCAGAACAGTAGAACGTATCAAAATGGCGCTTTTCATTTTGCAAATTACGGAAATAGATCATCTCATCAATCGAAAAAATCAAAAAATTGCAATCCACAGGATTTACCACCCAAAGATCTATCCGATCATCTCCTCACCTTGTATTTCAACCATTTCTATCCGTTTTTACCATTGTTTTATAAAAGAGAGCTTTGTGCAAACCAAATTTCACCATTGCTCTTAAACTCCATCTATGCTATCGCTTCCCGCATTTCCCCAGACATAAGAGTCAGATCAGATTCTGCTTTACCAGATACGGCAGGTGACATTTATTTTGAAAGAGCCGAAAAATTACTAGATGAATCATACGACCTACCCAGCATATCCACTGTTCAAGCTCTCTTGCTATTAGCAAGTCACCAACATGGCCGAATGAAATCTGCAAAGGCATGGTTGTACAGTGGCATGGTAAGGAAACGGCACCCTTTCCTTTTTCTTTTTGACCTGACTAAATGTACTTCTTCAACTGCTAGGCCTTTAGAATGGCTCAGGATTTAGGGTTGCATCGAAACTGTGATCATTGGAATATTGCACCAGATGAATGTGAACGAAGAAAGCGGGTCTTTTGGTGCTGCTATATCGTGGATCGATTATCCAGCGCTATGTATGGAAGAGCATCCACCTTTGAAGAACGAGACTGTGATATACCCTTTCCATCCGTTGACGATCTTGAGCCGATACATGGAGGAGAGTCAACACCTGTCAAATTATTAGATACATTTATCAACCTGATCAAAATCTGTGATATCCTGGGCCATGTCTTGAAAAACATTTATTATGTACGATCACTACAGAATACAGCCATCAGACAAGCAGATACCGTATTAACCACTTGGAATAAAAAACTACACCAGTGGTATGATCAGTTACCAGACTCACTTCAAATTAAAAAAGATATTACTCCGCCAACTGCCGTATGTCAATTACACATGATATACCATACAACCGTCATTTTATTACATCGGCCGTTTATTCCCGGTCCCAATCAAAGTTTGGTTCCCTCACTTTTACCTTGTGCATCCATCTGTGCTTCAGCAGCAGACACCGTACTTTCCATCATAGACGCCATGTTATCCAAAGATAAGTTACGCTATGTTATGAATTACGCAGTGTATTATATTTTTACCTCTGCTATTATATTCATCACAAGCGCAAGTATTAAACGCGAAACCGATACAAAGTCATTAGAAGCCAAAGCCAAGGTGAAGAAATGCATGCAAGCCTTAGACGAGATTGAAAGCACTTGGCCTACAGCCAGTAAAAGCTGTCATATCATTGCTGAATTATCGGGATTCCGCGAAGCCAATTTACGACCTGAAGAAGTTCAAAACGAAAACATGATCCGATGGCAACAACAAGAAGAGTTGCATCGTCATCACGCGCAACAACAATATCCCCAGCAGCAGCAACAAAGAAGAAATATGAGTAATTTGAGATATCCTATTGTACCCGATGACAAAACACCAGATTTTGGCATGGCTAATCCGTTTCAAACGAAACAAGATAACCTTCATACGGCAGATGACCCATTTGCAGCACCTGGCATTATTCCCGCAACGGATACAAGGTATGAAATTACTACGACGGATTTTTGGGATCTGGATGTTAATGAATGGAATAATTTTATGGCACAACCAGATGTGTTTCAAGATAGACGATTTGAGGAATCTGGAGAAAAACAACACTTGATTCACACGGATCAAAATGTAGATATACTATCGGGTGTATCTACACCGATGGATCGTAAACCTACCTTGTTGAGTTATCTACCCCAATATAATACCAATCATACTACTAATACCGATGGCAGGCCATCTAATAGGCATAATCATACCACTAATACTACTTCTGATAATTCTTACTACTGGTAGATTCTAAATAAACTTTTTTTTTTTTTTTCGTCATTTTATTTTAAATGCTACACCACCGATCATAAATGTCACACTAACATAATTATGTGTTCCCTTCCATTTCAATGCGCGGGCCATGTTTATTTACTATATCAAAAAACGTCAGAGTTCACTGTAAACAAGTATGCACATTTTTCCAGAAAATATCTGACAGATTGAAGAAAGAAAAAAAAAAAATACAAACAAATAAAAAAAAAATTAGGATATTTCATCAGATACCATCGTAGTCATGTAAACTTCCATCATACTTTTGGATATAGAGTTTTGTAGAAAAATATCATCATCTTTAGTTTTTCGATTGTGCAACAGATAATCCTGAGATTAAGGTGCGTTACAAAAACTATACATAAATTCCTAATTTGGAAGTAAATTTGATAAAAATATTTTATTTTGTTGTTTAAATTTTTGGGTCACGTGCATGTCACGTGAAAACAATCTGATTGGCCGTGTTTGTTATTTAGAATTTGGATTAATCTGATAAAAAGATGAATGCAATAACAAAATTTATAGAGAAAAGTAATGCAGATTGGTTTTAAAAAAAGAGGTGGAAGAATAAAAATCGTGTCGCACCCAGATTACAAAAAAAAGTAGGCACATGATAAACATGGTCACAATGTACGGCCCATGTCTTGACACTATTCTTTTAATAAATCCCGAGACTTTTAATGTTACTCAATGCAATGGGATCCTACTTAAAAAGTGTTGGGCTTAATGATAATCGATTACCATCAGTTTGAATCCAAATGCCTTCATGCCAAACGCAGTAAAGTTGAAGGGAGCTTAGTCTCATCCCGGATTTCTTTGTGAGCTTTTTTTTTTATCGAGAAGCCTATTTTAACAAACAAAATGATCGGAAGAGTTTTTTCATGCAAAAAAAAAAAAAAAATTGTGTGTTTAAAATTCCTCAACTGCGGATCAAGTGATAAGATAGCCGTTTCAGGGGGGATGTTGCAATCCCCCTTGATACTCCCATAACGAAAAAAAACATCCGTATCCATGTGCAACAGAATGATTTGACTCGGCAACCCAACGCACGTTTATTATATTAAAAAGGTTTTTTTTTTATAAAAAAAAGATCAAGAAGACCCTGAAAATTTTGAATACAAACGGGAACAGATCACCATGTGTTCTCGATTGTTTCTTGAACAGGCTGATGCAAAAGGGAGTGCATAAAATAGAAAATTCTCGTTTTTCAAATCGGAAAAAATGCACAGTGATAAATAGTTGAAACAACAGATCACCGTGTGTTTGTACTGGAGGATGAAACTCCTGACATTCTTCAATACATTCTCATCAGATTTTTTTTACCCGCCTTTTTTTTTTCCAACTTGACGGATGAAGATCTACGCGTATATTTATCATAGATCCATCACGACCTTTGTGACAAGTAAAGGATCATCTTTAGTATCAAACTCCCATTTTCCAATATCGGTTATTCAATAAAAGAAAATATTTTTTTTCATGTCTTCTCTTTCAAATGGAAACCAAACTTGTATATAAAGATAGATTCGAAAAGAACGCTTTTAGTCTTATCGAACTAAGCTCACCTGAATTAATTGAAGCTTTTCAAACAGGAAACAGGTATACCAATATCTCCATGTCGTCATAAGTAAAAGAGGGGGGTAATGCTCAACTGACTCCAATTACAGCATCGTCATTAAAGGTCTTGCAGAGGATGAAGCTGTTTTATGTACTGAATCCAAAACTTTCATTGTACGTCAAGTCAACACATCCAACTCCATTGTCTTGATCGATCGAGAGGAAAAAGAAGGACAACACATTGTGCAGGACGATATGTCAAAGACGATCGAATTGTTACCATGTCTTGCACGAACTAGCCGATTAGATGAATTACTGGGTCGATCTTGCTATTCTGGAGAAGAGAATGAACAAGCGATTAAAGCAAGCCAGGTATAATTTATAAATGAGAGGATTCAGGTGCGAATAACTGACGTACCTTGTGACAGACCATGTATAGTTTAGACGATTTACTGTCTGTGGTACAGGCTAGTAAAGGGGAACTGTTAACAGGGTTAGAAAAACGAGGAGCCTTTATTCACGAAGGTTATTATCGCTTGTTTGAAAAGGACTATCTGCTCCAGCTGTTTGATTATTTGCTGACCAACTCTATTATTAACGGTATTGATGTGACCTTCATGTCGTTGGGAGAAGCCAAGCGGTGTATCAAAGAAGGGTCAGCCGAGGAGAGGGTGGACATCCCTGATGATTTATTAATATCTGCTATTAATGTATTTCTGGCAAGGGTTGATCATCTGGACAGAGAGGAGAACATGATTGTGTTTGATCGAGGCAAGATTTGCAGGTTTATGGGTGAATGGATGCTATCTAATCCCCGAAGCAAACGGTGGGAATTAAGCGATTTCACAAGGCTCTGGGCTACCATGAGTCACGAGCTATTTACACCCGAGTTACAAGACCTTGATGGGTTATACCTAATGTATGAAACCATCAAATTGTCAAAAAACGTTCAGTATATACAGTATTTCCCAGTCAGTGAACTATCCACTGACCCTCCTCAACGATTTGCAGCACTTTTTTCGGAAAAGCCGTTATGGACGCTGAACGAAATTCAACCATTCCTGGTAGATCTAGCACCGAGCAAAAAGGAACAGGAAACCTTGTTACTCAAGTTTGCAAGATCTCATCGTAGTAAGAATACGGTTTCATATGGCAGCCGTATAAAGTAGAAGAAGAGTTTAAAAATATATATAATAAACAAATAAAAAAAAAAAAAAAGGTAATGCTTTATTGGTGCTTATAGTATCTCTGAGATATGATAATGACTTCCTGGTACTCCTTGCGATACTCCCAGGTGATATCATATCTAGATAGTCTTGTACAGATGTGTTGTAAAGAGTCAAACCAAGAGTCATGATTATCGGATAATAAGGACCACTTGTAGTTGAAATCGCCACAGTGATAAAGATTGAAATTCTTTAACACTTTTGATATTTCCAAGATAATGGCTCTTCCAAACTTGACATCAGAAAAGATATGCTGTCTTACTTCAGAGGGACAATTCAGACTTTCTTGAGCCAGGATGATGAGACCGAATAGAGAAATGAATGAATGACGATTCTCGATAGCGGAATAGAGCAATAGCTGCAGGGCATTTGATATCTCAGAGGCTCTGCCGAATTGGTCACTTGGTCTCAAATTGTCCAATGAATGGGAGACTAGTCTTGCTTGGTTCCTCAAGGACTTTAAATCCTCTAGATCATCCTTGTTCTTCTTGTAATGTCTGGTGTAGATGCCATCAGCGACCTGAGGATAGTCAGCTATGGTAGACGATAGGATTTTGCAGAGATCCATTTTAGAGAGATTGCACAACCAGTCGTTGTTTCGAATGTTTGTCTTTTCATTAAAATAGGGCTCTTCCACCACAAACGTGGAGCTTGCTAGGTATTGACACGCTTCTTCTTCTTCTTTACTTGTTACTTGTTCTTCAATGGGTTTGAATCCAATGAGAGAGAACAAGAATGATAGTATACTGTAGGTCATATAATAATTAATTTTTTCTGCTTCTTTTTTTTTTTACTGGGAATAATAATGAAAAATCTGTAAAAAACCAAATAGACATAATATACTTTGTGTGTATTTAAGCTTTGAACAGTCTGGATGTCTTTTTCTTAAAGAGTTGTTTCTTGTTCTTTTTTCTTTTTTTTTTGCGGATAGGTTTGTTGTTTATGGGCGTTTCTTTTTTATATAAAAAACAAAAAAAAGGTGTTTTTTTTCTTTTTTATCAAAAAAGGGGGAAAAATATAAAATACAAACCTGTGGCGGCAAGTTATTTAAATAAAACTAAAAGCATCATGTGCTCAATATCAGATGACCCAAACTTGAAGCCGACAATTCCCGTTCCTCCCTTTTTTCCTTTTCGAGAGACCTTCAGCGGGGGGCTTTTCGACACGGTCACCACCGCGCGACGCGTTCCAAAACACTGCGTGAATCGCGATTTTTTTCTATTTCCTTTCAACAAATTTTTTTTTCTTTCCTGTTTATCAATGTCTAAAAAGATCAATCTACTCTTGGATGAACCTTGTCCTGAACTATTATGTGGCCTTTGCAATGGTAACGTTGCCTTATTCACCCATACCAAAAGAAAACCCCGTTTGCTAAAGTAACTTTTAGATGTGTTGGAAGACCCCATTCAAGTCCATTGTCCTGAAGGTAAACTCTTTACAATTAATTCACGACAAACTACTAATGCAGATGACAACAGACCACATGTTTTGTAGCAAGTGTATTCACAGTCATGTGGAATACGGCCAAGCAACCTGTCCTTTATGCTTCACCACACTTGACAAGAGCACTTTTCAACTATCCAAATTCGTGACGAGACAGATTGGCCGATTACGTATACAGTGTTCCTATTCGGAAAGCGGGTGTCCGTGGCAGGGCTTATTTTCTGACAACCATATCTCCGAGGTAACTATAGCTACGCGGTTATACAACCCCCAAGTGTGTTACTGATAAGATTCAATCTCTCCAGTGTGAATTCAAGCCGTGTCTCTGTCCCAACACAGAGAATGGATGTACAACCAGTATCACGCAACAAAATATGCAACAACACATCGACGTATGTCTATATCAGGAACTTGTGTGTCCCAACAATATGCCGCTATGTAAAGCATTTTTACGAAAAGATATTGTGACGCATGAAAACGAATGTCAATCCTATACCTGTCCTTATGCCACCGAAGGTTGCACATATGTAGGATCCCTCACCCATGTTCGCACACACTGCGATAGTTACTGTGGAAGACTACACAAGAAAATCATAGATTTGGAAATTGAATGTAAACGACTCAATGGTCTGATTGGAGACTTTTCTCTAGGTCTAAACATGAAATTGCCATCTACACCAGAAGACAAACAACATGATACCTCGATGGATGAAATGGCATTATTCCATCAAATGTTCAACAGTGATCCATTTGGAGCACTGGACTTGAATGATAAATCGCCACAGAAACAGATAGATCTTAATGGGTTGGCAGATTTGAGCTTTCTAGACAATACCGTGAGCTCGATATTCGATACCGCCTCATCGCCACAACCGCTTGAATTTATACCACCAGTCAATGTACCGAAACGAACAAGTAACGGCAAAAAGATTCGATATAGTAAAAATGTCAGATTAGCTCATAGCGCATTACGTATTGCACGTCAGAGGACGGCAACAACCAATCCATCAAATGACGCTATTCTGAATAACCTGGATATAGCCAAACAAAAGAGTCAAATCACCTTTAAAAACATGGATGATGTGACTCAGTTTCTGAATACAGAACCTAGTGTGAAAAAGGACAAGAAAAAGGATCAACAGCAAACGCTTGTACCGAAAAGAAGGCCCATGTTTATATTAGCGTCATCTTACTTGTCCAACTACAATAGCAGCAATAGCAGCAGCAGCGACAAGAATAGTAGCTTATAAACTTTTTTTTTTTAATTCTTTTTTTTTAAAGTTCGTTTAAAAGCTGCTTGTTCTTCTCTTCTTCTACTTTCAATTTCGTCTCGAGTTCGGCATAAGCAACCTTCAGTTTTTCCAGCTCTTCTTGTTGCGTGAAACTGACGCTTAGAATCACCGCTTCTACTACCTTCACCACTCGCCATAAACGGAACACCACCAACAAACTATAATTTCATTTCTTTAATCCATGCATTTCCATTTTTATATAATACATATTTTTGTTTTCTTACCCGGCTACTTCTCGTTCCTTACCTCTTAATCCTACCTCAAGCACCAGCGTTGTCAAAACCACTAATTTTTTTTTCAATAAAACGTCATTTATACACTTATCATTATGTACCTATAGCATCAAACACGTGCAATTTCCAGTGGGGCCAGCCAGGTAAATAGTATCGAGGTCCAAAGACAACCAAATTAAGCGTACATTCTACCAAAAAGAGCACACAGACAACCATGCTAATGACTTCGGCCATTTCAAAGGCAAACAGGAACCAACCTTCCTTTCCAGGATGAGCTACCAAGATGGTAGGTACCTGGCATTCATGAAAAAAGGTATAGACGATTTGTGTGATAACACAAGCAGCATCTAACAAGACAAGACATAATACAGCGACATGAAACGATGGTTTCTCTAATTTCTCACCAAGACGGTGTCTCCAAGTTAAGACTTGTTCGTCAATAATAACGCCATCTTCTTGCGTGCCTAAAGTACCATACGTGCTCATTTTTTTTTTATTTAAAAAGAAAAGAAAAAAAAAATTAGCTGCATTGAGCGAAACACAAGGAGAAAAAAAAGTTTGATGTTGAATGTTACACTAGATATTTTTTATTGTTTATGAAGATTGCAAGAAAAAGTTTTGGATTTTAGACTCTCCGTTGACAAAGTATTCGATTTCGACCTCTAATTCTCTGGGGTTCTCAGCACCCTTATGACAAGTAAAGACACCAGAAATCTTTGTACCTTGGGTGACCTTAATAGGCTTTTCCAAGATAAAAGTGGTTTGTTTCCAATGTGTATCTTCACCAAAGGGACTGGTGGTCATGAATGTCTCGCCCTCTACCTTTTGTGATTCTTGATCCAAGGGGATAGAGTGACCATCTCGTGTAAACCAAGTATCAAACCAGCCACCAAATGCAGTCACCACACCGTCCTTCTTTACCTCCACTTCAAATTTACTGACAAAATCTAATTGCTTGATTGTAATGGTTTGAAGAGGGAGATCCTTCAAGGTCACCACAGTGGAAACCACACTGCTGGGCTTGATGAAGTCTACTACAGCCTCGTTTAAGCTAGGTTCCTTCATAGCGCTCATCTTAAATCCATAGACATCGTTCCAGAAGTTGACCTTGTCATCCTTTAAATCCTCGTCGTCCAAAGCGGCCATTAAGATACGGGTTTGACTGGGAGCCATAATACCGTTAGGAGCTAACCAACGATCACGAGCAACCAAAACCGAATCCAACATGGCTTCAAACAACAAGAAATAACCCATCCATTCTGAAATAATGATATCGACTTGAGGTACGGGTAATTCAATCTCTTCCACTTTACCACGTACACATGTAATGATATGATCCAAGCCGTTTTCCTTGATATTTAACTTGGCCTTTTCAATGATGGCCGAGTTATCCACGGAAAAGACTTGTTTAGCACCTGCCTTTGCAGCAAACATGGACAAGATACCCGTACCACAACCTACATCCAATACAATTTTGCCTTTAAAGACATCTTTGTTTTCATATACGAAATCACGGTATGCCTCTGTACGTGCTCTATCCTTCAACATTTGTTCGTGAATATCGTTTTGTGCATAACCGTTGAAATAGTAATTGCCTTGATCAATGACGGCACCTGAAGTCTTTTCATTGTCTTCATTGGCGATGGAATCGAAAAAGGTCTTTTTAACCATGGTCTTATATTCTTCAAATTGACCTTCTAAATTCACGGTGGTTTCTTGTGTGGCCATTAATAACTTTAATAATTGTGCTTCTAATTCGGTGGTGGTGTTGACTTTGGTCAAGTCGATGGAAGGTAATGGAGCAAAAGCTGCTACAGGCTCTACTTCTTCGTCAAGTTCCTCAAATGCAAATAATAAAGCGTCATCGGCTAACACGGGTTGTAAATATTTATCGTCGGCCCAGAAAGGTTCTGTTCCAGTCAAAATGAATTCTTTAGCAGTAACAAGTTCAGGGTGTGCTTGCACCTAGTTATTACGGGTTAGTAAACACTCACCTGTCAGTAAAAAAAAAAGGGGGGGGGGAGACTTACTTGCTCACGGATATAGTTGATCATGCGGATACACTTGTAGAAATCAAGGTGAAGATCACGCTTGACAGCTTGGAAATCAAATCCATGCTCAGTCTTGATATGTTGGAAAGTCTCGATGGTCTTAGGGAAGATAGCAGGACAGAATAAGCACTGAGACTCTTCTTGTTCCTCTTCGTCATTAGACCAGTCATCCCAAGCTTGATCTATTCATATTTGATTAGCAAACACTGGCGCTGAAAATACAATGGTTAATTTTACCTTGAGGATCGATTTCTGAAGCTTCGTATTGAGAGTCAGTACAAATAGAGTGAGCCATTGTTTACTTGTATACAAAAAAGAAGGGAAGAACCTCTTTAAATTTTTTTCTTCTCTTGTCTTGTTTTTGCAGGACAAAGGTAAAAGGAGTCACAACAGCCACCACACAAGGGGAAGGTAAAACGCGACTCGAAAAAAACCGTTTCTTTTTTTTCTCGTGTTTTATAAGAAGAAATGAGTATTCAGCCCGAAATTATCAAGACTTTTCAAGTGAGAGCAGGAGACAGCGATGTTGTGCGAGAATGTAGTGTACATGCAAACTTTTTTTCTAGTTGAAACACATCACTAATACACTCCTTTTCTTAAATAGTGGAGTCGTTATGTAATATATACTCTTTAACACCAGAAAAGTTACGCATCAAGTGGGAAGCATTTGCTCTTACTTCTCAATGCGACTTGACACCCACCATTAATTACGTTCGAATTCTCAAAAACTCGCTTCAACGTGAATTCGATAGAGGATTGAAACAGAGACGTACTATTAAGGGCAAAGTGGCTACCAAGCGTGGTAACGGTATCGATTTTTCTGAATATAATGTGGGTGCTTCAACCAAGCAAGAAGATCCCCTCGAAAGCTTGTAAGCTTTTTTCTTATTCACTGTACTTGTCTCTTATTAAATTCTACTTTTTTTTTTTTTTTTGACATAATAGCATGTCCAACCTATTCACAACTAAGCCTACTGTCAAGAAACAGCCCGTTCGACAAACACTTGATAACGTAGACACCAAGATTTCAGAAAACTCTGCGAAATTCAGTGAAAGAAGCACACCTCACACCATCGACTTGCAATACAAAGGGAGCTTACCTCTCCCCACAAAAGATCACAATAATGATATGGACATGATTGACCATAAATTTTCTTTTGGATATACTCAGGAACAAATCAAACCCTACCGTTACATGTTTGAAAAGATCAAGGAGACATCAGAGACTATGGATGAACGCATTGATTATGTCGGTAGTTTGATTCAAGAGGCTCACGGCATCGAGGTCTTTGCAAACCCTACACGGGTAGGCCAAGAAGCGGTGTATGCATACGGTCTTATTTGCTCCGATGCGTCAGAAGTCAGATTAAGTGCAAATTCAGTGATACTCCAGACATCGAGAGATTTAGGTATGGGTGGTCGAATTCCTTTGGATCTGGCTAAAGTCGATGGGTATACATTGTTTCCTGGTCAAGTGATTGGAGTAAAGGGGACGAACCATGGTGGACGTGCTTTCCAGGTCGACGAGATCCTTATGGTAAATTGTTTTCTCTTATCTTGTAGTAATCCATACTGATGTTATGTGTTATTAGCCTCCTTCAGCAGATAAAGATCATCACGGAATTATGGAAAACAAGACACTGGATATGATTGTAGCATGCGGACCATTCACATTAAGCAGCGATTTATCTTTCAAGCCTCTGGAAGAACTACTCGACATGTGTCAGCAACAGCAACCAGATATCATTTTATTATCAGGTCCCTTTTTATCCGTGCACCATCCATTTATTGCATCTGGACAGTTGAACTTATTACCCGAGAGCATTATTGCGGAGCAAGTGATCGCACGACTTGTAACTCTTTTAGAAACATGTACAGAGACCAACGTATTTTTGATGCCTCATGCTAATGATATTACCCACACGTATAACCTCTTCCCTCAACCACGATTTGAAAACATGAATATCAGTCATGAACGAATTCATTTGGTCAGTAATCCTTCTTCTCTAGTTATAAACGGACATACAGTGACTATGGCTAATGTAGACACGATATTCCGGTTGGGGAGAGAGGAGATCTCTAAAAATCCTGAACAAGGAGATCGTTTTAGCCGACTCGTGGAGCACATTTTGCAACAACACACGTAAGTTGGGGACATTTTTTTTATTACTACGAGAAATAACAATTGTGCCATAATAGACTCTATCCATTGTCCCCTGTTGCTCTGGATGATAATATCGATTCTGACAAGATGGTGGATCTGCACGTATCCATGGCACCGGATATCCTAATCCTTCCATCTCAACTCAAACACTTTGTCAAAAATGTGCAAGGCACTGTGTGTATCAATCCTGGGTTTCTCTGTAAAAACCAGACGGGAGGAACATACGCGCGAGTGATCATGTACCCACAAGAAGAAGAACGGGTGCGAGTAGATTTAAAGAAGTTATAATATAATAATATATGTGTTTTTTTTTAATAAGCTTTAATGGAACTATCGGTTGTCATTGTTAGATGAACAACCATTTCTCCAACAGGTTCAATATCGATATGCTGTAAAGCGTCTTGTATTTCATCCATGGTTTGATATAACCAATCCACTTCGCCATCTGTCATACCTCCGTTGGGTTTTGCGGTGCTTAATATGTCCATGATGTTGACGTTGGTATCGAGCACGTGCTGCTGAGAGGGTTGTTTGGGTTGGATTTGGTCGACCAAGTGACGGTATTTGGTTTCTCGTTCTTCTACATCGGTGTCTTGTAAAGGATCGGTTTGTGCACTGGAAATGTCAATGAGGTTTCTATGGAGAGTGTGTTAGTGTTTTTTTTCTTGTTGTCTTCTCCCAGTCGGACATAGTTACTGCGTTGTTCGGTCAATAATACTGCTCCAGAACTCTTGTTCTTTTTGAATATTGATGGGTTCTTGTGTTCTATAATTCCTTCGACTAAGATGCAAATGTTAATCTTTTTGGGTCAATCCATCATAATGTTTAGGCATTACTTGTCTACATCGAAATCATCCAATAAAGGATCACGAATACCATCCTAAAGATACTTGTTAGACTGTATCCTAAAGAAAAAACTCTCCGGGGATAAAAAAAAAAGCTTCATTTTACATCTTCATGGTCTTCTTTACTTCCACAGCATCCCATTTATAGTACAAATGTTGAAATGTCGAAAAGGTAAAAAAAAAAAAAAAAAAAAATCGTCTGTGTGTCCATAAAGGGTGTATGTGATGTCATACGCAGCACAAAAAGGTTACATTTTTTCTTTTTTGCCTTTTTACTCCTATTTTTTTCCCTTGATTACAAAACCATGGTCCTGACCCGATTTCAACAAGCTAATTTAGATCGAAATAACGATCGTCATGAAGCAGTACTAGTGAAAGATCCTCCCTTATTAACTATCTCTCGTTCATGCGATTCATTTGAAGACGATCTTTCAGAAACCACCGTTAAAGTCGATTCTTTACTAGAACAATTAGATGAGTGAGTAGAATAATGAAATTATCAGCTTTTTATACACACACTAACCACTCACATTAAGCTTTGAATGCTCAACTCTGGACGCTTTAATGGCTCGTTGGCCGTCCATGCATGCCAGACTAAAAGGCATGAAACCTCACTTACCTCCCAAGAAGGACGATAACAGGCCCACATTAGGTAGCTAGTCCAACACTAACTATTACTACTAAATAAGTTAAAGAAACTAACAATGAAATAGTACTAGACCTAGACGAGACTTTACTACACACTTATCGCGATACCCACAACCAAGGCGAGGTAGATTATGTGATATACGCCAAAGATGGCAACAGTTGCTTATTAGCAGGGAGACTACGACCTGGGGTCATTGAATTCCTAACATGGGCCGCTAGTTCTTTTGAAGTGGTTGTATGGACGGCTGGCCGAGAAGATTATGCTCATATGGCTCGTGGTTGTCTTGACCCACATAAAAATCTTATCACGTTAGTTTTTTTTTTTCCTATAATTCATGCAAAGAAACTAAAAAATATGTTATAGTCATATGCTGACACGTAATTCCTGTATACGCATGCGATCTGGGCTAACACGCGAAGTACTATATATCAAAGACTTGTGCGCGCTAGGACGAGACCTGAGTAAAACCTTCTTGGTGGACAACACACCTCATGCAGCGTCACTAAACCTTAGCAATTTAATACCGATCGAAGCTTATGTGGGAGGCAAATCTGACACGGAATTATTAGAACTACGAAGGTTTTTAGAAGTCAATTTGGTACGTCTCACAGACCGAAAAGATGACATGAGGATCGTCTTGTATAGACAGTTTAATCTGAAGCGAAGGATCCGCGAGCGCGTTGGAAACTGGAAGCAACAACAGTTGTTAAAAGATCAAGATTGATTTTTTTGTTTGTTTGTTTGTTTGTAAATTACATACACCCATGTACATACCCCCATCACTACTACTTTACAAATAAAAGCTCTACTAGTTCATTGTCTATTTATATACTATAGCATGTCACAAAATAGCCAGCTTCAAACAATTTGAAAAGGTAAAACGCTCAGATATAAGGTTTTAAAAGATAATGTCTGTTCTGGATACAGCTTGAAATCTTGCTTCATCAATGTAGATACAATTTTTTGTACATGTAGTCCAAATCCAAGTCTTTCCATTCGTATTTTGTCTCCATATTTCCTGATGAGTTTCTTACTTTAGCTTCGAAAATAGTAGGTTCCTTGACAGTGATAAAGCATTATGTTTCTCATATGATTATTAAGTTGCGACTTTGATGTAATAAATTCTTTGAATTGCTCTGTCTTTATGATATTATCTGAATGTAATTGTGAATCATCATTAAAAAGTCTGTTTATGTGCTCGTTATGTGCGGTTGTAAATGAGCTTTTTTTTGGTCCACTAATTAATTCAGACTCTTCTTAAGCAACTTCTTTGGTTTCGTTATAATGATGCTACATCTTGAAGCAGTGCGATAATTAATATCTAGTAAGAAAATCCGTCTAGACATGTAGATAACTGATATTTTATCAGTCTGCATCATGCTTTTTGGGATTTTTGGGAATCGACCGTGCAAAGTGACCGTGTATCAAGAATATCTTTAACAAATGGTCAAAGATAAAATATACCCATCGAGCATGCATAAAGAATACAAAGCTCCCAAAGATCCAAACAGTATACTCAAGTTTTTTAAAGAACACAATGCTGAAGACGATTGACAACTATTTTAAATTCAAAAAAGGGTCCATCAAAAGGAAAACATTACGGCCACAAAACTAAACAGGCAAGTGTTACCTTAACTCGTAACATATTTGTAAAACTGTCAATGATTCAAGTAATGGGTTTAAATTGCCATGTATATTGTTTGTCGGTTCTAGACAAAAATATTCATCTTTTACAGAAGATATCGTACATATTATATCCTCGAAAACCTTAAGTGAGATAAAATCTGGAGGTATTAAAAAAACTATCAATGGGTTTCAAGTTGTATATGAAGTAGCTTATACATACTAAAATTTAAAATTTATATCATGACTAACAATGTTTGTTAAGGGTACGTTGGAAAAGATTCGATATTTATACAATGAGTATAATAGATGTACCAACAACCTTGTTTACGCTGATGATACAGAATATGAAGACAGTTATTTTTTTGGTAATAGCATATTTCTGATGACGATGATGTTTCTGGCGACATTTATGCTTCTGGTGACAGTGATAGTCATACGTAATAGAGAATTGTAAGGTTTGGATATTCTGCCTTTCAATCTTCTTTAATACTTGGACTTCTGTTTGTGTTATTTTGACGATTCTTACTAACCTCAACAATAAAATATTATTGTACTTGATAAAATATAGAAGATTAACTTAAAGGCTATGGAGTAAATTTAAAACCAAGTTCAAACCAAAGTCATTTCTAACTATTGCGTTTTATAAAATGATTCTTTACATGAGCATGGCTCTTTCCTATAAAAGTCAGAATCAAAGTCCTTATGTTAAAACACATAGTATGATCACGCAGATGACCCTTTCCGCTAAATCAGCTCCCCAGGGTCTAGACATAGATAATCGTGCTCTGATGCTGTCAAACAACTCACCATGAATACCAAATACTTCCTTATGGATTACGCCGTCAATATTGAGAATACTGGAAAGGTTATACATTCTCGAATTTGGTGACATGTCAGAGCAAAAGCTGGACATTTCAAAGATCCCGAGCATAACTGACCGTCAACATCTTTAACAACTATCTGCACAATATAAAGAAGTAGACAGATTTAATGATAAGAGGTTTCTAGCATCATATTTACGGTTGATTATAAGCTAGGAGGTAGACCATTGCTTCTTCGACTATTCATTGCTTCAGGTTAATAGCTGACTTTTAATCAAGTTCTTCTCACCTATTGATGTATTTCTTCCATGCTACCAATCAACGCTCAAAATGTTCATGTTGAAGCGCATGATTCCTATTAAACTAGTGTTTATTGAATCAATTCAGACAAAATGTCTCTTTTGTAAAATTTTAAAAAGCTGTGTGGAAAAATTGCTCTACCTTTCGTTGTCCATGTTAATACCATTGACGACGGTCTTTCGCTCGCATGTTACACCTAAAAATCGCGTGTCATACAGGAAATACGCAATACTTTATTTCCCGGTGTATCATAGTACTTATATGAAACTGCTTTGGACAACCTTTTTTCCCCCCAGTGTTTTTTTTTTGTTGGGATGTAACCTTCAGAAAATGCTATTGACTGTTTCCATTTACCAAAAAACAAAGGGTACAAACATAGGCCCTCTCCTTTTCATGCATGTTTTTATACATGAACCGGGAGAACTATTTCAAGAGAACAACCTGTCTTAGCCTATTTTAGTATCTCGACATGTTTTCTACAAATAGAATTTTCGTCACCATCGTCCTGTTACACGAGATAATACACACATTTAAAGCAGCAGAAAGTGTAAAGCCCCCTTTTCTTTCTTCCTCTTACGAAAAAAAAAAAATGACTCTTGAAAACCCTCACGCTGATACTATTAGAAAGGCATTAGACCTTTTGAAAGAATACACTAGTAATTTAGATGGCTGGAACTTGACACAAGAGAAAAATGGTGTCAAATTGTATACAAAGTCGGATGGTTCAGCTTTCCCCATTGTTCGTGGCGAGACTATGCTTACAGGTACCGAGTACACTGCTAATCAGGTAGCTATGGTAGCCACCTCACCTGGTTGTCGCAAAGTTTGTAAGCTATTCATTATAAAGTGATAAATGTAATATATATATAGCAACTGACACACATAAAAGGGGACGAGAAGTTTGATGTTGCAGAGCTCAAACAAATTTACAGCCCTAAAGAGGTCTTGTTTTGGTCCAAAGTCAAGACCCCTTGGCCTATCAGTCCCCGAGACATGGTAGCCGTCTCACTCCGTGACAGTCCCTCTGAAGACCTTGCTTATTCCGTTATTACCTCAGTCAAAGAAGCATCACTTCCTGACGTCTCAGGTTGTGTACGATCCAATCTCTTTATCTCGGGTTGGAAGGTACAAAAGACAGATGAGGGTATTGCCATCAGTTATATTACCCAGATTGATTTAGCAGGCTCAATTCCTACCGCGTTTTTAAAATCCACACAACAACAGATCCCGCTTTGCGCAGGTATGGTATCCAAATTTGTGAAAGAAAATGGGTTCCCTCCTTTTCAAACTGAATGCAGTGCACAAGTCCTGGATGAAGCATTTGTGTTTGCTAAGCGCGAATACTCAACAAAGTTGGACGGTCAAGGAGATGTCAAGTTTTCAATCTCTAAAAAGATGTATCCTGGTGGCATCAAGGTGACCATTACAGGAACGGGTGGCCATGAAATTCAAGGCGATACTTTGATTGTCACGGGCGTAAATGGACCTACGACCATCAAAATTAACAAAGCTTAAATTTTTAATAAAAGAGCTATATATAGCGCTTTTCTTTCCCATGTGAATTTTAACACCTGATGGAGTACGAAAGACACACATCTCTGACACTTTTTGGGGCCCTTTTTTTTTTACATTAAAAACAATGAGCATTTGTGTAATAGGATAAAAGGGTAACTTTTTTTTTTCTTTCTCATTTGTGAAAATGTCGTCTTGTACACTTGTGGGATTGTTTTACAACCTCTTTTTAACGAGGATGACAACAGCTGATATATCTGATGAAACAAAACGTTTTAGTACCGAGGAATCTTTTCTCCCGTTAGAAAACATTACCTTCTACATGCTGCTCATGTGTCTAGTTATTCGCGCGGTCCACATATAAAAAATAAACCTTCTTTTATCATACATGTACACATTCGGGTAATAGATAGTGTAACCGTGTGTTACAACGAATGTCAAAGTGCATTGTCGTCGTGACTGTTGAGGAAAATATTCAAAAGAGGGAGAGTTAAATAAAGACGTAATTGTTATCTTTTTTTTTTTTTTTTCCCTTCAGGATGGCAAAGTCAAAGAAACGCAATACAAAAGGAAAAGGCAACCCAATGTACCAACCATTAAACATGTTTTTTGGTGGTGCTCGTGCGGCAGGTTACTCATCTATTTCCGATGTAAGTTCCCATCTTTTTTTTTTTTTTTAAAAAAAAAGACTAGTTTTACTCAATCATTTGCAATTGTTGTTCACTTAGGAAGAGACTAGCAGACCAGCAGGATATTTTGTCAATTCTCCTAATGGTATAGATGGGCGAGACGTGACCATCAACATGACGAACGATTCTGCTCCTGCAAATTACCATTCAGACAACGAAACGTCTAGCAACTCGAGAATGAGTTCCGTGGAAGTGGATGTGTGTTTCCCTACGCCCAACAAGAAGGAAGAAAGCGGTATTGATTACGAGAGTTTAGAAGAGTTTATTGCGACAGAAAAGAAGGAGTTAGCAGAGAGCAGAAACGGGGCGACCAAACACAGGCGACGATTATCTACAATGGGTGCGTCTGATGGTAGACGATACAGCATGTATGGCGATCGCATGATGGTCAGCTTCCCTTTTTTATCTTGACTTATTATCTTTTTAATTAACAGGTTCTTCTTTTTAGAATTCGGACAGTAAAACAGAAGCGGATCAATATCGTGTGACGTATTATTCATCGGCCGAACCCTCCACTATCCACTCACGCTCCATCAGCGAGATCCCCGAGTACAATGACGATTCCTTGAGCGGCATGATGAAAAAGAGCTGTTTCTGGATCGATATTCACGACCCAACAGACAATGAAATGCGCGCACTTTGTAAAGCGTTTCGCATCCATCCTTTGACCGTGGAGGACATTTGCATGGAGGAACAGCGAGAGAAATGCGAGGTCTTTATGAACTACTATTTTGTTTGTTTCAGAAGTTTTGATCAAGATGAATACTCTGTAAATTACATGCAGCCTTCTGCTATTTATATCATTATCTTGAAGGAGGGCGTCATTACTGTAGGTGAGATCATTTATTTAGTTTTTTGTTTGTTTGTGTCACAGCCTGGCTCATTGCTATATCCTTAGTTTCATTTCAAGACCATGTCTCATCCTCATAACGTGCGCAAGAGAATCAAACAGCTTAAAGACTACATCAATGTCACGCCAGGTAATATATACATGATTGAGAAACAAAAAACAAAAAAAAGGTCAATTCTAACAGCAAGCACATACATGCATTAGACTGGATTTGTTATGGACTTTTGGATGATATCACGGATTCGTTTGCTCCGCTTATCCGGGCAATTGAATTTGAAGTGGACTCGATTGATGAGCTCGTTTTGATCTTGAAAGAGTCAGAGCAGTCAGATATGCTGCGGCGTATAGGTTACTGTAGAAAGCGGATGATGGGGTTACTACGGTTACTCTCTTCCAAGACCGACGTTGTCAAGACCCTGATCAAAAGAGGAGAGATCGCGCCTGAGGATGGCACCAGGCCAGCCTTGAGCAAAGAAGTGGCTCTCTATCTGGGTGATGTACAAGGTAGTATAATCACACACATATGTAGAAATGATGCACTAAAGACCAATGGACAGATCATATTATATCAATGTTGCTCTCACTAAACCATTATGAAAAGATCTCATCTAGATCGCATTCCAATTATTTGGCTCAAATCTCCATTGAAATGACTCAAACAAATAATGAAATCAATGATGTGCTATCTAAATTAACCGCGCTTGGTAGTGTGCTGGTTCCCATGAATTTAGTCACTGGTCTGTGGGGAATGAATGTGCAAGTCCCTGGCCAATACCAGGAAGATCTTACCTGGTTTGGCGGCATTCTCACTACTATCCTGGCATTCTGTGTCATCTCTACCCTTCTCATGAGATATTATAATATCGTCTAGTAATCAGTAGTTTTCTACTCAATAATAAAAAAGCACACATATATAAACAACAACGCTTTTTATTAGTCTACTGAATGGAAGAAACGTCGAGAGGAAGAGCAGGCATAGCACCGCCTTCTCGTACACCAAAGAGACGAATACGCTTGATACCTCCATCAGGTACAATCACGATTCTAGCATGTGTAAATACCTTGTCTGTGTGAGGAAGGTCGAAATAGAACAAATCGTGAGGCCCTGTCGAAGCAGGCTCAATCAAGGTTGTCCATTCAGTATCAGGCACCAACTTATCGCTGTGTGTAGCTTGTAGGATGATCTTGTGAGGGTAGTTACCACAGTAATTTGAAGTGTCCACGACGGCCTTTAAAATATGGCCTTTATCACCCAGACGAATTACAACATGGTCAGTATGTCCAGGTGTACGAGATCGCTTAGTCTCCCAGCCGTCACCCATGTTCTGCCCACGACCCGGCAGCAAAATGTTGGATCCAGGGGTATAATGTTGGTTCGACACCTCGACAGCACGGCCTCCGTTACCACAAAATGCAAGATCTACCACCTCACTACATAATCTCTTATCAGTTTCTCACACTTCTTCTTATCTCTTGCGTGCATTTGTTTACTTACTTCTTATCCTCGGGCCAGATAGGAGATACGATGCCGTAGGCACGGAAACGAGCAATGCCTCCGTCGGGTATGTTGTTAAGACGAAGATGGGTATAAACAGCAGTTTCTTCCTTTAATACAAACACGTTATGTTGCGTAGGTGGTAACTCGACCTTGGGTAAAATCTCGGTCCATTGAACCTCGCTTGATTCGGCATCTCCTCCCTCAGGAACTGAAGCTGCTTCAACGGAAGCAAAGGGTGCTTGGTTGCCCGTGAAATAATGCGTATCAATATCAAAGCCCTTGAAAGATCCGGAGAATCCCAGCTTAATGATGGCCCTTTTTTTTTTTCAAATTTGGTGTAAATATGCGGTGCTTAAAATGCTAGGTATTTTTTCTTACCAATCATAGGTGGGGTTATGACGCTTACTCTCCCAACCGTCCATCCAAGCACCAGTGTCTAAATAGCCGAGAGTATGTTAGCTGCGAGATATGTAAAATGACTGTAAATGAGCTTACCAACAAAGCGTCCAGGAGCATGAATGGGAGGAGCAGGGTTGATCATATTGGTGGCAGGTGCGAAGAATTCGTCAGTGACAGCGACAATGGTCGATCCAAGTGCAGAAGAAGCAAGATCTAATAAACAAATAAGAAGCCGCTTCTCTTTCTATATCTTTCTTTTCATACCGATATAAGAGGCCAAAGAGGTCTTTAACTGGTCAAATTCAATACGTTCAAAGGTAGCCATAAGATGAGAAATAAGAGAAGGATAAATTACTGAGAAGGAAGAGGAAATAGAACGGGTGCTTTATATAAAGAGATATTTCAAATACAGTCACCCAATAGGGAAATAAAACATTGGAGATATAGCTGCTTCTTTCCTGTAAATATACCTCTTCTCGTTGTCTTCTGGTGTCACATGCTCACGGTTTGGTTGACCGCTTTTTTTTTTTGTTAAACAAAATACATTGATATTACTAAGCAAGCAACATCTTTAGAGCTCATAAATCTGGGAGTAGCTGGTCCTTGACAAAAATTAAAATTAATCACATAAATTATTGATTTTTTTTGGATGGGAGCCGAAGCTCGGTTTTTTAAAGTCCTAAAAGATTTGTTCTAACCCGTTTGGCTTGGTTTTGTGACTGATGTTAATCATTCTTTTCCTGCATCTTAAGGGTCTAATAACTACACCAAAGGAAATATAAGAACTGGGAGCTTGTTATAACAGACAGCAAACACATGATCGATTTTAGGTGGTAGTGCTTGTCTATATGAGATTAAAAATTCTTTCTAATAATAAACGTGCCTTTCTTGTTTTCGAGATGGATCTTCCTCTCTCAAGAAAAACTTCCCCCATCGTCTGAATTTTAAAGTAGAAATTCGTATTTAAATTCCAGAATGTTTCTGTGGTTTGAAAAGACTGAGACTTTTGACGGAAAAATAGCTGGGTGGGTGTTACTTCCAAAGACGTTGAAACACGGATGCACTCTTGACAGGCAGATTGAGCCAATCATACGAAAGTGTTTCCTCTTTATCGCGTTTACCGGAGGTTGGGCAAAAGAAATTATTTCTTTCTACCTTCTTCCGCACAAAAACCCTTACTTGCATATATTTCCCCGAAAAACACCCCCCCCCCAAAAAAAAAAAAAAAAAAAAAGAGCTCAAATGAAAAGATTGAATCCGAATAATTGCTCGGTTGTTGTTTTTCATAATCAAGGAAAGGAACTTGAATCAACACTCGAATTACTACAAAAAGTGTTTTCAGATGGTAACAGACCCATAGTGTGTGCCAGAAGAAACAACTAATAAAAACCCTGTGTGAATAATAGTCATTGTAAAGACAAGACAAGACGAAATACTAGTTGAATTAGAAGCACAACAGTCAAAAGATACAAGTTCCACTCTCTTGTTAATAGACGTAGAGTCATGTTGTATGTATGAACGGGACGAGTGTCCTGACTTGCTTTTAACCGTTGTTCGTCTCTTGAGGCAAGGCTCGTTACGAAACGTTGTGCCAATCGGTAAAATTTCCACCTTAGATACATGATAAAACAACTTCCCAATCCTCATTCTGTTCTGTAGTATGTTCAAGCTTAGATAGTCCCTCCTTCATGGTCAAGTGCTTGGAAGAAGGAGCTGCTGATTTTGTGCTGAAGCCTTTATCCGAGGATGTCGTAAAAACCTTATTCCTGGTAATACAGAATGATAAAAAAGTGTGCGAAAAAAAAAAGCCCATATTTAACATACACAGAACGTTACGAGATATCAAGTGAAAGTAATTGACTGGAAGGACGAGAACAAAAACAAAGGACACATATGGTCCAAATTTAAGGATCGTCTTAAAGGTGTCTTTCTAAAAGAGGATCGGTAAGACATCGATTTAGCTGAAACATAAGCTTGTTTTAATGCCACCGTGTAGATTATCCAAGTCTGTTGCGGATTTCTATACCCCAAAGCCAAGCGTGAGACGATCCTCTATGGCATCCATGTTGAGGTAACAGAATACCAAAGAAGAACCTTTACGAGTCTAACCCGTTTTGCTTAGTGACAGGAAAGAATACCTGAAAACACAGATTTGTAGTTGGGACTTCCTTCCTTTGGATCTAGACGACAAGGACTTGATACAGGTTGTCTACATGATCTTTGATCAAGTATTGTATACATTTGATGACTTGGATTCACTAAGAGTCCCCAGCGGTAAAGTCGTACAAAAACACGTGGGCGCCTTGACCCTTTCTAACTTTCTTTTTTAGGCGATTTGTATCACTTTATCTTTGACATTTGTAATTCCTACCACAGTGCAAATCCTTATCACAATTTTCGCCATGCTGTAGACGTAATGCAAGCAAATTACTATTTCTTGTGTCAGATAGGGGCATTACAATCCATGTCTGATATGCCTCTAACCACCGAAAAACCCACAAACCCTCTACTTAAAAACCTGTTAGAGCCGTTAGATATATTTGCTCTGTTAATGGCAAGCATTGGGCATGATGTTGGTCATCCTGGCGTCAACAATAATTTCATGGTAGTAACATGATAACCAACTTGTAGTTACATATATACTCACATCACCCTTATTAGATTACTACATCCACCCCGTTAGCCATCCTATATAATGATCGCTCCGTCTTGGAAAGCTTTCATGCCATGTCCTTCTTTCATTTACTGCAGCAGCATTGCTTTAGTCGGCTAACGGATATACGAGCAAACCCAGAATATTCAAGTATTTATTTTTTCAATGCATCTTTATAAATTTGCCATGATTAATCTAGTTCTTGTATGTAGTCTTCCGTAAAATTGTTGTCAATAGCATCCTAGCAACGGATATGAGCATGCACGAGGAATACGTACAAAAAATACTAGGCCAAGCAGACCGGTTCAATAAGTACAGTATTGATCTGTCTGACAAGGCAGCGTGTGAAAAGGAGAAGATCCTGCTCTGTGGAGCACTGATTAAATGCGCAGACATCAGCAACTGTGTAAGTTGTGCCTTTCAATATTCATGAGTAAAAACTTACAAGACTATATAGGCAAGACCTTTTCAATCTGCTAAACGATGGGCCAAGATACTTGCAGAAGAGTTTTTTGAGCAAGGAGATCTTGAAAAAGAATTAGGCATGTCTGTATTACCCATGAATGACAGAGGCAAGATCTGTTTAGAGGATTTTCAAATCACGTTCAAGAAGTTTGTTGCGTTAAAGCTATTTGACGCGATAAGTCGTGTCACTTCACGTAAAACGTTCTGTTTGTAAACCTTACTTTTTGTTTTGCTCACATATTTTTTTTTTTTCTCTTTGCAGAAATGAAATTTGCAGTGGATTACATTAACGAGAACATTGCCATTTGGGAAGAAATGAAGGAAGGTCGTGTCTCACCAAATAATATACCATCGCCCGATGGTACACCGACAAGGCCAAGGCCTGGAATTTAACTTATTTAATTAGATGAATCCCCCTCAATTATATATAAAAAAAAAAAAAGAAGAATCATCGACTGTACAGAAAGTCCCCCCCCCACATACACACACACATAATCACGCATCCTTACATAATAATTAAACACCCTTTTTTCAAAAATAAAAAACGTTAATGCCGGAGTATTGTATGTCCGTTTTCTTCCTTCTAAGCCATTTTTTCTCCCCTCTCTCACCATGTATAATTCACGAAGCAAGCACTATAAAAAGCAAATCTTGCGAGAAGACATAGTAGAAGATTCAGAGCCTCCATCTGCTCCAGCCTCCAGAGAATCCTCACCGTCCGAATCAGTGCGAACGAAAAGATCCAAAAGAGAACCCACTACACAACCCAATGGCCAACTCCAAGAGTATAGCTCGCTATATAAAAAAGCAGAATACTCAGACAACAAAGACCTAAAATTCATTAGTAAACTTACCTGGAATCCTTACCCTGAAAAAACCGTGCTAGAGCTCAGAAATATTTTGGCTGATAGCTACGATAAATCACTAAGTGCTATTGCTGGCTCGTCTGAAGACAACATGAACGAAGACTTTAAAAGGGACCTGAAAAATCTCGCAAGAAATGTGAATAAAGCAGTCAAAGGATTGTTGGTACCTGGTATTGTAGACGAAAACATTTTGGATCCACGTATGGCCAATGTCAAGGTAAAGCCCTATTCAACAAAACCTCGCTTTTATTAAAAATATTGCATACTAGTTGAAACTATTGACAGAGATCAAGGCAAAGAAATTAGACCTAGCAAAAGATGAGCTTTATTTGGAACACTGCGAACGCACCGTCAAAAAAAAGAATGAAGAAATCGAGTTATTAGAAAAACAGTTACAGCAAGAAAAAGATAAATTGGTTTGTTTCTTTTGAAAGCGCAAAAAAAAAACAGAAACTAGGAAACTAATTTCTTTTTTAGGCATTGCAAAATCATCAAAACAAAGATAAACCACAGGATTATTTACACAGGATCATGATGGAACCAACCTCGAGTTTTTTTACATCTCCCCAATAAACTGCACACACACTTTTGTCAAAGTGACATCATTTTACGCCCTCCCCTCCGCGCCCCTCCTTTACATTATGTACTTGTTTAATGACTACAGATACTACGCACAAAACTACTTATAAACGCTCAAACTAACAACCTCTCACAAAGCATACTTAAGGGCCACCATTTAGCGCGTACCTACCATGACATATACCAGGCTCAAAGATATGCTTCTAAACAAGTTTGATAATATCAAATCCATTGATCTTGCTACGATCAGTAGATAGCTCAAACATTATGTTGGGGTGGTGGTAAGACAGTGGATGCCAATGACAGAAAACAAAGAGAGCGTCATAAAAAGAAATAAAAGCTTTTGTGTGCACATAACTGGTTGGCGGTTTTTTTAAGAAAGATGTACAGTTTAGGTTGAGAATGTCCTTTTATCGTCTATCATGGCACACATCGCCATACGATTCCATGTTTTGTAAACTTTTACGTGCTAAATTTTCTTTAAATACAAACAACACGGGTAAAAAAAAAAAATGGATTAAAACGACACCTATTTTATGATCTGTCGATGTCACTCAAAGTCAAAAACACAAACGATCGGCTGTTTAAACCTGATCTCCGCCTCTTTAAAAAAAAAATGTGGTAACAAGGGCTCCCAGCTAAAAAAAAAAAAAGTGTGCTTTTTAAACAATGTTCTCAGCCTTTAGAAAGAGTGCTTTAAGCACAGTGTATAACACCTCCAGCGTGATCAACAATGTATTCCAAAAACAAGCGACAAGCGCCATTTTACCTTTAACTAGCGTCCGTTTTGCTTCCAACTTCTCGCCACGACGTACCAAATACCGTAAAGCACACAAGGGAAAGATCCCCATCCCTACTGGCGGTTCAACCAAGGGCACCACCGTGGAATTCGGCGATTATGGATTACGAGTCAAGGAAGGTGTGCGTTTAACAGGCCGTCAATTGACTGCTGTTCATAACGCCATTAAGCGTAAAATCAAACCTGTCAAGGGCTCACAATTATGGATGCGTGTTTTCCCAGATATTCCTGTTTCCAGTAAAGGTAATGAAGTTCGTATGGGTAAAGGTAAAGGTACTTTTGAGTACTGGGCTTGTCGTGTCCCCTTGAACAGAATCATTTTTGAAATCAGTGGCATGAGAAAGGAAATTGCCAAGGAAGCTTTCAGACTTGCTTCTCACAAGTTACCCATCAAGGTTGAAATGGTTGAACGTGGTGCTAAACCTGTTGTTGGCTCGGGTTTCGTCGCTCCTCCCACTACTCCTATTGTCCAGGAAACCGTCGTCGAAGCTGTTGCCGCTGCTCCTTCCATCTAATTTCTTTTCTTTCCCTTATCTTTAGAAACCCCCCCCCCCCTTTGTATCATAAAAATTATAAAAAAGCATAAAAAACACTTGTTTGGAGGCGATTTCGAATGGATTTTTTTTTGTTACGGATTAAATGTCAAAGTTGTGTTCGTTGAGCTCCCTAAATGATAATGAAAGTGCCGTTTTTTGTCACCTTTATACAGAGATGCATTGACAAGGACCGTCTCCCAAGCGCATGAAGACATGTTTTCTGATCGCGTAAATAGTGTTATAACAAGCTACTACGATGTCATGGTAACGAATCACATGCCTCGTTATACAGAGCAGTTACATTTCTGCATAGTGATTATCAATTCTAAATTACTGTGGGATAACTGCTTACCCATTTATGGGTTAATTATTTTCCTATTTATTAGCTTAAAACCTATTGTCTGTTTTTGTTTCTTCTTTCTTTCTGTTGTATTATGACTAACACTAGCCAATTTGATCAAGTAACAAATACTTCGTACCTGGGTAAAACGAATAGAGGTACATATGTATTCACAGGTATTGCAAGTAATGTAAGTATCAAACCTATGTTCATTTTACCACTGGTAAAGCTTACACTCGACAATTTTAGAAATGGGTAATCGGTGACGTTCCTAATGTACGTTTACTTTTCAATAAAAGAAAAAGTGATTGTTTTTAATATGTTTGTTTTTAGGGTGGTAAGATTTGCAGTATAAATCGAATTCAAAATAGAGGAATTGATTTTTTTGCTTGTTAAATCGTTAAGGCTATGTTATAGCTATTATGATGGACAGCGTAATCCAACACTTTTCAAAGAAACACCAAATAGATCCAGTTGCCCTCAATTGCTTCTTCTTTAACAAAACTCTCGTTGGTCACCTGATTATTGAAATTGAAGAGCTAAAAATGAGCAATAAGGGATATTGTTTTATCAGAGCTATTCTCAAACAAACAAAAGATGTGCTTAGTTTAGAAAACATCGAGTCCTATCAACCATCGGAATGGTCAGATAAAGTACAAGGTATATTTACAATGGGCAATATGGATGCCGAACAAGGCGTAACGAACTTTTATAAAAATCCTACACCTTGTTTGGACAACCTTGAGCCATTTGAATATATTTTTATGGCTGAATTCGTAAACGTCAAACTGGATAAACGCATATTTCCAACCAAGGACGGAAAAGGGTTGGGTAAACCTGAGTTAACCCAGGTGATGGAGTTCAGAGATGGGAGACCTATTGATTTTAAAAGTATACCGTATTGGTGTGATATGTTTATCCCACTTCCTCCTTTGATTGGTTCTACATTTTTGGATGGTCCTATTTGGTGTCCTACAATGCAACTTGAAGTTCAATTCAAGAAGAAACCTTTGGGTCAATCGATCATTGCTCATTTCTTCACAAAACGTATCATCAATGGAAGGTTTGATACTGACGGAGAGATCTGGAACGAAAGAGGAGAAATTTTGGCAATCACCAGGTAAAAAAAAAAAAAAAAGAGAAAGGGACAATTCCTCTTACTAATTTGACTTGTGATTAACCTTTTAATAGACATCAGAATTTGATCGTACCTTGGGATCGTAATTCGAAGAAGGCAAAGATTTAACAGAATAAAAAGCAGCTTATTTTCATCTTATTTTTATTAGTATATTTCGTGTTTTATATTTTCTAACACCCTGCTGCACCCGTATAAGAGTGATCTGAGAGAAGGCGGACGCGTTGAAAAGCTTTTTTTTTTTTTTAAAGTATTGAAATTAAAAAGCTCAGACGAAGAAAACGTGGATATGTGTACGACCACCCAAAAGAAATGTCGTTTACATGGAATTGCCACGAAAGGACTGGTTTGGGGGAGTTTTATCACTAGCAGGATTCAAAACACGTACTTGTTGTATAAAAGTAGAATAAAGCAATTGCAAAGTGGACATCGCTTGTAGCCCAACGAAGCTCCAACGGGGTCGGACTTTAGTATATGTTTGTGGGTTTTTGTACGCTCTGACCCAGAATGGCAAGTTATCTTGCCGCCAGTTTTTTCAAGCTTAATTTCAAGAGAACACACACACTGCACACTACACACACACTATAGTCCACATCAACTCCGTTTTCGGCCCCCTCCCCCCTTCCTCTTTTTTTTTCTTTCTTCCGTACTAAATAAATTTAATAAAAATGGAAGAAGCTGCCTCAATAGAAGAAACACTTATTCTGGAATGGACTACAGCTGTAGAGGCACTTGACTCTGAAAATATGAAGGAGTTGTTTGACATTCGCCCTAGTTTATTATGGACTCCACTTTTACCTTTGGCTCATCTCGAAACAGATTTTTCTCACTTTGTTCAACGCTTAAAAGGTTATAAATTATTAGGCACTTCTATTCGGCCTTTATACGCCCTTCACCATATCTTGTTTGACTATGGTGTACCTGATGATGAATGGGCTCCAGAGAGAATCGAGCTTGTAGAATATATTTTGAAGGTATTAATTTTTTTTTGTTTTGTTTTGTTACACCAGATTTGTTACTAAAGCACCAAGACTTTAGAATACAAAAGATAATGAATTAAACACTTGCTTCTGGGGCACAGAAGAAAATACCGTGATGCATCTAGCTTTCTTCTTGCAACAAACCGAATTAATACAACAGTTGAGAGACTACGGTGCTGTATCCACCATTCCTAATAAAAACGGGTTTCTACCCACCATTCCGGATTCTCAACCAGAAGTGAAGCTTCTGGTTACAAAGACTATCGCGGTAAAAGACAAATCACTCACTACAAACGCATCCGACAGATTTAAACGACTTCGAGAACTTGCAGAGTCTCCCAACGTGAGTAAGCCTGCCACCACAGAACGTCAGAATTCAACACGTCGTTATTTCAGACCTGGACATCTTGAAGAAAGAAAGCGCCGAGTGCTCAGTGAAGAGGAAGAAGCTGAATTAGAAAAGAAAATCTTTATACGTCAAAAAGAAGTCGACCAGTTGGCTCAACGATCTGCGGTTAAAAACAACCCATTGTTTAAAAAGTTTGAGGAACAGAAACAACAAAAGGAGTTGGAGGCTAAAAGAACACCTTCACTTACAGCTGCATCGGCTGTCAGAGATCGAAAGAAATTGTTGGGCGCTGCAGATCAAATTCGTCGTACTTCGCGTGTCATCAATTCTTTAAAAGACAGATCGTATGTCTCTTCAAGTGTCTTTCGTCAGGCTCAAGACGCTGAAGCCGCGGCTAATGGTCGGAGTGGTAAGTCGCTGCTCGTACCAACCTTGGCTCAATTACGGGGATCGCCCGTCGCAAGTCCCAACGTCAGCGATAATGAAGAGGAGGATGACGTTGTACAAAGACTTGACTTGAAGAATGACGAGCTGAAAGAAGAGGATATAGTTGTGGAGCCTGAAGTAAAGATTGTTCAAAGTGAAAGTAAAGCGAATGACAGCGCTATTAAACAAGATATTGCCAAGAAGGACGATGCTTCACCCACTATACAAAGAAATAAACAAGATATTGTGAAGAAGGACAATACTTCATCTGCTTTGCAAAGAAATAGTAACGATGATAAACGTGGTGTGACAGAGGATGAACTAGAATCTCTCGCCATTGGTCGACTAGGAGACCGTGATATCTCTTCCAATCTAAAACTGACCAAGAAGGAAATCGACATTGCCTCCAGTAAAGTCAAGGATATTGTAAATGTACATGAGCATTTAAATGATGAAGACGAGCGTGAAATCTACTCAGTAGGCAAAACATTCGAGGTCTGGAAAAAGGGGGAATCAGGAGAGGACACAGAAACACAAAAGATTACTTCAGGTACTGTGAGACATTGACCATGCCCCCTCTAATTGATTTTTTTTATTAATTCATGTATACAAATAGTTAAGCAGCCAGATAAAAAATCCGTTGATATCGTCAATATACCTCCTTCTACTAGTAAAGAAAGTCTTTCTAAAGTCTCACCTGTAGAAAAATCGTTATCCATTAGCATAGACCGAAAAGACAATGAAAATTCAGACAAAGAAAGATCGCCAACCACGTCGGTTAAAAGCAAACCTGATCTTGCTCAGAACACCTACAAAAAAAGTACTCCTGCCATAAAAGATTCGAAACAGCCTGAACTTTTTGCAGTCAAGGACAAAGTTCAGCTGGTAAATGAAATTTTAGCAACGAATGAGAAAAATGCTGCCATCGCCATCAAGGAAAAACCAGAAGTCAGCTACGCATATAAAAACATTTCTGTTGAAAAGTTGGCTCCAGTTCAGGATACACCTAAAGCCGAAATGCGATCCTCAACAGAAAAGAATATCTCGACGGTTAATACTGACACTGCTAAAACAGTAATCGATCCAACTAAATCAACTAAAATGCCGAATACCTTTCTGTCCTCAAACGCATCTCCACCAACGTCCGGTATTAAAGAGCGATCCACAATTTTAGATACAACAATCAATGGTCTAACTAAAAGCAAATCAACTACATTGTTGACTACGACATCTCAATCAGCATCTAATAATAAAGACAAATCTATTATTCCAGCTAAATCAGTAAGCACTCAAATTAAATCAACTGGTATAGCGAATACATTGCTGTCTTCAAACCCCTCTCAATCAATCCCTAATGATAAAGAACAATCCACGTTTTCAGATAGAACAGTAAATGGACAAAGTAAAGCGGATAATATCACGAATACATTGCTGTCCGCATCATCTCAACAAATCTCTAATGACATGGAGCGATCCGCTATTTCAGATAAAATAGTAAATGAACAAAGTAAATCAGTTAATATTACAAGTACACCACTGTCTTCGAACTCATTGCAATCAACCTTTGATAAACCAGTAAATGATCAGGCTACAACCAAAGCAACTAATTTATCAAATACAGTGTTGGCCTCAGAATCTCGATCAATTTCTGATGATAAAGAACGCGTTGCGGAGAAATCTGCCGTCTCAGCTAATACAAGCACTGTACAAACCACAATCAAATCAACTACATTATTGTCCACACCAACATTATCACAAACTGATGAGAAAGTACAAAATAAAGAGCGATCTACCTTTTTGGAAAAGACAACACCAAACGACAATTTGGAGATCTTGGTCAACAATATAGCTGTTAGTGATCAAACTGCAATCAAACAATCAGTCACTTTGAAAAACTCGTCATCAGGTGCTGAAAACAAGCCATCTAGCAATGCAACAGTAAAAGATCAAATTGTAACAGCACAATCAACTATTTTAAAAGATACATTGTCTATTAATTCGACGGAAAAGTCTATCTCTGGTAAAGATGACCAAATTACAGCTACTTCTGCAACATTGTTATCCAGTTCGATTGACAAGCCTAAAGAATCATTACTCCATGTTAAAGGAGACCAAAATTTAGATAAATCTGTACCGTTGTCAACTTACAATACAACCGAGAAAAGTAGAGATGTATCAGTTTCGGGTGAAGGGGCAATTATCGGTATGTCCGCAGGTCTTCTATCTATCTATGCAGCTGAACAAATTAAAAAGACGTCGGGTTCTGATAAGGAAGTTACCAGTAGCCAAAGTACATCCACATCCACAGATTTGCTACCTAGTCATGCAGAAGGCAACGGTCCAAATATAGGCTCAACCACAAGTTTATTATCTAACTATACAACCGAAGCATCTGATAAGGCATCAGTGACCGATCAATACACGGTTCCGTCTGCAACCTTGTTATCCAACAATGCAACCGAAGCATCCGGTACTCGATCAATGTTTGGAAACACAGCCGTCACTCCTACACCATCAAACGATCTCGAAAAGGATGCATATTCTCAGCAAGGTGAATTTTCAAGCAAGTCGAGAAAGATAACATCTTTTAGTAGCGAATCCTCAACAGACGATGACTATAGCGTTGAATATGAGCAAGCAGTGAACGAAAAATATGTCACCAAATCAGTTACAACATCCGAAGTCAAAACCGCAATAGTGGAAGATAAATATGATCATCAATCTGACGCACAATCGGAATACCTGTCTGATTATGAATATGACGCTTCATCGTTTTTGGACAATTTAACTTTTGCGGATGATATTGTGACAAAGACTTCTCCTATACCACACAATGAGAAGCCTACAATCCATATTGAACAAGGTACGAAAAAACAAATATTAATGTAAAAAAAAAAAAAAAAACAGCAACTAAAAAGGACTCTATTTAGATACATCTGATGAGGAAGACGATTTGAAAAATACCCCTTCTATAGACCCTACTTACTACACTAATAATACACCTGAAGCGGCTAATCACGTTGTGCGTCTTGAAATAAGCACCAATAAGAGTCAGATGATGATTGAAGAAGAAAGCGACGATGATGGAGCCGCTACACCCACTCTAGCCACTTTCCAAAAGAGCTTGCCTGAAAGCAGTGACGATGAGGAAAGTAGGAACGAATGGAAGACAGTTTATAACGGTTTAATGTCTGATCAACAAGCAATCGAATTCGAAGACGATATACTGGAGCAGCGTAATAAGACCAATGACCCAAGTCGAGTTTCGATTTCTTCTGATTTAGACGAGACGAGTATCCTTCAAACATTGACGATCCAGAATGAGCAACGGTTGAGTAAATGGGCAAATAAACGACAAAGTGGAAGCCAAAGAAATCATTGGTCCATAGGTATTCAGGATGCAATGAAACGAGAGTCCATGTTAAGTAAAGGTGGAGAAAGTGTGGCAGCCAGTGAGGCATCTAGCGATCAATGGTATGATCCCGATGATGAGTGGAATGAACAGGAAGAGATGCGTAGACAATCCATGTTGGTCACAGGATTTCAAATCCCACCCAAAGACGATGATTATGCTACTAATTATTATTACAATGGAGGTCGTGAAGAGTACAAAAGACATAGTGATTCATCCATTAACACAAACTCAGAAACATATTCTTACAAAAACTCAAATTCGACCGAAAACACCAATTTAGATGAAGACGAAGAAGATGAGCGTAAACTTTTTGAGCCAGATGTCATACAAGAGTATCGTCCTTTACAGCATGATGTGATTGAAGAGGAAGACGATTATTATTCCAACAATCTTCACGTCGCAGCAACAGCTGATGCTAACAAGACACGAGGTGAAAGCAGTTATTATCATGGAGGTCAATCAGATAACGAACAAGAAGAAGGAGAAATTGTTGTGTTTATGGATCAAATCTCGACTCCTGTAGAACGACAAGTAGATACTTCTTATAACAACGCACCCACTAAGCCATTAACCAACTTTTCTGCATCAACCTTGTCGGTCAATCAACGAGAGGATGATGAGGTCTCTTTAATTAAGGTGCCTTCCAGAACTGTAGCTATCGCCGAAGTAGGTAGCCAGCAAGAAGATGTACCTCATGATCCCAACAACCCTCGTGTAGAAGATATTTCACATTACATGAACAAACTACCTGCCTTTGAAAAACATAATAGCGAGTCTGCCGTACGCGGCGGTTCTGCATTTGACACTTCAGCCGTAGAGGGAGGTTTCGAAAACGAGTCTGTTGTAATGAAACGTGCCATCTCCACCACTCAACAACCTGGTCAACCCGTAGAACAAAGTCGCGGTATTCCCAACGCACATGAAATCAATAGCGAGTGTTTAGCAGTAGAGAAAAGACCTAGTCAAGATGATCGCAAAATATCCATGTCGTCGTTGGAAGTGTCAAGTTTTGGAAAGATGTATATTGGTGTAAGTGGAGCACACAACATGTTATTACCGTTGCCTAAGGAAATCACATATGTAAGATGTGTCATTAGTGATGGTGAGTATGAGTACATGTCACGTTATGAAGTACTAGGACATCAGATCTTGATGGATTATGAGTGCGTAATTGATACACGACCTGGGATGATCATTACTGTCTCCCTGCATGTACGACCCGATTATCATGTGAAGCCTCGTACAGGATGGAGCAAATGGTTTACATCTATCCGAAAGCAAAAGGAACATTTGTCTGGCTATGTGCATCCTGAAGACGGTGCTATTGGACAAACCCGATTTGCTGTCGACCATATGGTGCCTGGGTGTTATAAAAAGACATACGAAGCGCATTTCGATTGCTTTAATTCTTGGTACGCTAGAACGACCAGAGAAAGAGCTCGACGTGAGCAGTTTGGTGATGATGAAGACTTTTTAAAGATTGTGGGCAAATTAAATGTAGAAATGCTGTATTTACCCGTGTCTAATCCATCTGTGCAAGTGCCTAGAAGTCTAAGAGAGTGTGATCTTACCTTGAAGATTCGACAGTGGCATGACACATGCTGGCAAAGCGGGTATTTATCCACACGACGTCAAGGGTTAAAGGTATGAAGTAATATGAAAAGGAATGTTACGATTATTATTAACACTAGTTTACTCAAGATATGGGAACGTCATTACTATAGACTGATAGGTAGTCAACTTATCGGGTACACGTCCGATGGCGGAGACCGCCAAGTCTGGGACCATTACAACATGTCCGATGTGATACGACTCAGTGCAGCCGCCGACAAGGTGATTGTAACGCTCTTGGGCGACGGAGAAGAAGACAAAGTATTTGGTCATGAAACAATCCATGCCGAAAACCATAAAGGATTTTTCAGACTTGCGTTCCCGGATTATCATTTAGATTGCGTGAGTGACGATCTCGAAGAAAGTGAAGAATGGGTAAAAACACTGAAATCTATGATTGGACGTGTCCCTTTACGTCTTCCCTTTTCTGATTAAATAACTGTACATTATAATATATTCAAACATTCTATCTTTTTTTTATTTCAAGCACCTTTGTACTTGTACTTTGATTTTTCCAATTCATCTAAACTTGCTTGTACTCCATTCATCATATGGAGAGCTGTGTAATACATCCCCAAAACAAAAAGTGGGATGGACCAATAAATCAATTCAATCCATTCGCTACGGTGGAATAAGGACATGAGGGGGGCGATAGAGCCTGTGATGATGGATGCGAGTACTACACCCGAGGTATATTGATCTTTAAGACATAAACTATCTAATAGTTCCAGAATATTCATTTTGCACTTGATGACGAGTGAGAAAATGGATGTGCCGATAGAAGCGATACTGGTGAGCGCTGCAAGTGTTGGCCACTTTAATACGGTCTCGGTGGGTGTTTCAAAGACTTGAGAAATGGGTATAATGGGTGTACCCTTCTGCAATAAAATGCTAAAGAAGCTGTAAAGAACTGCTTTAGTAACTTGGCCCATCTCTTTGCATAAATAATATAAGACTTACAATGCTGATGTGATGCATCCAATAATAATGAGTCCTTGCTATTAATAGAAGTATGTTAAACTAATGAAAAAAACAAAAACAAGGCATGAACATACTTGGATGGCTAGATTGGCTTTATTATTTTGATCACGAAGTACCTGCAGTAACTCTTCTTGCTCTGTAATGAATTAGTCAGTCGTGTCAGTACATATAACGTCTTTTCAAATACCTTGTTCGTCTAAAAACTCGGTACCGTCTTCTTCATTGACTTTAGTCTTTCGATTGTGTAAACCTTCCATGATTAAAATAGGTGGAAGAAATAAATAAAGGGAGTAACAGAACCTTATACGGTAAGTATACAACTGTTAAATTTTAGACTCCGGTGAGTTGAGATTTGGCACGTCGTCAGCGTATTTGAAAATAGGCATGTTACACTAATTGTGCAAAGTGGTCTAAGTAATAAATCAGAGAAGATTCGAGAAAAGGACTCAAGCAGATGTTTATTTAAAGTATAGGGTGGTTCAAAGCATATACTATAGTAAGTGTACAGTGAGATAGACACAAAAAGCATGACGTAGGCCAATTTAATCGTTTTACTTATTTCCCCTCAGAATAAGCTGAGTTCTAATTGTACGAGCCTAGTCATGAGTCTTGAATCGAAAATTTGTTAATTAGTGATGACTCTACATCAAGATAAATGAAAGTTGTCTCAAACCAAACAAGTTAATGAAGTTTTTTTCATGACTGGTAGTTATTTAATAAATATATCAGAGTAAAAATTACTGATATATTTCTTTTCTACAGTTAAAGGCAGGTATGATTATTATTTTCAATAGTGACACCAGACAAAAATATATTTATTTTTCAATAATTTTCAAAGGTATTCGTGATATAATTTATGGTGTAGATTGCCAAGACAACATGTTGACCAATAAACGTAGTACCAAGGATCACTCTTTCAACCTAAGCAACCCGTCATACAAGTACATATACATTTACATTAAACGATATTCGAATATGAGGACTAATTTTTTGACATTTAATAGATTACGTTCTGGCATGGATTGGATCAAGAAAAAAGAATTAACAAATCGGGCAAACAACAGTATACAAGTCTCTTATGATAGGCTGTCTAGTAAAAAAGTGTGTACAAATGAAGGTGTTATGAATTTTTTAAATTCTATTGCTGCAGAACACAACAGGTACTGATAATATGTCTAATTCTAAAATGGATATTTTGTCTAACACTATTTGTTTTATTATGATATATAGTGTAATTGGCTTTATGCAAAGCTACAAGCATCGAGAAAATAAAGGGTACGCTTACTCCAACAGACAAATGACAGAAGATTTTGCAGCACGTATTGTTTTAGGATCCACTGACAAAGAAGAAAGTTTCAAACTTGCTCATGACTCTTCCAAAAAATTCAGAAGGAACGCTCGCGTACGGTACCGAAAAGACAAGGACTTCAGGGACCCTCAAGACCAAAGAAGAACCGTGGTTGCTTATGGTGATGCAGGTATACGTGGTACATACAAGGGACACACGCCAATTCCTGTGAAGGTAACTCTATTTTGCAAAAGAAAAAGAAAAAAAAATAACACATAAGAAATAATAGAAAATACAAAGAGCCATTGCCATGAAAGCCATTGTAATTCCTGTGGATGAATTTCGTACTTCAATAACTTGCTGCCACTGTTTCGGTAGACTTGTTACAGTTGAAAGTGAGCAGTTACTACAATGCAATCACCGGTAATGAAAACTCTAATGAAAATACTATGTATGGCTTTAGCTAATAATTATTTTATTTTCTATAGCAAAAAAAGAAATCGATCAAGTGGTCAGCAAGAAAGTCGCTCGACTTGGAAATGTTTAGATGATAATGATATGATTTTACATAGAACAAGCCAGTGTCCAGAGAGAACTATTGCAGGTACTTATATTAAGCGCTAATGAAATTACAATGAAAAGATCACTAAAATTCATCAAGTAGGACGTAGGACGATTTATCCGTTGAAACTGTGTCCCCAGTGTCCAGCGAATAATGGCAACCCACTGGTAAGAAAATAAAATTCCATTCATTTTTTTTTTTTTTTTTTGCTAACAAACAGCTATTTATTAGTACTGGAATAGACGTCAATGCAGCTGCAAATAAAAGGAAAAATTCTCTACCGTTACTTGACACAAGGCTTCACTCAAGATTCAAGACCAGAGCAGCTATCAAGAGTAACAAGAGATGATAACGAAGGAACCTAGAAAAGTTCCATAAGCCGCGGTTTCAACACCGTTCGGCCCTAGAACCCCTTTAATTAGGTAAGAATACAATTTTGGAACAAAAAAAAATTATACTGACGTTATCGTTTTCTTATTCTGTGGGGAAATAAGGAGGTTCAATCTAATAGGCAGTGTAAATAAGTATAAACAAGTTTACTACGGTTTTTATTAAATACAAAAAAGCAATAAAACAATGCCAACTAATTAAGAAAAAGAGTTACCTTGGTGCTTCTCCTATATACCAATAAAAAATTGGAAACACATCCTGACCCAAAAAATTAATGATATATATAAACATTAACCACCTAGCACAATATCATTCGAGTACTAAACTGCTTATCTATGCCCGTGACAAAAATGAACCGTCAGGTGGCGCGAATTAAACCAAGAGCGGGTTTACGTGTCTCACACAGCCACGATCCTTCCATCGGACCCGCTCCCGAAGCCACCCCTTGCGGGATGTGTTACTAGTTTCGATAAGAGTTCCTGGAACTAGGGCTACAAACCCAAATCAGTGTTTAAAGCGAACCATGCGTATTTCAAAGAAGAGTGTAAGCCTTAAAATGACAAACGACATTGACGACCAACGGTCACCTTGGTGTAAGTTTTTAGGCTTACTACTACGGTCTTTGCGACACCGCCCGATTTAACAAGTGCTTAAAGAATAGGTTTACATATAATGGAAACGATATAGAGACGATGAAGCCTTTCCCTTCAATTTAGGGTGTCCTACTTAATTTTTGTTTTTGTTTTTTTGTTTATATTGGATGTGTAGTTTTGATTCACTACTTTTCCAGTCCGGATAAAAACCGTTGGATTCTCTGTTAAATCATCTACAGATCCATGCTTATAACGTGGTATATTATACAGTGTATGACAAGATAGCGAGCATTTAAAAAGCCAAGTCGACATGAATATTTATTATGTAAAGTAAACAAAACCGGAGATTCTTGATGATGTAATAATGATCAAAAATGCTTTTTATTGATCTGGATTTGAGTAGTCACTTTTTTTTAAGCAGTGGTATATGACCGCTTTTCTTATAAAAAAACTTCTATTGATGAAACTATGAATCAAAGCAATTGTGAAATTTTAAATAGAATACAAAAAAAAAAGCGCGCTGCAAGACTCGTTAAACTCTATTTGCATTTCTATTTTTAAGTGTAGTGACCAGGCGGAGATGAATGATCTGATTTATTCAAGCATCTTATGAAAGGCTACTAAACCTTAAAAAATCTGATACCTTTAAAATCACATGAACACTATGCCTTGTAGTAATGCATCAGGAACAATGATTATGAATCAGATCTGCTTCCTGAAGCGGGCTATTTGGTGACCCGAACAACAAGTGTTGTCAAGATTGCAGGTAGTATTTATTGTAATGATGTTTTGTTAGTACTGATGATGAATCAAAGTAGAAAACGGTTATCTATGGACGATGATGATTTCAACTGATAAAGTAGTAAGCAGAAAAAGAAAGTGTGTAATCAGATATCATGCGCGTTAATAATACCTATTACTGTCGAGTTTTATGTTCTCATCTTTATAAATAAAATTGTGATGTGGTATTTAAAGGTATGACAAATACACAAATGGTTGTAGTTGGAGTTATTTTCCAAAAAAAATATTGAGTGTAGATCACTATAGATTGAACCAGGTCCTAAACAAGGTCTTTGTAAGACAAGAACTGTGCAAAAATGCCTCAAACTGAACTACAAAACTTTGATATTGACAATCTTGCCATGGATATGGTATGTCTAAAAATAAAGAAAAAAAAGCCAAGCCTTTTAATTTACAGAGATGTAACTGGGACAGACGAGATTTTCGGTCGATCCCCAATAAGATGGACAGTACAACCAGTTCATAATTGACCTTAAAAGGGGATATTATTCCAAAACCGTTTCGTTCCATCTATTATACTTTTATTTTGGTTAGAAGGAGAGTCCTTGTAATTTCAAAAATTCAAGCTGTCTCAATAAGGGAACAAGGAAGACTATTTAGTTAAATGAAATTAATCAAATATAAAGGTAAAGTGATCAAATTGGGAAATTAACAACTTTTATTGCACTTTCCGTTCTTCCGCATAACCAAATGGATAAAGATTCTGACTTTTAAACCTGGTGTAATCACATAAATACGGATCATCACACACTCTTTTTGTTTCTAGACTTGCTTTTTATTTCACTTTTTTTTTCTTCAAGTTGATTTTTTTATTTTATTTTTACTATGATCAATAGACGCTTTTACATATTAACAATACTCACAGCATTATGTTGTTTAATATTATTCACATTATATCCGACATTCCAACAATCAAAGTCAATGACACCTTATCGCCACACTATTTTCCAGGGAAAAAAGGCGTTTGCCACTGTCCTTTCTGATCCAAACCAGGTAATGGAAAAGATGTGATTACAAAGAAAAATTATTTTAACGCATTGAACAATAGTTGGAGGCTGCTCTAGTATCCATATATTCATTAAATTATGCAACAAAGATAGTATTACTTGCAGACGCTAGCCAATTTAGTCCCAGTCATATTGACCAGTTAGAGAAAGTGGGATCAATAGTGATCAAAGTAAAGTATATACTATACGTTTGTAAGCAAAGTAACTAAGCAGAATTCATAGACAAACAATGCGGCAGATAAGGCAATGGTGAATCTTTGGGCCTTGTTTGATTACAAAAAGATCATCTATTTCGCTCCTGGCATCGTGTTTGAAAAAGTATGTCATGATGCGATAATTCAGATTTTTAAACTAAGAATTTATATATAGAATATGGAAGAATTATTAAATCAACCTGCTGGTACTGCCAATACGGATATATCCATCCTTGTATTAGAACCAAACCCACAATCCTTTGAATTACTGGCACGTAACCGCAATCCATCGCTTGTGAAAATACTCAGACAGTGGTCTCTCATTGACGACAAAAGACAATTAACTAGTCTAAGCGATGTATGTAAAAAAGAAATGAAGATTATGTAAAGAATTCTTATAATTATTTTTAGATTGCTCTTGTTTATACCGGAATAATGAAACCATGGAACTTTCAAGCGTATGGCGATACCGATTGGAAGAAGCATTATGACCCTGTTGCTTTCTATAAATGGCGTCGAATGCAGCAAGACGTACAACATCTATTTCACCGTATGTATACCTAATAAATATACCATAACTATAGTAATTGACAACTTTAAACTTTGTAGAAGACGATTGGGTAAATAAGGCTAGACAACGTACCATATGCGATTCCTACTTGGATTCGACTGTAAATATCACCCATTTCCCTGTGCAAGACCAATTCTCGGTTATGATCAGTACCTATAACCCTGAACGTATTCAACATTTGTCCCTAATTATTCGACACCTGCTAAAGTCTACTATGGTGCATACGGTGTTTGTGACCTGGCACAATCCTGATTTAGAAGTACCGGATTCTCTCTTTAGTGACATTGAAAAGGAGGATTACAGTCGTGTCAAAGTGTTAAGACAGACGTTTGATTCTTTAAACAACAGATTCAATCCTACGAAAGAATTGCAAACCGACGCAGTGTATATTATGGACGATGATATATTTGTCGATTTAGCAGATTTAGAATTCACATTTACTGTATGTTATATTATAGACTTTAATTTCTTTAAAAAGTACTAACTTTTCATATTAGGCTTGGAAATCGAATAAAGATAGCGTGGTGGGTCATTTCCCCCGTAGACATACATATGACCCCGAAACACAATTAGCGACATACAAAGTCGTTGGCAGAGCACCATATACGATTATTCTTACCAAGAGTATGTTTATCCGATCAGACTATTTATTTAGTTACACATGGTAAGTGATACTATTATTATTTGGGCGGAATGTTCCCAAACTGACGTATATAAAAATAGCCTTTTAGAGCCACAATTGCATGCTTCTGTGGATAGCCAATTGAACTGTGAGGATCTGGGATTCTCAATGATGGCTTCTGGTATGAGTGGAGCAGCTCCCACTTTTGTGCCCACACTGCAAATCATTGAAGATTTCGGTCTAACAAAGGGAATTAGCACGAATGCAGCACATATGCCCGCTCGTTCACAATGTATCTCTGACTTCATTACGAATTATTGGCACAAGCAAGATCCGCTGGTACGATCTTATGTATCAATTTCTCCTTTTGCTCGGACCAAGATGATCAGTGGAAACTGGAGTCATGTAGAGGAAAGCGTCATGTTACATTAAAGTAAAAAAAAGATAACGTCATGGATAAGGAAAAACCCTGCGCTGTTTTAAAACTATGTTTCTTTTCGCTTCTTTTTTTTTTGTGAAGGGGGGTCCGCTTATAATTAGAAAAAAAACAACCCTTTTTGTTTTTCTTTTTTAACTCTTTTTACAATAATAAAAAAATGGCACCCGCTAGCAGTAAAGTAGTTGAAGCCAACACATCGGATAAGCTCAAGAAGTTCTTTGAGGATAAAGACTGGAAGTTTTATTGCGCTGTTGCAGCGGGTTTGACCCTTGCAGGTGCAAGTGCCTATTATATCTCTGGCAGCAGTAGTAAAAAGGGAAAGAAGAAGCCCGAAGGCACCAAGAAAGAAGCTGGTAATGTTTCTATCTTATTAGATACTTTGGTTTCGACTTTTTCTTAACTATTTTTCTGTTCATACACCAGTTACTAGAGAGTTTGTTGAGACTACAACCGAGACCCCTGTTGAAACCACAGAAACAATTACAGCTACTGTTGTACCTGACTATGCTACTTTGACAGAAGTTGAAATTGCTGCTTTAACTGACGAGGTAAAATTTAACATCAATGTAATAATTCTCCTTTTTCTAAAAAAGACATTTAAATAGCAACGTGCCGATGCCGCCCAATCTCTCAAGACAAAGGGTAATGCTAAGTTCAGCGCTAAGAGTTACGAGGAGGCTGCCGAATTATACACTTTAGCACTTCAATACAAGGCCGATCCCATCTTTTATTCCAATCGTGCTGCATGTTTTGCTAATTTGGGTCACAATGATCGTGTCATTGAGGATTGTAACGAAGCTCTCAAGTTAGATCCTGTGTATGTTAAAGCATTAAACAGACGTGCTCATGCTTTAGAAAAGAAGGGTGATTTAGAGAACTCTCTTTACGGTATGTTTCTTGTAAAGTAGACAATTTCTTTTGACTGACAAAATCATTGGCTTCAGATTTCACTTGTGTATGCATCCTTGACGCTTTCAAGAACGATGCTGCCAGTAAGGCTATGGAACGTGTATTAAAGCTTGTTTCCGAGAACAAAGCAAAGGAAATCATGAAGGTAAGTTTTTAATGTGTAAATAGCGGAGCGAAAAAGTACTAAAAATGTGAGGGCAATATTAGACCAAGAAGCCTCGCTTGCCTTCTCCCACCTTTGTCAACGCTTATCTTGACTCTTTCCGTCCTGGTAAGGAAATCTATTCTGATTAAGAAAATCTAAACTAACCCCTCAAAAAGTTGTTCAAGATTTATCTGGTATCCCTGATGAGGAAACCGGTGACACTTATTATGCTAAGGCTTATCGTTTCATTGCTGAAAAGAAGTACAGCGAAGCATTAGAGGCCTGTGAAAAGGCTGTCGAGTTGGGCTGTTCTCGTGCTTATCAAGCTTATGCCTTAAATTTGATGGGTACTTTTGCCTTCTTAAAGGGTAACACTGCCGAAGCTTTAGATTACTTCAACAAGGCCATCGAAGCTGACCCCAAGTATGTCCAAAGTTACATCAAGCGTTCTAGTATCTATATGGAAAGAAGTAAGAACGGCATATTTAAATATGGAAAGGGATACTGACAAACTTATGATTAGATGATCTCGAGACTACTTATCAACAATTTGAGGATGCTGTTGCTATTAACCCCAGTGACCCCGACATCTATTATCACCGAGGCCAAGTCAACTACATTAGTGGAAACTACAATGCAGCAGCCAAGGATTATACCGAGAGTATTAAATTGGATGATTCATTTGTATATGCCCACATTCAATTAGGTGTTGTTCAATACAAGGTTGGATCCATCTCCTCCTCCATGTCCACTTTCAACAACACATTAAAGAAATTCGCTAACAGCACCGATGTGCATAATTACTATGGTGAACTCTTAGTCGATCAACAAAAGTTGCCTGAGGCAATTGAAATGTTTGGTAAGGCCATGATTTTGGACCCCAAGAATCCTTTACCCTATATCAATAAGGCCATGTTGATGTACCAAGTTTTGGGTAATACCGAAGAGGCTACCCAATTGTGTGAGAGTGCTTTAGAAGTGGATCCTGCTTGTGATGCCGCTGTTGCCTCTCTCGCACAAATCTTGCTTGAACAAGGTAAACCCGAGGAAGCACTTAAATACTATGAAATGGCCATCAATTTAGCCAGAACCGAAGCCGAGCTTGAACATGCCATCTCCTATGTCGAAGCAACAAAGACCCAAACTCGCTTTGCAAAGGACTTCCCTGACGCCGCTGCCAAATTGAAGGCATTAAGAGGTTAAAAAAACATTTCTTTTTTTTTACTGTATATTATTTCGAAAAAATAAACCCGCCCAAAACGACCAACAAAACACACATATGAATTTTTGTTTATGTAAAAAAAATGATTTTAATAAGGAATACAAAAGAGTAAAGTAATTTAGACCTTGAAACCACGAGAAGCACGCTTACCACGAGCCTTTTCGAACTTTCTACCCTTGGAACGAACGAAGGGCTTCTTGTTCTTATGGGGACCCATACCGAAATGCTTAACGGACTCACGAGAGTTCTTGGCACCACGGACAAGGACAGTGTTGGCACCAGTGGGGGCACGGAGAGCCAATTGATCCAAAGTCAAGACTTCACCACCAGCCTTCAAGATACGAGCCTTGGCAGTCTTGGTGAAGTGAAGAGCAGCAACAGAGAGCTTGGGGAGGTCCAAAAGACGAGAATCGTCAGTGACGGTACCGACAACAACAACAGTGTTGGAACCCTTGGCGTTCTTGACAATGCGAGAAACAGTGACAGGGGGACGGTTGACACGAGACATAAAGAGACGCTTCAAGACAACCTTGTTGAAGTTGGCATCAGTACGACGAGCGAGGAAACGGTACAACTATTCAAAATTAACATTAGAATCTCAATGAAACCACCCCCATTACGGTTTTTGTTTTATTTATTTTTTCTTACCTTGACGAGCAAGGCCAAGTAGACGTTCTCAGACTTGGGAGAAGTACGGTTGGTGTTCTTGACGTGATGGTTCTTAAGATCAATACCCTATACACATTACAGCATGTTAGTTTCATCTCTATCATTATCGCTGGATTCTCTCTTTTTCGCCCATCCATCCTATCTATCTCTGTTTTTTCTGTCTGTTTTGTCCATCCTCTTTTGTCATGACTTTTTTCTTTACCATTTTTAAATATCTAGCAACCGGTCGTTAGGCTGTGTCCAAGAAGAGAGAATCTTTAAATGGATGCTTGCAACTGCGAGGTTTCTGCAATCCGCCGTTTACAGCGTCCGATAGTGCGATCCGAAAGCTTTTATTTCCGGCCCGAGCCTACAATCGGAGTTTATTTACTTTGGCTGCTGTGCTTCCTCACCCCTTCCTGTATCTCACGATGGTGACAAATGTGTGAAAACCAACAAGTGCAGGATATGCTCGAGACACCACGCGCGTAAATCATGAAACAGGGAATCAACCCATTTTATTACCCTCCCCCCATAAGCAAAGTATGCAGTAAACAAACTGAAATTAGGAAGGTAGGGCCTCCTGGGCAGTCACCATGTACAATAATTAAAAATTGAGAGAAAAAAAAATGTCAACTACTAAAGTTTTTTTGCTCTCTTTTTAATAACCAATGTCTAGACTTGCACGTTGTATTCCTGTTGTTTCTCGACTTGCTCGACCTTCATTACAAGCACGTCGCTTTATTTCCACGTAATAAAAACATAAATTCCCAAACTATGCATATTAAACTTGTAAAGTAGTCCTACTGCTCAGAATGAAGACCCACGTATTGAAATGTTGAATGCGACTTTGCCTTTTGTTGCACAGTCAGGATTCACCATGTATAGTTTAATGCAAGGTGCCAAGTCACTTGGATATCCCTCTGTTGCTCATGGCATGTTCCCTGGAGGTGAGTCAGGACTCATTGACGCTCATTTGGCATATCAACGTGAACTTTTTGTTCAGGCCGTGCAAGAAAAGAAGACCGAATTGGAACTGTATGCGTCTTTTTGACATTTTTAACACCCAATGTATTAAATTTTTTTATTTAAAGGTTACCCATGAATGAAAGAGTCAAGGTGTTGACTTTACTTCGTTTGGATATGAACAAACCTTATATTCACAAGTGGTCCGAGGTTTGTACAAATAATAACAAGGGTTTTTCCTTTTGATTTCTAAACTCCACTCATACAGGCACTTGCCATCATGGGCCGACCTTCTAACGTAGCCATGTCTTTGAAACACTTGGGCGATATTGCTGATGATATTTGGTATTATGCAGGTGATAGAAGCCCCGATGTAAGTTGTTGTATATTATCAAATAATAAAATGGACTACTAAAAAAAAAAAAAAAAAAAAAAAAAAAAAGATGAACTGGTATACAAAGCGTGCCTCTTTAGCCGCTGTGTACAGTGCAGCTGATGTGTTTATGACACAAGATTTATCCCCTAATTATACCGAAACAGAAAGGTTCTTGACGTCCAGATTAGATCAAGCCGCTTGGATTGGGTCCTCCACTCGTCAGGTAATTGATTGCAAATACCATTTTGATATTTTATATACTAATTAAAAAAAAAAAAAGTTGGGTACCATGTTGACGTTTGGTGCTAAAAGTCTAATCAGCGTACTCGCCAACGTAAGATAAAGAGTCATACATGTGACAAAAAAAATTAACCTTTTTTTATTATTATTATTAGCGTGGTGGTCGATTTTAAATAAAAAAACATGTATTTACAATCTATTATATACAAACAAGTATGCAAAAATAAAATAAAATAAGGGGGTGTAGAACAAGTGGAAGTTATGTATAAGGAGGAAAAAGGGGGGGGGGGTGGGGGTATAATTTAGACTACAGAGTCATAGCCATGACCTGTAAGTTGAGTTTTTGATAATAACCAGTCCGAGGTTTCATCCAGCGTACTATCAATAAAGGACCTTGTGGTAGATTGTTGAATACCAGCCCAGCTCATAAACCGACACAAAGTTTCAATCTCTGGTCGTTGTTTTGTGGACTTTACAAGTTTCCTAACGATATACTCAGAAGACGTTGAGAATAAACCGGACCAAGTCTTGTCTTGATTGTACCATAACTGCCATACTGTTTGAATTACCAGCATTAAACTGGTAGCAATACTATGTGCAACTAAGTTCATTCCGTTTTCCATAGCGTACCAAATCTTAGACTGCATTTGTGTCACCGTTTCTCGAAGCACATTATCATAACAATGCTCCTCTTGTTTGACTGTGATATCATGGGTTGGTTTGATGATACACAGTGCTTTTCGTCCTCCTTCAATCGTCATGACCGTGAAGTCCGACAACTGGTAGTCTTCATGATGAAGGATGCGCACTTGCAGCGTATTGACCGTGTTATTTTTACCGGATTTACTGAGAGCCGAACAAAATAATTGGACGTCATCTGAATGAATATAACGCATCATGGGTTGACCGACCGCTAATAACGGTAAAGAGGGACTTTTAAATGCGGCTTCAATGGTACCATACATGGTAAGCCGAGTAATTGAAATATTGTGAAGTCGCTTAGAATACATTTGATTCAGATCGGTGATGTCTGTGCAAATCAAAATTCGCTTGTTGTTTTCCACATGTGTACAAATGCATAAAGTACGTAATGATTGTAAAGTGGAAACAACAAGATAAGTTTGATCAGATTCAATAGGTTTCCAAACACTGTCCAAATATTGATTTGTAGGGTCATAATTTAACAATTGAATCATTTCTTTGGTTACACTAATGATTTGTTCGTCTTCATTCATTGTTAACCATGCCATTGACCTTTGTGGGCACTGAGTAGTTATATGCTGATTCATCTATTACAAAGAAATAAAATAAGGGTCGGAATATATATAAAGTAGGAGAAAAAGAAAGAAAAAAGGGTTTTTTTTTTTTTTTTTTTTTTTTTTAATTTTTATAATTCAATTAAAACAAGTGGGGGCTAAAAAAAAAAGTGGGGAAGCCCCGTGATTCTTTTTTTTTTCTCGCTTATTTAGGCTGTGTGAAATGTTACACTGTGCTCAGTAAATAGGCAAATTTCATCTCTAATTTTAACTACCTTTATTGGTTCCATCCCACATTTATGCTATGGACCTTGTCACCACAAAGTATTCAGTAAATTAGCACATTCACATCCATATAAGGTCTAGTTTTTTAAGAATGCCGATTCTATTTTTTTTTTGTGATATGTTCCACCTGCGGTCATGTTCTTACTGAATGATGACCGTTGTTCATTGGCCCTAACAGCAGAAAGCTAGGGGACTTTTATTTTTCTCTGGTTTCATAATCACCGTCCTGCCAAGGACTGTGATAGCTTATATGCATTGCCATTCAAATTATTTCCATTCTATTATTTGCTAGCAGTAGAAGAAGATTGTCCTACTTTACTAAGGATGGCTTTAAAGAAAGCGTCATCATCATAACGCAAAACCCCTCTGATTCGTTCAAATTCCAGCGAACGTTCTATATAAGCCAAATTCGAGAGAGAAAGATCTTCGCAGGATGTACAGGCATGCAGGTTGCCAATTATAATGCTAAATATATCCACATGTTGACCATAATATGCGCCACTGTACATAAAAGTATTCATTTCATAGAGTTTTTTTTGTTGTTGTATGTTCTTCAATGACTGCCTTTACCCCACATTTTTTTTTTTTGCTGAATCATTTGCCTAAAAAAAAGAGGAGAAAAAAAGAAAAAATTATGAGCAAGCTTGATCAGGAATGTTCTATCCATCTAACGATTAAGAACGGGGCATTTTTGTTTGTTATGTTTAACCAAGCGATTTTTTTTTAGCTTTACTCTAATTATTATAACCAGCATTGTTCTTTCGTAAGGTTATGTAAACTCTTATACATCAACTATATAAATAATTTGATTTATCAAGTTTTTATTTATTTATTCTTATTATTTTCATGTACAGGGCTAGTTTGGATATATTTTAGTCTTCATAGAATCTAGCATTGTTTGTAGTATACGCCCACATCTTTACCCAAAAAAATATCTTTTGCGTTCAGCAACCTTAAAGTCGCCTTTAAGCGATATATTTTGTGATTGACATTTAAGCATTTAATTCTAATTTTTGTAGTGTATGTAACAATATGTTTTGTTTTTGGACAGATGCATCAGGCCCTTGTCATTTTTTACATGATGTGTATTTGACACATGATAGCAAAGTAGTGAATGACGTGATGCAGTATTATTTTCCACTTTAAGACGTTTTGTTTGTGAACTTATGATCGCGTTGACGATGGTAACTGTCTAGGTCTTTGTTACTGAGCTATGGAATTATCATCCATGGTAGTTTTTTCGATTCAAGCTACCAAATTTATCGATGATAGCGGTTAAAGTAATATTTTTGTTTGTCTTTTCACCGTAGAGTCGTTTATTAGTGAGGAAAATTTACTTTTTACGTACATGTTTTTGTAGTAGAACTATCTAGCGATGGCTATCCATCAGTTTGCGTAAAGGTTGCTGGTACGCATTTTGTATAGAAGGAATATGTTTCATTTTTTACTGCACCTGGGTTTGGGTTCAAAGAAAGGTGAGATTTTACGTGGGTACAAAACAAAACATGTTTCTAGTTTTTAATTAAGCTTATCAGCTCTCAAGAAATCTGAGTCTCGTACACTCTTTCGGTGCTGGTTGCAGATAGGAAATGCGTCATATATTGATATTTAGTTAATTTCAGTAATAATTTTATCTTACAGTCTGGTCACCACACTTTCATATTTAGCATAACCTCATGGCCTCTATTCTTTAGATCAAGATTATCAGTTTGCTTACATGAACTGTTTAATAAGTTGATTTCATTAAACGCATGGTTCATAACAAGGTAAGCATGTTAAATTTTATCGTCACTGTACGCGATGACAGGCTTTTTTATATTATCTTACTTACTAATCCACCCAACAAAAAGCAAAATCGTGCATTTTTTATTTTTTTCATATCATGATGAATCATCTTTATGAAGCTAACATCATTAAAATTGTTAAATCAGGTGCTATTAACATTTTTTTTAATTTTTATTTTTTAATAATCAAAATCAGAATCGGATGACTCCGAGGAGTCATCCATCAGCTCTTCCCAAAGCTCGCTCTCGTCCTGACTAAACGTCCCGGCTACAGAACCCTCCCGAAGCATAATTTCAAAGAAAATTATGCAGCGGAAGGCATATCTTAAACGAGCCGGGGCCTGCGCGGCCAAGGCCACCTGTTTCCATTCGCCTTCTTTTTTGAGCTGAGAGAAGGCCATAAACAGAGTGACCGTTGAGAGATGGCGGCCAAGCCCAGTTGGGTCTTTAAGCCCGACGACAACAATAAAGAAGGGGTGCAAGACTTTCATGATTATAAAATCATCTCCCTCCCCTTCCTCGAGCGAGGTTTTAATCTCGGCGACAGCTGGTGTGAGACAGCGCTCACCAAACTCCAGAAACCTGTTGTCGCCACGTTCAGCCAGGACACACCGGAAGATCATCATTAAGTACTTCGTCCAAGCACCAAAGTACGAGCGTCTTGAACTGGCGTCAAGAGCTTTCAGGGTATGCATCTGAGTGCTATTACTATCACAATGTATTCGTTAATATTAAAATAAAATACCGTCGTTTATTTGTATTGTTACCTGCTCAGATGCATAACCTGACGACGCCAGTGGTAGTCATTTCGGGTGGAATCCAGAAGGATGTCCTGGATTCTCCCGAAATATATGGCCACCCACCTGTCCAAGTTCCCATGCAAGATGCTGCCGTTGTTCTTCTTGTAATTCACCCAATGGTGAAGTTCAATCCGACGAAGAACTGTGTCTTCGCCGGCAATGGCCACTACCAGACCGAACCAATTGGATTCTTTATAAAACCGGGGAATGATCCTAACATCCCCAGTGGTGGTGGCTCTGGTAGCTGCCACAACATTAAACTGCTCGGTTTCGATGTTTTGAGCGCAGTAACGTTCCATAAAAAATTCACCTTGGTCCGTGATGGTGGAAGTGACGGAAGGCTCTGGCGAGGCGTTAACGCCAACGGATACAAACTCTGGTGAGTTGTTGGCGCCTACGGAAACAGGCTCTAGTGGGTTGTTGGCGGAAACAGACTCTGACTTAATATCAAAAATTAAGTTATTAGCAATCTTTTTTTAGTAATATAGAGACGTTTGAAGTTTTCTAAATTAGGAAGCATGATCAAAATAACCACTGTCATCTTTGATTTCATATAACTGCCAACAATACTTGAGAAGAAAACCAAAATTCCGTGCTCGAATCATCTCGCTAGCTATAATGAACATCAAATTTTTCACTAAAAGTGTCAACTTGGCAAGTGTTTCATTTTGCCCAAACATCTCTATTGTAACGGTAAATAAGCATACCTTGAAATCGGCATGTCAAAAAATGTCTTTGATAGTTAGAGGGTGTCGTATCCATATAGCCACAGCTGCAGTGGAATGCACCGTCTGCGCTTCTTGTTACTACTACACGTTTACCTAAAGAGTTTTTCTGTTAAGTAAAACTATAAAACTATTATTTTGTTATGAATAGGTGCCTTCTGTATTTATCGGGACAAAGACGTAGTCAATTTATACATGGGATCATCCTGTTTGAAAATTGTAATTGCCCCTGTACAAATTTAAGAAGGCCTATTATTGCCTGGTGCTGTTGACGCTTATGTTTGTTTAATGCGCTTATTTCAGTGAAAGTGACAGCGGGATCGCATTGATTACAACTATAGGTACACATTTGAAAATGTTGAAAAGGGATTGTTAAAGCTTTTTTTTTTTGTAAATAAATTTTTATTAAAGGGGTATTATTTAATACAAAATTTCAAGTCACACATCGCGGAGTGGTGGGACTTGATGAAACGAATTAGCGTGGATGTATACTATACAGTGCGTCCACTCTCAATTGGACATCTTTTTGAAAAAAATGGTCGGATTTTAAAATTCAATTGCCCATTTTTTTGAGGCTCATTTGATCTTGAATTTGAACTTCAGTTGGCCAGTGTTTTGAATTTCAATTGGTCATTTTTTTGAACTTCAATTGGTCACTTTTTAGAAACTGGGTTGGTCAATTAAATTGCTCTTTTTATATAATATGCAATTTTTTTACGAAGATGGTACTGGCAATATTGTTGATGACCAAGGTCAACAAGCAACCACTTTTATTGAGGAAAAGTCATTTCGTTTAAAAAGCTTGACTGATCTTCGAAAGTGTATTAAAAACAAAAATGTTCAGGTTGATTTAACAACTATGGATGATACTGTGATGAGTGAGGCTACCCCTAGAAAAGAAAGGCCTCATCAATATAACGTTTATTTCTTAAAGGAAAAACTTTTGAAACCCAAAGAAGCAGCCAACGTCAATTATGATACCGCACGCAAATGGAAAAAGACTTACGAGGAGGACCCTGAGAGGGAGATTCCTACGAAAAAAACAAATCTCGGTTCGAATAGACCTGTTAGCCAGCTCAACGAGAATCATAAGGCTCATTTGATCAATTTTTTTGATGAGGATTCTTCTGCAACTATTCAAGATGCTGTAGATAATTTGACTACAAGCTTTGCTGGTTTACAGATTAAAAAATCAAGAGTAGCTGAATTTATGAAGGAAGAATGCAATTTAAGTATCAAAGTTATGACCCGTCATCCTCTTGCCCGTAATAAGGAAGAAACTCTTCAGGCTCGTGCTGACTGGGTTAACCAATGGGTAGAAAATGGAATGGATTATCTGAGAAATTGTATTTTTGTTGATGAATCTGGTTTTGCGTCGCAGTCGTGGGTGGTCTAAACGAGGAACTCAAGCCATTGTTACCGTCCAATCAGCAAGAGGTGTTTCCCACACCATAATTGGTGCAATTTCAGCTCTTGGGGTTGTCAATCTTAGTATGAGAGAATCTGGAAACACAAAGAAGAGAAAAGTTGTAGGAGCTACAAAGAGAAAGGCACCTGAAGATAGATTGTCTGTCCCCAAAGGTACTACGGGTGGTCATTATTTGCAATTTCTCAATGACACCATGGACATCATGGATGACTTTCCTGAAATGAAGGGTTATTGCATAATTATGGATAATGCTCCAATCCATGTACCTAAATTGATTGATCCGGTTATCACAAAAAGAGGCTATACACCCATATACCTTCCTCCTTACTCGCCTGAACTTAATCCAATTGAACAGTTCTGGGCTGTTGTAAAAGGAAAGGTGAAAAGAAATAAGCTCAGTGATTTAGAAACTCTTACTACACGTATCACTGAAGCTGCTGAAGCTATTCCAGTTCAACACATTAGAGGGTTTGTCCAGCATTCAGTCAATCAGTTTGATAACTTTCGCAATAAGGTGCCTATATAAAAGAAATAATAAAATAAATTTAGGCTTTACAGTTGAAGGGTGCGACCAGTAGACATAATTTATATATTTTATGAAAATTATTTCAAAAAGAAACGGATTAGTTTACTTCTTTTAATTTCGCGCCCTTTTATTACCTGTGTATACAAACCCCTTTTGTTACTTAACGTCACACATGAGTCATTAGAATGTTAAAAAAAAAAAGTAGAGCTGGCTTTTTTTTTGATTTCTCGAAACTAAAAAAAAAAAATCGCGTATTTCATCACTGTTGTAAAATACGTGATAAGAAACGCGAATACAAATAATTATTTCATGTAGAACAATTCAGATATTTGAAAGGATGCTATAGATATATTGCGCACACGCGTAAATGTTAGAGTTTATATCATCGGTTGTACAAATCCAAACGCAACAATTTACATAAAAAAAAAAGTGCATGAAAATCCGATATAGACTAACTCCGTTACGACAATTATTTTATTTTTATATAATATTATTAATAAAGAAAAGTTGGTAAACTACAAAGTTCCAACTCGAAGTGTAATAATAGTTTATACGGTATGTGTATTTCACATATATTGCGTATTTTTAATATTTTATTTAAACAAATTCAGATATTATGGATTTAGCATATGAGCCATTATGGAACTTGAACAAGAACAACTACTTAAAATCAGGGTAAATTAGTGCTTCTTATGATTATCAAAATATGCAAGAGTAAGTTGAAGCAGGCTAGTCTAACGTGAGGAATAAACAAAGTGTTCAATCCTCCCACAGGTTAAAATAAAATTAGTGTAAATGAATATTACATATTTCAAATCTTACCATGAAAAAAAAAATTCAACAACTCTTAAAGCAAAGCAATCTCGATGAACAACTTACTTTTAAAACAACACAAGGATGTTTTTCAAATAAGCCAACTCTGGCCAACATGGGTTTAGTTGCGTCACAAAATAGGATATTCGCCAAGCCCACGGAGATTGCTCACAACCGATATACCCTTATACCTTACTAAGTCCTACAGTATAAAGATAAGGAGTCCAAGCAAAAGATTCACTCGTTCCGATTGTGGCTTTAAGATTTGCTGAATTCTCATCATCAAAACAATCCCGATGAACAACTTATTTTCAAAACAACACAAGGATGTTTTTCAAATAAGCCAACTCTGGCCAACATGGGTTTAGTTGCGTCACAAAATAGGATATTCGCCAAGCCCACGGAGATTGCTCACAACCGATATACCCTTATACCTTACTAAGTCCTACAGTATAAAGACAAGGAGTCCAAGCAAAAGATTCACTCGTTCCGATTGTGTTGGTTTATGATGATGAAGTTGATGAAAGAAAAAATTTTTTTTTTTTTTTTGTGAACTAAGAGCATCGTCGGCATTTTTAATTTAACTTCCTTCCAATGAAAAGCCTCCATACACCCACCGAGATCTTGTGCTAATGGGAAATACTACTCCAACCCATGCCATATAACCAAAACACTTTTAGAAAACTTCGAAAGTACATTTGTGAATGCAGCAGTAGTCATTCAACGCTATAGAAGCGATAAGCTTACCTATTTTATAGCTATTAGTAACATATTCTTCGAAACAAGCAGTATAATTAGATATTTACCTTTTTCGTTAAGAACAAAGAGATAACCGTAAAGAATCGCTATAAACAACTTCAGTTTTAATTTAACAATGTTAATTCAACTTACCAATACATCGATTAAAGAGATTTAGCTGTACAATCCGAGGTCTAGATATCTATTACAAAAAATAAAATTAAAATAGCTATATTTTTTTAATAGTTACCTTAATAAATAGACAATCAGAAAGCCAATATACATAAAGAAAGATTAATAAAAAACCAAATAAGTTTTCTTATACCAAAGCATTCACAAAAAAAAAAGTCCTTCAGAATTTTGGTGATTGCAACCTGATTTAGTTATATGCACTCCACTTTTGCACACATTTCTGGAAGTCCATCCCTAAAATGAACCTGGTTTTCAAAAAATATTTTAAGCTCAAGGCGAGCATTTATTGGCTGATCCTCTTAGAATTACCAAATTTGGGTCAAAATCAAACTTCTCCTAATGGGTTGGTTGTATTTTCAAAATTTGCATATTGATTAATTATCAAGGCTTGCACAAATCAAAGTCATTCAAATCAAGATGCTGATTATCAAAATGAGTTTTACAATAAGATTTTGAGATACAAAACATTTATCCTTACTTTTGTTTTTCCTTTTTATTTTTGGACGCGTTTTCTTGCCACGATTTTCAGATGATTATAGATGCGCGTTAGTTACACTGCCAATAATTTTTTGATTTTTTTTTTAACCATGTCCTTGTCCCTTTTTTATTTCACTTGTTACTGAGAAACAAAATGCTACCTCCTGAATTTAAAAGCTTTAAGCTCGCTGAACATCATGAAGGATCAAGAAATTACTTTCACGAACATGAAGCAGAACAATGGTCATTCAGTCATTATTTCAACCAAACTCACAATAATCTCAACAAGTTTAAAAAGTACAAATTCATTTTAGATGCCTATCAAAAAGATCTTGATTGGCTTATTAATCAACGTTCAGTGCCAGCAAAATTAAAAGACTACTTAATTGTATTAAAGAAAGAAAAAGTGGTAAGCGATTTTTTTACTGTATTTTGTTTGAAAAAATCACTAAATACGTTCTTATAACAGCCTGGAAGTTCTACACTTAAAGCAGAAGCAGCCTTGCCTAAAAAGATTAGATGTGTTAACAGTAAAAACACTTTTAACATGATCGGTAACAACAATAACATTGGAAATATCCAACTTGGTGATACATATAGTGCATCCGAAAGTAGCAGCATGAATACAAAACGCAAGGCTAATGATGACTTTGAAGAAATAACAAAAACGAAGAAGCCCTGTCAATCTGAATTTGAAGGAAATACTGAAGAAATCAACTCCATTTTGGGAAAATGGAACAAATTCCTTGAAAATAAGGAAAACTTTCACCCTTTTAGCCCAGAATACCACCATGTCATTCGTTGTGGAAAAACTGTTTCATATAGACCTTTTTTGAATAAGGAGCTTTATGATCAACATGTCAGCCAGCATGAAGAAAATGAATATCCACTTCCAGAGGTGTGCATGTCATACATTGATAATATCATGAATCAACATGATTTGAAAAAGTATAGAAAAGCAATTAGAAACGTACCAGAAGCAGAAGGTGAAGATGAAGATACCTTTTTATTTGTTGAAAATATATTTCAAGCCATATACAATTTCCATACCACTTACAAAGACATCCATGACGGTGAAACTGAATTCAATGGCCTTTTCTTGTTTCCCTTTTTAAAGGCAGTGGCAGCAGCAGTTGCAGCAGAGTTTGGTGCAGCTAAAACTGATTTTTGTGATGGTGAAGTTTGTTTAGAAGCGATGTCCACTCAACTAAAGGCGCTAAATATGCTAATCGATGGCCGTAACAAATATAATGCTGATGGGTTGATCCGAATGTACGGATATAAAAATTTAGAGATTCTCCTTCTAGAAACATCGTCTTATTTTGGATGTAGTGATCAATCCAAATCTAAATTTGACCACCATAAGGGCTTGTTTGGATCATTAGCCATGATAAAAACAATTGCTGATGAATACCAGTATGCATCAATCACCACATTTAAAAAAGTAAAAGTTATCTTTGTTCACGCAAGTGACACAACAGTATATTTATGGAGTATGTCATTCGTACCAGACGAAAGCATATATGAACTTTGGCTTGAGGATATACTTGAAATAAAACCAAGTATCGATGACAAGTTGGAAGCAATTCCAAATTTTATCCAGTTTTACTGGAAAACAAAAGAATTGTTGAAGCAAACTTCAAGAATAGTAATGGAACTCAAGAAGGAGCATGAGGCAACATTAGTCAAAAATATGTTCAAGAAATCCAGCGACCTTACTTCCCTCTCCACCATTGTAAACCCGTCAATTCTTCGACTTATTGAAGATGAAGATAAAGCCGGTATGGCTGAGCTTGGGCCTGTATTCAAGTCAAGAGGAGAATAAACAACTGTATTTAGCATTTGACGTTTCTTACTCGAAACTTCTATATGTCATAAAATAAAAGCATTTTTTTTTTTTTTTTATTAGATTAAACAAATAATGAAATAAACTTAACTTTTGTCATGACTAGTATAAAACGTTTCTTTTTTTTTTGGATTTTTAGAAAAAACAAACATAAATAATAAGAGCTATAAACCTCGGCCAAAAAGTTACACTATTTCTAATAGGTATAAAAAGAGCAATTTAATTGACCAACCCAGTTTCTTTTTTTTTTATGTATAAATCTATTTTTTTTTTTTTTTTATTTATAGATTCGGTATGAAAGTCACACGTCAAAAGAGTGGTGTGCAGTAGGAAATGATAAATTGAGTTAAATTAACTGAGAAAAAAAAAGGGGGGGAGGAAACAGCCTAATGTTGGATATTTAGCTACTCTTGTGGTATCTTGAGATCGTGTTGGTTAACGTATGTTTGGAATATTGTAATGGAGGTGCAGACCACATGGTCAGAGACAAAAGGCACATCATCGAAAATGAATTTCCAGTAGTGGAACCAGATACTTTCTAATAAGGCTCCAAATAGGAAAGCAGCCGGTAGGTGGAATTGAAAAGGTGGAAATTGATATATGTACAAACTGCGGAGTACCTGAGTTGGTGTGAGGGTTTGGAGGTTTGGTTGCCTTGGAAAGAGATACCGGAAGCTAGTAGTCCAACCAGGCCAGACGATTGGACACTCTACAAACATATGTTCAGGATATTGAGACGAATCATTTGGGCAAAGGGGACAATATGGAGATGGAACCAGATCTGGCATAATTCTGTGAGTGACTATCTTGGTATTGATTTTGTTGTGTAACAGCCGGTACCAAATATTTTTTACTCGAAAGTTCAGTTTGGTTTTCCAAAACTTTTTCCAAATGTGTTTAGAGATGCGATTAACCGAATGGTGTGGCAGTGGAGAGTTGTGTAATTGTTCGAGTCGATATGTCCGAGAATTTTGTCGGTGGACGTGATAAACAGACCGGAAAGTAGTGGGAACAGCTGTTGACACAATTTCTCCCAGTGGACGTGGTGTTGATGAGGGGCCTAGATTTATAGCCAAGAAAGGAAATAAATATATCTGGTATGTGATAACCGCCTGTTGGAATCGTTTTTGTAGTAGTGGATGTTGACGAGTTCTATCATTGGACGGTCGAAAGATCAAACTTTGAGACGTTATTTCATATTGAAATACATCTTTGACGTGGAGGGCTTTGAAGGACTTGTGTTGGATGGAGCATCTTGTTGAGTCAGCCGGAAACCAGATGTCATTCAAGGGAAATTCAAGGATGGTAGCGGGCGAGAGCACAAATTTCATATCAATACGAAGGTCTGGTAGAGTGGTTATGTGCTTCAAGATTGCACGAATTGGAGAAAAAAGCTGTAGGTTATTCAGGATCGTCTGTCTCATGGTGGGAGATATCAAAGCGGCGTGAAGATCAAGTCGGCAATTGGCTTTTTTAACGATCTGTAGGATATTATGGTATAGGATTCTCGGTACCAGGATTGTTAAAGCTGTACTTCCAAACTCCACTTTTTTTCAAACACCTTCATGATGCAGACTCAAAAATCGCTTATGAAAAATCACTTGGAAAAATCAAATGCGAACTAATAACTCTATGAAGGTCATTAGAATACTGACAGGGGTATTATTTAATACAAGTTTTTTCTAAGTCAGAGACTTGATGGAACGAATGAACGTGGATGTTGCATGTAGAGTAGTTATTCTAAATTGAGTAGAGGGTGGATTATCTTGTTGATTTGTTAAATAATTTTAGAGGCAGATTTGAGTAGGTTGCCGACAGGAAAAGGTCGAAGATTATCGATACTATGTTGTCAATATAGGTTCCAGATTTACCATAGAGTAGTAGAAAGTATTAAGAGATACCAACCACTATGTATCATGGACATAGGATGTTCCAAGAATCAAAGAGATTCGTATAACATTGGCGGAGTAAAGCCAAGATACGGATAGTAATGAAACAGTTCTCAATGCCAAATTTTTCTTTTTAGTGGACACTCAACCAAAGAATGGAGGAATAAGTCCCCAGAAGTATCATAGAAAGAGCATTGGGTGAAAGAGCGTTACCAAAATGTTTAAACATCAATTGTTCTGTAGGGATACACCTCGAGAAAACTCGAAAGTAAACGGTGCGCGCCTGTAGGTACATACTAGAACGCCAAAACTGTTTAATATTCCGGGTTGGAAACTATGTACTGTAGGAACATGTTTTTGATAATGATTCCGAAATACGGTGGGATGGAATTTTTCCCAGAGTGGTTGAGATGCCTAATTGTGAGTCGACCAGATTTCGGGCAATGATGGACTAGGCTCTTCAAGGATATGACGTAGACAGTACCATAGTTTGGGCAGTAATAGGATATTTTCTACAGTAACTCAACCATGTATAGACAGCTATCATTGAGAGAGCACATGTCTTTGATTTCGAATACTAGTCAATAGTCTACTCTCCAGTGATTGTCGTTGTTAAGCAGAATATGGTAAGTAAAAATCAAGATATTATAGTATCATAAAAGAATTTTCGTATCTCTTCCAGTCCTCATTATCCTGAACATATGTTTGTCACCTGTCAGCGCGTTTGGCAGATTTGGAAAAGATCGTTCACTTATCCTTATCCTCAGATACCAGCATTATATTTGCTCAAACCTTCGGAGGCTATCCAGTCTATACACGTTTTAATTTCCCTGCCGCAAAATGTTCCATCTTCAAACTACACCAATTTTTATTTTTGGTGCTATCCTTGAAGGTATTTGGAAACATTACTGGCGCTTTATATTTGATTCAACATCATTTATACCAGATCATGTCGTCTGTACTATCATCGACATAGCTCGCACATACATCAACCAAAACAATGTCTACTGATGCAATTTTCTCATCATTTAAACCACAGTCTGATTCTTACTATCTTATCTTGTCACTTTAACTACATCCTTATTTTATCATCCCTCTATCACTGCATACCTCTCATTACGACGTGTGGCTTTCATTGATCAAATAAAATTAAGATTTATACATAAAAAAAATCAAATGTCAACTTCAAGAGTAAATCCAATGCACTGCAGCAGATGTAATAAACCGTGTTATCAGGTTAATATTACTGGTCAGAATCTTATACAGAAGAGCTCTAGTGATGTTTTTGACCTTTTGCAACATTTGAGACCTGCTGGCCTTCTCCATGTAGCAAAAAAAACAGGAACATTGGTATGTATATTAATTCCGAATTTAGCACATTGGTCTGATTTTTTTTTCTTTGTGCTGTACTTATTAGTTGTGGCTTTTTGCACTTCGATTCCAAGGAATGTGCTTCTGTTTTCTTTAACAGATAAAGTACCTGCTCTATTTAAAGCCACAAAATTTTGGACAAAGTCGTGGCCTTAAATGGAGCGGCCTTAAATAGAGCGGGTACTGTATAAAGAAACATCAATTTCTTGTGGAAATTGCAACCTCCGAGCAGAAGCGGCAAGACAGCTGTCTGGACGTAAAGTTGTGTACAGTCAAGCAGAGCTTACATTCTACCGAGCTCCTGTACCAACCTCTCCGGCTCTTCCACCATCTTCTTTGACTCCTTCGACTCCTCCACCATCCTCTCCGACTCCTCGACTCCTCCACCATCCTCTCCAACTCCTCCGACTCCTCCAACAACCTCTCCAACTTCTCCTGTACCATCCGCACCACCCTCACCAGCTCCTGCACCATCGTCAGGATGGAAAAGGTTAGTGGTTAGCTAAATACAGTTTTATGTAATACTCATTTCTTTTTTTTTATATAGAAAGGAAATGGATTGCTATTTGCTTTTGCTTGAGGAAATTCAAGAAAAACGGGCGAAAATGGATGCCATAAAAAGGGAGCTTGACGAAATGGAAGAGCGAAAGGCCCTTATGAAAATAATCCTCAATTTCACCAAGGCTATATTTACTTACCCGAAATACATAAATTTGATAAAACTTGGCAAATAGTTACCGCCGCGTAAGTGATTGCCGCATTTTGGGTAATCAAATGGCAGGCGAAGTATTTACCGGTTTAGAAAATATAAGTAAGTTATTTTCAAACATAATCTACCTTCAGATAAATATTTATCGAACCTTGGTAAATTGTGTGACCCATGTTGCTCCAGCAATAACCATTTACCGAGAAAGAGAACTCCGCATCTATGCAATAGTAATTTAAGCTACATATTGGCGACTACTTACCCTGACTTACCGAGAATAGTAATTATTGAGCGACTACTTACCCTCATTTACCGACAATGATAAATCTGGCGCGAATACTTACCCTCATTTACCGACAATGATAAATATTGCATGATTACTTATTATTATTTACCGACAATAGAAATTTTCGGTATATTTTAGCATGCATATGTAATGTAGGTTAATGGAAAAGGTAACAAAAACGATGTGGCTGTGGAGAGTCTTGCCAAAGAGGTTGTGGATGAAGTATCAGAGGATGTTACAGAGGATGTTGAGGAGAATGGTGACCAGAATTCGGAGGAAGAAGAAGTAGAAGAAAATGATGCTATTGCGGTGAGACTAAGGGATATTCCTACCGAAAGAAACACAAGTGATCTTAATAGTAAAAGCAGAATTAAGGAAGTCGAAATATATTTAAGCAGATTGTCTTCATTTATAACGTTCAAGGCTTAGTACAATTACCCGAATGTCCGAGCTACAGCGAATACTTGATAAAGACAGCTGAGAAGATATGGTGTCAAACCCGTACAGATAGCTTTTATTGGTATATATACAACCTCAGCTATGAGTACCAGCTTATAGCTTACTGCTGAAGCAGGTACTGATTTGCATCGGGCTCGAAATTTGACAAGAAACGACATTTCAGGCGGTTACGTTTGATGTATTATATATGCATGCCTGCTATGTACAAAGCATTAAACCGCTAATTTTGATAAGACAAAGCCCATACTATCGCCGCAAAAAATAGCCCCCCTAAAAGATCTCCCTTATATCGGTGTCACATCATATTGAAGTACTTTTAACATATTTTTTGGCCGCAGTCTATTGTATACTATAAAGCCGAGATGATGAATAAATCAGCAATAATAAAATAATTGTTGGGAAAAGTTGGTTTCTTTATTTGAAACTGTCTAAATACATGATATACAGAGTGATAACAAACGCTAACCTTCAGGTAGATACTTCATGACTATCTAAATATTTTTAAGCTGGGTATTGCGTGATCATACATCTATTGATATATTATCGCAAAATATATTTTAATTATATATATTCCAACTACATTCAAAAGTTTAGTCCAACATGTTTATTTTATACACAGACAGTAATGTTCCTCTAAGCTTGACCATTTTATTTAAATCGGAAATACTTATTACCGCAAAATTACACCCCAGAGTGATATTTAATTCTGCGTGTGCTACAAACACCGAAATAAATTTCTTTTTTTGCGTCTCTTTATTGTAAACAATGGCTTCGAAATATTCGACATTACCTGATATTGTAAGCAATCTTGAAAGGCTTTGGTTGTTTTAACTTCTAATTAATCTAATGACCTTTATAAAATACTAGGATGATCAACCAGATGTTTACGAAACACCTGATACAAACGACAATGCACCCGCTGTGTCTTATGAAAACCAGGTACCGAGTCAGAACCGTGTTTGTTTTATTTTTTTCAGAGAAACTAATACAAATACTAGTCTAGTGATGATGACGACAATGAGGGCGTAGTTAAATCTCGTGTTTCTGTAAAAGATGCAGCAAATAGATTTAAAGGCAGCATTGTCGACTCTACTGATATTGGTAAAACAAATATTTCAATAACTTATAAAACCAAAACTAACAGCCAAAGAAAGACTTTTCGGATCGTTTCACTCGTAGAAAGAAGGCCATGTATCGCACATATGTTAGACGTCCTCCTGCTATGGAGACCAATGAATATGAAATCTTGCCCAAGAACCTGTCGCTTGAGGAAACTTCTTTACAAAAGTTACGCCGTCTCATGTTCGAAGTTCAAGAGTTAAACGATGAAATAGAAAAGGCCAAGGTAAACTAACAGCTTCACACATTGTAGTCAAGTGTATTAAAGTAACATGCAATTTAACAGGAGCCAGCCGATGCAAAAGAGAATATCTCTCAATCCGACATTCTTTCACAAATTTCATATCTTCAGTCAGATTTAGTTAGAATGAACCAACAAGTAGGAGATGGAGAAGAGGCTGGTCAGAAATCGAACTTTGGTAGATCTGTAGACGAGGCAAAGGCTTTGATTAAACAGTTGGAAGCCTTTAAGCATACACCCACTGTCAATCCCGCAACGGGTGAAACCGATCCTGCTGCTGATCTGGAAAAGAACCCTAAAAACGATGTAAAATATATGCTACCACGACAAAAAAAAAAAGAACTCCACTGTATACTAACCTGTACCTGAAATAGATGGTTACTTATGAGCTTTTTTATACCCCCGAGACTGCCAAAATGCATAAAGAGAATAAATTATCAGACATCGATGAACGTATAGCGAAAATAGAGAAACTTGTCGGATCTAGTGCAGGACAAGCTTTAGATGATTTCGTAAGTGTCGTAACGCATAACATCTTTTATTTGCTAACATTTAGATAGTCCTCAAGCCTTGCTTCCTCTTCGCTCATCAACTCGCTCTCAAAATTGGAACAACAGGTCATAGTTCTTGCTCAGCCAAGACAACTCGAAATGGTAGCAAGAAGAGTGAAAGGCTTAAATAGTGATTTAGATCGATTAAACGAATTGAAATCAGGCCGTAAAGATGCCAAAGCTTTGGGTTATGCTGTATCTAGCTCATTAAACCAAGCTACAGCTACAGCAGAGAGTGCACAAGCAGATGGTCTTTCCAATGATGCTGAAGCCAAAGTTAATCAGTTGTTTGCCACACTTGAAAAGATCGACCCTCTCTTGAATTTGACGCCTGCTTTGTTAACCAGACTCAAGGCATTACAAGGATTACATACAGAGGCTGCTGCCTTTGGCCAATCTGTCAAAGTCATTTCTGAAGAACAGACTAGAATGACAGATGAACTAAAAAGTTTAACAACCACTTGTGATTTAGTAAGTTATACTTGGATATATTACATTTTGATAATTTAATGATTTTTTTTTAAAAAGCTAAACCAGAGTTTGCAAGAAAATGATGAATCTATTAATAATAACATCAAGGTTATTGATGATAGAATGACTGACTTGATCCAACGTATCACTGCCTTAAGCAGTACCCCTTGAATTGGCAGATAATAAACTGATATAAATGGGTCTTTATTTAAAAGATTGAATTTGCAACATTACCACCAACTAATAAGAAAAAAAAAAAGGGGGGGGGGGAGAGGGAATTAGTATTTTCTTTTTTAAATCACCATGGTATAAATTCTACTTACTAGTTGCACCAAAACCCCAGGTAGCAGCATTGGCTACATTACCGGCAAGTTTTTTACCGAAACCTGCCATTTTGCTTTCTTCATGATTTTGCTCCACAACAGCAGGGGCGGAAGCAGTGCTGGCTAAGGGGGGAGGTACATTATAGTTGGATACTTGTTGAGGAGGAGGTGCTTGGTATTGGGAAGAGTAATTGTTATTAGCAGAAGGAGGAGGAGCATACGATTGAGAAGGAGGAGTAGCGTAAGATGAATTTTGAGGAGGAGGGGGATAATTATAAGACTCCTGCTTGGGTGGCACGGGTGAGTAACCATAACTATCACGCTGTTGTGGTGGTGGGGGAGGATATTGGTCGCGTTGTGGAGGTGGAGGAGGCTTCTTCTCACTTACAGCAGGTCTATCAGGAATAAGTAAGGTTTTCTTGGCATATCTGGATTGCGTATAACTTACTCAATTTTTTTAACATATGAACGAGGAAAAATACCGTTTTTTCCATGCAATGTTCCTTTCCACCAATCATCATTTACTATAATAACAAATAAATAACTCTTCTACTAAACAATAAGCAAACCTTACCTAGTTCGGTTAATTGGATAATGTCGCCTCTACGGAAGCTCAAGTCGGTATTAATGTTATCGCCTGTATAATCGTACAAGGCTTCAGCATTGCCAAGTTTCTTTTCGGAGCTGTTATTATATGAAGGAGGGGGAGGGGCATTGGTATTAGAATGAATGGGAGAAGGAGCACCCATCAGACCTGGCATACTACCATTGGGCATACTACCGCCAGAAGGCATTGCACCAAAGGCAGGAGGATTGGATGAATAGCCGCCGTTGGAACCAAGATTGGAAGGCAACAGTCTTAAAATTTCATCGTAAGCACCAGGTTGGATATAATTATGTGACTTTAATAAGTTCAATTCGTTACGAATTGAGGATAAAATGTGTTGAGCAAAAGCTGTTTCTGACATTTTTTTTGGGTTATTTAGAAAATAGAAGAGAGAGAAATACCCAGTTTTTGAAGATTTCTAATTTTGAATCTTTTTTCGGACCATGGCTTTTTCCGGCTTGTACTACACCCAATCATCTGTTCAGCTTCCGCCATTTGTTGGCCTACAAAAAAAAACTGCTCACTTGTTTGAAAGTTAACTGAGCTCGCTTCTTTAAAGTATGTCATTCATTATACATATCAGCTATACCTTGTATGATGTATTTATTTTCACTGAAATTGTGCGCGTTCATATAGTTGAAGATGCCGTAAATTAAATGAGAATACAGCAATAGAATCGGATTGCGATAGTTACAATTATTTTTTATCATCAATCGATAAATAATTGCGGGTATACATATAGGGAATTGGAAGCTTCACATAAATGAGTTGCATCAGTAGTAATTAAAGCATATCTTGTCTTAGAAAGAGATACAGAAGTAGCCCTTTCTTTCATTTTCGGCTCTTTTTATGTTGAGGTGCTAACCAATGTTGTTGGAGTCAACCAAGATGCCCCAAGCTTCAGGATGTTTACTCCATTTCATTGTAAAGCAGGAGTATGCAAGTAAATCCAAAAATGAGGAATATAAAAGTAAAGCTACTCAACAAACCTTAGTTTTTCCATAAAGCTAAGGTTTGAGACCTGTGAACAAACATATCTAATTTTTATGGCTACCACTCCAAGTTAACCTAAAGGGAACGCGCTTCACATGAAAGTTATTCGACTTAGAATGAACATCTCTAGTGAAGATGTTCCACGTAGAAAAACATTATGCACTTTCAATCCATTCACACCCACTAAATCAACACTTGCAGACGATAGTTCAAAAGCATTCATGTGGGAGAGTAAATCTGCAACAATCTGTCCAAGTAGATTTACTACGTAAGAAACGGGCAGCTAATGATGTTAAGAAGACACTTCAAGAACAGATGTGATACTTTTCCCAGTTCTGTTAATTTTTTATCACTATTGTTAGTGCGTGTTGCCTTGATTTATTTTTTGCCGATTTATGTATCTGATTACACATTAGATAACCTTTTCTCTTGTTGCAATGATAAAGCCTGTCATCAAGCTTGATTTTGTTGAGTAATTGTTTGCTTGAGCCACTAGGATGAACAAATGTGTGCAAACCTCCCACTGAGCTACTTATTAGATTTTGGTTTATAGGAGGACGTTTACCGCTGTCAAACTACCATTCATAGATAATTTTTATAACATTAGGTGCTGAAAATCTTCATTAAATTAAAAGTGTATCTTTCTTTTCTTTTCTTTTCTTTTTCTGACATAAACATGGCTATTCGCTTACCCAACTTAATACCTCCATTTCGATTCACGATCGTAGAAGAAAACCTATTTCGTGGAGGGTACCCCAAACCACGCAATATCCGTTTCTTAAAGAGGTACTTAGAATTGACTTTGACTTTGACTAATGATGATTAACCAGGCTATAGATTGAGACTGAAGACCATACTTTCCTTGATTCCAGATAAAATTATGCCAGAAATGCAGCACTTTTGTGACGAGAATAATATCCAACTGCTTCATTTAAATGTAGACAAGATGAAGGAAGACAATATCCCTTTAACGTACAACAAGACCATCATGGCATTAGAAGTAGGTGTCCACTTTTATCTGAATTTCTAGTTTTGCTCACACTAATCTTAAAAAACAAAATAAGCTAATGATAGATCCCGCTAATCATCCACTATATATCCATTGCTTAGACGGTGCCGATGTCACTGGACTTGTCATTGCTTGTTTACGTAAGTTACAAATGTGGAGCAATTCAAGTGCCATGAGTGAATTTGCACGTAATTTACATTCGAGCGTTGTCACCAGTGAAGAGTTTGAATTTATTGAGAACTTTAAGAACTTTGATGTCACAATACCCATGACACTTCCCTCCTGGTTGTGGACAGGTCAAGTGAGTTTCAGAAAACATGCGACACTTCGGCTGAAATTTTTGAACCCGGAAATGATGACAGAAGAAGAGCGAGAGCTGAAGGATTTGAAAGAGAAGAAAGAAAAAGAAAAGGAAGATTATTATAAGAAGAGGAAGAACGGTAAAGAGCATTCTACTTGAGTAAAGAAGTATTTTTTGCTGATATACAGGAAAAAAATTAGACCTTTTGGATAATTTGTTTGATCCCAATTCACCTAGACATCGTGCAAGTCCAACTACGACAAACACTAATGGGAATAACACACCTATGCCACCAACGCCTGGAACAGATAATAATGTGTTTACAACCAATGCTTCGTCTACACACGTAACTGAGAAACATAAAGTAGAGTTGGATGCAAAAGATCCCTATTTGGTCGATGTGGATGTGGATGTGGATGGTGTGATGATGGATGGTCTTGATCAAGTAGAATATATGAATCGTAATGTAGGTAATTCATCCAGCAGTAGGTTCTATCCTGATAATGATGATACAATGGAGGATGGTGATGAATACGAAGGCGGTACAAGGTTCACCACAGAGCCCATCAGTCGAACATTGGAAGCTTTGGCTTTGGAAGGTCTGACTGAATTTTAAAAAAAAATAAATCGTTTATTTTTTTTTGCATGATGGTAAATCTTTTTTTCGGGTGGGATGTGTATAATGAAAATTGTTGTTGTGTATTATATAAATAAATGTAAAGGGGATGTGGTTTTTTTTTTATGAATAAAAAAAAAAAAAAGAGAGAGTCTATCCACTGCACATGAGACAAGCGTCTTCATTATCTATAGAACATTGTAATTGTGCTAATCTCTTTTGTTCTGCTGCATCCACAGTGATTTTGTTCTCCACTAACGACATATTTTTAAGGGCCAATTGATCAACAGTGAACTATATATATAAAAAAAGAATTAATACAAATATGGCTAGTACGAATTACTTCCTTTTTTTTACCTTGATAGCATCTACAGCAGGTCTGGATCTTAAATAGTACATACCAGTCTTTAATCCCTTCTTCCAAGCATAGAAATGCATCGAAGTCAGCTTACCATAATTGGGCTCAGCAGAGAACAAATTCATGGATTGTGATTGATCGATAAAAGCAGCTCTATCTGCCGCCATATCAATAATGGTTCTTTGCGAGATCTCCCACACGGTTTTGTAAAGTTTCTTTAAATCATCAGGAATATTAGGGATTTCTTGAATGCTACCACCATGAGCAATCATCATGTTTTTGACATTTTCGTTCCACAAACCAAGCTTGACAAGATCGGTTAGTAAATGTTGATTTACCACTTGAAATTCACCACTTTGGACTCGACGGGTATATATATTACTTGTGTAAGGTTCGAAACATTCGTTGTTACCCAAAATCTGACTGGTACTAGCTGTAGGCATGGGTGCTAATAAAAGCGAATTACGTACACCGTATTGTTTGATATTGGCTCTTAAGGTGGCCCAGTCAAAACGATCAGAACCTTCGACCTTCCACATGTCATGTTGAAGAATGCCTTGACTGACGGGTGAGCCAGGATATGTTTCATAAGGTCCGTTTTCTTTAGCCATTTCACAAGACGCTGTCAAGGAAGCAAAGTAAATCGCCTCGAAAATATCTTTGTTTAGTTGTGCAGCTTCTGCAGAATCGAAAGGATATCCCATCAAAATAAACGCGTCTGCAAGTCCTTGTACACCAAGACCGATAGGACGATGACGCATGTTACTATTACGTGCCTCCTCCACAGGATAGTAATTGACATCAATGACCTTGTTTAAATTACGTGTTACGACCTTTGCAACTTCATGAAGCTTTTCAAAATCAAAGGTCTGGGTTTCTACATCTACAAATTTTGGTAAAGCAAGCGAAGCTAAATTACATACAGCGACTTCATCAGGAGAAGTAAACTCCATAATTTCTATAAAATGCATTTAGCTATATGGTGACCACACAATGCACTTTCTTTCTTTACCTGTACATAAGTTTGATGAGGTGATGGTACCCAAGTTCTTTTGATTGGACTTTTCGTTACAAGCATCTATTAAGTATTAGTAGTCACGTAAAAAAAATTCCCATCTAAATTTTACCTTTGTAGCACATGTAAGGCATACCCGTTTCAATTTGAGCCTCCATGATAGCAAACCAGAGCTTTTGTGCATCAATAGTCTTTCTGGCCTTGCCTTGTTGTTCATACTGAGTATACAAGGCATTGAATTTCTCACCATAGGAGTCACACAAGCCAGGCGCTTCATTAGGACAAAACAAGGACCAAGTCCCATTTTCTTCCACACGTTGCATGAAAAGATCAGGTACCCAAAGACCTAAGAATAAATCACGAGCACGCATCTCTTCCGCACCGCTATTCTTTCTCAATTCCAAGAAATCAAAGACATCGACGTGCCAGGGCTCGAGATACATTGCGAAGTTACCGTTACGTTTACCTCCTCCTTGAGTCACGAAACGGGCAGTATCGTTAAAGACTCGTAACATCGGAACAATACCGTTGGACGTTCCATTGGTACCGGCAATATAGGAGCCAGAAGCACGTACCTTTTGAAAGGCAACACCAACACCACCAGCGGCTTTTGAGATACGAGCACATGTACTCAAGGTATCGTAAATACCTTCAATACTGTCTTCACGCATCTGTACCAAGAAACAACTGGAGAGTTGAGGCTTGGGAGTACCTGCGTTGAATAAGGTGGGTGTAGCATGCGTGAAGTACTTGGATGACATGAGTTCATAGGTCTTAAAGGCACTTGTCAAATCATCACCATGAATACCGATAGCGACACGCATAATCATATATTGAGGACGTTCTACGATTTTGCCATCGATCTTGAAGAGGTAACTGCGCTCCAATGTTTTGAAGCCAAAGAAATTGAAATCATAGTCTCTATCGCTGACAATGACCGAGTCAATTTTGTCAGCGTTGGCCATGACTGTATCATAAAGAGCTTTGGAGATAAGAGGATTGGGTTGCTTTAATTTGGGATGTTCGTGGTGATAGAGCTTTTGGATGACGGTACTGAACTTGGAGTCTGTTTCTTTTTGGAGGTTGGAAATGACGATACGAGCAGCCAAGACGGCGAAATCAGGATGGCTGGTGGTCATGTAGGCGGCGGTTTCTGCAGCCAAATTATCTAATTCAACAGTTGTAATACCTTGATAGACGCCAGACACAACTTTTTGAGAAATCTCTGTGGCACTGACAAATTCTTCATTTAATCCATAACATAACTTGGAGATACGTGAAGTGATTTTGTCAAATAAAACTCTCTCTTTGCTTCCGTCTAGAATGGTTTAATATCTCCACTTTTTAGGTCCCCTTTGGTCTTTCAATTTGGCTTACCTCTCTTAACCACGAACATGATATCTCTGTAATAAAAAACTGGAAAAAGTAGAGAAAAGAAAGGAAGAGAAGAAAAAAAAGAGGAATCACGTCGCGGTTTTATTAAGATGTAAAAAAAAAAAAAAAAAAAAAAAAAAAATTAGCGACGCGCTTTTTGACGTCACGTCCGAGCGTGAAGCCCCTGAAAGCATCAATAGATTACAATTTAGTGTGTGATGGTATAAAACATGCCAAGATTCTATAATTACTTTTAGTATGAAGCATTTAAAAAAGAACCCCGATACTGTGTGGGTATCTAATCTTGTCATCTTTCTAACAGTGACTAGTTAAATCGATTTGTCAGATATACGTTCTATACTTCTCCCGTCAGCATGGTTGTAACTCTACAAAGAATACTTGACTCAATGCAACGTATCACTAGAGGTAACTGGTTAGTATTTGTTGATAAGTTTCAACATTTTACTTTTTGAATGACATTTCCCAATGAGCAAGAAACAGTATACATATTTCTGAGAAAAAAGGGGTCAAGGGGAGACGTGAGCGAAACACGTCTAAAATTACATAAGTTCCTGTGTAACATATCTTGCATAACTTGACTAAATTCATTTTGGACCGTGGTTAATTTGTACCATCGATGTTTTTTGCTCAATCACAATTGCATAAGCAAGTGCAGAATGATCCATTGACTGATACACAACAATTTCTTTCTCAACTCAGAATGTGACACACAAGCAAACACATGGCGACGTTTCTTTCCCGTCTAACCATTTTATAGATCTGCAATTACAATATGTATAGATGAATAGGACAATACAGTCAAAGCTATAGAATTTGGCGTTTATGGAATCTATAAATAGTAGATTAGATGTGAACCTCATCAAAGAAGCAAAAAAAAAAAAAAAAAAAAAAAAAAATGAATTAGGGACCTTATCAAAATATTAGGTAGTCTCCACTAAACGTTTCTTTCAAATGCTAATGTTTGGTTTGCTTCCTTTATTTTTAGCAGCGAAATAAGGATGCATGTAAATCAATTGGGCTGGAAACCTTGGCCAAATCGATTAGGGCGTGATGCTATACATCCAAAGAGATGCAAGTACAGCCTACATTTAATTGATGCTTAATATATACGTAATAGCTCTTCTATAGACAACTGCACTACGAATCCAGAAGTACACAACTATAGTAACATTACATTGACAACGAATGTGATGTACACAATACCTAAGATTTTAATCCCCAGCTGCTCAAAGCTGATAACGCCATTTGTTGGAAATGCGTACGATTAGTATACCATCCTGTCTTATCTCACCCAGATTAATGATATCGCCGCATCAAAAAAAAATATATTATGGATTGGAACGTCCAAACTCTTTTTGACAGATCGCCTTCAGTTTGATCGACCAATGGCAAGTAGTCAAACTTTGAATCACCTTAAATACTCTAATAAAGTACATCTGGCCTATTCACATTCAACAGACTTCATTTCTTTTGAAAGCAAGTCCTTCAAGATTTTCGTATCGTTTGAGTTTTTAAGCATAGTAATATAATCATACAAAGTTGCTGGCAAATCACTGAGTTTCTTTACATCAAAGAATGAACTGAACTCAACAGAGGTTATTGACATGCTTATAGCTTGGCTATTATATAATACTCACTGGTCGTAATTACGCTGTAAAGCGAATTTCTCGATCTGTTTTCTACAATAGTCCCGGTAGACAACACATCCAGCTCTTGATACATTTCTTTGACTCTTCGGGTTCTTGGTAGCTTTAGTTTTCTTTAGTCTTAAATATAAATGCTTTCATTTTAATTCTCTTTGGTTTCATAAACTTCAATCTTTCTGGCGTCCCAATGCTTCCCTATTTAATTGTCTTGTGTCTCAAAAGCTTCCTTGTTCAATTTTTGTTGGGTCCGAATGCTCTCAGTGTTCATATGGAAAAGGCTACAATTTTCTTTTTCTTATTTATGCGTGTTTTTTGTATTTTATGGAAATGTCACGTTTTGATTTTTTTTTTTTTTTTTTTTTTTTTTGTATTTGCTACACGCTTATACAGATATAACTTTTGGAATGGACCATTAAGACTATATGTTAAAGCTTTATCGCTTAAGGAGGGGTATGTTAGCTGCTTGTATCAATTAATAAAGAATCTGCAACAGACAAGGTGGGTAGAACTCCAGTTTTTGACATCCTTTTAGATGTCATGGCAACCGTGTATGAATCGTATTACATATTTCTGATGGAATAAGCTTTAGTTTACAGAAAGCAAACATATGTTTAAGAACAAATGTTACAATTATTTTTAACGAATATCAACAAAGTTGATGTTCAAAGTATCTTGCAGCTGTTATATAGAATTCAGGCTCTCTATTAGTCCTTCCGTAAAGTGTAAACCAATAGCCAGCATCTACATTACATACCATATTATGCACATGTATCTGTAGATGATTTAACAGAGGATTCAATAGTTTTTATCAGGACTGGAAAAGTAGTGAATCAAAACTACACTTCCCACATCATTTACATCCAATATAAACAAAAAAAAAAAAAAATTGCGTGTAAATAGAGCGCCCTAGATTGTAGGGAAAAGCCTTCATCTTCTCTGTATCGTTTCCATTATATGTAAACCTATCCTTCAAACACCAGTTAAATCGGGTAGTGTCGCAAAGGCCATAGTAGTAAGCCTAAAAACTTACACCAAGGTGACCATCGGTTGTCAATGTCGTTTGTCATTTCGACGCTTACACTCTTCTTTGAAATGCGCATGGTTCGTTTACACTCTGACTTGAGTTTGTAGCCTTAAAGCCATTCGTTCGTCCAGTTGTGTCAGCTACGGTCCTGATGCTAGGGTAAAAAGCTCCATCCCCAACATGGAGTCGGGGCCATTTGGTCCTGGTGTGCTTGTCTAATGTGTATTGTGGGCTAGGCAGTAGGCACGTTTGTCAGGATCTCTTGTGCTTGGTGGCTAGCGTTTATATATATATCATTATTTTTTTTGAGTCAGGATGTGCTTATCCCCTCTCGTAGTCTGACCTGTTAACCCAACTTTTTTGTTGAGGATTAGGAGAATCACCAATGAAATTATGTTCTTAGTTTGCATTGTTTTATTGCCTTTTTGGTGTCTTTATAGAATCTGCATCTTTTTTAAAAAAAAAAGTGACTACTTAAATCCGGATGCACTCTAAACAAAGATGTACAACCACCATGCATAGATAGAATAAAATGGTGTGCTACACAGACCGATTGCATCCAGAATATACCCTATTAATCGGGCTACTCATGGTCTCACGAATTAAAGGAAGGTCAGGTGGGATGCATGTCATTGATTATAGCCTTTCAACCCTGTAAAGATAGCTTATTATAAAAGGTATTATTTTAATTAATGATGTTTTGAATCTATTTGGTAAGGTTGATAGGACGGTAGCAAACGTTAGCGCCCTTGTAGACGCCTTGCTCAATAAACAAATCACTTGAGCTAAAACCCACCGTGATATGAGGCCAGAAAGACTATTGTTATTTCAAAATGAGTTGCTAATCCATAAACGACGGATGAATACTTACTTGAGGGTCAAAGAGAGCAGTGTTACCACCCTTCTTTACATACGATAGGAAAATCTTTTCACGGATTTTAACAAGGTCTGGCGACTTGACCAAGATTTGATAAACGACCTTTTGAACACCAGCAAGGAGAACATCTTCTTTACCAAGACAGACAGCAGTGACTTTGCTGGACTGGATCTTGCTTTGACGAGCAAAAGCATTGACCTCATCAATAGTAATACCAGCAGCAGCAAGCACAGCGAACTCAGGAGGAGAGATCACAGTAATGTGGCTATCACCTCTGGTGAGTAAAGGAGCCTCAGTGGAATTGAACAAGTTAAATATAGGTTTAATGTATTGATAATCGAAATTCATTCCTAACCAAGAAGAGTTTCCTAATGATGTATATGTTTGAGTTTCATGTGCATACACGTCATTTTTTTGCTTGTTAAAAAAAAGGGGGAAAGCTTACCTGCAGGATGCTCAACAAAAGGTACCTTCTTGGGTGATAAGAACTTTCGGGACACATTGATGGGCAAACCTATCCACAAACGGTGAGTTTGCAGTTGCTTTTCTTTAAACGCTCAAAACTACTACTTTACCTTTCCAGTCAGCGCCTAAAGGAGTCTTGTGGTGGACTTGGTAACTAGAAAGATCAACGGCAGAGGCCAATCCACAGACAGCGGCAATAACAAGAGCAAACTTCATGGTTTATTTGAAATAAAGAAGACTCGGAAAAGATAATAAATATACTTTTATAGGAATTTAACAAAAAGATGATTATTGAAATGTATTTGTCCGCTGACCAATCAAAATAGCAAACAAGGGAACACTGTAGCATTGATGTGTGAAGCGTTTGACAATTATCATCAGCTGAGAAAGAAAAGAAACCCCGATATTTTTTTTTTCTCTCTTTTCTCTTTTTCCATATACCTCTCTAAATACCTCGAAAGCATGCGAATTTTACTCCTGATTGCGTTCATTAGTCTAGTGTATGCTTCCAGCGACTACTTTGACCTTTTGGACAATGAGTTTGAACAGACCGAGAAAGGGACAGTTCGAAAATACTACATTGCGGCCGAAGAAGGGATTTGGGATTATGCCAGTCAAACTGGGTCTGTAGTCAACGTGCCAGGTAAAAGGCCAAAGAAAAAAAAAGGAAAATATAGCTGGTACTAAACCTGCAATGCTAGATAAGCACTTTATTGGTACCAGGTATTACAAGGCCCTTTATCATGAATACGATGCTACCTTCCAGCATAAAAAAGCTCGATTTCATTGGCAAGGCAATATGGGCCCTATATTAAGAGCCCAAGTAGGTGACACGATTGAAATTCATTTCTGGAATAGAGCCAAACAAAACTTTACAATGCATCCACATGTAAGTTTGCTAAATTTCATCTTTATTGCCTGTTTTGGGCGAAATTTCTGTATTCATGTCTTTTTTTTAGGGTGTCTTTTATCAGTTTGAGATGGAAGGGGCCATCTATAAGGACTCGTTTGATCATGGCATGGTATTGCCAAACCACAACTTCACTTACACTTGGCAGGTTTTACCAAGGGCAGGACCAGGTCCAACAGATGGAGATTCTATCTCTTGGGGATATCATTCTCATGTAGAAGAAACCGACGTGTAAAGTTGCCTCTCGGCTACCTGTTAATAATAACACTCTACTAATAGTAATTACCCCCCCCCCCTTTTCAAAGATATGCTGGCTTATACGGAGCTATTGTTATTTACAAGCCTGGTAAACTCTCGTATGACGATATCGTCACATCCGTATTTGGTAAATTCAAATCGAAAAAGAAAAAAAAAATTGCGAGCCGTTACCTAATAATATGTGATAGTGGCGGATGAGAACTTATCACCGTATTTAAGTCGTACAATGTCAAGCCTATACCCACATTTCGACAGCCATGCTTTTGACAAGAATCAAATTTATCGAGCCAATCAATTTGACTCGATTAACGGGTTAGTGGCTTCCAATCCCAGCGATTTGATTCTCAAGTCGACAGTCGATTGGCATTTGCTGGGCTGGGGTACCTATTGGGATGTACAGTATCTCAAATGGCAGCATGGTAAGGTGTTTTGGGGAGACAGGCCAGTAACGGAAATTAGGTTGATGCCGGCTTCATTTTACACTGTGAAGCTGGATTTTGACAAAGCGGGGACTTATGATTTCGGTTCAAAGGACATGCACATGCAGTATATTGTCGGGTAGAATAGGCTGTACGTATAATTTCATCATTAAAAATTCCATTGTGACACCTCTTTTTTTGTAATTTGTCAATGAGGTTCTACGAGATCGATTGATTTGTCTTTGTCATGGCAACGTGATTAAGGGGGGTTGCTGATTATTATGGAAACGAGATTATTACCAAGTCAATACGACAAAAAAAAAAAAAAAGTCTTCTATCAAAGGAACGGGTAACAATTGATCCTGAATTAGACATGAACTCCGCTTTGTGGGGTCATTGGGCGAAATACAGTGATTGAATAAGACACATTCCGAGCAATCCAGTGAAAAAGGAGAGGTGAAAGAGAGAAAAAAGAAAAGGAATGAAATAAAAAGAGATAAAAAAAAAAAAAGATAAGATAACCAAATTAATAAACAAACTAAATTAAATTCATGCTGAAAAAAAAAAGATGTAATAATTAGTCACACGCTTACACATACAAAAAATCAGGGATAAAAAAATATTTCCTAATTAGGAAAGTGAGTGAGGTGAGTCACGATGTCTAGGTTGGCTCAACCCGACGCCATTTTTAGTACGACATAAAAAATTGATGTAAATGCCCTTTACATATACAACTTGATAAACCCTTACGCCCATGAATTCCTATGTATCATAAAACACTGCAGTTTTTTTTTTAAAGTAGCTGGGTACATATTTTAGTAGACACTTGGAAAAGACTAGCACCCATCTATGTTTTTATTTGTGCTTTGTTTAAAAGTCAGCAATCAGATTATAAGTAAACCGCTTTACATTTTTTTTTTATCTTCTTCTTTTTCTTCTTTTCATAAAGTTTTTTATATTTAAATAAAAATGTGTGGTATTTTCGCCGTATACAACTACCAAGGTGACGTTGAAGCCTACCGTCAACGTGCCTTGTATCTCTCCAAGAAAATCAGACATCGTGGTCCTGATTGGTCTGGTTGTTATACCACCAAGAACCACATCTTGTGTCATGAGCGTCTTGCTATTGTTGGTGTTGGTAAGTTTTTTATTTCTAGTTGCAATAAGCATGGGTTAATAATTAACAACCGTAACTAGGATCTGGTGCTCAACCCATTGTCAGTGATGATGAAGACCTTATCCTCAGTGTCAACGGTGAAATCTATAACCATAAGCAATTAAGAAACGACTTGAAGGGTGACTACCACTTCAAGACCGAGTCTGATTGTGAGGTAATCATGCACTTGGTAAGTAATCGTGTGTGTGTGATTGTAGTGTCAAATTGAACTAACGCATGCTTCTAGTACAAGGAACATGGTACTGATCTCGTCAACCATTTGGACGGTTTCTTCTCCTTTGTTCTTTTGGACAAGAAGAGAAACAGACTTATTGCTGCCCGTGATGCCATCGGTATCTCTACTCTCTACTACGGTTGGAACTCCAAGATGCCCGAAGCCATTTATTTCGCTTCCGAGTTGAAGTCTCTTAACGAAGACTGTGACAAGATCTTGGCCTTCCCTCCCGGTCACTTCTACGACTCCGACACCAAGGAAACCACTCGTTGGTTCAACCCTACTTGGTGGGATGAGAGCAAGATCCCTACCAACCCCATTGACTACACTCAATTAAGAGAGTCTCTTGAAAAGGCTGTCCGTAAGAGATTAATGGCTGAAGTCCCCTATGGTGTCTTGTTGTCCGGTGGTCTTGATTCTTCCTTGATTGCTGCTATTGCTGCTCGTGAGACTGAAAAGATCGCTTCTGGTCTTAAGGGCTCTGAAAGTGGTGATGATAACTTTGATGAGAGTGGTCCTGCCTTGTGGCCCAAGCTCCACTCTTTCTCTGTTGGTCTTCCCGGCTCTCCTGATTTGATTGCTGCCCGTGAAGTCGCCAAGCACTTGAACACTGTTCATCACGAGTATACCTTTACTATCCAAGAAGCTCTTGATGCTGTCAGCGATGTTATCTACCATCTCGAAACCTACGATGTCACCACCATCCGTGCTTCTACTCCCATGTACCTCTTGACCAGAAAGATCAAGGCTATGGGTGTCAAGATGGTCTTGTCCGGTGAAGGTGCTGATGAGGTCTTTGGTGGTTACCTTTACTTCCACAACGCTCCCAACAAGGAGGCTTTCCACTCCGAAACCGTCAGCCGTGTCAAGAACTTGCATACCTCTGATTGTCTTCGTGCTAACAAGTCTACCATGGCTTGGGGTGTTGAAGCTCGTGTTCCTTTCCTCGATAAGGCCTTCTTGGAAATTGCCATGAACATTGACCCTACTGAGAAGATGCCCGATAGATCTATTGGTAAGATGGAGAAGTACATTGTCCGTAAGGCTTTCGATACCTCAGACGATCCTTCTGCCAAACCTTATTTACCCAAGGAAATCCTCTGGCGTCAAAAGGAACAATTCTCTGATGGTGTTGGTTACAGCTGGATTGATACTCTCAAGCAAGTGAGTGAGAACAAGATCTCCGATGACGATTTCGCTCAAGCTTCTTCCAGATGGTCCAAGGATGTTCCTACTACTAAGGAAGCTTACATGTACCGTGTCATGTTCGATCAATGGTATCCTCAAGAAGCCTGTGCTGCTTCCGTCGTCAGATGGATCCCCAGAGGTGATTGGGGTTGTCCCGAAGATCCTTCTGGTCGTGCTCAAAACGTCCATGAAGCCGCTTATGAACCCAAGAAATAGAGTATATAAACCCACATAAACACCATTGTATCATAGCCTTTTTCTTTTTTTTTTTTTTTTTATTATTATCAACTAAATAAATATTACATGTTATTTTTTGTATATGTGGTGGGGGACCAAATGCGAGTAGTAGTAATGATGTGTTTATGGTCAAGGTAAGTATGAAGTGGTAGCAGGTCTAGGAGCTGGACAGAATGATATAGGTGGTAAACGGTTAAGGTAAGGCGACATGACCGCAGTAGGCGGAGAACGAGCCAAGGACAACAAAGACCTTGCCACTTGATGTTCCTGAGGAATGGCGGATGTACATGTCTTGCAAGCATGATTACCCGAACTCGGATTAGCAATGGCCTGATCGATGTTTTGTAGCCTGGCGACGGTATTTGATAGCAAAGCAGTCAGTCTCGACACTTCACGCTGTAAATCATTTCGATGCTCTCTTTGCGCCTCTATTGTGTTGGAACAGACATGATCTATTGTTTTATACTGATAAGGAACGGGTGGCGGGTAAATAGGAGGCAATTGTACAACGGCGCTAGGAGGCGATAGCGATCTTTTTTCGTCTGTTGCGTCCTCTGTGGAGCTTCTACCACACGCCTTTTCGTTTGCTGAACAGCGTTTTCTTCGCTTGATGACAGTTCGCATCATGGTGGCAGGTCTATGAACCAAGTGTAATTTATAGTACAAGCCACATGCGTTGCAAATGGTTCGACCACTGGCATCTCGTCTCCACAGTGGTGTTGTTATCGTCTCACAATTAGCACACATGGTGTTCTCATTTTTCTTTTCTTCCTCGTCGCTCCAGCTGCTTCGTTCGCTGTCCATGACATTTGCTTTCTCGACTAGAGTCATGATGAAAGAAAGAAAGGGTTTTTAAAAATCTGGTGATAAAAAAAAAAAAAAAAAAAGATTGTTTTTTTCATTGGATGGTACCTTTGAAATTCTCACGATTTTTCTTTTTTTAAAGTTTGTGTAAAGTTACTATTTTTAATAAACATGTATTTTTTATTATAGAAGGTAATTTTGTACAATGGCTCAAGGCAGATATTTGCGCAGGTATTGATCTAATCTAGCCGGCAGAAGGACAGGCTGCATGCTGGTTTAATCCCGCACAACGTAGTTGACACAACAAGTCATTTTTAGCGCTAAAAACCCCATAATAGAGTATTTTTGTGTTTACATGCTGCGACAGATAAGCGCTCATCAACCCCTAATGTCTCCAATGATCACTTTTTTTTTTTTTTTAATCTGGCGGATCTTTAAACTGATTAGATTCTTCCCGGCAAACCACGGCCATGGAAAAGATCGCTTATCATCTGGGTTGGCAAAAGTAGAAAGAAAAAAAAAAAGTAGAGCCATATCATGTTGCGAAACAAGTTTTTTTTTTTTTTATGACGTTTTACAGTGTTTGGGAGGTGTTTCAGCTATTTTAAAAATGGAGCGAGCTGCTGATAAGCACAAAACGTATCTTCGGGTTCTGTGTTCCATCAGTCTCCTTAATAAAAATGGGGGTTTGTGCCTCTCTCTTTGCGCACCTTTTTCCTTCACTTGTAAAAAACCCTAAAAATGAATAACGAATATTATCAAGAGTTAAACAGGTTAAAAACACTGTGCCATTTACCTTCTGTTCAGATGGCCTTGGAAGCATTGATCAATGAAGGCCGACAAGTGCGTGAACCAATTAAAAGAACAAAGGTTTGCTGGTACTTCTTGGATTCGTTTTCTCCTTCTTATTCATATCTGTAGGCACAAACACAAACAATATACATCACTACTGGATATGCATGGTGTCAAAGTGCTGCTTCGGTCACGTAAATACTGGTCTGACCAAAAAAAAAATTTACACTTGCATTAACATCTAGGTCTAGATTATATATCAATTTCAAAAATGCTAATGAGATACCAGAATCAAAGTGCAGTCTTGATGTACTTGAAAGAAGTGTCGAGTTAAATATAGTAAGTGTATTCTTGTTTAAATCAAGTCTTTTTTTTTTTAAAAAAAAAACCTTTAGTTTGACCATAAAGGAGCAAACCACAACTTCAAGATCAATCAATTATGTGATTTTGTAAATCCAAAAAAGTCTGTCATTAAGGTGAGTACTGACGGTTTTATTTCTATTTTTGTTTACTAATGTCATGGTAGTTTAAACAAGACAAGATTGTCATTATCCTAGTAAAACAAAACCATGGTTACGATTGGCCTGACTTGAGGTTGAAATCTACATACAAAACCTTGCGTGAATTGGAACGTCATGAAAAAAGCTATGCAGCCAAAAAGGACACCGACAATAGTTTTGATACACCGTTTATCAATAATACTTGCAATCACGATAATATAAATAAAAATGCAGCAGGGGGTGTTCACTGATAGTCCCTGATCCTAGAACCTTAATTCATCACACAGTGATCTTCCTGCCAATCCCATAGCTTTGTTAGCTTAACAACGACCCAAATAAAGCCATTGCCCGTAATTTTGTCTGTTATTGTTTACAATCATGATTTAGCAATCAAACTGTGCCCACCCGTCGTTGGAATAGTTATAAAAACTTGTTTCTAGTCACATGGCCTGAGTGCCAATTGTAACATAGCAACCAGACATTTGCAAAACATGTGCCTACTGCATTTACTGAACAACAGACTTTCTCGGACCGATCTTATACAATAACCACGACAATTATTTATTCTCGGTCTGTTTTTTAGAGCTAGCCCGCTTTAGGGTTGAATGGCTCAAAAAGATAAAAGCGATAAAGGACGCTTAAATTCAAGCTGGTATCTCCGTGTATCACTAAAACTACTTGGACCATTTATCGAAGCTGCTACTATTACGTAGAGTTGGTATAGTCGGTACACTTGTTTTAAAGGCTAAATAGTAGGGTCTGTTATAAGCCCTTCTTCTATTATTGTAGTAGTCTCTTTTATTATGTGTTACTCCAGTTATATAAACATTTTTCCGATTGAGTTACATACTATTTTGTAACAAATGTATACTCAAATGGTGCATTCGACACAAATCAACATCTTTGAGAATACATCTGTATTAATTGAATACGATTACATGTTACTTTGTATTGGGTACTAGCCCATTGTTGCAAAGTAGAAGTATAGCTAATGAAACCTTAATTCCAAGCACATACTTATATCACAGAGCTTCGTAAAGTAGGGTGGTGACAAGACATTTGTACTTGAAGTAACAAAAGAACATCACTTAATTATAGCGTCTGTATAGAGACCCTGTCTGTCAGATCAAATCGGCAACATCTGCCGATCGATTTAATAAGTCCACTTTGTACTCGTGGGGTGTTAATGACAGTCTCGATCTATATCCTACATCTAATACGTTTTAGAACATGGAATTTAAATCTGAAGGGATTAAATGTAGTATGAGTGACAATCGAATGTTTATTTTTTATTATATTTTTTTTTAGCAAAGAACGCGATATAATTTAAATAGGAACAACATAAATCCAGAATCTGGTATCATCAGACAAATACTTCTTATCTTTAACAAGTTGACTATGAATCCAGTTAACTCCGTTCTTGTAATCAGTAATATCTTGAGTATAAGGGTTGCTAAGACCAGATTGACCGTTACGGTGACCAGCAAACCATTTATCAGCACCATAATATTTTTGAGACTCTTGTCTAGCCTTGATGTCTTGAGCGAGATTCTTGTTCAAGGCAGAGCCAATATTGGAGTTGTTAGCATTGTACTTTTTGAATTGAGAAGTAGAGGTACGGAGCATGAACCAGTTTTGTTTGAAAATACCAAAGTTGGCAGAATCACCAGACTTTCCATCACCATATTTATAGTCGGTACCCAAGTTTGTGGTCTCAAGCATAGCAATAGCAAGATCATAAACACCGCCACCATTGTTCAAAATTTGTTGCTTTCTCTTGCCCAAACCTCTAATGGTTTCAGATCCTGTTCTGGAAGCAGCAGATACACAAGAGACTACAAAGAGGAATAAGAAGGCGGTAATAACTCTGGCTTGAATCATTTGCTGTTGTTATTTTTTTTTAATGAACATCATTATTGAACAAAATGGTGGTCATTTTATATTTTTTTTCATTCGGTTCCACGAAATCAAAGAGGAGTATGTCAACGTAATATCAAAGAGCTGTCTAATCGTATGTTGGGTTACGTAAACATTCAATGACTACTTTTGAACGCAAACACGCGGTAATCCATTTATTCATTATAATGTAGAAATTATTGTGATACCAATTAGTTAGTTCCATGGAATGATTAGCATATTTAGTATTAATATAAAAAATATAAGTTTGTACACCCATTGAAATTGCATGGACATGGAAATAATGACAAAATCTCTAATCGTGTTTGGTTTAGACGGAGTAATTACTATCCGACATGACATTTTCTGGTATGAAAATCAAAACACATTCCATTTATTCCAATTGAAGTTATCGTTGCATTTGCAACCAAATGTAATAACCATGAAATAAAATTAGCTGGTTAAAACGGCTGTCCAAACAAATACGAGAAGTCGTTTTATAGTCCTGCTTGTGGAATATAGGTCTATAAACGATACTACTTGCAATGTAGGATTTAAAAGTAGCTATTTCTTGCATTTTAGGGCAGACAAGAAACATCTTATGAAGGACTTGCATACTCGGATTGTCAACTTCTTTCAGCCAGGTTTTTTTTTAAAAGAACAGATTTGAATTGGAATCATCTTATACGATACTAATTACATTATTTAAGGGCACTGAAAAAACTAGCTACACAAATGATTGTTGCTATTTCTCTATAGCCTCACCAAAACTCTTTTATAAGAAAGCTTTTGGGAAAAAGATAGTCGGTAAACACAAATCACCATCTAACGCCAAACCCAATCAACGTATTAAAGATTAGTGTATGGGTAAGGTTAGTTGCATTAATATAAATGTACATGAAGCATCACTTGAGATCTGTCATCTCAAAATTATTAATATCACATGGGATTTTTTGTTGACCTATTTGATCCAGTATATTGATCCAGTATAGGTCAGAGATCGTCTAGATAAGAAACAGATAGCTTGTGATAATTTGTATATATGCTGCACAACTGGCGATAACTATCGATCATATATTGGCGTCATATTACAAAAGGTAGAAATTATTAATATTATTTTTATGAAGATGAAAGAAGGTTTATTCATATTGTGTGAGATTATGTTGGAAGAAGCATTGTTGTTGATGCTGGTGTGAACTGTGGCATTGTTAGTGTCTTATTTTGGAATAATAAATGTAAAATCTCCAATGTCTGCAACGAAACAAAATTACAACTATGTAAATATCACCTGTTTATATTTTTTGGTAGATGATGCCCTACAAAGCGTATACAGCAAGTGGCTTGATACCGGATAAATTTCGTATCCGAATATTTTTGACAAAACATTGTTGCTTAAAACAATATTGTGTCCGAATGGCTTCCGTATATGCAAAACGTTCGCTGTCACCTCTCGATATTAAATTAACTTGGGTGAAACATTCGAGGTAATGTAACGCACATATAATAATAGAGACCTAACTTATGGTCTCGCTTCTTGTTTTTAGATCTTCACGCTGTACATGCAAATAGGCTCTCTAGATAAATGACCTTTTTGACAGTCAAATATAACTAAAGTACCATTTTTTGTTTTGTTAGTATAAATCATTATGCCTAAACTATTTCAAATATGCACAAATTTATTTGACCAAGATTAGTTATGCGAGCCGATTGTATGGTGCCACTATAATGTCACACTGATTACGATAACTGGGTCACTGCGTAATCTAGTTGTTCAAAAATAGCAACTTAATGTTTATGTAATCCAACATATACGACTACATGAGCTGGACAGCTCTTGATATTACGTTGACATACTCCTCTTTGATTTCGTGGAACCGAATGAAAAAAAATATAAAATGACCACCATTTTGTTCAATAATGATGTTCATTAAAAAAAAATAACAACAGCAAATGATTCAAGCCAGAGTTATTACCGCCTTCTTATTCCTCTTTGTAGTCTCTTGTGTATCTGCTGCTTCCAGAACAGGATCTGAAACCATTAGAGGTTTGGGCAAGAGAAAGCAACAAATTTTGAACAATGGTGGCGGTGTTTATGATCTTGCTATTGCTATGCTTGAGACCACAAACTTGGGTACCGACTATAAATATGGTGATGGAAAGTCTGGTGATTCTGCCAACTTTGGTATTTTCAAACAAAACTGGTTCATGCTCCGTACCTCTACTTCTCAATTCAGAAAGTACAATGCTAACAACTCCAATATTGGCTCTGCCTTGAACAAGAATCTCGCTCAAGACATTAAGGCTAGACAAGAATCTCAAAAGTACTATGGTGCTGATAAATGGTTTGCTGGTCATCGTAACGGTCAATCTGGTCTTAGCAATCCTTATACTCAAGATATTACTGATTACAAGAACGGAGTTAACTGGATTCATAGTCAACTTGTTAAAGATAAGAAGTATTTGTCTGATGATACCAGATTCTGGATTTATGTTGTTCCTATTTAAATTCTATCGCGTTCTTTGCAAAAAAAATATTTTATAAATATTATTTATCATTCATATTTTACTACAATCCGAAGAGGCTATTAGTTTTTTTTTTATAATAATCGTAATAGCACGGCGTGCAATGTTGTTTTACACGCACTGAAGTGCTTAAAAACTTCACGAGAAGTTCGACCAAATGTTAGTTTCGGCTTACGTTTGATGAAGTCAGCAATACCCAAAGATAACACAAATATAATATTTGAGAGCCAAGGAGGACTAATATTTGGAATCCACTGCTAACTTATGCTGGCAGCAATGTCTGGGTTTCGCAATATTCTCATACAGCTGCTGCCATTCACGCTCAACTAATCTTTGCTACTATGTTCCAGCAGTAACTAAAAAACCGACTAAACAAGTTTCGCAGTAGCTCTCTAATAAATAAAAAAAACTAGAAAAATTTGCATTTTAATTATTGGATAATAGTGGTTCTAAAAATATGCTACCGTTGCTGTTGTCTTTCTAATTGTTGTTGGTATAGTAATAAATACGTATACCAATCATCAACTTCCATACTACTAGATACACCCCAAAAAGGGTTATCTGGTCTATTTTTAAGAAGTGCCTCGGGGTCATTGTTTTTCACTGATGTGGTATAAGGGTAGATGTATTATTTGTTGCAATTTTACCTGGCTTATCTGATCCCGGCGTACTATAAAATTGAGGTAACATTAAGTCTTCAAAATCAAGCAGTACAGATGGAGGGAAATTGACAGGTGGGTCATAGTCTGTGTTTGTTTGTTTATACTCTGAAGATTCGTTTGTTTGTGGCGTGATATTATGCAGAGACTGTGATGCAACGTTATTATATACTATGTTGAAGCCAAACTGTTGAATCGAATATATGTCAAAGCCATCGACTTGTTGAATATGATTTTTTAAAGTTGTTGTTGCACTACAAAGTTTATTGGAGCTGTTGTTATACGGGATAAGCTGATATTTTCAAGAGGCACCTTATCTAAATAAAAGAGGAGGGAGGGGAGTTGGTTGTCTTAGCAACAATGAAGGTCTCTGTTACACTTTACCTTTCATCTTGAAAGTGGGTTGAATTGGTGTATATAATTGGTTAATCCAGTCCCCATCATCCAAAGACGGATGTTGCATATCCATTGGCCCCTCTTTATTTACATTTACACTGTTCAAAACCCCTGGCTATGTTCATCGAGCGAATCTTTAGTGAGATTTTCATCAGCATTTCTATCAACTTTTCTTTGAGATGAAGTATTTGATCTTGACATTGTTGTTTTTGATGCTGCAGATTTGCGGGATGTTTTCCTGCAGGTGATTTCTTTAAATGGTTTAGGTATATTGAGTATATTTTAACAAATCTGGATGATTAGTAAAATGGGAATTCAAGGAAAGCACCCTTTTCAAAACATCCCCCATGCCAGTAGCCATAGGTGAAAGCATTCCCAACTTTTCCACAACAGCAAAAGCACGTACTAAATTCGATTTTGCTACATCCGATACAATGGTATCATCATTGGAAGAATTATGGATATGGATCAATGATGCTGTGAAAACAGGATAGAGCGCAAAACTCCAAGAGACCATTAAAAAATCTCGATAGTGCATACTCTCTGAGACTTCTATGATCCGAATAGCCGCACTTGTACAGATGGCTAGCGCACTTTGAGATGATCGCTTCCGTGAATCGTTGCTATTGGTATTATCCTCGCTCTTTTCAATGAAGGGTCGATGTAATAAAATCAAAGGAGTACAGTAAGATAAACAGAGAAGACCTTCGTTATAGGAGGTACACGTTAGTTTTACATGGATGGGGATACTTTTTTTAAGCTTACCAGACATGGATAATAAAGGCATATGATCTTGAGCTTCTAGACTCTGTTTTCTGGCAGAAGATAAATCAAGTAAAGGCGGCAACGAAGCTCTTCAATTAGACAAAGCATTATCAAGTTACGCGACAATAGCATCACTTCCATGAATCGCACTATGCTTTTTTGCCTGAGGAGTATATAATCCTTGTAAAATGCGTCCTAAAATTTCAGACAACTTTAAAAGATGAAGAAATGGTTGGTTCATGGGGACAGAGCTTCCAGTTACTTTTGCAGCTACACTTTCTGCCAAAGATGGAAATCGAGGTAAATGTTGATCTTTTTTTGTTATTGAGTCCATGATATTATCCATACTAACATTTTCAGAAGGGTAAAGTTCATCACAATCCTGTAGAGTATGTTTAGGAGATGATTTAATTGCTTATTTATATTTTTTTAGAGTACCTCGTCAAAAGCGGTCAAAGGACGTCCAGTTCCAGAAGAGAACCAGCGATCTCATATATAAACAGACCACCATACCATTCTACGAGTTTCTTTTTCTTGTTGAGAAATGTTCCATCCATCACTTGATCTATGCAATCCGATATCTTGACTCTAGAAATACAACCTGTCAACAAACGGTTTTTTTTTGTTTACAACTTTCTTATATTTGATTACCATTCGAACCACCTAGTCAATCAAAATGTTAGCTTTTTTGTGATTTGATATATTTCAGTAAAGACTTACAATGCAGTTAAGCAGCCGACCAGAGGTCCAACTCTCAAGACCAACAGAATGGCTATGCCCAATGACGATGGCTTGGATTGATGACAAACAAGGCACGTATCTTCCCTGTATGAAAACAATTAACGTAGCAAAGAGTCGCTCAGACAAATTCTCTGGTAAATCCCAAGGCTTTCCTCCATCCAAACGATCTGAGTCGTCAAACTTTTTACAATTTTCAATATAGCGAACAGCTGCACCATACATGGCGTTCAGTAAAGGGCCTGCAGGGAAACTAGATTGTATACCACGATATTCCTGTAAAAAGGATACTTTGTTAACAACTGGAAGAAGAGGATGGATATAGGCAAAATAACTTTTGTAAGGCAAGTTAATAAAAGAAATATGTAAGATGTTTATTCAATTTACATTTTAAACAGACGATCACTTAATTGCTTATCAATGCCTGCAACTTTACAGATCCACTCATTAATAGTTGTGATTGTCTCATCAGGTTTCATAAAACCCATTTCGATTAACTGTTTGATTTGGTCTGATTTTTTATCTTCAGACGATCTGATATTTTTGATATGAAAGTAATCGCTGTTCTCGTTGTGCTAAATTGCAATACCATACTTGGATAGATTTTCCTCGTCTAATAAGTTCATTTTTAAATATGCAAGATGCTATTATCAATAATTAAAATGCACATCTTTCTGGTTTTTTTTTTTTATTAGAGAGTTACTTGTTTAGTCGGTTTTTCAGTCTATTGCTGGAGCACAATAGCAAAGATTAGTTGAGCGTGAATGACAGCAGCTGTTTGAGAATATTGCGAAACCCAGACATTGCTGCCAGCATAAGTTAGCAGTGGATTCCAAATATTAGTCCTCCTTGGCTCTCAAATATTATATTTGTGTTATCTTCGGGTATTGCTGACTTCATCAAACGTAAGCCGAAACTAACATTTGGTCGAACTTCTCGTGAAGTTTTCAAGCACTTCAGTGCGTGTAACAACAACATTGCACGCCGTGCTATTACGATTATTATAAAAAAAAAACTAATAGTCTCTTCTGATTGTAGTAAAATATGGATGATAAATAATATTTATTAAATATTTTTTTTGCAAAGAACGCGATAGAATTTAAATAGGAACAACATAAATCCAGAATCTGGTATCATCAGACAAATACTTCTTATCTTTAACAAGTTGACTATGGATCCAGTTAACGCCGTTCTTGTAATTAGTAATATCTTGAGTATAAGGGTTGCTAAGACCAGATTGACCGTTACGGTGACCAGCAAACCATTTATCAGCACCATAATATTTTTGAGACTCTTGTCTAGCCTTGATGTCTTGAGCGAGATTCTTGTTCAAGGCAGAGCCAATATTGGAGTTGTTAGCATTGTACTTTTTGAATTGAGAAGTAGAGGTACGGAGCATGAACCAGTTTTGTTTGAAAATACCAAAGTTGGCAGAATCACCAGACTTTCCATCACCATATTTATAGTCGGTACCCAAGTTTGTGGTCTCAAGCATAGCAATAGCAAGATCATAAACACCGCCACCATTGTTCAAAATTTGTTGCTTTCTCTTGCCCAAACCTCTAATGGTTTCAGATCCTGTTCTGGAAGCAGCAGATACACAAGAGACTACAAAGAGGAATAAGAAGGCGGTAATAACTCTGGCTTGAATCATTTGCTGTTGTTATTTTTTTTAATGAACATCATTATTCAACAAAATGATGGCCTTTTTATACTTTTTCATTCGGTTCCACGAAACAAAAAACGAGTAACTATGTTAATGTAATGTTAAAGAGCTATCCAGCCCATCTAGTCGTATATGTTGGGTTACATAAACATTAAGTTGCTATTTTTGAACAACTAGATTACGCAGTGACCCATTTATCGTAATCAGTGTGACATTATAGTGGCACCATACAATCGGCTCGCACAACTAATTTTGGTTAAATAAATTTGTGCATATTTGAAATAGTCTAGGTATGATGCTTTATACTAACGAAATAAAAAAAAGGGTAATCTAGTTATATTTGATTGTCAAAAAAGATCATTTATCTAGAAAGCCTATTTGCATGTACAGTGTGAAGATCTAGAAACAAGAAGCGAGACCATAAGTTAGATTTCTATTATTATATGTGCGTTGCATCACCTCGAATGTGTCACCCGAATTAATTTAATATCGAGAGGTGACAACGAACGTTTTGCATATACGGAAGCCATTCGGACACCATATTGTTTTAAGCAACAATGTTGTGTCAAAAATATTCGGATACGAAATTTATCCGGTATCAATCCACTTGCTGTATACGCTTTGTAGGGCATCATCTACCAAGTAATATAAACAGGTGATATTTACATAGTTATATTTTTGTTTTGTTGCAAACATTGGATATTTTACATTTATTGTTTCAAAATAAATAAGACTCTAACAATGCCACAGTTTATACCAGCATCAACACTAAAGTTTCTTCTAACATAATCTTAATGATAGATCAGGTCATAGGCTCACACAATATGAATAAACGTTCTTTCATCTCCATAAAAATAATACTAATAATTTCTACCTTTTGTAATATGACGCCAATATATGATCGATAGTTATCGCCAGTTGTGCAGCATACATACAAATTATCACAAGCTATCTGTTTCTTATCTAGACGATCTCTGACCTATACTGGATCAAATAAGTCAACAAAAAATCCCATGTGATATTAATAATTTTGAGATGACAGATCTCAAGTGATGCTTCATGTACATTTATATTAATGCAACTAACCTTACCCATACACTAATCTTTAATACGTTGATTGGGTTTGGCGTTAGATGGTGATTTGTGTTTACCGACTATCTTTTTCCCAAAAGCTTTCTTATAAAAGAGTTTTGGTGAGGCTATAGAGAAATAGCAACAATCATTTGTGTAGTTAGTTTTTTCAGTGCCCTTAAATAATGTAATTAGTATCGTATAAGATGATTCCAATTCAAATCTTTTCTTTTAAAAAAAAACCTGGCTAAAAGAAGTTGACAATCCGAGTATGCAAGTCCTTCATAAGATGTTTCTTGTCTGCCCTAAAATGCAAGAAATAGCTACTTTTAAATCCTGCATTGCAAGTAGTATCGTTTATAGACCTATATTCCACAAGCAGGACTATAAAATGACTTCTCTTGTTTGTTTGGACAGCCGTTTTAACCAGCTAATTTCATCTCATGGTTATTACATTTGGTTGCAAATGCAACGATAACTTCAATTGGAATAGCGCCTTTGTGGAATAAATGGAATGTGTTTTGATTTTCATACCGGAAATGTCATGTCGGATAGTAATACTCCGTCTAAACCAAACACGATTAGAGATTTTGTCATTATTTCCATGTCCATACAATTTCAATGGGCGAACAATTTCAATGGGCGTACAAACTTATCTTTTTTATATTAATATTAAATATGCTAACCATTCCATGGAACTAATTGGTATCACAATAATTTCAACACTATAATAAATAAATGGATTACCGCGTGTTTGCGTTCAAAAGTAGTAATTAAACGTTTATGTAACCTATTATACGATTAGACAACTCTTTGATATTACGTTGACATACTCCTTTTTGATTTCGTGGAACCGAATGAAAAAAAGTATAAAAAGACCATTACTTTGTTGAATAATGATGTTTATTAAAAAAAATAACAACAGCAAATGATTCAAGCCAGAGTTATTACCGCCTTCTTATTCCTCTTTGTAGTCTCTTGTGTATCTGCTGCTTCCAGAACAGGCTCTGAAACCATTAAAGGTTTAGGCAAGAGAAAGCAACAAATTTTGAACAATGGTGGCGGTGTTTATGATCTTGCTATTGCTATGCTTGAGACCACAAACTTGGGTACCGACTATAAATATGGTGATGGAAAGTCTGGTGATTCTGCAAACTTTGGTATTTTCAAACAAAACTGGTTCATGCTCCGTACCTCTACTTCTCAATTCAAAAAGTACAATGCTAACAACTCCAATATTGGCTCTGCCTTGAACAAGAATCTCGCTCAAGACATCAAGGCTAGACAAGAGTCTCAAAAATATTATGGTGCTGATAAATGGTTTGCTGGTCACCGTAACGGTCAATCTGGTCTTAGCAACCCTTATACTCAAGATATTACTAATTACAAGAACGGCGTTAACTGGATCCATAGTCAACTTGTTAAAGATAAGAAGTATTTGTCTGATGATACCAGATTCTGGATTTATGTTGTTCCTATTTAAATTATATCGCGTTCTTTGCAAAAATATATATAATAAACATCATTCATCATTCATATTTTACTACAATCAGAAGAAACTAATTTTTTTTATATAATAATTGTCATAGCACGGCGGATAATGTTGTTGTTACACGCACCGAAATGCTTGAAAACTTCACGGGAAGTTTGACCGAACGTTAGTTCTGGCTTACGTTTGATGAAACAAGCAATACCCGCAGAGTACACAATATAATATTTGAGAGCCAAAAAGGACTAATATTTGGGATCCGCTGCTAACTTATGCTGGCAGCAGTGTCTGGATTTCGCAATATTCTTATACAGCTGCTGCCATTCACGCTCAACTAATCTTTGCTACTGTGTTCCAGCAGTAACTAAAAAACCGACTTAACAAGTTTCGCAGTAGCTCTCTAATAAATAAATAAAACCAGAAAAATGTGCATTTTAATTATTGATAATAGTGGTTCTAAAAATAAGCTATCATTGCTGTTGTCTTTCTACTTGTTGTTGGTATGGTAATAAATACGTATGCCAATCATCAGCTTCCATACTACTAGGTACACCCCAAAAAGGGTTATCTGGTCTGTTTTTAAAAAGTGCCTCGGGGTCATTGTTTTTCATTGGTGTGGTATGAGGATAGGTAGATGTATCATGTGTTGCAATTTTACCTGGAATATTTAATCCTGGCGTACTATAAAACTGAGGTAACATAAAGTCTTCAAAATCAAGCAGTACGGATGATGGGAAATTGACAGGTGGGTCATAGTCTGTGTTTGTTTGTTTATACTCTGAAGATTCGTTTGTTTGTGGCGTGATATTATGCTGAGACTGTGATGCAACGTTATTATATATTGTGTTGAAGCCAAACTGCTGAATCGAATATATATCAAACCCATCGACTTGTTGAATATGATTTTTTTGTTGTTTTTGTTGCACTACAAAGTTTATTGGAGGTGTTGTTTTACTGGATGAGCTGATATTTTCAAGAGGCACCTTATCTAAATAAAAGAGGGGGGGGGGGTTAGTTGTCTTAGCAACAATGAAGGTCTCTATTACACTTTACCTTTCATCTTGAAAGTGGGTTGAATTGGTGTATATAATTGGTTAATCCAGTCCCCATCATCCAAAGACGGATGTTGCATATCCATTGGCCCCTCTTTATTAACATTTACAATGTTCGGAAACCCCTGGCTATGTATAACAAGCGAATCTTTGGTGAGATTTTCATCAGCATTTCTATCAACTTTTCTTTGAGATGAAGTATTTGATCTTGGCACTATAGTCTTTGTTGCTGCAGATTTGCGGGATGTTTTCTTGCAGGTGATTTCTTTAGATGGTTTAGGTATATTGAGTATATTTAACAAATTTGGATGATCAGTAAAATGGGAATTCAAGGAAACCACCCTTTTCAAAACACCCCCCATGCCAGTAGCCATAGGTGAAAGCATTCCCAACTTTTCCACAACAGCAAAAGCACGTACTAAATTCGATTTTGCTACATCCGATACAATGGTATCATCATTGGAAGAATTATGGATATGGATCAATGATGCTGTGAAAACAGGATAGAGCGCAAAACCCCAAGAGACCATTAAAAAATCTCGATAGTGCATACTCTCTGAGACTTCTATGATCCGAATAGCCGCACTTGTACAGATGGCTAGCGCACTTTGAGATGATCGCTTCCGTGAATCGTTGCTATTGGTATTATCCTCACTCTTTTCAATGAAGGGTCGATGTAATAAAATCAAGAGAGTACAGTAAGATAAACAGAGAAGACCTTCGTTATAGGAGGTACACGTTAGTTTTACATGGATGGGGATACTTTTTTTAAGCTTACCAGACATGGATAATAACGGCATATGATCTTGAGCTTCTAGACTCTGTTTTCCGGCAGAAGATAAATCAAGTAAAGGCGGCAACGAAGCTCTCCAATTAGACAAAGCATTATCAAGATACGCGACAATAGCATCACTTCCATGAATCGCACTATGCTTTTTTGCCTGAGGAGTATATAATCCTTGTAAAATGCGTCCTAAAATTTCAGACAACTTTAAAAGATGAAGAAATGGTTGGTTCATGGGGACAGAGCTTCCAGTTACTTTTGCAGCTACACTTTCTGCCAAAGATGGAAATCGAGGTAAATGTTGATCTTTTTTTGTCATTGAGTCCATGATATTATCCATACTAACATTTTCAGAAGGGTAAAGTTCATCACAATCCTGTAGAGTATGTTTAGGAGATGATTTAATTGCTTATTTATATTTTTTTAGAGTACCTCGTCAAAAGCGGTCAAAGGACGTCCAGTTCCAGAAGAGAACCAGCGATCTAATATATAAACAGACCACCATACCATTCTACGAGTTTCTTTTTCTTGTTGAGAAATGTTCCATCCATCACTTGATCTATGCAATCCGATATCTTGACTCTAGAAATACAACCTGTCAACAAACGGTTTTTTTTTGTTTACAACTTTCTTATATTTGATTACCATTCGAACCGCCTAGTCAATCAAAATGTTAGCCTTTTTGTGATTTGATATATTTCAGTAAAGACTTACAATGCAGTTAAGCAACCAACCAGAGGTCCAGCTCTCAAGACCAACAGAATGGTTATGCCCAATGACGATGGCTTGGATTGATGACAAACAAGGCACGTATCTTCCCTGTATGAAAACAATTAACGTAGCAAAGAGTCGCTCAGACAAATTCTCTGGTAAATCCCAAGGCTTTCCTCCATCCAAACGATCTGAGTCGTCAAACTTTTTACAATTTTCAATATAGCGAACAGCTGCACCATACATGGCGTTCAGTAAAGGGCCTGCAGGGAAACTAGATTGTATACCACGATATTCCTGTAAAAAGGATACTTTGTTAACAACTGGAAGAAGAGGATGGATATAGGCAAAATAACTTTTGTAAGGCAAGTTAATAAAAGAGATATGTAAGATGTTTATTCAACTTACATTTTGAGCAGACGATCACTTAATTGCTTATCAATACCTGCAACTTTCCAGATCCACTCATTAATAGTTGTGATTGTCTCATCGGGTTTCATAAAACCCATTTCGATTAACTGTTTGATTTGGTCTGATTTTTTATCTTCAGACGATCTGATTCTTTTGATATGAAAGTAATCATTGTTCTCGTTGTGCTGAATTGCAATACCATACTTGGATAGATTTTCCTTGTCTAATAAGTTCATTTTTTCAAATATGCAAGATATGTTGCTCTTGCTAATAAATCGACCTTCAGCAGTGAGTTGAGAATTTCTAAGGCTTTCCATCATGGTGACTTCGTCAGATTTAGTAAGAGCATTACTGGTGTATGATATTCTGGGCTTTTTGGATGGCTGTTCTTGATTTTCGTCCTCGTCTTTAGATGGAGATTGACCCGACTCTGGTTTTATGCTATCTATAAGACCCTCGATTCTTTTCAATCTGTCCTCCAAGACATTGGTATACCTGTCAAAGTTTTATTTGAGCACGCAAGTAATAATTAAAGCCGGCGCAATTATGATATTTACCCTCTTGGTGGTCCACGTTTTTTGATCCTGCATAAGTGTTATTGAAATGAGTTCAGCAGGATGCTATTTGAATGATTTACCTTGTATTGTATGTACATCCTTTTTTATACGAGATACAGTTTTTACATGAAGTTGAGTTACTGATGGTAAAACATTTTATTTTTTTTCTTCTACACTCATCACTAAAAATGGAATGATTTATATGTTTGAAAAATTAGCACTACTACCGAAAAATCAGACCTTTTTTTTTTTGCTTCCTTACCAAGCTCTTACAATGCGACGACCTTCTGGTGCAGGATTAATCGGCGGGGGGTTTCCATAAGGAGCAATAGGCTGATATCTTATTTCTGGGGTTGGTCCTACAGCAGCAGACTGCCCTTTAAATATTGTCGGTTTCCCACTTCCTGACATTTTCGAAATGTTAAATGAGAGAATGTTCTAAAAGAGAAAGGAAAAGCTAATTCCGTTTACGAAAAACACGCCCCTAATTGTAAATAGGCGGGAATTCCGGTTAATGTATAACCGAATTTATCCTATTGGCTATACAAGGCACGATGACTGGAATAAGCGTGCTCTGGAAGCCAGTAAATGATCAAACATGATTAATAAGGAGACTGCGTTACATAAACTTTTTTTAACCTTTAAAAGGTTTTTTTTTATTTTATGAAATGACAAAAACGGGAGAGGTTATATTTATTTACAAATCGGCAACGTGAACAACTTGCTTACCAAAGTTAGTACCACGCAAGACACCAATCAAAGCTTCAGGAGTGTTTTCAATACCTTCAACAATGTCTTCACGGTACTTGATATCACCAGCCTTTACCCACTCAGTGACCTCCTTTCTGAAAGGTTCGGTCAATTCAGGGCTATCGCTGACAATGAAACCACGGATTTCGAGAGACTTGGCAATCACTTGGATAAGGTTATGGATAGGCTCAGGATGTTGAGTGTTATATTGAGAGATCATACCACAACAAACGATTCTGGCGAAAGTGTTGGCATGGTTAATAACAGCTTCGAGCATCTTACCACCAACATTTTCAAAGTAAATATCAATACCGTCGGGGCAATGGACACTGAGGGCTTCCTCGATATCAGTGGTCTTGTAGTTGAAAGCACCATCGAAACCGATCTCCTTCAAGTAGGCAACCTTTTCATCAGAACCAGCAGAACCGACAACTCTTAAGCCAAGCTTAGCACCGATTTGACCGACTAATTGACCAACAGCACCAGAGGCAGCAGAGACGTATAAGGTCTCACCCTTGACAGGCTTGCCGAACTTGATTAAACTGTAAAATAATGGAGTTTAAAAATCTTTTTTTTTTTTTTTCTCTCGTCGCATAATTTAATCTTACCCAACATAGGCGGTCATACCAGGCATACCGAGAACACCAATGTAGTTGCTGATGGGAAGACCAGAAGTCTTGATCTCGTTGCGAACTTCGAGGTGAGCGGCATAAGCCTCGGGGATAACAGCGTATTCAGAGAAAGAGCCAAAACCGTAGGCAAGATCGCCAACGGAGAACTTGGCATTGTTAGACTTGATAACTTCGGCAACAACATGGCCAGACATAGGTTGGTCAAGAGGGAAAGCAGGAGAGTAAGATTTAGCACTAGCATCTCTCATACGTCCACGCATGTAAGGATCGACAGACAAAACCAAGGTCTTTACAAGAATAGCACCTTGAGGAATTTCAGCTTCGAGGTCAATCTCTGACTTTTTAACAATCATGTGTTCACCAGCAACGGGGAAGGCGGTGGGAACTTTAGAAAAGATAACTTGAGTGTTGGCGACCATTGTTTAATAAAATGAAGAAGAAAAAAGATACTGAAAAAAATAATCCAGATCCACGAAGCTATTTATTATGAAAAAAAAAATTAAAGCCCGAAAGGATTGAAAGGTTTGTATTATTAATTGAATGTACCTACTATTTTTTTCCAAGAAGAATTATTCGTCAATTCTAGCTATAGTCGTCGATTTGGAAAAAAAACTTAATCATCACAGATGCTTCTAATGTTACACACACCCAAATTGAGCAGTCTGAGGTAAAAGCAAAATGTCCTTCCATTCTCAGCTCAAATGTCAAGTTTGCCCAATACCAAGCCTACGGAAAATAGGTTTAGGCAAATCCCAGCCTCATTCAAAGGCTGCGAAAAAAAAACCCTTCATGTTGTCCGGCTTAAACGAATTAACCGGACCTTTCTTGTTCCTCACTTTTTTGAACAGCCTTTTTCTTCTCTTTCTTCCTTTAACACACTCCAGAAAAAAAAACTCATGAAGAAAGCAGATCAGAACCGTGAGATTCGTTGGAACAGCAACCTTGTCATTGCCGATCCCAATAACAGCCAAACATCAGGAAATAAGCGATCCAGAATAACAAGAGCTTGTAGATATGACGCCTTCCTTCACAACCCGTCACCATACTGATTCCTCTCTTTTTTTTTTTTTTTCAATAGGCGATATCTGTCGTAGAAAAAAAATCAAGCAAGTGAGATTTTTAATAGTCAATGATAGACCAAGCTAACGTCTTTGTATAGATGTGATATCGGAAATTCACATCAATGTATGACATGTAAACAATACGACTGGGATTGCACTTTTAATGATGTAAGTGGCCATATTTTCTTTACGAATTCGGAACACTGATTCGATTTAACCAGACTACTAAAAAAAGAGGGCCACCAAAAGGGTAGGTTGCACAACCACACAAAAGCTCAGATTCTCATGGGTAAATGTTTATCTTTAGTTACATCGAAAGTCTCGAGACTAGATTGAAAAAAATGGAAGCCTTGCTGAAAACAATGCAAGATGTCAAAGTAGAGAAAGAACCATTAGCGAAAGTAGAGTTGCCCAAGTCTATAGAACATAACAAGGTTGTGCGATATTTAGGCAGTTCATCTGGGTATTACTTGGTGCGAGATATCTTATCAACAGAGAAAGAGGTGATTGAAGAAATGAAACATGTACCCAATGGAACAGAAAATGAAAATATCGGGCCTGTAAAGTTCAAAAAGATCAACGTAATGGATGATGATGTTATGTGTGTACGTGATAAAACATTGGCTGAACACGTAGATCAATTAGAAACGGATAAGCTGAATCTTGATAACAATTTCGCATCAAAATCACTATTAACAGATCTTATTACAAGGTAAATACGAATGATTTTCCCCCATTATGTAATAACACAAAAAAAAAATTAGGTTTTTTGAAATGGATCATGCCAGTTTACCCGTTGTTCAAAAAAATGTATTTATGGATGCTTATGAAGGCCGTACAAATCCGCCACCCGCAACTATTCTCATATATGCTATTTGTACTCATGTTTGTTTATTGTTACAAAAAGACGACCCAATTTTTATAAATGCTGGAAGCAATCGCACTGAGCTATTCACTACGCTTGCCGACTATACCACCAATCTTGTCCGAAAAGAGTATTTAACTCCACGACTCGCCACCATCCAAGCCCTTATATTACTGTGTGCATATCCTGATTGTGATAAATCCTTTTACAAGAATTGGTTAAGAGCTGGTATGGCCGTGAGAATGGTAAATGATCGTTTTAGGCCTTTTTTTTTTTTTTTTTTTTTTTTTGCTAATATAAATTTAGGCTCAGGAACTAGGCCTTCATAGGACATTGGAAAAATTACCTTTAACCGATGAAATGTTTGAATCGCGTAAACGATTATGGTACTGTACATATATCACTGATCGATGGTGCTGCGCTGTCATGGGTAGACCTTTAGCCATTTCGGATGCGGATTGTGATATTGAGTTACCTCACGTCAATGGTGGTGTCCATGGTACCGCAGATTACTCGGTATTTATCCACTTCATTAAACTTTCGAGTATACTTGGAGAAGTCCTTCGTCGAATTTATTCAGCAAAAGCTCAATCCCAAGGCTGTAAAAGTATATCTACTCATCATACTGTACAAAGCATCTATCGCATGCTAAATGATTGGCTTCAACAAGTGCCTGACCATCAGCGTATTACATCTGAAGAAGCAACACTAATTTACAAAAACAAAATCATGACAAACAAAGTTAGAGAAGCTGGACCTTTAATGACTTGTTATCATGTTGTCGTCATTCTTCTTTATAGAATCTTTCTAGTGTCTGATAAACTGGACGTGTTACCGGAGCTATATGATGAAGCAAATACACGTTGCACAGAGGCAGCCAAAAGTGTAATTGACATTGCCAGATTGCTCAATCCCTCCGAAGTTGTACATTTTGGCTGGAATTTCGCCGGTAAGTGTATACCTGTTTATGCTATGACATTTGAATTGATCTCATTGAAAAATGCATTAGGATATTCCGTGTTTCAAGCCAGTCTTATACACGTATACAATTGTACTAGTAGTAATCCTAAAGTAGCCAATTTAGCTCGTGAGTATGTAAAGATATCTATTGAAGAATGCATCAAACCAATGAGTCATGTCATGACAAACGCCCCACCAGCTATTCCTCTTTTACAAACCTTGATGGATCTTATCGGAACCGAGAAAAAGGATGCAAATGAAGAGTCTGCCAGCTCTAATTACAAATCAAATATTTCGTTGAACAGCGTGTTTCCAGCACCTATATCACAACCATCCCCAATGAGTGTTCACTCTATTATATCCGATTGGGGGAACAATGATTTACCCCGAGCCCAACAAGAATCATTTGTACCCAATAATGTGTCTTTGGCAGCGTGGCAGAGTTTATTTTCATCGGCGGCAACACCTTTTTTCGAGAATGAAACAGATTGGCAAGGTAAGTAAAATGCAAAACTTTCAGAGCTGCTTCTGACTTATAACACTTTAGCAACACTTGCATCATTGTTTGACGACGGTCAAAATAAACAAAATACCATGTTTATGCAGTAACCTTTTTACTGTATTTCAAATAAAGTTTTTACACTAAATTTCAAGTCAGTTCCTTTTTTTTTTTTTTTGTGAACCCGAAAAATGATCAACCTTCAGATAAATTAGAATGGTTTCCTTTTTTTTCATTTCTTTTTTCCTTTCTCCTTTATTGTTTTTTATTTATTTTTACTTTTATACATATATTTAGAAATGGATGACTACGGATACCCAAAAGGTGATAATGGAGAAGAAGAAGAGCAACACACTTCGTATTACTCTTCAACAAAGGTAACAACGCCAAGAAAACGCGTGTATATTGTATCTGACCCTTTCAAAAGACCTCTCATTATACTACCAGCTATTCCTCTAGCTCTTACGGTTATGGAAACCCAGAAGGCGATAGCAATGATCCACGTTTTTCTGAAGAGGATTATGATACCCCAAACCCAAATTATTCTCAACCTCCTCAATCCAAGCATAACCCAGGCCCCGATCCAGGTAAAAAGAGCGAAATGGCTTGGTCGTGTTACCAAAGGTATTAATATACCCTTTTCTTTTAGTGCAGTATGGTGGTTTGGTCTCTCACAGTGAAGAAGAGCCAGGAAACGAGTTTTTCTTACATGTTGATCCCACCGTTGAACACGAAGATACAGAGTTCGAACTCTCAAACTGTAAGTAACAGGTCAAAGAAACAAAAACAGCGCTGAAATGTATGGGATTTTTTAGGTCGCGGTAGAAAGAGAGCTTTACTGATCGGCATCAACTATACCGGTACTACAAATGAATTGAGTGGTATGACAACACTATAAAATACAAAAAAATGACGGTTAAAAGAATATTTTTTTTTTCTAAAGGCTGTCAGAATGATGTATCCAACATCAAGAAATTTATCATGAGCCAATATGACTTTAACGAGGTAAAGCGAGATAAAAAAAAAAAGTATGGAGAGTATCTCGTATTAATAAAGAGATCGTAGGACGACATGGTTGTTTTAACTGACGACCAAGAGGAGGAGAAGTTTAAGCCAACGCGTGCTAATATTTTAGCTGGCATGAAATGGCTTGTCAATAATGCTCAGCCCGATGATTCGTAGGTTCCTTATATAGCAATGGAATGGCAGAAGAGCTGACATCTTCTCGTAGGTTTTTCTTTCATTACAGTGGTCATGGCGGTAGAGTCAGCGATATTCACAATGATGAGGATGACTCCTTTGATGAGACTATTTATCCTTTGGATTTCGATCAATTCGATGGCGAATCTGGACAAATTACAGATGATGTAATACTCTGAAAATTTAGTGTCAAATATAGACTACTGATTACTTTCTTTTGTAGGTGATGCATGAACTTTTGGTTAGACCTTTGCCTGCAAAGTGTCGTTTGACTGCTATTTTTGATAGTTGTCATTCAGGAACTGTGTTAGATTTACCTTATGTTTACTCTACTAAGGGTGAGCTCAAGGAACAAAATTTATTCAAGAACGCTGGTCAAGGTATTTTTTCTGCTGGTATTGCTTACGCCAAGGGAGACAAGGACGGAGCCTTGTCCTCAATCATGTCTCTTGGTAAACAATTACTTGAGTCACGTACTATCACAGATCAAGTACGTAGAAAGAATACTTCTCAAGCAGATGTCATCATGTTTTCGGGTTGTAAAGACGATCAGACTTCCGCTGATGCTCAAGAAGCCGGTAAGGCTACCGGTGCTATGAGTTTTGCCTTTATTAGTAAGTGACACATGAATACACCTTCAACTTGTAAACTTATAATTTTATAGGCGCACTTCGAGAAAACCCAAATCAATCCTATCAAGAATTGCTGAATAGTGTTCGTGATATTTTACGTGATAAATATTTACAAAGGCCTCAGTTGAGTTCATCTCATCCCATTGATGTCAATCTCCAATTCAAATGTTAAATATAAAAAAATAAAAAGTATATATTGTCTAGTTTATTTGGGTGACTTGCAACAGCTCTTTTTTGTTGAAATGTCATGGTCTTTATCCGAATCCGTCATTGTCCAACCAGGACCACAGGTACAGAAGGTGGTTGTTAAATCCGTCACTTCTTCTGAAATACGATTTACTTCCTGTTTCATAATCGCAGTCATTTCATCTCTCTTTCTATACTTATCAAGTTGATCTTGGATTTCCCTCGGCAGTGAAGTGTATAACATGCGTGGCGATCCAAGTACGAATAGCGTGGCAAATGCTGCATTATAATCTATCGGGGTATAAGATTGGTTTTCACGATCTGGATAAAGTGCATCCATCACAACAGGGTACAGTGGCGATTTAGTTGTATCATATAATAGTTCGTTAATGTATTTCTCGGCCTTATCTGGTGTGGATGCGTTGAATGAAGCAAGTGATTGATTAGCAAGAATCGATGTGTATTCCTTTGGAACATTACGAAGCACTAATTGTACGACATGCTCTAATGTCCTAGGCTTCTCTAACCACAAGTTCTCAGGGATTCTCTGACAGAATGATTTTGCAAGTGTAGACCAGTTGAGTTTAGCCTCTGCTGGTTTTGTTTCTTGTTTAATTATAGCCGTCTTTGGTGTATCGAATATATCTGCTTTGACTGTTGTACATTTATCAGCCTTCACTGTACAAAGTGTCATGGGTGGATGTTCGGCATCATAGCTTAAAACGAAATATCCTCGTGGACGACCTGTTTCAGCATCAATTGGATACATTGATTCAAATAGGGTTTCGATAGGACACCAATAACTAGGATACTTGTAACGAGCCGTATCTAAAATGAGAACCTTTCCATCTTGTGCATTGTACGCACCAATTGGAGAGAAATGACCATCACCAGTTTGTCCCAACACTTTACGAGAAAACGAGATGACCATGAATTTGTCTGAGGTGGACGTAATCATTTCCACATCCTTTTTGAACTCTTCAAAAGTGAAATCGTGCGCTCTCTTGACTTGAACATCGCAATGACATTTAGCCAAACAAGCAAAATTGTCAAATGTGATACCATTCTTCTTCATATCCTCTTTAGTGGAACAACACTGTAAAAATTCATCTACAAATAACAATTAGTTTGATTTGCTTTTGTTTCTGCTTATTTATGATAAATACCCGAAAACCATCGCCAATTTCCTTTCCATCTTCGTTTAGGATCTACTTCTAACGCATTCAACACCATGGCCACTATTTACAAAAAAAAAAAAAAAAAAAAAAAAAAAAAAAAGAAAGGCATTAGCTTTTGAATCAGCCCACTGATAGTATGACTTACACGAGCTTGGTCCACAGTAAGCTGGTTCAGATTGAGTAGTAAAATTACCAGTGAGAGGGAAGAATCCTTCAGCTTGTCCATCGTCCATTGCCTCTCTAAACAATTTTTTACCTTCGGGAGAAGCAAATCTTACTAGCGAGGAAGGCAATTCTCGTTGATAAAAAGTGTTTTTGAGGTCGTCGGTTGGAGCATTGGGTACAGAGACACCCAGTAAATCTTGAAAAGCAGCTGTGACAGAAGCAGCAGGAGTAGGTGGCTCGAATTTGTTGGACATGGTCTCGGTTTGAGTGGCGATGCTGCGGCCGATAGCCTTCCGAGCTAATGCGTTCGGGCGAAATATTTTGGAGGTAGGTGCTAATTCTACTGAACGTGGTATTTTGAAATGGGTGCGATAGCGCAACCATTGTGTGGCATTGACTTTTAACATGTTTTTAAATCTTTTGGGATAGAAGAGTCTTGATTGTAGTTGGAAGAAAAAAAAAAAAAGAAAAAGGTGCAAAAAAAAAGGGTCAGGCAAAATATTCACCTTTTAACTCCGGTCCCTGGCACTGGGCACATTTTGCTCAAATGCCTCTCCAATGAACATCGACCAAAAAAAGCCCTGCATAACCGAGCGAAAACAGCTACACAGACGAGACTAAAGCGAACTTCTCCAATCAAAAACCAGAAATTGTAGACAAATATGGTAAATGGTGCGCAAATTAATATTATGCACTGATCGCCATTATAACATCGGTCAACAGATTTCGGAGGCTTTGTCCATCAAAGCTATACTACGTAAACTCACTTTGTAATCCCAGCTCGTAGAGATTAACGGATGCAACTAGTAGTAGTACACTATTTTCATTTTTTTTTTTTTTTTTTTTTTTTTTTACATCTAGAATGTTTGCACTTGTAGGTTTATTTGTTTCTCATATGTATTACACTTTACGACGCAACGAATGAAAAGGAACTTTTCATTTATTGAGCAGCTTTGACATTGAAAGTATTAGGGTTCCAATCTCGTTTTCAAAAGAAACGGAGTACTATTTTATTTTTTCCCGAAGGGCTTTTTCAAATGATGGTTTCCTATCGTTATTTTGGTGATATTTCGGAATGTGTCTACAGTCATCTCAACTTGGCTTTTATAAAAGAGAAGTTAATAACTTCTCGGATGTTTGGCTATCAATTTAACCCAAGGAAGTTCATTATATGTCTTTAGCCCTGTAAACAACAGGTGTTTATAGACTTAATGAAACTGGGTCTGGTGATGGATAATTTTTAAAATCGTTTTTGCTTTCATATCCGTTTGAAGTAATCATCTTTCACTTTCGTCGTAGTAACCACTCTTCCGACTTTAATATTAGGTACACCGCTACATACATCTTTATGTTAAAAGTCCATCACGACAATCAGTTTTTATTTAAATATTTAATATTTTGAATGTTATACTTGGAGTTTCCCTCTGATCTATATATCTTTTTTATTTGAGAGTAGCAACTAAGATAATCTGCCGTGTATTTTGTCTCAAAGTTCTTCAATCCTAATTGTTGCCAATTTGCCTGTCTATTATAGGCACTGCACACAATGTTTATAAACTTGCAAGTGCAAATAATGCACCTGATGTTTCTTTTTCAACCATCTTTACCATAACAGAATCTTGTGCTCGATTCTCTTTTTGTTTTCAATATATTACTTTTATTTACTTGATGTTGTGTTGTGAGCCAATATTCATCTGGTATCGTAGTGTCCAAACACTACAAACAACTAATAACACATTGAACACCGATTATTTATCCCTAATAAAGGCTACCTTACAGCTTTCATTGAGATACTCTTCATCGTCCACTAAATTCACCCAGTTTTAATATATTCTCCTTGGTCTCAGCATTTATCCTTGATTTAAAGCCAAATATAATAAAGAAACATTTTATACCACTGTTTAGTAGCATATTTTTTATAGACTTCTGTGAAGTGCTATTATCTATGGTATTAGTTCGCATTTTTTAACCTTATCTTATGTTCTTACGTTAAAATGCCACCTGACGGGTATCTCTTATTCTGCACCCATATGTTATATGGAGGTATATCCAAAAACACATTTGTGACTAGATTTCACATTTATTTTCACTACTTTGATAAAGTATAGAGACCACGTCTCCCTATATCAAAAAATATATACATGTGGAGGTATTTTATCAGTACATGTAATGTTATTTTTGACTCTTCTATTTAGCGATTTTTTTCATTTTGATTTTGAAGAAAAATTACAAACCCTAAATAGCTAGATGTATCATTATTGGTATAAGGGGTGAAACAGACCAATAGGAACGTCGGATGACGTTGAGTGGGTTTCTCTCTTTTACATAAATAAACATATCTTAGCACAAAAACCTATTTTTTATCTTCTTGCTCCGTCTTTATACCTAATAGAAAAAAAAAACCTTATATATCACTATGGGTATACAAAGACAAGACAATGGTGAAGACGAAACTGCCAGTCTATCTTCCTCTCAGTCATTACTTAGCCATAGACATCACAACAGTTACCAAACTGTAGATCCCTCGTACGAATGGAATGTCGAAATAGATGTTAAAGGACAAGTTGACACTGGAGACTCTGTTGATGATAAATTTTCGTTCAATAAATTAATGCAATATACCGGCCCTGGTATGGAAGCAAAAATAAGTGTATGTGATAAGATTAACTTGACGATTTTCTCTGTTTAGGTTGGTTAATGTAAGTCTTGTGGTTTTCACCTGCATATTACACAAACTTGGTAATAACAATTTTTTTTTGGACACACATAGGGCGATCGCTTACTTGGATCCAGGTAACCTCGAGTCCGATCTGCAATCCGGAGCTGTTGCGGGTTGTAAACTACTATGGTTACTGTTCTGGTCTCACGCTGCAGGTAAAATAACAAAAAAGACAGCTTCATCAAACCTCATGTATTGATTAAAGTATAGGCTTGGCCATGCAAATCCTTTCGGCTCGATTGGGTGTAGTCACTCAAAATCATCTTGCCCAACTGATCAGAAAAAATTATAGCAGATCCTCGTCAACTGCGATTTGGTTATTTACCCAATTGGCCATCATTGGCTCTGATATTCAAGAGATTATTGGTACAGCCATTGCCATCAAGATTATCTTTGGCATAAGGCTATGGGTAGGTGTTTTAATTACTGCGTCAGACACTTTTTTATTCATGTGGCTCCAACAATACGGCGTTCGGAAAATCGAGGTATTTTTCATGACCTTGATCGGTGTTATGATTGGTTGCTTTTGGATTGAAATGTTCGTTTCTAAGCCGAACATCGAAATGATTTTGAAGGGTATCTTGATACCCCAAATACCAAAGGAAGCTAAAGTCCAGGCGGTTGGTATGGTAGGTGCTGTGATCATGCCCCATAACATGTTCTTACACAGGTAGATATGCTTTTGGTACAGTATAATTACTTGTTATATTGACCCCTTTTTTCAATACAAGTGCCCTGGTAATGTCCCGTAACATCGGAACAACGCCAACCGATAAGAAAAAGAAGGAGGCAAATTATTATTTCGCAATCGAGTCTGCTTTGGCTTTGTTTATATCCTACTTGATCAATTTAGCAATTGTTGTTGTATTTGCTCAGGTCTTTTACAAGCCTGGCCAGACGCTTATGGAGCTGCCTGGATTATATGATGCATCTGAAGTGCTTTCAAAAACTCTGGGAAGAAATGCCAAATATTTTTGGGCTTTGGGCTTATTAGCAGCGGGGCAATCATCAACAATGACAGGAACAATGGCCGGTCAATATGTAAGTAGACTTTTCAATGGTTTTTAATCGATGCTGACTCGAATCTATAGGTTGTGGAAGGGTTTTTGGGAGCTATATTTAAAAAACAATGGCACCGTATCGCATTAACTCGGTCCATTGCACTTATTCCAAGTATGTTGGTGGCTGTTTTGGCAGTGGATCATTTTGATACCATGGGTGAGTTCTTAAACGTTTTACAGAGGTATGATTTTCATGTTCAATTTTAAGCTATTGATATATTGCTAACATCTTTTTTTGTGTAGTTTGTGTCTCCCCACAGCCATCATACCTATTTTAAAGCTAACAGCATCGACCGAAATTATGACCAAAGCCTTTAAAAACTCACGAGCTACCAACTTTGTCTGTTGGATGATCTCTTTCATAGTGATTGGGTTTAACGTGCATTTATTCTTCAATTACCTTCAAGAGTTACATTGGCCATTATATGCTGTAGTATTTAGTGTTATTTATTTCTCATTTGTGCTTTATTTAATATGGACCCCTCTTGAGATTTCTGAAACAAAAGAATCTGGATTGGGTTCTGAAGAACAGCCAAACATTATATAGAATATATCATCATATAGCCTACTCATTCTTGCACATATTTATTCTCACATATATATTCAATTGGCCACTACAAATAAAATTTTCTCTCGCAAGATGTGGTTTATTTGACAAAGAAATGCAGTTATGGTCTAAACATACTCATTTTTATAATTTTCAAGTGCTTTAGCAAGTGTCTCTTTACCATGGGGCACGACTGTTTTTTCGTAAGACTCATTGGCTAGTCGGGATGCTTCGTCATTCATAGAGTCTTTAAAACAATTTTTACATTGAAAGATAATCGTAAGTATCAGATTCATGTATTATTATAACGTATATTACCTGGTAGTATGGGGTTGGCACTGAATTTGGAACCATTGGGTAAAACCATCAAAACTTCAGCTAAAAATAATTTGTTAGATGCAATTGGAGGTCACCATTTTTATCAAAATTACCATTTTTTGTCTGGTCAGTTACAAACATGATATTTCCTTCGACAACATATTCTATTGGTACACGAGGAGTGCATTTGCATATTTCATAATAAGGATTCCCAACTATGGAAGTGAGCAGGTCGGTTTCTAAACAGAGTTATTTAGTATGCTTTTCTTTTCAAAGGGTGTTTGCCAATTTATTATTACCCACAAAACCTGGACAGACTAAAAGATAATACATTAATCAGTGACATTCAGCTATGTTGTTTATATAAATTATAACAACTAACCTGCGTTTATACGGACGTTGCAAATTTCTGGTAGATACTTGCACGATCTTACGAATCCAACAACAGCATGTTTTGTTGCATTATAAGCATTAAAGTACCTATCACGTATGTCAAAATGAGTTATTACATACTATCAATCGCTTCATATATCACTAACGGAATACAATATAAACCAGCTAAAGATGCGGTACAAACGATAGACCCACCACCACGCTTCGCCATATGTAACAGAGCTACCTTTGCTCCTGTTGAATTTTTTAGTACCGTAAAACACCAAGTTTGAATTATATGTCAAATATACCCTTAATAACACCAGTAGCATTGACATTAAATATTCTTTCTTCCAACTCATCTAATTGGAACTTTTAGGCTATATACCCTTTTTTTATATAATAGTGCATGCTTACCATCTAAGGGAGAAAATAAAGTGTCGGAATTATTGACTATACCTGCATTCAAGATAGCAATCTAAAAAAAAAATATTAATGTCTGCTAATACTTTTTAATAAACGCATGCCTTTCCTCTCACTTACATCAACACCACCAAATTCACTCTCAGCATGTTGAAATAATGCCTTATTATCAACGTACTTTGTGACATCTGTACGAATAAATGTTGCTACTTTGGAGCCAGCACTAGATAGAAGTTTTAGCATTGGTTATGTAGCTACTACTTGTGTTACAAACATAATATTAAACTCATCAACTGTTTTTTGTCCTTCTTTTTCCAAAATGTCACCAATAACTACTTTGGCGCCTCCTTTAATTAAACGGTCTGCAACAGCTTTACCAATTCCACGACTTCCTCCTGTGATGACAGCTACTTTTCCATCAAAATTGGCTACAGCGGCGGATTCTTTAGTCATGTATAAAAAAAACAGAGATTTTTGGAGTTGTAAAAATATAAATCTTTTGCTATTCTTTTATATCAACTTTTGATTGTGGTAAGTCATTTGATCAATAGTATTTAAGGTCTGCATACTTTTACGGCATAATAAAGAAAGGCATTAGAGTGGCAATGATATAGTGTACTTGGACTAAATTTTAATTATTTTACTTCAAGCGATAAAGTTTCTACAAATTCAGTATTATAAATCACTCTAGTCTTTCTTAGGCACACAAAATAGGCGGTTTATTAACTCGGAAGATGAAGAATAGATCTTCTTATGTCTCGCCTCAGATGTTCTATTTGTTTGCTTTACCAGTGACGTACAGCATGCATGCTTTTATCTTTATAAACAAGGCATGTTGATCATGACTAATGAAATTCCATATTCGTTAATGGGCCAGATACCGAGCATTTATTGATATCATCAGAGTATTTTGTGTTTTGAGATGATGCAAATCCTGATTCATATAAAATACCAAAATGCAAAACAAAAAGTACATTTAAAGCACTAGGCAATATATACATTTTTCAAGCCAGCTTCTATGTAGTAAATATATCGCATAAACAATAACCACTTAATATAAGGTCTTTTGAAAAATTGAAAACTACTAGTTACATAACAAACAAATGGGTACCATCTTATTTAATATCTGTCATAATGCTTTTTTTAGAATGCAGTGTATGAACGTGATAAAAGAGCGACTAATATTCTGGCAAACCCCACCCTGATCTTGGCCGCTTTTCTAGTTTTAAAAAGGCTTTACCTGATGAATCTAAAGAACAAACTACTTACTATTACACACCGCAATTCCTGTAATCTAAAGGGAAACACAAGAGCCAAACAGCTGTTATTTTAAATATATATACCTTGCTAGCTACCGCAGTTGAATGTCCCGTCCTAAAACCACTCTAGTACTCCTCAGAGATATCGTAAACAGCAGCGGTAAAGCCTAAATCTTAAAATGCTTTATTCGTAACTAGTATAGTCATATAAACTGAAACATTTAATTGTGGACACAGAGTACAATAAAGGCAAATGCTCAAATTAACGATCAGGCAAAGATTGAATTATATTGCATATAGTGTAGAAATGTTGTTTATATATACCGATGTGTGTCAATTGTGTATAATAGGGGTGTATATTTATTAAGTAAGTATGAGGATATGAAAGCTTCCTAGGCTATTAAATGATTAGAAAAGTTAAAACCAACTAACATGATGTGAGTATAGTACAAACGATACGACTATTTTTCTTCAGCAGTATCGAGGGATCCTCTGTGATTTTTACGGCCAGAGATAAACCAGAAAATTAACGAAAAGGCTATTACAGCAGTAAGCATGACAGATGCCCAATTCATGGTTTCGGGTGATACAGGTGATACAGAAGGAACACAGAGAATCACACTGAAAAAGCAGATCCAGACAACAGAGATAATATTGAGAGGAATACTAAATTTACCAAGGTTAAAGGGTCCCTTAGGCATATCGTTTCTAACCCAGATAAGTCTACACAAAAATGGTATACCATACGACACGTTAATTGCAATAACAGCCGTACTCATAATGGCTTCCCAGTAGATATAAGATCCAAATGTCTAAATTTACGATAATATGTTAACAATCGAGTCTACGATCTCTCTATGTGCGTGTGTAGTTAGAGAAACTTACAGGTAAGATGACCAAGATACTAATAATTAATTGAGCGATCAAAGCTCTTTGAGGAACATGGTCCTTTTCAGATAACTTTGCAAAGTATTTAGAGTAAGGAAGGCATCCATCACGAGCCAAGGCAAACGCAAAATGACCTGTTGCCAACATGGAGTTACACAGAGATCCAAGCTGTGCAAGTAATAGGATGACCAAAAAGAAGGCAGTTAATCGAGGACTGTTTGTGGCACGAAGAAAGAAAGTGGAGATAGCCATGTCAGAATCAATAAGTTCTTGAACATCTTGAATAGAAAACAATGTAACAAGAATAATAACGAACCCTTGAACAACAGCAAATAAGATGCAAATAATAATACCACGAGGTGCTGTTACATCTGCTCTTTTAGCACCCTAAATTCAACTTGTTAATATTTACAGAAATCCCCTTCAAAATGCCTCTCCTACCTCAACAATTTGTGCACCGGTTTCATAACCAATAAGAGACCAACCGGCTTGAAGCTAAAAAAATACCTCGCATTAGAAATAGAGTATTAATCATAATAAAAAAATGATTTAGTTACCATGCCAATAAAAAACACCATGCCTAAATTTTCATAGCCTGTTTCATTAGTGAACTCTGTGAAAACCCACTTTGCAGTGTTATGTGTAGGTGCCATAGCAGGCACAGTACAAATAATAATAATGGTACCAATAGCAACCCAAAAAACTATTATGTAATGATGTCCTAATTAGTTTAGGATTCTCAACAAAAAAAAATTAAGCCAACTTGCCTAAAAACTTATTCATATTTCCGTTTGATCGTGTGCCCAAGAAATTAAATGCGGTCGCTGCAATAAAAATTCCAATATATAATCCAACACTAGCACCTGTTGAAGAGATTTGGGTAACATTAAGGGTATTTGCCGTATAAAAAATGAAATCCGCCGCACTGTACGCCAAAGTGATATTAGCAGTAATTAAACCGGTAAGGTAAATATAACCATTAATATAGGACATGACTATCATAAAAACAATTGGTTATCAATTTCTATACAATTAATAGGCAATTGCTTTTATAGTATCTTACAAGGACCCCATTTTTTGTTACTCAGTAACAATGACCAACTGAAGACACCACCTTCTAAAGGATAGACCGAAATTATTTCTGCCATACTAAGAGCAATACAACATACAAAAGGAGATACAACAATCCAACCCCAGAAGAGCGAGCTTGGACCACCAGCACTGATACTGGGGCCAAACCCTACCAACCAATTGGGAAGAACACCCATTGTAGTAAAAGCAAAACCTGCTTGGACGAAAAGACTGGTTTCACGCTTAAACTCTTGTTTATATCCCAGGTCGTGTAATTTTTGAGCGTCATAATCCAAGTTATTAGACTCCACATGCTTAATATCTAATTTTTCAGATGCCTATAAATATTAAACGGTTAGCAACCGATACAAGATTTTAAAGCAGTAACGCTTATTACTATGCTCGTTTTGTTTTCAGTCATTACGATTGTTTAGTTGGGTAAATTAAAAAGGAAAAAAGCTTCCTTTTATAGCGAATATTTTTATCTCTCACAGCTAATTCTTTTTTTTTTTTTTTTTCATTTTGATATATGATAAGAGGTATCTTAAAAATCGATTGCTTTGTTGTAGTATAATTACCAAATATGGCTGAAAAATTACTTGAAAAGGAGAATGGTGCGACTTTAGATGACAAACATTATTTCCCAATCAGTCGGACGTGAGCTAACAAAAACCCAAGCTTTTTATACATAATATATTTTATCAGATATCTACTTTTCAGATAGCCACAATCATTTAACACCACCCCCCAACAACAATTTAGTCTGCTATCCTAAAAGGCTTTGCAAGCTGCAAGAATAACGTTAACATAAGAAGTATACAAGATATCAAGGTGTATAGTGATTAATTTTTTTGGTAAATTGGCTTCTGATTAATAGAACCGATTTGTACAATTTGGAATATACCCATTTTAGTAAAAAAAAAACTATCCGAGATCTCACTACAACATAAGCTTGGGGGATTTATTGACGAATTGCATATCTTACACAATATATGAAGCGAGCCCAGACTTTAGATTTTCATCGCGGAATTTATTTAAGATAACACCCGGATTTTCCATTAAAATCTCTTGTCGTTGCAAAGGGAAGGAAAAAAGGGATATTTAGATCTGATGATCTCACCTGTCACAAACTCAATCTGTATTTTTCGACTCTTCGAAATGTAGAAAAGTTATACATGTGAGGTCTGAGTGATCCAAAAAAAATAGTCAGAATGCTTGTTTATTAACTTTAAACAGAGTATGATGAGGATGGTTATTAAAATCAAAGTTTTTTTTTGTACATGAGAAAAGATTATATGTTGCAAATTTACGTGCTATTAGTTAGAGTCAAACTCATTATCAATAATATTCGTCATACAAGCCAATTAAAAAGCACAGCCTATTTCCCGAGATTATATACTTTTGTTGATACATCTATATAGCCTTTGGGTTCGGGCAGTACAGAGTCCTTATCTTCTTTTCTTCTCTAACCAACGAAATTGTCTTATTATTTATGTTTAATCCGTCTTGACAGTTTCATTAAAAACTAAAGGGAATGAAATCGAGTCGGTCTCTCTCTTTTTTAATGAATTCACTATCTCCAAGAGGCATATATCTAGCATAAAAATGTGGAAAATCGTTCATTCTGATTGGCAGGAACTCTGAAGGATTTTAACATGCCAATAACATATGAAAGATGCCGTGTATAATAACTTATTACTTGTAGTTATATGCTCCCAAAGAACGTCAATACCAGTACACATTTTTGGTATCAATACTTCTTTATTTTAAAGCAAACGCATAAACTGTATAACGGAAAGAATATGATCTAATACTGACATACTGTTTACTCGCTCACTTGAGATATTTCAATATTCTATATAGCTGCATCATGACTTCAATAAGACTGTGCTCGATTTTTTTTTTTTTTTTTTTTTGCATGGATGTATTTGAACAATACGAAAAGCGGCAAAAAAAAAAAATTACTATGTGCTACTAAAGATCGATTTTCTTATGACGTGAATAAGTGTAACCCTCTTGTTATCACAATCAAATTGATAAACAAAGAAAGGCTCTTGTACTTATTGAACAACTGTTGTTACAGGTTTTGTAGATGTCAGAGTATCTTGGAGGGATACCTTACTAATTATAATGCCAAGTAATTATGGTATCCTTTTCGTCGTAAAGGAAAACTTAAAGTGTCAGTGTGTTACCTGTGATAAACTACATTGTTATCTTTAGTAACAAGAGAGTTTGATAGGATGAAGGTTAATCATTCCCTAAAAAAAAGATAGAATCCAGCATCTTTATATGTTCAGGAAAGATATCTTGAAACAATGTGTATATTGAAAGAAACAACCAAGCTGGGGAAAAGTTTGACAAGCTTCAAGGGAATAATTTTCTCATTGGAAATCAAGGCACTAAAAAGCGCTGTTTAGAACATAATTGGTTCTCCCCCTTCAAGTGGGAAAAAAGTCTTTTATCTCGGTGTCACTAAAAAATTGGCAATCATAGGAAAACTATGCTACTCAGGGAAAACCTCTCTCTTTTCTCTCCACGACCCTTATATAGTTGTTTATTCTACTGACATTGGACACTATTTGTAAGCTGCCGTAGCACAACCACTGTTTTTACATTTCAATTAAGGAAATTATCTTGATGTAATAAGGACCATGTGATAGATTTTTCCTTGAAACAGTAAAACCTACTACCCGCCCTAAAGCGCTTATCATGTTTTACGATACATTTAATATAGGTGATAGTCTTCTCGTACTTGGGGTGAGCCTCTCTGAAGGTATAAATACTGGACCTATTTCTGGGCTCTTTTTTTTTCGCTTTTTTTTTCGCTTTTTTTTCGTCAACTTTGTTTCAAAGCATTTTGATACATTACTTTTTTAAAATATTCATGACAGACACAAATGTACGTAGAAACAAAAATCCTGCTCTTCATGGTTGTGTAATGCAAATTACCCAAAATGAAAATTAAAACGCAGTATAAAAAAAAGGGGGCGTAATGCATGATTGATTTTTTGACTGACACATTTGGCTTAGATTACCCAACCATCTAAAGAAAAGGTTGATATTCAACATGTCGAATCAAATAATTTAGATGTAGATGAACAAAGGTTACAAGATTTAGGATATAAACAAGAGTTTAAGCGAGAGATTAGTTTATTTGTTCAAGCTGGTTTTGGATTTTCTACTATGGCTGTATTACCAAGTTGGATGGTTGGTTTCGGCTCAAGTATTAACGCTGGTGGTCCAAGCTCACTTTTCTGGGGTTGGCTCGTTGTTTCTCCATTTGTCATGTGTATTGCTTTATCAATGGTAAGCTTGCACAAACCGCGCCATTACTTTTTTCGCTAACTTTTTTTTTCTCCAGGCAGAAGTCATCTCTGCGTTTCCTCTAGCGGGCGGTGTATACAGTTGGTCTTATCTCTTGGCCAATAAAAAATGGGGTCCATGTAAGCGCATTAAAACTTAGGTTGAAAATCCACTAACATTTTTCTTAGTCATGTCATATATTAACGGTTACGCGTATCTTGTTGGTTTAACAGCGGTTGTGATTACGTTAGCTTGGACTTCAGCGACTTTTATCTTTCAAATTGCAAACACGCTTAATATCACACAGATTACCTCCCAAGGAGCCAATGTGGGTCTATATATCGGTCTCATCATTGGTGCAACACTGTATAATTTATTGGGTCTTAAATATAGCGCCTATTTGAACAAATTTATGGGTAAATACAAAACAAATGTACATCTTGTTTGAGAAACTTAATTTGTTATGTTTAGTTGGCTGGGTTCTTCTTGGTACGCTTATTATTATCATTGCTGTACCTGTTATGGCACCCACACATAATTCTGCCACATGGGTTTTCACTGAATTCACAAATAATACCGGGTATTCAAACAAAGGACTTGTGTTTTTTGTTGGCATGGTAAGTAATGATCTATAGTGATTATCATAGGGTCAAAGTCTATAGAAAATTAACATGTATAAATTTAGTTACAAAGTGGTTGGGCATTGGTCGGTTATGAAACTGGTGCACAAATTGTCGAGGTAAAGTTTTTAACTGTTTTCAATTATATATGAAAAAGGAAAAATTAAAACCATAGTAAAACCATAGGGAACAAAAAACGCTGCAGTCACTGCTCCTCGTGGTATTATTATTTGTGTTGTTGGTGCCATTATGCAAGGCTTTGGTCTTATCATTTCGACATTATTCTCGATTCAAGATGTTGACGAGCTTTTGGCATCTGATATGCCGGTTGCTACATTTTTCCTACGAGCAACCAAGAGTCCTGCAGTGACAGCTTTCTTCTTAGTTATTTTGTTAGTTACTCAAATTGGATCCTTGTGTAATTCTATTTTGGCTACAGCTCATTTCGCTTGGTCCATGTCTCGTGATGGATGTCTTCCTTTCAGTGGGTTCCTCTATAAATTACGCGGTGATAATCATATTGCCGCCAACAGTTTGTTTGCACAAATGGTTGTTTGTATCATTATTATTTTACCCGTAAGTAACAATTTTAAATTAGATGTTTATATACTGACAGGATTCGATATGTAGTCATTTGCATCTGCCGTGTACTGGCAAGCTATTATGAGTGCGGCAGTGATTTCTATCAATGTTTCGTATGCGCTTCCATTATTATGTCGAGTGATCTGGTCTCGACATACTATGCCTAAGGGACCATTCAGTTTAGGTAAATGGGGTATTCCATTGAACATAATCAGTATTGTTTGGGCCTGTTTCTTTGGTGTTGTTCTTTGTATTCCATCCGTCTCACCTGTAGCACCAGAGACAATGAACTGGGCGTCGCTTATGATTGGTGGGGTTATGATTTTTTCTATCTTGTTTTGGTTTATTTCAGGTCGTCGTAAGTTTGCTGGACATATTCAGACGACTGATGATGAAGTGACAAAAGAGTAAAATAAACTCTCCATTTGTATTATACATAAAAATTAAGTTATTTTTTACTACATTTGATTTATTTATGAAGTAACTCGTTAAGAATTGAATGGATTTCATTGTAGAAGCGCTCTAGATGATTGTTTCTGAGTATTCTATATACATATTTAAACTAAGGATAAAACAATTACGTCTGAAAAGCAAGTTGTATGTATTCCGTGAATTGAAACACAGTTCTTTTTTGATAACATAGTAAAAGTGGGGAAAAAGATAAACAATAGAGGAGGAGGGAGCCGTAAAAAGTTTATTTTTACGAGACAAGGCGAGGGGAAACTTCCCGAGTTTAAAAAGGGCTTAATTCGGACTTGGGGGTCTTGGGGTATTTTTTCTTCCTTCTTTTCTTGCTAGAAAAATAAAAATAGAAAAATGAATAATCATAGATACGAACAAGTAAGCTAAAAGAATATACAAAGGTTAGATACAAAGGCATTTATTTTTCCGGCCGAGAAATAGGTTCCAGTTGATAATGCACGACCAGCGTCCATCCATAGATCTGATTTAGAAGACACTTTTGATCTTGACCAAGAAGAACTAGACCATCAGACAGAATCTCACCAGTTGATTCAAAGACCAACTTCACCACATCAAGCAATACCCATTCCGCATTCCAACGACGGTGTATTTTCAAACATGGCAGCAAAGCCCGAATCAGACTTGTTAAAGCCGGAAGAAGTACCACCTGTAAGTCATTTCTGTGTTTGTGTGCATGTGCATGTGTAACCGTGGACTGATTTTTCAACCCTATAGACATACGAAGAAGCTTCGGCTGATGCAACTCCGCCTTATTGGCAGACAACCATTATTGCACCAACAGGTATGGGTGATGCAATTCTGGTTGAAGGATTACCGGTTGGAAACATTTTTAGCTTCTTTTGGAACATGATGGGTAATTAGAGCCTATTTATTTACTATAGAAACATGGTTGACTTGACAGCGATTCTTTTTTTGTAGTCAGTGCAAGTTTTCAACTTGTAGGGTTCATGTTGACATATCTATTACACACCACACACGCAGCAAAGGTAAATAAGATGCATTTACCCAATGGGAAGATGATATGCGTAAACTAAACCCATGTGTCTTTATAGGATGGTGCTAGAGCAGGACTAGGCATTTCTTTAATACAGTATGGATTCTATGTTCGTAGCAGTAAGTTGGAAATATTGTTTCATAAGTGCCTTATTAACGCTGGTAGAAACTTATAGGAGGAACGTTAGATGAAGATTTTGATTATGATGGTGAGGGACATGAGACAGGACAAGATGCTACACAAGCAGAAATCTTTGCCTATCTCATGATGTTTGTCGGTTGGTTTATCATACTCAAAGCGTTTTCTGATTTCAATAAGGCTCGAAAAATGGAACAAATTATTACATCAGAACCTGACGTTGATGCCATTGTTTAATCCATTTTCTCCCCTTCCTCTTGAATCCAATCCTTGTACAAACTACACATATAAACCTATATATCTCTCTGCACTACACACACATATCCTGCTATATAAATAAAACAACTTTTTTTTTAAAGGGGGAAAAGCGGTTATATATTGTACAATAAGAAAAAATGAGGGGTTTGTATATGAGAGAGGCCTGGTTAATTACTTTCTGGCACTGTTTCTGGCTTCCTTTTCAAGGTTTTCCTTGAAGGCCTTCATGAAATCGCTAACAGGCTTAGCACCTATGATATATATGTTTAATCATCATTTCTACAGCCTTCTTTCTTTTTAAATGAATTTTACCTTTATCAGTGATATTAGAGACGTGGTGGTGGGTCTTTTGTGCCATTTTGTTGAATAAAGGACTGGCTAAGAGACGCTCAGTGACAAAGCTGGAGAACCAGAAGTTGGCAATTTTTTGGAACATGATAGAATATATGAGTTTGGGAAATAAAAGAATAAGAAAAAAAAAACTGCCAGGGGATTTTTTTCAAATTGTTTTTTTTTACTCAAGTCACAATTGTTGACCCCCCGCAACCCAATCATAATGAGTCAAATCTACAACTCACATGAAGCTTCCAGAAAGATCAAGTCAGCAGAAACACATCCATTGTGTGTGTATTCCGACTTAATGCAAATGCTAGACCATGGTTCCACGTCATGCCTTTGATTTTAAGCCTGTTTAGTTACGTCTAAATTCATATGTTTGAACCAAAATAATTGAATATTTTTATTTAATTGGAGATTTTTTTTTGTTTTTTTTGTTGTGTTAGCAGATATGAACCAGGTTTTTTTGTTGTTTTCTTTGAAAACGAATTTTTTGTGTATGCATGAAAAAAAAAAAAAAAAATGCAGTGTATGTTATCGAGAAAATGAGATTGAGATTGAGAAAGGGAGAAGAGAGGGAAATAATAAAAAAGAAATCAATTTGTGGGAGAGAGAGAGGGATCTTCTAAACTTATTTACAGTTGGGAGAGATGGGGGAAAGAAAAAAAATATATAGTTATGGTCTTGAAGATTGACCCCTTGGTGCCATATTGTTACTACGACGTCCGTTGCCTCTGGCGTTATAACCTCCTCGTGTTGGTTGGCCCTGTTGATATTGCCCATGTTGTTGGTATTGACCCTGTTGCTGTTGTTGTTGGTATTGACCGTTATTATTATAGTGTGGCTGTTGTTGTTGTTGTTGTTGTTGTTGCTGCTGCTGTTGTTGATGGTATTGTTGTTGGTTATTATGATTATTATGATTATTACTGCTGTTATTATAATTTTGTTGGTTAGGGAAAACTTCACGTTGCTGTTGTTGTTGACGTGTGGCGATAGCAAGTTGACGGTTGGGTTGTTGGACCTGTGCATCCTCAAGTGCATTGGGTGCAACATAAAGGTTCTTGTCAATAACAGGTGGAATAGGTTGAATCTCTGTGCCCAATTCACGCTCAATCTTATACAGATTGAAACGGTCCTCGTACGTAATTAAGTTAATGGCTAAACCCAAATGGCCGAAACGACCAGAACGACCAATACGATGCAAATATGTCTCGGCATTCTTGGGGAAATCAAAGTTAATGACAACATTAACAGCTTGGATATCGATACCACGGGTTAATAAATCAGAGCAAACAAGGTTACGACAGACGCCATTTCTAAAATCATGGAATACACGGTTACGATGACTTTGGAGCATCTTTGCGTGAGAATAGAAACAAGAATAGCCCAACTCTGTAATCTTTTTAGCTAATAATTCTACACGGTTGGTCGAGTTACAAAAGATGATGGATTGGTTGATTTGAAGCTGTAAGGGTTATATCAGTTAACACATGCCTTTCTTACTCTCTCTTTCGCTCTCTTACCTTGGAGAATAATGTGTTCAAGCAGTGCACCTTTTGCTTTTCTTCAACGTAAGCATAGTATTGCGTAACACCACGTAATGTTAATTCGTCCATCAAATTGATTTCATATGGCTTGACAAGATATTTGTCTTTGAAGGTCTTTACGATCATTGGGAAAGTAGCACTGAATAACATGATTTGTCTGTCTTTTGGGAAATAGCTAATGAGTTGATCGATGATGGGAGTGAATTCGGGCGACAACAATTTATCTGCTTCATCCATAACAAAGGTGGAAGCTTCGCTAAAGTCGGCAACGTTCTTTGAAGCTAAATCGAGAATACGACCAGGAGTACCAACAACAACATGAACAGGTTCACTTAAACGCATGATATCATCCTTTAATGTAGTACCACCAGTGGTGACCATGACCTGGATATTTAAATGCTTGCCCAAGTTTTTACACACCTGAGCTGTTTGGAGTGCCAATTCACGTGTGGGAACAAGCAAAAGAGCTTGAATCTTGGCCTTTTTGTTGTTGATCTTTTCCAATGTAGGAATGACAAATGCAGCTGTTTTACCCGTACCGTTTTTAGCTCTAGCAAGAATATCTCTGCCCGTCAATGCAATAGGAATGGCTTCTTCTTGAATAGGCGAAGGGCGTTCAAAACCAGCTTCGAAAATACCCATTAATAACTCTCTCTTTAAAAAATAATCTTCGAATTCATTTCCTTTGGTGGCAGTGACATCCTAATTTTTTTTTTTTGCAATCAGTTTCCTTTTCTCTCGCTTGGATTGCATCTCTATTCTTACCTCGGTTTGTGGTCTTGTATCCTTTTCAGGAAGTGAGAGACTCTTCTTCCAATTATCATTTTCATGGCTACCAGTTTTTCCGAGATGAGTTCACACCTTCTAAATATTACTCCGTTTTTCTTTATTTTATACCTTAATTGTTGTTGCGAAGCCATGCTGGGAAAATAATAAAAATAATTGCTTTCTGTGTTATCCAAATGGGGGCTGTTGTTAAAGAGTTTTTTTAAAGAGAACGAAAAGGAAAAGGAAAAGAAAAAAAAAATGTACAAGACAAAACTGATGACGACATTGGAACCTCAATCACCCAATCAACTACACCATTTTTTGAGACGCCTTTTAGAAATCAGGGTTTGTAAAATTGTGAAGTTTGCTGCCCATCGCTTAAACTTGATAATAACAAGGATGAAATGTTCTGATATCAAGATAGTAACTGTGCGAAGTTTTACTTCACCACCCTGTATACTAGTGGGGAATGGCCTGCAATGATTGATATGGTATACGTAGAGTTCACAGGAGTGGGAAATGGGGGCTTTTGCTGCACTACAGTGTTAACAATTTGACAATATATACCTGCAATGGTCCCAGCAAAAAATATTTTACACACCCATATGGCCTAACAACCTCCTGTATATTATTGGCACGCGTAAGTTAGCTATACTGGGTCTCGTACAATCAAAAACATGTTTACACTAAGAGAGAACATGATCTTTGGTAACAAGACTCGGCAACAATGTATTAAGAACAGCATTAAATCATACCACACGCTGGAAGGATCATGTATACCAATTGATTAAAAGCATATATTTATTATTTGGTTACTTTAACTACCTTAATAAAAGACGTAAAAGACTGAATAGCATTATCTCTTACTAGTATTTGCTATTAATTAGCTCACAGCGAAGGGATGAACCGAACCGTCAACGCGTCACATATTTCAACTGCCGGGCGAGTGATTTGTATGAGTCTTTCCTTCTTCTTTTTAAGCCAACAAAAAATGGAATCTCAATTTAAAAACTGTAATGTATATTACTAAGAAGGGAGGGGAAAAACGACTGTTACTAAATCATCCGCGTAGTGTCTGCTACCCACAAAAATAACGATGAGCCAGTCAAGGTACCATTTTACCCCCAAACACATACACGCCATCGATCTGACAACTAATTAAGAAAGCCAGAAACCATTTATAGTCAATGGGCAAGTTGTTTTCGACGAAAAAAAATTGTTCTTCGAAAACCATGGCCAGGTGAATCAAGGTACATCACTTAAAAAGAGAGAAAGGGGGCGTGGATTAAGTAACACTTCAAGCTAATATGCTAAAGCAGCCATCATCAAGTTCAGAGATTGGAGGGAAGCTTTTGAATCAGAGACTTTAAGCGTGCATGCAAGTGATATACCCCGTCAATTTACCGATCTAATTGCTCTACTTGCTCACGAAAGGTTTGGCATTTTAAAAAAAAAATCCCCAGTGTTATCATGTACTCAATAATTCATTTATAGTGGAGAAGATTTAGATACGCTTGCTAATCATATCAACCAGTTGTTATCACCGTTTGAAAGAAAGGAAGAAGGTAAACAAGGTATAAAGCAGCTAGGATGCTCTTATTAAATGATGTTTGAATAGTTTGTCAAGCTTTTTTTAATGCCATTAAAGAAATTATTAAAATGACAGCTCACCAAGAACAATATGGATTAGCCAATGTAGCGCTATTGATGGAAGGATCTCCAGATACGATACCAAAGGTAAGAGAAAACAACCGCATAGTAAGATGGACGACTAATATCGTCCTCTTTTAGAGGTTAGCGATAAATAGATGGCAAGCATACGACACAACCAAGTTTCCTATCGAAGTGATACAAGCATCGACAAAACGACGAGAAAAGCGGAAACAAGTGAGAGAAATAACAATTTAAAAAGCATAAAAACATTCTTACAAACTTGTTTTGATAGTTTTCTAGAAAGTTTACAGATGCTTTTCAGAGTTTACCAAAAGATGCTAGGTTACAGTTACTTATTGACGAGCAAGTCAATTTTTCTTACTCCAAGGTAAATAGATATTCTAAATAAAAAAAAAACGGTAAGGATTGAATAGTATTTTTTTTAGCAGGAAGAGAGAGCAGAAAAGAGATTATTTAATACATTTAAACAAGATCAGCATGTGAATATTGTACCTTTCTATCGGCAGCCACGTAAACGTCTCTGTTCCAGCTTTGATACGCTGCTCTATGTGGGTTTGAACAACTCGTTTGATTTACGACAGCGCTTTATAACCGAATTGTCACCTACTGCAAAAAAACAACGAGGCATACCTACCAATGATTTACACATCGATATGAAGAAAGCTTGGTTAGAAAGTACAACCGCTGGTCGAGGAGATAATTCTGCCATGTATAAAAAGATTCGATCTCTAAAGATGAAACTCATTCAGTTTCATGAGGATGTTAGACCCGCGTATTATGGAACATGGTCTAAAGCATATAATGACAGGAATTGTGTGAGCGGTAGAAGACCGTTTGCAAAAGATACTCAGGTATTAAACTATGACTATGATAGTGAGGCAGAATGGGATCATGATGTAGATGGGGATGACATCCATACGCTGGATCCAGACGAAGATGATGATATGTTGATTTATGAAAGCACTGACGAGGAAGGAGATAGTGAGGCTGTCAATGATGAAGAAGTGAAATGGGTGGTTCCAGAAGGTTACTTATCTGAGGATGAAGGTATCCATGATTTAAAACGACCTTCTCGATCTCGGCCTCGTATTGTCAGTCGGCCTGCTAAATGGCCTATCTCAGGCAATAAACATTATCCTATGAAATCCGTTATTCTTGGCCCATCATTTGCATCGATACATGAGCCTGATAATCATCCTTTATCCGACTTTAAGATACACATGTTTGTGAAAATAGATTCTTTGGGATATTCACCTTTAGACACCATTGGTGATATGGAAGCTGCAAGTAGTAGCGAGATACCAGAACCCATATCGGCTCCATTAACCATATGCTTTGAACCCAACAAGATCAAACCGCCATTATTCCAACGAGAGATTGATAAAATTGTGAATTCAAACAAGGAAGAACTCATCAATGTAAATAAAACAATTACAAAGCAAAGTCTTTGCAGTATACTGATATAATTGTTTTCTTGAAAATAGATAATTTTGGATAACAAGACAAAGACTATGATGGGATTAGTCAGTGTGCTGAAGTCTAAAAAGATATTCGGCGAGCATACAACAGCTCAGTTACAGGCCATGATTCATGATATTGCTGTACAGGAAATGCGAGGAGAAAATACGGTAATTTGAGAAGGGAGTTTATTAGTGGTTATTCCGTGGCTAACTTTCCTCATTATAGGAATATAACTGGTATCTCCGTGTAGCATCACCAACGGTGCCAATATAAAAGTGCTTATATGCTCGACGTACGCTTAACATACTGCTACTTTTGTTTTTATAAATAAATATAAAAGAGCTGTGTCAACAGTACCGAACAAAAGGTTTTGGAAGCATTTATAGTTGTACTTGTTCCACCTTTAAGTTTTGAGTATGATCTGTAGGTAAAGCTATTTTTGTCAAGGTCGCGTAATGCGACATTTATAAGTTACACAGGTCGAACTCATGGTCGTCAAAAAACGAATGATAACAACGGGAGATGTCAACTTTAAGTTATTTATTTTCTCTATTTCAGTTGTTGAGTCGTCCGAAATGAATTTCTGTTGGTTTTAACCCGTTAGCGTTGTTGCTGATGCTTGCCAGTTTCTGAAGTAAGGGTAGCCATTCATAGATATAAATGATCTTCAACGAATCCTGCCTGGGATCTAGGGTTTAAAAGATGTTGTTGGTTTTTGCTGAATATACAATGTCGTATCAAGTAGCTTATACGTTTTGTAACCAACGTTATTAACCTTTGTTATATCACACTGGTACGAATACGATCCCAAGGTAAGGAACACATGTTTGATCTGTTCAAAGAACCATCGCTCCATGTCCTTGCTTAGGCGCCCATAAACATTATGAGAGAATGTACAAGATTAGGACGACTAAGCAGTGTCCTTAATCGCCTTGTAGCTATTTTCATCATTATATTTTAAAAGATCAAGCGGCAAGGTGGTTCCTTTCAAGCGGCTCAAAAAAGGAATACAAAAATACGCTAAAATATAGAGCTACAAGGAGTTGAAGGATGAATTTGGGCCATTTCAATGAATACTGGTATGTTGACAAGATTAAATGATAACATTTTTTAAGCATTTACGAGAATTACAAATTATTCAAAACTGATTTATTCAAAAAAAAGAGAGGGAGTATACTAGGTGCGGTAATTTAGTTTTCATCTTCGACAACTTCAGTGTTAAGACCTATTAGAAAAGAAATTATGCGTAATTTTCATCAGTACTACGTCGCTTCACAGATAGGAGGACCAATGTGGGGGGAATTGGTATATTATTCTCCAACCTCTTGCGCTCACAAACTGCCGGAAAAAGAGGGTTGCCCTCTTCTACACGGAAACAGCGATACAAAAAGTTTTACATTAGAAAAAAAAAAAGAAATCACTTACCCTTAAAGTCGACACAAGGAACAAAGGTAACGTAAGAGTAGAGCTTCTCCTTGGCATCTTCATCGTCATTACGTCTACGAGAGATACGGACACGAATACGATGGTTGGTGTGCTTAACACCACGAGACCAGACAGCCTTGTTGAGAGAAGGATCGAGACGGACATCCTTGGTGCCCATGGCAAGAGTGGCAAAAGCCTTGACAGACTTGATGGCATGAGGAGCACGCTTTCTCAAAGAACGACCAAAGACATGCTTGTGCATATGGATGGTGTATTCACGAGTAACAACATCAGCGAGGGTGGAACGCTTTTGGGTGGTCTTTCCGTCTTTGGCCATTGTAGCTAGGATACGTTATGAAAAAGGGGATGGATGGATGGATGGGGGATGCACCCTTTTCTGATAGCTCCTTGTTGTACTGGCTGCTTTAATGTGACCGCGAAGCCAAAAAGGCCAAGAAAGTCGGAGTGTGGGAGGAGGTCGAATGTCAGAATCAGGCGCGTTATTGCCTAAGAGAGCACCTGTAGTCGATAAAAATAAACCATTTTTTTTATTTAAATTTCCCTCTTTCATCTCTTTATTCTCTTTATATACTTTGTACAATGTCGTCTAAACTGCGACAAAGACGTGCAGAGTCAGATGGCTTGACTGAAAGACATTTGCATGTCGATTATGATGATTCCAAAAAGGTAATAAATAAGGGACGTGTATATTAAAAGCTGGCCTATACTAAATTAAACCAAGTATGGAAAGGATTCAATTCCCAGTCAACGTAATCCAAACGGACATAGAATCGCTTTGATGTTACTCTGTGCTATTGCTACCGTGGTTACCTTTTACAAGATCTGGAATCCTGACGAGGTGGTGTTTGACGAAGTTCATTTTGGAAAGTTTGCTGGATATTACTTGAAAAGAACTTATTACTTTGATGTTCATCCACCTTTAGCTAAACTCATGATTGCAGGTGCAGGTTATCTTTTGGGATTTGATGGACATTATGATTTCGCTAATATTGGTGATAATTATTTGGATCATCAAGTACCTTACATTGGTCTTCGTGCTTTACCTGCTTCTTTAAATGTCCTTTGTGTCGCCTTAATCTATTTGATCATGAAGGAGTCTGGTTATTCGTTAGCTATTTGTGCACTCTCTACTTCCATGTATATCTTTGATAATGCCATGGTTACCCAAAATAGATTGATCTTGCTCGATAGTATGCTCTTGATCTATATGTTGGCTACCATGTATGCCTATATCCGATTCAGAAAACTGAGACATCAGCCTTTCTCTGTGCAATGGTGGTCCTGGCTTCTTGCCACAGGTGTCTGTATGGCTTTGACCGTCAGGTAGGTGTCGTTTTAACATGGATGCAAAATAATTACAATTAACAGCTCGTTCTAGTGTAAAAATGGTCGGACTGTTTTTGGTCGTATTAATAGGTCTTTCAGTGATTTATGACTTATGGGTGCTTTTGGATATCAATCGTGGATTAAGTATGGTATGTGAGAAAAAAAAAAAGGGAAACTAGCAATTTTACTCTTGTATTGACAATTTGCGATAGGATCAATTCATGAAACATTTCTACGCTCGTGCATTCAGTTTAATTGTCGTGCCTATTGGAATTTACCTCTTTTGGTTTTATATTCATTTTGCAATTTTAAACGAATCTGGTCCCGGTGACTCGTTCATGACTTCTAGATTCCAAGATACACTCAAGAATAGTCCTTTGAAGATGTCTGCCTTGGGTAAGTAAAACAGAAAAAAAAAACGCGCTTGTTTCCCGTATTTACAATCAGATAGAAATTCACTATGGGGATGATATTACTTTAAGGCACAAAGACACCAACGCCTATCTTCACTCTCATGATCTCCATTATCCCTTACGTTATGAAGATGGCCGTGTTAGTAGCAAAGGCCAACAAGTGACAGGTGTGATGGAACCAGATGCTAATTGCTTCTGGCGTATCAAATCTACTAATACGGAAGAAGACGGTCTTGTTAAGAATGGTGATATTATTCAATTGGAACACGTAGTCACCGGCACCAACCTGTTAACACACGATGTTGCATCACCTTGGATGCCTACCAACGAAGAAGTGACTACTGTACCTTTAGATACGCGTTACGAAGAAACTTTGTTCCAGATTGTCTTTGATGACGATGAACAAACGGTCTTTGAGACCCATATGACATCTTTCCGTCTTGTACATCAAGACACTAAGGTGGCTATTTGGACACACAACAAAAAATTGCCAGAGTGGGGATTGGAGCAATTAGAGGTCAATGGTAATAAAAATGCAATTGACAAGACAAACTTCTGGTCCGCGCAACAAATTCGTGGTAAGAACGCCTCTGAAATTAACGCCAATCGATCTGCCAAAGAGGTTAGATCCATGCCATTTATCAACAAGTTCCTCGAATTACAAGGACGTATGATCAGCCACAATGCCGGACTCACCAAACCTCACCCTTACCAATCCACACCCATTACTTGGCCCTTTATGATTCGCGGCGTTTCTTATTGGTCCAAGGAATCCACACGCTCTCAGATCTATTTGACAGGTAACTTGTTTGGTTGGTATTTGTCTGTTGGTGGTATTGCTGTCTTTGCAGGTATCATGCTTGCAGATGTATTGGCACGTAGAAGAGGTATTGAACCTATTGAAGAACCCGTACGTCACCGCGTGCTTCAATCAGCAGGATTCTTCTTTATTGCGTGGGCACTTCACTACTTCCCCTTCTTCTTAATGGGACGTTCGCTTTTCTTGCATCATTATCTTCCAGCAGCCACTGTAAACTATTTATTGTTAGGTGCCATGTATCAATTTATTTTTGTTGATGGTATTGATTCACCTGTTTCATTCTTGAGCTTAAAGTCGAAAACGACTCGTCAAACTAGCATGAAGGCTGAAGTGTCTTATAAGGTGTATATTGCGGTGGGCATCACTATCTTGTGTCAAATTGCCATGTTTGTGTTCCTGGCACCTTTGACCTATGGTACACCTCTTACTTTAGAACAAGTTCAAAGCCATCAATTATTAAGCGGATGGAAACTTCAATATGGTAAGATCTTTTTTATTTATTTTGCCCTTGTACTAATCTTTTTTTTTTTCACTGCAGCTAAATAAAATTGATAATACGCACACCATGTCTTTTTTACAGCTATATTTAGCTAAACGCACCTCATATTTTGTGTACCAGGTCCAGACGCACCAGGTTTTTCAAAATAAATTTTTATTTAAAAATACATCAGAAAACGATTCCAAGCGGAATACGTTTGCTTATACAATGTCTTCTGTCAGCCATCTATAACAAAATTGAACAAGTATGGTTAAGAATGCAGTCTTGAGAATTTTTGAGCAGATCGACACAGCCTCTTGTACTCAGCACTAGCAAAACCCAGTGCTGGAACAAGCGGGGCTAAGTATTATCTCCTCATCTCCATTGCCGGTTTCGCGAACAATGTTACCAGTTCTTCGAGAGATGGATTTTCTAAGCGTTTTACCGGGACATATGATTGGCATTAGAGATGTTTTCTAGTTAACTACTTACTTTATTACATGTGAAAAATTAAAAAAAAAAAAACTAATTGCATGTTGTTGTGCGATCATTCTTTTAGCAACCATAGTTTCCCATCATTGTTTTCTTAATCTAGACCCATATTTTTTCTCTATAGCTAAAAAAAGATGCTCTAATTTACTTGATCTAGCTTCCGTCTCCATAATTTAAAAGCATGATTTCTTTGAATATTATAGTTTGATCATAAACAAATAAAATTATTACATATATCGAGGCGTACACCGAGTTTTATTGGCCAACCTAACCTTTTTGGCAGCCATAATCAACAATCTCGGCATTATTCCAGCAACTTTTGAGTCATTTATTTATTGCAGTCCTCTTACCAATACTGTTTTTAGAATGAATGATCCCCGCATCTCAATTTCAAGTAAGTAAAGGTTGTGTTTGTGTAAATCGGAAAGAATTGACTTTAGCTTTATTCAAATAAATTCATACTGCTACTCGTTCTATGTTAACAAAAATCGCACATCATGTATCATTTCGAACACTACTAGCTGTCAAGACTGTAGCGATGTTTATGTGTCAGTTCAAAAGACAATGCTTGTTATCTTGGATCCATTATATCAAAAAAGTAGTAAACATTGACCGAAAAAAAATCTGATGTCTAAAGATACTTTAACTCCATGACCAGGTGTAAACGAAGTGTGTCATACTTTGCTTTGTTTAGTTTTAAAGCAAGTCTGTTTTTTTTCATGCTTATTTGGGTTAGTTTGGTAGCACGATTGAGATTGTGTAACAATGGTGCGTGGAAAAGAAAAGAAGAAAAGTATCCAGTGATGTTACTACAGATAAAAATTTTGATGTTGACGGGACCATAGAGATTAATTTGTTTTGACATGGTCTTCTGAAGTGTACCCGTTTTTTACTTTATTATTTCGGCACACATTTTTAGCATGAATATGTTATTGTGCATATAATTTTCCTGTTTATGAAACAATGTTAAACCATTATATATTTTGTACGCAACTTAAATGGTTGTTCCCGCTGTAGATCTACAATATACATCATCTATAGTAAACAAAAGAGCGCGCTTAAAATAGCAGCGGTAAACAACGCCCCGCGGCAATGCCATGTTTTTGTATGCATAATACCCCTATATGTACATACTGGCCCTTTGGCACGGAATTTCAATCACATATAAACACATCATAATAAATTTTGCTCAGACATTAATTTACTTTTAACCTTTCTTTTCACTAAAATGAAGTTTATTTATGTTGCCGCAGTATTACTTGCTATCGTAGCTATTGTCTTGCCAGCTCAAGCATACAGATGTCTCCCCCTTGGTGACGATTGCACAGGATTGTTAGTTTGCTGTCCTAAATCTACATGTTCAAAAAAAACAGGAAAATGTGTTAAATTCAGAGAATGATAGTTCGTCATTTATTTTACATTAGCTACTGTTGACCGCTAAATAGTGTACTCTGTATAAGCAGAAAAGAAAAAAAAATCATTAAAATAAAAACTCGTGATGTTACACATCCCTGAATTAAAATTTTCATTGTTGAAAAAGACCTCCGTTTCACTACGTAATAGTAATAATTCTCAAGCAATGAAAGGGATCAAACAAACAATAAAATAATTCCTTTTAAGATTATACCCCCATTTTCTTTTGACAAAGGTAGATAGATTGCAATCCAGTTTTCTTGTGTAAATCAGAAACGTGGTTTTATTTATTAATTAATCGGAATTTTTGAGAACAGTACATTTAATTATTAGGTAAATAGTATGCATATATTCATGTTATAGCACTATGACGAAGAAGATACAAATGTTGTAGGAGTCGGGGATGGTCTCTGCCATGTACTGACACGGCCTCTTTTATCTGTAGTTACAACCACATCTTCTCTAAAGTACACACCCACACAAGGATCTCCGTGAATGGTTTTGACCATGGTAGGTTGTAAGAACGCGACTTCTGTTTTTGACTGAACAGGATGGACTGTTGGTCTCCGATCCTGTATGGTTGCTAATATACTGGATGGGGGTGGTGCATTAACAGATGATACTGATGTGCCACGATTTCTGCTTCCAGGTTTCTATGAATAGTCACGAGCAAGTTAGCGTCATACAATCTACATATATATCTATACTTACCGTTTTAGGTCTATGCAAAGCATTCACAGAAAAGTCCCATAAAATTAATTTTGCATCCTCCCCTACACTTGCAAATCGATATACTTTTTCATCGCATCTCCAAGGATCAAATGCTACACCTGTGACCTAAAATGGAACAGTTCAAAACCTTATCTTGCAAAGAATGTATCCTTTTTTTGTTACCCAAGAATGATGCCCTTGGCATCTTGCTATAATCCGCTGCTCCCTAAATGCCCAGATAGTAACGAGATCATCTTGACCACCTGTCTGTAAACATAAAATTGTCAGCTGATTAGATATTTTAAATAGAAATATACCTACAAGCACATATCTCCCGTCGGGGCTCCATGCAACACAAAACAAAGCGCCGTAGTATGCTTCGTAGATATCATGTATTCTACTTACATTTTAGCTTGGTGATGTTTAAATTCAAATATCGTACTTACGTTTCATGTAGGAAATTCACTACGCGTAGTAACCCATCATGTCCAACTATTGCGACGTGCTGGCAATCAGGTGAGAAAGCAAATGCTACGTAATACAAATGTATTAGATGCTGACATTGTAAAAAAAGAAACTTTCTTTTGACAAGTTGTAAGCTTAAATTGTACCTGTGATTGATTGATTGGATAGTTTCCAATGTGAAACAGGGTTACACTTTGATGAATTCTTTGGGGATGGCTTAGATATTTTAAACCTAGCGAAAACTGTAAATAAGGTATTCATGTAAAAAAGAAAAAGCTTACATGTGTTTTTCATCATAATGAATTGGTGGTTTTGATAGGGAAGGTCTGTGTCCATCACCAGGATGGAATACTTCATCCTCCTTTTCTTTATCAAATAACATCATCGTACCATCTTGAAATGCAGCCATGAATAGATTTTCATAACCTTGCAGCCATTTGATCATTGTTATCGGAGAAGAATTCATTACACCCTAAAAAAGATAAATATTAACTTTGTGTGCCCTTTTTGCCTTTCAAAACCCAGGTTACATACACCCTTATTTATTCTTCCATATTTATTACATAATGGGTCAAACCAAACAATATCCCCAGACGTAAATCCAATAATAATATCTAAATGATCTGCGCCACGCGTCAGTACGTTTACATCGTGCGACGTTGGACATGCTCCGGCAAATACAATGCGTGAGAGAGGTTCCTAATACAAAGAGGCGGGATATTTGGGTGAGAATTTTTAAATTATTTACCTCGTCTAGTATGTACCAACCTTTGGGTGACCAGCCGCGTCTACCCACACAAAACTCGTTCCGCAATTATAAAATAAATTGGTGTCTTCGCTTGTTCTGGCCATTAAAATCTTTGCCAGTTGATCATTTGTAATAATTCTTTGTACAAAACTTGAATTTGTCTTTGTGATGCTCGTCTTTGGTTTTTTCGGGTGTCTGCCAATGGTATGATTTCTTGCTAAAAATGAGAGTGTAGATGTAGGTGTGGGGCTAACACTACCCGGCGAAGCCACACTATTATGGGGAGGAACAAGCGTATCACTTTGTGGTATTGCTATCTGTTCTTCTGGAATAGAGTGTGACAAGGGAGTACCAATATTGTTCTTATGACTTGAGGAAGAACTTGAAAGTGATGGGGTTCGGAAAACATGTTCCTCATCAGAATCTGTATTGGAAGTAGAAGGGGTGTGGCCATTGCCAAACATTCGTCTGAAACTACGAGCTCCAGGCTGTGGTTCATAACGTTGTAAATTATTCGAGATCGCTTCCTTGTATTTGATAGACACTAAAGTGGCGGTTGTTCCAACTGAATATAAAGGTTGCATCGAAGTGACAAAGATGGAATGACCAAGTGTATAGGTTCCTTCAGGTGCATTGAAATGTCGACAGTCATGTTCAGGTGTGGTAGGTGGATAAGGTGGAAGGATTAAATTGTTTTGAGCATGTCCATCTCCAGTAGAATGTCTTCGAGTAAGAAAGCCGCTGACGCCGTGTGAGGTCGACTATAAAAATAATGTAGTCAGTAAAGCTGCTAGGACCAAGGATTCATATAAGCGCTTTTCTATTTCACACCCATACAAATCCCATCTTTTTTTTCTTTAATTTATATTTACAGTGTCGACCATAAGAAATATTTAGTTTTCTACTCGTTTGTAAAGTTGAAATAAAGAAAGAAAGAAAGAACGAAAAGATAGGGCAATTTGATTTTCGCTCTTTTTCTAAAAGTGGTTTCGCTTGATTAGGAAATAATTTAGGTTACTAATTTAGGACCTTACTGTCCCTTGAATCATGTCATTTTTAACACTGTTTCACTTAAGCCGTAAATAGTTTTTTTTAGCAGGGAACTAACTAACTTTTTGAATTGAAAGCGTGACTCTTGGCAACCTTGAAATCCTTTTTTTGCCAAGGCAACTTCATATTTATAAAAGAATATAACCTTTTTTCGCATAGCTAGTAGTACCCAGAGAGCCAACTCCACGTTTTTATGAATATCTGCTGATTGATTTATCTAAACCAAAAGTATGACCTAGTAATCTTATCTTGAACGACCTTACTTATAATCCTAATTTAATCTCGAGGAGCTACATACATAACCCTTCTCATACTCAACATGGGCCTCTATCAATTTTTCCGTGAACCACTTGTCATTTCTGCTATCTGTTAGCTTGTAAATCAATTGAATTTATACTCTATGAGACTTCAATGATCAAAGTGAAGTGATTTTGCATTAACTTTTATAAAAAGTTGCAGTTATGGATAAATATTTATTTTAATTCCTCACAGCATTGGTTTTTAAAAAAATAAATAATCAAGTAGATTTACACATTAGATTGCCAATCAAGATAAGCTTATGGATGTCCGATAGACGGTAGTAAACTCTTTGAATGATCAGGCTGTATAATTGGATTCGAAGAAGAAGATTCTATCACCGGAGCAGTGGTTGCTACTCTACAGCGTTGCTTCAGTTGCTGTGATATGATGTCCTTCGTCACTGGTTTACTCAAAATGATATCAAACGCGTCTGCCAATTGCACATTACGTTCATACGCTGTAACTGCAACAATTGGTGTATTCATGTTGATGTTGTTTGTAGACTTGATCATTCTAGCTGCTGTTTCTCCATCGACTTTTAAAATAAAAAATAGTTAGGGACAATTATTTTTACCATTTTTCATTAGGTCACTTACTAATAGGCATACGAATATCCATAAAGATAATATCATATCGAACATCACTCATAGCAGATCGAATTGCTTGCGCTCCATTTCGAACAATCACGCATTGGCAATGTAACATTTGCAAAATGGTTTCAATGATTTTACAACTAATTGGGTTATCATCAGCGACCAGACAAGCGATCGGCTTCATTCTATTCCCAGATTGGTCGGTGCGTGCATAATCAGAAAAGCTGTTCAGAGATGATTTTCGTTCTGGCTTGGTTAAAGGGGAAACAGGCTTGCTGATGCCAAAATACTCAGTTCCTCCTCCTCCTGATGAACTGAGGCGTGCATTATCGTCATAAAGATTTAGACGGTGCGATGGGAAATCGCTAGGACTGTAACGATGGTGATTGATATGAGACGGTGTGGCCACTAAAACGTTTGACTGTGAAGGAGTGTTGCAAACAGAAGTCACCGCAGCAGCAGCTTTTACAGGGTCAATAGATGGTGTTGATAATGATCTTGCTCGGTGCGGTGTGCTGTCTCGAGACGAAGACGGAGAAGATATATCAGACATTTTGGTTGGTATATGTGGTAAAGTAGAATCAACGGGTCGGCGACCCACAGGAGGTGATACCATGTGTAATTTAGAGGACACAGAGGGAGACATCGAAAGTGGGGTCCCAGTAGTTGAAGATGACGGTGAATGACTGTAGTTGCTTCCAGTGGGTGTACACTGTCCAGAGTTATCATGAGATAGGCTGCTTTTTTTTGTGGATATTAATGGAAATTTGCGATGAATGAGTTTCCCTGGTGGACTTGCATCACTCAAAGCTGTTACCGAAATGCTGTCATGTCTAATCTTTCGAATCATGTCTTCATTTGCCTTTTCAAGAACAGGTAGATTTTTATATGTAAAAGTTCCAAAATCGGTATTATCAGAATCTTCCTCTACTTCACCTTGTTTAGAATCGGATGTAGCAGGGTTCTTTCCAACGGACTTACATTTGTTGGATACAGGAGGAAGATTTTCTGGGTTTTGTTCTCGTATGATTGCTTTTGCACGTTCCACTTGAGCCTTTGCAGATTCATCCAAAGTTTCAGGTGTCTTCATTTCTTCAGGCGCGTTCTGCATCGTAGCGCCACGAGCATCAAAATAATCCGTATCTTCCATGCCGGATGGCTGAGGAATAAAAGAAGGTGATTCCTTTAAAAGAGTATCCCAGTTGATACTTTTGAAGAAGGGGTGCCTTTTTACTTCTTCTGCCCCATTATACCCTAACCGTTTTTCAGGATCTAGCGTCATAAGTCTTTCCATGAAATCTCGTGCTTCAGGAGAGATTTGAATAACATCTTCGTGCCAATCAATACGTCGAGACAGAATATTTTCAAAGACCTTATCAGGTGTCTCAGCATGAAAAGGTGGAATACCATATAAAAATTCATAACAGATAACTCCAAGAGCCCACTGCGAAAATAATTGTTAGTTAATAATTGATGGTTTGTCCATAAATTTTCTTTTTTTTTTACCCAATCTACCATCGAATCTTGACCAGTTCCTAAGACACTCTCGGGCGCTAAATAATCGGGTGTGCCGACTGCTTGACGAGGAGTGGGGACGTCTTTAGATCCTCTGTCTGGTTTTGATATACTTGTCGTTGTTATACCGGACGACAAAGATTCGGATAACGCAGAAGACAAGTGTCGACGATGATTATGTTCGTGACCACGTGTTTCGGGCGAAGCAGGATTGATCACAGCTTCCTCGTTATTCACAGTGCCAGAATATGGCGTAGAGGATGAACTGTGACCTTGATCAAATAATAAACTAAAGTATGAATGTCTATACGCGCCTCCATTGGGTGTGGAGGGTAACTCCTCAGGTGACTGTGGAGGCGTGCCTGATCTTGAAGGAGCGGGAGAAATTGGTTGAACTCGATCATGATAGGATACTGTCGTTAATTCATCCCTTACACGACGATCCAAGAAACCTATTCTGGAAAGACCAAAATCGGTCAATTTCAAATGTCCATTGTGATCAATTAGTAAATTATCGGGCTTAAGATCACTAGAAGAAGAAAAAGTCAGTATGTCACCCTGCTTTATATATGTGTAATAGAATGTTACCGATGAATGACGTTTTTGCTTTGCAAGTATTCTAAACCAAGCGTGACTTCAGCAAGGTAATTTCGAGTCCAATCCTCAGGAAGACTTCCAATGACCTTGATCAGTGCTGAGCAATCACCGCCATTAAGGTATTCCAAAACAAGATATAAATAATCTTTAGATTGAAATGTGTAATAAAGTTTGGTGACAAACGGACTATCTGTTTGTGACATAAGAATCATACGTTCGGCTTTGACATTTGTAACCTGATTTTTGGCAATCATGTCGGATTTTTTCAGGAATTTGATGGCATAATAATCACCTGTTGTACGTTTCTTTGCTAAAAATACTGATCCAAAGGCACCTTTACTGATAGGTTTGATGATATCAAAATCTTTGATACTGGGAAACGTTGGACGGGAAGCCACAGGCCCATGAAGTGGGGAGGAAGGTGGTTTTCCTAATCCGCTGTTTGGCGTATGAGATCCTGATGACAAATGCTCCTTATGAATACTAGGTGAGCATTTTGGTCGAAGTCCTGGAGATCCAATAGGGGTTTCGATCGTTTCCATTTCAACAATAGGTGTGTTGGAGATATCAGGTGTTATCGACTTCAACTTTCGAGATAAACGGGAAGCAATACCTGTTGAACGGCGACGCCTCCAAGATTTTATTCGATTGATCAAACTTTTTCGTGCAGTTGTTGGATGTAAATCTTCGTTTATTTTCACCTTTATGTCTACAGGCTGCTGATCTTCAGACGGTTTTTCATTTCCATCATCTGATTTCTTATCCTCTGAAGAATCATATACGAATTCTGTCCAATGATCTTCTTGGTTTGTATTTTTTTGGAACTCGGCACGAATTCGACTATTATAGTCTAATCTATCACGCATACGATTCACAGCATCGACTTTACCTCTTGTTAATCCCTCTACATCCTTCACAAGTGCTGCTAATGCAGGATCATCCGTAGTGGGTGGACGCCAGTATAAGATCTGTACCATTTTGTCTTTAGAGCGTGGGGACTGAGAATGTTTATCATCTGTTTCGTTTCCTGACCCATCGCCCTCAATGTTGCCTACACCATCCTCCAAAGTGCCTGGCATAGATATACTCAAGGAAACATCCAATATTTCTAGAAGATCATTGTATAATTCCAGTTCACCTTTCTTAGTTTCTAAAGGATGGATAGCTTCTTCTAAAGGTAAATGGTCGCCAAAGATCGAATCATTATCATCATCAGATTCATTCTGTTCAGGGATTATATCATGATCTCTAGTATTTATCACAGCGGATTCTAATTCTTCAATATCACGTCTTGTGCTTTCAATACGTTCATTAATGACGTGCTTTAGTTCCATCAAAGTATCGTTACATCCATTGACATCCATCTCACTTTGATGAATCTCCACACAAAGTTCCGAATGTTGTTCAAAAAATGCAGCTACTACCCATCTCTCACAAACACGACAAAGAACAGGTGGTAAGAACATCAAACTTGATAATGAAACAGGTACCACTTCTTGGTCAATATCATCTTCATGAATAGCGTCTTTGACAGCTGGTAAAAAGGGCGGTGTATGAATAGCGGGTTCTGATTTGGAACGATTTCTCATCATGGCACGTTGCTCTTCTGCAGTAACAGGCTCATCTTTTAGCATAAAATCGGGTTGTGTGGGGCTATGATCCAGCCAGCCGGGGATTTTATCGCCAGTACGAGGAGTTAATGACAAGTCGATAATAGACCATCGGCGAGAAACGACGGGTTTCATGACCCACATAGTATGACTAGGTTCGTTTGTGACTCTGTTGCACATGAGCATACCTTTTCCTTCCATTTCGATATGAGAGCCCTCAGCACCAATGACACTGAATCTAACTTCAACTGTGTGCGAATTATCGGCAAGAAGTTCCTCGGTGGCATTACTAAAAATTCGACTATCATCAATTGATAAAAGTCGTGTGACACTATGACCAACAACGGATTGTGGATCGGTTCTAAGGGAAGGTTAGTTTTTTTTTTTTTGTTATACTGAAATATTTATTTTGACTTACCCAACAACATCAAACCAAACAGGACTCACATAGCGTACATTTGTGGTACCTAAACTGAGCTCTACAATGATGGTTGAATTTTGACTTCTTTCAGCCTCTGCTTGAAGTTGTAAACTGCCAAATTGTTCACGATCATCATCATCTATTTCACCATAGATAGGCGACCTAGTGTCATGAGAAATCATCGACTCATTATCAAGTCTAGAAAGAAACTTTCTAGGACTATTGGACATTTCATCGATGGACATATGTCCATCCTCATCATCTGTTTCATCCATTTTTGAAATGTTGCTCATTGTATCCATATCATCCGTATCACTTGCTGCAACTGAGGGGCCTGCCACAGACCAAAAGCCTCTTTCAGCAGCCCACCATTCCACTACACGATTCAAAGCCGCAATACCTAATAGTAAGCGTACATACCATTCTCTACATGGCCATTCAGGTTGATCGTCCCAGCGAGATCCAATCGCCTGAATATTAGCTACAGCTTCTGCACAGGCACCGTTGGTTTCGATGATTTCATCTAAAGAAGTATCCATCACATGCTGCGCCACAGTGATTAAATCTTGCAAAGTCAAAATAAATGGTGTCGGTAAATAAGAATCTTCCGATATAAATGCAACCATTGCATGTTGCTGTTCGATTTCGTCTGGTAAAACAACTGCAGCAGCAATCGGTGAAGGCGAGCTGTTGGATTGATTATGGTTAGGTGATAAATAATCATGCTCATCCATGGCCGAAGATAAAGTCCGTTTATGAGGCAAACTATTCATGCTAGAGGAATTGGAATGAACGTTACCATTGGGTGGTGAAGGTGTTTCGTCAATTTCAAGCACTCTGGGTAATTGATGAGCGTAAGAGATTTCTTCTTCTTCCTCTGTGTCCAAACTTCCGACAGAATGCATGCCTTCTTCTAAAATGGCATCCATATCTTCCACATACTGTAAGCCTCGTTCCACATACTCGTTTAATCCATCAATGATTTGTCGAAGTTCTGCGTTACAAGCTTCTTTTGCAAATTGAAGCCTTGATTTAATCGAATGTTGAATAGTAGAATTTGTATCTGTTTCATCTGTTTGAGAGCCAAATATGTGGCTCAATTGACCAAATGTACCCATTCGATTTCCAGGATTGAAGAATCGATAGCCTACTCGTTTGGCAAGGCTCTTTTGTGTAATCGGGTTTTTAGCAACCTTTGACTTTTGGCTAAAAGTAGATGGACTGTCAGGTAAAGAGGATTGCGCACTATGATCGTTTTGCATTGAAATAGGCGAGATGCTGTCCATATCCATTGCATCTTTGGATGCCGACCAGCGCCTACTTGCAGGAGTTGCTTTGTCAACCACGAAGGGTTTTATCTTGCCTTCCAAAGGATGTTGTAAATCATGTAAATCCAACGAAAGATTCAACGAATTCTTATTAGAATGATGATGAGGCTCTTCCTCTGCGGGAGGAGGCATGGATATGATGGAAGGGGTACGAGATTTCATAGGTAAATGAAACCCAGCCGACATTCTCTTTGTGGACTTGTGATGAACATCTTCGCTATGTTTAAAATGGTTCATGACTGGCATATTTTTTAATTTTGCAAGTGGATTATGTGATTCATGGTCATCGTAATGTTTGGGTTTGGAATAATGTTCGGCACCGATCTTGACGGTATTCCACCAATTAGATAAGACACGATTCACAACAGAGTCTGATTTTCCACTCGCGTTTGTTGTTGTTGAAGTTGAAGGAGAAGGTTTTGACTCATCTTGACGACGAATTGCTTCAGATGCAATGTTTTCCATATCGTGTTGAGTAGAAGATCTTCTCCGAATCTCCCTTGCCTTGATAATTTTGTATTCTTCTAACCAATCCACCCAAGGAATATTATTAACGATATCTTGATCCATCGAACCTTTACGTTCATCCGCTGTCGTGACCATAATGGTAGGCATGTTACAGTCGTCTTGAGGAAATCTACGCACAGGCTGAGTAGAGAAACGTTTTGTAGGGACACTACTTGTACTACCTGCACTGTTACTTCGTTTATGACCCATATGTTGAAACTTTTCTTCCATCCCATCTACTTTCAGGCTGCACCAACGTTTCACTTTTGCGGATCTTGACATGAATAATTTCTTTGCATAATCTTCGTCAGATCCGGAATTTGAAAAGTTCGCACCGTATAATGAAGAGGATGTTAATAAAGGCTTATTGTGTTGTGAAGCATCTGTTTTTCCATACAATGCGGCAGCTAACATATGTGCACAGAAGATGTCAGTATATATTAATTTGTTATGGTAAAATAGCGTAAACTTACAAGCAGCAGCACTTTTTACAGGTTTATTACTGAAATAATCGCCATAATGATCGTCTGTATGCCAAGTTGACATATCAGGAACGGAGGTACGAGAGAGGCAGGTGGGTGAAAAGTCTTTGCGATCTGGCTTAGTCTCATTTAATAACATGGCAGGGTATACAGGGCTTGTGCCCTCGTGCACTGAGATATCAAATGCGTGCGACAATTCATCTGTTGGTACGGGACCAGAATCCAAATTCATTTCAACGACATCTTTGTCAGCCTCATGAGGACGACCGTCAATATTTGGTAAAGAGCGACGATCTCTCATAGGTTTACGCTTGCTCGAAATTTGCTTTCTTAATAGAGACTGGATTGAGTGTTTGACGGGTGCAACTTCAGGCTCCTCACAAGTAGGTTCAGACAATGGATGTTGTACTCCGCTTATAAGATCGACGGGAGGTGTTTCCAGAATAGGGTTGGGCGAATTGCCACTAATAATATCGGCTAGCTCGGAACTGGGAATATTTCGAAGCATGCTCATGGAAGAACGGCGTCTTGATTTGTGTGTGGGTGCGTAAGGTGTGTGCGGTGTTGAAGTAGATGTTTGAGCGTGTATGACTAATGGAGATGCGGATGCAGAACGAGGGCCATTACTGCTTGTAGTAGCTTTGTAACGGTCTATTAATAAAAAAGTTAAAACCATTTAGGTTGTACACGCACATACAACTTACGAGGAGATGATACTGGGGAATAGATCTCTTCACTAGCTAAACTTGAATCAGTAATAATTGAAGACGTTGAAGCTTTTCTTTCGTGAGCAAAAGATCTTCTGAAGGACGCTTCTTCCATGTCATCGTGTATCCTCTCAGTGGTCGAAGAGGAGGCAGACAAAGGAGCAGCACTATCGACCGAATTTTCACGTCTAGGTGAATGGTATTGGAATTGTCTGTCTTCACGTAATTTGGATAATGAGCCAGATTTTAAAGAGGTATCATCGATTGATTTGGGTAATACGAGTGGTGGTATTTTCGACTGAGGCTGGTTTAACGGAGTTGAAGGAGTCGAGTCATAAGGTGTTATACTGGAGGAGCCATCGATCCAACTTGCACGCTTAGACCTTACCATGTATTTGCCTCCACTACCAGCTGGAGGAGAAGAATATCTCGGTAAAGGTGGTGGGGGAGAACGGTGATACAGATCATCACTGCCTGGACTGCTACTGTAGTCTATGTCGTATAAAAATGATTTTCTGTGAGATAAATCTCCTCCTGGTATGGAGCCTGTGGGAGAAGTAGGATAATTTTCAATGACTTCGCTATGGTCATCCACAGACGAGATAGACGATTTACTTGTACGTCTTTTTAGAATGAGTGTCTGGGGAATGGGGACACTTCGTAACTTGGCACAAGAAGAAGAGGCTGAGGGTGTGACTTCTGCTGATGTTGGAACATCGTTTCTTCTTTCTGAAGACTGCAACAAATCTGGTATATTTTCTTCTAACGCTTTATGCTTTTTTTCAGTCATTGTGTATGAAAGAAAGAAGGAAAAAGTTGGAATAAAATCAACTTGCCAACACGTCACACCATTTTATTTTTATTTTATATTCAGCGATTCTGTAGCGATTCTTATTGATACTTCCTGTACATAGTCTCCGCTTCATAGAGTCTTGCCCTGCCTTGCCGTCTCCATGTGCGCACAAAGAAAGAAAAATGAGACCGCTTGCTTTTCCCGCTTTTTTTTTAACGGTGTACGTGTTTGTTATTCTTCTGTTTCACTATGGAAAGCAATCCTTACTATTTGGATAAATACGAAGAATCAGCATACTTGATAGTCTATATGACTAGTTTAATTCAGGTATCTTGTAGATACCATTAGCAGTAACTAGAGAACAAAGCTCATATAAAGTTAAGAGTGGGGGCGTATGGTTGAAACGGATGTTTGGGTAAATGTAATCTCCGCTTACCGCGTGTTTGGCCTAGGCGACGTAATCCTTTTTGTTCTATTTAATACACAAAATCGCATCCATCCATCCATTTTTATCTATCCCACACTTTCAAAAAATGTCTGATACCGAAGAAAAGAAGATTGTCGAACAAGTAAATATAATTACCCCTTCGATAACTCAGTTTTTTTTTTCTTTTTGTTATTAACCACATAACTTATAGCAAGAGGAAGAAGTTGAGTCCCCTGATGTTCATTTCGAGCCCATCGTCAAGTTGGAAGAAGTCGAAGTAAAGACCAACGAAGAACAAGAAGATGTCCTCTTCAAAATGTAATTATTCATCTCTAATCGCTCATGTTTGCATAAATCTAACCCAGCTTGTTATATAGGCGTGCCAAGTTGTTTCGTTACAACAAGGACACCAAGGAATGGAAGGAACGTGGTACCGGTGATGTTAAGTTCTTGCAACACAAGGACTCCAAGAAGATTCGTTTGTTAATGCGTCGTGATAAGACCCTCAAGGTCTGTGCTAACCATCTCGTTGATTCTCTCATGAAGCTCTCTCCCAATGTTGGTTCTGACCGTTCTTGGGTTTGGAACGTCACTGCTGATGTCTCTGACGGTAAGCCCGAAGCTGAGACTTTAGCTATTCGTTTCGCCAACTCTGAAAACGCCAACCTTTTCAAGGACAAGTTCGAGGAAGTTCAAAAGTTAAACGAAGAGTTAAACAAGAAGGAAGAAGAGAAGAAGGCTGACGCCTAAAAAGACTCTTCAGCTAATGAAAACAAAAACGCGTGCTTTATCCCCCTTCCACTTTCCCCCCTACCTTTTTTTTTAATCAGTTTATTTTTTTTTTAAAATTGTCTATGCAAATTAGACTTAACACTGCTCCACATATACATCATAAATACAGCACTTTTGTCCAAAAATAAACTTTTTTTTTCTTTCGCAGTGTATTCCATCCTGCTAAATGGCTGCGGCGCATTGTACCACCCAACGACAAAGAATCATAAAAGACGTTGATCTCTGTAAAGTAAAAAGTAGGTTGATCAACTGAAAACCAGGATCCAATCAGGAGTGATTCAAGCTTTTCTACGCGTCAAATCAGGAACCTTAGGCCCACGAAAAGTTGGAAATATCGGTTAAAGTGTATCTACCGTAACTAAATGAAAAAGACAAATAAAAACCGACCACTTTGATTTTGAATGTTTTATTAATTATATCTCTGTGATATCATCATATAAGGTTATTCCATTTTAATGCCCTAAAGATCAATTATAAGTCTTTGAAACAAATTGTGCATGATAGTTAATTCGCGTTTCTTGGGGATCGCCTGTTTTTTTCTCAGGGACCGTTGGTCTGTACATAGGGATAAAAAATATGAATCGGGTAACCGGCCTGCAACTATAAGTGAAGAAAATTATATGCTGCATATAGCCAGCGTATGCCCAGATAGAAATCTTCCCGATTTGACGTAATTTTTGTCTTTTTTAAAAAACACCATTCTAGTTATATTGTTTTCAAATGTTAGCACAACGTTGGCGAGATAATTGATCCAAGTCCACGCAAAAAAAAGGGAGCATTGAATATTGTTAAAATATAGCCTTTATCTATTGTCTTGTTTATTATGTGTTTGTTCGTTATCAGATAGCACAATAGGAACATAGGAACCGGGAATTCATTTCTTCCTTCTCGCTGGCAAACTATGCAAATGCAATAGAAAAAGTCTTCAATTTTTCTTATAGCTAAGATTACTTAGATTAATGACTAAATCAATAGCATTTCAGTTTGTTTTTATTTGATATCGCATCTATCAATACAACCTCGGTATTTTTTTTATTTTTCCATCAATCTGGGATTTGTAAAGAATAGTCCATCGGAAATTCTTGTAAAAGGATCGCATAAGTATGCAGTAATATAGACTTTGTTAGCAATGTGATGATGTTTTAAAAGAGTAGCTACGTCGCTGAACTTGACGACAGTTCTGTTCTTTACCAAAGATTTCATGTTGTTGATATCACGAATTGTCAATTTGTTGAAAAGACCTTTCACCGCTTAGAGCTTTCTGTAGCAACTTCGAGGGGTATTCTTGCTGAAAATTTTCGGTATCAGGTTAGTATCCATGTTAAAATTTGGTTTAAAAGTTAATCAATTTTTATCAAAAAACTTATTAAAAATATTGGATCATTTTTTGAAATAGAGGACCGCAGAGATCATTTTGTTTTTGTTTTAAACTAATTTAAAAACTGATATCACTCAAATTTAGAGCGAACAAGATTATGGATTTGTCTTTAAGAGGACTTATTGTACGTGTTAACCAGCATAAAACCCGGAATTAGTTGTGGCCGCAGTTTGAATGCTACAAATTTAAGTAATTGGGAGGCAGCTGTTATTGTTTGACCTTTCAGTTCCTGCTTGTGGTACAAACCTATTTGCGGACACTCAACATGTTTATACATTTCATTGAAGAATAAAGTATACGTCGTAGTAGTATTGTTCTAGTACTTACAAGATATAGTAGATCTATTCATTGAGGTAGCTTCAATATACCCTTAGACTTCCAAGACGTTGAAGTCAAATCAAGTACAAGTGACATTTCAGATAGTTAGTTTATACTCCAAAATTGCCAATAACCCAAAACTACAAAATATCTATAGACGCTACGGAAGGCAAGATCCATACACTATTAAAAGCAAAAGTTACAGTCACCTAAACTGGGAAGGATGCGTGGAAAACTATTGCTAACCATCGTGGTACATGTACTCGTTGTGCCACTGCAGTTCATTCAATTTGCCCCACTCGATTAATTTTGTTTAACAATATATTTTCTTTTTCCCTTTCATACTATTTTTTGTCATTCCCTTTGGGGAAAAAGTGTAGATTAGCAAGCACATTAACCACATAATCCTTTACCAATCAATAAACAAGGACCTCATTCCATGAGTTCAGGAACACAGTCAATTGCAGACCTCACTACCGAAATCAAGTTAACAAGTGGCTCTATCCCTCCACCTTTAGTAGGTGCTTCTACTACAGTTGCCGGGAATAACCTATTTGTGTTTGGTGGACGATTAGTTTCTTCACGTCAAATGACCAATCATCTCTACATTTTGAATTTAGACAGCTTAGTCTGGACACAACATATTGCTCAACCTGACTCTCCACCTGCACCTCGTCCTCGCTACTTTCATTCGACAAATTTATTTGGACGCTATCTTGTTGTGTTTGGTGGTATGAGCTATTCTGCCAGACGCTCTTCACAAAGCTTGTGTGCTTTGGATGATATCTGTTTATTTGATCTGGAATTGATGACATGGGAATACCCAGATATTGAACCAAGTATATATGCACCACAATCACGCTATGCCCATTTAGCAGTATGTTCAAAGGATAAACTTATAGTGATGGGTGGACAGGATATGTCGAATCAGTACATAAACGAAATTAATGTATTCAATATTACTACATTATCTTGGATACATGGAGGTGCTTTGAGTAGACAGTATGGCGCATATAGAGCTGTAGCTTTTTGTCCTTCTGCTGTTAATACAAATATAATGCCCACACAACCGTTTTGGCAGGATAATAACCAACCACACAATGATTTGCCTCTTTGTGTGTACTCCAATTACAATTTCACGGATGTGACTCGTGACCTCCAAAGCTTTTCACCATTGACCTCAGCTGAATTTAAAGATCATTCCATGGAAATGTCTGGTACATCCTTACCACCCGGTCTTCGATTTCCTTCTGGTGATTTGCTTGGACATCACATGATTTTGACCGGTACTTATCTGACACCCACCCATCGATCCTTTCATATTTGGGCTCTCAATTTAGCCAATTTAGTCTGGGTGAGAATAGATACTGGATCGATACTATCACACGGTTCGTGGAATAAAGGTGTTCTTTATGAAGACAAGCAAAAGTTTTATGTCTTTGGCGATAAATCCAGGGATTTATTAGAAGACTATAACCATCGTCAAGTAAATTTTGCTCATGTTGCGATTATTGAACTGGAAGCGTTTGGTATATATTCATATCCCAAAGAGACTTGTGCACCGGTTGCTCAAGAACTAGGCCTTAGTATGTTAAACGAACCAAGTATGGCGGATATAGAAATTTTAACAGATGATGGTCGTTCTATTCCTGCTAATTCAAGTGTCATTGCACTTCGTTGGTCTCACTTTGCGACACTTCTATCTGAAAAATCGGACAACCCAGGGTTTAAACGTCTCTCCTTTCCTGAAAGTTACCCTGTAACACTAGCATTTTTACAGTTTATATACACAGATCATCTTATGACCGCTCAACAACACCATCCACAGATTCTTTCGAGACTTTTAGTACTAGCAGATGCATATAACCTGCCTCGGTTGAGATTGCTGGCTACACATGCTTTACACCAAATTTTAACGATTCAAACTGCAAGTATGGTATATGAGACCTCTGCCCTAACAGGTCGTACAGCGCTTCAAGTCCGTGCTTTAAGAGTTATGATCAATGCCAAAAAAATGTTACAACAGCAGCAGCAACAGCAGCAACAACAGCAGCAGAAACATCAAGAATATCCTGTCATGGATTCACCACCTATATTTCCTCCACAATACTCTACACAAAGACAATCGCATGAAGACGAAGATTATTTTCAAGCAAGAGTTTCACCTAGCTCATCTGCTTTAAGAAGAATGACTGGATCCAAGTCTTCTAATACGGCATCACCAGAACCTTCGGGCATGTACAATGTGGTACCCTTGCCTAAGGTATCGAAATCAAGCAATATCTATCAATCCCAAAGATCTCCTCAATTTACTCAGCGTAAGACTAGTCTGGTTCCATTACCTTCTCAAACCAAAATGGGGTTAATGTCTCCTAATATAGGAATGCGATTCTAGAATAACACATTTTCTTTTCAACTACAATATACAATATCATTTAATAACCACATAGATTTCTCTTTTCCAAAAAAAAAATAAAAATTTGTTTATGAGAGAAATACTTTCGTTGTTCGTATTAATAATTCAGTTATACAAAGTGTATTGATCTGGCACACAAAAACTATTACCCTTTCGTCATAGTGGCCAAACAGTGGTGCTTGGTGAATAATTGTACGCCACAGCACAGGAGTTTTTTTTCGGTACCACCAGATAGGTCATAGAGCTATGTATCACATCTACTCGAAGAATACAAATATTTACACACAAAAGCATGCAGCTGTGCTGTCGTCAGTTGAAAAAAAATATTTCGACCTGAATCAGCTTCAAACTGATTTAGGCGAATGCCGAAGTATTCAGGACTTGTAAGGCATCCTGTTTACCCAACAGCCTCAGCTTAAAAGTGATTATCAAGCTGCTTTGGACTTCAGGACTTAAAAAGTCAAAAGCATACTTGATCGAGTTAGAGCAGTTGAGCACCTGGTGAGAGCATCCAGCAGAAATAAACACGGCACCACCAGGATTTTGATATACCGTGTAAGGCATCGCCTACTCCTTCTCCAAGAGCACCAGATATTCATCATTATGATACGCCGTAGTTCTCTTTTATAAAGGTTTTCAGGGTCTTTTTTTTTTCTTGCTGCCAGGGTTCGCATACTTTTGTTCCAGCTTTTGCTTTCGCCTTTGTTAAAGTCTCAACTTTGGAAAAATTGACCGTTACAAAAAATGCGCTGTACCCAACAATACTAATTTTAGCACCTCTTTGTTTGTAAATAGTAACATATGCTGGCTCTCTTACTTCAGAACAAGCTCGGCCTCTTATCATGTGGGTATTAAACCCAGCTTCATCTACGAATACGCAATTATTTTGAAAGTCGACGCCTATTTCCTTCCATTTACTTACCACCTCATGACAAAGACGAAGTGATTTTTCAACATCCCTTTCTTCATTGTATAAAGATGCCCTTTTCAAGAAAAAAGCACACTCTATCGGTAACGTTTCCACAGAGAAGGGATACAAAAATCTTCTAAGTCTGGGAATTGCTTAAGAAGAGCTTCTTTAGTTAATCCAAGTGTTGAGGACTGGTGGTTGTCAAGGTACTGATCAAAAAAAGGGTATGCTGAGGGAAAAGCTTTTGTTTCGTACCTCTGTTTTTGACTGTCCGAGAAAAACCATACAGAACCATTGCTATCGTTAAAATCCTTGAGCAGCCTGTAAGGACTTTGTCGAGGAATACTACAACGTACTGCCGCTTTAGCTGCAGTAATGCCTTCGTTTCGCATTATTTGTATGAGCATACGCACTTGATCGGGTGTTTAATTCTTGTATTTTTTGCTATTGTCCTCAATAGATACAATTTTTAAGTTTTCTGTGAGTCGATCTCCATAACTGAGTTCACTTTGGGGATTTCGGTAACTGAATCGAATTCAATTATCATTTCGATGTATTGATAGGCCAAATTTTCCATCTGTTCTTCAGACTCATCGTCAATAATATAATAGTCAAACTTTGGAGGTATATAGTCAATGTAGTCCATGTCAATTTCTAAAAGATTTAGTGCCAAAAAAAAAAAAGTCTTAAAACTTTTGTCTGCTAAATAACGAAGTGATTAAAATGAGAAAATATGATGAGCACAACATAAACTGTACTCCCTGGTCATTATTAGGATTTTATTTCAAAAAGTGATTAAGTTGAAAGGAAAAATATAAGTGCCAATTCTTAGCCCATATTTAACTAGTATGGTTGACAGATGTGACCACGTGGAGGTGATTGGCAATCCACATCCTACCAACAAAGGCAGTTAAAGAATACCCATGAGGCAGTTGAAAAATACTAACAAAGGCAGTTAAAAAATACCATGAAGGCATTTAAAGAATGCCAATGCAGGCAGTTTAAGACAATGAAAAATAAGAAAAGGAAAATCGTCTTGTCTATTGAAAGGTGCGCATAACTTTATTTTTTTAAAAGTTGCTGTGCATTTTAAACTGATCACTCTTTAACATAATGACGTTTAAACTTTCTGTAAATCTTGTCGCATCCCAACGCAGTAACTATGTGTGAAAAGCAGTTCTTTTCAAAATTTAGAAGCAAAATGATGTGGAAGAAAGATTTTAACAATTGAACGGTATTATTCATGTCTGCAAAAAAAAACAAGAACAAGAGTAAGTCTAAAAAGCTTCCTTTTTCAATGATTATTGTTAACAACCCATTATTTTAGCTCTGCATATGTACACATCGCAAGTGATTATCTGACCTCTGTCCGTTATCACAGCTGTGATAATGCAACACTTAATGGTGAAAAAGTTTATATTTTACCTGTCTTTAAAAACAATGAAACAGTGCATTATGCATAACCTTCAATCTCCTTCCCCCTCTCCCGCACTACCAACTTCAGCTTTCGAGTCTCAACAAAAACCTCATCAACAACCTCAACAACGACCTCAACAGCAACCTCAACAATAACCTCAGCAACACCGGTAGCCAACGCCTAATGGTATGGCCAGGACCTGCAGGTCCACCTGCCGAGTCTGGGGAGAGTTTAGAGGACACCTCACTACCGGGGCATTTAGCCTGAGAGCTTCTTGATCTCGGTGTCGATCCATTGTGGTGTAAGGGACGCTGGGCTGCCACTTCCGGCGACACCACTACCTGCTATCAGTAGAGGATGGAGGGGGGAAGCTCACTTTGCTTCGGGGTAAAATGAACGAACCGTGGGTGCTATTCTCTTCCGGGACTTGGTGCCAAACAAAACAAAATCTCAACAACCTCAACAACAATCTTTGCGACAATCTCAACACAATGCCTTCAATACTATGATAAAAAGAAATCTTGTTAAGGTTGATGATATATTTAAAGCTTATGAAGAAGAGATTGAACGACTTAGAAAATAAGAAAGATCATGCTAGAGTTGTTGTAGGCTTAACTTTTTTTATTATTTTTCATAAATATCATCGTTTTTTTTTTTTTTTTTTTTTTTTTTACTTGAAATTTTGCCATGACATTCATCTTTTACTATGAAGGTGGAAACGGTAATCTCTCTGATAACAATGGGACTAAATTTTATGACCTGATGAATGGTGTATTAACATATGTCACCGATTCCTATCTACAATCCATGGGATGCTAGGAGGATCATTAATATGAAGCTGTCTTTTCTTTAAAGTGGGAGGACAAAACGGCGCCTTAAAAATTATATTGTCAAGTAGTTCTTTACATATCAAAGTATGAAGAACTGAATATCTTTAGAAAGGTAATCGAGTTCATAAAAACAAATAAAAATCTTTTATTGTCAACATATCAAACTTTAGGAACAAATTCATGTGATAAACTTTTTTTAGTGAGGCAATAATGGGTGATTACCAAGAAATAGTTGCAGAAGCTATTATGTAAGAGAGTATCACGGTCAATAGCTGACATGTCTATTTCAAAACTATTCTACTTACATGCAGAACTATTGCAGCCACTTTTGGAGAAACAACAACCCATAACTGTAACAATATTGATGAAAATATCAGAATTTTACAGATAGGCGAAATGCCGAGCTTATATATGACTGTGTCTCTTTGTTCTCAACTAGATGTTGTAAGGCTAACAACAAATCTATACGTCATGGAGATATAGACCACAAACGTTAATTGACTGCTACCACTGTCATTACTCAGAAAAAAATATTATACCACTAAAGCAAAGATCACAGTCTTTAATAAATGTTTTAGCAGGTGTTAAAAAAATTCTAACAGCAGGAATGATGAGGCCCACAGTATGAAAAAAAAAACATAACGTAAACAGTAAACAATCAATTAACGGCCGCCGCAGCATGGTCTGGGAACCCTTTTATTATAAATACAAACGAAAAATCCGTCTAGTAGGTTACGAGGAGCAATAAAAACCTTGGTTTTTAGAAGAATGGTGGTGACATAGGTTCTCTCATCCCTCCTATATTGTATTAATACAGTCATCCCTATGATAGCCTTTAGTAATATGTAAGTTTTAAAGAACGACAACTATAAAAAAATCTAATTCTCTTCTTCCTAGCTTCTCTTCATGTAACTAACCATGGTACCTTGCTTAAATATATAATGAAACTTAACTAACTTGATAAGTTGCATGCTTTACTACTTATCCAATAAATTTCGCTCTTTATATTATTGATAAAAACGTCTTCATACATAAAGAATTTAAGTGAATTTACATTTACCCCTACTAAAGAGGCTTGTTTTTAAAAGATAGCAGTGTTAGATGCAATAGAATCAAGATCCTACCTCTTGCAACGCGGCAAGTGTATCCATGGTGTTTGTCTTTGTGAGTTCGCTCACTTTTTTAAATGAGTCCGAAGAGTAGATACAAAGCAAAGGGCAAATAAAATAATCCAGTTACAACGGATTTCATTGGCTATTAAACCAACATGAAAAAAAAAGCAATTATTCGGACCCCTCTCTCTTTTCTACTCTTTTGTTACAAAATGGAGCAAAACGAGCAACTTGTTCATGAACATGCAGTGTTTATTAACTCTACAGTTAATTCAGTGTATAATCTTATTGTAGCTATTCCTGGCTCTCATTTAGCTATATCTTATCTCAAGAATGCGTATCAGAATGACCCTTTCCGAGTAGCTCTCGAGTTATTCTTGGTGTTTTTTGCCATTAAATACATGCTTTCCAGAAAATACAAACCTAATGATAATAATGTTATCTTGACTGAAAAGGTAAGAAGGGCTCTATTTGACATACAGAGTGACCCCTAGTATTGAAACTATGTTTGACTTTTAGGAAGTGGATGACCTAGTAGAGGAATGGCAACCTGAGCCTTTAGCCCCCAAGCTTTCATCTTATGACCGTTTCAATCTTGAGAAGACCCCCATGATTGTGGGTGCTCAATCTGCCAAGGCCAAAGTTGTTGGTCATACCAAACCTTTAATGAACTTGGCTACCAGCAATTATCTAAACTTGGTCGCTTCCGAACAAATCCGTCAAAAGGCAATTGAGACCTTGAGAAACTACGGTGTTGGTTCTTGTGGACCTCCCGGGTTCTATGGTACCATTGATGTTCATATGGATTTGGAAAGAGATATCTCTCGCTTCTTGGGCACGGATGATTCTATTATTTATGCTCAAGGTTTCTCCACCATCTCTTCTGTCATTCCTGCTTTTGCCAAGCGTGGCGATTATTTAGTCGTGTAAAGTTACCACATCTCTGTGATATGATTTTTTTTTCTAACCTTATTTATAACAGCGATGCTGGTGTCAATTTTGCTGTTCAAAAAGGTGTTCAAATTTCTCGCTCTATTATCCGTACTTTCAAACACAATGATATGGAAGATTTGGAACGTGTATTGAACGATATTGACACTGAACATATTGTTGTAAGCCTTTTTGACATTCGTATCTTTCAGCCATCTAACTTTACATTGTATAGCACAAGAAACGTTTAACTCGTCGCTTCATTGTGACCGAAGGTCTTTTCGCAAACTTTGGTGATATCGCTCCTTTGGATAAATTGGTAAGCCTTTTTTTACTTGCTGTTACACACATATAAGAAGAAACTAATTTTTTTTGGTCCAATTAGGTTGAGTTAAAAAAGAAATTCAAGTACCGTTTGATTCTGGATGAGTCTCAATCCATCGGTGTTCTAGGCCGTAGAGGTGCCGGTTTAACAGATTTGTACAATATCGATGTAAGTCTCCCTTGTTTTAGTATATAACAGTTTATCTTTTATTAACAATGGAAATAAGGCCAAGGAAATTGACATGATCTGTGGATCTTTGGCTAATGCTGTTTGTGGTTCTGGTGGATTCTGTTCTGGTAGTGTTGAAGTGATTGATCATCAACGTCTTTCTGGTAGTGCTTACTGTTTCTCTGCATCTATGCCCGCTATGCTTGCCGTGTCTGCCTCTGAAGCATTCCGTATTCTTGAACAACAACCCACAGTATTAAAGGAATTGGCTGAACGCATCTTGGCATTCCGCCAAGTCTTAACTCACAAATCCCTTGAGCCTTTTGTCTTCCTTGAGTCATCCGACATGAACTGTCCATCGCCCTTCTTTCACATCCGAGCCAAAGAATCGTATCTTCAAGTACATACACTTGATAACGAAGACAGAGTTACTCGTGAGGCCGAAGAACGTTTATTACAAGACGTTGTGGATGAATGTGCTTACCAAGGCGTTCTTGTGACTCGTGCCAAATACGTGTACGAGCAAGAGCAAAACTGTCCTAAACCTAGTATCAAGATCTCTATTACTACAGGACTTAACAAGAAGGAAAATGACAAGGCTGCTAATACCGTTAAATCCGCCATTGTTAAAGTCTTTGGCAAATGGAGAAAATAAATTCCAAAACTCATCTTTATTTTACATTTATATTCACTTAATAAGGGTTACACACATACAATGTGTCAAAAACCATGCAATAAAACATTTAATCACCTCCCTCCTTTTTTTCCTTTTTTTTTTTCTCACTGCTTACAACTATGGTGGTAAATATAAACAACTTGTTTCACTGGGTGGGCGGTATCATAACAACCATTTTATAAATAGTTAATACTTGTAATTGGAGACTTGCACATCCCTGACAGAGCTTATGATCTTCCACTCAAGTTTAAAAAGCTCTTAGCAAGTATTTACAGTTGAAACAAAAAAAAAAAACAAAAAAAACGCGAAACAAGAGCTCATAAAATGTGTTGAAATAATAGGTCCCTGGCAAAATCCAACAAATTATATGTACTGGCAATATCACAGACAAGAGCATGAAAGAATATTTAAGGTCTATTGTGAATGATATGGTGCATGTCAAGGGAGAGTTTGATCAGGATATGAATCTACCTCAAGCAAAGACAGTTCAGGTAGAAGGTATACGTGTTGGTGTTATTCATGGCCATCAAATAATACCGTGGGGAGACACAGAGTCGTTGGATATGACAGCACGTCAGTTGGACGTGGATATACTAATTAGTGGCCATACACATCAGTTTGAAGCGTTCGAATATAATGATAAATTTTTCATTAATCCGGGTAGTGCAACAGGTGCTTATTCCTCTATGGACATCGAACCTGTTCCTTCCTTTGTATTGATGGATATTCAAAAGACCTCTGCGGTCACGTACGTGTATAAGCTCATTGACGATCAAGTCAAAGTTGAAAAACTTGAGTATTCAAAAAGATCCAATCTTTATTAAGCTCTAAATTTACTTGGTACATAATTAGCCCCTTCTTGTCTAAATAATCTCTCTCTTGGTGGTGCGATATTGACAAATGATTTATCAGTGTGTTTTTTTATATCTTCTTGCTTCCAACGTCGCTCCGTTTCTCTATCGAGCTGGGTGAGGATGGGTAGTTTGCTAGTAATGTATTCATCCATTGAAATAAAACGGTCTTTGTTCATATCCATGTCTTTGTATATACGATCAATGATGATATTGATATGACTGGCGTTGGGATCTACGTCGCGTTCTAAGCCGTACATGGATTTGAGTTCTTTCTCGTCCCAAAACCCGTCATTATCAAGATCATGAAGTTTAAAGAAGGTGACTTCGTCAGTGACTTCGATATGATGGTCGTCGTGCATATGTCTATATAATTTAAAGGCTCTTAGATTTAGACATATCGCAATAGTAGTTAAACTTACTCTAGTTCGAACCCTCCTTGTAACTCACAACATGCACCAAGAACAATCAATGAACAAAGCACAAAGAATAATTTCATTTATGTAATACAATTTAAAAAGAAAGAAGGCAAAAAAAAAAAGAATAAAAAAAAAATCTGGCGGTCCATTTATTTATCGCATATCAGCATACAGCTTCCGTAACTTTGGGTCAAATCGTTTTCCACCGCGTCCTTTACCTCTTGTACCACCACCAAACCTTACTCTTACATTCTTTCTTGCAAACCTGGTATAGTTAATGTTAGTGAGAGTGTTTCAGACTTTATGTAGTATCTTACCTGGTGGCTAATAATGATTCCATGTCGTCGGCACACATGATGCAGCCCGTCATGGGCTCTCTGTTTTGATTTTCACGGAACTCTACTTTTAGAATAACAGACCCACACTCACACATGTCGTCTTTAACAGTAACATCTACATATACGAGTTAGTATGTTAGATTATCATGTACACTGTAGTAATTAACGTACTTTTAACGGTGTCTACAAAGGAAGATACAATGTTACATTCGTTACAGCTCAGTTTCCATCGAGGAGCGGAAGTCGCATCTAAAATCAACGAGCCTTTGCATTCATTGTCTGCTTCGGGACAGGGGCATACTGCGTTTGTGACCATAGAGTGTTGACATGTTGGATGTGGACAATGGTTACAAGCCATTCCCTTTTTAAAGTTTTCAAAAGGGGGGTTGTTATAACAGGCGGGGCAAATTGGATACCCAGTGCCTTTGGATCCAGTAGAGTAAAGCACCAATTCGAAATCATCTAAAGGCTTCAAGGGGGGTGTTATTAAAAAGTTGAAAGAAAAGAAAATCCAGACTTACACATTTAAGCTCCTTGTATAATTTAATGTGTCCATTCAAAGGAAGAGAATAGGTTTCATCGCAAGTGGCACAATGAAGACGATTTGGTTTCAATGAAATGTATTTCATATATCTTGAAGACAATGATTAGAAAAAAGAAGTTATTTACAATTGGGTAGTTTAGTTTAGGTTTACCGTTTACACTTTCCACATTTGGAGAACGATTTTCCAGTTGCAGCAAGTGGAGAAAATGTAGCCTCAAAAAGTTCATCCATTGCTTCAATCTATAACTCATCCATGAATTATGTTAAATTATTTTAAAAAAAAAGAAGAGGATATATACAACTAACCTGCTTTGTAAAGTATGCAAACTTTTTGGCAAACATTTTCAAGAAATATTGCAACACATCACCGTGAGCTGCTTTGCCAGAAGCAATTAAATTCAATTGCTGTTCCACATCAGAACGCATGGTAGGTAAAGAAAGTTCAGGGTCAATCTTTTGGTATCCGTGAATTAAGACAATACCGAGGTTAGTAGGGATTAGCTTTCTACCTGACCCAGAGACTTGTACATAGTTTCGTTGACAGATATTGTTGATGTGGGTAGGAATTGAAGCGTCAGTACCAATACCGTTTTGCTCCATCAAACCAATTAATTCTGATTCGGTTAAATAATCAGGTGCGCTTGTCTTTCCTTCTGATAGTTGAACACTTGTAATTTCAAGAATTTCCCCTTGTTTAAAATCAGGAATATATTCATCTGCTTTGGTTATCCTATTTTTTCTTTGTCAGTTCTTGCTTTAATTGAAAAAAAAAATTAATATATTACCAATGCATGACGGATGAAAATCCAGGCGAGGTGACTTTGGTGCCTTGACATTCAAACTTCTCATTTCCGATAGCCAAAGTGACATTGGTAGTTGTGTATTTTAATCCGGGACTGATAGAACCAATAAAGGATCTAGTAATGAAATCATACAGTCTCCATGTATCACCGGGCATATCGCGTTCAGCAGCCATGCGCATAGGCGTGCTAAAAAAAAGATGTATGTAAATTAGAAATAACGTTTATTAAATTAAAATATGCCTTTCCCCTCCTCTTTTTTTTTAATTTGACTTACATGGGAGGATGATCACCTGTATCAGTACCGCCAGAGGGTCTATCAAAGCCATTTGATAACAAGGTCTTGCAGTGATGACCCCAGTCTGGGTGAGAAGATTGTTCTTTGAGCACGCTATCTAAATCAAAGCTCTCCGGATATTTGGAGGTTTCTGTACGAGGATAAGAGATGTACCCTTGCATATATAGTCTTTCTGCTAGACTCATCTAAGTATGAGAAATATTAATATAAATACAAATTTAGATAAAATCCCCTTCTTTACACATTCGCTGGGACTGATTCCAAGACTTGAAGAACAATGTTTGAGCATTTCGACCTAATAAAAAAATAGAATAAATATATATTTTGCAACTTGTACAAATATAGCATAGTTTACGGTGTTTAATGCATGAGGTCTTGATTTTGATTTCTTCTGTACATTGATATTTACTACTCTTTAAAACGAGTGTTAATTATAGCGTAACACATAAAAGATAATGTATATTACTTTGCTCCTTGTGTCTTTGCATCGTGTACCATATTAACAAACATGGTAGCCACTTGTCGGTCAAACACTCTTTCTCTAAGCCAGGAAAGCTTGACAGATATGTCAGATTTCTTAATCGTGGTGGCGACGGACCAAAATGGTTCGGGTTGAAATGCTTGAATTCGATCATGTCTTTCCACACAAAATGAGAGAGTAGGAGTTTGACAAGGACCATAACTAATCACGGTGGAATCAAGATCTCCATATTTGCCTTGAAAAAAACGGGTTTGGAAACGAGTGAATGCCACACCTACTTTTAAATCAAGCTCTTGACGTGCATCCACAGCTGCAATGTGTGAGTGGTACCAACAATAGGTTTTGTTTCTAATACGATTTACCTCTGGATTCATTCTCGTTTGGCTTGACGAGGTTGCTCATAGCTTTACGTACATCTTCCTTTGTAATAGCTAATACAAGTTAGACAAAGCTCTAATAATGTGGAAAATGTACGTACCTGAGAATTTTGCACGTAAAACGTTTGTCATACTACCATGCTTCATATTAGGCAAACAATTTTCAATGACCTCGAAACAAATGTTCTCTCCTTCTCGATCACAATCCAACCAAAGCACCAAGAAATCCACTCCTTTAGAAACGGTTTGCAATTGATGCGTTAGTCTGCTTTTAGGGTTGGATTCAGACTTGATTGTCTTTGCTTCGAATAGTTTTAAAGGATCAATGTCCCATGAATTGTATTCCTTCGTGAAATCAAGGCCATAAACGTGGCCTGTGACAGAGGTGAAACTGTATTCGGCAGGCTCGTTACGAAATGTGCCTTTCCACTCGTGAACGGGTGTAGCATGTCGTTCGGTTTCATACTAGAAGTATGTTTGTAGTTTATCAGTGTACTGTAAACCCGTATTTTTATTTTACTTTACTTGGCCGTTGGGGGCTAATAAACGACTCAGGGCTTCTGCTAATGAAGGCTTTTCAGCCACCTAAATAAACTTTTTTGAATATATGTGTGTCAACTAGGGAGGTTTTCCCAGAGTTAGTTTACCATGAGCACTCTGCAAGGTGACATAATTTAATGTAAGGTAAAAGAGTATGAAAAATAAACGCGTATTTGGATTTTCTTTTTTGAAAAAAAAGAGGTCACGACATTCAAATGCGGTAATAAAGGTGGCTCAAATGATTCCAAACACTATGGGACGCTGTATCATTGTACACATAGAAAGAATAACCTTTGTGGTTTGACATGAGTATTTTTTTGATGTTCAGTCGGGTATTGAAACCGAGACTCGTGTGTGATGGTGTAAAGGCTTTTTTGCGAGAGGTATCCAAGGTGAGTTTCAACTCTGTGTGGGGGGAATCTGTGCAAAGACACTTATTATATACGTTGGGTGGGTGCTTGTGTGTGACTCTTGGGAGCTGTCGTCTGTTTTTATAAAGAGAGGTTCGGAAGGGAATTGCGGGTTATATAGTGTGTGTGACGAATGCGGTCCCGTTTATTTTTTGTTGTTGTTGTCACACGTCTAGGACATGTAAGAGATCTATTTTTACCACGTTACAGATGATGGTCCGAAACAAACGGTTACGAATGCTCCAACCGGACCTAGGATAAAAAGTCTAGGCTTTGAAAAAAGGGGTTATTACTTGTAGATGGCTTGAATTCAGCCCAATTTCTCGTATTAAGGAGTTTCTTATCGTGTGATGAGAGCCTATTTGGATGTTGTCACACCACCAAATTTTTATATTGCAAATGACCAGGATGGCACCCAAGAAAAGAAGAAATTAATAAAGGGTTAAAGGCCTTGTCATGCTATATAAAGGGGTGAACAAAGCCATCTTTTAACTCGCAAAAAAAAAAAAAAAAAAAAAAAAAAAAAAAAAAACCTTAAAAACAAAAAACAATACTTGGGGATAATGATAGTAGTTAGCGGGGAGATGTTCTGTGTTTGCACAACAAAGGAATAAGAAAAGTGACAGAAAAAAAAGGGCATAATCCCAAAAAGAGATTTCATTCTTGATTAGGCTGATATTGAATATAAATCATACATTGCCCCAGCTACAACAATCCTAAGGGGGTTTCAAGGTACACACACACACACGCACACAGGTGGAAAAACAATGAAAATATGACAAATGACGATCCATTGCAATGCAAACACAATGAATGAAAAAAAGTTCGATTAGTTATTTCCATGTTTATTGGCTGGAAACCCAGAATGGGGATGCTTGTTATAAAAATAGCTTGTTAAAAAAAAATTATTCGTACTCCACATAAAGAATAACTCCTCTTTTTTTTTGCTCTTTTTTTTTCTTTCTCTTTCTCTTCTTTTTCATAAATCATATCACATCCCTACGAAACCCAACACATAAAAAAGAGAATACTTCAGCATGCAAGAAGACTCGCGCACAGACCTTGTCTCTCTTTACAATGTTGGCGGTTCCCCACCAACAGAAGATAGCATTTCCAACTTATTGGCCAACAGATATAAACGGAACCTGCCTTACACACAACTTGGTTATTCCAACCTTGTTGTCGTCAATCCCTATCAACACCTTGAATTATTAAACGATGCTACCCTCAAATCATACGCTGAAATCGGATACAAAGACCTGTCTGAACACAAACAATCATTGCAGCCTCATGTTTATGAATTAGCCACAAGAGTCTATTTCCATATGAGAAGAACCGGCGAAGATCAAAGTGTTATTTTAAGGTATAAAAAAAAATTATTAGTTAAAAGCGGACTATTTATCACCAATTATATGTTTTAATTTAGTGGTATTACGGGATCCGGAAAAAGTACTACCAGAACCCACTTTCTCTGTGAACTTTTACAATTGTCTACTCATAACAAGCGAGAGACGAAACTTTCTTCTCAAATCCAAAACGCCTTTGTGATTATCGAAGCATTTGGTCATGCCCGCACAGCCCAAAATACGTCTGCTTCAAAATTCGGCATGTTCCAAGAGGTCCAGTTTAATGAACGAGGCCGTATTTTAGGCACAAAAACTATGGCCTATCAGTTTGATAAATCAAGAGTGACCCAAGTACCCCAAAACGAACGTACCTATCATGTATTCTACTCTCTCATGGCAGGTACATCGATCGACGAAAAAAACGCTCTTCATATCAATTTTAAGCCCGAATATTTTAATTATCTCAGTCAATCAAATTGTATATCTACCCCTGATTGGAACGATGAAATTAGATTTGCCGATTTAAAAAGTGCCTTAAAATTATGTGGGTTTAAGGCAAAAACCGTAACTCAAATATTCCAACTCTTGGCTGCTATCCTTCATATTGGTAACCTGCAATTCATGGAAGGCATGGAAACCATGGCCCAAGAAGCATGTATCGTCAAAAACACGGATGTCTTGGATATCGTGGCTGTCATGTTGGGTGTGTCTCCTTCAAAGTTGGAAACATGTTTAACTTACAAGCTTAAATTGATTGGTAAAGAGGTCTGTACCATCTTCTTGAACCCTCAAGCTGCTATGGAACAACGTGATGATCTTGCGCGTGCTCTTTACAACGTCTTGTTTTTATGGATTGTCGAATCCATCAATCGAAAGGTGTGTTATACCGGTACTGAAGAACCTACCAATGTCGTTGGTATTATGGATCAATTTGGTTTCCAAAACTTCCAACTCAACACCTTTGAAGAATTCTGTGTCAATTTTGCAAATGAACGTATGCACCACTTTTTGGTAAATGAAAACTTTGGTAATGACCATGGTATCAATGCGATCATGTTGCGTGATGGTGTCCCTCTTCCTACAGTCAAGGTGATCGATAACTCTGCATGTCTTGAATTACTTGTCGGTAAAGACAAGAAACAATTGATTGATGACACTGTGAACGAGAAGAAGGAAAAGGTCAATAAATCCTCATCATTGGGTTTGACGGGTGTTGTTGGATTAATGGATAGAGATACAGCAAGACTCCAATCCGGCGTGAGTGATGCCACCAACGCCAATTTCTTGGCTGCTTTACAACGTCAATTCTCTAGTCACAACTCATTATCCCGAGGATCACAAACCTATTCATTCGGTATCAATCATTTCTCCGGTACTGTACATTACTCTGTCGATAACTTTTTAGAAAAGAATTTAGATGATCTTTCACCTGATTTCGTCAACATGCTTAGAGAAAGTAGCTCGAACTCGTTCTTATCTGGTTTGTTCCAAGGTACTGCTATGGCTACTGAATCTCATCCTAAAGATGATCGTACGATTGTCAAGGCCCAGCTCTCTAGAAAGCCCACACGTGCACCTTCCATGAGAAGAAAGCCCACCAAACGTCGACCTGCTGGCGACAACTTGAACAACAACCCCATACCCGAAGATACAGATAAGGACGAATTTGATCTTCAAAAACAAATCAAGAAAGCAGAAGAAGCCTATGAGAACATGGAACAAATGACAGTAGTGGACCAACTGTACATTACACTGCAAGACATTACATTCTCCATGGCGGATACCAAGATTTACAACATTATACATATTAGACCTAATGATATTCATGCTCCTGAATATGATCATAATCGTGTGCGATCTCAAATCCGTGCTTTTCTGATACCCGATTTAGTCATTCGCCATCAATATGAATATGCCAACTTTTTTACATTTGATGAGTTCATGACCCATTATCAAGATTTTATGCTTTCATTAAACTTGTCGGCATCTGGTCATAAAGAGAAGATACAACAAGCTTGTGCTACCATGAATTGGTCTCCCCAAACTGTCTTTGTCGGTCATGAGATGGTCTGGTTAAACTATCAGGTCTGGAAACAACTTGAAGACGGTTTAAGGTCTCTTGAAAAAGAAGAAAGAGCCCGTACAAAGGGTGGACTTGTCCAGGCTGAAATTGGAGCTGGTGCAGCTGGTTTAGCTACCCAAGGTCTTATCTCGGAAACAAGTTATGATGCTCAAGGTCAAAGAATGTTGGCTCCTTTCGGATATGGTCAGCAAATGAACCAGCACCACTCACCTGATGGTGGCTTTGAAGATAATGCTAGTTATGCATATAGTGAAGATAAACGTGAAGCAGATGGTAGTCAATGGGGCGAAGAATCCGAATGGGGCGTGAATGTTATTTCTGAAGGGTAAAAACAAAAAACAAAAGAGCTCCTATTATTAGCTTAATGTAATAACTTTTATAAAAATAGATTTGGTCCTAATATGGACATGAGTAAAATGATTGAAGACGTTCAAGTACCTCAAATTGAAAATATTGAAGAGGTTCCAATCACTTCAGTGCGTAGATGGTGGGTTCGTTTTGTCTGGCTTTGTACTTTCTGGATCCCTTCATTCTGTTTAAGTTGGTGTGGTAAAATGAAACGTTCCGATATCCAAATGGCATGGCGTGAAAAGGTCACACTTTGTATGGTCATTGCCTTTATCTCTGGTATTGTCTTGTTCGTGATTGTCGGTCTTGGTGAGGTCATTTGTCCTGGTACCAAAACTATGTATTCTACTGTAAATGTTCAACAACATAACACTGAAAACGATAACTTTATCAGTTTCAGAGGTGGAGTCTACGATATTACAAAATTCGCAAAGTCTGCTCATGGTTCTACCGGCCTTATGTCCACTACAGATGGTATGACGCTTTTAGCTGGCATGGATTTATCTGGTTCAATTCCTCCTCCATTGACTGTCGCCTGTGCTGGTTTGGTTACTTCCGACACCATCAAAGTTACGTCTAACTTTACCGTCAATTTGGCTGCTACTTTCCTTCATTATTCCGGCAACCAAGTTGAAGCTAGTGCTCCCGCTGCGATGAATTCCACTACCTGGTACCCTAATACTTTCTTACCTGCCATGAGCGATATGAAGAAGGGTACACTTGTGCATAAGCTTGACGATCTTGCTGCCGATGCTACAGGTTGGGGACGTTCTGCCATGGCACTTGGAAAACGTGTATACGATATTACAGATTATCAATCCACTGTCACACAGCTGGGAAGCGATTATAGTTTCCTTCCAGATGCACTTGTAAGCTTATTCACCAAATACAAAGGAACAAATGGTGCTGATTACTGGTCTGATGCTATGTCCTCCTATAGCTCCGAGGAACAAGCAGAATCCATGAACTGTCTTAACAATTTCTTTTACATTGGTAACGTCGATCCTCGTGATACTGCTGTTTGTATGTTTACCAATTATATGTTGCTCACTGCTGCCGTTCTCATGTGTGCCGTGGTACTCGTCAAGTTTTTGGCTGCGCTTCAGTTTGGTAGTGCTCCTACACCTGAAGATCATGATAAATTCGTTATTTGTCAAGTGCCTTGTTATACTGAAGATGAAGACTCCTTGAAAAAGACAATTGATTCTCTGACTGTCATGAAGTACGATGATAAGCGTAAGTTGCTCTTTATTGTTGCTGATGGTATGGTCATGGGTAGTGGTAATGATCGTCCTACACCTCGTATTGTGCTTGATATTCTTGGTTATGACACGAAAAATGATCCTGAGCCTCTTATGTTTAAATCTGTCGGTGAAGGTGCTAAACAACTTAATTATGGTAAGGTCTACTCTGGTCTCTATGAATGTGAAGGTCATGTCGTACCTTATATTGTGATTGCAAAGGTCGGTAAGGCTTCTGAACGTGCTAAACCTGGTAATCGTGGTAAGCGTGATTCTCAAATGATTTGTATGAGTTTCTTGAACCGTGTTCATTTCGATGGTGAAATGACACCTATGGAATTGGAAATGTATCATCAAATTAAGAACGTTATTGGTGTGAACCCCTCTTTTTACGAGTATGTGCTTATGGTAGATTCCGATACAGAAGTTATGCCCCAGTCACTTAGTTATTTGATCTCTTCTATGCTTCACGATGGTCGTATTATGGGTATCTGTGGTGAAACTGCATTATCTAACGAGAATCAATCCTGGACTACCATGATTCAGGTTTATGAATACTTTATTTCTCATTATTTGGCCAAGGCTTTCGAATCTCTCTTTGGTTCCGTCACTTGTTTACCGGGCTGTTTCTGTATGTACCGTGTTCGTACACCCGTCAAGAATGAACCTCTTATTATCTCCCCTCATGTTGTCCACGCATATGCCGAAAATCATGTTGATACACTTCACAAGAAGAATTTGTTGTCACTTGGTGAGGATCGTTATTTAACCACGCTTATGATGAAGTACTTCCCTCAATACAAGATGAAATTCACGCCTTATGCTATGTGTCGTACTGTTGCTCCTGATAAATGGAGAGTTCTGCTTTCTCAACGTCGTCGTTGGATTAATTCCACTATTCATAACTTGGCAGAAGTTGTCTTGCTCCCTGATCTCTGTGGTTTCTGTTGTTTCTCTATGCGATTTATTGTTATTCTTGATTTGTTTGGTACACTTTCTCTTCCTGTCTCATTTTGTTACTTGATCTATCTGATTTACGTCATGGCAGCACACTCAGGTCCTTTCCCTACACTTGCTATGGGTATGCTTGCTGGTCTTTATGCGCTCCAAATTTTGATCTTTATCTTGAGACGTCAATGGCAACATATCGGTTGGATGTTCTTTTACATTCTCGCTCTTCCCATCTATTCTTTCTTCTTGCCCATCTATTCATTCTGGCATTTCGATGATTTCTCATGGGGTAACACTCGTGTTGTTGTAGGTGAAAGTCAAAGAAAGATTATTGTTACTGATGAAGAAAAATTTGACGAAAAGATGATTCCTTTGAAGAAATGGAGTGTCTATGAACAAGAGCTTTGGGAAATGGGATCACAAGGAACTCGAGATACTGGTATGAGTGGAAACACTTACAATAGTTATAACGCTGGTGTGCCTCCCGGTTACGATAACCGTAGTCAATACAGCTCAACATCGGGTAATGGTGGCGATTTCGATTATTATCGTGATAGTAAGAGAAATGAAAAGCCTCGTTCGCGTCCCGGATATGCACAGACGACTGGTACTGGATCTGTCATTGGATCTGAATATGGAGGAGGTATGAATCAACAAACCATGATGTCTGAATATAATCGTAGTATGATGGGTACTCCACCTCCTGGTATGCATACACAAATGCGACCCATGTCTTATGCAAGCTCAGCCAATCCAGATTATATGAGCCAAATTCAACCAATGATGATGGATCCTGCTTACGGTATGATGCAAAACGATATGCATGGAGGACCAGGCATGTACACAGCGCCTTCTCATATGTCTGGAACATTCGATCATATGGGAGCGCCATCACCCGCATTCAATAGTCGACCTCGTAACTCATCGTATGATCGCGGAAGCAACCTTTCTGCTACCAACTTGTTGGGTCAACAAAGTGAATACGATATACCCATGGGTAATGTTAGTCAAGTGTCTGTTCCACCCATGATACCAGCTGGCTTCCCTACAGACGATGCAATTCTTGGTGAAATCAAAAATATTTTAGCAACAGCTAATTTGATGAGTATTACAAAGAAGCAAGGTAAATTTTAGCATCATTAGGATTATTATTATTTTTGTACTGACTCTCTTTTTCTCCTTATAGTGCGTGAACAACTTTCTGAAATGTTTGGATTTGACATGAATTTCAAGAAAGACTTTATCAATAGCAGTATTGAATATATCCTTCAAGGACGTTTATAATTTATAGATCAAATTTCATAATCCCCCAACACAAACACACACACGATTCACCCTTTTTTTAATATATACAACAATGTTTCTCTTTGTTTCTCTTCCGTCATTTTAATTATTTTTAAACAAGTGTAAATAAAAAAATTTATAACTTACACACACCTCATATGTTGACATGTGGCGTTTTATGCATTGGTCTGAAGATCATGGTTTTAATATGCTCGGACCGGTTTACAATCGGATGACTTGGGCTATCATGTAACGCTGCATTTCTTGTTTGCCATTTTACCTCATTATCACGCATTTTGAATTCAGAGATTATGAACCAACAAGTAAGAATCTTCTAGACTCTTTTTTTTTGGGGAGTAATAAAAATAACTCATCGTAGATAATTAAATGCAATAAAACAACGTAATCTTATTGAAGCAGTATGTCCCGTAGATGTGTTTTTAGGTACAGCGAACAAAACGGAATCAACGGCTTTTAGTTGCAGTATTTTAGTGATAAGAACCTGACTCAGTTTATTAATTCTTTATTCCTGTTAAGAGAGAACAATAAGTAAAATTAATAATATTTCTTCCTTTAATGAGAAGTTGATGTTATTAACATTTATGGGTATCAGTTTTATAAAAATAGAATAAATTAAGTTACATTTATATATGAATTGGCACTCGTAAAATCATAGAAGAATTTTGAGGATAAGTTGTGTATAGTACCAAAAGCATAACGCATGTTGTATTGGTGTTAAATTACAGTCCTATACGTTCGGATCGGCTGATAAATTATGATATTTCCACTTTGTAAGGACAAATTTTAGTTTTAAACCAATATGATTTCTTTTTTGACACATACAGCACCCTTCGTAATTGTGAACTTGAATATGTTTCCATAATTTCTAAATAAGATCAGTCGCATCCCAAGTTGTATTTTTGTGCTACAGTAAATATATAGTACATGGACTATTAAATACATTTTATATACCTTCTATGTATGTTCTACGTTCAAGTCACTATTAAATTGTAATCATACAATTATACTACAGTACTTATAGTTTTAGATGTCATAGAACATATTAACTAAAACAAAGTATAGAAATTAAAAAGATCTTTTGTCACAAGACGAAGGTTTGCGTCATATACATCATATATTATAGACAGAGGCTTGCTGATTTTCCTCATAACTAATACTATGACAATTTTTGTCCTGACTCTTAAAAATTTAAGGATTTAGCATACATACATCGAACTTAAAGACATATATATATATAGCCTTTCTTCAGGTCTAGCTCCATAGTTATACATACTATTTATTAAGTAATAGCATAAAATCTGATGCCTGCTGAACAATATTTACAAGTACGTGGCGCTACACTTTGTTATGAGGTTGAAGGAAATGGGCCTTATATCGTTTTTGTTGCTGGTGCAAATGGTGGGCGTAAAATCTTTATGCGTATCCGTGATGCTCTGGTCAAGCATTTTACTGTTGTTTTGTATGATCGACGTGGTTACTATAATAGCATGTTGACTGGCCCTCAAGATTACTCTAAAAACGTTGCAACTAATGCTGAAGATCTACACCTGTTGATGAAACATATAACTGACAAGAAATTTATATTATTTAGTTCTAGTGCTTCAGGTGACATTGCATTAGAATATTTAATTACGTATCCTTCAACAATTTCAAAAGCTATTCTTCATGAACCGTTGCTTATCCTGGGAGACTTTCCAAATGCAGAAGATTTACATTCTTTCCACCAATTCACGTACAGAGTCTACCATAGAGAAGATAGAAGCGCAAGTTTGACACTACTTGGAAATAGATACTTTAATGAATTGGACCGTAACATATTACTTCGTAATCAAAAAATTAAGAAATTAAACTCTTCAGACTACTTTCTTGAGCATGAGCTATGTGAAGATGTTTTCACTAATTTTGACCTGGACTTGGTAAAAATTTACAATGACAAACTTATATTTATGTACGGCGTAGAATCAAAAGAGTACCTAGTCTATGAATTTGGAGCCTTTATTGCCAAATCCTTGGGAAAAGAAATACTGCCTTTTACTGGAGGACATATGGGATATTACACTCATACCAAAGTCTTTGCACAGGAGTTCATTGAGTTCTGTGAAGCAAATTCCCTTGTCAATTATCAACCGAAATTGTAAACTCACAAATTTTTATTGGCAGCATTTAAAAGCTATTTTCCCTTTAATTAAATAAATCCCTTTTCTTGGTGATTTGTAAACAAAACATAAGGAACTTGTAACTGTGGAGAAATATAGCGGGATTTAACACAGAAAAATGAAGATAAAAAAACAGGGATAATTAGTTTTAAAACTGAATCCCTTTCTAATATATGTTAGAAGACAGGGCATTTATATTTATTTAAAGCTGTGGTTGAAACGGTTAATATGATTAGGATTGGGAGTTCACGGAAGGGTGCTTATTGGTGCCATTGGCTTGAGTATTTATATAGCCGATGATTCTTTAATAATCAAGGGTGAAGTGCTTATTGGCCTTCCTTGGTTTCCTACTACGAGAATCGCTCTATTGTTCTGTCTTTATCAAATAGACGATTATTTCTTAGTTATTAGGAGTTGTAATGTATTTACTCGGAACATACAACTCTTTAATACCTTATATGTTTATTTTATATGTATATAGTGTTATTTTAGTACAGTAACATTTTATATATTATGCCTCAAATAATTTTACCATGTATAATGCGTTTGTCTGTGAATGAAATAAAATCTTTTCATTAAGGCTCAATAAATACCTGCAGCTTTAAAGAGCCGGCCATAGCTTTCTTTAGATTGTTTCAGACACTTTTATCCTTGCTAATTGTATCATGATACATAAAATCATTGTATTTAGCAACCATTGGTGGTATCAGCCCCTTATCGATAGGTTCATACTTACATATCAAAAACTTGTTAAAAGGCGCTTTTACCAGTGCACAAAATGCCAAAGAAACTTACGTTGGATTAAATGGGTTTTAGATGAACGTGTATTTTTATTTTGATTATATGAGCTTTTTTTTTTTTTTGTCACTGCATCTACTTATAGTTTCATTTTATTTGACACAAACAAAATCTGGTGCTATGTGCCCTACTTGTTTTAAATTTTTACAAATTTCAGCAACATGCATGCATATCTACTACTTAATGAAAAGAACGTGTTCTCGATTTACTATTTAAACAATTGCCTTTTGACATGAATTCATAGGATTTATTAAAATAGTATGCTCAGATGAAAAAGAAATATAGAAAGGTCGGAAAAGAATCGCTGCTTTGCAACTATTTTTTTTTATCAATACTTTTTAAAATAGTAAGCTACATATACATACCTAATCGTATATTATTAATTCACCTAAAACAAAAATGAATCTTCATTGACAAGTATCTGGTCGCTTTATTCTTCAAGTTCTTGGTAGCTTTAGTTTTTTTTTTTTTTTTTGGCTAAAATATAAACGCTTCTGCTTTAATTCTCTTTGGTTTTATAAATTTGAACTTCAATCTTATTTGGGTTCAAATGATTCCCTATCTAATTGTCTTGTGGCACAAAAGCTTCCTTATTCAATTTTTGTTTGGTCCAAATGCTTTCATGTTCAAATCTTCTTGATATTTGATACTTACATGATCAAACACGATGAAGGGTCTGTACAACTAAGAAAAAAACTCGCAATCGATGATAACTAACATCTTCTGCTAAATTTAGGCTGCTATGATGAATCCTTGAAAAATGAGTTATTGGCACAGTTCATAAACAGTAATTTTTATGTTGAAATACATAAAATCACTCATTCGACAGAATAAAGTGTAATGCACTTTTGATGCATCGCATAAAGTACAGCATTTGAAAGTTACACATGGTTTGATAATAGTAAAAATTGCAGACTGCATCATCCATAAAATTGTTTTGGGATAGCCACAAACGACTTCTTTGAGATGTCATGATCGTGGAGAGATGTAGGACTTGACACAGAAAAATAAAACATAAAAAAAACAGTAAGATTAATAGTGCTTGCGCGGTTTCATTATTTCAAAACCTCCATAATACATGAATAAACGAAATATCTCGGTGGATAGAATATTAGAGCTAATATGAAGTGCAACAATTAAGTGTATACAAGTTTAGTCCTAAATCAGAAGAGTTTGAAATAACTTCTACCTCAGTGTTCTACAACTGGAAAGAATAAGAGCAATATTCCTCCGACTCGCTACATTTCTTGAAACAGAATCAACATCGCTTTCCCAAGTTTATCCAAGATGGGGTAAAAAATATCTTTTTGTTCCGGCTACAAGCATTGCCTGTGGAAGGTGTTTTTCCCGGTCTAGTCGCTTGGCTACCTCTTGTAGATCAAGACTTATTCTTTTAAGCTACTGGATCGGCATGATTAACAAAGATATTCTCACCGAAACAAAATTCAATAGCACATAACACGTTACATTGTTCATTTTACTTCCTTTTTTCAATTACTTTTTATTTCTCTATCCCTTTTTTATTTCTCTATCCCTTTTTTTCCTTCCCACATTCCACTTTTCTTTTCTTTTCTTTTCTTCTCTCCATGACATTCCCGGACTTGAAATATGCTATTATGTAGTATCAGGGTTTTTGTTGTCCGAGGGTAAGTATAACCATGTTATTATTATTTATACATTTTTTTCGTCACTCTGCTTTATTTTCAAATCATTTCAAAAGCATGTGTGGTAACCGATCGTTGAATTTTTCAACGAAATCATGCGTTGCAATAGCTTCAATGATCGTTAACTATTGTAATATAGTTTGATCGTGGGGTATCTTCGATCGTTGAAACTGCTATCTTCGATCGTTGAAACTGCTATCTCTAAGCACTACGCTTTCTAATTCAGGTACACCCTAACCATTGAGATGACATTGTGGAATTCGAGATATATAAAATATCAAGAATTAAAAAATACAATTTAATAAAACGTAGAGGATTATCAGACTGCCAAAAAATAAACTAACTATCTTTATTAAATGAAAAGACCTGGACCTTTATATTCAAATATCAGGCACGGTTAAACTATAACTAACTTCCCGAAGATATGTGGATCATAATCAATTGAAATATCATAAAATAAAGGGACCTTTTGGAAGATTAGTTCTAGCAAACTGATTATTATTGAATTGCATCACCCGGGATATTTTTCATTGGTTATTGATGTCGTAAATGATGAAGATCGCATATAGCGAGCATCCAATGGTATTAAAATAGAACCAACAGATGATAAATCAATATTTATATAAGTTATTAAAGGACTGAATGATTTGCGAGTAAATAGTTATATGAGGATATATGCTCGATCACAAAAAACATCCGACATGTGCACAAAACCTTTATATACATTTTCCTTTTTTTTTTTTTTGCTTTATTCTTAATTAAAATACCACTTCCAAATACCACTTCCCAATACTACTCACAAATACCATGCCAAGATCCAACAATTCTTTTGCAATAAGACGCTTATCAAGAAGTCGCAGTAATTCAGTAGTGTCACCTACACAAGAAGAAACAAAGGGAGACTCTTTGCCTGTCGTACCAGCGGCCGCCCCTGTTTTATCGACCGTAATAATAATGTAACAATAATTTACGCTATGAATACATCCCTCAATTTCAGCGATTTAAGCAGGTTGTTGAGCGACATGAACGATTAAATGAGAATAATCTCTCATTTGGTCACCAGACAGGGAATTAGTTTAGGATATCATAGCATTCACCAATTAGCAAGACCAGGTTCTGCACTATACGAGTAGGAGCCTAGTGAAAGACGTGACGTAATTCCCTTTACACACGGCAGACCTCATTTCAACAAGATATCAATGTATTAATATCGCATTTATTATAACGTACCGCACCAACCAAAGGGTTTGATCCGCAGCTCTCTTGTAAATCAAAGAATTACCTGCTTAGAATGGGATTTAGACAGCCAATTTGAATCAACCGAGAATTTGAGAGTGACGAATCATTCTATTTCTGTTGTTGGTGAGCAGATCACTTATATTACTAAGGCATCTTGGACGGATTCCTTGCCTTACCTTGATCTGTTGGGAAAAATTCTGTGAGTTGTTTAGTCACCAACGTGAAAAGACTCTGGAAACAACCTCTTCCAAGCTTTTGGCTGCGAAACTAAGCAAAAAAAACAAGAAGAGTGGCGCTTAGCTAATGCTCAGTAAAATATCAATCATCATATCAGGAAAGACTAGAAAGACAAAATCGATAAAAAGCTTATTCCAAAGACATCCTATCCAAAAAAAAAAAAAAAAAAAAAAAAAAAGTAAGAAGGAAAGAAAAGCGATAAATGATGAAGCCTTTGGGATGCTGCCAAAACTCATGCTAACGCCAAGCAAGAGCGACTTTTGGTTGAGATGGAGTGAGTTACGTACGTGGGTTGCTAATAATCAAGATGAATGGGAAATTGAACAACTGTTGAATTACATTGAAGATGTGTATGTCCGCAAAAAGAAAAATTGGTGCAACCTAGATATTAATTATATTATTTACAATTTAACAATGTTATCGCAGGGCGATTACCTTATTAACACTAACAACCACGTCGAAAACTGGCATCTTCGTTTCAAGAATGTTTACCTTTCAGGTATAAAGAGACAAACAGTAGATCATCTGATATATATCTTGTAGGAATTAGTACTACCGGACATCATGTAGGACCACTTAAAGACCATTACTAAATTGGAGCCTATAGTGTCGACAAAGGCCGAACAACTCCCTACAGAAAACATAACATGAATTAATCAGAAAAAAAGCTGTAATAGCCCTATTTTTTTGTGGATTGCTACTAGCGATTTATATGTATCAGCTAGACTTTAAACCTTACTGAAGTAAGACGTTTCGGTGAACGTAAGGACTTAATTATGAGCTAGTATATAACAGTCCTGAAGATCTTGTAGCACGTTACAAAAAAAAACAAGTATCATGTTGTTTTGCGGTAATTTATTGAGAAATTGTAAAGCTGAAATGAAAAGGGGTGCCAACGAAATGATAAAAGTAGAGACAAGCCTGTAACATTCTTGCAAAATAACTGCAACAGCCAGGACTTGGTCATGTTCCAAATAAAGCATTTGATGACTTCATAAGTAAACAAAAAAAAATACATCCACCAATTTTGGACAAAATTAAAGCTGTGTAAGTCAGGTTAAAAAAGCAATCATTTGCTTATTCATAACAATAAATCAGACAATGAGATTTAAGCTTTGATGTGGGAAAATGCAATGAAACCATAAAAATAAGGTACATAGTTCACTTGTAGTATGATTTTATTAATGAAAACTTATGAAGAATTGTATATTCCACCACAAAAAATACCATATATAGTAATTTTCTTACATACCACCACGCCCGGCAAAGGGTGTCCGGTGGTTGATAGTGGCCCGGTAGTCAGAACCCCATTTTTTAAAAGCCTGGAATTTGGAGCAGTTAAAAGGCATGTTTTTGGCCAGAGGTGGTATATAAGGACAGGCTTTTCAAGCGTAGAATTTGGAGTATGTTTTTGGCGGATAACTTCCTATAAATGTGGTGCATAATCATCTGGCAATTGATAGATATCTGGGAGTGGTGGTAAATAAGAACAAGCTGGGTATGGAGATTCTGATTACCGGGCCACTATCAACCACCGGACACCCTTGCCGGGCGTGGTGGTATATATATTCCATAAATGGGGTGGATTAGAGTTTTTTGTGTTACTTCACTTTTACAAAAAAAAACATTAAGTATCCTTCTTCTGCCGCTGTTGCGGAACGAAATTATGAAGGTTATACCCATCTTGACGTACTCTGAAGGAAAAGTCCCAGTACTCTCTAAAATCAACAGAATATATTGAGCACATTGAACATTTTTCTCGTTTTGTATAACTGTTACAAAAACATTTAATATGTTTAAGCCCCATTTTTGAACCACTACTCTATGGATAATAAAATAAAATATGCAATTACCTGATATATTATATAATCCCTAACCCACAGCTCTATGAATACTATACTCTTAAATGTATACATTTTAGATGCGAAATAAATGAATTAAAGAATATATAAACTGCTTTCTTCGCCTCAGTTATTTAGTTCTCTATTACCAATCTATTCTCTTATATTTAAAAACAAAACAACTCATCAATGGCTGAACAATTCTTGAAAGTAAATGGTGCTGAATTATGTTACGAGGTAGAAGGAAGCGGTCCCTATATCGTATTTGTTGCAGGCGGTAACGGTGGCCATAGATTGTTCAAACGCGTTCGTGATATGCTGACTAAGTATTTTACTGTCGTTCTGTATGATCGACGTGGTTACTTTCGCAGCAAGATAACTGGTCCTCAAGAATATTCAAAAATTGTCGAAACCAACGTTGAAGATTTACACAAGTTGATGAAACACATAACTGACGAAAAATTTATACTGTTCGGTATTAGTGGCTCTGGTCCTATTGTGTTCAAGTACTTGATTGCTTATCCTGAAACCCTTATAAAGATATTTATTCATGAACCTCTTTATTTTTTGGAAAACTTTCCTGATATTAAAAAAGTCCAAAGCATTTATCATCGGGTATACAGATTGTTCCGTCGTGAAGATAGAAATGCTGGTATGAAATTATTCGGAAAGACACACTTTAATGAATTAGATTACCAGATTTTGATTCGTAACCAACGAAACGACAAGTCAAACAACTGGGACTACTGGCTTGAGAATGAATGCTGCGAAGTTCCGTTCACTAAAATTGACATGGACTTGGTAAAAACTCACGATGACAAAGTAATATTTTTACATGGCGCAGAATCAAGAAATTATTTTGTCGCTGAACCTGGGGTCTTTATTGCTAAATATTTAGGAAAGGAAACATTGGCATGCGCTGGTGGGCATATTGGGTTTTACACACATACCGAGGCTTTTACAATGGATTTTACTAAACTTTGCCGAGCAAACTCTCTTTTAAAGTATCAGCCAAAATTGTAGAATCTTCATTTTTTAATTGATTTATTTTTCCTCAATAAAAACTATTTCTTCTTGATATTAGGTCTTCCCTGAGTGGTTCAAAACAGTATTTGCACTTATATAAGTTGTATACAAGGGATAATAAATCACCCGTCAGGGAATATTTCTGTGTCTAATTTATGCACTCTATAAAAAAGCTTTAATAGATTTAGTTACATAAGTCTAGAATATATGGATATTTTAAATAGATATCTTGTGTTTTGATGTAACAACTATTCTAATATGTCAAATGTAATGAATCATAAATAAAAATGCTCTTTAGTGGAGAGGTTTCTGTGATTTGGGCCTTTACAGGGCAGGTACTATGTATTTTCTTTTTTTGGTGTAACCAAAAATTTCAGGGCCGTTTAAGTTTTTCCATTTTAAACCTTGCAGGAACATTGTACAACCTGTTAGCTATAATAGGAAGATTTTAACCCCATAAGGTGCAGATAATATAGACACTATCAAGAAATAGGAAATGACGTATTCAATCAATACCGACAACCTTGTAACCCAACTCAAACTCTTAAAAATATGCAGATCAAGATTGACACATTCAGATTGAAGGATAAATAAAAAAAAAAATTCAGCTGTTTGTGTAGCAATATATTATATACATTATAATACAGCAATAATAAAATTTAATGTCTGAACAATATCTTAAGGTGAATGGTGCTACTATATGCTATGAGGTTGAAGGGAGTGGTCCTTACATCGTATTTGTTTCTGGTGGAAACGGTGGCCATAGACTGTTTAAGCGTATTCGTGATCTTTTGGTTAAGCACTTTACTGTTGTCTTGTATGATCGACGTGGTTACTTTCGTAGCAAGCTCACTGGTCCTCAAGACTATTCAAAAATTGTTGAAACTAACATCGAAGATTTATACATGTTAATGAAACATGTAACCGATAAAAATTCATACTATTTGGTATCAGTGGTTCTTGACCTATTATTCTAAAGTATTTAATTACTTATCCGCGGACTATTTTAAAGCTTTTCATCACGAGCCACTTGTTTTTCTGAAAAACTTCCTGGATACAAGAGAGGTCCAAGAATCCATTATTGTTTGTACAGAATATTTCATTATGAAGGTAGAAATTCCAGCATGATTCTAGTTGGAAATAAATATTTCAATGAATTAGATTCTCACATATTGGTCCGTAACCAAAGAAATGATAAGACTAATAACTGGGATTACTGGCTCGAGCATGAAATTTGCGAAGTCCCGTTCATTGATATTGATTTGGAATTGGTAAAGGCTCACAATGACAAGATAATATTTTTGCATGGAGAAGAATGTAGAGGATACTTTATTTATGAACCTGGAGCTTTTGTTGCTGAATCTCTAGGAAAAGAAACATTACCATGTCCTGGTGGGCATATTGGGTTTTATACTCATTCAAAAAGATTTGCAATGGAATTTATTGAACTCTGTCAAGTAAATTCCCTTATAAAACATCAACCAAGATTGTAACTCAATAAATATAGTAACTTTTCTACATATATTTTAAAACAATTGTTAAATATAGATTTATCGTAATATGCACAAATCGTAAGTTGTATTTAAGTCTTTATTAGTAGATATTATTAATAGTAATAAAAAAATATATTAAAATAATAGTTTTATTGAAGTTTTATAGTAAGAAACTGATTTAAGAGATAAACTACACTACACGTTAGTTAAGTGGCGCTTTGTTTAAAACGGCTGTAGTACTCACTAATAATTTTTCACCCTCTGAGATATAGCCCAGGACCAGATAATTTTTAAGACTCATTAAAATTTAACCATATTGCCATATTTTAAATGCAAGTACAGTATTAATAATGAAATTCAAACTTGGATTTATCATTAGAATAGAATAATATAACGACATCGTTTAGACTCTGTAAACAACTCAATTGCATTTATCAATATATTCCCATACTTTCGTTCCATACACAAAAAGAATATCAATATGAAGTAGGTTGTACTTGAAAAAAATTACTTTGTATGACCTACATTTCAGACTTCTGTCACACATTTTGAGGCATCTCATCAAAGAAACTTTAAGGAAATTGATGCAGAATGTAGTCTGTCATAAAGTCTATCCTGCATTGATTTATTCTAAGACAATCAATGTTATGCATCACCTCGTAGCCTTTTTGAGCATGCGTTGTAACTCGAAAATTACTTTGTAAGGCAATTGATTTTTCAAATCAAATTCATTGATGTGAGTGCTTTTCTAGTGCACTCCTAAGATCTTTGAAAAAGAAACACTGCCATTTCCTAATGTGTATATTGGGCTTTATTCTCATTCTGAAAAATTCGCAGTGGTTTTCTAGAAACTCTACCAAATGAATTTCCTCTTAAGGTATTATTAACTAAAAGTATAACAATGTTTGTTTGATTAGCATTACCTATTTTTCTCCTCAATAAAAAATTATGTTAAATAACTAGATTGCAAAAATAAACTGAACTTTATTGATATAAAATAATGATTTCTTTTATACACATTGGCTACGAAAATTAACAGTTGTACGGGTTGTTTATAATCCAACAAAATAACTTAAGAGAACGTTGATTATGGAAAGTCTTAAAGAGTAATAGTGCTACGTGAAAGTAATAGGGAAACAAGGTTTAACATGACAATATGAAAATATTGTATTAATGCTATATCTTGTGTGACAGTGATTATGTTGACATAATGCTCGCACACGACAATATGTATTTTTGCTAAAATTTATCGTTATTTGCACAAAAGCGAATTATATTGCTTATAATATCAGCTTGTACAAAACCTAAAACTAGTAGATATAAAAGCTCGACAAAAGCGGAAAAAAAGCTGAACATCACTTGTTTAATCAAATTGTCCACACTTTGAAAGTCACCTTCTCAAACATACTCTTAAAAATATACAAATTCAACATAGGATAGGTAAAAAAAAAGCGTATATATACCACTTTATTCGTAGCCGTATGTTCTTTTTTTTAACATTTTCAAAAGCAGAACAATTTAATGTCTGAAAAAAATTTGCAAGTAGATGGTGCTACAATTTGCTACGAAGTGGAAGGAAGCGGTCCCTATATCGTATTTGTTGCAGGCGGTAACGGTGGCCATAGATTGTTCAAACGCGTTCGTGATATGCTGACTAAGTATTTTACTGTCGTTCTGTATGATCGACGTGGTTACTTTCGCAGCAAGATAACTGGTCCTCAAGAACATTCAAAAATTGTCGAAACCAACGTTGAAGATTTACACAAGTTGATGAAACACATAACTGACGAAAAATTTATACTGTTCGGTATTAGTGGCTCTGGTCCTATTGTGTTCAAGTACTTGATTGCTTATCCTGAAACCATATTAAAAGTATTTACTCATGAGCCACTTTACTTTATGAAAAATTTCCCAGATGTCGAAGAAGTTGAAGGCTTTCATTACCATTTATACAGATTGTTCCATTATAAAGATAGAAATGCTAGTATGAAAATATTAGGAAAGAGACTCTTCAATGAATTTGATTACCAGATTTTGGTTCGTAACCAACAAAACGACAAGGCAAACAACTGGAGCTACTGGCTTGAGCATGAATGCTGCGAAACTCCATTTATTAAAATTGATATGGAATTGGTAAAAATTCACAATGACAAATTAATATTTTTACATGGTGCAGAGTCAAAAGATTTTGCTATTTCTGAACCTGGAGCCTTTATCGCTAAATATTTAGAACAAGATACATTGACTTTTCCTGGTGGACATATTGGGTTTTACACACATACCGAAGATTTTGCAATTAAGTTTATCGAACTTTGTCGAGCAAATTCTCTTATAAAGTATCAGCCAAAGTTGTAGAATTTTCATTTTCCACCAACTTATTTTTCCTTAATAAAACTGTTTCCCTGTCTTTTGGAGCTATATAAATATGATATGTCAGACACCAATCTCATTTAATTTTGTATGAAATACTATCACAAGTGATGAGAACTCTGCTTTGTGCCAATCTATGCACGTTCTAATACATTTTATGCATATAGTAAACTCGGATAATAACATAGTAAATAGACTTCCTAAGTTTTAATATTAAAACCTTGCTTATATGCCAACTGTATCTATTATACCCTTGGTGGCGACCTTTCTGTGATTTGGACTTTCGTAGAGCAAGTATCTGTATTGTTATTTGTTTTTTGGTGTCACCAAATATTTTAGGGTCGTTTTGATTTCGTCAGTTCAGTCATTGCAGGAACATTGTATCACCTGAAATGAGGGCTTGACGGGGTAATTGTTGGTCCGTAATCTCCTTGAACATAAAATTGAAGTGATCTTATACTTGTTATTTCAGTAATTTTAAAATAGCTTAAGATAATTAAATTACTGCATAAGATTCATGCTCTTTCATCACTCTATTGTTATACGACTTGGTTCTTCTAGATTTTATCGGTCAAATAAAATGGGTGGCGATTTGGTACTGCAAAAGGCAAGTATACTGGTCATAGTAGGAATTTTCACTGAAGAATTGCATTACGGTATTTTTATTACCTTTTTTTAAATAGTTTGAGCTGAATAAAATTCTAGATAGAACAAGACTATTTTGTTTTTAACAAACATATTTCAAATTATAAAAGTGTTCCTCAGTACCGTAGTTCATTATATTTGAAAGTCCAAACATATGACAAATTTAATCCTGATAAGAGCGCACTATAAACAAATATGGCAATTACTTTCAATTCAAGTAGCAGTGTATTTAGTGGGCAATATACGAATATGTCGTAGATGATGATGCTACAATCTAGGAGAGTATGTTGTTTATAATGCCATAACTTATCTCCTGCATCTGAAAAAATGGTTTTTCGGTATCTGTCGCTGCAGATAACAATCATGATTAAAAAAAAATGGCTTACTCTATCAAGATTAGAGATTTTGCAGTTTTACACATACTCTTAAAAATATACAGATCAAGAATAGCACAATCAAACTGAGAGGTATATAAAACCCACTTTCTCCAATTCAATTACGCGGTTAAATATTATCAACTAAAACATAAAGGTTAATATCAATGTTAGAACAATATCTTCAGATGAATGGTGCTGTTATTTGCTATGAAGTTGAAGGAAGTGGTCCTTACATCGTATTTGTTGCTGGTGGAAACGGTGGCCATAGACTGTTTAAACGTATTCGCGATCTTTTGGTAAAGCATTTTACTGTTGTCTTGTATGACCGACGTGGTTACTTTCGTAGCAAGCTAACTGGTCCTCAAGATTATTCCAGAAATATTGAAACCAACGTTGAAGATTTACACATGCTAATGAAACACATAACCGATGAAAAATTTATTTTGTTTGGAATCAGTGCTTCTGCACCAACTATATTGGAGTATTTAATTACTTTCCCTGAAACTGTTTCCAGGGTTTTTATCCACGAACCATTTTATTTTGTGGAGAGCTTTCCAGATGCTAAGAATGTTCAAAATTTCCACAACTCATTGTACAGAATATTACACAAGAAAGATAGAAATGCATGTATGGTCCTATTTGGAGAGAAATATTTTAATGAACTGGATAATCACATATTGGTTCGTAATCAGAAAAATGACAAGATAAACAACTGGGATCATTGGCTTGAGCATGAATTTTGTGAAGATCCGTTTACTAATATCGATCTGGAGCGGGTAAAAAGCTACGACGACAAGCTGGTATTTTTACATGGTGCAGAATCCAGAGAATTCTTCATTTACAAACCTGGAGCCTTTATTGCCGAGTCCTTGGGAAAAGAAACATTGCCATGCCCTGGTGGACATATCGGGTACTACACCCATTCTGAGGCTTTCGCAGAAGATTTTCTTGAACTTTTGTCAAGCGAGCAGCTTTATAAACCAGTTGCTACCTAGGAGGCTTTACGTGTTAAGTTGATGTAACTCTTTTTCATACCAAAAATAAATAAACTTTAATTTGTATTTGGAAGACATAAATACATAGCCAAAGTAATGCTTTCGCTTTTTGTTGTAAATTTCTTTGCATCTAAATGCATCAAGTGCAATGTATGTAAACTAAAACAGTTGCATTAAAAACCATTGTTTTCTTTGGGAAATGCAAATGCAGGCTGCTTATGACATGTTCATTTAAGAGTAGTGTACACAATCAGTAATATCAATAATCTTGCTTATTAGGCCTCTGGTTTGTGGCAGCCCCAATTGGATAAATGTAATGTGTTATTTTTTTTAATATGTAAAATATATGATTATAAGAAACAAAACTTTATAATAGGATCTGCTGAAAAGTAGTAAGATGTGTAAATCTTGGGTAAATTGTATAATAATAGGAGGTTTTTATCCAAGAGGTTTTTGCTGTGTGGTATCATAAACACGAATGATTTTGGTTTGATCACTGTCATTTTGAGAGAAAGCGTAGCCACGGTTTCTTTTGAGACGCTGTATCCGACGAACTTTGTTAACAGCTTGTCTGAATCGATCCATTCTAGGTCTGTAATCGGGTAAATTGTATTTCTGAATCTCTTGTACAAAATGGTAGGGAAGAGGTCTATACATTCTCTTTGCACTATAATGAAAAAAAAACAAGTTAAATCGTGGGTAATAATATGCATGTGCAAAACGCTTACTATTTCCAGATAAAATCACGCAAGTTACAAACCAAAGGTACCAAGATAATATACAGCCAAAAGTTAGCATTGCCCCATAACATGGGAACAATTCCATAGTATTCAGGGAAGACATCAACTGAAATAGCCGGACCGATAAAAGCAACAACGGGTAAGTAAATAAACCAGACAACCATTGATCCTGGGATAGCAATAAATGTATATTTTGTCCAAACACTGTACATAAACATGTTAGTATACTTGTGTTTGTCATAATCGCATAAACATACTCTGTAATTAATGCTCCCTTCCATAAAATACAACCCAAGACGGCTGTGAACATTGCTGTACCCGCCCACCATTGGCCACCTACTACACCGTCCCCAAATACACCATCTGTGCTCAAAAGTCCAACACCAAGGAAGAACAAAATCTAAAAGTTAAAATTAATAAAAAAGGGCAACCATAATATTTTTACACTTACCAATGAGTGAAAAACAGCATTACCAAACCAACCCCAGAACTTCTTTTGATTAAAGAACTCGTTTTTTTGGCCAAGCATATACATTTGAGGATATTTATCGAGCATTCTTGCTGAAACAAACTGATCAAAAATACCAATAACTAAAGGAGGCAAAAAGGTAAAGATAACGTTGAAACAAGACATTGTCCAGGATTCGTAAAGTGTTGAACCAGAGAAGCCGTTATAAAAAGCATACTATAATCATATCAGTATCCTACAGACAGAACATATTTTAAATAACTTACCCAAAATTGTGTCAGATACATGGCAACATTCTTGTAGAAATAATAGAAAATCATTTTACTTAAGCGCTGGTATGCCCAAGCACCATGCACCAGTAACAATTTCTTTAAGAATCTAAATTGAGATATGGCAAAATCAGCACTACGAGCTGCTTGAAGACCTTCAACACCACTGATACCAACACCAACATGAGCTGCTTGGATCATGGAAACATCATTGGCTCCATCACCAATAGCTAATAGGATAGATTTATCATATTTCTTAACAAGTTTGACGACCAAAGCCTTTTGAAGAGGAGATACACGACAGCAGATAACGGCCTTACATAAAACTGTTAAATCAAATAAAAGCTTTTCAATGTCTTTTTCGAGTGCGAAGGTCAATGCTTTTCCGTCAATAACAAAGGCAAGAGGCTATTAAAACGTGTGTCAATATACTACATGAAAGAGGAATATTTAAATATTACCTCCAATTCCTCTCCTCTTTCGATTGCACCAGTGATATCCTTCAGTTTGGACTCCAAGAAACTCTTAGTTTCCCAATGACTATCCATATTACAAACAATCAAACTCATTTCTTCATTCAGTAATTTACAGGAGTAACCAATATTGATAGCAGTCTCTTGTCTATCACCAGTTAACACCCACACACGAATACCGGCCTCTTGTAAAGTATGAATAGTATCTGGGACACCTTCTTGAAGTTTATCTTCAATTGCAGTAGCGCCCAACAAAAACAAGTTTTGTTCGATCATCTCAGCGGCTTTATCCAATTCGTCAGAACGATCAACCAATGTAGTAGCAGCCTTGTCATACACCTGTGACCAACGAGTATATTCTTCTTCGGGAATTTCTCTCATGGCGATACAAAGTGTACGAAGACCTTCGGATGCAAACTCTTCCAAATGGATCAATGTGTTTTCAATAAAGGGATTATTTTCGGCAAGTCGTTCTAAAATGACATTATCGGCTCCCTTACAATAAAGCTTGATACTACCATCGGGTCCACGAATAATGGCAGACATACGCTTACGGGTGGAGTTGAATTCACAAACATTGAGGACTTGGTATTCAGAATCTTGTCCGCGTTGGGAACAGGTGATTGAGTTAGGTCTACGAGTCTATATTATAATAATTAGACTCTGTGCTCACATCATTCATATATAAACACTTACATGGAAAATGTATCCTAAATCACTGGCACCTTTGACTAAAGCACCTTCATCGGGAGAAGAGGCTTGATAAACAACTTCATTGGATCCTTCCTGGGCTTCAGGAATAACTGTATGACAAGTAGCTAATAAAGTTAAAAATTCGTTGATTACATTAGCGTGGGGATGAGTCTTCAAATGCTCCTTCATTTGAGTAAAGTTGTACTGCAAAGTAGGATCATCTACGCCCTCTCGTGCTTGCTTATCAGATTCTACCTTTTCGGCATATGAAATACCAGCAATTGAACACTCACGGAACTGCATTTCGTTACATGTCAAAGTACCAGTTTTATCAGAAAACACAAACTTAACCTGTCCCAGCTCTTCAATCAAACTACTACTACGGGCTACTGCAGCAGTATCGGTGATATCGTAATACATGTCTAAATCACATTGGATCAAGAACGACTGTACAAATTTAACAATTTCCATGGTCACCATTAAACTGATTGGGATAAAACTGTTGAATAAAATCAAAAAGGTGAGAATATCGTAGCCAAATGCTTGAGGACGAGACATGCCAGCGTCTAACTGAAGGTATCCATTCACGTAGTCACTCTTTGTAATCTTTACAACAAAACAAAAATTAGATGATGCATGTATAATATATAAGTTTGATGTTTTACCGTGAATACTAAACCACCGATAGCACATGCAACACTCATACAAACCAAAATAGCAAATAAATATAAAATATTACGATTGGTAATACGTGTGACATTGGAGATCTTGGATGGTTTTTTACTTTTAAAAAAAAATTTAGTACGGAAAGGATAAATAGAATGCCCAAGAATACCTCGAGTTCAACATTAATTTGGTTTCGTGTCCCGTAAACACCACAACACCATAAATCCACAAGGTATTACGAAGTTGAGCACCACGCAATAATAACTGGTTAGGGTCCAGTGCATAATCTCTGTTTTTACCACCGTCACTCATAGCGGAAGTAGAGAAGACACCTTCATAATTATACAAACGATTATTAGGCTGTTCACTACGGATGGTACCTTGTAAACGAGTCATATCCACTGGGTTTAAGATGTTGCATGTTTGAGGGAGAGCTTGTTTGATTTTAAGATTGACTTCACCATCCAAGTTACTGGTTTCAATATAACAAAGACCTTCCGGCTCGGAGCTACTAATCAAAATAATATCGGCTGGGAAATTCTCGCCACTTTCAACTCTTAAAACATCTCCGACTTTGATATCTCGCCAAGCCTTCTCAACAAACTGTGTGCCTTCCAATACTTTACATTTTCTAGCGTTGAGCTCAGCATCAGATCGATGAACGCCCTATTAATAGTCATGAGTATTTATAGTTACAAGGTAACGGGGGGAGGACTTACCAAATCTTCGACGAGTTCTTTAATAGCAGTAATGAATAATACAATGACCAAAGGTACTAATGTTGTGTATCTAGAAGTGGGTGAAATACCAGGAATTTGCTACATGATTTTTTTTTTGTCAATATTTGCATATCAGGTTTGTCAATATAAACATTACCTGGATACCGGAAATGAATAAAAAGAATAAATTGGCATATTTGGAAAACTCTTCGTACAAGAATTTGAGTATAAAGCTATAGGAAGTGTATTTAGCGGTGAATACACGGTTATGCAGAAACTTTTGCTGATCATTTAATTCCGTATTGTTGATATAAATAATACGCTCGCCATCTTCACCTGCAGTTCCGGAAGCAGCGTTTGTTTTGCCTAATAATGCATTAATGGTATCCTTGATGTTAAATTTCTTTTGTTTGACTTTTGGGGGCTGAGGTTGAGATGTGGGTCTATGTAAAGGTATGCCAGTATCTAGTGTAGCTTGTGATGGGTTTGTACTCTTGTCATAACGACCCGCTATCTGGCCACGGTTTGTCAAAAGCTGTAAATTATCATCATCGTCATGAACAATGACTGATTCATCATAAAACGACCCTAAAATAAAACAATATAAGTCCCCTTTTCTATTCAGACTCCCGTTTAGATCCCCTTACCTTCGTCAACAGCAAAAGAGGAATCATTTTTCTTGATTTGTTGGTGAGTATAAGCAGGTTGTTGAGGGTTTATGGTGGAAGTCGAGGTGGCAGTAGAAAAGGTTTGTTGCTGAGATTGAATAACAAGATTCTGTTGCAAGTCTACCAGATCTCGAGGCTGCTCTTGATGAGATGGTGTTGATTGTTCATACCGAGATTGACTCAACCCGGACTCAGATGAGTCTTCAAAAGGGTTTTGAGTACTACTATTATTATTCGACGCCACTTTATATTATTTAAGCTATGGTGAAAAAGCTTGATTTACTATGAAAAGATGTAAAGTAGAAGAGAGAGAAAAGAGAGAGAGAGAAAGTGATTTTGTTTTGCCCCTTTTTTATTAATAGTGTGGAACGAAAAAGAAAAGGAAAAAAAAGACTTAGGAGACAAGTTAAATCACAAAAATTTTATTGTCGTACAGCAATTAAAAAAGGGCAGTTGTGATAATTAGAGTGGACAGCACAAATACAAATCCAGAAATAACTACAATGGGTGTTAGAATTCCAAAAAAAGACCACATCGATATATTAAACCCAATAAATGACACGACTGCATTCATACTGGCTATTTGAATGTATTGCCGAGTTTTTGGTTCTTGTTGCCAGTTCTTATATTGAGCTCCTCCAACTTGAAGTAAAACGAAAATTATACATATAACGGCGCCTGCTACTAAAGAGACTAGAAACATAGTACCGCTAAATATTATGTGTCAATACAAAATAATATTTATTTCCTTAGGTGGTTTACCCAACATCTTGCAATTTAACATTGAATGTAGTGATTGCACAGAATAAGATAGCACAGGATATGGCGAGTTGTGGTAGCGTAGACACGATTTGCTGAATAGGATGTCTTTTGTTAATTCGCTTTAACTTATCTTCTGAGAGTGTTAGTTTGGATTCTTTCTTTCCTTGTCTCTTCTGCATGTTTAGGTAACAAAACGCGTCATGATTTATGAGAACTGGATTCTGATTTATTCAGGATTTCCTACTATTCCATCTCAGCCACGACACCTGAACCAGGCCTCTTTTGATTTGACCCTCATATTTAATCAATCGATTCTCCTTCTTCATTCCACGTATAATAAATTATAGAGAATAGTATTTATTTCAGTGGTTTTTATAACAAAAAAATTGCAATGGACAATGTAGGCAGTTTCCAAGGCAGCAGGTGTGGCTCATTTAAGGTCCGTAATCCTTTGTGTCCATCTACTTTGGTGTCCGCAAACAAAAGACTTCAAAGGTTATTGTGGCTGGTTTTCTTTTTGAGAAAAAGGTGCATGTCTCCTAAACCGGGATTCGATCAATGTGATCTCTTTATTCTAGATTAATTAATATTAGTGCAATGAAATTGCAGAATAGCCAGCTTCAGGCAGCTTCAGGCAGCTTGAAAAGGTAACATCCACAAACAGTGCTCTGAAGGACAACGCATGACATTGATCTTGATACTAATCTTGATCCTGCTTTCCATAAAAAATCTACCTTTTTTCACGCGGTCAATTTATCACTTCATTTTTATATTTTTATGATATATAAGAGGTAATATAACAATACGCTTTCTTCTGGTATTTCAACTTACTATCGTGTACATTATATAGACGGGAAGGTTAGTTGAATTACTAAACATTATTTCTTCAGTTCAGGTCTTAAATTTTTAAAAATAGGTTAACAAGGCACTGTCAGAAGTATCATGTCTGCATGCGGAAGTGTCACCAGAGGGTGTGTTTTTGTACTCCCTCTTTGTCTGAAACGGCCATCTGACAAGTTGTTCCTTTTTAGTTTCAATCAACTGTAAATGACCAAAAATATCACAAGCTTCACAAGACGTGTTCATTCCTGTGGTAAAAGCTACGTTAATAACCATAATATTAAAACACGTTTAGGTATACACAACAGTAAGCCTAGTAATTATATTGGACTAAATTATAAGGCTAAATCTTAAATTTATTTATTTAGTCATGATACATAACAAAACCATAAGACGTAAGGGGAAAAGGCCACTGAACAGATTAGACATAGCTTTTTTTGTTTAGCACGTTCATTACTCTTATAAATTATAACTTTAGGGGGCTTGGGATAGTTCAAGAAACTGATGATAGAATCGTAAGTAACGAATGCCCAATTAAGTAATGAATTGGCAGAATCTTGATACAATTAAGTAACGGCCAGAATTCACATTAAGTGTCGTCAATATGAAATTCCAAATTCTCAGGAGTGAAGTGTTACCTGAAAATTAAATTATTCTCACAAATATGGCCGACTTTGCTATCAATCGATCTTACTCAGTAACATCTTATTATGGACAACGTCCCCATGTATCTCCCTACACATTATTATTGAAAAACTGACAAAAGAGGGTAGTTCTGTATATCTTCCTTCATCATCTCCTAAGCTTAACCCTAATTGAAGTTTTTTTGGGCTATGGTCAAACAATCAATCAAACCCACGGGTATCGAAAACCTCACTAGTTCGAAAATATTAATAACTGACACAGAGACCCCTGTCTGTCACCTTTAAAATGCTGTTCAGTATTCCTTATATCGATTGGGTTGGTAACAATGTAGATAAATGATCAATTCATGATTTTCCAAATTGAAAAGTTACACTACCCAATTAAGTTTAAAAAATAAAATGGGTTTGATAGGTCGATCTTTTGAAAAAATGATGAGTTGACAGTAGATCAATTGCATATTATTCTATTGTCAAGACTAATCAGGGATAAACTGTATTAGCAAATTGTTTTGGCTGAAACCACTTTCTACATATTTCTTCTAGTAAAACCGATAATAGTGCGATCCTTGATTATACACATTTATTTTGGTGGCCATAGCTATTTTTTTAGGAGTCATATTACATCCTTTAGGCACCGTTCTCGTGTTTATCATCCTTACGATCAGGCACTTTAAGTATTTATATAATGTTGGTATGGCATAAAACAATGAAAACAATTGCACTGCTATATTGATTGTTTGATGGTTGAAAATAAAAAATCAGTAGTTGTGAAAGAAAGAAAAATAAATTCATTAGTCGAGATAGATTATTAAAACCTAGAGAATTCAGGAGAAAGGAGAATTAAATATCCAAATCAAGTCATTTTTAATAATCAATTTATAAACATGAAAATGCAAGCAAATTATCATCCCGAATATTTTTCTCTTTCTTTAGCTCTTTGTTATTAAAAAAAAGACAATCTTGTCAACATTATAAAAGCTTTTCCCCCTCCCCCTTTCCTTCCGTTATTTACACGCTCTTCATAACAATATGCATAATTATCGTATGACCGTTAGCCGCGATAGATTGGCAGAATTCAAACGAGTAAGACAGAGATACTAGGGAATGATGTGTAAAAGCTAACCTTTCTATGATAGAACTCGGCCATAATTGATTCCGAAGTGAAAGGGTAACTGATACAAACCCCCCCCCCCAAAAAATACTATTGTCTTATGAACCATTAAAATTCAGGACATTTCCAACAAACCAAGACGACACAGCGGCATATTATAACAGCCAAACACCCACATGTCAATCTGATAGCACACCAGAATCAACCAACGCATTCTTTGCCAAGGTAGATATAAAACATTAATTCCCCAGGAACAAAAAAAACTGATTTTATTTTGAGCAGATTGAAGATATTAAATGGGTTATTGGAAAAATCAATGAAAATGTTACAGAAATAGAAACACTACATACTTCATCACTTTCCACTATTAATGGAGATAAAACCGTGCAATATAATAAGCTTTTAGGAACATTAGTTAATGAAACGAGTAAATTGAATAAAGAAGCCAAAAATAGTATCAAAGGTACAAATCACCCCTTCTCCATGACTTCTGTCAATGTGTACTGACTACATTTTCTTAGAAACCGAGATTCACAACGCTAGACTATCGGTAAATACAAGTGACAGAAATATGCGCATAACTCAGGTAATTAAAACGAACTACATATGGTTACCATGTAAGCTAATCCGACACTACTAGTTGAATGCACTCAAGAAGAAGTTTGTGGAAACTATTCAAAGATACCAGGGCATCGAACGTGCCTTTGAAAAAAAGCATAGACAACGTATTGAAAGACAGATTCTCATTGGTAAAAAAAATGGACATATGGTACAGCCTCTTTGCTTACTCATTTTTGACAACATAGTTAAACCTGAAGCAACATCCGAGGAAATCGAAATGGCCATAGACTCAGACCAAGCGCCACAAATATTTGCTCATTCCGTAAGTTCGATTTTCGACTTTTTTTTGCATAAATAAGCTAATAGGATCGTTAGCTTTTAAACTCGAGTCGTACAGGAAATGCAAGTCAAGTATTAGATGAAGTCCAGACCAGACATAAGGATATTAAGAGGATCGAAAAAACAATCATGGTATGTGACAACCTAAGTAGACACACAAGATATACTGATCCACCTATTAGGAACTCCACGATTTGTTCTTAGACATGCAGACAATGGTAGAGCTACAACAAGAAACGATTGTACACATGGAGAAAACAACAGAAGGCGTTGTACATGATTTAGAAAAAGGTACACGACATGTATCGGTAACTGTGACAAGAGCAAAAATCACGCGAAAGGTATTACATATTATTGAGTCCCGGCTAAAGAAGGGGAAAGCTTACTGTTTTTATGTAGAGAAAGTGGTTTTGTTTCGTTTTATTTTTGCTGTTGTTGGTTGCAATAGGTATTTTAATATGGTGGTTTGTATTCCCAACCTCTCATGCCTAAAGGAATAAAATGTGTATTATACTTTGTGTCATTGAATCAATAATGCAGTTCGTTTGATAATTTATAAACTACTTTTCTGTCTTAATAGATGGTTTAGATAAAGAACCTTTTCTCGCATAGACAAGGCTATTTGATATGATATGTTCGTAAAGAGACCGAACAATTGACTTTTTTCGTGTTTTTAAATTAAATCCAGCTTTTTCAACCTCAGGGCTTTTTGTCACATTAAAAACCTTTACCTTTTTCTCTCATCTAGCCAAAAAAAACCAAAATGTCTGAATCCAAAGCTGTCATTCTCGTCGGTGGACCTTCAAGAGGTACACGTTTTAGACCTCTTTCACTCAACTCTCCCAAGCCTCTCTTCCCTGTTGCTGGTCGACCTCTTATTTCTCATCATCTCGATGCTCTTTCCAAAGTCAAAGGATTAAAGGAAGTCTTGATTATTGGTTTGTTTGAGGATAAGGTATTTGCTCCTTACATTGACAATGCTGCCATTGAATTCCCTCACTTGAACATTCGGTAAGACAAAAAACGACAAGACTCGGCTTGGCAAAAATACTAACTTTCGGTACGATAGTTACCTTCACGAATATCAAGCTTTAGGTACAGCTGGTGGTATCTATCATTTCCGTGACGAGATTTTACGTGGACACACGAAGCACTTCTTTGTCATGCACATTGATATCGCTTGTTCTTTCCCTCTTAACGAAATGGCAAGTGCTCATATGAAGCATAGATCTATTTGTACTATGTTGGGTACCAAGGTAGGATTGCATATACAAAAATGTGTGTGGGAAAACTCAATTGAACTGGTATAGGTCAATCCTAGCGAAGCCACGAAGTATGGTTGTCTTGTTGCAGACCCAGAGACCAACCAAGTTCTTCACTACGTTGAAAAGCCTGACACATTTATTTCTGATTTGATCTCATGTGGTGTCTTCTTGTTCGATACAACCGTATTTGCTGAGATGAAGAAGGCTTTGGATAAGAAGGAAAGCTATCAACAAACCGACTTTGTTTCTTCTTCTAATGACGAGTTGCGTTTGGAACAAGATATTCTTAGACCTTTGACTGAAAACAATAACCTCTATGTTCATGTTACGAAACAATTTTGGAAGCAAATTAAAACTGCTGGGTAAAATAAGACTTATAATAGACTGGGTAAGTAGCACAAGAATTGACACTTTTTTTGTTCTATAGATCAGCTATTTCCGCTAACGCTCTTTATCTTGAAGCTGAAGCTCGTGAAGGCTCTGATCGTCTTGCAAAGAATACCCCCGGTGGCCCTGAGATCATCGGTGCTGTTTACATTCATCCCTCTGCTCATGTCGATCCTACCGCCAAGGTAAATAGCATGATGACGTGTCGGTGTAATTGACTCTAACTATTTTTTTTAGATTGGACCTAATGTTTCTATTGGCCCTCGTGTCAACATTATGGGCGGTGTTCGTGTGAAGGATTCCATCATTCTTGACAGTGTTCATATTGGAGTAAGTCGATAGTTCATAAGAGTAAGTGATCCGAACTAATAATACAAGTATAGAAGGCTAGTTGTGTTCTTCATTCAATTATTGGCTGGAACAGTCGTATTGGATCTTGGGCTCGTGTTGAAGGATGTCCTGTTTATGAAGAAGATAGCTCTATGATGAAGAACGGTGTCAAGAGTCAAAGTATCACCATCTTGGGTCAGTATTTGACTGCATATTTATTTATCAGCTAATTAACTTTATGATTTAGGCAAGGACGTTTCTGTTATGGATGAGACTATTATTCGTAACTGTATTGTTTTACCCCACAAGGAACTCAAGTCTTGTTTCCATAATGAAATTCTCATGTAAAAAAAAATATCTAGAGTATGATTAAATTCCCAGCTGGTTAATAAAATCACAGCTTTTCATCGCACAATTGTTGTTTTAACCTCTCTCCGTGTAAATTTATGCGGTTGCACTTCAACCAAGATAGCAAAGGAGCTACTTTTGGTACATTGCTCGCTATAAGTTTAAAAGGATAACATCACGTCAATGACCGAGACGGTGAGTTGCTCGTACACATGCTTTGTGAAGGCATATTAACAATATCGGCATGTACATCATATTTGTTTGGGACACCCATTCCTATCGGACGGTCCGCTCAAGTCTTTTGTTTGGTAAAACGTGATTTTATTAAATTCGTGACAGGTACGCTCATTTTAAAGGGCTCTTTTGTTTCTTCCTGATTTCGTTTTTATTAAGATGTCAGCTACGGCAATTCTAACACCTTCGTTTAGCGCTTTTGCTGTCAATACCTCAGATTGTAATGTCGACGACATGCCACCCAGTGGCCGGTTTGCATTTTTACATAAACTCAAGCAAGAGAAGTTTTCAAATATTCGACCTGTAAACGAATTTTTTGATAGAAACCGGTTCAACTATTCAAGTTCGTTTCAACGTATTACCCAGAGATGGAAGTAAGGGTATAGAATATATTGTAAATCGAATAAATCATTCATCGTGTCCCACACAGTTATAATCTGCAATACTTTGCATCCAACTATTTTTTGATCATGCTTGGCCTAGCCATGTATTCAATGTAAGTGCTATTATTTGTAGCAAAGAGGTATATTTTAACGTGTGTTTAGGCTGACAGATTGGTTCTTGTTGTTTACTATTGGGTTTATATTCGGAGGTTTTTACTTGATTTCAAAATTAGGTACGGGTGGGCCCATTAATATTGCAGGTGTTGCAACATTGTCAACTTCAAGCTTATATGCATTGTATGCGTGTGGCTCGTTTGTGCTTCTTTTGTTTTCTGGTGCAACAGGTGCCATCTTCTGGATAATTGGTACTGAAACAAATAAACATTGCATCCGTGCGTTTCCCTGACTACCCTTTTTTTTATTCATTAGGCGCCAGTGCATTACTAATCCTGGGGCATGCAGCTGTGATGGAACCAGGCATTGAAGAAGGATTTTCAGACGATCAAGTATAAACGCTCTTATTTTATATATAAAGCATTTATTCATTAGATTTTTTTACAACGTATAAAAGGGGGTGTGGGGGAGATATATAAGATTAAGTCTTACTATGATTAATTTACTAGTACAGTGTCAAGATATTTATAAAAGTGTGTGTTTATGAGTGAATACCAATATGGTTACCAACGCGAACCTAAAAAAGGGAGATTAGTATAAAAATAAAAGCAAGAAAAAAAAAAGGGACTTACCAAAGTTTCGAGAGACTCTGATCCGTTTTGAATCAAGTCATCATCAAAGCGGATAGCATTCTTTTCAAATAGTACAACAAGTGTACTACCACCAAATGCAAAGTAGCCTAATTCATCAGTTCTGGACAACCTGTCATTGACATTAGCTGTCAAGATGATTGAGCCGACCATCATGGCACCGATACAGACAATAGCGACTTTGCCAAACACTTCAGTTTCCATATGAACAATGTCCCGTTTATTATCACCGTAAACGTCCAAAGTAGTTCTGATGGCCATTGGGTTAACGGTATAATACTGGCCTTCTACATTGTGAATCTTTCGAATGATACCATCGACAGGAGAATGGTAACGATGGTAATCTTGAGGGGCTAATCTGAAAATAGCCAATGCACCACCTTCATATGCAATTGCCTCTTCGGGATCATCCAATAACTTGGGTATACTAAACTCTGTGCCTTTAATCCAGATTTTGGTGGCGCTGTCGATGGTTGGGAAAGCCATCATACGACAATCAGCGGGACTAACCACAACATTTTTGTTGTCAGGTGAATCACAAGGACGAGCACCTGGTTTTAACTTTCTGTAAAAGAATTCGTTGAATGTGTTGAAGTTCTCAGTAGGTTCTAAAACCTCGCTCATGTCCAATTGATGAAACTTGATAAAGGCAGGGATCTCTTTGACGGACAAAGGATTGTCGAAACGACGACCTTGCTTACGTGACATATTGGCAAGGATCTTTTGGGCAGTCTTGTATTGGATACCAGAGCGCATGCCCTTATATACAAGACGCATGCCTAAACGGATATATACACTCATACGCTCATCAATCAATTGACCTGTTTGACGGTCTTGGACAATAATATTGGCATTATTTTTTCCGGCGGAGTATCTACCATATCCGACTTTGTTGACTAATTTGACAAACCATCTATGAAATCATGCTTAGTTTTTTTTTAAAAAAAAATCGTCATATAAATATTTACTTTCTCTGAGCCTGAGCTTCGGTACCGAAATTACCCATAAGGAATCTATCGACAGTTGTCCAATCATTGGCAGCACATGTAGCGACATGTGTAACAATATCCATTTGACCTCGCTTAGCAAGATTAGGTTTATGGCAAATAGGACATTCAGTCAGTCGAATGACTTTTTCGTGCGAGTGGTTTGATGAATGATGGTCCACGTCTCCTTCGTCCTTGAGTTCAAGATTTTTTAATGGACTATCAATGTATTGGACACCATCGGCTTCAGCCAAGACTTCATAATCTGCTTCATCGGGAGAATGTGGGGTAGTTGTGGTAGAATTTGAATTTAACAAGTCATCGTCCTCATCTTCATATTCACCCAGGCTTGTGAAAGAGTCATCTTCTTCATCATCATCGTCTTCGTCGTCGTCGTCAGACTCATCCTCGTCGTCCTCTTCGTCGTATTCTTCCTCGTCGTCAGTAGCCATGAAAAAGGGATTGACAGTAGCATTATTTTTGGTATCGACAGGCACGTCTTTTCCTTCTTCAATTATAGCATAACCACTCTTTCGGAGCATTTGGTTTTCATCTGCCATTTGTAAGCAATTTTCCAAACTCTGGACTAACTCATCCATGGTCAAGTCTTTGGAAGGATCCTTGTTGTGTTCCTCCCAGAAATGATCCAAAGTACCAGCGGATATATTGGATCCAAGCGTCTCCAACATGGTTTGAATTTCCAATCGACTCATGGTGTTTGAATTATCGCTATCACACGTTTTTGCCAAGGCGACCCAAAACATTTTGCGAATTTCAACATAGGGCACGAATTTGGCTCGGATAGTCAAAGTGGGATTGCTGCCTTGCCATTTCTCGGCGTTGGCGAGTTTCAATGGGATAGTGTGTCTTCCCATACAACGTTCTATTTCTTCGGAAGGTGTTTCGCCCGTAGGGAGGGGAGAAGAGGGAGGTGAAGGCATCTTCTGGACAATATCGGAGATGGTGATTTCTTGTGAAGCTACAAAATCGTTATTTGAGAATTTATCCTTGTCATAAACGGCAAATTTGATCTTGTAATTTTCTTGGCTATTGCGCACATGGAAAAACAATTTCTCGTTCCATGTGGGGTTCAAGTTATGTCGGATGGCTCTTGTACGGAAAGTGGAGGTACCATAAGTCACAATGACAAAAGGATCCATATCAAAACCTGTTCTTGTCATATTTCTTTCTGGCGGTAAGTCTTTGGCACTTTCAATTTCCAAGAAAGTAATCCCCATAATGTCAGAATAGAACTTGGCATATCCTTCGGATTTATGGGTGCGTCGACGACGGGTAAATTTATTCCTCAATTTCTTTCGGCGTGTGGTATTTGATGTGGAAGGTGTTAGACTGTGAAGAGAAGACATTGAATTATCTTTCTTTAATTTCTGCTGGCTGGAGTTTCTTTTAAATCGACTAAATGTAGAGGCGCTAGTACTTTCTTGCATCGTGGGTTGCACTGGCTGAGGAGACGTAGATAGCGAATTGGGGTCACCCAATAAATCCTCCTCATTCATCAGGTATTGCCAGTCTTCTTCCATGGTAACGGCATTAGTAGGCAAGGCCATTCCTCCCTCTGTTTTATACACCAAGCCATATTGCATGCATATCTCGGCTTGGTCGGTATCCGACGCAGTGCTGGTATCGATTTCTTCCCGCTTTTTTCTTAAATGAAATCGCTTACCTCGATGGCTGCTGGTCTGAGACAGCGGAAACCATTTCGCCTATTGAAAGTAAAAATAAACTTAGTGCATGTTACACACGGCGTGTTGGGCCTACTTACGGTATTCCCATCAAAAGCAATGGATTGATTCTGGAAGAGCTGATCAAACGACCAATGCACTTGGCCCAAGAAAATGGAGGTGAATCTATCTTTGCTGTAAACAGTAACAGTCAAACCGTGATTTTTTAAAGCCCTCTGCCTTTTTTTATGACCAATGATATCATTTGATAAATTAAATTCAAATGTGCAGAGCCATTCTGGATCAGAAGACTTCTTTAGTGTGTCTGTTCGGTGTCGGATGCCTCCACAGCGCACATTGACATATGGATTCGGAATATTTGTCTATAAAAATACCAGAAAAAAAAAATTGAGCTACCAGTGTGAAAAAAAGGGATGTAAAGGTAACACACACGAGGTGTTTTATTCTTTTTTTAGTATTTACCTCATCTTCTCGGGCCAAACTGCGACCTCGAACAATAGCAACTTTCAAAATCAGGTCTGAAGACAAGATATCGTCTTTAGGTTTAGTGCTGGTTGTATCTGACAAACTTGACGACAGTTGCGATGATGATGAGGCTGCTCTATTATGGTGATTGCGTCTGAATGATGATAAACGATGAACAAAAGGAATACGTCGATGACTCGTGGGTGTAATGGCGTCGTTTGCGCTGCTGCTTCTCCTGTGGTTACTAGCTGTTTCCATAGCCACCGTTGTTTATATTAGGATTATCGGGTATATTCAAACAATAACAACAGTTTTTGTTTAAAAGGTGTCTTGAAGGAGCTTATTAAAAAAATAAATATTTATTTGGTCTGACAAGAAAACCAGTCGCGGGCAGGTACCTTTTTCTTAAATAGTAATTTTGCTACTTCTTTTTCACGGAGTACAAAAAAAAGAAAGCAGCCAAATAGTTATGTCTGTTGCTTTTAAAAGGAGAATAGGATGTGGCATTATAAATATAAAATGAAACACATCACAGGTTAGAATTTATATTTGCCTGATAAAGCAAAAAAGCACGGAATTACTAAATAAATCAGTTGCCCAGCCAATGGCTCATATAAGGCGCATTGGAAGCGTAATCAATACATCAGCGTGGTTTCAATCGCGGAAAACATATTACGCTACGAATCAGTTGCCCCCTCCCCCAGAATAACTAGAGTGCCCCCGTCTCTCGGCTTATAACATTGCATGTTTGATATCCCATGCAGCGGTTTTTGATACATGAAATATAGACTTGCATAAAAAAACCGCAATGATGAAAGCTTATTCCTGTGGAGGAATGACGTTTTAGAATTATATGCAAACAGAAAATTTATAATTTAACCAAAAACTGTATTTATTCTCGTAGCACTAATTTAACTCCTAAAGAGTGTTGTCTGGAAAAAAATGACGAATCCCAGTTGCTCATTTGAGCACCACTCAAGTTTCAATGGAGTGTATCGGGAAAAATTTCCATGTGATGAAGCCGCAATACATATAAACTGGTTTGGTCTTCATACAAGGTGTATGGTACCGATCATGCTTAGTCATCCTATATGCAGACTAAGAGCACCCATTGTCTCTATAACCCTGTAAATACATGTGTGAAATGAAACTAGTTACATTCAGGCTCATCCAAGACGACTTCAAGTTAAATACTAAGACAATGCGTTATATCCAATGCCTGAGCTTATTCTATTTTTGTATACTCACATGCAACAAGATCCAATCAGTCAAGAAAAACTTTAACTGAGGTGCAAAAACCGTGGCGGTGCGAACCAAGCAAGCGTTTTTTGTCTAAAAATGGATCCTTTCGCTAACCCAAGAATGATATTCGATTTATGCGCTTGTGTATCACCTTTATGCGGAGCGGTAAATAAGTGACCTCCTTTAAGGTGAAAATTTTTTCTTCAAAAAGTATAAATAGGAGATGTAAAATGGGATAATTTGTGTTTTCCTTAACAACGCAAAAATCACCAATTGAAATAAAAAGCATTCGTGTGAGATGGTTACCTCGGTAATTATCGCTGATACATCGAAATCGTCAAACAATTGAAGAGTACCTCTTAACACACGAGATGGGTGCACAGAATGGTTAGGATTGGTCTTCGTATCAACTTATGGCATTATGTGCAATTTTGTGAGTTTCATTTTCCTTGGAAACTTTTATTTGAAAAAAAAACGAAAAAAATTACATTATCTTTTAAAAAAGAAAGTATTGTTCTATGTAAGGAGTTTATATAGTGATGTTAGCTTGTTTGAATACAAATAAACCCTCAACCTGTCAATGGAAAAAGGTATGCATCAGATCTGGCTTAGTCAAATGAGGCGTTTCGATAGTACAGCGGAGGATCGTCGCTTAACGAGAAGGATATATTAAAATATTCGGCGACAATGTCTAGACAGGAAATAAACATTTGTACATTTAATTAGTGTCAGTTATTTTTTGTCAATAACAAACGATGTCTTGCTTTAAAAAACGTTTGTTTCACCAAGCTATCATGCCAAGCTTTGATGAATAACTTGCTGGAATAATACTCGTGTATTTAGGACACAAAGTAACGAATAGGGCTCTTAGTGAAAATGGAGCTAGATTAATAATGTAATTAGTAGCTTATGATATAGCTTGTAGTAGTATCTCATGGTGGCTTATGACAATAACTGTGCTAAGCCTGGCAGTACACGATATATTTGGAACCATACAGTTGTTTAAGAACATACACATTTTAAATGCTATTTTGTTGTTGTCTGAATACTATAACTTTTATGTATGATTTTAATGTATCAGGGGTAATATCGTTCGCATCATAGTGATGTTTTATTCCTATTAGTTAATTTTAAAAAGTAATTGTGTACACGGATACAGTCAAGTAAAAAAAATTATGGATGAGGAATTGGAAAGGAGTAGAACACACACCTTATCGATATGATTACCAGCCTCCGTATTATAGAGATATTAAACCACCCGAGAAGTTTTCTGTACGCTATTATTAATCTTTTTTCTAAATAGAGGTGACACGCTCTCTATAAGAACCATGAATTGAATTACAAGCTTAATCTACTGACACTGAGAGAGGCCAAGTCGAGGCTGTCACCAATGAATTTTTCAGCACTAAAAGTGCCTTAAAAGGAAACCTGTACAATGACAAATTAATATCATTACTGCCTATCTACCACAAAATTTAGTCAAGCGTATAGATGTACCAATATTGCCAGTGATGGGACAAATATTTCTCCGTATGCCACATCATTAATCGACATAAAAAGTCAAAGTTTTACAAAGTGTGATGGATGTTGAATATCCTAAAACTATTGAACGGGTCAAAAATGAAGGTATTGAAAAAGTACTCAATCTTCTGGGCCATGATGATGTAAGTAAGGACTAAAAAAGTAAAAGTTATTTTGCGTTTCTGACGTTTCTTTCTCTGTTACAAATAGTACATGTAAGAAAACAGTAGCTGAAAGGATAATAGCGTTTCAGCAAATGCTGCAAGATATAGATGGCATTGCGAACTAAGAAAATGGATGATATGGAGTACGCTAAAGCTTCTGCCAGCTAAGCGCAAATTGGCCCAATTTTAATTAGTATCTTGTGAGCTGTGCCACTTTGCTTTCTATGGTTACACATGAGGCTTCAAAGGCTACAAAGCATACTTGAACATTTAGGGAACAAGAGAGCTGAGACTGTTTCGTACGTTACAAATACTTTGATATTAGCGTTCCTTAAGATACTTGTTCTCCTTGAGTTACATATAAAGGGAATTTGACTAGCAACTTTTGAAAGAAAATATCCATGTTCTCCCAGAAAGCCACGGCTTCCTTATATGGTATGAACAAAAAAGTCGCTGGTGGGGGTCATGATGGTCTCCGCTCGGGCCGAATACTAATCTGCACGAATGGACTCTATGTTTTGTAAAAGAAAACTCGGGTTAAATTAGCTATAAACAAAAGGTGTGATGCCACTTGGACTAAATAAACAACGGAGGGAGAGCAATAGTATGTATGCACAAGTGATTTATCTATACGTCCCATCATCGATTTGGCACGGGTTAGTACTTAGTTCAGCCCATTATGTACCACTTTAAAAATGGATTTAGTATGCACATATCGATCTTCAGGTTACGACTATGAAGTGGAAATGAAAAAAGCAGATAAAGGAGAAGAGATGACATCATCACGAATGCTTCAAAGGGCAGTGTTGGATTATATATAACCTTTTTGCTTTTAATACAATAACGGACAAGGTATTCACATGTTCGGCTCGGGTTAAGAAGATAAAACGTGTTTCGTGGGACAGTATTCGGAAAAAAAAAAAAAAAAAAAAAAAAAAAGATTTGCATATTCTATTTGATTTTCATCGTGTGTACCCCTTTTGTTCTTGTTCCCTTTTTTTCACAACTAAAAAAAAGACAACGCACAGCTTGATAAACGACAATATGCAAACCGCCATTAAGCAATCAAGTTTATTAAATTGGATTAATCTTCACTTCAGCGTTTCAAATTTACAGCAATTAGCAGAGATTCCAACACTTGTATTATTTATTCAGTGCCTTTTTAATAATAAGTTGGACCTATTAAATGAAGATGATATTCCTTTATTATTGAATGAAATTAATTTAACTATACCTGTCTGTAATATTATACCACAAAATATAATTGATATTTCTGCCTATTTGAATGGTGATCAGAACCAGATCTTAACTCTCCTAGGTATTATCCAAACTCAATATCAAGCTTATACCATTATTCATTCAATATTACAAAATAGAGAATTATCTTTTACCGCACATGTAATGTATAAATAATATGTAATGCTTCTTATTAGACACTCACCCAGTTGTATACAAATGTTAGATGCCTCAATTTATACCCAATCGATTACAAGATGTAAGAACAGTTGTATTTTCATGGGCAACCTACATCTTAGCAGACTATGTTGGCGCGTCCTTAATATCACCTTTAGTCGATTTATCTGTATCATCATGGCAATCAGGAATATATTTATTAGCAATCATCCATTACCACAATCCATCTCTTGTACCTGACTTATTTCATCATCATCACTTATCTACTGCTTTTCAAATAGCCTTTGAAAATTTTCATACTCCCATCTTATTCGATCCACTATTAGACGACACTCAGGATGAATCCTCCATGCTTGCATACCTGGTTGAATTAATAGCTTGCATGTACACACCAGCAAAGGACAAAACAATACAACGTCATCGAGATATTGAACGTTTCAAAAATTCACGACATCATACTGCAGATGGCACAAGCACTACTTTCACATCCACCTATACATTACAGCAGCTAAAAATCACAAAGACAACTATTCTTAGATACAGTGATGGCACTGAGATACCCACTGATCTTGAAGAGTTTGAATCTCGAGCTTCCGTTCTTCATGAAAAACTGTCTGGATTACAGCATCGTTTAATCCTGATTGTGCCTACAAGGTCATTGAATTATGCACCTTCCTCTGTGGACTCGATGGACTTCTTTTTAACAGATGACAACACTACAGCATCTACATCCCGACATCATGATAACAGCAGCCATACCGGCAGCATGATGAGTGGTGATGATATCCAATTAATGCAGCAACAAATGGTCAGGGTACTTCATCCGCTCCAAGCCGCCGAAGAAGACTATTCGGCCTATGATCGAAATTTCAAAGCATTACAATCCGAATTCCAAGCACTTACAGATGGCGACCTGTATCTACTGCAAACATATATTGGCGAGCAATTGAAACCCATGTGGAGGGATTACCCAAAAGTAGTCTCACGTAAAACACAATTATTTCAGTTACATCAGACATTATCCAATGAATTCGAAAGATCAGAGATTGTTCTATCCAATTTTAGAAGAGGGTTTGCGTTTGCTCGTATGTGTTCCTCCATCTCTCATGAATTAGATCTTGTACAAAATAAAATGGTAAAATCCATCACCACACATCATGATATTAAGGAACTGGAAAATCATATGGAAAAGACAACAGATATGGTCGTGACTCTCCAGACAAATTTCTCGGATTTCTTGATTGCAGACACTGAGGATGCTGATACATCTTATATCACGAAGTTTGAATCCATCTCCACTAAAAACAATTTGGTAGGCACCTGGGTAGAAGAAGTTCGTGTTTGGTTTGCGGAGGCGGAACGTATCCGACAATGGATTGAAATCAGAATTGACCAATTGAATAGCACGCCGTTACCAGACCCTCTCATATCGGAAGACTTGCCTGCGTCTCATGAAGAAGTCGAGGCTTTCAATGCTGCTCATTCGTTACTGGAAAAAGAAATTGAGGCCTTTGATAAGGAAGATATGGCTAGATTAAGGTCACATGTCAAGACTCTCACTGGCTCCGGTCGAGCCGACAAGGATCTCAGTCCTGCTGACACAACAACAATAGAGATTACTCTTACTACGCTCACAACGCTGGATAAACTCATTCATTTACTCCGAAGAAAGAGTTACGACTTACAAGTACTGACTCAACGTGTGATATGGGAAGAAGAGTATGTCAAGGCAATTGACTGGTTAAAGGAAACCGATGGACAAGTGGACGATTTTCTTAAATCCAGTGCTCGCTGGACCTTAGCAGAAGAAGAAGTAGTGGAAGATCACCTGAAACGAGAACGGCTAATGGCCAAAGAGCGACAAAAGGAGATCATCGTACAGCAACTTTTGACATTAGAAAGAAAGATGGCTGAATTTGACCAAGGACAATTTACCAAAACGGTCGATAGCTTTCAAGATCTGGACAGCACATCATCTGTCGAGTTACCACGTCATTTGGAGTCAAGACAAGACGGTTGTGAAGAGTTTTTTGATGACTTGATGAAACGAATGACGTTTGCTCGACATGTTGTCGAGCAAAGGTTGAATGTCATGGATTTCCTGTATCAGACAGACATGGTAATGGATGATACCAAATCGCTACAATTAGATCTCATGGATGCAGAAACAAAAGCCCACCCCGGTGACAATGACCGAGAAATGACGGCACGTGTGCAAAACATGCATGAGCGAATTGTACAGCTCGTTACATCCACTGCTGGTCGGATACGTTACCCTGCTCCTGGTCTCGACATTGATCAGGCTACTAATACCGCTGCCAATGAAGAGATACAAGGCGTTATCACTACAAAGCGCAACGATCTCATCATGCTAAGTGAGGACTTGGATGAACGATTACATACTTTTCGAAACATCTTACAGTTACACAGGCGTTCAAAGGAGTATTTGGACGACGCAGTCCGTCTTTGTGATTGGGCTGATGAGCGTGTCAAGACCATCCGTAAAGCCAAAATCAACCATCATGAAACAAGCTCGTTTACGGTGGAAGATTTGCAGCGACTTGAACGAGATCGAGACAATATTGTTAGCAAGCTTAAAAACGGCAAAGAAAACGAGGTTGTCGATTTATTGACCCGGATTCAATTACTTTTGGAAACCGGCCAAAAACTAAATGTTTCATCTCTGGATAAAGAAGGGCTTGTGGAAGTATCTCAGCAATTGGAGGAAAGGTTTGATCGACTGCAGCAAATACTAGAAGAGCATGGCCTAGATTTACAACAACTTCGTAAAAAGATGGAGGATGGTAACACCTACTTTGAAAATGCTCGTTCGTTACGCTCCTTCATGAACGAAACTCGACATTCTATGCCGGGCTTGAAACAAACCTGTGGATTTATGACCGGCCAATCAGAAGAACAAGATAAACGCAGGTTTGAGATGTTGCGCCATTCGTTGAACAAAATCAATACAAGTTACACGGATCAACAAGCTCAGTTTGCTCAATTATGTTCTCATTTTGGTCTAATGGAGCCTTCCAAGGTGGAGAATATGGAGGAAATTCGGGGTATTCAGCAAGCCTTGGAAACAGACTGGATGTCACTTGGTAAAGAAATAGGTGATCTCGATTTATTTTCGCAGACCGTGGGTGAGTGGTATGATCGTCAACGTCGTTTAAGTGTGGTGGAAAATGACTTGTTTGCAGGTGTGAATGAAGAAATTGCCCGGTTAGCTAAACAAGGGTGGTCAGATCCTGATTTGCGAGTGCTTCAAGAAAAAATTGATAAAGCTTCGGATCATTTAAAAGAGACAGGTGATGCTATTCATGCTGCCGATAATAAAGAGGATCCTCTTCAAACTGCAAACTACTCTTGTGCTCGTGATAGACATACCTTTTTGACAAACAAGGTGCTCGCTGCTTCCAACAACTTGAAGGCTCTTCAAAACAATGCAAATAAGGCAATGGCTTATAGTGCTTTTCTTAGTGAGGCGGATAAGGTGCTTGGTAAAGTGCAGTATCAAAAGGAAGTTATTGGTCGTCGCATGGGAACTGTTGGTATGAGTGGTTTTTCTTCTCAGCCTATGAATTCTATCGATACCCTTTACAAGACTACTCAAGCATCAAGTCTGGATTCCGAAAGAGATGCTCAAGAACTTGCAAAGCAATTGGATGTTCTCAAGGCGATTGCAAAGGAGTTGGAATCTGAAGGATATGATAGTGCATCTGTTCAAGAGCCTATTCAACGTATCCAGGACAGTTTAGATCAACTATCAAACACCATTGCTTTAGAAAAGAAGCAAGCAGTATTCATTCGAAAGATTCATATTCATGCCAAAGCTGCTAACGATTTACAGATCTGGGTTGATCACTGTTCCAACGCGATTACTCAATTGCCGACCGATGTGTGTATGAATGACGAACAAGAACTCGCAGCCGAGTTAGAAAACCTGGATCAAAAGATCTCTGAAATGCGACCTACGATTCAGGCATTTGAAGCCATGGAGTCTCGCATTTTTGCAGCCAAAGACGGATCCCCACTTGATCTTTGTGAAATCAGTTTGGATCGTAATGAAATCAAAGACTCCGTTCGTGATCGTGAAGCTGGTCTTTTAAGATCATGGGAAGACTTGAAAAGACAGCACAAACAAGCTCGGTATTTACTAGATAATTCTAAACGTGGTGTTGAGATTGCTCGCAAAGTAAAGTCTATTTTAATGCAAGTAGGTGATATGAAGGATCGTGTCAGTGCAGTCCGTATCTTTCGTAACACCCATCTGGATGACGGTATTGAAAACCGTGATCTCAAGACCGTATTGAGCTGTCCGCTTACTTCGATACCTACAGAGCATCGATTAGCTTCTGCTAAAGCTGAACTCACAATTTTGGATCGCGATATGGAGTCTCATTTACAACCTTCCATTCAGGAATTGGACGTCATGTTAAATGCGATCAGTCAACAAGGTAATGAAGATATCTTTTCAGGTCAACGCTCTGAAATTACCGTGGCTGTACGTGGCTTGATGGATTTGATGAAGACCAAACGTAGAGCCATCGCTGAGGCTGAAAAAATGGAGGGGTTCTTGACCGTCATGGAGGAGCTGGAAGTCTTATTGCTTGCTTTGACAGAAGTTGTATCTCGTGCTGATCCTTCTAATGCTCGCATTGTTGATGGAAACTACAGTCGTACAGATTTACAAGCCCTGTTAATTGATTTGGATACGCGTTATCGTTACTATGAACCAAAAATCAATGATCTCTTGGACGAGTCAAAGCAAGTAGCTGAAAATCTGATGGATGATCGTCGCGTGGTTGATTGTATCAAGCAACTTTCTGATAAATGGGCTCAATTACAATCTGAGGCAGCTGCCAAGAAGGCTGATTTGATGGCTAGAATTGGTCCTCTTGGAGACACCTTTGATGCTTTACATACCACCGAAGGTATATTACAAGAACGAGGACGAAAAGCAGCTAGCTTGGTTAAGAAAACATCAAATCCTATTTTGAAACAACCTCCAAGTCCCAAGACAATGCAGTCAACTCCTCGTTACATGACGGGTTATAATCGGACTACCAAGCCTAGCTTCACTTCAACAAACACGCCTCCTATGAGTGCCGCTTCTGCTACTGCAGCAAGAGCCAGTGCAAGAGCAACTGCTGGATCTATTTCTCCTACAGCCAGAAGAGTTGCAGCACGTCAAGTTGCAGCCCAAGAAAGTCGCCAACGTATTACAGTCAAGACACCTGAAAACTATGTCTCTGACCCTAAAAACGACCTCGATGTTGCTCTTGGAGATATTTTGAATGATCTACCTTACAAGATACAGGTCAAGATGGTGCCTGGCGAAGTAGGTAAATATTGGTTTGGTAATGTAAATCCCAAACTTGCCTATTGTCGTATCTTAAGAAGTCGTATGGTGATGGTGCGTGTGGGCGGTGGCTGGGTAGAGCTATCCCAGTTTTTGAGAGACCATGCGCTTTTGGAGGGTGGTAATTTTGTCTCTGGAAGATCAAGATTACCCACTTCAGGCGGTAGTGTAACACGCGATGGATTTTTAAATACGACAGTAGGTAGAAATGCTCCCCGCGTCACAATCCGTGGTGGTGGAAATGTGGATACACCTACTTTAAGAGAGTCTCGTTCTACGCCTTTTCATCGAGGTATATCGCCTGTGCCTACTTATGGTCATGGTATTAAAGCCGGAAACAAGTTTTTGGTAACAGTAGATGGTGCGGGTAATAGAGTGGAAGTTAAAATGACTAAAGCTAAAAGTAAAGATTCCAAGTTTACGACACCCCGTAGAATAAATATTTAAAAAACTTGCCCCTATAAGAAAGACCTTGTGTATATATACCTATTATAATAAAAATTTGAATATTTAAAGATCAGTAATAAATGGCGTAATATCCTAGACGGCCGCAAATGGTATTTTGTAATATACAGGCTATATGTGGTACTACATTGAGGTTTATCGACAGTTTATGTTACAGTCAGGCTAGTAGAATCCATCGATTTGTCGGTAATTTCAATGTTTTTGTGTATTAGAGATGTGATGTGTCAAGCAAGAACTAAATTTATGTACATATCGTATCACGGATATGATACTGTGTTCGTACACAATCTAATATAAAGCACATAGTCATTCAGTGTGTATTTATACTAGTACGCTAAGCAATATAATGGATTGAAACAAGTAATCTTATGCTATCAAAAAAAAGGGGGGACTACTTTGTCTTCACTTGATTTCAATTCTGCTATTTTTAAATCAGTAAATTATGTATTAGCAAATAAAGCTGAAATAAAAATCTGTCTTTTTCCATATCTTGCTTACCAGTACACAACAATGCTGCAAAGTGACGACTATCCTCTAATAGAGTGTACTTCATAATCCTTTCTTTTTTTTTTTTGTTAGCTTGCTTCGATAGCTCCTGCATATCAACTAAGGATTTATTATGATTTGAAGAATATATCCTTCCAAGCAAGACAATATAAACGTACTAAACTTTATCTTTAGTTTATTTATTATTCTTTGTACTGTTTTTGTAGTTTGCATAACCCAAAAATTCTTTACAGGAACCATGCAAAGACCGTACAAGATACAGAAAAGTCCCTAGAACATCCGCACTTAGTATATAAATAAAGTTAATTTAACGTCTTATAGCACGCTGGCCAATCCACTTGTTTGCTTTATAGCTTGCTTAAACTTTTTTATAGATATTGTGTCTTGTTCGTATAAAGTGGCTAGATTAAGTCAAAGTTAGTATCTTGGCTGATTATGTGGTCTGCTGCTATTGTTGTTGACATACTAGTTGGAATGGAGGCGGTGATGAATATTTATTAATAGGACCCACTATTTTAGAATGTTGCTATTCTTAAACCTTTAGCACTTGCGTTAAAAGACCACTGATTTAACGATCTCATAGCCTTTTATAGTTTCAAGGTGTATAAATACTAAATGGTTGGTTCGCTTGTGTAAAGTGCATTAAAATACAATCAAACATTTTAAGCCTGACCTGTAGAAGGGTAGCAAGCAGGTATATCACCGATTTTAACGTCTTTAACAACATAATCCGATAAGATGTTAATCTAATTTATGCCTTTGCTCCCTCGAAAGCCTCAAGACTATAGTTTACGACTCTTCATAATAAGCGGTTAGACGTATGTTTATATGACTGTTAAGGGAGGATCCAATACCGTTGACTTTGCTTTATGACAATATCTGGGTAAGTCCCCTTGCCATCCACTCATGATTCCCTACCAAGTAATTATTTTGTACGTTTGACAAAGTAATTGCAATGATGTTAACGATTTTAAGATTCTGGTTGTTGTTATTGTCGCTGTTTTCGAGAAGCGTAACAGTGGTGTGTTCGATGCAAAGCGGGTGAAGTCAGTCAGTCATTTCAAGCTCCATCTATGACATTTATTCGTCTTTTGGAAGAATGGAGAGATTCAGTTCTCGTTATTTAAATAAAGCGAGTATGCCTGTATTTAGGACCAATCAGAAAACTAAGCTTTTTATATAAACCATTAAGGTTAAAGGCTCGGGTTTCTCATCGACAAATACTCTTAGTTTCATAGCTATTTTAATCATATGTAGGATTTAATTTATATTTGTAATCGCGCATTACAATAGATTGGCTAGAGAGGTGATAGATGTGTATTATTCTAGTTCAAATAGACAGAATAATTTGTCTAGAAAAATATTTAAGTTACCGACAAAACCCTACGAGGCTGACTATAAGAACAAATTCAACCAATGTTGGTCATACCGTATACCATACACAAAGCCAGGGACGGACTTATTTGTGCATAGTCATACAACAAGTAAGACAATAGGCTAGTTGATTTGGTCATACGCACAAGTCAAAACAAACGATCTCCTTGTGTATATGTCTTACTGTACTGTCAAAAATTACTTTGTGAGCAACGACACAATGAGGCTACGGTTAATTGGGAAAGCAGGGTGTTTTAATTAAATATGCATTACAAAGTCATTGATTCATTTCGCGCAGTAAAGTTTTCTGACGCAGACGTATTCTGACGAGATAATACTATAGTAACAAGGAACAATAATTGATTTTAAAAGTCCTGCTGGGTCAATTTCTTTTTGCCTAAATTAGAATACGTGTTCTACACTAATCTGCCTGGGATCGACGTTATTTCTATTCAGCTTACAAAAAAAAAAGGATTTCAAAAGGGTTGCGAAAGTGGTGATACGAAAAAAGGTGCACATATGCTTACAAGAAATCAAATATTATGCAATTTTTTTGTGTTCAAGTGGAGTACAAAAACCTGTTTGAGCCAATAAAATACACTTGTTGTTGATCTTTGTTTATATTATCAGGTTTCAAAAAAACGAGTTCCCTCCACTAATGGACGTTTTTTTTAGTGTATATTTTTTTTTTTTTTTTTTGTTACTGATTAAAGTTTATTAATAGCAGCAGGTAGGAGTTTATTTATTCATTAGTAAAATAATGATCAAAACGGAAAAAAAGGTTGTCATGACTAGAGTGTGTGTCAATATATTTTTTGTTCATGTTTGGATATTAACACGCGAATGGTTACCTGATGTTAAAACGTGTGTGATTTTACTTCCCCTGAGAGAAATAAAAAAAAAAAAGTCGCCCGGAGTAACTAAAGAAATCACCGCGCAAATGAATTTACCCAAACCACTGACCCTCTCCCCCCATATTACAATTTTTTTTTTTGCCCATCCATTCACAATATGTTTTTTTTTGTAACAGTACGCACAGACTTTTTAAAACATGATACAGGATGACAAAATAAAAAATTGGGCGCTGAAAATAGGCTTTTTTTAAGCTTGGTTTGTTACAAACCAGTAAAATGACTAGGTTTGGCGGATATTTCTTTAATCAGAAGATCGATAGTTTGGATAGGCTCCAATTTGTTATAACGTTGTACAAGAGGACTTTGTGACTTTTGGGAAAAAGTTTATGTTATCAGCTTTTTTATAAGCAACATGAATTAAACAAATTTAAACAAGACAAAAAAGATGGCCTGATGTTGATAGAATGAGTCTTTTTTTTTGTAATGAAAAAAAAAAAAAAAAAAAAAAAAGTGGAAAAAAAACCCAAGCAAATCTAACACGATTCGTGATCAATGAAAAAATTCCGAGTCCCATTTCCTAGTGTGACAGACCCTATTTGGTGTTAACGCACACAGTCCTTTGAGTCTTATAACGCACGTCCATCATCCTAGTAAAAAAGAGTTACGTTTGTTGCAAGTAAAGTATTACATTGCGTGTTGCACTAGGTATCCCATCCGCAAACTTTTATTCTGCCCCTCAACCTTATTGTCGCTGATTTCAGTTTCCGACTTTAGGCCGTTCTTATAAAATCCTAGATCCTGTGGAATAAAAAAAAAAGAAAGCTTATCCCAATTTATTCTCTTTTTCCTCTTTTTCTTTTTCGTGCCTTTTAAACTAAAGAATTGATATAATAACGAAATGAACTCAACCCACGAAACAAAAGAATGGCATATGTCTCAAGCTACTTTACAGAATCCTTGTTTGGCCGAAAGTCCTGTATCTCAGTCACCTCAAATCCAGCACTATTCACCAATGCCTTCAATGGATCATCACTATGGACAATCATTTCCTCAGGGCCCTATGCACCCTCCTGTGTAAGCAAAAATTTACATTTCTTTTTCTAATTTATTACTATCTGTCAATCCCCTTAAAAGATCATAGTGCAACATTGCACGTATTTCCCCCAATCTTCATATGATAAATGGTCTGCTATTTTGCAATACCGCTTATATTTATATTTTCCATCCAATATTCGGTTCCTAAAAACAGAAACTTACCATTATTTATTCAATTGCAGTCATCATCAGCTTCCACCCTCTACCAATTTCTTGCCTGCTGGAAAGGCTGAATCGGATCCACGTTTGCCTGGGTATGTTATTTCTGATAATTATTGTGGGGTTTATTAACAGTCTTATTATAGTATGATGTCTCTTTCGCAGCCTGGTACTCCTCGTCCTGCTCATCACTCTTCGCCTCCCTCAAAGAAAGCGCATGCCAATTATACCACCTCTTCATTCCATGCTGCTCCCTATGCCCACCCATCGCTTGCTCGCAAGAGAGGAAGAAACGAACTTTTCTCTACTGAGCTCGGTCCTTTCTTTAGTTCCACAAAGCCCTTTGATAATTTGTATGCGTTGGACAGATCTACATTGTAAAGTACAAACTATTATTTTCTGTTGCTATAAATAATTTTGACTGACTTTCTTTTCAATAGGCTAACCCTCCGTATTCAAGCTAAAATGGACAGAGGCTTCTTCCTGGCTGATAATGACTGGACATGTTACCGTCGAAATTATTTCCAAGTGAGTGGTGCCTTTGCTGTTCACGGCTTAAATCATTACTACGCTGACCAAGAAACTCAATGTTTGGTCCAAGTCGATGGCCATTTTTTCCCTGTTCATAACTTCTCGATGAACATTTCGGCCCGTGTTTCAAATAGCGACAAAAAGATCGAATTAGTTCAACATACACCCAAACGTGATAAGGGTCCCCAATCCACTCCTATCGCTAAACTCATCATGCCCGGTGGCAACTTGAGTATGAGCTCTGTGGGTGCCAACCAAAGCATTGTTACCTTTGAAAGAATTCAATTCAAAACTGCTACTGCAAACAACGGTAAAAGAAGAGCTGCTCAACAATATTACGTCTGTTTAGTAGATCTTTATGCGGAGATTGAAGGTAATAAGAAGGTTAAAATTGCTTCTTGCCAATCTGCTCCTCTTGTCGTTCGTGGCCGTAGCCCAGGCCACTATTCGGATAACCATGATCGTTATGAAAACAACATGCCTATCTCGGCTCCTCCTCAGCAACAACACGACGAAAGATTCAATGCTCCTTTCCCAAGACCTCCCATGACTCCTCCTGGTGTAATGGCTCCAGAATATGGATCTCCCTACCCTTACCAGCCATATAATAACTATCCCCATTACCCTATGCAGCAAGGTATGGTCATGAACTCTACGCCACCTACTCCCACAAGTGGCCCAGCCCCTCCTCAGCAGCATCATCAACAACAACACCATCACCATCAACAACAACAACAACAGCAAGGTAATAACGGCTCATATATGATACCTAGCATGACCTCTGATCCATCTTCCTCAGAATCCTCTTCTCCTGATCTCTATAACGGCGAATATAACAACGGAAGAGTCTCCGCGTCTAATAATAATGTGTTGCACGAAGATACTAAATTAAACCATCCCCAACTTCCCCACCCTCATCATAACGGTAGTGTGAACATGCATATGCCTATGGATAACGGAGAGTGGCACCGCGGGCGTATGAATTCTACTGGTAGTCATCATTCACCCGCTGCCTACGAGCAACAGCACAATTCATACTTTTCTCAAGCTCCTACACCTAATAACCCTCCTCAAAGTGCATTCTCCAATAACTCGGCACCTTCCACACCTTATGGTGGTCCCGGCCCAAGAAAGTTTGGTCAAAATATCCAACAAGCATCCTAATATTTCTTTCTTAATACTGCCATATGATACACCCTGCCTCTTTTTTCTTTTTTCTTTTACTCTGTAAGCTTTTTTTCATTACTACAAACCCCCCCCCCCCTTTTTTTTTTATCTATGTAATTTTCAAATCATACTTTCATGATCTTTTTTTGTTTATTTTATTTTTACCCTTATATCTTACTTATACACGCTTTACGATAGACAAGAGATTACCTCTTTTCTTTTTATATATAAAACCCAATTTAATACGAAGACTAATATTTACTGTGTATAATCGTGACATAAAGTGAAAGGATACACCATCTATTAGATTCGTTGCACCAAAGTGTCAAAGCGTATATCTTTTGTTGAAAGTGACACACTGGATAAAAAAATTTGTGACTGAAATATTTTTTTTCTTTTTTCTTGTATAAACATGCTTTTACAATGGGATCGATTCAAAGAGATCTTGAAATTCAATAATCATCACAAGGATAAACGGGCTCAGTTAAATAACATTATTCAACATGTTGATTTTTTAAAGACTTTTTTAACCCAATTGTCAGAGGTACAAAAAAAAAGTCGTCTTTACCTTTCCTTGTCTTGACCATTTAACAAGAGTAGGAATTGAGACAATGCAAAACTGTAGCTGAGGTCGTGGAGAAATACCCTGATGCTGGCTCATCACTGTCGTTAGCTTCAGTACTGTTGAGATTTTACTTCAAAAGAATATGATACTAACACGGATATTGCGTAGACTCACCCTTATATTGGATATGCACCTGCTATTGCAACATTACTTGTAACCTGCTTGTTAGAATACAGTAAAATAGACTTAGAATCGGATAGACCATTAAATGCTACTGCGGAAAAAGACAAGTAATGAAAAAAAAAATGCGCGAAAGCATGAATTTTTAAAAAAGCATTATAGGTCAACTGTATGGTGCATCATCCGATTGAGACGTTTCATTAGTGCGTCTTATAGAGATAGTACCAAGAAAGACACGAAATCTATTGTTCAGCAAATAACAAGCCTAATCGACCAAAACAGAGATCAGTTGAGTGTAAGGCAAAGTAATACACTCAAATTTATCATGTATAACTTACGCATCGTACTCAGGCACAAACAATAACTAAATTGACAGATACCTGCATAAGCCTGGTACACGAAAAGGAAGCTTTTAGTTTAATAGAGAAACTTGTCGATTGTGCTTTGAATGATTCTGTGCCATCACCACACCTTGATCTCCCAGATCCAAGGTTATCCGACGAGTTTATATATAATCTTCTGCGAGACGATGATACACTAACGATGATAAGAACACATTACCTTAGGTGGCCAAAGGAACTAAAAATCAAATTGCTGCATAATTATGACGATATGCTTGAAATTGAGGTTTTAAACCTTATTGAAACGTATACAACACAAATAGAATATAAGAGTCTAGACGATCTTATAGACCAGTACTCGCAAAATGACTTTATACAATTACTGCAAACTTCATCATACCTTACTCATCGATTCATTTGCATATTGTCCGACTACATAATTCAATTTCAAAATTGGAAACTGGTAAAGCTGGGACAGTGCATGAATCGCTGCTTGAGAACCCAATTATTCGAATTATGCCGACGGGAAATTGATAACGCGACGTTTCAGCATGTGGAAACACATGATATTCACAATGTGATTTCGAGCTATATATTCGGTAATGGGCCTAGTACACATATTGAAAACCGACGAAATGAAGCATGGTGCCTAGTTTTGTCATTTACCAGGTTTATATGGTATTGTATTTATCGACTTGTGCAATGGAAAGAAAATGGTGATAAAATATGGTCTTCACAGGTACATATGAAAAAAAATGGGAGCCCAATAATTGGGGAATATATAATATGATTCTAATGGTATTTTCCCAGATGGAAGATATATTAGTTTACGTGAATTGGATTACATACCCAGCTATGGACAATGGAGAATCTGAATCTCTATCTTATTTTAGGAATTGGATTCAAACCAGTCAAAGTACATAACTCTGTACGTTTATAGGAAAGACAAAAAAAGCTGAACACGTTTTAAATTCTATAGGGTTGTATGATGACTTACCTAAATTGTGCCAAAATTTACTTAATAGTAATGGCATTATAATTGCTTGTTTTATCACATCGATCCTTTTTTCAGCAGACCATTTACATGTGGATCAACAAATATCATTGGTACTACCTTAACCAATTTGAATTTATTTCATTTTTCTAGCCCATCTAATTTTCTTTTTGTATGATCCAACAGATACAAAGTATTTTCGCTAAACCGGAGAGCACTAAAGAGTAAGTTGAGTTTTTTAGGCTGAAAAAAACTGGGGGTTATGTAACGGTTATTAAAAAAAATATATAGTAGCGCTTTAATGCTTTTGGATTACCTGAATGACATAGAATTGAACGCAAAACAATACCCAACTTTAACATTTAATCTAAAAAAAATTAGGGCCTACGTACAGGAGGGCTTTTTGATGTAAATAAAGCTAGATACACAAAGTGTCTGCGCCAATATTTAAGCTTTTTTTTTTTTCTCTATTTGACCCGGGACAAAAATATGTAATGGCCCTTCTTATGTAACAGTAGAAAAGATCTTGGTTGTGCAACTAAACTCTTGTGTCACCTAATATCAATAGTGTAACCCACTCCTTTTTTCTAAGAACAAAGCAAAAAGAAGGCATAATATGTAATGCCATTTTTTTGGGTCCTTAGTCACACATACTGAACCTAATACCATCTTTATAGCGAAAGACATCCCAATTGACTCATGATTTTATCACAATGGCTTTGCTTTTCAAACCATAAGGTTAAGTGCTCTTTGTGTATCTATTTGTTTATGCAGCAGCATTAAACTCATCCGTTTTTTTTAAAAATAGTAACCATGCCAGGCACACCTGTCTCGACCCTAATTCGTGGGTGTAACTGAAAAAGACAACTCGTTTCCCTTTGCCAGCTGCTCATTTTTTTACGCGGCAAATGCATAAAGGTTAGGTTATCTAACGCTTTAGTAGTTCCCACATCATCATAAAAAAAAGAGTGTAAAGCCCGACTCGCCAGATTTTAGGAAAAAACCTATTAGATTCCGAAAGAGATGTTCATAAAAGGCAATACGATTAGTTTAGGATAGAAACCAGTTGTCAATATTGAATCTCAATTTGTTTGTTAAACAGGATCCATTGTTTATTTTCTCTGTAAAACCATCGTAAACTTATACTTAAAACGGCGTTTCTCCAGATATTTCTCATCAGACAAGATTCAGTCACCTGTTCCAAGGGGGGAGGACACTCGTAAAAAGGCTGGCGGTTTTTTTTCTAAAATTAGATCGTCCTCCGGGCTATAATTTTTCAATATTCGCATTTTTTTTTTTTTTTGACTGCAGGTGTTTGCTGGTATATTTGATCTGGTCAATAATATAGGAGAAAGCCAATTTGTCTTATCAATAAAGCAAATGTTTTGGGTAGTTTGTGAACCCTAGTCCAATTATATTACCTGCTTATAGGCGTAAAGAATTATACATGAAAAAGCCATAAACACGATTACTTATTAGGAGCTTCATGCAACCTTATGCAAGTTTGATTAATTATTTTTGTTTGATCATGTACTGCATATATATATGATTATATTCTCTATGTTTATGAATCCACGGATACTCTAACTGCTAAACGGAAACTTTTAGAAGCAAAGATTGATATGCACAAAGATCAATGTGGTATAAAATCTGTGTTTTCTAGTACATAGAATACTATTGGCTATTGCTTTGTAAGAATCTCTTATCTGGTAAATCATCTGGATTTTATATTCTCTATTCAGTTTTTGAACAACATGGCTTTTGATTTAACAGAAATAACTATATACACTACACGTAAGGAAAAGTGTAAAAAGAATGCGCGGTCGGGGAATCGAACCCCGGCCCTTCGCGTGGCAGGCGAAGATTATACCACTTAACCAACCGCGCTTAATATATTAAGCGATTATTAAAAATTTTTATGTATACCATAAATATGTATAAAAGTCACGTGTTTATCACGTGAGTGTTAATTGATTGGCTCGATTTAAGCATTAATAAAAAAAATAGTGACACCAGATTAAGATTATGGGTATAAAATTATCATTCTAAACAAACCAACATAGCACTGTATAATTAAAACTTATTGATATAGCCTAATTCCAAAATACTTCCAAAACTCTTTATATATGTAGAAGAAGAGGAAGGAGTGGGTCACAACAGTTATGTTTGTTGTAACATAATAATGATAAAGTAATTTCATATTTAAAATATTAAAGTAGAATCTTAAAATATGTCTGATCCAGGTCTTTCTCTCTGAAGTCTAGAAAAATTTTAGGAAAAGGGTGAGTTATTCAAAATAGTTCGTAGTGTTCTGATCTTTTTTTATTCAAAAAAAAAAAAAAAAAAAAAAAAAAGGTGGTCTTTATATACTCGCAAACCAGATGATTTAGTTTAGTCGTAGAGCATCTAAAAATAAATTGGTGTTGGCTATTGCTTGATCTGACGTTTTATTGTTTAGCACGCAATCACCTAATATAACGGACTCTACATTATTGCTAGGTTATTATCAGGCGCTGATAATAGTGCCAACTGAGGTCTGTACTTCGTAATCAAGGTCGATATATCGTCGTATATATATCAAGGGGATCGGATTGGCACAGGCGCGTGTCTTATGTATTATACTATCATACATCAATCATATTTGCCGCAAGACAGATTGTTTCAAATACACTAAGCCTGGAATATTGTAAAAGCTAATTAGAAAACTACCTCTTGTACTGATTTAAAACAAAAACTAAAATTAAACCACCAAACTTCTTTGTTGTAGTCTTACTGTCTGCTAGTGCACTTGAATAATATGGAGCATTTACTGATAGCTAATACAACTATATATTATTAATCTGCAAGTAAATGCATGAGGTAGCAGATTTACACTGCCTTAAAAGTAAACACATATATTTGATTTTAAAAAAGATAGCGTGCCATTATCCAAGCGATTATATATTTATAGACTGTAAAGAAGATCTTGGATTAATTTAAAAGAAAATGTCTGATACAACTTTCAAGCGTTTCTCCCAATGAACTGCGATTATTTTATATCAAAAAGTCGCCAAGACAAAATAACTAAAAGTCGTTGCTTCTTCTTTCCAGAATATTGTACCGCAATAGAGAAGATGAATATTTCTTTTGATTTTCATAACCATTTATTCGATTGCACCTGCGGTACAATAACTTATAATATCGCTAATTGCCTAATTTGATTGTTATCGATCTCTTTCTAATATTTTGCCGTAAGATTATGCAACTGAAGGAGATGATTTCAACCTTCAAAATGAAAATAGCCACGGTGCAGAGCGTCCCCCCCCTTTTTTTTCTGGTAAAACTATATTGAACAATCGTTTAGCTTTGTACTAAAAAAGACTTGACATAATAAACGACCTTAAAAAAAATGTCGAGGTAAGTTAAAAGAAGACTTAATGTTGTTACCAATAAGCTTGTATCTATCAAGATTACAAATAAACATTCACTATAGAGCCATGCTATCGATATAAAAAGGGGGAGGGGTCTAGCGCATTGCTTATCCTGTACACAAATGCAACGTTTTATAAAGATAATCGAACTCTTGATCATGGTTTGTACATCTTTCAGGAAAAGTGATAAATCACTGGTATACTTCACATTTTAGTGCCATTGTTTAGTTGGGGGATAAATAGCAATGAATTTATCAACAAAAACACGGCCATTTTTTTTTCTTTTTTGATACACTAACTTCAATCAACAGAAAACGGTAGTCAAAATTTCCATCTTCCTTACAGGGTTATGCTGGCACAGGGAAAATATTTATTTACACTGCTTTCCTGTGGTAATTATAACTTGGAGGTAGAAAATAAAAAGTTTTATGCGTCGGCTCTTCTGGTATTGTTGCTTTGAGACACAGCCTCCCATTAAGAAGAGCCATCTAAAATTTAAAAGTCGCGAAGGATATGCCTGTTGAGCAAAATATGTAAGCGTATGCACCAATAAATACCAGCACCATGAAATACTACATACGCCTTGATCCAATCAGTTAATTATCTCCCACCGAATACAAGTTAGTTGACATCTTGTTTATAAATAAGAAGTATTTTTATAGTCATTATTAATGTTTTTGCTTCAAACATTCAAAATTACCACACTCACCGGTTTTTGCTATTGCGTCAAAAAACCTAAACCTCTAACAATCATTACTAGTTTATTTATTAGGTGACCTGAAACCATTTAAAAAGAATAATTTCTTTATTACAAGATGTCCCAATATTTAAGCTTACAAGTCGGGTGTAATCAGGTCTGCGGTGATAAGAAAGAAAAAATTCGGGCGGAATTTGTACTGCGGATATTTAATAAACCACGCTGAGTTCCTAGATAAATAAAAAAAAAAGCAAATGTCAATCGCTTGTGAAAATTAGCAAATGCTAAAATGTAAAGCACGTTTCCAGAAATCAATCATGTCGGTCATTTATTAAATTTCAAGTGCATTACAAGAAGACATGTTATTCGAAATAAATGTAACTTGCATTCAATCATTGATAATAATGTATATATCCATATTTACAGAGTCGAAGGATATATGTACAGCTCTAGACCCATCTAGATGCTGGTTTATGGGAAAATAGACATAAAAAAATGATGGTAATAATAATAAAAAAAAAACTTGCCAATATCATATGATTTTCGCTGCATTTATAAACAGTTACATCTCATTGTGATAAACAAGTGTTTCAGTCCAGAGTTGAAAAAAAAACAGTGTAAAACATGTAACTGTAAACATTGCTTCAATATAAAGTCAACCTTTTTGTTTTTCTCTCTTATTTTTTATTCTTTTACTTTCAAAAAATAAATAAGTATATATAATAATGAGTACCATCACAAGCCAACAAGAGGAGGAATACCACTTGAGTCTCCAGTCAGGTAAAATACTGTTTAAATGTTATACTCAACAGTTTTTTAATAAAGCGTGATGTATAGATGATGACTCTTATAGTACAGGAGGAGATTCTGGGTTTAGTATGGGTCAAGATGAAGACGAAAAGCCTCAAATGAAAAAGGAAGAACAAGAACCATCCATTATCATTGTTGATGAGAGTACCTCAACAAATTTTTTTTCACGCCTTGTGTCCATTCCCATTATTCAAGACAGTTTCATGGGCGCCCAAAATATTGTACGACAAAACTCTGTTGGTAAACGAGCACTTGATTATGCTGAAACAAAATTACAAAGTATGGTAATCTCGGCTCAACCTTACTTGGAAGAAAAAAATACAACAGGCCGTATCCTTTCCCAAGCAAATTGTTTAGGAAACAAATCCCTGGATTTACTGGAACGACAATTTCCTTCCATCTCTTCTCCCACTGACAAGTTTGTTCAACCTATTACGGGCCGTATCGAGTTAGCGGTATCTCATCTCCGGGAGAGAAAATCTACTATGGTTGATCCTCGTATTGAGTCTCTTGCTGTAAGCTTTGAATCCGTACTTGAACAGTACTTTCCTACTATAGAAGGCGAAAGAGAGATCGAGAAAGATGAAAAAAATGCCGTGAATCGTTTGATGAATGTGATTAATCTTTTATCCACAAGAGCCTCCAAAAGAATCTCTACCAAGGTTTCAGCAACGGTTGATGAAGAAAGACAAATAAAGCAAATGATTCGCACGTGGATTTTAGAACAAGCTAATACGATGACACATCAACCCCAAGTAGAGTCTCTCAAAGCTAAATTTTTTCATGATAGTTCGCCAATACAGGTCATGTACAACTTTACGCAAACAGAGTTTGATAAAGTGCGTCAAGAATTGACCAAACCAAACATCAGTCACATGGACAGAATTCGTAATGTTTTGGTTTTGTCTCAAACAGACATTTTGTTACCCTTGTACCGCTCAATCTGGTCTCGTCAGCAAAATCTTCAAGAAATGCCTGTTGTCTTAAATTAAAACATCGTGGCAATATAGCCTTTATTTTATTGTTATTTATTGCGTATTTCTCTTTTTTTTTGTTATGAATAAAGCTATTTACATCATTACTTCTAAATATAAGAACTTTTGATGCATCCCCCTCTTTTTTTTTTACATATATTTTACAGACAGCTACACAACACATCTGCTAAGCTTATCTTACTTTTTGTATTATCTAAAAAAAAAATCCAGCTCATTTAATATAGCAAGTGTTTTTTTGTATATATAATATAAAGCTATAATATATGGACTTTAAGCAAACATTATTTAACGCAGGATAAGGAAATACATGTATTTTAATATTTTAAGCATAGTTTAAATGAACTCCTCCATTAACAGTTGTTAAATTAATCGAGTTTTTGACTTGAGAATTATCACCATAGTAACCAGTAGTAATGCCACGTCGTCTAGAATATTGGTTATGAATGTTTTGAGGAGCAGAGGATTCCACAGTCGTCTTTCCAATAACGGATTTTAAGCTAAAGGTACTTTCAAAAGATTTAGGTACTTGAAAATTGATGTGACCATTGGACACCTTAACTTCAATAGGGATATCAATAGTTGAATCAATTTCCTTGACCTCAATTTCAACATGACCATTTGAGACATGTGCATGAAGCTCATCAGATAAAGTATCAATTACGCCAGATAAATGACCATTGGATACTACCAATCCAGTTTTGGCACTAGTGATACCCTAAAATTATACTTGGTAAGATAAACTGGTTTATATGCTTGTAATATTTTTTTTTTTTTACCTTTGGGAATTCCACAGAACCATTTGAAACGGCAACAGCAAGCTCTTTAAATGTTAAACCTTTCTTGAGGTGAACAGCACCATTGTAAATCGACAAAGAGAAATTATCAAGAGCCGCAGCAGTTGGTAAGCGCACAGTGATATCAATAGTGACACAACCACCAACCCGTTGGTCGTTGTTCTAAAAGAGGGAGTTAATTTTCAGTTTGGCATTTGTATGAGGGAAATATTACCTTAAGGATGAGTTCATAAAGACCTTCTTCGTTATGTTGAATTTCTTCAATATAATAAACGCCTTGTAAATCATCATGATTGAACTTCAAATCAAATTCGACAGTGACTTTAGAGACATTCTTATCTTCAAATACAACAGCGTTACCACTCTAAATAAATATGGGTTAAATATCACGGAATTTTTGAATATTTGAAGGAAAAACTTACGACCCAGGAAATGGATTGTCCACGAAATGATTTTGTCTTTTGAGAAACAGATAACTTGGGGAAATCATTAGCATCGATTTCGAATTTAGAAGGTCCAGTAAAAGGAATTGTAGGCTTATCACGACAGTATCCATAATCACCCCCCTATAAATTGTTAGTTCATTTTTTTGAAAGCCTTATTGTCAAAAAAAAAAAAAAAAAAAAAAAAAAAAAAAAAAAAACAAAAGCAAACACACAATACCTCAGCTTCAAAGTCAAGTGCGGTTAGAGTGTCAAAGGTAGACAAGTCTTGTACGGATTCAAAAGTGTTAAAGTTCTCCATATTATGTACCTCCTTGTTACCACGAGCATAGTTAAAGATGTCTTCAAAATATGCATTGTAGAAAAAGTAGACCATAAACAAAATCACCAATATAGTTTGCTGCTTGTACTTGCGTTTGTATACCTTGTTCTTGTAGCATTCTAATCTTTGACATTCTTCTTCACCATTTACTGGAAGCAAAGGAGCTTTTTCTTGCGTGAAGATATTAGAAGACATTGTTTGAAAAGTGATTGAGATATTATTTTTTTTTGTTTCCTTACTCTTATTATATACATTTTTTCATTTCTTGTGTTCAACTTGCAACTCGTGTAACTTGAGACCTTGGCCCTTGGCTTTGCCAAGGTTTATATTCCGGCATATATGCTGGGTTACATCCGTATATACCTGTTATAAAATATTATGTGTACAAGTGTGTGATATGGAGGGAACGCATACGTTAACACTGAAACGGTAACTTGCATATATAGAATCATCCTATTACTGCTGAATACGTTAAAAGATTCATCGTGAAACCTTGGCAAAGCTTGTCTATACAAGGTAAATCAAAATATAGGTTGGCTACATTTTACTTCGAGTTTTAATTTAAGCTTGGTAGATCTCTACAAAGAGCAAAACAAAAAGAATCCTGTTATGGTGGGTTTGAAACTTGTACCAAAGTATTTGATATAATAACTGTTTTTAAAAGCACACAAACAGAGTTATAATAAAGGTCTAATCGACCCTGATAAAATTGCTGCGCCCCCTGATTATTGTTGGCTATCTACTATATATTATGGCATTGCTGTAAAATAGTTAAAAAAGGCACCCATGTCCCACTTCATTGTGCGCAGCAAGAGGCTGCTTACAAATACACATTTGGAAAGTGAAAGAACACATATTCGCTTTAATTATGTCTGTTGCATCACGAGAGTCAGATGTACTTTACCTGTTAAAGCCGTACTAATAAGTCACTTTACTTTATATGATTGAGCACACGTTAAAGTAAAATTTAAATTACAATTGCCTTATATCTTCTAAAATTGACACACACATAACTGAAATAAACGTACCCTAATAAAATGATAAAACGTGAAAAAGCATACTTCGCATTACTTAAATTGAGTGTCTACTTAATCCATTGAACTTACAAGTGTTGAAAGGTAAGCTTTTAAAAACCAAAACAATTTTTGTATGGTACATCAAGTTAACGATCTTTGAGATGTATGAAGATATGATAGACGGCAAGAATGTGAATAGTTGCTGTAGTGGTGTGCCATGTACATATCTTTGGGTAAACATTGGCTTAAAACCAAAAGATATTTGTGCAACCTTGGTATATATTATGTAAGTTATGCAATATGCAAGACATTGCAAATCGTTAGTATTGCATATACCATTTTGAAAGTTGTCGCACAAAAAGTGATTTTAATTTGGGTTTAACACGACAAAACCCTGTTGGTAAACTATCACCTGATTGTGCTGAAACAAAATCATAAGGTATGGTCATCTCGGATTAACCCCTTGGAAGAGAAAAAAAATATAACAGGTCGTGTTCTTTCCCCACCGACAAGCTACAGGTCTTGGTTTGCGCATGAGACATGTTTGGAACTAAGCTGCGATGTATTAATCTTAATATCAAGTTCTCAGAGGATCGAGAGGAGGCTCTCAAGAAAGAATGTGTCGTTTTTGAAAAGAAAATTAGAATTGATCGTACCCTGAATAAAGATGCTTCAATAAGCACGCAATATCTTTTTATCTGGTCTCATAGACTTCCTAAGATGCCTCGAATCCAATTCAAATCATATATGGGTAATATGGTCATGCTAGGCGACTTTAACTTCTCATTTCATCCTGCCAGCACCTCTCATAATTACCGCCCTCATGAATTTATGACCTTCGTCGGAACGTACTTTAACGACTGTTTGAGTGTCAGTGAAGATGATGGCATGCTTCTCACCTTCCGTCGAAGTTGCACCGTACTATTATGCATAGATTACATATTTACTGGAGATAAAAATCGATCACAGTTTCATGATAGCAGCGGTGAGTTTGTTCACCCAAAATAGACTGAGCACGCACTATTATTAGAATCGATCAGAATAGGCACAAATAATACCGGTAAAAGTCTATGGAGGGCTAACCCTTATTTAGTTCAGCAAAAGTCATACTGTGAGAAAGTGGAATATCTTCCTTTGTACCAAAAACCTGGTCAGTTTGCAGGTCTCTCCTCAACAGAAATGGGACCGAGTCAAAGGCTACGTTAAGAAGCTCACTCGTAACTATTTAAAATTGTAAAACTAAAAACCCACTCCAATTAAATCAAGAATATAAAAAAGAGAAATCTAATAATGATAGTTATTATAGCAATATGATCTCATTGTGGACCGCTGAACTTAAGCGCCTTCAAAACAAGCAAAACCAATTTTTTTGTCAATACCAAAGTGAGGCTCTTCAGTTACTGACGTCGAGGATAGGGTTGCTTTTTTATTGAAAGAGACGGACACGATAGCCAGACTTAATTCAGGTAAAGCTTGGATCAAAAAGAATGAAAAGAATTCTGGATATCTTGAACGTACTACCGAATTCTGCCTTATACAGAGCCAGTTTATCCAAATAACTAATCCTGTTACTGGTAATAAATGTGTGTCTACGAAGGATTAGCTAGGCACTGTTTACGTATCTTATCAAGACCTCTACTCTGATGAGCCTAATCATGGCCGAACTGCGCAGTCTTTGCTTTCAAAATTAACTCAAAAATCACTGATGCCATTACAGCTGCAATTACTCATTATGATATTGTCGAAGGTGTCAAACTACGCCCAAAGCAAAGTAGTCCGAGTAAAGACGTCCTACCGTATGGCATTCTTAGAATGATAATTGAACATTCTGACTGCTGTGATCTTGTTCGCACCGTTTGCAATAATGCGATCAACAAGGCTATCTTTCCTACCTAATGGCTTCAAACTTGCATTATACTAATTTCCAGGAGGGGTAATATGTTAAATCTGTCTAATTGGCGTTTTTGAAATTTTCTTCGTGTACCATAATTCCGGTCTATTCCTTTACTAAAGCATCCTCAACTGTCTATCGATTTGTTACTAGAGGGGGTTTTTACCTAAGCTTAAGAAGTCTACTATGTATCTTCCCAAGCTACAAGAAGACCTTTCAGTACTAGATATATCAACACAACAAAAAGTATTACAGCAACGTTGTGTAATAGTTCTTTTGAATAACAAAAGTCGAGGTTAAAAATTTCCAAGTTACCTCATGCACATTCTTACGTCCTATATATAATTGTCACTCAATAATTTTTTTTATGAGGTTCCCTTCCTGTTTACCCAAGCCCAAAAACCCTCTAAATTTGTTGGTCTTTATGCTCAGTCTTCTCTGTTCCGAACCATTGATTCTTGAATTGACCAAGCAGGATAAACTTGAAGCATACCTCAAACAACAGTCCATATGCTCTCTATGTGCTCCTCAAATCGCGATGTTTAGCTCAACTTTTTAAGTATTTTTTTTCCATTCGGCTTATACTATGAAATTATCTCAATGACGTTGTCCAATTACAAGCTCTTAGATTCGTATCTAAAGGTCAAGCATTTCATGTATTATATCTGCTATCTGGCGTGCTTACTGGCGTCTACACTTTGACTACGCTCCCATTGATGACCAGACCGTACTCGCAAGCTCTCCACTCTCAAATTCTTGTCACTTGAATTAGGTATTTCCAAGATAAGTCACTGTAATTACACAATCCATATTAATAAATATTTATTTATAAAAAAAAAAAAAAAAAAAAAAAAGCTAGACTCTTGCTGTAAGCTTTGAAAGAGAGATCGAGAAAGATGTAAAAAATGCTGTGAGTTGTTTGATGAATGTAATTAATTCTTTATCCATCAGAGCCTTCAAAACAATCTCTAAACAGGTTTCAGCAACGATTGATGAAGAAAGATAAATAAAGCAAATGATTCGCACGTGGATTTTAGAACAAGCTAATACAATTAACCCCTAATAAAATCTCTCAAAACTAAATTCATGATAATTCACTAGGTCATGTACAACTTTACGCGTCAAGAATTGACCAAACTAAACATCAGTCACATGGACAGAATTTGATCAGGTCTCGTCAACAAAAGCACCTTTGTTATGAGTAAAGCTATTTAAATCATCACTTTCAAATGTGGAAACTTTTGTATCCCCCTCTTTTTTTTTACAAACAATTTATAGACAGCTACACTATATGGACTTTAAGCAAACATTATGCAGGTTAAGGAAATACATGTATTTTTATTTATTTCAAGCATAGTTTAAATTAACTCCTCCATTAACAGTTGTTAAAGTAATCGAGTTTTTGACTTGAGAATTATCACCATAGTAACCAGTAGTAGTGCCACGTCGTCTAGAATATTGGTTATGAATGTTTTGAGGAGCAGAGGATTCCACAGTCGTCTTTCCAATAATGGAAGTTAAGCTAAAAATACTTTCAAAAGATGTAGGTACTTGAAGATCAATGTTACCATTGGACGCCTTAACTTCGATAGGAATATCAATAGTTGCATTAATTTCCTTGACCTCTATTTTAACATTGCCATTTGAGACATGTGCATGAAGCTCATCAGATAAAGTATCAATTACGCCAGATAAATGACCATTGGATACTACCAATCCAGTTTTGGCACTAGTGATACCCTAAAATTATACTTGGTAAGATAAACTGGTTTATATGCTTGTAATATTTTTTTTTTTACCTTTGGGAATTCCACAGAACCATTTGAAACGGCAACAGCAAGCTCTTTAAATGTTCAACCTTTCTTGAGGAGAACAGCACCATTGTAAATCGACAAAGAGAAATTATTAAGAGCCGCAGCAGTTGGTAAGCGCACAGTGATATCAATAGTGACACAACCACCAACCCGTTGGTCGTTGTTCTAAAAGAGGGAGTTAATTTTCAGTCTGGCATTTGTATGAGGGAAATATTACCTTAAGGATGAGTTCATAAAGACCTTCTTCATTATGTTGAATTTCTTCAATATAATAAACGCCTTGTAAATCATCATGATTGAACTTCAAATCAAATTCGACAGTGACTTTAGAGACATTCTTATCTTCGAATACAACAGCGTTACCACTCTAAATAAACATAGTTAAATATCACGGAAATTTTGAATATTTGAAGGAAAAACTTACGATCGAGGAAATGGATTGTCCACGAAATGGCTTTGTCTTTTGAGAAACAGATAATTTAGGGAAATCATTAGCATCGATTTCGAATTTAGAAGGTCCAGTAAAAGGAATTGTAGGCTTATCACGACAGTATCCATAATCACCCCCCTATAAATTGTTAGTTCATTTTTTTGAAAGCCTTATTGTCAAAAAAAAAAAAAAAAAAAAAAAACAAAAGCAAACACACAATACCTCAGCTTCAAAGTCAAGTGCGGTAAGAGTGTCAAAGGTAGACAAGTCTTGTACGGATTCAAAAGTGTTAAAGTTCTCCATATTATGTACCTCCTTGTTACCACGAGCATAGTTAAAGATGTCTTCATGATATGCATTGTAAAAAAAGTAGACCATAAACAAAATCACCAATATAGTTTGCTGCTTGTACTTGCGTTTGTATACCTTGTTCTTGTAGCATTCTAATCTTTGACATTCTTCTTCACCATTTACTGGAAGCAAAGGAGCTTTTTCTTGCGTGAAGATATCAGAGGACATTGTTTGATTGATATATTTTTTTTTGTTTCCTTACTCTTACTTGTTATATACATTTTTTCATTTCTTGTGTTCAACTTAAAACTAGTGCAACTTGAGACCTTGGCCCTTGGCTTTGCCAAGGTTTATATCCCGGCATATACGTTGGGTTGCTATACCTGTTATAAAATATTATGTGTACAAGTGTGTGATATGGAGGGAACGCATACGTTAACACTGAAACGGTAACTTGCGAATAAAGAATCATCCTGTTACTGCTGAATTTCGTTAAAAGATCCATTGTGAAACGTTGGCAAAGCTTGTCTGTACAAGGTAAATCAAAATATGGGTCGGTCACATTTTACTGCGGGGTTTAATTTTGATAGATCGCCCACAAAGAGCAAAAAGAATCCTAAAATGGTGGATTTAAAGCTAAATATAATTGTTTACAAGCTCACGTGCGAACAAAGTGGTTCTATAAAGATCTAATCCACCCTGATTGTTGCGCCACCTGGCTGGATATCTGCTAGATATTATAGCATTGTTGTAAAATGGCATTCATGTCCCACCTCATCGTGCGCAGCAAGAGGCTACTTGCAAATACAAAAACACATATTCGCCTGTTGTATTACGAGAGTCAATTGTACTTTACCTGTTGGAGCCGTCTTAATAAGTCACTTTATTTGATAAGATTGTTGACTCATATCTTCCACATACAGCTGGAATAAACGAACCCTAATAAAAGGAAGAAAGGTGACAGAGCATACTTTGCATTACTTGAATCAAATGTCTCCTTAATCCATTGAGAGCTCAAAGGTATTGAGAGGTAGGCTTTTAAAAACCAAAGCAATCTTTGTGTGGTACGTAAATTGAAATATGAATAACGATCTTTGAGATGTATGACGGCAAGAATATGAATACTGTAGTAGTGTGCCATGTACATATCGTTGGCTTAAAACCAAAAGAGATTTGTGCAACCTCGAGGGGATCCTTCTATAGGTATGTATATTATGTGAGTTATACAATATGCAGGACGTCGTTAGTATTGTATGTCCCTTTTGAAAGTTGTAGCACAAAAAGTGGTTTAAATTTGGGTTTGAACACGTTTTTTTTCAAAGGTTAAAAAAAAAAAAAAGGCACCACCCTCCTATTCGAGAAAATACCGTTTTCTTTTTTGTATACAACACACCATGGATGAAACACTTTCCTCACCAGAGCATTCACATTACTCAACCTCGAGTACACATTCAGACCATGCTAGACCTGAACCAACATTGAGTACTGAAGTAGATGATCCCAGTCATCCACTGTATCATCATCGTCGCATTGTTACTGATTTTGATTATGGAGATATTCTTGGTGAAGGTTCTTATTCAACTGTAAAACGATCTTTGGTTTCTTGTTATAAAAACGTTTAGACTAAATGATACATTTATAGGTACTTATTGGCAGAGATAAAAGATCAGGAAAACAATATGCTATTAAAAGACTGGATAAAGCACACATTGTTAAAAACAACAAGGTGAAATATGTCATGATTGAGCGTGATGCTCTTAGTCGAATGAACCATCCTGGTATTGTCAAATTGTATTGGACTTATAAAGACAACCGTAGTTTATGTGCGTAGGAAACTTTTCCACCCAAGTCAAAATTCTCACCATTCAATTATAGATTTCGTATTAGATATGGCTAGAAGTGGTGAATTATATACTTATATTAGACGAGTGAGTTGCTTTCTACCCCCTCCCCTTTTAAAAAAAAAAACTAAATGTTCTATTCTAGCTCGCACCGTTCGATTTTGAAACTGCACAATTTTATGCCGCCGAGATTTTACTGGCAATTGAACATATTCATGAGAGAGGTGTTATTCATAGAGATATCAAACCAGAAAAGTAAAGAAAACACATACTGTCAAAAAGGAATGAGAATTGACGCATTTTTCTATTTAGTATTTTGCTTGATGATGCAATGCATATCAAGATAACGGATTTCGGATCTGCAAAAATCATTGACGAAAACGATACAGAGGACTTATCTGCCGATGCAGCAGCAGCTAGATCATTTGTAGGCACTGCAGAATACGTCTCACCCGAATTGCTCAAGAGCGATCCAGTATCTAAAGAAGCCGATATGTGGGCATTTGGTTGTGTCATCTATCAAATGCTCTCTGGCAAATCTCCATTTAAAGCACCTACAGATTACTTGATCTTTCAAAAGATTAAGAATTTAGAATACACCATGCCTGATGATTTCCCACACGCTGCCAAAGATCTGATTCAAAGACTGTTAAATTCAGATCCTCAACAACGACTTGGATCCCAGTCTTTGGGTGGTATTCAAGCTATCAAAGACCATCCTTTCTTTGATGGTGTAGATTGGGAACATATATTCACATCAACTGCCCCACCATTAAAGGAAAGATTAGAAGAGGAAGCAAAGAGGCATCCAGCAGTATCCCCTAAACTCGGGTTTGATCAGGTAGATGATGATGAGGATATGTGGTTTAGTAAACATAATACGGCTCATACAGATCCTTTTAGAGACCGATCACCTGTTACAACGCACGACGCACTCATAACCGAGCTGTCAACAACCACCGAAACTATACCGACTAGTAATACATCATCGTTTTTAAATCGTGGATCAGTGCAACAACAAGAAGGGAGTGTCAAAGTGGATGGACAAAATAGCGCGACCTCCTCCGAAAGTGTGACTGAAAGATTAGGATTACATCCACCATGGTAAATTTTACTTGAAAAAAAGTATTCACTTGATTTGTATTTATGAAAATAAAGATTATTTACCCATATGCAAAAAAAAATAATAATCAAGGATTCCTCACTTGTATCCCAATGAATCGATTATCAAGGCAGGTAGAGTCACGCGACGTAGAGGATTTATATCAAAAAAACGAAATTTAGTGTTGACAAATCGACCGAGGTTATTGTATTTGGATCAAGGAACAGAAAAGGAAAAATTCGATGGACACCTAAGATGTGAAATACCTTGGACATCAAAGTTACTGCCGGAATTGAAAGGGAAATCCACATTTTGTATACATACACCAGAAAAATCGTATACGTTTGAAGATCGTCGTCATGCTCAAGAGTGGGTGAATACAATTAATTCAATGCTTGTTGATACATTTGGTGTCGCTGCATAATTTTTACAACAATAATAAAAAAGGGCCCGAGAGAAATATTATGTAGATATCCAATATTTATAATTAATTCTTTTTTTTTTAAAAAAAAAAAAAAAAAGTGTTTGTATGTGGTTAGAAAATTATTTATACGTTGCGCGGGGGAAGGGGAGGGAGGTTTTCTGTTTTCTATATAGTTATTAAGTCTAAAATAAAGGGATTATATATGTAACACGAGTATCATTTTTTTGGAAGGGAGTTTTTTGAGTATATGAGTGAGAGAGTTTTTTTTTTTTTTTTTTTTTTTCATTGTTCGACTTTTTTTTTTTTTTTTTTTTTTCTTTTTTTTTTCGTTTTTCTTGCTTATGTCTACCTCCGATTTACCACTTAAATATCTATTCCTGGAGGAGGTCTTGCACCTTTACCATCTTGATCCGATGGAGGTTGACGACGAGGATCGTAACCTGACGAACCTGATGAGAAATTATCCAAAATACTATGTACAACTAAATGTGCCACATAAAAATGTTAGCTTGATAAAAATCACCTCTTTTTTATTCCAACTATACCATTCATTTCATCATTAATTGGATAAAATTGATGTGCTTGTTGGTTATGTTCAGGAGGTGAACTATGATTATTAACAAACCCACCACCAGGGTTAGATTGTCTAGTAAAATTCCCAAGATCAAATTGTGCGAATTGTTGATTTTGATGAAATGTGTTGGGCGACGCTTGAAATGGCGTCCTACCTGTATTGAAATGGGGTTCAAGCATGGGTTCTGAGGCCATCGATTGATTGGATTTCATTGGGCTTGTATCGTTATAAGGATTGAAATCATTTTTGGTTTGCATCATACCAGGGTAAAAGCTAGGATTGTTATTACTACCTTCGTTAAACATCTATAATTTCATGTTAGCTTATATCCTTGTTCAAATAAATAGTAAGACTATACCCTCATTTGCATGCCATCGTTTGACGTATTGGAATAATTCCCTGCGACTCTACGTGAATTGGAAGGAGGACTTGTCATATTAGCCGAAGTGAAACCTGCCGATCTGCGATTCCCGCTAGGGATTTGCGATGGTGTAGACCAAATATCATTGATGGGAGCTGTGGGCACTGTTTGAGGGAATCCGAAATTACTAGTAGCCACAGGAGGCATACTCATTCTTTGGTAACGATAATTTGAAAGTACAACACGTTCTTGCTCTGTCAAATCCATGGGGGCATCAAATATAGCACGGAGATGATCACCATTTTTACTACTACTTCCATTGGACTGTCCAGAGGTGGAAACAGATGGTATAGGTCCTCCTCCTTGCTGCATGTAGGGTGGTGTCCAACCACTGCCGTCAAGAGGATTATTATTAGGTGTATTATGTGTATTAGTAGGGTTAAGATGGGGATTATTATGGTGTTGAATATTAGTATCATTTTGGAAATTGAAGAATTGATATGCCTGTGTCGGACTAGGGTTATTGTTAGTGTTGATATTATTGCCGTTATAGACTGCATCGTTCGAGGATCGCATCATGGAAACCGATGATTGATTTCCAACGAGGGACTGTGTTTGTTGTTTCAACATGGTAGCGGCATCCAAGAGGTGGTGACTATTGTTACCTGACGATAATGTTTGGTTCTTGTTGACTTGAGCAAAAAGTTCATCGGCGGTGGTGTGCTCATGAAGACCTACATGTTGATCCATCAGGTATTCAATCACAACTTTTAAAGCCGTATGCAAATCTGAATTGATCTTGTCCTTGGTCATGTTTAGACGAATCAGTCCATCTTCGTCCCCAGAAGTATGCTCACTGTACGCTATTGCTTCTACCGCGATGTCATGTTCTTGGTGAAGGTATTCAACTACCTGGCTATTGAAACGATCCGACCTGATGGCGGTTGTCAGTTCAGCACTAAGAGGAACATGCAAATCATAGGCTTCGGGAACGATACTCTCCATCATTTTGAAAGCGAGAGGCATATGGGCTTCAGGACCAAGCAATTCAACATTACTATTTGCAAGTTCAGCGTCAGGCCAAAGAACATGGGTATTGGTCTTCTTGATCAGTTCCTCTGCAATGAAATTGTCCTGGTATTCATGAATCATATCACGGTGGAAACCAAATGGGATACGAATGGTTTCGACAATGTAGTCGCGATCTTTAGGGTGAATTAGTTCCATCACTGCATGACGTAGATTATCCAAGTTGATTTGGTTCTTCATGGGTGTACGAGCAACTACATTATCTTCATTGTTATAATAGCCACCGAGAGAAGCAAACTCTTCTGTATTTGAGAATTTCACGTATACACCGTACTTCTTCATGATGCGTTGAATATTCTTTCCGCCGACACCGATGATGCGTTTGTGATATGATTCTGGAACATAGAAGGAGATTTCGGCCGGTAATTCTTCTTGAAGTAAGGTGAGACCATCCAAAGCCTTTGTGAAGCTTGTGCTTTCTACCTCGATAATAAAATTATAATCATTAATGAAAGGCATAAACCTGATCTTGGCACCGGACGTTTTCATGATCTTGTTGATTTTTCCATTCTTTTTCCCAGAGATAAAATCACGTTGTTCATTTGAGGATTCAACGCGGAAAATAGTATACTGGTGAAAGACTTGAAGGAAATGCATTTCTTGAAGACGCTGATAGACATTTCGAATTGCACGTTCAGCACCTAGCACCTCGATACAGCCTGGGTCACTCTTATAAATGACTTCCGAGCCAGACACTTGAGAGAGCTGAGACACAAGGCTAGCAAGGTTGGATGTGGAATCAAAAAAGGTATGACCGCCAGCAGAGTCGTAAATAGCTCCATCGCGATTGTTAAAATAGAAGCAAGCTTCATAGATATTACATGCTTGGAAATTAAGAGCTCGTAAGGTGCGTTCAGCGTTCACACGATTTTCGGCATAGACAGTGACTCGATTGTCGCCTGACCCAATAGGAGGGAATTCAATAAAAGCGCCTATGTAAAAAAAAAAAAAACGAGAAAAAATAAAAAGTAAGAAAAATAAATAAATAAAAAATATTGAATAATGACAAAAAAAAAAGGGTCTAAAAAAGAAAGTATTACCATTGTCGTGCATAATTTTACGTAATTCATCGCGACGATGTAATAAGAGCCAATCCATTTTTCTTGCATAAAGTGCAGTGTCTTTGTGGTACATTGATTTTGCCTGTCAAAAAAAAAAAAAATTAAATCAAGCCGAAAAAAGTAGCTTCCCATGTACATACTTTTTGAACAGCCAACTTATTCAACATATCTTTCACACGCAAGACATTGGTGGGTTCACCTGTGATGTAAATGGCAGGCTGAATTTCATCCTCGGTTAAATCATTCTCATTCGATGTATTTGTGCTTTTATTCGTATCTGCAAATGGTGAAGGAAAGTAGATATTGGTCGACGTCTCTTCAATGATGGGTAAAAGCCCAGCCCTTTTTCTACCGCAAATCAAATACTGCAGCTTTAAAGGCAGTCGAACTATCTCGGTCTTGAATGATTTCTTATTACGAAAAAAAAAAAAAAAAAATGTTATTATGACGGGGAATTTTTTTTTTTTTTTTGCGGCTCTGTCGGGAGCCCAATTGTGTGTGGGGGGCAAGAAAAAGATTGGGCTTACCATTTCGTCAAGGAGCACGAGAACACGCACGCGGCACTGTTCAACTTGTATGGGATTACCCACGATCTCTATGGACACTGGATTGTCAGAGATGAGTGATGAATGGTTCGACTTTTCAGGAACTGTGACAATCTTTGTGTGTAATTCCTTTTCTAGTTTTTCGAAATGATCAGACATGATTGATAGTTGGGGAGTGGGTGGAATCTGGAGGGTCAATTTGATCTAGCATGGACAAGAATGTCGAAAGAAAAGGGTTAGTAAAGCGAGAGAAAGAGCGAGATATCCGAATTCTCACCTCGAGAGGACAGTTTCGAAGCAAATCACCGCGAGCGTCCATTAAAGCTTGAGCTGAGCCAGTGAGCGAAAGATTATAGTCAGTGTGGTGAGATAATTGAGGATTTTTAGATTTAGTAGTCAGAACTGATATTTGACAACCTGTGCTGGTCATAACATTTTGACATGTTTCTTGAAGTTGAGCCACTATGGATTCTTCGTCCTCGGTAAAGTGTTGGGCGTACTGACCCGACAAAGGTGGTGCGTAGCAAAATGACAGCGCAGCCATATATTTCAATTTTTAAATCGTTTTTTTTAATGTGTGTATGTGTGTATGTGGTGGTATCGCGTGTTGAAAAAAAACGGACAAAAAAAGAGGCAAAAGGAGAAAGAAAATTTTAAAACATGCGAAGGAGAGTTTAACTAAAAAAATAAAAAAAAAAAAAAAAAAAAACCAGAAAAAAAAAAAGAGGCTCGGTAGTGAGAAACATGGTGAATGAGAGCCATCAAATTCTCTTACTGTAAACACTGTTTAGGAACGTTCTTTAAATTTTTATGGTACATGTCCAATCAAACAAACAGCTTCTCTCATCTATTTCCGACTTTTTTTTCTAAAAATCGTCTATTCTCCCAACGTCGTACGTCCTTTTGGCCCCGCCTCGCCAGCTGAACAAAAAAAAAAAAAAAAAAAAAAAAAGAATACTAGCAAACCGTATCTTGTTTACTGTCTGCTAATGACACATTCAATCTCTCCCATCACATTCGCTTCCATTGGCCAAGTTTGAGACGACGTCACCTCGCCTGCAAAACTGAGCTTTAGTTTCCCCGGACCAACGCCAGATCCCTCCGGTTCTTCCACATATCAACCGAGACACTTTGTTCAATAGAAAAAAAAACCTTAATTACGTATTCGGAACAAACAAATATCGATACAAACTGTCTTTTTGGAAAATTCTCCTTGCCCGAAGTGTCTATTCGGCAGCTTACCTTTTTTTTTTCCTTTTCAAAAAGCGCCCATCAAAAAAAGGCAATTGTTATCATCCAAGAAGCTGGATCTTCATTAAAAACCGAATCTAGCCATACTCGGAACCTTGTTACCTTTTATTTCTGTACCTTATTACCGCATCGTCCACACTATTGCCCCTGTAGCATTTACTGCAGGACTGGACTTGTTTCATGCTATAAAACACGGTTGTGTTGGAAGCTATCTCCTCTCACTCAGCACATAACTTTTTTTTTTTTTCGCACTTGAAATGACATGCAAAGTCCATCTTTTTATTATACATGCGGATAAGTTACCTTTTTTGAGATAAACTCGGCCTTTTGGATTCATAAAGGGTTTCTCTGTGTGCTAGTGTGAGTTATTACGCGATATCCAATTATACTTCTTAACTCTTGGCATGTTATCTTATTACTCAGATTTTTTTTTTAAAAAAAAAAAAAAAGTCAGCTTATGCATGATCTATGTATTCTTCCCTTAACCACGACACGCGTCGGTTCACACAACATATATGCTGTGTTTATTGTTTTTGTGTACCAGTTTTTATCCATTGTTCTTGAGTGGCACAACTGGCATTTTTTGTACCACCGATACACGTAATGCACATTTTATTATTAGAATCGTGAACTGGACATTGTAACAAAAAAGGGAACTTTTTTCATCTGCATATTTTCGATTTATAGTTTTTTTTTTTTTTTTTTTTTTTTTTTTTTCTCTTGCGCTTATGAAAGGTCATACGATCCAATCTATAACCGACTCCATTTATTCATATTTAAAAAAAGGATTCTGTATATCATTGATAATAAACCTAAAGTATGTATCATTTAGATAGTAAGATGCTTTCTAGCCTTGACACCAATAGTGACCTTTGCATCAACCTCTACTTTAGTATCAATCTGTTGTAAACTACGTGAAAGCTTCTTTTTAATATAAGACTCCTTGTCAAATTTATAACCGGATTCAGCAATACGACGTGCTTCACGTGCTTCTCTCTTGATGCTAGTGCTTTGAGATGGCTCAGGTTGAGGAGGGAACTTCTAAAGATCCAAGTTGTTAAATACAATAAAGCGAAAATTATGGTTAGGTTTTTTTTTTTCTACCTTATCACACCAAAAAGGGATGACTGGTTGAGTAGCATTCAAATAGGCTGCAATGCCGACAGCTACATTGACATTAATAACTGGAGGAGTATTTTCTAAACAAATGTTTTGCTGGTTTTGATTTATAAGTACTCTTATTTTTTCATTTATAGCAATAAACTTACAACTGGACACATGTCTTGAGCCCAAAGTTTGGCATCAACGTGTTGCATTTTGGGAATAGGTGATTGGTTAAGAGCGTTTAAAGAAGACATGTAAGCTGGTGGGTAGTATGAATTATGAAGGATAAAAAAAAAAAAGAAATAGTCGTGTTATTTATAGAAACTATGTATTGATCGAACATTGTTGTCCTTTTATTGTTCCTGTGGCAGTACACAAGACATACACAATTAATATAATAAAAGTGCACCTTTATGGGATCTATGGTTGATTGTTATATGTCAAAGACACTCAATCACTAATAGTAGGTACATGAACAGCCACTTTTTTTTTGATTGTTTTATCCATGACCAAACATACTCTTTGATGGAGGGAAATCTGAATGAGAAGGGTTTTATTTACGTATTTTTTTTTATTATGTTTAAACATCAATAACTCTGCTCAACTTTTGAACTCTATTCAACAAAAGATCACCTTGCTTGATTACAGATTGGTATTGAGCATTCTTTGCATCGGGTCTGTTAGTTTCAATGATACCATTTACTTTATCGATAACACAGTTAAGACGTCCAGCAGCAATGAATTTGTAGAGATCCCTATAAAAAACAAAAGAGTAAGACTACAAGTGAAAATAAATAAAATAAACGGATCAAACTTACTGGTCAATGTATTCTTCACTCATGCCGAAAGCTTGAGCCATACTTGTGACAGTTAAAGATCTATAACTTTCTAGCAGTTGAGCATAGGCAGAGATACGCATTTCGCGGGTATAGAAACGCATGTGAGGTAAAAGATAACGAGATGTACGCAAATGAGCTTGTTCGATAGCAGCCAAAGAACGGAAAAATTGGGCATATTTGCAATTGTACAAGCTTGTCATGAAATCTTCGAGATGAGGGATATCAGAAATGACTTCTAAAATCTCGGGGGAATCCAAAACCTAACACAATGAGGGATGAGTTTTAATCAACTTGTATGTAAACCAACGCCTTACTCTCTTTTTAATATCTACACGCTTCATACTGATTAAACTGGTCAAGACAGCATATTTGACAAAATCTTGGTAAGACATGATTTCGGTACTGGTGAAAGTACTCAAGGTATCCAAGAATAAAGCAGCGGCACCCTTAAAGTCGCGAATGGACATGAGGTAGACACCTTCATACACCTTCAATCTATTACGACGATCCCAATCACCACCTTGGTCAATTAACTCTCTAAGCTTTTCAATGTTGGGACGAACTAAGCTGTTATCACCAAAGAAGAAACCGATACGTACAAAGGTGAAGACGATATCGATACGAGTACCTAAAGTGATTGATCTCTTCAACAAATTCTCGTAAGCAATAAGAGCATTTTCCTAAAATATTAACTCTGTTAAAATGCTGTAGGGGTTTCCGCATATATACCACACTTCTTACTTTGTCACCAATTTCGGCATAGTAATCTGCCTTTGATAAAAAGGCTTCGTTGACTTCAGTTTCACCTTGATTTTGTTCGGCATCCGTAGCCTTTTCGTCAAACTTTTTTAACTCTTCTTCGTTCTTTGCGACCATAGTATCATATAATCCTTGATCGAAAGGAGCTTGAAGTTCCTCCACCACGGTTTTGTAAAAAGGTGCCATATCTATAGATATGCAAAAAAAAAAAAAGGAATATTAGTCTCCCTCTTATTAAACACGCCTTGTCAGGATCAAATTACTCTTTTCTTTAATGGTGGCAAAGAGTTTGTTCTTGGCCTCTTCCTTCAAGTCGACAGGACCTTGGCTGATAATGAAACGATGATGCTAATTAAACAAAAGTGTTATGGAGACGTAAATTGGATTAACAAAACACTGATATTTACAGCAAGGGAAAGATCAGGGATCTTGGGGACCTGATTATCATCAATGGGAGCTGACATTGTTTATTGTACTTTTTTTGAAGTGTAAATGAAAAAAAAAAAAAGAAGAGAGATTAAACAAAAAAAAAAAGTGCACGCGTGTACACAATTTTTACAGCCAGCATTAACTTGTACTTACTGACCTCACTCAGCGTCATTCAAATCCCCCCTCAAATTACGTGACTGTGTACGCGTAATCGTTTTTTTTGGCTTGTAGCTTTCTTTTTTTTCAAAGAGCATATCTGAGTTTGCTTTATTTTCTTTTTTTAAAAATACACAACATGGTTACAGCCACAACTAAAACTGCACCCAGCACCAGATTACAACAAGCCGATAACTTGAAGGAAGCCAAGAAGGTAGAAGAAGCCATCAGTAACTATAGAGCCATCTTGTCCGAACCTGCAAGCACGGAAGAGTTATTGAAGGAGCAAGAATATGCTCTCTCACAACTTGGTCAGCTTTACCGAGATCTTCAGTAAATATCTAGCAGTTTCAATAATATATAGTGTTAAATAACTTATTGTCTCTACCCTAGTCTTCCTCAAGAACTCGCCGAATTAGTTCGTTCATCTCGCCCCTTCATGTTGACCATGGCTAAAGCAAAGACTGCTAAATTGAGTAAGTTGGAATAGAGAGTGGATGCAAACTGAAATTAACCTACTTGTCAAAGCCCGCTCACTTATCGATTACTTTGGTGACATTCCCAACTGTCTTCCTCTTCAAATTGAACTCTGTAAGGAAAATATCGAATGGTGTGTTCAAGAAAAGCGACTCTTTTTAAAGCAAGCTTTAGAGACACGTCTAGTTGCACTTTATTTGGACAACAAAATGTATCATGAATCTTTAAACTTGATTTCATATTTATTAAAGGAATTAAAGCGTTTAGATGATAAGATGGTACTTGTTGAAGTTCAATTGCTCGAAAGTCGCGTCTGTCACGCGCTTAGAAATCTCCCCAAGGCGAGAGCTGCATTGACTTCTGCTCGTACCTCTGCTAACTCCATCTATTGTCCTCCCTTGTTACAAGCTGCTTTGGATATGCAATCGGGTATTCTTCATGCTGAAGAGAAGGATTACAAGACGGCTTATTCTTACTTTTATGAGACATTTGAAGGTTACTCTAGTCAAGAAGATTCCAAGGCTATCTTGGCCTTGAAATATATGTTGTTGTGTAAGATCATGCTGAATTTGGTAAGTAGTGTATTATATAAAAGAGAAGAGATTGCTCATGCTCTAAAATAGACCGAGGATGTCCACTCTATTATTGGTGGTAAAATTGCATTAAAATATGCCGGCGTAGAAATTGAGGCTATGAAGGCCGTTGCTCATGCACACAAAAATAGAAATCTTCAAGAATTTGAAACAACATTAGCCACGTACACTAATGAATTGAACAACGATCCTATCATCCGTACTCAACTCGCAGCATTGTACGATACCTTGTTGGAACAAAATTTGGTTCGTATTATTGAGCCATTCTCTCGCGTCGAGATCTATCACATTGCAGATATGGTCAAACTTCCTACACAACAAGTTGAAGCCAAATTATCTCAAATGATTTTGGATAAAAAGTTCCACGGTATTCTTGATCAAGGTGCAGGTTGTTTGATTGTATTTGATGAGCCTGAGGAAGATAAGACTTATGAAACTGCTGTTGAGACTTTGAAACAAGTTGACAAGGTCGTTTCTAGTTTGTACCAAAAGGTAAGTTCTTGTTGTTTAAAAAACGTGATAATGTTATTCTAACACTTTTATATTTGTAAATCATAGGCCGCTAAGCTTTCTTAAAAAATAAATAAACAACCCACTACATATACACTCTCACTTACACATTATACATATTAAAAAAAAAAAAAATTATAAAGAACGTGCGCGTTTATACACTAGAAATAGTGGAAGCATTTACAAAAAAGTGGTATTTATTATTTATAAAAAATACGTTGTTTCATATATATTTTTCATGCAGAAATGGAGGGTAAAAAAAAGTATGAGGTGAAAAAGGGGGGGGGGGAAAGTTTACAACACTTTTTGAAATAATATAAAAGTCTAAAAACATATAGTTTACTGTTGAGCACACTGAACACCAGGTCCAGCACCTTGGTGATCATCCTCATCTTCATAGCCATCATGCATATGGGCACCACCCTGTCTAGAGTGAGATTGGTAAGCATCAGCATCAGCCATAACAACATCCTCGATATGCTTATCACCAAAAGTACCTACAGCAGGGCGAGCAGGTAAAATGTTCTCAAGAAGAGCAATGTTTTCAGGTGTGGTCCAGTTAGGCTTGGGGAATTCAAGGGTAAATTTGACAAAGAGATGACCGTGGGTGTGGGTACGGTAAGCAGGCATACCTTCATTAGGGATCACCTTCAACTCGTTGGGCTTAATGGCCTCACCGGGGAGGATGTTGACCATGAGGACACGGTCATCAAGATGGGGTATAGCAAACTTACCACCAGCAAGAGCGGTTAAAAGATCAATGTGAGCTTCATAGATCAAGTCGTCACCTTGACGCTTGAAGTGAGCATGAGGCTTCTCATCAATGACGATAATGATATCACCGGGAATAATATTGGGTGCTTGGTCACCTTCACCAGCAAAAGTAATCTTTTGTCCATCACGCATGCCCTTGTCAATATGAACCTCAAGGATCTTCTTCTCACCGACAACCTTCTTGCCGCGACATCCTTGACAACGATCCTTTTCATCGATAATTTCACCGGTGGCTTGACATTCTCCACAAGGTTGTTGCATTTGTTGAACCATAGGACCCATTTGACGAGTGATAAGGCGGATACCTTGGCCGTTACAGGTCTTACACTTGTGAACAGCACCTTCTTTACCACCTTTACCTTCACACTTGGAACAGAGAATGTGCTTTTGGAGGGCAAGCTTACTGGTTTTACCGTTGTAGAGGTCTTCAAGACTGACCTTTAAGGCGTGTACCATATCCTTTCCACGACGAGGTCCTTGAGGTCCTCTACGTCCACCTCCACCACCAAACATACCTCCTCCACCTCCAAAGAGTTGGGAAAAGAGATCTTCAGCATCCATACCACCCATGCCACCAGCACCACCGTTTAAGCCTTCTTCACCGTATTGATCGTACATTTGACGTCTCTCAGGATCAGAAAGGATCTCGTAGGCATGAGAAATCTCCTTAAACTTGTCTCCGGCATCAGGATTCTGGAATATATTCATTAGTTGTCTTGCTTAGATAGATAGGGGAATAGAGATGTATGTATTTTACCTTGTCAGGGTGATACTTTAAAGCCAACTTTCTGTAGCTCTTCTTGAGTTCACTTTCAGAAGCATCAGGACTGACGCCCAAGACATCATAAAACTTAGTTTCTCTGACCATAATTTATAATTGGGAAAAGAAGATGAGTTTATTACGAAAAGGAGACTTTTTTTTTTTTTATTTTAGAGCCCTTTTTTTTTTTTTTCTGCGGATTATTAAAGTAAAATTTTTTTTTTCCACAGGATTCTTCAAAAGGTTCAAAAGGCATTGATTGGCTCAATTCTAAAAAATCAAAAATTCAGCACATATTAGCCCTTGTCTATGATTTGATAAAATCATATTGTTCCAGTGGGTTCTCGTTTGATGAATGAGCATCAGAACCTATTAAGTTTTCTCTAAATTGGAAATATATCACATACCCAATCCCAAAGCTTGCTTTAGGGTTACACCCGTTCCCCCATTCGTACCCTTTTGGGTGGGCGTCAATTTCCCTAGGACGCACCCTCCACTACTGGCTTTAAATCACACATGACGTAGCTCTCCTCCTCCCGATTTGGGGTTTCTTGAAACGCTATTGTTCAGATGAAATAGCTCTATTTGGTCAGTAGTTAGCTCATGAGGATTATCCAAGTAAGAATGAGGCTTTTGTATAGTCAAAATTATTAGATACCAACTGAGAATTAATGGCAGGTGTAGCAGTAGTAGATTCTGGTTGTGAATATGTTCAACATATTCTTTGATTGGTTCTATTTGTGCCATTGGTGCTATAAATGGTCGTGCCTTGAATACTTTTGGATCCTGTTGTTATGAAGAATGGCAGATATATTGCCACCCTTGCTGCTGATTACTCTAACCAAACAAAGCACAAGTCTATCGAAGACTCTCTCCTTTATTATTTACTGGCTATCTTTGTGCTATGATAATACCTCATACGATTATATAATAAATCATCACATACATGCAAATTTCTTTGATTTTATAATATATCGAATTTGATATAATACATCTAAAGAAACTTCTTTCAAATAACAAAGAAGACAGGTTTTTTTCATTTATTCAAGTGGAAACGATCTGTTTTTAAAATATAATAAATAATGATAAGTAAAGCGTAGCAAAATGTAGGAATATTCAGGGAAATCAACTTGGTGATAAAATAATCAGTGCAAACAAGGCATAAAGATTTTTACAATCATATGATCATAAACAGGTTTCATTTACCGGCATGATTCATATGAATCATCGCTTTGGAAGACTGCAGCTGGTATATCCTGAAGAAGTACGACAGTGTAATCATAGGACAAAACAAATGGCGTCCTTATTTAACCAAATACTTTTATGTTTTAGGGAGAAAAAACCCAAGCTGAGTAACTTTTAAATGCCTTGATGAAGAGAATCATATGTTACATAGAGCCGGCGAATACCCAGATAGAACTCCTCCAGTATAATGCGATATTTATCTTTTTTCAAAAACACCATTCTAATTCTATTGTCTTAAGATAGCAGCAGAATGTTGGCCAATTTACCCATTGAAACTGTGTCTTCAATGTTCAGTCGATAATGAAGTTGGTTTGGCAAGTACCACTAGCTTTAACCTGATAGATGAATCCATGAATTTGTTTATTTCTAGTTAGCACTGGAATAGAGATGTGAATCCTGACAAGATATATTGGTAGATTTTATTGATAAACGTCCTTAATCTATGATTTATAAGAGACTAAATATACGCTTGCAAAGAGGCTCATGTCAGTCAGTTCTTTAGTAGTATAACCAGTGTGTAAATATTTCAACATGTTTAGAAAAAAAGTGATATATTTTAGTTTTTAGCAAGAGAGAGAGGGGAAAATAAAAAAAAAAAACCGGAATTAGAAATTGAGATACTGTTTGTGTGTAGCATTGTAACTGTCCAAAGCATCCCAGAATTGCGAAACAGCTGCTTTATCCATGTGTCTTTTATGTCTATGAATCTAATCAAAAATGTCTTTTTAACAGGCTTGTCTAATCTGTATGATGATCAACACTTACATTCATCTCTGATACAGCCCATTCTGAAGCAGGTGCAGTAATCTTGTCACTTGTCCATTTTGGATAGAATCCCTTGACTACATGAAATACAATCAGACTATTTTTCAAGAAGAAAATGGGTCTAAAACTTACCATTACTAAACAGCTCAACAGGCTTTTCCCACTTCCAGCCCTTAAACTGCCATAATTGACCTGCAACAAATACACAGCAAACACGATCCCAATCACTTTGTTTGAAGTGAGCAACCGAGTCTACAACGTGATAAGGAACAGATTGACCATTAGGCTTCTTACGCTCCACCGTGACTCTCTCTGGCTTTTTACGTCCTTCATCTCTTAATGCCTGTGAATCTTCATATTTTTGATCCTCCAAAAATTGTTTGATATTATAAAGTGTGAATTTAGCAGTAGGTGCAGCGGGCACAATGATAAGGGGAATCTTGTCTTTGCTGGATAATCTTTGGCTCTTGACAGCGACAGCAGATTTAGCAGGAGCGACTGAAGTAGGTTTGTGAGCGGCAGGATTGGAACCAGGCTTTTGCGTGTTGGAACGAGCTACAGGAACTTCCTTCTTTAAAACGAGTTGCTGAGCCAAATTTATGGCATGGGCGAAATTTTTGTTGCCTCTTAATACAGAAGATCTCGTCAAGATTTCACGTTCACGCGAAACAACTTGCTTTACAATGTGGATGGAGTCGTCTGTTTTTAAAGGCGTGACTTTTGCTTTTTTAATGGAGGATTCGATTGATGTGACATCGTCTCTTGATCGTTTCTCTACATACAAAGTATTAGTTTTTTTTTATATATTAACCAAATTAAAGATGCTTTACCAGTATTGTTTGCTTGAATAACATTAAGAGACTGATCAACTTTACCGGTTAGGTAATCCAAGATTTTTCTTCTGTCTACAATAGAAACATGCTCGATGCGACGAGTATGACATTCTTTAAAGTAAGCTGAATTATCAAGTTGTGCGTTTTGGACCAAGAAAATCAAGGTCTCTAAACCATAAGTTTCGTTTTCGGCAGCGGTTGTCTTTTTGAAATTGGTAGGAGTGTCGCGAGGAAAGATGCTGTCTTGGTTAAATTTTATCTTTTTGGCGTCAGAGATGTTAGTGACCGGTGCATCGTTAGCATCAAGTAAAACCACCGGCTTGTTGTTGATGGTGAACTCTCGAAGAAGCGATAAAGGATCCATCTATGTGTTGAAGAAAAAAAAAAAAGAAAAAAAAAATACAATTATTTTTGTTTTTTTTTCTCAAGATTTTTGTGACAGTGAGCATGTGGCAACGTAAGTGTGCCGAATTGCAAATAAATGTAGAGATAAAAGAAAAAAAAAACATCAGACCAGAGGACCAGAGGGACTCACACTATTACTTGGACAACCATTTCAGCAGCTTTCGACCAGGGTCAATAACAGGAGGAGGGAATTCATCATGGAAGAGATAGTCTAGTTCATGAAATATGGTACAGAGAATTGGCCCACAGTGTATACCAATTGCGGGAGTCAAACTCACGACGAGGTTTGCGGGTAGGAAGCAGGTTGAAAGGATCTTCAATTCAAAATAAAAATACAGTATCTCTAGTTGTTTTCTGGAGGAATGAAAATTATTTTTCAGATGTTTAGCTTACGAAAAATAATTAGTTTTCAGAAGAATAGAGATGTATGTTTAGACTTTTTCACCTAATAACATCCAATAATGTAGTATGCTAATTGATAATTGCCTAATAATAAATTTTGGTTCTGTACGCCGAGAGACAGTGAATGCAGGTGGATCTCTGAGACTGAATTTATTTGAAGAAAACTTGGGGGAGCAAGTGGGTGTGCCTAAACATTTTGTTTACAACACTACTGGTGATCGCCTCAAGCGTTTAAACCATAAGCGAAGGTCGAAAAAAAATGACAACCTCCGCTCGGCGGGATCTCACACCCACCTCCAGTAATAAGATAAATGTTGTCCATATAATCCACCTTTTTTTTAAAAATCTTACATAAATTGTTTTCTTTCACTTTCTTACTCTATTGAACGTGTCTAATATCGGTCTGTCATTATAAAAATAAAGAAAGAAACGCTTTTCAACAATCCACTGGTATTTAATGAATGTCAGACCTTAATAAAAATGTATATAAAAGTTTTTACTAACTGATATTACAGCAAACGCGAAGTGTACCGACTGTGAAGAAGTAGGACATTTAATAATAAAAACTACTACAAGTGCAAGTTTTACAAAGAACAGCCGCTGAGGATGGTATGGCAGTTTAAAATCATATTATTTACATATATTAATGCTCACGTATACTTGGAACTTCAAGCAAGAAAAGAAAGCAAAGCAAAAGTTCGAAGCAAGCTAATCAAATAGCAAAACGGCAAAAGACCACAAATGATAATGTGATCAATCTTCATTGTAAGATATGCGGTGGTGATATTCATTTTACAGCAAGATCTCCCTTATGCCCATACAATATAATACCTAAAGCTAAAGTACTAGAACAGAATCTTGGTACTAATTACAAGACGCTCACAAGAAAATAACCTTTTGATAGTTTTATCAATCAAGCTTACCGCCGTATTAAATCCAACATCGTACAGACACGTGCTGCCGTGAGGGAAATTACAGTTAGAGCCAATTTTTTTGTGAATTACCATGTTTTGTTGAGCCCAAGTGGACAAGTCCACTATGGTATCTTTAAGAAATTTTTTTGGTACAGCATGTGTCAACTGATAAACAGCCAAAGAGTCAAAAACCAGAAAGACATACCAGCTAATTTAATTACTATATGGAACGATTTTCGTAACAGAGACATGTTGTAGTGAATGTTACACTCTTTCCAGGTGCCGGTCAGTGTATCTTAGAAGCATGCACTGAAATCGAAACGCTGTAAAATAACATGATTGTCGAAACATTTGAGCTTAAACTTCTTTCTTTTCTTCGCTACAAGGTCCAAATGCTATTACCGGTAAGTGTAATATTTCATTTTTATGACAATCACTTATATAACAAATCAATAGAATGTCACAAAACGCTTTGTAATTAAATCAATGTCCCGTGAATACTACTACCAATTCATTTGCCAAGGAAACCCTATCTGGCTTGAAGATAATTGCGTAAATGAAGGAGTAAAAACAGTCATCCACGATATATGCACACCTTTCAAGCAGGCACTGAACAGAAAAGTTACCTTGAACGAACTTGCAAAAGATCCAGGTGACTTTGTCTGATTTTTATTATTTCTCAATGTCGGATTGGAGCGCGAAATCGAAGAACATAATCCTTACGATGTGAGGCCAAAGCTCATTTCGGTGTTACCAAAAGCATCAGCTATCCTCTATACCTGTTGATATTCTTGCCCTTTTTGATCCGGATGTGGGAAATAGTCTCACAAGTTTCTTAAATCCTTTGATTTTAGAGGTGAAGAATCGCATATCCACGCTTCCGCTGTCTAAAGAAAGTTTAAACAATGAACCCCTCAAAATTTTATCGGCATTACGGCATATCCTTGAAAAATACGATGATGTATATAACGCCCAAACTACTCAAAAGGACAAAACCGATTCGATAAAGTCCCTACTCTTAAGACGTTTTAGTCTATTCCCGAATCCTACATTGCACTGGCGGTTCATAAAGATTGATGCCCAGAACCTAACCGGAATTTTTCCAGATGCTAAGCAAGAGAATCAAGCTAATAAATCCTCTTTCGATCATCATCAGAGATGCTTCTATCAAATGTTTGCCTTTAAGAGGCTGAATATTCAAAGGTATACATTACTATTACATATATCTATGAATCGAACTACTGACGAATATATATATAGCTGTGAAAAGCTTTAAGCATTGCCTGAACAAAAAGGAAGAATGTTTCTCAACGGATTGTATACTGATGGCTACACGTGCAGAGTTCTATTTGCTAGAAAAGTGCTTCCATCACAACCAGAAGACAACATCTGTCTAGAGTTGAACGATCTTTCAAGCGAAGAGGTGAACAAGCACTTCCGTCCGTGTACTGTAGATCCAGGAAGACGGGACCCTTTTGTCTCTTATCACGGTGGTACTGACATACGCCGCTTGTCCTCAATCGAGTATTACAATATGGGTGGAAGTGTAACACGAATGAAAGAGCAACAAAAGCACAAACATAGACTAGGTATTGAAAAGATTGAAACAGACATTCCTTCGCCTAAAACTGCGTGTATGGAGCAATTTGTTTTGTACATAACTTACATGTCGCAGCACATGAATACTTTGTTTAATTTTTATGGCTTTGAAACTTCTAAAGTTAAATGGTTGAACTACCTTAGTTCCCAAAAAGCCATCCAAGAAAGTGTCAACATTTTGATAAATGGTGGAAAAAAGTATAATAAAAGCAGAAGAAAAAGACAAAGAAGAACAGAAAAAGAAGAAAAAAAAACTCGCAGACCTCGTACTACTCTTGAAGAAAGAGAACTCACCACTATTCCAAAGTTAAAAAGGTATACACTTTTCTTTTGTTATCATAAATTCAGTAAACTAACTACTATATCTGTGACTTACAGCAGAAAAACAAAGCATGTTTTAAAGTGGGAAACAACAGCAAGATGCCTCTGGTGGTCTTTGGTGACGGACTAAAAAACAAGGATCATATCAAGTTCAAAGGTCTGCGACATAGCATATCTAACAAGATATATTGACAACTAAAAACAAGAGAAAAGGTTGGAGAACTCTTGCTTATAGATATCAATGAGTTCAAGACATCGAAGGTAATTAAGAAAAGAACACACATAATATACATATTGCACTTTCAGCTGAAACCGATTCTTCATAGATCTGCAACTGTTGTCTCCAAAACAATCTGGAAAATCTCAAAATTAGACAAGATGATCATGAAAAAAAGATCCACCAAGTATTGAAGTGCACAAATTGCAATATTTATTGGAATCAAGATGTGATGGCAAGCAAGAACATGTTCACTATTGCACATTCCATTTGGAATTGCCATGATCGCCCCACTGTCTTCAAACGACAAACCGCCACCTTGAATGTGGTTGCCTCGACTCACTCCGGCGAGTCGTCGGCTTAAGGATTTTACAGGTTAGAAGTCTTCGCAATTTTTTTTTCTATGATTCGTCCAAAAAAAAACTAAACTTTATATAATTTACTTTGTGTATTCTGATTTCAATGAGTTTCATGATGTTGAGGGTAAATTTTGTTTAAATATACATAGAAAATAACTTTTTTTATAATCGAATTACAGGTTTTTAGTCTTAATTGTTACGCTTGATTATTTTTGGTACGGTTTGAAAATAGAAGTTGGGACGAATTATTATTTTTTTGGTACGAAATACATTTTTATTTTGGGATTAAATATGTAAGAAAAGATAACATACAGTGATAATATTTACCTTAAGCCTAGTTCTTTGTTAATACACCTGTCCCAGTAGATCTCAGCATGTCTAATCCAACCTTGGCAGTCTTGAACAGTAACAGATCCGCAAGCTCCAGGAAGACGCGATGTCAAATTATCTGCTTTATCAAGTGGGTTTCTCTTGATATTGCTCTTTATTTTTGACCAGGATTCTTCGATCGGGTTTAAAAAAGGAGAGTAAGGAGGCATGAACAAAGGTTTATACCCTCTCTTATTAATAGCATCGACAACAAATACAGAATGGTGAATTCTACAATAATCCATTACTATGAAAAATCCCTTTTTGTCGTGCCTATCAAGTGTGTCTATTGTTGCTTCCAAAAACTTGACAATATGATATGCCGCGGTTCCCTTTTTCAAAGGCTTTTTCTTCTCAGGGTCTTTTGCTTTTCTTTTTTTGGTGGCAGGGTTTGCATACTCTTGTTCAAGCTTTTCTGCAGCTACCTTTGTTAAAGGATCAACTTTTGAAAAATTGACTGTTCCAAAATACGCAATGCATCCAACGATACTGACATTAGCACCTCTTTGCTTGTGAACAGTAACATTCGCTGGCTCTTCTACTTTGGACCAAGCTCACCCTCTTATCATATGCGTATTAAAGCCTGCTTCATCTACAAATACGCAGTTATTTTAGAGCCGACGCCAATTTCCTTCCATTTACTTACCACCTCACAGCGAAGGCGAAGTGTTCGTCCAGCGTCTCTTTCTTCGTTGTATATAGATGCTCTCTTTAATGAAAAAGCACAATTTACTGTTACATGCTTTCACAGAGAAGGGATAGAAATATTTTTGAAGTCTGGAAATTGCTTGAGAAGAACTTCTTTGGCCAAACCAAGTGTTGTAGACTTGTGGTTGTCAAGGTAATCAATCAAAAACAGGGAATGCTGATCAAAAAGCTTATGTTTCGTACCTCTGTTCTTGGCTTTCGGAGCAAAACCAGGCAGTACACACTACCGTTGCTATCGTTGAATTTCTTGAGCAGCCTGTAAGCGCTTTGTCGAGGAATGTTACAACATACTGCCGCTTTAAGTACAGTAGTACATTCGTCTTGCATTTTCTGTATGAACATGTGCACTTGCTCGGGTGTGTACACCTTACACTTTTTGCTACCGTCGTCAATAGATACAGTCTTTATGCTTTCCGTAAGCGAGTCGATTTCCATAGTTGTGTCCACTTTTGGAATTTCGGTAGGTGGTGAATCGAAGTCAATGATCTTTTCGTTGTCGCCGTATTGATAGACTACATCTTCCATCTGTTCTTCAGACTCATCGCCAATAATATAATAGTCGCTTGGAGGTATAAAATTAATGAAGTCCACGTTAATTTCTGAATTATCTGGTACCAAAAAAAAAGAAACACGCCTAAAACTTGTGTCATTTAATCCCAAAAAAAAAATTAATTCGTCCAAGCCGTACCAAAAAAAAAAATCAAGCGTACCAAGACTAAAAACTTGTTGCTTGACTAGCTTTTTCGTTGTGTAAAATTACTTTTTGTCGTTTTTATTCCAGTGTCATAATTACAAAAGTACAACAATGTCTTTATTAAACGACGCGTTCTGGAGTGAAAAAGAAGAAGGTAAGGGCTGATTAATACACTTAAATGCCACACTCCTGCTAACATTTAAGAAAGACATAAAAGCTGCAATCCACACGTTAGAATCAACCGGGCTACCAATCAGCATTAATAAAGCTTGCGAAAAATTAGCTGACTGCATCATTGATTCATATGACAATACCACATCAATGTTTGTATACAAGACAGCTTGGTGCCGTAAAATTAGACAAGTTTTAGATGACTTGAACATTCAATATGCAAGTTTGTTATCAGTGAAAAGTTTCCAAACCATTCATATTTTTTTTAGAGCTCGACCAAAAAAAATTGGGAGTATATTGCCATGTCAATTAATGACAAAAGACTTGGTCTTCACCGCTACGCGCCTCAAGCAAATAGAAATACCAATATCAATAGCAGTGATTCATCACGCACACCAACAACAGCAACATCAATATCAGCAGCAGCAAGTTCAGAATCTTCCAATACTACAAAGCAATCAAGCTTTGTTCAGATGACAAGAGAAGATCAAGAACTTGTTTGACAGCTTAGATGAGAGCAAGATGTGGAAGTTGTCAACTGGTACTATTGTCGAAGAGAAGATGAAGGAGTTCGCTTTGAATTGTATTTATGAGCAGTAAGTACTGCGCAATATTTCTATAGATACATACTAATGGGTACTTTTTTCTAGCCCAGTGCACTCAATGATACTTGACTTGAGTGATATCAACTGGAAAAAGTATTTGACTGCTGAAGAGATTAGCGAAGTTAGAACATTTAAGCAAAAAGAATTAGTTGGATTACCCTCTGAAGTCGAAGATTATATCGAATCATTAAAAAAATCCACTGATTCTGTTGCATTAAAAACTCAGTTAATTGAAGATTTAGACTGTTCTGCTTGTTCATGGATTAAACGTACTCTCTTGGAATATTTGAACCTCTTCAAATGCAATTATATACCCTTGACAGACCAATCAGAAGGAGATGTTCTCCGTAGAGTTTGGTTCTTTTTGGACACTGTATTTGATAATTCCAAAATTAGCTGTAGAGGGTTAGTACACATATATATCTAACTTTGACGACTTTTATGCATCTACTAACTGTTTCCTGCTCTATATACTTTAGTGGCGAAAAGTCGAGTAAGTTGTCTGCTGCAACCAGAAACAACGAAAGAACAATAGCAGGCGAACAAAAGATGGAAAGATTGTTGGTCGGCAGAAAAGTAGACTTATTATTTAAACGCCAACATTTAGAATATGGTTGTTCAGAGTGTAGTAGATACGCAGATCAGACAAAGGAGTTGTACGACGGATCATTTAAAATGGTTAAAGTACTGAAAGATATGTTGTATAATTTACACAACACTGCACCTACTTCTGTACGTGAATTTATTATTATTGGATTCCTTATGTTTGGTAAGCGATGGTTTACATAGTCTTTACATTTGTCGATATATTAACTGTCAGTGTTGGTAAATCTTTTATAGAAAACAAGTTTTCTTTAGCATTATGCGATTCGCCCATGGGATACGTAACTAGAATTACTCGTACAAGAGGCTTATTTTTACCTGAAGAATCTGATGATATTTGTATTAAATTGTTACCAATGTTGAAGCTTGCTTATAAAGCAAGATTAACTATGGAAAGAACAAATGAAATAGTAAGAAGAAGCGCACCAGAAGTAGAAGTTGTATCAGAATTTATACCACCATGCTTCAATGCTGGAAAGAGAAAGAGAAGTAATGAAGATTAAGCAAGTTGTTAGTTAAAGTTATCATTTTTTTATCGCATGTTATACCCTTTTTTTTAATTATTAAATTCACATGTATTACCCAGTTTCTATTTGTAAAAAAAAAGTACATTTTACAATTTATTTAAGGCTCTTCTTTTCATCGATGTATATTTAAAAAAAAAGAATCCTCATAGGTTTACGTGTAAGGTATTTATTACATTTTAATTGTAGGCAGATGATAAACACAGCAGACAGAATGATTAAAATTGATAGCACAGAATTCAAATATCTCTTATCACAAATAATTTAACTACACAGTAACTTGTTTCTAATTCAAAGGAATTCTTATAAGCTTTATTAAACTATACGGTGCAACGTCTTTCTTAGCTTCAAAGCAATAAAAGCTTTTGCTAACAGGAGTAACCACGGGAAGGTGAAGACAGTTTTACTCCCAAAAGGGTAAAAGGTTGAATTAAAGGGTGGTAAAGGGTGGTAAAGGGTAAAGGATACGATTAACAAGAAAAAAAAAAGGGTTAATTGTATTACGATACATCCAGAAGGACCTTTCGGAAGCTCCTGGTAGTCTTTTTACGGTTTAACAATTAATAAAAAAAAAGTCTAATTGTATTACGATACATCCAGAAGGACCTTTCGGAAGCTCCTGGTAGTCTTTTCACAATTGACAAGAGAAAAAAAGGGATAGTCTTGGTACACGGGCAATGATAATACTCGTAAATACAGTATTCGCACTTTGAATTCAGACAAATGAAAATCATTTTCAAACAAATGCAAAATGGTTTTCAGACAGATTAAAATTTATTTCAGACAAATGCAAAAAAAAGTTCAGACAAGTGAAAAAAAGTATTCAGACCAATAAAAAAGAGTATTCAAACAAAAAAAAAAGCATTGTTAACATGCTAAACTAATCCAGAGTGTCTTAGAGCATCTCCAGCGGTCCTTTTTCCTCTGACCTTTTTGCTTGGGAAAAAGGGCCCACAGAAATTTGGGTGGGGCCTTTTTCCTCCCTCTTTCCTCAATTTAAAAAAAAATTAACATGTCCGATGCAAATTCACCTAACATCGCCAAAAACTGCCAGCAAGGTTAAAAGAAAAAAGTGGGCCTATTTACGAAAAAAGTCGTTGGCTAAAAATAAAAATAAAAAAAAATGTAACCTTTTTGCGAAAAAGGTCGTTGGCAAAAAGGCCAGAGGAAAAAGGACCGTTGGAGATGCTCTTATCCAACCAAGACAATCTTCTGTGGTGATAGTCTCACAAGCGGTTTTGATTCTGGGCGTTAAAGTATCCAACGTAGAAAGACCAGCACTCCTCGATTGGATTGAGAGCAATGGCTTGTATCCTCGACTTTCGATTGCTTCTACGACAAAAAGAGAACGGTGAACCCTACAGTTGTTCATAATAATGTAAAAGTGATGCTTATTGTGCCTATCCAAAACATCCATTACGTTTTAAACGAAGGCTACAATATGGTACGCATTCATGACTTTTTTTTTTTTACCTGTTTTGCATCTCTGGCATCTTCTTCCTGCATAAGTTCAAGGAACGTTTTTATATGTTACCAGATCCATAAGCCTTGTACGCTACTAGTGGCATTAATATTAGCAGGAGATTTCTTAGATATATTATCCAATTTTTTCCTGAGATACGGTTTGGTCATCTGCTAATAAAACAAGTTTACCAAAAGTTGTGACAGGGTCCCTATCATTGTTAATCCCTTCAAAATAAGGTTCCTTCATGACTATTTCATCAACTATCATAAATTATTCTTGTGAACTGTAAATGGTTACTTCCCTAAAGACTGTTATTATTTTTGAGTTTCTTTTAAAAGGTTTTGCTTTGAGGAACCAATAAGCTCTATATTGTCAGTTATGTCTTGAATTAGGTCAGCACACTGATGGTTTTAGGGTGCGTATACACACTTGGGAGACTATGCATGTGTGGTTATATGAAAGCAGTAGAAATATATCATAGATTATCCTAGTCGTTAAGATTTGACAGTCATATTTAATATATATATTTGATAACAGTGGTAGATATATCACACCTTTACCTTCTTTACCAGTCTTTTGCTTGTTTTATAAAAAACATGCATCGATCATTTATTTTCAACAAGAAAAAAGCAATTTATGAAAGCCGTCTAGAAAAGGATGAGTTTGCAGGCAAGTAATCTAATTAACACACCTATCTGATCAAAATTAACAATAATATCGTAGATGCCACATGCTTTGATTGTGGCCAGAAGGGACACTTCACAAAACACTATAAAGAATGCTCCTTATATTCACCCGAGACTGGCGACGAAGGTATAGTTATTCGTATGTAGTATAAAGTATTAAACATCTACTAATATGTTGAATAATAGTTGGCACTAGTACTAATAAAAAACGAAAACAGTAAGAAATCGTTAAAAGTGCTAAAAAGGACGCTAAAAGACAGAAGACACAAATCAGCACCGAAGTTGTTTGCTCAAGATGTAAGCTACCAGGTCATAGTTCTGCACGCTCACCTGAATGCTCTTTTTATATTCTATCAAAAGCGAAAACCTTGGCTCTGAACCTTGGATATAATTATACTGCGTACACGCGAAAGCTCCCTTTTAATACTTGCATCAAGGAAGAATACAAAGGCATCCTAAAAGAGAAAATTACCGCTTGCTGCAACTCTATGAGACACTTAGTCTACAAGGCAAAGCTGTTTGTAAATTATTATCTTTTACAAAACTCCAACGAACCTGCGCCAGCTTTTATCTTTAAGCAACAATTTTGGTACACTATCTGTCAATTGGTAAACAATAGAAGGCCTACAAGCAGTACTCTAGTACCTCCAAGCCTTTTACAACAATGGAATGACTTCAAAAGAGAAAACCCCAAGGCATGTTATGACGTAGCTTTAACCAGTGGAGCAAGTCAATGTCTCGCTGAGGCATGTACAGAGATAGCCACTTCATATCAGAATGCGATTGTCGAGACATTTGAGAAGAGATTGACATACCATCTTCGGTACCAGATTCAAACTATGTTTGTGGTAAGAAAAACAGTATATGTATTTAAAGAGTAATGAAGAACTAAATAAATACTATGTATTTGCTATGAAAAAAACTTATAGAGCATGAACCCAAAAGACGTTCATGATATTGCTGTAAAATATTGCTATCAATTTATCTGCCAAGGGGATCCGGTGTGGCCAGCAAATAATGCTATAAATGACGATATAATCAGACAAAGAGTTGTTCAACTTTGTCAGCCTCTGAGGGACATTCTAAATACCAGAGTAACATTGAAGACTCTGTCAGAAGCCCCTGGTAGATTTACTCCTCTGTTGACACACTTGCTCTCTGCCTTTGAATCTGAACATAATAGTCACTGTGAATACGATGTGAGGAGACTGCCTCTTCCACGGCGATTTAGTGTGTTCCCAACTCCTTCATTACACTGGCGTTCTATAACTTTGTCAGTAAACGCATTGTCCGCATTTCTTCCTGGTGAAAAGTTACCAAGAGGCTATAACGGTCAACTTCGGCTCTTTTTTAAGATATTAAAGTTCCAGGCATTGAGAATTAAAACGTAAGTGAAAAAAAAAAACGCGATATCATAATAATTAAAGCAAACATACTTCCAGAATTGAAAGTATAATGCCGAATGGAGAAAATAAGCAATTGTTTGGAAACTTGGTTAGATCGGACGGCTTCAATGTCGATTTTTTGTTTTACAAAAGACAAAGCGATAAAAAAGATATGGCTACCAAGATTAACCAAAGTGATCTCAAGCTTGATGATTTTGATAGTCGAGAAGTCGAAGAGTCATATCTCCCAATAGCAATTGGCCCAGGAAGAAAAACCGTTTTTTGTGCAGTTGCTGATTTAGACCGTGATGTTCGACGATGCACCACCAAGGAGTACTATCACATGACTGGTTCAACAAGATACAGCTCAGAACTGGATAAGCTAAAAAAAGAGCGCGGTATCAGCATCATAGAAAGCGCTATACCAACAAATAAGACTTCTGACCCAGCAAAGTATCTGCAACATGTTACCTATATCTTCGAAAACTTAGATGCGCTATTCGAGTTCTACAGCGATGCTACGGCAAAGAACCGCTTCTTCTTGTATCAAGGAAAGCAAAGGGCGCCTGAGCTGATGGTGAACATGTTGCTTGGTGGCACTAAAAAGTATAACAGAAACTTAAGCAAAAAGAAAAAGAAGGCTAAAAATAAAAGGAAGAAGAAAACTAAAGGGGGTACCAGGAACAAAGGAAAAGGGAAAGAGGTCATGAAGAAAAGCGTGCCAAGGTATTTGAACTTAAAAATCAGTAAAGTAGTATCATGATTATCTTTACTGAAAAAGTATGTAAACATACAAATGTATCTGATAGAGAGAGCAACTTTAAAAACTACAAGTCAAAGGTACCCTTGGTCGTATTTGGAGCCGGTATGTTCGGTAAAGATTTGGTCCGCTTGAAGGGATTGAAATGTGGAGTCACCGGAATCTTTTACAAAGCTTTGAAGAGGAGAGAAATGAATGGTGATTTGGTAGTTGTTACCATTGATGAACATCTCACTTCACAAATTTGTTGTAAATGTATGACCAGGACTCTGGATGTATTAAGTAGCATTCGTGGCTGCAGTGTTCTTGTTTGCAAGACATGTTGAACACTTTGGCAGAGGGATGTGAATGCCTCGTTAAACATGATGAAGATTGCCCAGTCGACCTGGAGAGGTGAAGGGCGCCCACCTCCTTTCAAAAGAGGTTAAACCAAACAAAATCGCCGTATCGAACATGGTTTCCCTAATACGGATTTAGATTATTACAGGTAAAAAAAAAGTCTGGTAACCTCTTCTCATTCGTCTCAAACTAATTCTTTTCTGAACATCTTTTTGTGTTTGTTCGAAAATAATTCTCATTTGTCTGAATTTAAAGTGCGAATACTGTATTATAAAACGCGCACTTTCAAGTACCGATCGAAAATTTGTGAAAAAAACTGTATTGGAGTTAAACATCCGCCCTATGTCCGGTCAAATCATGTGACTGTCCGGGCAACGTTTTTTTTGTTGGAAAGGCTCAGTGTGAAAGGCACTTTTGTGATGGAATCCATTAGCAAAGCTTGAAGAACCTCCTCTTTTATTCAATATGTCATCAGACCGGTAAAGTCAGATTTTTTTTTTATAATGGATTAGAATAAGGGTCAAGTGCAAAAATAGAGTTGATGGCCATGATATGGAATAATGGATGAATGGATTTTTATGGATGCGCCTTACAACAAGCTCAAAGGAAAAAAAAAAAGAATTAGTCAAGTAAAAAAAAAAAAACTGAATTAACTTGACACCAATTCAACAATAACACCTGCCGTGACATGATTCGAATTGTGAATGTTTCAATAGCGGAATGTTACAACCAAAAAAAAAAGGAAGCTCTACTTTTTGACTTAGACCCTTATTCTAAAATATTATTCGGTTATGAATTAGTACTAAACTATTTTATATGTGTAGTCTTTACAGTAAGGGCCGTGTTTTGGGCTTCGAGCGTGCCATGCGTACTCAAAACCCTAATGTCTCCTTGATCCAAGTTGAAGGTGTCCAAACCACCAAGGATGCTCAATTCTATCTCGGTAAGCGTATCGCCTATGTCTACCGTGCTCAACGTGAGATCAACGGTTCCAAGATCCGTGTTATCTGGGGTCGTATTGCCCGTACCCACGGTACCAACGGTGTTGTCAAGGCTCGTTTCCGCAAGAACTTGCCCCCTAAGGTTTTCGGTGCTTCTGTCCGTATTGTAAGTTGTTTTATACACCTGATTTTCATTTTTTTTTTATATTAATCTCTTCTCTCTAGATGCTTTATCCTTCCAACATCTAAATTGTATTTTTTTAAATAAATTATTGAAAAAATGCATAATTTCTCATACGTTTGATTTATCAATGGGATATAGAGATTTTTTTTTAAGTGCATGTTTGTGTTGTCAAATGTCAATATTTCTCATGAGTCATTTGGAAATACGCCGTCAGATTATGTTAAAATGTTACACGTCCTGTTGAAAATGTGATGCTTATTGATCCGGCAGGTTGGGATGATAGCTACGAACAAGAACGCGTAACGGCTAAACGAACAACATGCAGAAATGTTACAAAAAAACCGAATATCCTTTTATTTGCTTTTGTAGGCGCTATCTCCGAGAATATGATCATGATAAACACCCTTTTAATTTATGCAAACATCTTAAAGGTAAAAAAAGAAAAAAACTGTGTTTATTATCGAACATTTCTTGTGATACAAACGATAGTATCGAGCTATTACAAGATACTTATTGTTCACAACAGACTAAGAAACTTCTTGCTTGTTTATTATTGCTTCTGCATTAAAAAAAAAAAGGCTGCTGGTAATTACGTGACACAGTTGTACAATATTTATTTCCAAAATAAATTTCATCTCCCTTGTAATCGATACGAGCCCCAATAATATGGACCCGCAATACCTGGACCCGCAATACCTGGAAATAACATTTTAATTAATATGTCGTGTCGTTGGACGTGGCGTGTAGTAAAAAAAAACGGAGTAGTAGTACAAGAAACGCAGGGAGACTTCTTTTTTTTTGTATTTCTTTATATATTTGTTTGTTGTTACCTATTTTCTTTTTCACTCTCTTTCTTCTTCAAACTCAACATAAAAAATGTCTACGGTTTATACCGTGTTTTTAACAATAGGATTGTTAATATCAGGTAAAGTGAAAGAGAGAGCAAAGGGTTTCAAACAAGTTTACTAATATCATGCACTAGGCGTAAGTATCCCTTTGATATTGACTTTCCAAGACAATCAAAAGATCAGAGATGAACAAGATGATAGTTTCTATAAATTTAGTCAGCCATTGCTCCAGACATCTATGATTTTCTTGGGTGAGATTATCTGTATTTTGGTGATCCATATAGTTACCAGATCACCTTCTATACTTGATCGATCCATGCTTGAAGCAGTGCAACCTCATAGCAATAACTACACAGACTATAATGACTGGACTATTCCTCGTACATCTAGCTGGTCTTGGCCTGCCGCTTGGTTTATTTTACCTAGTGCATGCGATCTCATCGCAACCACAGTAAGTAGAAAAAAGAAGAAGCAGGGATTCCCTATTTATTTATTTTACTCACGTTTAAGTAGCTTTTGAATCTGGGTTTAATCTATACCACACCTTCCGCCTATCAAATGCTGAAGAGCAGCATCGTTGGTTTCTCTGCTATTTTTAGCTGCATCTTTCTTTCGCGTAAATTCTTACATAGAGAATGGATTTCGATTTTTGCCATTTTATTAGGTACAGCAACAATTATATGGTCAGTTGTTTATAAAGTGGAGGTAAATTATTTGGGACCCGTGCTCTTATTGGTTGCGCAATTGTTTGTGGCCGGGCAATTTATTCTGGAAGAATATTTAATGGATCGTTATCATCTTGATCCCGTCAGAGCTATGGGAATCGAAGGTGTATTTGGAACCATCTTGTTAGGTATCTCGCTTGTTGTCGCTACCTTTATCGGAGAGGATGTGTTTGATATCTCTAGAGGATTTCATGATTTGTTCGGTTCATCGGCTCTCTGGCAAAGTGCCCTCTTATTGTCATTTATGGTAGCCATCTTCAACTTTTTCGGTCTGGCTGTAAGTACCTCGATCGGCGTACCCGGTCGCAGTATGATTGATTCCCTCAGGTAAAACAAGATATTATCTCTTTAGACATTGAATTGACAGTTTAATCCTTAGAACCCTTTTGACTTGGGTATTTGCTATACATTTTGGTTGGGACTCGTTCTCTGTATTAGAACTTGTTGGATTTTCGGTACTTGTTATCGGTGTTTTTATCTTTAATGGTGTCTTCAAAAGCGTAAAGTCGACAATTGTAGGTGAATCAACACCACTTTTGTCTGAGTAAAAATACCGCTTCGTCCTTTTTCTTTAGTATTCTCTGTTTCATAACCTCACTTTAGGTCAATAAAAAAATAAAATCAGGTAAACCCCCCTTTTTTGTCTCATCGATTTTGTTTGGACTTGTTTGATATGCAGACGCCCAGAAAGTATACTTGTGCACGGATTATCGATCAACATATGCGCTGTTGCTTTTTTTTTATCAACATATAAAATATTGACTAACCTTTCAGTGTATACTATGTTTATTTACACCAATCCTTTCAAGAAGTAGAGTCTGTAAGCTTTGTGGAACAAAAATTACAGAAAAGCTTGGATTAAGAATAATAAAAGTGTACGATCGTTGCCAAAAACTTACTTGTCGTATTAACATTAAATACCGCGCTTGTATTTGAAACAGTCAATACAAAAGAGCAGTTCAGTTTAATACATCTGTACACTGTATGACTGTTTGCCATTTGCTTTACAACGCATTCTTTTTCGACTAGCGAAATATGACGTCCTTATAAAAAGCTATGTCACAGACTGCAACGCGTTTAAAAATCGGAAACTCTTTGTACGCCACAATAAGCTTTATTCGCTCTTACAAAACCCAAACCTGGCTTCATGCTACATTTTTTTGTTTTTGTTTTGTTTTTTGCCTTCTAAAAAGTATCATGGTTTATTTTTCCAGTCAAGAATGTAATAGGGTAAACTAAACTCTTCCGGTTCAAACTCAGGTAGCTTTTGACCAAACGCAATGACATGACGGGTAGATCTCCTTGCACCTCGTTTTAGTGAATCACCAGCAAAGATGGGTTGGTTTGAAAACGATTTTAATTGTCGACTTCTTTGTTTGACAGCCTCTAAATGTAATGCCAGCTGAAATTTGGTATTGCTGCTACTGGTAGTTGGTGTGGGCATTGGTGAAGGATCCAGCCATTCATGTTCGTCCTCTTGACCCTGTTTATTATTATTCAATCCCAACAATTCATAGCGTCTTAAATGCTCCACAGCATCGTTCAATAATCGGCAATGTAAATCGTTTAAATAAGCTTCCTCCTCTTCTTCCTCACCTTCTTGATGTGTACGATGGCGTATAGATGACACGATGGATTGTAACAAGCTTTTGTCCATGGCTTTGATACGCTCTACTAATTGTTTTTGTTGATAATAACCGTGCTTTAACCGCTCTTTCTCGCGATTCTTTTGTGTCTTTTCTTCTTTTTCATGGCGTCGATGTCGTTTTAAGTAATAGTCGTCGGAAAGCACAATGTCTGTATCTGATAATCGCCTTTTGATTTTCTTTACAATGGGTGTGATGAGTTTCACTTGTGGCACATGCTCGATAACTAGCGGTGGTTGCGTCACAGGCACTTGATGATGTTCATATTCCTTGAGGATATCGAGATTAGAGGTGACTTTAATAATGGAATTGGAATCGATTAAAGGTTCATGTGAAGGTTTTTCTGAAAAAAGAAGAAAACAATATTAGCTTCCAGGGATCCGCTTATTTTATATTGCATGTTTACTTGGTTCAAGTAGATTCTTTACAGCCTCTGTTAAAAAATTATGTCTTGTTGGTAATTCCCTCTTTTCCATGATTATCTTCTTAAAAACCAGGAATTAAAACTTTTTCCATCTTATATGATGATGGGGGATTCATTCTCAGACAATGATTTGAATTGACAGTGTCTGACTTTTTTTTTTGCTTGTTTGTGCTCTCCAGTGTGAAAATCATGTCGTCAACCAATCCCATTGAAAGGTTAGCCAAGCCAAGCATCCAGGGATCTTCTGCAGGTAACAAAACAGTCGAAAAATAAATGGCTAGAGAGACTGATGCAAAGAGATAGACGTTAAAGAAAATCCAGCAGCATGCATATTTGTAGCAAGGTAAGTTTTAATCGGGAGCATTTTTATCCATCTTGTCATTAAACCACCAAAAAATACAGCTTAAATAAAAACATAAAGGACGAAGACTTGACCAACAGTGTCTTTTCCCACTTTGAACAATGGGGTCAATTATTAGGCGTTAAAGTCTTAAAGGACACTTTAAAGAGACCTTATGCATTTGTCCAATTCAAGGTAAATCTCCAATCACTCACGTATATTTATCAGTTTTTTTTTTTCGACTTTTAATAAATCAAAATTGCTAGTTGGAATCTGATTGCAAAATGGCTTTGAAAGAGGCGCCTGGTACCATCATTAATGGAAGAAGTATTCGCTGTGAACCCGCAAGAGTCAATCGATCTATTTGTTTGATCTCGTTTAATCAGCCATTCAATAAGCAGGTACATATATTCAGCAACCAAATTTCTATTTTTATTCACAAATTCTTTATAGCACCTTCAATCCACACTTTCTGTGTTTGGTGGTATTGAAGATATCACATTAATGCAACCCCAGGGCAAATTCCATTACGTGTTTGTCAAGTATATGTACAGAGACGATGCAATCAACTCTTACTTGGTAAAAAAAAAGAAAGGGATTCTCACGCACAATCAAGTCGACATCTTTAATTTATATATTAATGATAGGCCTTAAAGTACAATAATGACAATCATTGGTTCGTCGAATGGGCTTCAAATGTAGAACTGGACACTTCTATGTACAATAACTTGAATGGTCAATATATGGTTCGCTATTTGGATAGATTTAGCGTTTTCGTTGGCAATTTGCAAAACTCTACCTCTGAAGCTGAAATCTATGTCAAGTTTGGTTTTTTTGGAACTATTATTAATGTCCACCTTATTAGTAAACAAAACAAAAGGGCATTTGCCTTTATTCGTTATGAAGAGGAAGATGCTGCATTCAAGGCCATTCATGCCGAGGTAAGAAAAAATAGGCTTTATTAATCAGTGTCTCGATGAACTTTCTGACATTTTATAGAATGGCAATACTTGGAATGAAAAAATAATGCGTGTAAGCTACCGTGAGTACTATCATAATCCCTATGCCTATGGTGGTCATTATTTTCAAAGTAAACACACCAATCCCATCATGGTAGTACCGTACTATAATAGTACCTACGAGCCCTATCATATGGTAATTATAAACTTGAAGAGAGAAATGAATGAAAGCCCTAATAGAATTTTGGTAGCCTCAGTTCATGTGGATGTAGGTCATATCTTGCCAGATCGTATTCATTTTTTTAAAGACTGGGAGTTTGAAAAATAAAGTATGCTTAGGCACTATCCTTTTATTAAAATCTTTTATTAATATCGAGTTGATTCTTGAAGAAATCAAACAGGTTCATGAATAATCACGAAACCTGTGGGTGTTTAAATTGGACGCGATGTTATGGATGATAGCATTGTTTGATCTTGATCTTGAGATATTCATTCTCTTTTCTCAAGTGATGTATTTCCCATTTGTATTCCTTAACTAAAACTAGCTCATGTTTGGCTTGATTGATTATCTTTTTTTGTTTGGCTATTTTGTCTCTCAAAAACCTGATTAATCTTGTCAGACATGAAAATTGAAACTGTATAACCAAAATGTCAATCGTTTCTTTTTTTTTTTTTCGAAAATCACAAGGTATACATTGACTATATTTTCAGAATCATTCATCATGTTCTTTACTGGCCTTAAAAATCCCGTTCCATTCAAAGGCATCTTTTTTTTTTTTTGCATTTAAATATATATGCAGACTTCCAGTGAAAATGCGGACAATTTACCTTGTCGCCTATCAGTACAAACTTGCATGGTTTTTTACAGATTGGACATATTGACTCGTCTCTATGAAAGCATATTGATCCACATATAACATGACCGCATTCAGTCATATAATCCCATTCTGTCAACATATTTCCACAATAATCACATACACCGTCCATATTTTTTGTTTTACAACCTTTATTTTTTAAAAAAAAGCAAAAAAAAAAAGAAGTGGTCATTCTAAGAAAAAAAGGTGAGTTTTGTTGGGCAAATTTACATAAAGAGGGGGGAAATCTAATTGTTGACAGAGTATTTGTAACTGGTATGAATATGTTAGCCATCATATAATCTCTTCTTTTTTTTCGCTCAGTAGTATCCACTTACCCGCATTTTTTACAGTTATAAAAGACTGTTTGACCTTCATCAGCAGAACGTAATTGCATAGTATGATATTCCATTTCGTGATGTGCACAGTTGGGACATTTTTCTTGAATCTAATATACACATATCAGTGCTACATTCTCGGATTCTACACGTCCCTTTATATATTCGACGTTTCTTACCATAGCTCTTGCTTGAACGTTTTCTTTGCTTTGTTGAACTGCGTGACGCTTAGACTTTAATTTTGACTGGAAAGAACGTTCTGAAGAGGTAGTGACGACCTCAGTTGCCTCAACACCTAATATATATGCTTAGTCTCGGACATTCTAAATATGCGGGAAAGTCTTACCAGCAGTTCTGAAAGCACAACTACATTGGTTACATAATAAAATATCGTCCTCATCGCCAGCCATGTCTAAGAGGTTGCCACATTCGGGGCAAAAGGTAAGAGAACCAATAATGTTATCTGTGGTTGACATTATGTTTTTATTTTTTATTTAAAAAATGTATAAAGAAGAAAAAAAAAGAAGGCCTGTACCTTCACGTCAATATAAAAAAAAATGTGTGGCTTAATTTAAATGGTCACAATTTCTACTCTTCATCACTTTCCTCAGACTCTTCTTCGGACTCTTCCTCAGCTTCTTGCAACCATTCAATGAACTTGGCTGCCTTTTCTCTCACCTTGATCTCAGCAGCGTTGGCCTTTGATATATCGGAAGAGAACCATTTCTGGATAGCATCTTCTTCAAGCACGTCTGTATTATAAAGTAATTGTAAGGCACCCGAGAAAATCTTTCCTAAATGCTCGTGTGCTGCAGAATGCTTTTGAAGGAGTTGTAATACATGTAATTGGTCTTCTGCTGAATGTGTCATCTTTCCAATTAAAGGTGCCCATTTTGTCAAGACTGTCTTCATGCTGGTAATAGAGTTGTTACGATCAATATGGTCAAAGATAATTGGAATCATAACCTCTCTGATATCTGTGTACGATCCATTACTAGACATACGTAAACCAGTTACTTCTAATGCAGCTGTATAGACAGTATGGTTTTCGTCAATAGATCTTTCAATTGTTTGAGAGATCTCCTTTTTAAATTCATCCGTCTTTTTAGCCATACTGGTTTCAAGTGCCCATGATCCATTGATAGATCCAATATCATCATCGTCGTCGTCGGACTCTCCTACTTCACTAGCACTGTCTGTAATATCGCCATCATCAAGAACGAGGTCTGCCATATCAAATGCTAATATATATCACATACATATGAGTATTGGGTTATAAATGCCTGATTTAAAATATGCTTACATAAGGATCCAAGCTTTATATTACGAACATCGATCTCATCATCATCAGAACGAATAGTCCAAGAATAGACAGGTTCATGATCACCAGTGAGTACATGTTGACGCTCCTCTTCATCGTCTTCCTCATCACTGCTCTCATCAAATGTGCTATTTTTAGGTTGAGGCAAAAGACTCAATCTAGAATATTTAGGGATCGTAGCACCAGGACCAATCGTGACATTAAGAGAGATCAAACAACCTTGAGCAACTGTAGTGTTATCCAAGATAGTAGCATGATGAGCAACGATACTCTTCTTCACAGTACAGTTATCCCCAATGGTGACATTATCCCAAAGGAAAGCGCCCTCCAAGACGACGTTATCGCCAATGGTACAATTGTTTCCAATGATGGAGTTGCCGATACGCGTGTTTTCTCCAATCACGGTGTTGGAGCCAATTTGAACATTGTCATCAATGATACACGACCTTGACAAGACAACGTTCATGGATTTATAAATGTTTCCTCTTGTGAATTCATAATCATCGCCTGATTTCAAGTTGGTTTCGGGTACAATAGGGAAAGCCCAACGGTTCAACATGTGGTTACTGATGGTGCTATAAAGTTGTTCGTTTTGAACACGAGCGACATAAGGTTCCGATACCAAGTTGGTGTAAATAGTTTTACCCAAGATATCTGAAGTCAAAATACCGTGTACAAAATCCACACGCAAGCGTTGCCAATCGAAATTCTCGGTGAAAAGTGCTGGTACTTCTACAGAACAAATGTCGAGATAGGGGTCGACCAAGTCGTTACGGAACTCAATCTGAGGTCTGTTTTCAAAAATTTCGGGTGAGATTTCCATGCGGTGCTTACGGGGGAGTGAAACAACAGATTCGTAGTACACACATTGGTTGGTAATGGGATCAAGTACAAAGACACTGTTGGCATCCTTTGCTCTTGATAAAATGTGAGTCATCTAAACCTATACGTGTGTATTTCTCCTTCTTTCTGGTTTACCTGGCCGTGTGTGTACGCGATGCTTCCTTCAGTACCATGGTCATGATCGAATTCTTATCCGTCTTCTTACGAGCACGATGTTCTTCAAGCACCTTGTCCAATTTAATGTTGGAAATAAGTTCGCCAGAAGTCAAGATAAAATCGCTTGAAATCAATTGACGAGCGTCAAGTTCACGAATAGCGTCTCCCACTGACATACACTCGGGTGTAGGCACAATTTTCACTGACAGTCTAGACGTAGGCTTCATCCAGTCCGAGTTTCTACACAACCCAATTTAGTCTATTGAAAAATACTAATGAAATCTCTCTTACTCAAAGTAACTCTTAATGGCATGAATGTGAGTTGTACAAACAATCAAAACTTCAAAAATATCCACAGTTGCTAATAATTCCAAAGTGTATTCAATCAATGGAATGTTACAAAGAGGCATAAGACACTATTGGAAAAAAAAACTGTCAATAACCTTACACTACGCTTCAAAAGAAGAGGGTCTTACTCTAGGTAATTCATGAGAAATGGGAAGGAATTGATCTTCAAAGGAGTCGGTCAAGATAACAGCTTGAAAAGGCTCTTCGGCCTCTTCATTTTCATTATTCACTTTCTTTTGCTTTGGTGGCATTTTTGTTTATAAAAAAAAAGTTTATTGTCGCGAATGGGCTCTACCAAAGGCACCAAAAACTGAAGAAAAAAAAAGTGACTGCTCCTTCACATAGTCTTCTAAGGATTTGCCGTACTTCATACCCACAGCTGCATCGTATATTTTACATAGCGTGAAATTCTTTTTAATAGAGCCATAATGCTACTACACAGACAAACTCTTATTAATACTTGTTTTTAATCCGAGTGTAGGTTTTGATCTTTTAGCCCCTAATCTCAATACTAACAGCACCTATATCAATTACAGTAACTCAATTTAATATAAAAGTTTACGTCTATCCACATGTATTTATCATTAGCCAAATATATTTCATCTATAACATTCAGGCAAAAGTTTTATATAATGTGTTTTTAAAGTCCAAAAAGTTCATTCTTCCGTTATGACTGCAAGGGGGAGGTAAAATCGGTACAAACGGCATAGTTTCCCTACCTTGACAAAAAATAAGTAACAATGTTCATTGCTTGGCAATAACCGATATCTGAATTTTTTCATGCGTATTTTTATGTTGTCTGAACACTTTGTAATTGATAATTGTCTATAGTCGCTAGTAGCTCTTCGTGCTCCTTTACTGCTATACCTTATTACACGTGTAGACCTTATTAATACCATCAAGTGATGGTGATATCTACATTATTTCCATGTGTTTCTAATAAGTCACCGTATAATTTATGGTTGGTAGATTGAAGGTGTATTTTTAAGAACGAAATATGATGACATTTGACATCATGCAGATAATTTCGTGATTTTAGCAAAATGAATTTTAGGCAAGAAAAACAAATATTTTCTGTTTGTTTACATACATCACACGACGTGAAATATCTGTTTTCGCTGTTTTTTCTTCAATCTTTACGACTCTACTACCAGCAGGGTTTTGAGTAGTGTTTCTTTCACAGTTGGGTAAAGCTTGCATATTTGATGAGAGCTTGTTTAACTTGGTGTCGACACTTCTGGCAATACTATTATCACAGCCGTTTAATTAAACTTACAGATGTGTATGCAAAGAAAGTCTGTATTTTTTCTGTAGAATATGCAAGTTCGTTTTTGGGTTGTTTAAGAAATGTTTAATTGCCATGGGATTTGGTGTGTGACTACTACTCTACATAATTACGAGTAAAAGTATATGATCAATGCATTGAACTTAATCCAAATCGATAATGTGTAACAAACAAACCCCATAAGACCTCAGTAATTTTGGAAATCACCATTGTGTACCTAGCAAATAGTGGGAGATAAGTAGACGACTAGACATTGCTTCTGAAGATCATAATTTATATATAAAGAATGCGTCTTAGTATCTTTTCTCTACGCTTATAATATCATTGTGATAAAATAATGATGTTATAATAAATAAGAATAGTGTATATGACAATTGAGCATACTCTTATTGAAAAAGAAGATTCACGATACACAATCCAAAAAAAATATTAAAGAGACGATAGGCTAACTAACAATAGTTGACGAGCTACATTCTTGCACAGGTTATATAGGCTCTCAAAAAGAACCAAGACAGAAGTATACCTGCTTACTGAAAGCACCAACCTAGAATCATTTTCCTTTTACATAAGCCCTACTTTTTCGACCATCACCTTATAAAAAAAACCCTGTACAAATATATATTTTTTAAGAGGTAATGTGTTATGAAGGTTTTATTTACTTTGAAGCATTACACATGTTTACTTTTTGATCATACCATTAAGTATGACTGTCTCGATTTTGATACTCGCTTAAACTCCTCTCGATTGCCCATAATCATTTAAAGTCGGGCTGACAACAATCAAATTATCTTCTTCAAATACGTGAGTGCCTCGAAGACTCTTTTGAAGGATTTGTACATGATCCATGGCAAAGGCCTTTGCTTTCTTTTCGTTTGTAAATACTTATAAAATTAGAATATTGACGAGTGCGGTAATACAATTATGCTCAAAACAATCAAAATGATGCATTAGTCTTTACCTGTGAGCACTTTCCAAAAGAAGTACGGGGTACATTTTATTGTGTCTTTCTGGTTTTAATTATTCTCCTTGCTGAGTCCGTATATAAACCCTTTTTCAGATCATATTAAATTAGAATATATTTATCGTTTGAAACTATCCCCCCCACTATGCTACTTGCCAGGCTTTTTATGTTCATTTCATTCTCCATCCTTGGCTCATCGTTCGCTCAAGATACCGAAGAATTGATCCCAGCAGACGTTGTACGCCAAATCAAGGAATGTGAAGACACCTGTCAAGGCTACAGATTAGCGTTATACAACTTTTTAATGGAAATGAAACCTGACACATGGGGCTCTGCTCAGTCAGCGTTTTCTAACTGTCAAGAAAAATGCCCTCGATGTAGTTTGAAAAAGGCAGTTGATGCAATGAAATCAATAGACTTGTTCTCGCCTACTTTTCCCCCAGAAAGTAGTCGAAATATCAGGTACAAGCAGATTGATATCATTCCTGCAGTAACAGATTGTGTATCGCTGTGGAACGACTCTGCTATTTTTGGATGTGATAGAAATCCTGTCGAGAATTATACATCTGATTGTATATTACTCTGACTCTTTCATAACACCCTTTTATTAATAAAAAAGAATCCATTTGTTCTTTTTGATTTCCAGAAAGAGGATCTGATAAATTAGCAGTTTTTTTACATGGCTCAATTTATTTGAAAGCATGTTATGTGAGTCAAGCTCGTCAGCAAGAAATGCACAGAGCAAAAAAAAAAATTGTCTACGCTGTCATCGCAGTATTTGAAGAACGTTACCAACACACTGAGCTCAGCAAGAGTCAAGTCTTATTTATCGTTTTATAGTATACAAGATTTTCCTATAAAATGTGATTTTGATTTATTCATTTTGCGCCGCCCCTTTCTTTATTTTTATTTTTTTCTTAATGAGTGCTTTAGACGGTTTATCGCTTGGACAACTGTTCAGTACAGGACAAACTCTTCTATCCGAGCTAGAAGACACCTCTTTATCAAGTGTCGATCCTGAATACCAAGCTAAAGTAGCTGACGCCATTCAACGTCTTCGTCGTGCTGATGCTCTTGTTGCCCAACTCAACATCTTTAGTGACAATGAAATCATTGACGACATCAACACAAACGATTTAAAGTTCTTATTAATAACAGCTTACCTTGGTGATTTAACGCTCAAGGTCTCGGGAAAAGACATTGATCGCAGCAAGATTCTAGAAAAGTCAAAGGTAACATTTTTTCTTAAAAAGAAACCTTGACCTCTATTGACACCCCCTTCTAGGAATATATTCAACGCTTTACAAGTACATGTCAAGACCATGACTTGATTCGAAAAGAAGATGTCGTTATTATCGAACAGTTAAGTCATAACAAGGGAAAATCACCCTCTGTACCTGCTTCTCAACAGCGCGATCAAAAGATTGCTCGTTTTAAACGTGAAAGAGCTGTCAAGAACCAGATCCTAGAATTACGTACCCAACTTGACGGTGTTGCTGGTAAAAAAGACGACGAGGATCGTGATGTGGAAGAAGTAGAGCGTGAATGGGTAGAGGCTTTAATCGAATTGGAGACGTTAAGAGCTTTAGAAAACTGGCACGCTATAGAACAGGAATTCGTCATGGTGAAGGAAATGGAAATTATGCGTGAGATGATGGAAAAGACAGGCACTTCAACTGCCTTGGATAACCGTGAACCCATTTTGAATAGACCTACTTGGGGTAAGGATAAGCCCATGTTGAGTAAAGAAGGTAGACCTTTACAGCCTTTTGTCATCATGAACAAACGTGAACAATTAAAGAGTCAAGTATTTGGCTATGGACACAATTTACCAACCATGTCTATTGATGAGTATCTCGAGCAAGAAAAGGCTAGAGGAAATATCATCGAGGGAGGGTACGTTTTAGGCATATTGACAATGAAATCGTTTGGTTTTGTAACATAACCCCCTTCTTTCTTTTTCTTATTATAGTGGAGAACAGCCTGAAAAACCACCCATGGATGATAACGATTATGAGGCTCAGGATGCTGACACAATGAAGAAGAGAGAGTGGGATGAATTCGTTGAAGCTAATCCTAAGGGTGCTGGAAACAGAGGAAATAAGGGATAGTGGTAGTAATAAATTCTTTATTAATTATTTCTTGTCTGTACTTTTGGTTCTGAAAAGCGTATAACTGGGCTATGTAATTGTATACACTGAATGCATTTTTGTGCTAACAAGACTGTGTGGAAAAGGATCTATAAGAAGATACTCCAAAGGCAGCCAAAAAATGTAAAAAGTACCAATTTTTGGTATTTTTTGAAAGACGAATCTAAATTTCATGTTTGGATTTAATGGCGGTTTTTAGCATAATCAACTCAAAATGTTATTGGGGTCCGAAATCGACATATCTTTCTTGGCTTTGTTACAACTCATATATTCTTTTGTCCCAAATGATACCTTATTCCAACGTGGATTCTGATCAGTCTTTACATGGCACGCACGTTGGCTCTACGAGCTCCATAAGCAGACTGCAGGCGTACTGTCAATAAGTCTATCAATGATATTCAGGTCAATCCTTTTCCATTATTCATGGATGATCACTTCGAATTGCTTCAGGTTGGTACATAGGTGTCTTCGCTTACTGAATTGCTTTTCCAGAATGTTCCAAAGGTTCTCGATCGGGACATTCGGCAGGCAAAGCCTGTGGTACCAACCTTTGGTTTCCACCAGCTCGCGTAGTCACCAGTATGGCAGGAGCACCATTTTCTTGGGAAATAAAGTCTTGGCCAGGTTCCTCTGTTAATTTTTAAAGCCAAGGAAGAAAGTTGTCTGATGAAAGTAGTCCAGGTTTATATTCCCATGTATAATCATAATACGTGGTCTCCCAAAGCGCGGTTTACAGGTTTTCTGGCCTGTTTCGCGATATTGTTTCAGTATACGACGGTTGGATCGCTAATATTCAGTTCTCTTGAAATTTTGGCAGGCGTTCGTTCAGGATTGACTGCCGCAAAGTGAACTCACTGTTAGGAGGGCGTATTAATAATATTAGTAGTAGGTGGCATAATTGATAAATGCTATCACTTCCTTTTGTTCGGAATTTGTATTAGTTAGGGAAAGGCGCTTCCCAAATTAGGAAGAATCAGGAAGAATGATCTATGGAATCTAAACACTGTGATTCATTTTGTACTTTGCTGTTTATGAATTGGAAAACACCATCAGCAAAGACTGAAACCTGAATGGATTACTCAAAAATCAATTTTTATGTTGGAAGTAATAAAAAATATACATTATATTACTCACTCGGCTAAAAACTGACCTATATAATCCATGCTGACCTTACTGTAAGAGTGAATTAACCACCCTTTTTAATCAGATATGATAAGCTACATGATCTATTTTCATTTAATACTATAAAAGCAGCTTTGAAATAAAATGGCAGCACGAGATAATATTTGAATCAATTTAGTATTAATCTCGTCAGCAATTCAATAATTCGTAATGAATTTCGATATCTTTAAAATACTATTTAACGTTCAAAAAACGATCTTAGTATATTGGATGAAACTATTAATATATTGTAGTAGTGGATAAATGGAATTGTTAATGCATTGTGTAGGAGTAATAGCCAAATGGAATTATCGATGGATTGTTGTAGTAATATGCAAATGAAAATAATTAATGGGTAAATTGTACTTGTCGAGTTATGAGTGGATATAGCTTGCTACTGTTTATAGTTCAGAAAACGATTGCTTGATATTTTTAATAACGCTTTGGTTATACTCCCGTATTTTTGGAGTTATTATGAAAGCAAGGTCAAATAAATGAGAGTCGAGATCTTCGTTTTTCAATATTGCAAGCTCGCCATTGTTTTCATCGAATAAGTTTATTATGCCCAAAAGAATTTTTTCCACCTTTGTTTCCTTTCCGTTACGAGTTAAGGCTGTAAGGTTTTCTTTTTCTAACTTTCCCTTGTTGAATAGCATCCCTTTTGCAACTGCCTGGAATATTTGAGACCCAATTTTCACATCAATAGTTAGAGTGTTGCCCTCAGCATCAGCAAGAGTAAACACAGTGAACGGTCTGCAGGCAATATTATCGACGTATAATGATGAGCAGCGGCTAATGAAGTAGGTGGAGGGGGATGAAAACTGTGATTGAAGTTGGCGAAACTGCGAAAAAATATCGATTTGGTTGAAGCATTTCTTCTCGCTATTGATGATTACTTTGGCGGCGTCCAAAGATTTCTGAGACAAATAAATCTTTTGCTGCAGTGTTGGCGTGAATAAAGTAGTAGACGATCCAACTTCAGGATCTGCATCAATATCGAGTCTCATACTGGAAGTAACAAGAGCGTTAAATACTTGAGATCCAAAGACTAATTTTCTTGAACGGTGGTTGAATAGAATCACAGCACCGAAGTTCTTGTACCTGCTTTTTAATGTAGGGATGGATGAATACTGATTTGAAGTGTTCGAAAATCTTTCAAAATGTCTATCAAGAGTTGGCTTCCTCGCATAAATTTCGATACAGTTTACCAAAAGAACATGTCTCCCTTCAACAATGATACTACCCGCAAGCGCTTGGCTACAAGCTTGTCTAAGAGCAACGTTGTTCGTCCAATCAGTGTTCATATACTCCAATATTGTATCATCAATTTCCTGGTAATTGTCATATTTCAAGATACATGAGTAATCGCGGCTATTTCTTAAAAAATGAAACAAGTAATCATCAGGGTATGCCGTTTGCTCCAAATCATCTGCTTTCTCTTGGTCATAACATGGTTTAATTTCCATGATGTTGCTGTTTTGTTCAGATAAAGTTAATAATTGCTGCAAATGTTGTCTTGAGGTCATACAAGCGATGTCATTAATTGTGAACAGTTTCAGATCGGCTGAGTCAACAAATGCTTTTTGCATCTTTTCCTCGAATTGAGTCTGTTGTTTGTTGAAAATGGTGTATAAAGCTTCGTTGTTTCCTATTCCTTCATTCTCTTTACCATCACTCTCTTTTGAGCCGAATTCAGGCACTGGTAGATTTAGCTTCATTTGACCACCCGTGGCTACATCGCTACTGCCACAAACTAATTAGATACGAATAAGCTGATGAGGTTAACATCGACTTACAGTGTTTATAGTTTATGTGAGATTTTAAGTGCTCCAGATTCTCAAAAAACAAATCGCAAGCAGGACAGCAACAAACAGTTTCATAATTATCCTATTATAAAAATATGGTTAAATATCGATTAAGCCGTTGATTTGAAAGTATAATATTACACAATCTTTAAGTTCGTTTTTTGAAAGAAAAATAACACTACGTAAAAGTTAAGTTAAAAAATGTGTTTGTCGATAGAGGTGAGTCTTTTTTACTGTACCCATCATCCTCCCTCGTCCTTTTTCCAGCATGGCCTTTAACGTGCACGTCTAGGAAAAAAAAGTAATAGTTAGGCTTACACGTTAGAAAGAAGCACTCGCTTTTTTTCAACATACTTTCAACATTTGACAAATGTCGTCTCAGCACTGCCGCAGAGCTGAACGTGGTATTTAATTGGCAAATATGACAGAGGTATGTTTTATAAATGTAGCGTTTGGCGTTACTACTATTTTGTGCAGGATTCTCCATGTCCCTTTTTGTTGGCAATTTGATTGACAAACTTAGAATATTTTGCGCACAGTTTTTTTTGTTGATTGATATAGGGTCAGAGCATGAAGTTTTTATTTCGTGGTTGACAAATTATTTGCCCATGAGTGACGGCTTCCCCTTATTCGTGCTACCGGCCTATTTCTTCACTTAGACTTCCTCTATAGTTCATCAATTATTCACCAAAGGTATCTTTCCAAAGCTCAAGAAGTCAACTATGTATCTTCCCAAGCTTCAAGGAGGCCTCTCAGTATTGGATATGTCAACACAGAAAAAAGTACCACAACAACGATATGTAACAGCTCTTTTGTACAGTAACAGTCGAGGTCATAAACTTCCAAGCTATCTCATGCAGATTCGGACGTCCTATCTGCAATTGTCATTTCATAACTTTTACTACGAAGTTCCACTCCTGTTTGTTCAGGCTCGAAAACCTTCTGTTCTCGAATCAGGAAAAACCATCAAAGAGGACTTCTACTATTTACTCCCAACTTTGTATCCTCGCTATCCAACCCTTCTGAATCCCAGCACGGAGAGCTTTGGTATTTCTGCCTATTTGAGGCATTTCAAATATGATCAAACACTAATTTTTGGAATGACTAAGTGTGGCCTTAGAAGCATGATTACATAATTCTGGGAGTTAAAGTATCCCCGTTGTTAGAAACTTCTTTCTTCACACCAAGTTTAGCCTTTGACCAAAACTCTTCAACGAGTTTTAAAAAGTCAAATACAGGGAGGAGATAGTAATCAAACTTACGTCCTCTCTTCTCGATGCAATTCCTGACTGTTGCAGGCTTACTAACAGGAGCATTATCCATAACAACATAATGTCCCTTCAATCCATTTTTATACAGAACATCCATAACATCCTTCCAATAACCTAAGTAGCGGTTTTTGCGACAATACCATCAGCTTTTCTTTTTTTGCTACCGGCTATCGTAATGGGTTTTCTCAAAGAAATATTAATAACTCCCTGTGCAGAAATAGCCCCAAGGATTGTAATAGAAGTGCCACGCGAGGTAGGAACAATTGATTTGATAAGCGCTGTCGTATTTACTCCTTATAAATCGAATATCATTACTACTTAACTTGTCACTTCAGTTATAATACATTACATTAAATATTATAACTTCTACTTTAGCGAATATCATTCCTGTTGTTTGACACAGTACCAGCTCGGCTCATTAAATCTATCGAGATCAGATCCCATGATCTATCTCGGCTGGTTGAGCAGCTGCCGTATCTTCTAGTAATCCAATCAAAGATTGTAATCATAGAATGGATAAACGATGAGTCGCTAGAAAGTTCCGGATATGAATCACAAGCACATATCACACCAATAATATGTCAAGGTTCATGTGTAACTGATTTATAAATCTGATTACGTCTATTCTTAAATTTCTGGAATAGTAAATTCGATCTACGCAGAAGTAATAATTGAATATAAAAAGACCTCTATTTTTATCATGACAAACTCTCCAACTTAAATTAAAGGAACAAAGAGTCTCATTTCTTACTTGTTTTTTATACATTTTTATTACCCTTTTATACTACAATTATCACAAGCGCTTCTTTTTTAGACCAACCTTGAGAACGGCTTATGTGAAGGTTGGAACCTGCTTCATCTAGGAAAACACAATTTGTCTTAAAATACATGTCTTTGTCTGACATCCATTCAAGTACTACTACTTTTTGTTTAAGCTTTACATCCTCCGAATTTTACTTTTCTCGAGGTCTTTCCAAACTTGTAAAACTTATTGCACAATGCTGATTAACGTGGTTGTAAAATGACATTTGCTAACCGTGAGGCCTAGAAATTTAATCAGAAGTTTGTGTCTCATTTGGTCCAACTGTCAATGGTCGTAATGACAAACTGAGTATGTTTTTGCTTCATGTTGGCCATGACACCTTTACTAGGTCCTCTTTTCTTACTTAAAGGAGCTTTACCTAACACTTCCCATTGTTCTTTAAAACGATAGACAGAACTTAGAGTTATACCGGCGTCAGTAGTGGCAATTTTTACAGGAACTTGTTCAGTGCTTAGAGACAAAAACCGGGTAATTAAGACTACTGCTATAAATTAACACAAGTGCTTGATTGTCTTTTTGCTGTTAATATGAATTTCAAATAATTATTATCAGCTTCATCACTGGCACAGCTCAAGCTTATTATAAAAACTAGGGTACTTTATTCATGGTATAACTTTTCAAGACATCGAGTAATTGTTTTATTTTAACGTAAACCCTTAATTGCTATGCACAACAATTTAAAGTTCGAAGCGTAACGTACATTCGCGATGGCGATCTCGACTGGAATCAATGAGCTGGTATAATGTTTTCTGTGTAGCACAGTATCTTCTCAGGATCAGACGCAGGGACACACAATCGCCAAAATGTTTCACAAATAAAAAACAATGTTTAAAGGGTCTTCAAGCTAACAAACGATGAAAGCCCTTCCAAAGATCTTGGAAACGTCATATGGGCAATTCCTATCATTTCATATAATTTATGGTGGGGAAGTGAGATCAAATAGAATGTAATTCTAAAGCCTATAAATATGATGATGATTAATATTTTTACCAGCTACAAAAGAAATACACATATACCATGTATCTGGAAGGCGAGAGCATAGTCAATTTTGTTGTGATCAATCGAATCTTTTGCAAGGATTCCCAGTCTCAAAAGATCATGACAAAGAGCATGATAGTCACATCGAAAAGATGAATACCACAAAAAAAACCCGACTAGGGTGCACTTGCATGATAAGAAAATTGTTGATTCGAAACCGGGATGTCTTTAATTAATATATGCGTAAATAAATATCTGAATCTGTACATGATTTTATAAACGAATGTATCTCAGAAAGAAAACAAATATCAAGACGATTCCTCACAAATTGTTTTTGTTAACTTAGAATCCAGTGTAACGGTTCTGATAATTAATTTTAGCCCTAATAGCGACATGTCAGAAATTTTTATTAGTGATTGATACAGATGCAATATAGGCATTGTCAGGATAATAATCCTATAATTATAAAATAAGTGCCCAAATATAACGATCTGATTGCCCTGGTATTATTAACATGTGACAAATGTACGGGAGAATGGTTGACCAAGCTGTCTTTTTTGAGGCATTGTTTCTTCCGAATAAAAACTAACTTTTACGTCTAATACTTTCGCTTAAATTGAATAAATTTGATGTACCAAGTCTGTCTCACAATTAGCGAGCTTCAGTTAACTTTTACAATTAATATTCTTAAATATTTGATCTGTCAGCAATCTTTTTATGTCAATAGACTAAGTTATTACCCAAAGACGAGTGCAAACATATATGAAGATTGAGGCACATGGGAAAGAAGTCGGAGCCCCAACACCCACATTGTTGCCTCTCTCATTATGTACTATGTAATATATTTTAAAAGGGTTCTTTGTTAAAGGATATTTTTATGGAGACGTCTCTCAATTTGAGGAGAACAGTCTTAAGAAGTGACTATTTATCGTTTTTGTCAAATGAAAATGAAAATAATCGCCTTAAGGACTGTTAAAAAAAAAAGCCTGTTCGGCGTTAAGAGGGATGCTTTTAAAAAAACATAACACATCGACAAAGATTTTTACCTCCCAATCAATCATGCATGTCAACGAGGATAGATCTTATTAATATAAGAAAATTATCAGAACAGTTGTATGATTTTTTTTTTTGTTGTTCTGTTGATCAATCCATACTGTTTTCGAGGAATTTTATCATATTTAAGGTTCACTGGTCACTAAATAACATAAAAGGCAAAAAAATTGGCCCTATTTTATTTAAAACTAATAATATGAATATGATAATATGATAATATGAATATGTTTATGTTAATATGTTAACAGATATCTAATATGGTTTTTGTGTTACAGTGATTATGAGATGTGTAATTATGCTATTTATGAGGTGTCGTTATAAAAATAGTATGTGAATCACCACACAAATATGATAATAAGATGTCATTTTGTTAGCGTGGTGTCAACCATGTGTCGATATACCGGATTTTTAGTTATGTGTCGTAATATTAAAATTCCTCTTTTGGCACAGTGCAAGGTAACCCATTGTTTTCTTTAGTGACTACAGGTGATTTTTCTTAAGGGGTCCCTAAGAAGACTCATAAAATTATACCGTGCCGGCATGATAAAAAATCAAATAGGCAAAATAAATTATACTGTGCCGGCAAAATAGTCATCCGGCACAGTAAAAAATCAAAAGGACTGAATAAAATTATACTGTGCCGGCAAAATAGTCATCCGGCATAGTAAAAAATCAAATAGGCAAAATAAAATTATACTGTGCCGGCAAAATAATCATCCGGCATAGTAAAAATTCAAAAGGACAAAATAAAATTATACTGTGCCGGCAAAATAATCATCCGGCATAGTAAAAATTCAAAAGGACTGAATAAAATTATACCGTGCCGGCAGGTTTAAAAGCTTTAATAAAATGATTCCCTGACAAGTGTTTGGAAATACTTTTAGAACTGAGGTATCTCCTTTTATTGTAAAAATTCGATCAGAGACTACGGGATTATTTATGCTAATTTATGAGATGGATCTTACTTACCCAAAGTACATTAAAATCTTTTCTTTATTCAAAGAGTTTGATTCTTTGTATGTAATTGTTCTACCGATGGTTGTATGATTCATCATATCAAGAAGTCCAACAACATTAACAATGTCGGCAATATCAACAACGACTATTTTTTTTCCCTCATTGCTTTTGAATGGAACTACTGTCGGAATGCAAGAACTATGAGTAGCGGCAGTGTGATTTCATTGCCTTAAGAACAGCATAAAAACTTCTAACGTCATCACACGAATACTTGAAAAAATAATACCTTTCCAACACACCAGCTAGTTACTTGTCTTGTCGAATTACCACTGGAATGTGTAAAACGTTAATGCACAATCTAAGTTGAATGTATTCCTCTTGAAAAGTAGATTTACCTTCTAATCTTATGGGTAGAATGAAACAAGACATATTCACCCCCGCGCTGTGTAATTGAATGAGATAGACCTTGTTTGAAAATAGCCGCTGAGTAGACGTGGGAATCTTGCCAAAGTTTTCCAGCGGGTTTGATGGAAGCGACACCGATATCAATATTTTTGGATGGGCCAGGTATGCTATACAATCGTTTTTTGTACGATCTCAACGCATTAACAAACGCTTTCATCGACAATAGGTTTCCACCTACAAGACATAATTCATCAGGTTGATTTATTATTTCAAACGGATCATAAAAGGGGGCCCACAGCTGGCCAAAGTCGGTATTACCAGTTGGGTGATCTTCAAAGTCTGTGACAATCTTTGGTGGTGCTGGATTAAAATTGATCATCTGTGTATTCCTCAGAAATGAGTACAAAGCTTTACGTTCCATAATGTTATTGGCGTTTTCACCAGCGTTTACTCTCGATCTCATTTTTTTTTTTGTACGCGCCCTAAAAAGATGTTAGTTTTTTTTTTGTTTTTTTTTGTCACGATTATGTACTTTTATCATAGACCGAACAGAAACACACCGAAGAATAGAACATTGTTTGATGATGAAAGTGATGTGACAAAGTTGATGCATATTTATCTTGTATATGCAGTTGGAAATTTTTTTCTCGGAAATGAGTTTGTCAATAAATTAACCCAATGCTCGAAACATCTGCCAAGGATTGATTAGTGACCATGGATTATGGAAGTAAGAGAGCGGATCAGTGTGCGTAACTGTCAATTTCTTTGATATCGGCACTATTAATTGAAAACTGCATTGAAAGAGCTATGCCGCGTACCAAGTTAAGGAAACCGTCGGACACCTGAGGATTGTCAAATTGGGACAAGATGAGAGTTGGTAAATAATAAAGAAGCCAGTCCAACCATTCAGCAGAACGATACAAGCCTTTGACATTGTTACGTCCCATTGCAAGCCAGCTTCCTTTAAAACATGATGCCGGTGTAAGTGGCCTAGATGCATCCATACTCTTCTTGATAGCTACAAATGCACTGTTTGAGAGTTCAAAAGAATATTGTTTTTCATTACCGCAGTATTTAAAATGTTGATTATATTTTGGGGAAAGCATTGAAAATATATCTTTGGCAATATTGAAAAACATGTGCATTTCATCAATTGGATGAAAGGCAGTTGACTGGAAGGATACGAGATTCTCGAATATACTTGGCCCATTGATACCATATGTGTTATTCATCAATATACGTAGAATTATGGCAAATATCTTTCCAATTAAATATAATTTGGGTTACTTACATATATTGCGCTTTTATCTTTTAACAGTAAACTGTCTCTTGACCTCAATTGTTTATTTCGTTTCTCAAAATACTCGCCATGTGTACCCTTCGTGACTATACCGTTGTTATCACGTAAATCACCTCTATGATTTCCTTTGTTTAAACAAAGTCTGCATCCATACGTACAACAATGACCACCGAAATTCATCAATTCATTACATTGTACACCATCACCAGAGATAAACATTACAGTAACTCTGCTTTTGGCAATTTGCTGTCCATTTCGTTTAACAAGCAGTGGTCTTGAATTTAACTTGGCCAGTTTGTTGATGATCAGTTTTAAGTACGAATTGAGGTTCACCTTGACGCTTCCAAAAATAATTCCGATCTGGAGGGTGTTTTCTCTCGTGAAACGCTGTAAAGTATGTGAGTTGGCTGTAACGTTTAAACAATTATACACTTACTTTTGAAATGTCGTAATTTAAAATCACACAATGGATCATTGTCATCTTTGTATTCGAAAACTTGCTTTGAAACCCGTCGATGTCAATCTTCAGCGCAATATCAAATTGGTTATCAAAGTATCCTCGCTTGACAAAATCAGTAAGAGTTCGCCGTCAAATGCATCCGTGTAGACCTTTCTTTGCAACGTGTGTTGTTGTAAGATTTTATTGTTGGGATATTTGTTTGATCTGTAAGCAAGTCTTTCTCGAGTTGAATCACAGGCTATTAATTCAGCTATCTTCTCTGCAATTTTAACTGTGGTTAATTCTTTTTTGATATCTCTGGAACCATGACAAATTGGACAAGCATCTAGATCTTTATCATTCAGTTCGTCATACAAATAGCAGCCATTGAAACCGCAGATCTCATGCCTTCTCACAAGCTGCAATGGAACCTTACTTTTGACAAGTTTGTCACAAGCTTCTCGGGCCAACATCTTACTGGACTTGGCTAAAGGAGTGACCTAATATTAGTATATGTAGTAGTATGACTCTCGTATATTCACTTACTAATAAGTTCGTCGGCCAGCATTTCGTTAATCAACTTGGTAACTTGTCTATGACCTTCTCTGCAGATGTTGCTTTCTTCACATATATTTACAAGACGGATACTATATTCTTGCATAGTGGTAAAAGAATTCGATGGAACTTTTACATCGCAGATGGTATAACCAAACTCTTCAGTGGAAACGGATTTATTGTTTTCTGGGGGCGCTGTATGAAGATGGTGCAAATAAGTATGTGGCCAAGCAACTATGACAGCATAAAAACTAAGATTAATTTATTTACCATTTGTAGAACTGAAGATATCTTCTTCTTGCTCTTGAATTACTTCTTCCACATCTTCATCATATGGCCAATTGATGTCACCGTTATCTTCCTGGTCACTTTCTCGAACCCTTTCTGATTTATCCATACCATGAAAACTGAGATAATTAAAATTATCCTCCAAAGGCGTTTTATCTTGAACAGGGATGTCAGAACCTTGGCTACCGGATGTCATTGCGGATAATTGTTGTGATAGTAAAGCCGAAGCAAAGGTTACATTGGATCGTTTGTGTTTTTGAGAGTTGGGCCATCGTAGTGTGCATCATTTTGTGGGAAAGACATTTTGAAGGAGAAAAATGAATTCAAATTCTTGAAAAATTGCTTTCCTTTATAGAAAATTGTGCGGCCATAACTGATAGGTATAAAAGATGATATTTCGCTATTACTTTCTAACTTTTTAACTTTACGTCAAAATAAGAATTTAATATGAACTATTCCAACTAAATCCCTTTCGACGATTTCTCTATCGAAGACACTCGGTTTTCATTTGACACCATGCATCAATCATTCTCAAGCAATAAGAAATAAAGTTTAATCTACCATAATTGCTATGTAGGTGTGCATACAACAATTAGTTTACTTTTTGTCAGTCTTGTGGTGATCCACATACTCTCTTTATAATAACACCTCATAATTAGCATAATTATCACGGTAACACAATAACCCATATTTGATATTTGTTATTGTTATTGTTATCAACTCTCTCCAAAATAATATATCAAAGCAAGCCCCTTAATTTGACATTCGAATATAAATACCCCTCTAAAACATCTTTTAAAAGGATAACTTTTTTAACTCTTAATAAACATTTATAAGCAGTCTCAAAGTACTTATACTTGTTTTTATTTCTATTTTTTATTCAATCCTAAAACACCACAAGTCTGATAATTCTCTACGTTTTACTATATTATATTTTTTGATTCTTGATATTTTATATACCTCGAATTTCACTCCCATGCCTGATTTTATTGACAATCGTAAATAGTATAACTAGCACCATAGTTTTCAGCCTTATATCTGTATTAAGGATCTCGTCCTTTATTCTCTCTCTCTTTTTAATATTAAATATTGTGTTTTCTAAACAACAATCTTCAACATCCCTGCCACTGTCATAGAATAGTTTCTGCCCCTTGTCTTGTCCTTCTCGTCCGTCACACATATGGCATTTATTATAATGATAAAAAAAGAAATTTATTTATCTGTGAAGAAAATAAGCAATCTGTCGATTGTTCCTCATCAGAAGAGGGCTTGATAGTTATAGAATCAATTTCCGAAGGGTTAAAAAGACTGCTTTGGAAATTGACCAAAAAGGTTCCAAGTTGATCTAAAGAGAGAGGGATACGATTCATGTATTCTGAAATACAGTTGGGTAGCTAGCTTGCAAAAGGCCAAACTGTACAGCCAACCAATGCATGTTTAAACAATTTTGAAGTACCAAAGTCACCAAAGGGCACAATCCTCCTGCTCAAAAACATTCCCAAACTATGATAGAATTTGTCATCACTCATGCCTTTCATCTAAGTCTAAGTCTAGACGACTTGAAACCTCTCTCATTTTTTTTTTTTTTGGGTTTTATTCGCTTTTTTTTTTTGGATATGGAGCTGGATATTTGTAGGGCAATGTTATAGGTAAGTAAAAAAACAGTGGTGGAAAATCATTTTTAAAATTAACGGAAGTTCAGCACAAGGTTATTTATTTAGGAGAGAATTTTTTTTACAAGCGTTTCCTTATCTTCCAATTCTTTTATATCCATCAGAATACTTTGGTACCCCTCCTCGACTTTCTTCATCTTGTTGTCCAGTTCATTTAACTTGGCCTTCTTTTGTATGCATTCATTTTTAAGTAACGACAACCCTTCACTAAAAATCCTAATCAATCGAGGTGAGACGAAATTCAATAAACATATGCACTGTGATTACGTACCTTTTCCATCTTGGTGGTGGAAAACTTGGTGATGGAGAACTTGGTAGTGGAGAACTCGGTAGTGGAGATCCAGACATAAAACGGATAATATCCATTTGACTGTAAATGGTACACCACGGCTAAAATCATTTATCCAAAATTGGCAAACGTATGATAAGTATAACTTACTTATATTTTCTAAACCGGTAAATACTTACCGCCTGCCATTTGAATACCCAAAATGCGGCAATTACTTACGCAGCGTTAACTATTTGCCAAGTTTTATCAAATTTATGTATTTTGGGTAAGTAAAAATAGCCTTGGTGGTATCCTTGTTGTCCTTGTTTGCTGCGGGTTTCACAGTGATACCCAAACCATCCATACTTAAGCCTGTGGTCAAATGCGAGCTGTAAAAAAAAAGATGACTTTACATGATCACAAAAGTGTAAGTATGCAACACTACAATGAAGGCATGTAAGCACTCAGTCTACTGCTTTCAATCGCTACCTACCTCGACATTTCATGTTTAGCTACGTGAAGTAACCCAACTGAATTTTTTCTTGTAGTATCTGAAAAACTTGTGCTGGTGTCTTTTTTCTAAGACCAGCTCCACAAATTTTAACTTGATTTGCAGCAACAAAACAGCTCTTACAAGAAGAAGGTTCAGTTTTGAAAAAGAAAAAGGCGAAGTCTTGATGCACGGTCAACGTACAGGGTCAATTTATAAGGTCAACTCTCAAAAATCACAAACATTATCGTCCAAATACTTAGTGTTGGCTTTGATTTTGTTAAGAAGTGTTTCGTATATTGTGCTGATAGATAGTTCAGAAAAGACATCCAATAGTAGTGTGCTGCATTGTTGTTTCGGACTAAATAGTAATATATCTGTGAGCGCCAGCAACTCGTGGATATTTGTTTCAAAATTTTAATAAATCACCGGTAGACATATCTCTCGCTTTGTTTTTGTATTCACCAAAAAGTCTGGTAACATCCACATTATCCTGCAACCAATGTGTACCTCCTCATCGTTAAGTGTTCTAAATCCTCATTAGAACTGGTGACTGAACTACTGTCTCCAATACTTGCATTATCAGAAGCATTTGCCTCTCCACACATCGTGGTCACTTCTTCTGACACAGCTTGGCAGATATATTCAGCTGCCCCATTATGGGCAGCCAACTCAGTTTTTCTGCGCTTTCTACTTAGCCAGAAGAGTTGGCAATCTTCAGTCTTTTTCCAAAATTCAAGATCGCTTAGCAATTTGTTTTTTTCTTCAAAATATTTTCTTGTTATATTCCTGTATCTACCGAGACAATCAAGAAATTCAAAGTCCACACCCAGAAGAAACCCATAATGACACGGAAGAGAGTGATACCAATGACTCAGAGGCTGAAGCAAATGCAGAAGCAATGGCAGCTGCCAACGAGTATTTCCGTTCAGAAAGACGGTTTTCTGACTCAAGCATTAAGGATGATTTTGGATTCGCAGTCAAGAAAAAACTGCCGACTTTTCCTAGGTTTGATCACGAGGGAAATGAAAATGATGAAATGGACAGGTTTCAATATGCTGATAAAGTGGAGAATGAGATAATAGCAGGTTCGAGAGACGATATTAATCTTTTGCAAAGAAAAGATGCGCTGCCAATTGTTTTTTATGATGACGGTAATGAAGTCGTCTATTTAGGAGAGAATTTTTTTCACAAGCGTCTCCTTATCTTCCAATTCTTTTATATCCATCAGAATACTTTGCTACTCCTCCTCGATTTTCTTCATCCTGTTGTCCAGTTCATTCAACTTGGCCTTCTTTTGTATGCATTCGTTTTTAAGTAGCGACAACCCTTCACTAAAAATCCTAATCAATCGAGGTGAGACGAAATTCAATAAACATATGCACTGTGCCTACGTACCTTTTCCATCTTGGAGTTGGAGAGCTTAGTGGTGGAAATCTAGACATAAAACGGGTAATATCAATTTGACTGTAAATTGTAACCTTGTTATCCTTGTCTGTTGCGGGCTTTATGGTGAAAACCAAACCATCCATTTTTAAGCCTGTGCTCACTCCTGTGCCGGAAGGGAAGACATGCTTTGGCAAAGGTGTCACGAATGACTCTTCGTTCCTCTGGTGATGAGGGAAGTAATTTTCCTGGCCGTGGGGAGAGCTCCTCTTCTTCGTCGTCGGAAGACGATAATACTAGTGCTCCACGTTGCTAAACACGAGATGTCGAGGTAGGTAGCGATTGAAAGTAGTAGACTGAGTGCTTACACGCCTTCATTGTAGTGTTGCATACTTACACTTTTGTGATCATGTAAAGTCATCTGTTTTTTTACAGCTCGCATTTGACCACAGGCTTAAGTATGGATGGTTTGGGTATCACTGTGAAACCCGCAGCAAACAAGGACAACAAGGATACAATATACAGCCAGATTGATATTGCCCGTTTTATGTCTGGTTCTCCACCACCTAGTTCTCCACCACCTAGTTCTCCACCACCAAGCTCTCCATCACCAAGCTCTTCACCACCAAGCTCTCCATCACCAAGTTCTCTACCACCAAGATGGAAAAAGTACGTAAGCACAGTACATATGTTTATTAAATTTTGTCTCACCTTGATTGATTAGGATTTTTAGTGAAGGGTTGTCGCTACTTAAAAACGAATGCATACAAAAGAAGGCCAAGTTGAATGAACTGGACAACAGGATGAAGAAAATCGAGGAGGAGTAGCAAAGTATTCTGATGGATATAAAAGAATTGGAAGATAAGGAAACGCTTGTAAAAAAAATTCTCTCCTAAATAGACAACATCATTACCGTCATCATAAAAAACAATTGGCAGCGCATCTTTTCTTTGCAAAAGATTAATATCGTCTCTCGAACCTTCTATTATCTCATTCTCCACTTTATCAACATATTGATGAACCCCGTTTATTTCTTCATTTTCATTTCCATCGTGATCAAACCTAGGGAAAAATCGGCTGTTTTTTCTTGGCTGCGAATCCAAAATCATCCTCAATGCTTGAGTCAGAAAACCGTCTTTCTGAACGGAAAAACTCGTTGGCAGCTGCGATTGCTTCAGCCTCTGAGTCATTGGTATCACTCTCTTCCATGTCATTGTGGGTTTCTTCTGGGGATGTAGACTTTGAATTTCTTGATCGTCTCGGTAAATCTACCAGTACCTGAATTCTGCTCAAAAGAGAGTAATGGTAACGTGCCACCAACTTTAGACCTGATAAATTTTTGCCATTTTTTAAGCTGATTTTTCTAAACCAAAACATAATTTTTTCGTAAAAAAAAATCTGAAGAACTATTCTCTAAACGTTTATCAATAATAATCAAAAAAAATATCTGTACTTTACATATTAAAAAAAAATGTTGATAGTCATTAAAAATTGTTGGTGAAAAAGTATTTAAGCGGGGGGAGCCTAAGGGGAGCCTCAGATTTGAAACAACCATTAAATATGAGGTTACCTTTTTGAACCTCCGCACATAAAATCAGCCAATGAAAAGACGTTAAAACGACAATGTTATAACTTTTGATCGCTATCGGCTCACTCAGTTTTACATTGTTTTGCAATTGAATACATGAATGCATTTAAGTAAACATCAAAGAACACTTCCTCAGGTTCGGATTTAAATTATTTTGTGGGGGGATTGTTTTTGTTTATTATTTTGTGAGGGGACCAAAGGCGTCACCCTGTAAAGAAGTTGGACCTGGAAATTTATGATCTCTATGGAAATCCTGGATTCAGCATTTATCAAAAATCTAATTAAATATAGTGTTTAATTATAGCTTGATACTTATAGTTACAGGTTCGGATTTTACATTTAGCTATAAATTAATCATTTTGGACAGCATAATATGTCAGTGCGTTTTTCTAATACTGGTACTGGGGAGTGACCTCTGTTAACCAATTGAATTTGGTCAAGTATGGATGGATTTTTGAACGTTATGTGTAGGCTCGATTTTACTTTTCTTTTGAATATTACGACAGAATATAATAATACATACTACTTTCAAAAATGCCGGAGGTTTGGATTTGTACTCGACCAACAAAATAGATTTTTATGCGGAACTTTTTGGGATATGGTGTTATGATAAACACAAATGCCGAGGGAAGGTCAAAGAAACGAATCGAACATGCAGATCTCCGCTATCACAATTAGTGCTGACCAATAAAACACACAGTGTACCTGGATGTGACTGATGCGCGTCAAGGGAGTCTTTTCACTTGTTACATTACACAATTTTTAATTATGGCTCCACTCAACGCGAAACAACGAGCATATCATAATAAAATTAAGAATGACAAAGGTGAAATTACCGCTACCCAAACTATTATAAATAACGATGATTGGACCGAGATGGGTATTGATAGTGCTTCGAACATGGATGAGCTGCATACTTTGGTAGAAAACCATAATGGCTGTCCTAATTTACAAAGGTCAATTGACAGAGTTCTTGTCGACATCGAAAAAAAAAAAAAGTAACCGACCTTTGACATATAGCGGAACGTCAAGAACAACAAACTGGAATAATCTATAACTGATACTCTATTTGATAAAGAACTCGACGATTATTTCAATGACATCGGTATGAAGAATACTGACAAAAGTAAGAGTTATGTCGAATCATTGGTACTTTTTAAAAACCATGACGAGTTCACGCTAAATGCTTTAGGAGGGAAATATCAAACAAACTATGATAACAACACACAGTTGTTTTCTAAGTTATTTTACTAGGTTTTGTTGTCGATGACTCTTTTGTCGAAATCAATTCTGCTGAAATACAACGGCAATGATAATATCAAGGCTATCAGAATGCCTTTAAAAGCTTCAGATAGCGGGGATCTGTATTCTGAAGTCATGATGTATGAGCATGAAAGAGCTGAGGTCATCAAAGAAAAACCTGCTCTGAAGCTCCCAGCAGAAACTGTCATTGTGTCGCAGTGATTATAGCTTGAATCCAAAGCAAAATGATGCCATTGTTGAAAAGACATCAATTATGAAAAAGCTAGTCAGATCATCAAAAGATATCGTAACGCGCTATATGTCTGTTACAAAAAATCTGCTTAAGCACTCTCCCGTTTCTTTTATTTCTTCACTCAAATCTTCTTTATAATTATCTCATTTCATCAATTCTATTTGACGTATTTTGGCTCACAAATTATCCCAGATAAGTATGCGATTAGGCCTTTTCTTTTTTTCCAAATCTTCGATGTCCATTCCTCTTTAATTTCCTTAATCCTACTGTCCAGTTCATTTAATCGAGCCTCCTTTTTCACTCATTCATCTTCAAGGATCTGCAACACTTCACCAAAAACCCTAATCAATCAAGATGAGACAAACACGAAATTCAATAAACATATGCAAAAATTGCTGGTTGCGGACTTCCTGGCTTGAGGTTATCGGGAGTAGAGAGGTTGTTGCCGGAGGTGAATAGCTTGGTGGGGATCGAGAGGTAGGCATCCTGTTTGTTGTTGGTTCCACCGTGCAAGCCAAACCATCCATATTTAAACCCGTGGTCAAATACGTGTTGAAGAAACCTGAGGTCTATGCATGGTCACAAAAGTGTAGGTAGGCAACACTACAATAAAGGCGTGTAAGCACTTAGTCTGCTGCTTTTAATCGCTACCTACCTCGACATCTCGTGTTTAACACCATGAAGCAGGCTAACTGGTTTTTTTTTCTTGTAGCATGTTCTTACATATGTGAAGAAAAATTCCTACCCTTTTTATCTGTTCGTCTGAAAAAAAAAATTCCTGGTCTGAAAATAAAAATTTGTGTTTGAATTTAATAAACTTTGACCTCTTTACAATGTTTCATTTAAATCAAGAATCAAGTTGGCTTGATGAGCTACAGCAATTAAAAGGTATTCTATTAGATACGTTTTCATTAGAAGAAAAACAGCGACTTAAAAGCCGGTCTAGATATTCACTGGCAACAGCATGAGCTCAAGTTGGAGCCGCTTTCAGATCAACCTTTCGACATGCTTCGCTCCATTAACGATTTGCAACCACTGCCAGTAGCCGAATCCGTAGCGACAACAGAGGCTTCAGCCATGGAAGACGACATGGAAGAAGACGATATTTGGACCAGCTATACTATACCCACGACATTCAACACATTATCATGGGACACACACAATAATCATTATCCTTCATTTGCACAAATACGACTAGCCCAAAAGAACATTGGTACTCCCTTTTTGACAGAAGCACCTACTAGTTTATTTGATCCCGTGGTGCAATCACGAACTGACACTAAAGCTAAAGTGATTCATGAAGCGCAGTTAGTAAAGAGTTTAATTCAAGCCATGGTTGGGTTACCTTCTATTTATTTCATTTGGAACAATAATCAATTTGAAATGTCTCCAGTTCGAATATTGGGTGTAAGCACATTAGCCATTCAACCTGTATTGAAAGACATGTTATTATTCGGTACACGCTTAAGAAGACTTGAACATATTGCCCAGACCTGTCGAGATAATCCGGAACGGTATGGATTGACAGGCCTAGCATTGTCTTGCTGTCTATCGCAATTACATGTTAATATCCAATATACGCTCATATCCATGTTTGAAAAAGAAGATCATGTTACTGTGCTAAGACTTTGCGAATATGTGAATGACTTATCCATATTAACTAAGAAGTTATGCGATATATGCTGTATCGATGCCACGACGCAGGTAAAGATCTCTCCATCTATCTTTTCATTCTTTTCACATGTTTTTACTAGTTATCAAGGGAACAAGGAGAACACGTTGAAAAGTATGGGTTCTACCTACCCTTTGGCGTTGGTATATTGAATTTACTGCATGCTGAAATTCGACAATTTGATCTTGCCCAGTCTGGAAATCATGCATTGTACAAGCATATCTGTTTAGCTTTGCTTTGTCACGCCAGTAAGCCTTATCATAGTATGCTCAGTAGCTGGCTTGGGTTAGAGGCAAGCGGACTATTGGTCGATCCATACGAGGAGTTCTTTATAACGACGCATGAACATGTACAAGATCTATTAAAGCGATTTCAGGTACGTTCCTCATGATTGGTGCCACTTTTTTTTTTTTTTTTTAAAAAAAATTTCTATGCATTTAGATTCGAGAAAACCCTAAATTACCATATTTCATAAGCAATGAATTATCAGTCTACATATTTCGATCTGGTCAGTCACTTCAGTTGCTAAAAAGGACAAGACCTGATCATCCCTTGTTCGATTTACACGATTCATTACTGCTGAACTATCAATTACAAACCACGTCAAGTGACGCGTATGTGTTACACAAGTTATGCAATTGGTATGTTTGTTAATTTTTAACTTTATAATAGATACATGGAAAAAATGTTACGGGAATGTCAGCGTATTCAGACTTCTCAAACGGCAACAGATAATATACAACCAGAGCAATCACCAAATGACGATACCCCAATGGAAGATGATATGATACCACGCCTACGCTTTCTCGATGCGAACCCAGACATCAAAGGAGAGTTCTTGGCAACCTTGACAGATCTGATTGAATACGACGAACAACACACACACTTTATACCCACCGTTGACACCATCACCTGTCAGAGCTATTTAAAACCTTTGAAGGTATGGTGTCCCTTGCTAAACTCATCCTTCATGACATTTTTCTTGCACGAGTTCAAACTTCAAGCACATTTATCCCTACTCTTCGACTATTATTTGTTTGGAAATCCGGACTTTGTCATTGGACTCACAGACACTTTTTTCAAGTCACACATTCGCTTGCAACATGAAACATGCTGGCCACCAAGGTCTTATCAGTTAAATGCCGTGTTTCGAAACTTGCTGCTGGATGAGGAGTTGGTTTCGTTCTCGATACGAGAATCAACCGAATCCAGTGTCTGGTTAAATCCCCACTGTAAGTTATTTCCCTTGAAAAAAGTGTGTTATAAATAGTAAAACCCTTCTCCTACATAGCGGTGGAAGCGTTAGATTTCTTACAGTTGAACTACAATGCAACATATCCACTAGATATAGTCATTACTCCCTTGATCATTGACAAGTACAACCGTGTATTTACATTCTTGTTACAGATTCTACGAGTGAACGTAGTGCCTAAGCGGATCTATAGACATCTGAAGGGCATCGCATGGCACCAAACAAATATCCGAGACAAGATCTTCCGTTATCGCTTCCAAATGGATCGTTTTATGAACGCTGTTCAAGGCTACGTTCATGACACAGTGATTCAAGGTACATGGTCACGATTTATGCAGCATGTAGAGGACATGCAGACACAATCAAATGATGCTTATTCTATTATTATGGAACCTCATATGTTTAAAGAGTATCATGAACATATTTTGGACTGCATTTTGTATCAGTGTTTTCTTAAAACGAGCCAGCTGCAGGTGTTAAAGACGTTGTATTCGGCTATGCGTGATATTGTGATCTTTGGTGCGATACTTGATGATTACACGTCGATGGAGGAACCCAAGACTGAAGAAAAGCTAATGATGAAATGTAAACGGATATTTGATCAATTTGAACGGCACGTCACCGTGTTTATTCGTGTGTTGCATGTGGTGGAAGAAAAAGGGTCCGGACGATTAAGTAATATCCTAAACAACACTAGTGTCGGTGTCTTTAGGGATCTGTATGCTAAACAGGAGGCAAAATTAGCCGTAGATGTTTTCGTAAAAGATCTAATAGTTCGTTTGAGTTTGAATGGCTTTTATCAGTAAATTGTTTATCTGGAACGCGATAAGGAAAAAAAAAAAAATAGGCATCAACAAAAAACGCTTCATCGACAACAGAGACCAGCTGTGCACATCTCTTACTGCTTCTTTTATAAACAACGTGGTTCTAGCCTGTTCATCAATAAAAGAGCCACATTTTCTCACGCTTGATTGCATGGGTCACATCATTTTCGTCTGATATTTCCATAAATAAACCCAAAAATTTGGTCTTACGTTACCAAATTTTGATTTACATACACTGACGGGCAGCAATAGAAATCGGATGGTCAATTTGCGTTATCGCATAAAAACAAGCATGAATCTTGTTCTCGAAATTCAACCAATGTTTAACAAAATCCAAGATATCTGTTTAATGCAGAAATTCTAATATCCGATGGCAACTTGTCAGGGTCATCTTTTCCTGTCAGAAACATTTCTTTTCTTTGTTGCCATAACAGTGTTACAAGCATCTGATTGGTTCGGCCGTGAGAAATTACTGAAAATGGGCATTTCGTCCAACTTATCTGTCTACCCCTCACAATATCCTGATTGGTAGATACGCCCTTTTTTTCATATAAAAGATAAAGGACCTTCTTTTTTTTCAAAAAAAAAACTTATCAACACACTTCTAATTGTAATGCATCGTTTTGTACGTCCTGTGGCCTGTCTTCCGCTACGCACACCGTGTTTAAAATCCATTGTCCGACCTCAAGCTAGTATTAGATCATATACCACAAGCAATGTCATCAAATCACGTATTCCTTTCAAGACAATCTCAGCAAGTATCGCGCTTACTTCCGCCACCTATTACTACCTGAACTCAATCCCAGGAGCTCAAGCGGAACCTTCTTTCCACATTAGCAATAATGTATTATCCGAACTTCGAGATGCTTCCAGTCGTATTGCAGTGGAGGCCAAATCTACTCAAGAATTAGCCATGGGATTGTTTGTTTACAAGCTATGTACATTATCTTGGTTGGTAGATGCTGCTCCTTATTTAATCTCTTTCTCCGAGAGCCTGCATTTGCAAGCCCCTGTTTATTGGTTCGTGAAACAAACCTTCTTTCGCCATTTTTGCGGTGGCGAAACCTCCGATGAATGTATTTCTACCATGGATAAGCTTGCGGAATCAAACATCAACTGCATCCTGGATCTCTCTGTTGAGGCCGATTTACACTTGGAGAAAGAAGACCGCCATGTTGACGGACAATCCAAGTATCACCGTGATGAGCAACAGGCCGATGTGATCCTCCATTTGATAAAGAACTGTCTTCAAACTGCGGCTGGTGGTGTGAAATCAGGTTCGATGGCTGCTGTAAAGGTAACTGCCTTCTCCCCTCCTGAACTCCTACTTCGTTTAAACCAGGTGATCACAGCACTTGATCAAACATTCTTGGAGAACCAACAAAACGGCAACATCGATGCTCAAGGTATTCGTAACGTTATAGATAAGCTTTTGCCAGTCCCCGAAAATAGAACACAGCAAGAGCAACGTGATACCATAGTTTCCCATCTCGAAAACACGCAAGCTACTTTGGACGTGATTGAGTTTAGAAAATTGTTTAATTTGCAAGGTCAAGGTCGTGATGTTTGGTGGAAGACGACTGTCAACGATACAAACGGCGTGCTTTTAACCGTGGAGGATTTGGAAGCCTATGACCGTATGGTAGATCGTTTGGAACAAGTATGTAAGTTGGCTCATGACTTGCAAGTGGGTGTGATGGTCGATGCAGAGCAATCTTATTTCCAAGACGCTGTTGATCATGTTGCTGTAAACCTTCAACGCAAATACAACGAGCCAGAGAGATCCCCAACCGTTTATAATACCTGTAAGTCCGCAACTCGTACAACATCTTAGATAGAAAACTAATCTTTTGTTTATAGATCAAATGTATACTAAATCTTCTCGTGGTCGCCTCGAATTAGATGTCGAGCTTGCTAAACGTGAAAACTTTACTTTTGCTGCCAAGTTGGTGCGTGGTGCTTACATGGTATCTGAACGTAAACGTGCAGAAGAGATGGGCTATGTATCGCCAATCCATGAAACTTTGGAAGATACACACGCTTCTTACAACGGTGGTGTGAAATTCTTGTTGAATAAATTGGGTGAATACCAACAAGCTACGGGCGAATCTGTTACCAGCACAACATCGCCTATCATCTTCATGGTTGCCAGTCATAACCGTGATTCTGTAATTACCACCATTGAAGAAATGGAACACCATGGTATCAAAGCTCGCTCAGGCATCGTTCATTTTGGCCAACTGTTTGGTATGCAAGACCAGTTATCCTATACCCTGGGCCGTAACGGATACTCCATTTACAAGTATTTACCGTACGGTATGATTGATGAGGTGATCCCTTATTTACTCCGTCGTGCTCAAGAGAACTCTTCAGTTCTAGGCGGCGTCGCAGTGGAACGCCAATTGATGTGGGGTGAATTAAAAGGTCGTTTGACGGGCACCGGTACTTCTGATGTTTCCATCACCAGTTCCGTTTAAATGTTTGTCCCTGCCCCCCCTTTTGTTGTATTATATGTATTTTTTCCCTTTCCCCTTGCATTAGACCTTTTTATTATTTAATAGAACTCTTATTTATTTTTCAAGGAACGCAATCACGAAATAACATGCGCGTATACACAGGGATTTTTGTTTCTAGGTAGTTAGTGTCTTGTCCATATGTGCACAATGACTATATTAAAGAAATGGGTGTGACACAAGGTTTTTCTATCTGTAGCACTGCCCATCTACAAAGGCTCCAGATATTAAAAATATGAAGACAGCCCAGTTTCTAGTGTTATTTATCAATGAAGTCATGATATAAACCAATTTTTTTTTTTATATTCAGATTGATAGTTAAAATGCGGGAATTGTGCGGACAGTAGAAACATCAGTAATAACAGCAGAACCCAAGTTTCTGTTTTGACTCAAATTGCCTTGTTCCCAAGACTTTTTTTCATCCGTCACTTTTGTTATCAACTCGAGTATATCTTTTGAGGTACTCTCGATCATTTGTTGGATGACCTCGGATGTGATTAAAGAAATCGCAGATTCGGGTGTCCTAGTCTCTTTTTGCCGATCCTGCCATAATCTCCCAATCTTGTAAAGTGGGTCCAGTAAACGTAATTGATTCCTTCCAAGAAAAATGCAAAATCGTTTACTATTGACAATGCAAATTTCGTTGTATAATAGAGCCAGGGTGTTGTCCATGTACTTGACATCCTTGGCTTCTTGCTCAAGCACGGGCTTCAAGTTGTGCAATAATGTGTACGTTGTCTCGTTTGATTCGATAATAGGGGTAAGCTGTGTCCATACTTTTAAAAGCCGGCTGTATCCCAAAATAAAATCTTTACATTCCATTTCCTCGCATGAGATTCGATCTTGCCATACCTTGCCCAGCTCACTATCTGAACACCGATTTGATAGGGTGAGCGTCATTCTCAGACTTAAATAAAACTGTGTCTTGGTGCTGGCTAATTCTCCCAGCTCTAACAAATCGTTAACATGGACATTACGCTCTTGCACAGCACTTTCCCCAATGTTTGCAAACTTATTCCGAATATAAGTTACTGGGATGATCCGACACAAATGAAATAAAACAAACCCTCGTTCGAAATCCATCAAACATTGTTCCGCTTGTTCGATTTGCTCGAAAATGGGAGCACAGGCATTCTTAATTTGGGCAAGGCCAAGAGCGACCAGTGAAGAGCAGCCATCCATACAAGAGCTTTGGATACGGATACATGCTTGAAGATTGGTCATGAGGTCCTCAATGTGTTCCTTTTGAGCAATGTGATGAGATCGATATTTGCAGAGATAATTGTACGTTGCATTTGTTGGTGTAATCGCAACACTTTGATCACTACCAAAGACATCGTAACAGCTTTTGCAGGTGTTATACCCGAGCACAGATGTGTCTCCAACCGCTTTATTCTCAAAACTATGTTCATCACCGGCCAACAGACAAGGAGTTCTTGAAAACCCTGTACTAATTCTCTCTACTTGGTACATGATATCCTCCAATAGACCTCGAAACCTGATCGAATCTATCTCGTTTAAGGTCTTGATAGATAATATCAACTTGTCACAAAACGTCTTTTTTTCTTTATACTTTGGTGATTTTGATTGCAAAAAAAAGATGTATTTGGTGATTCTCTTGCTAAAACTTGTGGATAGACATAATGTGGTCCTGCTACCAAGACACACCAAGACATAGTCTATCACAAACGAGTCATTGCATACACAAAGTAGATTAGCCAAGATACCGTACGATTCTTGATCGTCCAAAGGGACTCCAATTGCATTAACTATGAGATGCGCCAAAGAGCCCGCTAGCACGCGCGAAGGTTGGTTATGAAGATAGTCGATTAATAATTCGGGATAGTTTTCAATTAGTTCAAGTAGGACTGATTTAGAAAACTCGGCTTCACTTTTATTGGTGCAGTATGTTGTGAGTAGGGGTAGACTAAAGGAGGTAAGCCAGAGTTGGATATGATGAAGAGCCCCTTGAATGGCCACGGATTTATGTTTGTACGCAACTGGTTCGATGTGATCATCATGTTGTCTAGAACCAACGTATTGGTACAAAACTTTTCTCGTGTTAGTTACATGTCACATTCAATTTAGTCCCTCTTACAGTAAGTTACGCTTGCCAGTATTACCACCAATGCCATTTTGAAAAAGTCTAGTCTGATGTAAAAAAAAAAAAGAGGCAAATTTTTTTTCAAAAAGAAAAACTTTTATACTTTACAAATGGACAATAGAACGTTTTACTCATTATTGAATTTTTTTGCAATGATATTACAATGGAGGGTCTTCTACAATGAACAAAGTTTAGTTTGAATTCGAGTGTTTGAATTATTTTCACTATGAAGGTGCCAGAGCTAAACTTTTTTTGTTACACGATTTTCGCCGTTAGTTACACCAATTTTTTTTATGCAGATGTTTTATGACCAATCGAATTGTTCTGAGAAACGTACATTAGACATCAGTGGTAAATGAAACTACTGTTTCTTTAATGGTTTTATTGTTTATGTCTTTCTATTACGCGTATAATTTAAAAAAAAAATATACACCAGCTTAAATTATATTCATTTTAATGATTGATCAGGATGAATATAAAAAGGGCTTTGTAACTTGCATGAAATACTTGAACCTTTCGTTCTTGGTTACAAGCATCCTAATATATTTTCTAAATGCAAATAAAATAAAGAGATTGTCTGTTTGAGCCCAAGATTTTGGGACTCATTCTATTCATTGTAAACTGACCTTTTTTACCAGGTCAGCCTTAAGACATAAACAAATCAACAGAATTTGATGTTTTTTTCTTTATTTATTTCATCAATTTCGTTGTCAAGCTAATACGACGCAAAGTTATGAAACTCCCATCTACTCTCCACGTATGACCGAGCTTTGCAAAAAGTAGTTTCAGCTTTGGGTTTTATAAGAATGTCAGTATCCGACACGTTAATAATCAGTTTTTCAATTTCATGACATCGGATATACAAACTAATCGAGTCGTCATGTCTAAGTGTGGATTCAATGAACTCTTCAACCGAAGATATGGTAAGGTCATTACCATTTAGTCGAAAGTATAGCGTTTCATATTTCTTGGTTATTTTAATGTAGGTTGCGTTCGACCTGAAATCAAATCCCGTTACCATGATTGTTCTCCAGTAGAGACAGCCAATAGTGGTGTATGGCATATCTATCGTATAAAAAACGCCAACCGATTTTCCAATGAGAGAACTAAATTTGCAATCCAAAAATATCAAGAATTCCATCCTGGAAGGTAATCGCGTAGATAATTCAGAAAGAAAGTCGTAACCAAAGGAACATTCATCAAATTGGAGGCATTCTAGAGATTTAGTCGGCCTCATGTTTGAAGTAATTTGTGCAAATTCTCCTTTTGTTACCCACAATGTATCTAAACAAGTGCAATGCTCAAAGATATGATCAAAAAGGTTTCCGTTGGCCATTTTATAGGCACGACTGCTTGGGATGCCGTACTCTTCAGCAGAGTAAATTTCAATCTGTAAAGCGTTCACACCAAAGCCGATTGTTTCAAGAAGGGACTCATGCGGTAAACTATAGTTGTATATTCTTGAATCAAAAACCATCTCAGTTCTGCGTTCATAGAGACGACGATCGTATTTGCTTTGTACATTTATATTGTAATTCTTGGCAGAGTTGACATTTACATATGGTTGTAGACCAGTAATTGGGGTTGCATATAACAAGTATGTGATCTCAACATTTTTGCAAAGATTTGTGGATTTGGATATTATATCCAAGACTTCCAGTAACTCCTTAATAAAAAGATTCTTGACACAAAAAATCTTCATTTTATCAATATATTCAAGAAATCGAAGCCAAAGTTCCGCTGAAACCTTTAGTCCTTGCTCTTCAATTCGACGAAGCATTTGTACATCATCATCACTGAAAAGCATCCCATGGCGGTTTAATTGTAACTGGTCTAATTCTGGACATGAGTGCATAATATATTTCATCAGTTTGCCTGTGATTGTTGTCATGGGTTCTATCACTAATTTTGAAATCCCCAGAATAGCTTTCATGCTGAAAGGGCCCACAGCCTCTGGGTCGTTGTCTAAATTGATCATATTTTCACTACGTTTGATACATATACTGGTCAATGAGGGGTGATTTTGAATTACCATGCCAATTTTGTATATATTTTCACCTCCTCTTATATGCAAGTTGATGGTCCGAAGTTTTTGAAACTCTTGTAATCGCTTAACTGTCTCATCCAAAGCAAATGTGGGATGTTCAAGAGGAGAGTCAACCAAGGTGATTTCTTCAAGTGTGTGTCTCAACGCATAAGCTGTATAGCCATACGTTCTAATATCTCCATCGCTTTGAAGTGAACACTCAGGGATCGTCTTTAAATGCAACCCATTTCCTGTCGTATAAAATTCTAATAACATTTTCGCAAAGAAAGATCCGTTTTGGCACTCTGCTTTGATATGTGTCAAGTTTGCGCAAGTCGCTAACAATTGTCCTAAATTGCGTTCGAAATGCTCTTTATTGACGGATTTGCCAACTAAAACTGTATTCACTATTTGAGTACCAGGGTAAGTGACCATGCTTTCTATAAACCTGTCAAAAATCGTCACAGTGTTTAACACTACTTCATCGTAATATATTCGTCGGGTAGCTGTCGACCAGGATTTACAAACAAGCATGTATTGAATATTTATTTTCCAAGAATGCCGATCATTCTCTGTTGCGCAATTAAGAATTTGTACCAAGATCTCTGTGGGTATTTGAGCCCAGTTTGACATTAGAGAGTCAGAGGGCTGAAAGAAAAGGATGCCTGGTTTTTGTAAAAAAAAAAGCATAACTTCCACCCGCGTCGCGCGTGACTTACATGGTGCCGGTAGCGTCCAAAGATCACACAGACGCGACAGGATGAAGTGTCCGTTTGTTTTTTACAACTCTGATCAAATAGCAGTCAAGCTATCTGTATAATTCATCATTAAAGTGGTTTCTTTGATCCGACTCGTTACCAAGGACATATGTAAAGTAGTATTTAATAAAATGATATCAAGGAGCAAGAAAATGATAGGTGGTATCCGTAATCCCAGAAGAAAAAAGGGGGATTTGTTCGAATTGATTTGAACTCACAATATTGTATATTTGATGGCGCATATAAATTGTTATTTAAAAATATACTAATGTGATGTGTTGCTATATGGCGAGTTTGGGGGGTAATAGAATGGTTAAAGGACATCGATGGAAGTAAAGACAATGATAAGGGGACATTAAGAACCTGAGCTCAGTATTTTGATAGCGATAATATGAGTTTACCTGGATAAATATAGCAATATTCAAAAATGTCACTTTAACATCTGCTTCATGTTTCAGAGATAACCAAAGCACGTAATTAGGATTACTAAATCGAATTTGAAGAAAGGGCGTATAGAATCCGGGGTAGAACAGAACAAAAACGTGGATTACACATTTATAAAACAAGACCACTTGTGCGACATCTATCAACGGGAGCACAAAAAATTCTTCTGTTTGATAGATTGAGCAGCTCACTAAATATGTCTTATGAGCCACCTTCACAATTAAATAGCTGCATTCATTGTGAAGCGAATTTAAAGCATATCTATATTTAAATATATATTTATCAGCACAAATAACAGGAATTGGTTGTTTTGAAATCCATAAGATTATTATCCCCAGTAGATCACGTTTACCTTATTAATAAAAAAAGAAAAGTATATTTAGCTTAAAGATTGACAGAAAATCGAGCTTGAAAAAGTCAATCGAGCCCATTACATTCTATTTTTAGATGCGAAAGAATCGATTTATATACTGAGAAATTCCGTCTCTTGACAAGCTGTTAAATACGAATTACACATGTACATAGATAAAAACACCAAGAATTTGCGAGGTACCGTCAGGGGTTGTACCAAGACAATTAATACGATTTTTGATTATGCATTCGAATGAATTGGAATAATCAACAAAAAGGTTGCATGTGCACCTATTATGAGAGGGTGTACAAGAGATGAACGACTGATGTTTTATTTTGCTTTTGGGATGTATTACAATTGCACCATTCTAGGCCCTTGTAACTCAGCAGATGGGCGGAAACAATGATTATTACTGAAAAAAGGTATTTCTTCGGAGTTATTTACAGAGCTAAAAATAGGAACAACAAAGGAGGCCCAAATGGAACGTGTCTGAGCTTTTGCATGGAGCCTGTTTTTGGCAGCTCAACAGCAACAAATAAAAAGGAAGATTTTTTTTTTCATTTTCTTTTTTTTCTTTTTTTTTCTCTTTTTTTTTTTTTTTTTTTTTTTCTCCTTTCAAAATAAAAATGGTCTTTTCATCAAAAATCTCACGTATAAGGTCTGTCCGCCTTGGATTCAAAAGCAAATCGGAAACAGGGTCATCATCACCACCACCCACAAGACAGGAATACAATCCCAGCGTACCACCAAATGCTCATCACAAAATAGCAAGTTTTTCTGAAACCTTATTGGTGATTTCCAAGGAAGCCAAAAGCACCGAGTTTGACGATATATTCGATAGCTTTTTCTTCAACGACAAACGGTGCCAAAATCGGTCACTTTACATGGCTTCCAGACTAAAGCAAGCCTTGGATGGGATCATTAATCCTATTCGGCCAAGTTCAAGTTACGGTGCCTTGGCCGATTTGCAACAGCCGTTGGTATTAGCGCCATCCCACTCCACACCGTTAAAATCGACACCACCACCCACCTCAGCCGTAGATGGTTTTTGGCGTATGGTGGCTCATAGATTATACACCTTGAATTATATTTTATTTGTTTTACCTTCAGATTCGAAATCTCGTATAGAATTTTTAAATAAAATGGAAGCAAGCCTATCCAAGATTGGTGATGGAAACGAAATACATAGAAGAGGTGGTATGGAAGCACATTTTGCTATAAGATATGCATTAGATCATAAGAGACCAAAACGACGCAAGACATTATTAGAGGATGCTTTTGAATTAGAGAAACGAAACGGAGGAAATGTTGCCGGTGCTGTGTTACCGACCACACAACTGGACGATCTCTACAAAACAAACTCGTTAGTGGAAAAAGCAAGAGTCATTATTGAACAATGTTTAGAAAGTGAGTCAAAATTAAGCAATTCAGAAAAGGATGCAATGTATATATTTCACAGTGTGAGAAACGGCTTATATGGTGCATTCGAACCTCATATTGATTTAGAAGAAGACAGAGATTTGCGTCATAGATTAAAAAGAACCGTTGAACAAAATAAACAGGTTTTAAAGAACCCGTTTGAAGATGAAGATTGTATCGTAAATGAAGACGACTCGAATAAATCATCAAGAGAAGTAGATAGTGGTTTTTATGATGGCTGGGCCATATCAGCATAGACAACGAAAATAACTAAATAAAAAAAAACGGCTACTCACTCCACCCCTTAATATTCTCTTTTCTGATACATACAATTGTACGACGGGTCAAATTAATTGTTTATACACAAGGAATATTTAATTTACTTTATTTACCCCCCCCCCTTCTTTTCAGTATTATAAAACATCACACCATTGCTTTTTATGACCTTTCTTTGTCGTCATGGCTCAAAGTGTCATCATGCACGCTAAAAGGGGAGACTCCGGTATTAAGTGCAATCATGCAGTCTGCTTCTTGGGTGGGACTCCGACTCTGCCCTGTGATTAGAATACATCTGAGAAACGCCGGTATTGTGATTACTCTTTCAATTATCTGTTTTTTTTTTTGCTTGTATTTCAGCTCACCATCCAAACCTCTCCTCTGTGTCTTTAAGATTCCGATACAATAATTGGGGACGGTAAATTAATTCGGGAAGGTGTGATGTTACACCAACCTCCCGTTTGTAATATTTGGCTTTTTTTTTAACAAAATCAAAGTGGTTGAAAGTAACGCACTATAATTTAAGGCCACACATATTATCGACCCTTAAAAATGGTTTTGTAGCATCTCTTGACACTCTAGTGATCCCATATAATCAAATAAGTAGTCGAATGGCGGAAGTTGTAATTTATTAACATTGGTTGCGACACGTATTTGACGATGGAAACTTGCAACTTAAGGTTCTTCATCTTTGACACGGTTTTAAGTAACAAATAATTTTTTATTTATTTTTTTTACTAAATTATATTTGGTAAGCCGTTTAACAATTGCTCACGATCACGATGTTACGTAATGAAACAAGAGGAGTTTCGCTTGCGTGATTATGTGAATAGTGGAAAAAGCTGATTGGCTCTCTTTACAAGTACGTAACTATTTAAAAATAATGCAAAAAAAATTTTTTTTTAACTTTCACAGTATTTCCAGTAAGAGTCTTCTTAGGGACCACAGGTTTTTTTCTTTGGAACCACAGGTGTGTACCTAGGGTACCCATGGATCTGGCAGCTCTGCTGTCTCTATGTACACACCTGTGGTCACTAAAGAAAACATGTGGGAGATATTGGACACGCCAATGGCATTTAGTATAATTATAAAAATTGAAATTAATTAAATTATTCCTCATCAGAAGAGGGCTGAGTAGTTATCAAATCAACAGCTGTGTGGTATAGGATTATGTTAAACTTACAAAGCAAAGACATAAATCAATAATCCAGGTAATCAGCACATGATAAACGAGACCGATATAAATACATGTAAATATATCTTGAAGATATAAAAAAATCTTCATCTTTTTCTTTTTTGTTTTTTGTAAATCTCAGATTTACCGCAGGCTAATCCAGCAGTGATTTTTTAGAAGGGTCGCTATATATGCAAACCGGCTTGTTGTAAGCATCTTCAACAACTTGAGGACATTTAGGTGCGTTAAAACAAGCAGGCTGGTCCCGAAGAAAAACACCTGTGGTCCCTAAGAAAAACGTTTCAGTAACTATCCTTTGTCGGATAACATTTATGAAGTTAACGATATCGATGGATAATATAAAGAAAAATTTGTATTCGAGAATATCGTTAATATTAAAGTCGATTCTTCAAAACTTGACGATAGCTACATTAAAATGTTTAAAATTTACGCGAAGTGAACCTGTCAAAAATGAAGTTTGCTAATTTCGGAATTGTGAAAACCTTAGTTTATCAACTCCCTAAAAGTTTGCGTAAAGCTACTGTGTCAAATAATACTGCAAAAGAATTGTTTAAAGTAGCTGCTCATGTACATAAAAGAGCTTTTCAATGTAGGCTATTTGTACGATACGACATATATTTATTTTATACTCATACGAAAATTTTGTACATGAAAAAATTATAGTACATAAAAAGCGGCAATTTGAAGAGCCTCCTTCCACTAGCATTGCTAAAAGAATACGAACACCTTCTCCCGTGCAGGACTAAAATGAATTCTTTTGGGTAATAATAATTTTCAAGGACACCAAGTCTAAGCTTGATCACGACTCGGTTAACATCTTTTCTGGCCTGTACATTATGACCAGAGAAGCATTCTTCAAACGCCGCGTAATAATACAGTTCACGGTAAAAAAATGATATGAGTGAAAAAAAGACCGAAGCCTTTCCACCATATTAAATTTATTTAATGATCCTTCCGCAGGTTCACCTACGGAAACCTTGTTACGACTTTTACTTCCTCTAAATAATCTAGTTTGCCATAGTTTTTGGCAGAAGAAGACTGTTGCCAGTCGAATCGATCAACAAATAGAAGCATTGTTTCTGTATAAAAGTAAGATGAAATATGCAACCATTGCCCCACAAGATTTTATCCCAGATACAATATTCCAAAAGTTTCCCCTGCTTAAAACCGAATACAAAGCAATGATCAATTATAATCCTTTTGACCAGGATTTAATTGGTGCCAGCCAAACTACAATTGAAATTGCCATTGAAACGTTTAAGGAGTTACTTATCCATTCATTTGTTACAACTCAATAAAATAATTGGATTTTCATTACTCAAGTCGAGGCTTATTATCATGACAAATACATTGATGGTGTTGCTCAAGTAGATAATAAGAAGGGTGAATATCCTCAAATATTAATAATAAGCATGGATCAATGCCAAGAAGGTAGAGGATCATGGTCTGAATTACGCTTTCGTTGTCAAAAAGTTGAGATCATAGCAACTGGTGGTTATTACAACAATGAAGATGACAATAAGCTGGGTGCCTTTCTCGGGGTCACAGCACCACACTATATGGCCTTGGACGCAAGCTTTATCTTGTTCTCACCAACCATTCCAACATATACACTATCTTGTACTAAAATGCTCAGAAACTACAAAAAGAATGCAAGCTTGAAAAAATAGTGCTACAAGTCTTTGTATCTCTCAAAAATGGATTTTACAACTCCTGACCAACTAAAACTGTATGAAAAAGAACCAAATGGATACGCATTTATATGTTCGAAGCTGTTATACTTATCTGTTCATAACAAACTAGTTTCAGCTGACATAAAGGCTCTAAAGAAAAAAAAATGCTTGCATTTGCATACTGGAAGGATCTTGGGTTCAAAAACAAGGCAGGAAAAAAAGAAATCTTGGCAAAGCTTGAACAGATCAAACAAGTCAAAAAGGCAAGAGACAGAAAGCCATCAGAAGCAAAACGGTTGTTAATTGACCTTATTATTAATAATCAACTTTCCATAAGCAATATTAATCTGATGACTCTTTACAATGGAATCTTATATCCAAAAGTAAAGAGCATCAACCACGAACGTATTGAAAAAATGAAAAATTAATAAAATTTTTAAAATGGTACTTTAGTATTGAAACTGCTGTATTTTTCTGGATAGGTTACTATTATCGTTCCAAGTTAACACTATATTAGAGTAAAGCATACATTTATTGTATCTGTGGAGATCGCGGCTATTTTTTGGTATGGGATTATGACAATACAAACACGTAAATCAATTATAGAACTCACGTAACTCATTTCGACCTGATTTGGGTCATTTTACTAAAAAAGAAAAAAATTGGGCTGGTTTGTGTAGCACAGATTCATTTTGCAATGATAATAGAATCAAAAGCTATTTTTAATGAGAAACCCAAAAAAAGAAACATTTGTGGGGGGTGTATAAATAATGATAAAAGTACAAAAATTAGAGAGAGAGTAAAAGATGATTTATCCTAAACTCCAAGTGGTGCTAAGCCAGTCAAAAGTAACAAACGATTCTTCCACTGAACAATCTACTTTAGGGGGAGTCAAGACACCGTTCACTTTAGATGGTTTGGGCATAGAAATCGAAGTTTTATCATCCCCTGAATAGAAAGCAGCCATTTTACCGTAACCTTGGATACTTATCACACGGTATTGAGTCTCACCCAATAACCAATTCTCCATATAAGCACTGTTAACACCGGGTGTCATTCTAGCTAAATTCACTTCCTTATGAACCTTGACATCGATATACTTTGCAATTTGATCGGGTTCAATATGTTCAATGGGTAAGCCTGTAATCACCATACTAGAAATATCCAAGAGTTCTTCGTTGATATACTTTGAAGCCAATTCTCTGTTGGTGTTCATCGACGTAAATTCATCACGCAAATGTAAAGAGTCAGTAACAAGGAAAAAAACTACATGCTTATGGTGATCTTGTTTCTTGAAAGCAGCAAGGTCAGATGCACATTTCACAAAATGACCCCACTTCTCCAAGTTGTTGGCATCAAATTGAGGATTAGCAAGCGCATTATCATCAGTACGGATTTGGATACCAATGGATAACACACTATCCATGGCAAATAGTTTCTTGTAGGCGTTCAAGAAACGTCTAGCACCGATGGTGGGTCTGAACAAAAAGTTGGTGAGACATCTAAAGGTGTTTTCTTTGGTAAGTCCCATGGCGTTTAATTTCTTGGTGAGTTTTTTGGAAACTTGGAAGGTACGAAGAATATAACCACGGTTTGAACGTACTTCAACATACTTTTTTTTTTTTTTTTTTTTGGTTAGTTAAAACAAGACAAGTCTCATTACCCATTAAAATAACTTACAGTTCCATTCCATAATTGCTTCCAGTCGGTACCCTCACCTCCATCAGGGAATAAAGTCTTTGTCAAAACCTTGGCCTTTTGGTTTAATGTATCTACTTTCTGATATCCCAGCAATTCATTCTGGCTGTCTTTGAACAAAGCTTCCATCTCTTCAGGATCATGAGACCATTCAACATGAGGTCGCTCCCAGATAGCCTCGAGAGGCAAAGGGTTTAATGCAGCCCAGTTGATCAAGTAAGCACGGTCAGTGAGTAAAGCATAAAACATGGTTGAAATCATACCTAATTATAAAGAGGAGATATTAAAAATTACTGTAAACAAGGGAGGAGGGGAAGTGAATATATGAACTTACCACCCATTCTATCGGCCAAACCACCACAACCTCTATTACTATTTTTAGGTACTTCCTTACAGAGATATGAAATAAATTTGGGTTTCTCAGCCACTTTGATGCTAGATGGAAACACACCTTCTTGATAGTTCTTTAATGCAGCCATGTCTGTCTTGTGCATTTGAGTATATTTCTCTTGCCAATTACCACATTCACCATTTTCATTGTATTTCCAGTCATCAGTGAAAGCCCCCAAATCACTATCGTATTGACTGCAGTATTCTTGAAACTCTTCAGAGGATGCATATCGAACAGCTCTTACCAGACTTTGATGAGGCGATGGTGGTGTATAAGATCCGTCAGGACTCTGGGGCATTTTAAGAGTATTGGGCAAGTAACAACGTCCAGCTTCATTACTTTGATAATCCGTTTCAGCACTTGCTTCCTGGCTAATGTTGTCCGTGGAGTACATGAAATCTAATTTTTTATTTTCGGGTTAGTGTTTATTTTTTTGGCTGGTGCTTATAACTTACTAGGATAAAATATGGAACTGGCAGCCATGAGCACAATGGCAAACAAACTCACCATGGTTAGCCCTTTTGCTAATCTATACTTGAATAACAGACTTCCTTTGAGGTCATTCAGAGGCTGAACTCTTTGATAAGCAACATCACTTGCCATCCTTAGTATATTTGTGTTTTTTTTTTTAGAAAAAGAGATAAAGGAAAAAGAAAAGGGAGATGACATCAATCCCAACAGTATTTATATCTTGTGGATCTATGGTGCGACGGTTACACAAATTTAAGTTCCGTTTCATTTGTGTGGGCCAAACAAAGGACTTTTTTGTTATTGCAACATTTTCCCTTGACTGTGTATTTCCACACTATTTATTTTTTGCAGAATAGGCCTTTTTTGTTGCCTTGTTTTGGTTACTTTTTTTTTTTTTTTTTTTAAAAAAAACCCAAAACTACTTGAAATACTTTACCAGAAGCTTTAAGAAGAACTCTACTCTCTAGAAACAGTTTAACAGAATAGTGAGATTACAACAGGGTGTTCCCATCAGTTTCAATGAGCAAGGAAAAACAAGCTTGCGAGAGTAGTACCGCTTTAGACTCAGATATACCCAATTTAGAACCTGACACTATGATCTACGACAAGACTGAAAAAGACTCTGCTATCGATACTAGTGATCCACACAACCTTGATGATGATTTCGGCAGCTTTGACGATGATGACTTTGGTGGTTTTGATAGCGATGATAGCTTTGGTGGTTTTGACGAATTGCCTCAGCCCCAGCATATTGTAAGCCCCCCTCCCCCCAAATATTATAAACAATGCTAATTTTTGTGCTAGTTTAATTCATCAGAGGAAGCGCTTGCTATTTGGGATAAGCTGCTAAATGAAATTTATGATTATAACCTGCATGATAGTTTCACAGGAAATGCACCAAAGAGTATCAGATTCTATGTATTAGAAGAAGCTCCCGAGTAAAGAAATCATATTTTTTTAATTTACTGTAATTGACTAAACACTTATTTCTGTAGATCATTGCATTCTCGTTTAACATGGGATTCTGTTACGAAACATATGGATAATGACACAGGTATTCCCAAAGTGAGATGGCATCAATCTGAAATCGAAAAACTTCATTTAATGGCTCTATCTTGCAAGAGATCTGCAGTACGTATTCGGCATTAGATAGATGTATTTTTAGTCCCTCTTTTGTCACACACTCACACTTCTTTATTAGTTACCTCCTGCTCCTGCTAGGTTAGACATGATAAGCCATAGACCAGAACCAATTGACACAAGTGTGTCAAATGTCCCCATATTACAGTCATCGCCCATCACAGAACATACTATTGTAGTAAGTTTCCGCTTTGTTAATCACTTTAGCTCTATCTTAACATTTATTGATAACAGACCACTCCATCGTCGGAGAAAAGATCTTCCGTATTTGGCCTTTCATCCCTTTCTAGGTATCTGCCGCATCTATCCAAAAGCAATTTACCAAGATCTCCTACTTCGCCTAGCTCTCCCACTACGAGTAGTCATTCATTCCAATCCACCGAATGGACAAGTCCCATCACTCCTTCTTCTCCGTTGACACCTTCTAACAGCAAATCCAAGAGTATCAGCAATACATACCATGATGATCTATATTCGTTACAAGGAGCATACAACGATATGAACATCACTAGTGTCCCAGTCACTGCTACACCCAGTACAAACGTGAAGCGATCAAACACAGTCGCATTCTCAAGTCGATTCAAGGATTCATCCATCATCACAGCCTCTTCTTCTCCACCGCGTTCCACATCATTTGCCACCATGAAACCTCGTCCCACTTCGTATCACCAGTCGACGGATCTATTCGATCTGGATACCGATGTACAATCACCAACAACACCTCTTGGGTTTAAAGCCAATTTTAAACCACTGATCCCGACCATCAGTAGTACACCTTTATCGCCCACCGTATGCACCTCACCCAAAGATATGTCGCACGTTAGTAGAGCCAGTTCAGGTGATATTGGTAGTTTCGCAGCGAAACAAGACGCCAATGATGTGTTTGGTGATTTCTTTAATGACAGTGGTATGAAGGCACTACAGGTGGCTACTTTGGGCGAGGATCCTTTTGGATTAGATTCTGTCATGAAGATGTCCGCTTCTCACTCATCAGTAAAGACATCTAACGCAGGCTTTCGTGGCATGTCTCCTGCTGCATTCATGTCCCCCGCTGTACTCTCCCCCACAATACTCTCCCCGCAAATCATGTCGCGATCACCTCCTCAACAGGCTAAAAACCAGACTGTATCTACTATGTTTGATATGGTAGCAGTAAATGATCAACCAAAGAGCGTATCGGTAGCAGAGGAAGATGATGACTGGGGAGACTGGGCATTTTAAAATAATAAATCATTGTAATTAGAAATCAATTTATTATGTATAAGTTATAAAAAGGTGTTTTAAGCACTTTCTTCGAGGGTTTCGAGAAGTTCCCAATCACCCTTTGAAGATTCTTTCCATAAAGTTACTTTATTATCACCACAAGAAACCGCCAAAACGTTACCCGACAATGACCAACTTACACGCCAAACAACATCAGGGAATTTCTCACCCAAGATTTTATGAGTCCATTCTGCTTTAGGGTGCTCTTGTGTCCAGATCAAGACGGATTTATCTTGAGAACAACTGGCTAAGTAACTCTTGGGAAGTCCTACATTAGGTGCCCAGGCTACATCACGAACCCAATCAGAGTGTCCGTCTAAAGTCTCCTCCTCCTGCCAAGATTTAGATTCATCCCTATATTTTAATTTTGATTTAGTCTTTTACCCGCACCACACGCATTTTCTTTTCTCTCTCTGCTTACTTGTAACCCCAAATCTTGATTAAATTATCACAACCGGCAGAAACTACCTTCTTTATAACATTAACATTGGCATTGCCACCATTGGTTTGAACCAAACTACCGGGAATAGCTGCAGGTGCCCATGTAACTGCATTACAACCAATGCCATGTGCATCGATCAATTGTGTTTCCCAAGATCCATCATCTTTTCTTTATACATTAGTTTTTCTTGTTTTTTTTTTTTTTTTTTGCCAATGATTTTTACCTTTATATTCAAGAATAGAAATTTTACCGTCCGAAGAAGCACAGGCCAAAATAGCGCCAAGCTCATGAGGTGCCCAAGCGACAGAGTTGACTAATTTGCTTTTTTAGCGATAAAGGCCTTTTGATGTAAATCGAAAAAAAAAAAAACTTTCTTACCTGAAGCAGTGTGTTTATTACTTTCGTGAATTTTCGACCAAGTACCGTTTTGTTCCTTGAAAATAAGAACACGACCATCATAGGCACAAGAAGCCAAGATGGTACCAAATTTAGGGTGTGCCCATGCCACTTGCCAAACAGGAGCTGTATTACTAAAATAAAAACATGGTCAGGGTTGTTTGTGTAGTTTTTATCATTCATAAACTTACTCTGTGATGGTGTGAGTTAAAGTTTGATTATCACCATCTACGTTGAAAATCTTGATGGTATGATCAGATGAAGCTGTAGCTAAACGGCGAGAATAATAATCGAGTTGAGCATCATGCTATTGTTATCAAAAAAAAAGGGGGGTGTCAGCGTTAGATTCATCTTTTACACGCGCGCTTTAATTAAAAAACTTACAATCATGTCCTCATGATTTGTTTCAATGGTTTGTAAATCTTTTTGCGACTACAATCATAAAATGAAACTTGTAAATAAGGACTTGCTTTTTTTTTTTCCCCCCATGTCTCTCTTTTTATTTGCTAAATGCCTCCTCTTACCATGGTTGTTTTATTTCCAAAAAAAGGCTGACGATAAAGAAAAAAGAAAAATAAAAACTCAAAATATATTGTGGCATACCTTTTTTTAAACTTCAGCTCTGACGTGGAGTTAAATGAAGAAATCATCCCCTCACTGACACGTAGTCGATCCTACTTTTCTTATTAGCTATGAAAATAAGGTATAGTTGTAAAGTTACAAGCTTAGAACATGCATTTAAAAGTATCAAGCATTATATCTTCTTCAGACTATGATTTTAGATGACTGACGACTACACAACTTTTGTGGTCCTTAAATTTTGACAAAGATGGTATTGTCTTTAATTATGACAACGCTGCTGTAATCGAATAGCTCATCTCTTTATATATCACTAGCAATACCTTTTTTGATCACTTATTCGGCTTTTAAAAAATTACGGGGTTCAAAACATATCATTTTCACACTTTCATCCGAAGGAAAAGGCGTGTATGAGCACAAGAAATTTTCAAAAAAAAAGTAGCACGATATTAATAGAAAGAAAACGGATCAGGAAAGTGTAGTTCAAGGCGTAAACACAAAAGCTCTTTGAAGAAAGCTCATCGAAGCACTCTCGTACTTAGGAACTAGTCGAGATTACTTCAAAATTAGAACTGGTATAGATGTTAGGCAATCAGTTCCAACTCAAGCATTGGATCAAACTCTAAAAGTAGTTATGAGTACCAATGTTTTGCCGCAAGTCTTGAGGATGTTATATCTTATGCAGTTCTTGATCCAATGACGGATTGAAAGTATACGTTTATCAATTGGAAAAGATAGTTACCACTTTTCAACAGCAAAAAATAATGTGTGTACGATCAATACACACAATATGTTGATTCATGGACAGAAGACTTTTATGAGTGCATTTGAACAAATGTGGGGGCTGCCCTCTTTTGTGTAACGTTATTGATTGGCTGCGATCAGTGTACACGAAACCGTGTGTAGTAGACTCTTTTTTTATTTTTACAAAAAAATTATTTTAATTTTAAATAATGTCAGATTCAACCTTTGAAGCATTAGCAAATATACCTGGCCATCTTAGTTCTTTTGCAGCTTCAGCACAAGACGGAAAAGTGGTCCAAGTAAGAAATGAAAAAAAAAACCGAGATTAGTCTATTGTTAACAACGTGATTTAAAATAGTCATCCCAGGGTTCAACAGATACAGAAAAAATAGCCTTGGCTGCATATCAATTATTAGGTGACGCTACGATACTTGCAAAGTTAACACCCGAAATTCAGCAGGATAAATTAAAACGAATCACAGGTAGAAAATATAGAATTTCTAAAGGAATATGTTGTTTTTGTCTCACGCGTGAAATCATTTTCTTTTTAGTTACATATCCTTCGCAATATCATGTATATACAGTCTCTAATGACACTATCTATGGTATTGAAAGAACCAACAATGTATCAGCACAATAAAGGGTGTTGAATTCCCGCTTGAGTATTTTAAAATAAATAAAAAAAAATATTTTTCTTTCTCTTTTGTTTTTTACACACCCTTTCAAACCACCAAAAAAAAAAAAAAAAAAAAGTGATATGGATAATCCATCTAAACAGATAGATGACGATGATTCAGATACTCGAATTTTCTGCTGTCGTTCGGATTCACCCTTCTACTCCAAATTATGGCCAATGATTTTCTTATTCTCAATTATAACCGATTTCCCTATGCCACTACCCAAGGGAAAAAAACCCGGTCAACACAGAGACTGGGGACTAATACCCATTTTAATGGTATGTGGGCTAGCTGCTTTTGTCTACTATGAGTTTACCTCTCGAATCGTTCGTAAGTCTTTATTTTCAGCATATGCCTTCTCGAGTCTTACTCGAAACCGCGAAATACTCATACACAACAAAAAGTCGTCTTGTTATGGGATTTAAATCGTAAAACTCAAGCAATTGTATATCTGCTTATTTGCACTCTCTTTTTTCTATTCTTTTTTATTTCATATGTTAGAATCGTATCACAGAAACCAGCTCACCCAACTAATCAAGTGAAGCCATTCTCGATTTTAGGAGAATCAAAGTGGTGTGACATATGTCAAGTATGGAAACCAGATCGGGCTCATCATTGTCGTGTATGCAACGCCTGTGTCTTGAAAATGGATCAGTAAGTTTTTTTTTGCGTGTGCTTTTAGTCACTAGTATTCATTAATATATATGCAGCCATTGTCCTTGGTAAGAAAAACTACAAGAGACATTGAACTTGTTGTCTGACCAATAATAAAGGGTAAATGGATGTGTAGGTATTTCAAATTATCGTTTTTATATTCAATTCTTGTGCTATGCTACACTGCTCGGTACTTGGATATTCACAACCTCATTAGCTGCATTTGTTCAATTCAATAGTCTAGTAAGTCATGCTTTGTTGCCATAGATGCACTTGATAATTTTTTTTTTTTTTTTTTACAAAAAAAAAGTCAACATTTGATGGTGTAGCGCTAACCGTATTAATCATGTAAGTCCTTGTATATTCCTCATTTCAAATGCTTATATACTATTTACATATCAGTGGAGGTGCAATTACGTTTATTATCGGTCCATTTACCATGTCTCACCTATGGCTCATTCTGATGAATCGAACAACAATCGAAAATTCCCAGTTTCAAAAATGGAAAAAGGAGAGACGCTCCGGAAATACTCAATTGATACTTGGTTTTACTGAAAATGGACATAATGTGTTTGACCAAGGCTACAAAGAGAATTGGGTTGAAGTGATGGGCAGTGATCGATTACTATGGTTTTGTAAAGTGACTAGAAATGCTTTTTTTTTCGTGCTAACTCCGCTACATCTAGTACCACTCATGTCGAAACAAGGTACTGATGGTGTACATTATGGATACAATGAACAAACTTTAAAAGAATACGAGGATGAAGATGGTTCACGAAGATTGAAACCTATCAGAGAAAACTAGCGCTAAATAAATTATGTTAAACCCTCTATATAAACAAATTTTTCTTTTCTTCTTCCTACTACTTTTTTTCTTCTGTAGTAAAAAAAAAAAAAAATGTCTTCTCCAGCATCTAGTCAACATTCAAACGACGGGTTACCTTCTATTCCCGGTTGTGACACTATTATAGACCTCGCGTATGTTACTCTATTTTCCACTATGAAACGTTCATTAACAAGCTTGTTAGAGTGCTTAAAGGTGATTCCTTAAAAACCAAAATTTTAAAGTTAGTTCAAGTTCTTTTCCCTGAATGGGCAGAAGGGGTTGAAACTATCCAAATTGATCGTGTCAGTGGTGCCATGACAAAGTAAGTTTTGCTTCATTATTAAACTTGCCGTCATCCCTTATTCCCTTTTTTTTTTTTTAAAAAAAAATGTAGCGCCGTATTCTTTGTGAATGCTGCCAACAAGAGTCGATTGTTATTACGAGTATACGGTAATGGTGTAGATCAGATCATTGACCGAGAAAACGAACTTGCTTGGCTTGCTCGTTTATCTAGTTTAAATATTGGACCCAGTCTTTTGGGAGTGTTTGGTAACGGTCGTTTTGAGCAGTATTTACCTTCCACCACTTTAACACACAAGGACATGTGTGCACCCGAGACATCGAAACGCATTGCTTCTTGTCTTCGTGAACTGCATGACATCGTGACAGTATATCCTTTTGACGACACTAAGGATCATTTGGAGGTGTGGACAAATATTGAAAAATGGTACAAGGTGGTCATGGCCCTCCTACCAAATTTGATCAAAAAAAGTGATGGATGGGCCGAGATCTTAAAAGTGTATAATTTGGAACGTTTGCCGTTTCAAATTGATGAATGCAAGAAGATTTTACAAAAGGGAAACTCGCCTATTGTTTTTGCACACAACGATGTAAGTATTTTATTTTCAGGGTTTTATTTTTTTTTGAATGTGTACTGACATGTTTATAGACACAATACGGTAATGTGCTTCAATTGGAGAAGACGGACGAATTAGTGGTAGTCGATTTTGAATATGCAGGCTATAATCCACGTGGGTTTGATTTAGCTAACCACTTTTGTGAATGGGCTTATAATTATCATTCTGAACAACCTGCTGCCATGAACATGTCTTTATTCCCTACCTATGAGGAACAAATTCGTTTCTTAAAGGCCTATCTCGAAACCCCTTCCAAATTTAATAATCCTGCTATTAACAAGTCGGTTACACCAGAATCCTTACAAAGAGAATGTGCAATGTGGCTGATGGCCAGTCATTTATCTTGGGGTTTATGGGGTTTAATCCAAGCAAACCAAAGTGAAATCGATTTTGATTACTTTTTATTCTCCACTCAACGCTTAAATGCATTCCGTGACGAATTTGCAAAGTGGAGTTCATAAACTGTATAAAAAAAAAAGCTAAAGAAAGAAAAAAGTACTACCCATTATAAAAAATAAATTAATACGTATAATTTACAACATTTTTTGTAATTTGGCTCTGATATTGTCAGGTTCTTCCTTGACTTCTCGCTTCACACTACTGCCTTTCTTTTTTGATTTACTGGCTTTCTGACTAGCTGAAAACAAGCTCGAAGCAGATGAAAATCCTCCCATCATCGCAAGATCTGTTCTGTTTCCATTCACCCCGAAACGTATATCTGATGCACTGGATTGTGAGCTAGGTTGTGAGCTGGATACCCTCTTCTTTTGTAAGCTTAATTCATCACCTGCATCTTCTTCTGTGATAGGCAGGTTGATGGTTGTAGCTAACATGGTTCGCATCACTCGGTTCCACTCTGGTGGCTTCTTGATATAAATATCCTTCTTCATCCCGGATAAGAAGTGTGAAGGGGTTTGTGATTTTCTCTGGCCCCATATATCTCTTTGTTTGAGAGATATGCAGTATAGGAGGACTATGCAGACAGTTAGCTTATACACCATAAACAGACAAATACCTTACATTTTGAACGAGTCATGGCAACATATAGTAAGCGACTGAAAAAAAAAAGCGTTTAGAAGTTACATTAAAATACCAAAAGTGGCTAGTATTTTACCCTTCTTCCTCAACATCGTCACAACGAGAATGTGGAATAACACCGTCATTACAAGTTGCAATAAACACACAAGGCCATTCAAGACCTTATCTTCATTTGTAAGCATACCACGTATTATACATTATACTTGTTTATCTCACCTTTAGCAGAGTGAATGGTAGCAATAGTGACTTTCTATTAACAGGACAAAAGTTAGTTCAAAAAGTAGCATCCCCATCATCCTTCTTTTTTTTTAAAAAATATCTTACACCGCCTTCAGCTTCCTCCAACTCCTTTTGATTAGAGCAAAGAGCACAGTATTCGAGAAACTCGGTAACAGGATCTGCCTTATATTCTGGATACTCTTCACTATCAGGTCCAAAGTCATCGTTTTCAAAGTCCTCGAAATCAAAGCCATCGAAATCAAAGTCATTTGGCTCTGCTTTGACTGTTGGTTCTGCTTTAATACCTTTTTCTGTTTTGACATCAGGCTCTGCATTAGCATCAGGCTCTGCTTTGACGCCATACTCGGTTTTGATACTATTCTCTACTTTGACATTATTTACGGTTTTGATCCTATTTTTAAAGTAAGTTTTAGGAACAACTGCAATAAAAAAACAGTCCTACTCTTCATCCATCCAATCCACCGTTGACATATTATCAGGATCCTCATCATAGTGTGTATTAGAGTGAATAGAGACTTCAGTGGTATTTTTAGCAATTGATAAAAGCTCGCCCAAGTTCTGCCATCTTGATTCATGATCCTGAAAGTAATGATCCTTCAAGTATTTTTCATAGTGCGTCGCATCATAAATATAACTCAAGATGCTAGCAACTTCTTTCTATAATTTATCAAAAGATATTGAATGAGATACAAATGATACGTGATAACAAAATTCCCTGTACCTTTTCATCAATCATTTCACGAACATGTGTACAAATCATTACTAAATCTTTAATTTTGGTCATCATCGGTGCAGGAAACTTTGGGCTAGAAGCTCCGTGTGCAATTTCTCGGAGAGAATCCAACATAGTTCCATGACTATTCATATCATGTTCCAAGATTCTGTTTAACCAAACTTCTCCAATACCTCTCTTGGGAACATTGATAATACGTGTGAAAGCTGTCACATTCTTTGGGTTGAAAGCAAATGATAAATAACTTGTCATATCCTTCACTTCAACACGATCAAAGAAACGATCACCGCCAACCTAATTACTTTTAAAACATCATGCATTTTTTTTTTCTCATTATTCAAATAAAACCTACCATCGTAAAAGGGATTTGACTTAACCGAAAGGTACTCTCAAATTGTTGCGAGATGAAATTCATGCGCATGAGAATAGCAATATCTTTGTATTGGATTAATCCCTTGGAATATACAATGGCTTTTTTGATTTCGGCGGCCACAAAGTCGGCTTGAGATTGTGCATCGTTTGTGGTGATTAACGAGATAGGAATTCCTTCCGGGTTATCCGTATAGAGTTGCTTGTCAATACGTGAAGCATCTATAACTTGTTAAAAAACGTGTCATATATACTGATCTGTTTCTTTTTTACCTTGCTCGATTACATGTAATGCCGATTCAATCACCATTTTTGTACTACGATAGTTTTGTTCCATCTTGATCGAACTGGTACCATCGAACTCCTCAGCCATCTTTCCGAAATTCTTGGGTTCAGCACTACGCCAACTAAAGATGGATTGATCAGGATCCCCCACAATAGTAATAGTCTTCTTGTTCTTCTGGTCCATCATGAGTTTAATCAAATCATACTGGACAACATTAGTGTCTTGATACTATAATTTTAAAAAAGAGATGAACAATCAAGATGTCCCAGTATATCAGACAATCATACCTCATCCACCAAGATGCTCTTAATTTTAGAAAGCACGTCGTTCTTTGCTCTCAATAAGTCACAGCATTTCAATAACAAGTTGTCATAATCCTATCCCATATATTACTACATGTACCTACTGTATATAATATATTTCTCCCTACCACTACATTTTGTATTTTCAACTCTTTCTCGTAAGCCATGAATATAACTGCGATATCTTTACACTTGAACTCATGACCGTGTAACTCTTTGTACTTGTGTTCGTTTTCTCCTTTACTTTTTGCTTTACTGATAATACCCAAAATGGTACCTATGTGCATCGCTTAATATATTTTTCATCCGTCAAAGAGTAGAATTCTTACCGGCAGTTAATGTATTTCTTGTAAAATCATCAATATTAGTTGTCTTATCCTTTTGAATTTTACTGATAATCGCTTTACTGCCAAAAAAAAAAAAAAGAAAAAAAAAAAAAATGAACACTTTTTTGACATGTTCCCTCCACAAATTTTTTTTACCTTTGTTCAGGGTCACAAATAGTGAATTGTGAATCCAAGCCAGCATACGAAGCATATTGATGTAAAAGTCTAGAACAAATAGCGTGAAAAGTACCAATAAGTAAACTATGTGTCCTGTTTTCGCCAATTAAGCCAGCTAGACGTGTTTTCATTTCATTTGCTGCCTTGTTGGTAAATGTGACTACAATAATGTTGTTTGGTTGAATGTTCTTTTCAATGACCAAATAAGCAACCCTATAAGTCAATACTACAAGAAGCGATTAATGGGTGTGTTTCTTTAACATTACACCTTAGTGATACCTCTTGTTTTGCCTGAACCAGGTCCAGCAAGGATTTGCAAAGAATCTGCATCAGATAGCACCGATTCACGTTGTGTAGGGTTCAATGACTCCATGGCCAACTGAAATTTCTCCTTCTCATTCATTTTGAAACGCTTCGGTACAAGATCATAAAAAAAAAACAAGAAATCATTGGCATTTATGTCTTTTTTTCTTTTCGATTGTAACACAGAGAACTCCGCTTACACACCTCCCTCAAAAACTTATAGAGTGTCGTATCCAACCTTGGAAGTTTTCGATAGTTATAGCAATGATGTCGAATCCGATACGAAAGCATATCATTATTTTTCCAGTGGATTTATTTTTATACTCTTTCTAATTTTATACCAACACTTCTCAATAGGATTCAAAAATTGGAGTATAGTGACATAAATAATGGTCTATAGCCTTCTTTTTATCATATCAACAACAAAGACACTATCACAATGAATTATTGTGTCCACCGGCCGCTCTCTGTAACATGGAATTTTTTTAGAAAGCCATGTGACATTTATCATGTACTTGGGTGCGATTCATGAGCTATCTATGCATTGATTATACATACATGTCAAAAAAAGAGTCTTGAAAAAAAATAGAGGTATCTGATCTTTATTTTAAATAAGGAGAACCACCACTGTGAACCAAATTAAATGCTGCCTAAGCACAGAGGATAATAGAGAAATAGTATATGTTACAAAACTATGGAGAATACAATAAAGGAAGAGAGTCTAAAGCATTCTTTTCATCTCTCGAAACTTTTAACGATATCTTCAAGTGAACGACCTTTGGTTTCTGGCACTTTGAAGTAGGTAAATACTAGAGCAAGAGCTGCAACACCTGCAAAAATTGCAAATGAATAACCCTTGATGTGGTCAAAAATAATAGGAAAGCATTGTCCAATTAAAAAATTCATAGCCCAGTTCATAGCCGTTGCAATGGATCCTACTGCTGAAGAAGCATACACCGGTGTCAACTCAGAGGTCATCATCCAGGGTATAGGTCCAATTCCAATAGCAAAGGACAAAACATAACCAAACACAGAGAAGACCAACAGAGGCCCGATATTGTAGACATAACCTACGATCAAAAGAATGGAAAATATAAAAGCTCCTCCTTCAGCAATCAAAAGCAAAGGACGTCGACCCATACGATCAATCAAAACTAGAGATATAATGGTAGATAAAAAGTTAACAACTGTGGTAACAATAGCCATGTATTTGGACATGTCTGCAGAAAACGACATTTTGAAGATGGTGGTGGAGTAGTACATGACGGCATTCATACCAATCAGTTGTTGAGTGACATGAAGCGTGAGTACAGTGACAGCAATACGACGAATAAGAGGATCCTTGAAAATTTGAATCATGTTCATAGACTCACTCACACCTTCCTCGTCAGGGGTAACACCATCCTCAAAGAGGGAGCTTGTAAAACTATCCGTGTCAGTCTTTCCTTCTATAGGCTTTTGTTTGGCTGAACGATCGGCATCTTTCCCTGTAATAGCCATAGCAGCAGTGGCTCCTAATTGACCCTGGACCATGTCAAAGAACTCTTGATCGATATCAGCATTAGGACGGAGGCTTTGAAGTGCTTCTTTTGCTTCGTCTATACGATTCACAGAAATAAGATAGCGAGGAGATTCAACACAGCCAGCCATCAAAAAGAATTGAGCGACAGCAGGAATAGCAACAATAGCGTAATTAATTCTCCAAAGTGGGACAGCGGCAAGTGGAAGACCAACAACTGAAGCCAATAGAATACCAATCACAATGGCAAACTGATTAATAGTACCCATGGTACCACGAGCCTTGATAGTAGAAATTTCACCAACATACGTAGGAGTGACCAAGGACCCAAGACCACACGAAAGACCACAGAAGATACGACCGACAATAAACATGGCTGGCGTAACGGAACAGCCGATTAAAAGAGCACCAATGATCCAACCGATATTGTTAAAAATGATTGTCTTCTTACGACCGAATTTCGTTTGGATAGAGCCGCCGAAAAGACCACCCATTAAACCGCCGACACAAAACGAAGATACTGCAAACCCCCAAAGGGCATTACTCATTGGTAAACAATCAGGGAATGATTTGCTAACGACATAACTAAGACCGTTTTTACAGGCATGTGTAACTTCACCGGGAACGTTAGCAGATCCAATAACCCAACCATTGCTAAATGAACCAAGACAGGATATAATGACACAATAAACCATGTACCCAGGTAAATTCAGTTCAAGGGAATCCATTTTTTTAGGAGAAAGTTTTCTTTTTATTAACTTTTTCTATCACTGGTAGCAAAAAAAAAAAAAAAAAAAAAAAACCTGAAATAGGATTTGAAGTATGGACAAAACATGATGCATTATATATTAATTTTTTTTTTTTGGGGTCACCCTATTACATTCTTTAATTAGAATTCTCTCTTAGTCCAGGAGAAAAGGAAAAAAACTGATTATTGCATATATCGGGATGTTTTGTCGCCAAAACAACCCATACTTTCAATTGTTTTCTCGACAGATGTGAATTGATTCTTTTGTTCGAACGAATAAAATAGCGAAAGGGCTTTTTTTTTTTTCATAGATAATTATTTTAAATGATTCCGTAACAGTAATTAGTTGATTATCAAATAAACAATGACCCTTTTGTCTGGACAAATAACCAAAAAAAAAAAAAAGTTCCTTTAGCAATATTTCTATCCGTATTAGGAATACAATTCTCTTGATTGTGAAGAAAGTATACTATCGACTATTTTCCGTTAGCGTGAACCCCTTTATTTTTAGTCCCTGAAGGATTAAACACCCCTCTCCGTATATTTTAAACTTTAGTAAATTATAGTGCTTTTGAAACTTTTGGTTCTATAAATGTGTCGCTTTTACATTTTTTTTGTTTGTTTGTTATACGGACAAGTGTACAAATGCGTATTCAATTTAATGAATTAGGATTCTATTACTAATAAAGCGGTGCTGCATGCTTGAATATCATGGCAAAGCTAGCGTAAAATACTTCTCTTGATTACAAAAGTCATGGAAGTTTTATAAATCTCTCAGCCAAGGTTGACGTTTCTTAAGTTACTGATGGGAGTTTTCTAAAAAGGTTACTTAAAAGGATAACGCCGCGAAAATTCACTTTTACACTTTATGGAACTTCTTTTTAGTAAATATTGCGATTTTCGACCTCTTCATATGCTGTTTTCTTGCTATCTATTATTTCGGAATTTTGCTTCTAATTTTTCAAAAAAAAAATTATACTGGAATGTCATTGCAGAAAAAGGTGAAATCGGGAGATTTGTAAACTGAAAATTTGGCTTTGTATGCTAAAGCAACCTGGATATTGGTATCACCGCGTTTTTTTTTCCAACTTCTTTTAAGTAATCAATAATGATTACGTGGTTGTGATGGAAAATTGATTCAAATAGAAGTTCGGTTTTGTTTTCTAGATATGAAACAGGTATTCGTATACATTTCCCGAAGCATATACTAGAATATAACAGGCCACCGCAAATTTATGAAATTAAACTGTAATATATGTAAACTTATATCGCCTTTGTGCGAGAGCACGTATATATTTTTTGAATAAGTATTTACTTTGTAAAATAGCATATAGAGAAAGTGTCTTGAACTTCAGCTACAGTCCTGATGGTTAGTAATAGACTGCACCCATAACCTAGATATTCCCCAAATCATGGTTTGATTACGTCGACATCAATTCGTGTAGTAGACAGTAGCACACATAGTCTCAGTTGAAATCATCTGAGGTGCACAAGCTCTGGATATTATTCTATAAATTAAAGATGAGAATCGTGAATAAGAAATAGGAAATTAAATTCGGATCAACCTAATTATGTACTGCTCAAACAAAAAGGGTATGTTTTTTTCGAGCCAGCCGATTTAAACCCAACTCGTCGACAATTCTTTGAATCCATTTGCGACATGTTATATATTCTAACCGACACTACCAATATCAACCAACTGATCACTTCAGGCGATTTTAAGTACGATCTTGCACGCGATATCACTAGTCGGAAAGGACTGTTCAGAACTTCGGCACAATGGACAACATATCTTGACTCTTTGTTTTACAACAGTATGAAACACAGCAGTATGCATACCTTACCTACCTTTTAACGTCAAATTGGCACAACGTCGACTATTGACTATATTTATCTGGGACGTACACTTGAGAATCAAATAACAGATGCGTTCATTCAGTATATACAAAGTAAGTGGTCAGATCATGCACTTTTCCAAATTCAGTTGAATGTGGGTATGTCAAAAATGGGGCCTGGCTTGTGGTGTGGTAACCCAGCCTATGCATCGAACCCTCAATTTTAAACACTTTTCTCGGCGAAAATCGACACTAATACTGATGATGCACAATTGCTGTGGGAAAAAATTATGCCTGGGATAAGATCCTCTCCATCGAATAATGACTCACCAACAGGTTCTAGTAATCTTACTGCGATAGGCTCACCGTCTGAAGATAGTGTTGCTCAACCAGCAGTGTTACACGATACAGATCAAATAAAGACGTTCACCCGTGCATTTTACCAACATCTCTATGATGCAGAGGCAGTCTGTGATAACGCCATTAAGGACTATCTAGATGACATTCAATATACTAAAATGCTGGATCCAATCGATTCGGTCAAGCTGATGAACCCTCTTACCATTGATGATTTGATTGAGCAAGCCTCACGACTAACCAAACAAAGTTTTCCGGGTGCAGATGGTCTCAGCTATCCTTATCTTGCGGTATTATTCCAAATACCCATGTTAGAAAGGTTGGTTGAAGACCTATACAATCAAGCACTAGATGGTATATCCCCTGAATCATGGCAAGATATCCGGGTTCGGTTGTTACCTAAAAAAGGCGATCTATCACTATTGAAAAACTGGCGGCCAATCTCCTTAAGCAACTGTGATGCCAAAATTTTTACACGAATACTCACACAACGGTTAGGTCTAATGACCAACAAATCTATAAACCCGTATCAAACAGGTTTTATACCTGGACGATTTATAGGTGATAATGGTCTAGCACTGTCAATGATATTAGATCAAGCCCGCGGATTTGATTGCCCCGGTGTTGGGATCTTACTTGATCAGGAGAAAGCACATGATAGGGTTCACCCACAATACTTGTGCCGAGTTCTTGAAAGCTTCAACTTCCCAAAGTCTTTTATTAAATGCAGTCACCATTTGTTTTTGGTAATACTGTCTATGTCAAAATTAATGGGTATTTCACAGATGCAGCGGCACAGCAGCGTGGTATACGACAATGTGACCGTCTATCTCTACTATTATTTAGCCTGGCCCTCGAACCTTTTCTTTTCGTTATATTACAAGATGAAAATTTAAACGGCTCCCAGTTACCTACTACTATTAACACTGAGGTTAGTCCCATCAAATGTCTAGCGTATGCCGACGATGTTTATGTGATAATCCAAGACAATCTCGAAATAGATAGTCTTGAATATCAGATGGATAGGTACGCCAGGGTGTCTAATGCAAAATATAATGAAGACAAATCTGAAGCCTTTTCACTCAATGGTAAACATGATCGAAATTGGCAAACACTTTTAGAATCCCGAAGTATCTCGACATATTATCACGAGAATTCTCCTATGATATTGCGAAATCTTGGTTTTTTCTTGCCATATTCTTCTCACCAACAACAATCACTGGAGATTAAACTGTTGCTTAGTACTCGAAATCAAGGCCATGTGTTCTCTCAACGACAGCTGTCTATACAGAGTCGAGTTACTATAGCAAACAGCCTACTACTGTCCAAACTATGGTACTGTCTACGTCTGTTCAAACCGACTAAAAAGTTTTTCAAAGATATCCGGTCCACCATTTATCAATTTGTATGGCAAAAGAAGGAACCCAGTCTACGCTTGGAATTACTCTTTCTACCTCACGAATTTGGCGGCCTTAAAGTATTAGACCCAGTAATTCAACACAAGGTTCTCCAGAAGAGATGGTTGAACTACCTGTTGGCTTCTAGCGTGTATCCATCCTTCGTGTATCCTCCAATGCTTAGTCATCTTTAACAATTTTGCCATTCATCACTGTATCTACTATTACCGTTGTATAACCCTGAGGTCCGGAGTAGCTCAGTTCTCAACAAGTTCTCCATATGGCATGTTATTTTTAAAACGTTCGACTACTTTAAACCCCCAGATGGACTTCAGATGACTAATGTCCCTGTTCAAACCATCCTGGCCCCTCCACTTCGTAAGGTCATTCAAGTCCCAGATAGCTCACATTGGTCTCATAGACGTCGAATTTATACAGTTGCACTGTTTTTGATATTTGATGAGCAACAACAACGACTACGCATCCGGGTCTCGCATGAGTTCTCTCAATTCCCTCGGCTGCGTCAAACTTTAGCCAATGATATTCTCCATAACCGTACTATCAAACTTGAAGCCTTTGTGTGGCCTCATATCCTTCTGTTTTATTCACGATTTGGTACCTCGGATGCGAACTCAACCACTATGGACAAAATTCCACCCTACCATCTTTCGTAGACATTATCAAAAACAATCCACTGCCGAGCATAATTTTCCAAATGGGATAGTTGAACAATTCTGGCGATGTCGTATATACCCACAGGCGCGGACCGTATACTTTCGAGTTTTCTCGAGGTGCATCCCTACTAGATAAACAACTGATGTTTAATCATTTTGGCAATGTCTCCTCTCCCCAATGTTCCTTCTGTGGTATGACTGAGGACTCATTCCACCATTTTTTGGTAGAGTGCCATATCAAACGAGAAATTTGGCATCGTGTATTGTCTCATTACTGTCCATATCTCGAATTTACTCCAACAATGTTATATGAATCTCTTTGCTCACTGAATCACCCTATATCTATGAAAAAAAGTGAGTGGTATCTCCCAATAATTTTTACTACACTCTGGCAAATGTGGAACATATACTGACAACATGGTATCGAGGACCATTTCCTGCCACCAACATCCCAAAAACCGCTTCTTAAATTATTCTTCAAGTCAACAAGATCATCTACCCTTTCCCCCGATTTAAAATATTTAATATTCTACATCCACGCTAACTCGTTTCATCAAGTCCCATCACTCCGCGATGTGTGATTTACCCTTTAATAAAAAAATTTAAATTTACTCACTGTTTACACTATATGGGGGTCGAGACTTTCGGCCCCTCCCCTTTTACTTGGTGAAAACACGCGATGAGAAAAAAACCAGCCCGAATTACTATAAAAGGCATTGGGTTTTGATAAATGCTTTTTAAAAAAAAAATATATCGCATTTACAGCGCCTCCAATACCAATTAACGTTTTGATAAAAGTTTATATTGACGTTTAATCGTAGGCACGTCTTAATTCAGCTAAAGTATAGCGAAACTCCTGCTTGCATTCGTCATCAGTGAGTAGATCAAGATTGATTCGCTTGCAGTTAACTCTCTTGTTTCTGAGCGTATTAGATTGATTCTCGCTAATGATAATAACGGAAGCACCAAGGGAAAAGGTCATTTCACTTAATTTTTGTAGTGAAAGTGCAATGTATAGTATGGAAATCTCCCAGAATGTTTGTAAATTCAAAATAAATTCTTTAAAAAAATCCTTGAGGTTATTGGGTTATTATTAAAACGTGTGGTAGAATAGTTTTTTTTTGAAATGGTAAAAAAGATAATAATCAAACAACAACTTGTAACTTTGATGTTTAATAGGCGACTTTTTTATTCAAGTCTGATGGCGAGAATTTTGAAGCATATATCTAAGAGATTCACTAGCATCAACAAGAATTATTTGGTTCTGTTGACGGAGCAATAAGTCCTCCAACAAGCGTTGTTCCTTTAATTCATTCTATTCAATACCTAAGGTGAGTAAAAAAAGCACGAGGAAATAGTTTTCTACTTACATGTAAGCAAACTAGAATCTCAAATACTCGGATCATACCAGTTCTTTGCGCCCATGCTGTAGGGATATTAGCACTTCTTAACACGACAATCTGGAAGCGATCCGAATGAGGGTCTAAAGTGGTCTTCATAAGATTCAACCTGCTTTTAATACACTGAATAACATAAACAGCTAAATTAAGAACGGAAGAGAGTTTACAATCTTGTTTTCGACGCAATATTGTATTCAAGCTGAAAGACATGGGTTCCACTAATTTGTACGTATCGCCAATACTGTGTTTAAAGTCTTTCATTTGAAAACTCGAAGATGATTCCATAAATATTTTCTCTTGCTGGATATTTGTTCTACCTATGCCATATGATAATGCCAGATTGCATGATGTTCCTAATTTGTTTATCATGTCTAATGTCAGTTTGGGATTTTCTGGAGTGTATTGCGAGGAGGAAGGTTGATTCAATACTGATCTTTTACTGGAGTCAAGTATCTGAGTTGAATCATTAGTATTGGTATGGATAATTCATATTTATTTTTAGAATCAAGCCTACCTCACGCCACACACGTTCGTCGTAATAACCATCGCTCTCATCTCCTTCCTCTTTACCTCCTTCTTCTTCATCTCCTTCTTCTTTATCTCCTTTTTCGCGCCCTTCTTCTTCTTCAATTTCATCTTTTCTTCCTTCTCCTTCATCGCCTTCTTTTTTGTGTATAAATCTTAATTTTATTTAAGATCAATGAAAGCCACACGCCGTAATGAGAGGTATGCAGTGATAGATGGATGATAGAAATAGGGATGTAGTTAAAGTGACAAGACAAGATAGTAAGAATCAGACTGCAGTTTTAAATGATAAGAAAATTGTCCGAGTAGACATTGATTTGGTTGATGTTTGTGCGAGCGATGTCGATGATAGTACAGAAAACCTAATCTGGCATAAATGGTGTTGAATCAAATATAAAGCGCCAGTAGTGTTTCCAAATACCTTCAAGGATAGCACCAAAAAGAAAAATTGGTGTAGTTTGAAGATGGAAAATTTTGCGGCAGGGAAATTGAAAAGTGTATAGATTGGATAGGACCTCCAAGGTTTGAGTTAATATGATGCTGGTATCTGAGGATAAAGATAAGTGACCGATTTTTTTCAAATCTGCCAAACGCACTGACAGGCGACAAACATATGTTCAGGATAATGAGAACCGAAAGAGCATAATGAACAAAGAGGAGAATTTACCAGATCTGGGAGATATCTGTACATGGTCAGAGTCGTATTAATCTTGTTGTGAAGAATTTGAAACCAGATGTTTTTTGTACGAAAACTCAACTTGCTCTGCCAAAACAACTTCCACGTAGGACCAGTAATTCGACTAACAGAAGTCATTCGTAGAGGAGTGTTTTGGACCGTTGAATCCCGGAAAGGTTTTAATTTATCAACGAATAGAATGTCTGTGAAAAATTCAGTAAGAGGTTCGGTTTCAATCGATCCAAACAAATGATTGCTGGGTATTAGTAGCTGAAGAGCAAAAGGAAACAGGTAGGCCAGGTTGAGCATCAGACTTTGATGAAAGCGGGACCCGAGAATTGGATACTGTTTGTCAGGATCTTGATTAGAACGTCGAATCAAACGTGATTGTATACTATCAGAAGTGTAAACGTGTTTAACTTGAACCTTATTATATATTCTGGATTTCAAAGGGCATTGATCTGGATAAGATGAGAACCAGATATCGTTGATAGGAATCTCTAAAACTACAGCTGCCGGTAGTTGGAAATCCGGATGGAGGTGAGGATCGGGTCCTTCATCGTCTTCTCCTTCTCTTTCTCCTTCTCTTATATCTCTATAGCTGTCTTTTAATTTTATGTTAGATTGTGAGTAGAGGAAAATATGTGAAAAGATCATTGTTTACCTTCTAGAACTGAAAGAGTTCTTTTTGCCACTTTGCTGACTGAGCTATCTGTTATTTCAATTGCGCTATACATTCCTTTTTGAGCAAGATTGAGTATTTTGTGTTTAATTTCCAAATCGGTCAATTGGTTTTTCTTGAGTTCATAATTAATTTTACATTCTTAATTATGAAGCATAATCTTTACATTTCTTTGTAAAAAGTTTCAATGAACTTGTTTCAGAGGATTTTGAAAGCCTGGAGAACGCTTCGAGGATACGTGAATAGAGATCCTCAAAACTATTTGTTTGGATGAGCTGGGTGTCTAAGGCACTAACAACTTTACTTGCACACGTCCATTGAGTAGCAGGTACATCGAGTAACCCATAAAGAAAGTTTTTCTGGTCCTTCGGCACTGAGTATGTTTTTAAATTTGCTGGCTTATTGGAAAAAGCAAAAGATGTTGATGTTATAAAGACGTCACGAGTGGGAAAAAAAGCGTTTATGGTGAGTAGATTGAATGTTATCGTTGAATATATTGTTAAATGCGTTTTGAATGTTTTCTTAAGACTGTATTTCTGAACTTGTTAATGGACGAGGGTTGTGCAAGTATGTGGTAATAGTGTTTTGAGTATTTCTAAAAATGTCAGAAGAATTTTGTTCAAGACGAGGAGCAGATAAATCTGTTGAGACAACAAAAAGAATAATATTTGATACCAGCATAATATTTACTCAAACCTTGGAGGTCCTATCCAATCTATACACTTTTCAATTTCCCTGCCGCAAAATTTTCCATCTTCAAACTACACCAATTTTTCTTTTTGGTGCTATCCTTGAAGGTATTTGGAAACACTACTGGCGCTTTATATTTGATTCAACACCATTTATGCCAGATTAGGTTTTCTGTACTATCATCGACATCGCTCGCACAAACATCAACCAAATCAATGTCTACTCGGACAATTTTCTTATCATTTAAAACTGCAGTCTGATTCTTACTATCTTGTCTTGTCACTTTAACTACATCCCTATTTCTATCATCCATCTATCACTGCATACCTCTCATTACGGCGTGTGGCTTTCATTGATCTTAAATAAAATTAAGATTTATACAAAAAAAAAAGATTCCAGTTTTTTTTTTTTTTTTTTTTTTTTTTCTTTTTTTCGTTTTTCTTAGGGGACCACAAGTGTTTTTCTTAGGGACCACAAGTGTTTTTCTTAGGGACCACAGGTGTTTTTCTTCGGGACCAGCCTGCTTGATTTAACGCACCTGAATGTTCTCAAGTTGTTGAAGATGCTTACAACAAACCGGTTTGCATATATAGCGACCCTTCTTAAAAATCATTGCTGGATTAGCCTGCGGTAAATCTGAGATTTACAAAAAAAGAAAAAGAAAAAGATGAAGATTTTTTATATCTTCATTGAGATATATTTACATATATTTATATCAGCCTCGTTTATCATGTGCTGATTATCTGAATTATTGATTTATTTCTATTATTGATTTACGTCTTTGCTTTGTAAGCTTTACATAATCCTATACCACAGCTGTTGATTTGATAACTATTCAGCCCTCTTCTGATGAGGAATAAATTAACTAATTTCACTTTTTATAATTATACTAAATGTCATAGGCGTGTTCAATATCTCCCACACGTTTTCTTTAGTGACCCCAGGTGTGTGCATAGGGACAGCAGGGTTGCCCGATCCAGTGGTACCCTAGGTACACACCTGTGTTTCCAAAGAAAAAACACCTATGGTCCTTAAGAAGACTCTTTTTTTTGTGGTGACCAACTCAAGACACTACGGTGGTCGCAGCTTAGTCACCCACCTTGGTGATTTCTTTATTCAAGAGCATGCAACCAATATGCCGTTTCTTGGGCCCTGAACCCTAGTGGAAGAAGTGTTATCTAAGCAACTTGTCTTCCATTATTTAATGCTGGATATTTTGTCACGGTAGGCAACTGATACATTTCGTTATCTGACAGTCATTAAGGTTGTGCTACGTTTTATTTAAGATAAGTAATAAGAAATTATAGCGAGACTTTTCTCTAATTGCTAACGAGTATTTAGTTGTGTCAAATATGAAACAATATTATTCTAAATGTACTGACCTCAGGCTCAAGTTAAATATATAATATAAAGTAATATAAAAATCAAAAGTGGTAACTAACACAAAATGTGATATTGTAGACTCCTTACCGAATGCTACAGAAAAAGACTTCGGTTCTTACCTGGTTAGAGCGGTCCTTGAATTGAATGCCTCTGTTTCTACTCTTACTGTCCGTAGCAGTTTCCCTGTCGTCAGGATTGGGATTAAGAGCAATAGCCGTAATGACTTTGGTGGTCTTTAAATAATCCAGTTGCTTACAATCCTGACCCAAAGGACATAATAACTAACCTGAGAAATAAAATGGTGCTGTCATTTTGGAAGAAGTATGTGAATCAGTGTATTAAATGCCAGGGTGAACTTCGCGACATAAATACCACTGCAAATTTCGTTGAAGATCATGAAGACGTAGAAATTATTTTTAGCTGAGTTTAAATGCGATTATTTACAACTAGATAAAAGCGATAACGAAACACTGTTTTTTTTCAATAGGAACAAATCGGATAGGTAGCTCTATCGAATGGTGTAAGTATAAGCCAGAAATATTATATAATCATTGAAAAAACCCAGAGAACTTTTCAATCAAGTCAATAAAAAACTTAAAAATGACCATTTGAATTTCTAAATTAACCAATATTTCCTAGCTTCACTGTACATAACATCGTGATCGTGAGCAATTATTAAACGGCTTAGGCATTGATCTACATAGGGATGTCCATAGTGACTGAGCAGTAAATCGGCTTTTTTCCCTCCCCCATGTCCCCACTTAACAAAAGAGCCAAAGCTAGTCGAAGCAGAGCAAGAGACAAACTTGGAAGAATTCTTCCCTCAAAGACTACCAATGTTGTTCTACCGGTTGTTGATGATGCGGTCATGGAGGAACCACATGCCAATGAAACCCACGATCTAAACTCTGCATTACCAAACTCAATCAATAATATCTTAACTGATAGTTTCAAAGAAAAGGTTAGATCCAAAACATACACTGGCACTTCTAGAACAACGATATGGCGAATCGACAAAGAAGCCAAAACTATCAGTGACCGAGGAAAACTAACCAGTTTTGGATTTCTCCCTACAACTCTTGTTAATGAACCTGTTGTAGAAGAGCCTGTTTTAAGTCGTAGCGAACAAGAGATCATTGAAATCCAAAACATGATTGATAAGTTGACCGTATTTGTACAACCTGTCAGAAATAAAAAGAATGGAGAGGATATAGTCTCAAGCTACAACTATACACGTTATATTTCTGTCAGGTTATATTTTTTGCAAAGACTTGAAGGATCTAAAAAAATAGCCGCCGCCACTGAAGTAGCCAAGTTGCTTTGGGGACATAACAACCAAGCCTACCGCGCAAATTCAATCATCAAATGGGCGAAAGAATTTTTGCAACACGGAAAGCTTGCAGATCATAAACAAGGTGCCCACAGTAAAAGGTAGTCTTGGTCCACTAGAGAATAAAGTCGGCATATCTTACCTGGTTGCTAACGATGAACTCCATGTGCTTGTGTCTGACATGGGCACCTACCCAGACCAAGATAGCTTTTCGATACATCTCTTTTCTCATTCATAGCGTCATCACTTAAATTAAATTAATCTATTAATAAACAGGGCACTGTGCTACTTGTGTGAAATGGGATTAGGTTCAGATCAATCGACATTACAAACACGTGGGAGCATGTGTCATTTAGAGCGTAAAGTATATACGTTTATTAAATTAAAGAGATTATACATAAAGAAGTAATAAGGAAAGTGTATAGATGAGAGTATAATGATATCGATAAGAATTAAACATATTATTGTCCAAACGCAGCAATGCTTCCTTCGTTCGATCGACTCGAGTCTGTTGGATCAGGTGTGATGGTTGTCGTTAAATTTCGGGAAGAGATAGATTTTGAGATTAAAGGAGCGGTTTCTTGTGGAGGAGACGAGGCAATGAGATTGGTGCCATGATGTATAGGTAATAATAAGGTGATTCTCTTTGCAGCCCAAAGAGATATATTTAAAGGTAAAAGGACTAAGCTGACTACCATACCATGTGCTTGTCGACGCTGATCTTGTTCAATTCTATAGCAGATATACTGATCAAATTCGCGAACTTTTAGGTCAAGCGCAGTAAACTGTTCTTCAGTCCAAGACCTTAAAGATATATCACGTTTCTCGAAACGCTTCAACGCCTTTGCTAATTGATGTAAAGTAGGATTTATCTCTTCGGTGACTTGGCCCAAGTCTTTTTTTGTGACAAATGCTTTGCGAAGTCCAAATAATTCCTTTTCTAAACATTCTAATCTTTTTTGTAAAATCTGGACTTGATTCTCAGTGACGATAGCTTCACTTTGAAGAAATAGAGTACGTTCTTGCAACAAAACCATTATATGCGATAATGGTTTGATGGAGGCAGCTAGTATGAATAGAGTGATGTTAAAGGCACTAATGTACTTGTCCACGTTGCTTAGTAAATATCTGCTATATTGTAGTGTGTAACCTGCGATGGCTGGTGAGAGCGTGACCCAAATTAGACCTGCTAATTCATGACGACGGAGCTCTGCTGTAATTAGTGTTCTTTTAAAATGTTCTGCTTGCATACGTTTTGAATAAGCATCATCTTGTTTCGTATTAGCAAGACCTGCTTGCTTCATTTCGGCAGAAGACTGATGATGGATGACTCTTCTGGTTCGAGCACTTTCATAATAAGACCAAGGGACTATATCAACTGGTTAGTCTAGCAATCAATGCTGTTTTATCATTTATGTACCAGTCATCCACTTGTAAACATAGAATAAAATTAAAATCAGCATGAGAAAATCACTCCAAATTTCTGCACTTCCCACAAAAAAGGCACCTAGTGTGGGAACGACAGCTAACAAGATTGGCCATGATACAGCAGGTGAGAACTCGTCTGTATCATCTGTTGCGTTAGTATATGATTTTGGTGGTTTTAGGTGTCTTTTTGATTGTTGAAAATGCCTTGTAAAGACGTTATCTCCATCATTTTCCGATATTGACATGGTTGTTTTGAAATAAGGAAGAAAAAAGGAAAGGAAAGTATAATATGAAATTCTCTGGGGAATTCGATTCACATTTATATTTTTTTTTTGTTATCATCAGCTGAAAGCAGTGGTACGGATTCAAGGGCTCTGTTACTGCGAGTTGCGCACATTTGGAATTTTAATCAAAATGGTGGAACAATCACATGTCAATATAATAATTAAAAAACGAACAATGACATACAGAATTTCTACTTTAAATTCAGAGATATTAGCTTGCCTTTTCTGGACAAAGAGTCTGAGTAAAACGAAGGTAGTATTCAGACGTCAGCACACTATCGATTTCATTTCCCGACAAGTGTCGTTAAGGTGTACTGTAACATTCAACGGAAATATTGTTATTTGCACACATGGGTTATTAAAATGCCACTATTAAATTTGTGTACGTATTTTTATAATGTTAAAGTTTCACGGTTTGGAATTGCTGGTACATGTGTGCTTTAAACGGCTGGTACACAACTCTTTTGTTGCGGCTTCAAAGCGAGCAAATATAAAAATAGACAATTAATCATTGTATTTAATGTAATTTTTTATATTTTTATCAACTCAATCAAATTATTCAAGTGAACCATGCTCATTTTGGATCATACATTATAGGTATGTATCGTTGCTATTGACCACTTTGACCCAAGTACTAAAAATATGGCTGGCGTAATATGACAGTTCACTGACAATTAATTTCGAAGAACTTGTATTATCTTAAATACTATGCGGCTCTAAACAGAACAATGATAATAATACTAGAGTTTGCTTATGCATGATTGCACAAATCTGCTTGTTCCGCTTTTTGAAGATCGAAATACAGTTTTAGGCATTTGGAGTTTTAAAAGCCGTCAAAATAAAGTTCATATAAGCTCAACAATCTTTCTAGAGAAGAACAACCGATTGAGCCACATAGACAGGTAATTACACAAAACAGGCTTTGCCGCTTGATAGAAATCATGTATACCTTATTTTGACATAGACTAGAAAAGCAAAGATGATAAAAGTGGCTGATAACGCCCAATAAGGCATTTGTGTAACCCCATCCGTAATAAATATATTCGATCTCGCTTTTATAAGTACTGAAATATAAAAAACAGTATGATGATCTAATTAATAGATTAGACATTAGTCGACCGTTTTCTAAAAAAGCGAACCATAAAAGCAATAAAATATAACCAAAATACACAATGCTTTGTTTGGTAACGCAATAATAACTGATCTGCTCTTACAAATCCTACCGTAAGACAAGGAAGTTATTATGAGTAAACAACGCAGTGATTGCTCTTACTATAAAAGATATGGTATCGGAATCAAGAGACTTAATTAGACATTATACGGAGCAATAAATAAAAAAGCACTGCTACACCAGGGACTGGCCAATGTGATCAGTTTTACAGTCATGATGTTATTTAAAGTCCCTATTGCTTTCAAACCAGACTGAAAAAGGAAGAAAAATAAAACGGGTAAATCAACCATTATTTATTTATTTTTTTGTCTCTTCTTTCACTCGATAATAAATAATATGCAAACAGACAATGAACCGATTAATTTGCATTCCGGATTTAAACATCTAAAAGCAAAAAAGAAAGGCTCAAGTCAAGGAGCTTTAGACTCGGACACCGAAGCAGACATGAGTGATTCCGTGATTGATTACACTCTCTCTAAACAAGCTTCTACTTCAATTTTACAAGTGCCGATGCATCGTTTAGGACTTTCTGTTTCCCATCCCAACCTGCTTGCAAAGAACGACTTGGATATTGCCAGACTTCGTACACCTACACCGCCTTCAACACCACCAACTGGTCTTGATATTACCGAAAACGAAAACGACAAATACTTGACTTTGGAACCAAACGACCTGACAAACTTTCGAAAATGGATTGTAGGATTCTGTATCGTCAATTTTGATTTGGAAATAGGACAAGGTATGCTTAGCATGATGATTATCATTATTTGATCCCTAACAACTTTTTCCCCCTTTTATTTATTTATTAAAATAGCTTTGGATTATGCTTATCCTCCAATGGATTTAACCTCAATTGAACAAAAGAATATGTAAGTTTAACTTTTATTAAACAATGGTTTTTTAATTAAATCCTCTAGTTGTTTTTCTGCATTTCCAGATTCAAACGTGTTTGAAGTAGGGGATCAGATATTTAATATACGTGTCAGAGCAAGCACTTCGAAATTCGCCGTTTCTGGTCCAACCGCTGATGCTGGTTTTCTATACGGTTATGTGTTCTTTCGTCAGAAAAAGGATCCTCGAATTAGACGGGGTTATTTCCAAGCAAGTAATTACATCAATGCTCTCTTGTTTATATACATCTAATACCAGTCTTATTAGAAATCTTTAGTTTTACTATCTCAGCATCCATACGTTGGTTTATTTTCTCGCGTCGTCTCAATTCTAGGTCCTGCCTATTTCGACACTGGACAACCCATGTTGGAAGCCGCTTGTATGAACATAGCCCAATGGAAGTCTCCTAAAGATGGCAAAGTGCTGGATTTGCCTTTTCTCGGTAAACTACTTCAAGTCGAATTACCTACACCGCTAAAACCTCAACTACTGGAAACAACCCCATTCGATATGAACAAACTAAAACCCGATCTACAAGTAAGAAATGAATGGATTACATATGAACAATCAAGTTGACACCGCTTATAGATTATGGCATCATTACCCGTAGGTGGGTTGTATCACCACTTTAGAGATATTTTAAAGGATCTGTGGTTGCTATGGGAACTTATGTTGCTAGCGGAACCCATCGTAATCATTGCGCCCGATCCAGGTGTCTGTAGTGAGGCTGTGGTTTCTCTCGTAGATATCATCAATCCTGTAAGTACATCTGGCTCCAATTATCAATTGATTGTGAACTAAACGTTACCTTTACAGATACCTTATTGTGGTGACTACAGGCCTTATTTTACAATACAGGACTCTGATTTTAAATGTTTCGTAACTAAGAACAAGGTAAAAAAAAACCGAAGATATGCGTCATTTTAATCAAGTCTAATAACTATTTTAGCCTTTATCCAGTCTGGTATTGGGTGTCACCAATCCATTTTTTAATACAGCGGTGGGCCATTGGCCGAATATAGTCCGTGTTGGTAGGCAACAATTAAGGTATTAAAATAAACACGAGAAGGTTGGGATCAATGAAGTTAATTAATTCTTGTAGGAAACCAGATGGTACACTGATCCATAGTCACACACACCATACACATCCTGGAAAATCTAAACCCGGACTAGGAAATAAAACAAACGTCTTATTCAATTTTGTGCAAGGAGTCACTTCAAAACGAAAATCAGTGATATCCAGGGATCGAGAACTGGTGAAAATGTTGACAGAAGCCTCCGTTCGAGGGTATCCGCCCGGTAAGTAACTCTCTCCTTAATCGTTCTCCTTTACTAACTTCAAAAAGATTGGGTATTGAACAATATATTACGAAGACATTTTGTTGATCTGACAGAGAAATTCTTGGTGCCATTGAATCGGTATTTTAGCACACTTATTCCAATTCATTTGTAAGTGAAAAATACCCAAAATACTAAACTTGGCTGACTTTATATTACAGATCCGCTGATGGTCAATTACCAAGATTAAGACCATTTCAGACAGATCAATTTATGAAATCCTTAAAAGAGCATGGACCACAATTACCATTTAAATCGACGTTTAAAACGCGAACATCGACAACGGATCCAACAAAAGAATTATATAGCCAATTTTTGAAATGTGGTAATTTTGCTACTTGGCTTCAACAGCGTACAACACGAGCAGAAGAAGAAATGACTAAACGGTTTCAATCAGCATAACTGTGACAATGGCTGCAAACAGATGAAATATGGTACAATTAGTCACTGATGAATTCAATCAAACTTCACAGTCCATGTATCTCTCCCTCCCTCCTGATTGCTATGGTACCCACCTTATAGTACCATAAATTAATAAAACTTAAAGAATTGTGGCACTACTACTATTATCTACTTGCCCAAAACAATTACAACCTTGGTCTATTTATGTATTTGATTGAATTTTCTGTTAAAATCATTGTCACAAAAAGCCATTACTTTCATTCAATGATTTGTAATGGCATATAGCCTTTTTTTGTTTGTACAGTGAAATATGTGTAAGCTCTAAACTATAATTCATACAAAAACATTTTCCAAAAGTGCAATTACAAACTATGCGGAAAGCAAATCGATAAAATGTGATAAACATCTATTAGAGACGAGGCAAAGCAATGGGAATTGTCCATATTTGAAATCTCCCAAGTGCTGCTAATTTATTAAAACAAGAGTAAATAGGCTATTAATTGAAAATCGCCATGTATGAAGATTTGACTGCACTTGTAAATCACTCGAAAAGTAAGAACTGCTCACTATAAGGTAAAAAAAAGATGACATAATTTTTTTTCTTGTCCTGCCAAATTTTTAATCTAAGTTGCCCAGCTTTTCATAAATAATTAGAACACCTCTTTTATTTTTATGATAGTTACTTACCGACTTTACATGTGATAGATCCGTCTAAACATGGCTGACCAATACTTTATCAACATATGTCATGTTTTTGGGGGTTTTGTTGAGAATCGGCTGTGTACATTGACTGTGTATCAAGAATTTTACATAACACTAAAGAAACCCTTAACCACGAGGTCTACAACGAAGAAACAACTGTCGACGTATTATTAAACGTATGTAACAATAATTGTGACCAGTTCAAACAAATACTAGAGGCTCTAGAAGAGGATGATGAAAAGAGAGCATGCTTGTACGTTGGTGATGGCCTACGCTCAAACATTCATTCGAAAATATTCTTACCGATCATCAAGCTCGGGACCACTGGCTTTGCCACAAGAAGTGGTAGAAGAAAGTAATAATAGCAGCAGCCATCAAAACTTTCCTATATAAATTGAACCAGAAAAAAGGAAGACCGACATAGAATGGCGAAGAAGTTGATTGAAGAATACAGCAACATAAAGCGAAAAAAATAAACGAATTGGTGTCAGGTCGCCATATTTTCCATACTATGCTTCAAGAATTGATCGACTGCTGGTATATTTTTAACCGGGGCATCCTCATTGCCTTCAGCTGTTCTTGAAGAAAGTGTTCTTGTATCTGTCCATTTTTCTCTTCGAAGTTAATTGCTATAACAGCAACAGCAGCTGCAGGTGCCTTTCTCTTTTTAGTACCAACAACTATACTTTTTCTTTGGCTTTGGGATGATGTGCGATAGCTTTTAAACTGAGATTCCAATCTTCTTTCATGAATGCAGCAACCGCGCTCTCCTTTATTTCTGAATCTTTGAAGCTTTTATCTACTTAAATTTTCGGACTGCATCTTAGATAACGTGTAAAAAAAACGTATTTATTTAAAGATTTAAGGAACTAGAAAGTATTTATTCTGCAACGAGATATTTTGCAACTGATTTCTGACTGGATGTATAAAGCTGTTCTTGGAACTTTTCATTATAACTTTGTTTGCTTTTCATCATGGTATAAGGTTTACAGTTATACCAATACATGCCGCCTTTACCTTCTACTTCAGGACTAGAAGCCAAATAAATTGTAGACTCTGCTCCTTGCGCTGGTGATTTTGACAACAAGTAGTAAATAGGATAAAGTACCGTATTAAACAGAGCGTTTAAAATAGAGCTAGTTCTAGTAATTTGGGTTCGAACGACACCTGGATGGAGTGCATTTGAGGTAATGTTTGCATGTGTACGGTTGAGGTAATTGGAGTACATGGTGTTGGCTAATTTGGACTGATTATATGATGCCACTTCAGAATACTTTCGCTTCTCGAAATGGATATCGTCAAAATCAATTTTACCGAAAAACATGAGATGACTTGATACGTTTATAATTCTTGCTTTATCGTTGAATGCATTGTTCTTTAGTAGCAGCTCGGTCAATAAGAAATGGCTGAGGAAGTTTGTACCAAACTATACGCGTAGTGTGAGTAATAACATCAATTAGCCGTATTGGTTTCAGGGCTTACCTGCATCTCAAAACCATCTACGGTCAACTTTCGTTCTGATGCCATCAAACCAGCGTTGTTAATTAAAACATCCAATTTTATCTCTGTTGACAAAAGACGATCCACAAGAGCCTTAACAGAGGATAGGTCTGAAAGATCAACGAATTCTAAAATGACGTTGTTTCTGTCTGAAGAAATGTCTTCGAGCGCCTTTTTTGACTTTACAGATTCACGGCAAGCAATAATAACTAGTTTGGCGTCCATTTGAGATAACGCAATAGCTGCTTCTTTCCCAATACCATCATTGGCACCTAATTAACGTGGTTAACACAAGTATAAAAAAAAAGCATACTGCTTACCAGTAATAAGAATGGTTTTTCCGGATAGATCGACTACAAACATAGGAACACATTAATATTCATATGTAATTATGGGTGTTTATTAAGCTACCTTTTTTCAACATGATAATAAGTTTTTAAGATATAAAGATCTGAAAATTGAAAACTGTCGTCTCTTTTAACTGTTTTTTTTAAGGGGAGCTTCATACTGCTGTCTCGGTAAAACTTATCATTGTCGAAAAAACAACGCTGACGAATAACTTCTATTATTAAGCAGCGCTGACGAATAATTTCTATTTTCAAGTAAGATCACCATTTTAACTTCACCCAGGAAAATTGATGCAGACAAGTCAGAAATGGAAATAATTCTATTCAAGTCAAATTTATGTAACGTCAGGTTGTAGTACAGCGTTTTCCTTTCATTTTCAGACTTTTTGAATTTGTTTTCGGACTTTTTGATTGTTAGATTCAGACACACGTTTTTAAGAGCAATTGCTGCGAAATTTGTTATATCAATGGAACTTAGGAACCCGCAAAAAATAGAATAATGATCGATTACGGTAATCGTAAAAGAAGAGCCCCTTCTAGTTCAACCAAGCACGCATTAAAAACATTTATTTCGGACGCCAGAGCGTTTTATTTTGCGCACTGGTTTTTTCATTTTGCCTAAAAGGCTTTATTTATTGTTCCCTTAAATTAATTAAAGTGTCGAATAAATTCTACTAGAATTGACTGAGACACTCAAAAACAAAATAAGAAAATGATTTGATCTTATAATAAGCGCGGTAAAAAAGAAGAGAGGACATAAGGAGGGGAATATGACTATTATTTTATCTTTTTCTGTATTAAATATAATTATTTTGTATTAGAGTTTCTCGGTCAATTTCAAGTAGAGATTATTCGAAAACATAACACTTTATTTGAGATCTGGATCCTTATAGTCAATGACAAGTTCTATTAATTACCCAAGTGAGGCATTGGCTTATTTTTGAATATTTTTGATTTGGACTTTTTGGCTTTCTCAGCTTTAATCTGAACGAGGCTGTAGAGCAAGGATATTTCGAACAGCGTCAATCATTCTGTACATGGTCAGTGGCTTGAAGTCGATTTTAAAAAAACCCCGATTTAAAACCTACAAGTGTACAAATTTTAGAGCATTGATTCGCAATAAATAGAGACAAATATTATTAATGCTAACCATAAATTAGTACAATAAACACCACCGGAGAACCATTACCAATATTCACCAAACAATTCAACAAGGTTTGCAGTTCAATTGATAATTTGAAGAGATTATCGCTGGCTTTACTATTAGAATATCTCACCTCAATGGCGAGAAAATCTATCTTAGTTATGCTGTTTGATTATGGCATATTATTTTTGGTAAAAGCGATCTGTCCACCGAATCTGTTTTTATCCCAGTCTAAACAAGCCTGAGACCTGGTTGGCTCTGCTAAAACAAGCCTGCAATACCAGTTTTTTCAAAAAAAAAATCAGCTTCTAATATACAATTACCCATCTTTAGATAAACTACAGTTATAGACAAAGATCACGTCTATAAAAGGATTAATCGACAGGGTTATATACATAGATTCATCTAAAGCTTGAAGATTGACCTTTTTAGTGTATGTTTGAAGTCTACAATAAAATTTGTTTTAGTACCTAAGTATCCACAAAGCATATTTTCTTAGCATGCCCATCTTTATTTGTCGCCATTTCTATAAAATTTATCGTTGGTCATGCATTGCTTTATTTTAGTCATAGTTTATAATTACATAATAAAAATTGTTGATCAATACATGCTCCTTATTCGAGATTTCATAAAAATATTCATTTAAATTCAAATCACTGAGAAGCTCTTAGTGAACAGGGGAAAACTATGTGCCGCAGTTATATTTATTGTTATCGTTACCGTCAAATAGGAAACTGTAGTTTATGGCCATTTTTTCTACTTTTTCTTAGGGACTACAGGTGTGGACCTGAATGTGCTCAAGTTGTTGCAGATTCTTACAACAAGCCAGTTTGAATATACGGCGACCCTTCATAAAAACCATTGCTAGATCAACCTTTGGTTAATCTGAGATGTACAAAAAAAGAAAACAAAAAAAAAAAAAAAAAAAAAAAAAAAAAAAAAAAAAAAAAGAAAAAGAAAAAGATGAAAATTTTTAACCAAGATATATATATTTCTATCAGTCTTGTTCATCATGTGCTGACTAAACTGGATTATTTATTTATTTCTATTATCGATTATGTCTTTGCTTTGTAAGCTTTGCATCTATACCAAAAGTAGGCGCAATCTGTTGATCTGATAACTATTCAGCCCTCTTCTGGTGAGTAATAAAAAAGTTAATTTTACTTTTTATCATTATACTAAATGCTATTGACGTGCTCAAGGTCTTCCACATGCTTTCTTTAGATATAGTGCTGGTATGCGTGGATACAGATAACTGAATGATTTTTCCAAATATGCCAGACACGTTGGCAAATAACAAACATCTGTTCAGGATGATGAGGATTAGAAGAGCATAATGAGCAAAGATGAGAAAATATCAGATTTGGAAGATGTATATGCATAGTGAGAGTTGTATTAATCGTATTACGAAGAATTTGAAACCAGATATTTTTCGTACGAAAATTCACACGACAGCGCCAAAACAATTTCCATGTAGGGCCAGATATACGACTAACAGTAGTAATTCGTTGAAAATTGGCGTCCCGGAAGGATGTATTAGTAATTTGATCAATCAAGAGAATGCCGGTGTAAAAAGTGGTAAGGGTTCGAGTATCAATCGACTCGAAAGAATGGTCAATGGGAGTCAGTGGACGAAGGGGAAATGAAAAGAAGATCGAGAAATGTTCAATAACGCGATTGAGCAAAATCAAAAATTATTAATCTTTGGATGAGGAACAGCTTTGCTCCAAGATAGATAGACGAAACTTTCGGCAACGAAGTCAATCCAATTACGTAGCAGTCTTAAACACATGGCGGCAGCAGAATCAAGAAGTGCTTTGGAACAGAATCTACTGAGAAACTCAACAAAGCCAGTTTGAACAGCAGGTTGTCCGAGGAGCTTCATCCAGTATCGGATTCAGAGGACGAGGCAGCTTCCGACTAAGAGAATATAGACGTAGATATGCAAGAGATTTTGGTGCATCTCATGGATAAAACAGATTTCGCGGAAGAGGTCAAAATTTACAATCAGGAGGACAGGGAAGAGGTGCCCCCTGTCATCAGCAACAAGAAAGCACCCAGAATTCAAACAGCAGTAACACAGACAACAACAAGCCGTAGATGTTATTCAACAATTATCATCAACAAGATATCAAGCTCAACAACTCATTCCTCACCAACAACAATCTCAGAAACTCTTCTCTCGCCAACAGCATCGTCATCATCTCCAGCATCCGCAGCAAGAACACCAACACCAACAACGTCGAATTTTGCTCCGGCAATCAGGCAATCAAATATCTCTTCGAGTATATCTATAAAGGTTCAGATCGTGTAATAATTGCTGTGTTAGATACCTGCCCAACCTACCTCTCTAAGTGATGTTTTGGATGTCCCAGCGACCATACTTCCGGATGACGATAAATTGGATGAAATCACCAGTCGGTTAAGTGTTCGGTATATTTTGACTATTAAAGCCTGCTGGCGTATCATGGTTAAACGTACTTACTCATGTCAACCATCCATTAAAAGATTGGAAACTCTTCTTCCAAACCAGTAAAATGTTACCTTCCAAGAAGAGGCCACCAATTTTGATATTCAAAGAGCTATGGATAAATAAACCACATTAACTGCTTATTTTAAGCTTTATACTTCCGATGAAAATGCAAGAGATATTCTCTATAACGATATACCAGTCCATTATGTTCAGGATCCTAAAACCCATCTTTGGAAAAAGCATCGTAACAATAAAAATTGCCCGCCTATTTGTAGAATGTACTTTATATCAGCTACTGACATTGAAAGGTATTGCTTGCGCTTGCTTCTTCTTCGTGTTAAAGGTGCTAAAAGTTTTAAAACCTTAGAACCACTGACACATTTGATGAAGATGGTGTTAGACCAACTGGGTTCACAACATCGCCAACGTTTAGAGATACCGCACAGGCCCTCAATCTACTAGAAGATGGTCAAGAATGGGACCGTGCTATGACCGAGGCATTTATGCTTTGTTCCAGTTCAATTAAAATTCGTGAATTTTTTTTCAGCTCTTTTAGTTAACTTTGTTCCGAACTACCGAGAGATTTGCAATAATTAAAAGCAGAACCTTACGGCTAGTATCAGATACATGTATCGCCAAATTCTTAGGAACTATAGTCTTGATGCAAAAGGTCATCCAATTGACCTAGATGAAGAGGACCAGTATAAGATTTATAATTTGACAATTATAGATATTGCAAACAGGTTGTTAAAATACAATAAGGGCATCGCAAATCTCCCGGAGTTTTCTCAGCCTGATCCATCCACGTATAACGCCTATACAGCAAGGGCTTAGAATATGTATGATCACGAAATTGGCTAATACGATGTTGATAATTTGGCTGTCTATGAAGGCCAAGAAAGTCGCTGTATGAATTCAGAGCTACGTATCATTTATGACGAAATTGTCTCAGCAATATATAATGTCTATAATGAACTGACCAAAACGAGAAACAATCTCTTCTTTGTTGATGGACCAGGGGGTACAGGAAAAACATTCTTATACTATGCTTTATTTGTAAAAGTCCGTACGATTGGCAAGTTACTTTGGCGTATGCTTCAGTGCTGCGACGTTGCTTCCTAGCGGCAGAACTGCTCATTCGTTTTTTTAGATACCCATTGACATTGACGAGTCTTCAGTGTGCAATGTCAAGTTACAGGACATAACTTCTAAAATGATCATGGTGCCAAGCTCATAATCTGGGATGAAGCTCCCATGATGAATAAGTTAGTCTTCGAGTGTGTAAGTTGTCTTTTGTAAGATATAACTGGAAAGTTATGTCTTACTTTTGGCGATAAGTTTGTTGTCTTGGTTGGTGATTTTCGTCAAACATTGCCTATTGTTCAGTTTGGTACAAAATCTGACATTGTTAACGCCTGTGTGACCAATTCAATTTTGTTTAGAGATTATAAAGTTTTGCGTCTACAAAGAATTGTGAGACTGACATCAGACTCTATACTTGATAATGTCACACATTTTCAAGATTATCATTTGGGGTTGGTCAGTGACGCCAGCAAATCGACGAACTTTACGAGGAACATTATCGAGGCTGAAATTGCTATTGAAGACAAAGCTAGCACCTTTGTCCTTATCCTAAGAGTCGTTTTAGTTTCCTCTGATAATGCAAACTTGCCGTTCACACTACGTCGCCGTCAGTTTCCAGTGCAACCAGCATTTGGAATGACTATAAATAAATCGCGAGACCAAACTCTTTCTTCTGCGGCAATCTGTCTTTTAAAACCCGTATTCACGCACGGTCAACTTATGTTGCTTTATATCGGGTTCGCGACCCTACCAATCATAAAATCATGCTGACAAAAGCCCAGCCATTATCAAATGTTACAGACAATGTCGTATTTAACGAATTTCTTACCAGAACACAAAGAAACATCTAACTTTAACACCTTATTTTTTTTTTTAATCTTGAATTTATCCAATTTATAAAACGTTATTTTATCCCATTTTTAAAACGTTGAGTGGCGTCATAGGGCCCGCCGCAGGCGCGAGCCCGCCCCAAGCAGGAACGCAGGTCATTTTTACCGTAGCGCAGCGAAGGTCCATAAATACCGAAGTGGGCTTGGGCCACGAGCTCGTTGTTATAAAAAAGGAAAATAAAGCGTGTCTCAGAGAGCATGTATCGCATCTTCAGTCTTCGTTAAATTCAGACGACCTGCTCTACGTTGCGAAACATGAGATGTCGAAGTAGGTAGCGATTAAAAGCAGTAAACTGAGGGCTTACACGCCTTCATTGTAGTGTTGTCTTCTTACACTTTCTGATCATGCAAAAACCTCTATTTTCTTCAACACGTATCTGACTACGGGTTTAAATATATATGGTTTGGCTTGCACGGGGAAACTAACAAAAAGCAGGATAACAATGTTACAATTTTCAGCCAAGTTGATGTTACCCGTTCCATGCCCACCTCTTGATCACCACCAAGCCAGGAAGTCCGCAACCAACAATCTTTGCATATGTTTATTGAATTTCGTGTTCGCCTCATCTTGGTTGATTAGGGTTTTTAGTGAAGGGTTGATGCTACTTGAAAACGAATGCGGAAAAAAGAAGGCTAAATTAGATGAACTGGACAGCAGAATCAAGGAAACCAAATAGATATCGTTTCATAAACTATTTTTTTTCTTTTTTTTTTAATAAATGAGTTATGAGTTATGCGCGGGGGGTAAAAAAATTTACAATTAATATGATACAAAAAAAATGTGTGTGTGGTGGTGGTTAAGCGTCGCCATCGGTAGACTCGTCTTCTTCTTCGTCCGTCAGAGAAGGACCTCTTGCCAAATCTTCAATCAGCTGTTTTCTCCATCTTTCGGTACGAGCTTTCTGCCTTAATAGTTTATTCATTCCTTTCGTCATTGAAGATTGCTGCTCTATTGTATTCTCCAAGGTGGCAATATACGCTTTTAAGCGATTTGTTTCTTTTTTCATGGATATAATTGTACTTTCGTAATGTGAACAGTTGGTACAAGAAGGTGGAGTAGGTAATGATATTTTCCTTGGTGCAAGTGGTGGTGACATGGCGAGTACTTTGGTTGTAAAAATGGCAGGCGAGCCTGGGGAAGATGAAGTAGAAGCCAATTCGTCTTCCTCTTCTTCTTCATCGTCATTATCCTCCTCCTCTTCTTCTTGTCCGTTAACAGCCATGTCTTCATCCGACTCTTCTTCAGTACCAGTGACTCCGTCATCGTCGTCCGATTCATCTGTATTGTTCGTTCTCAAAAATTGTCTTGCATTTTCAATCAGCTGAATACTGTTTTGGCTATGATCTCTCATTCGTTTTCTGCTTCCTGCTAATAGGATTGGAATTCTATGCTCATCGGAAGCGAATTCTTCTTCGTCTGATTGAGACTCGATGTTCGGCTCTACATTCAGCCTTCGCTTTTTATAGTTTCCCATCATTAAGCAGCTGGAGTATTTCTCACTAGGTGCATTAAAATAATACTTGTTTCCTAATAGATAGTCAAAATAGCAGTCTATTTTATATCTGTGCATCCATCGTTTGACTCTTTGAGCAAATTGGGGCCTGCCTGCCATATCGGCCAATCCTAATTGGCCTACTAATTGAGACCAATTTTTAATCTATAAATGGGGGGATTAGCAGGGAAGGATAGTATAACAAGACACGTACTTCTCTTTTGTGCAATTTTAATACGAGTTGGTATATATCCCATGTGGTATACGACAAATCACCCGTTTTTGGCACGGAGGAAAATTTACGCTTTGCATACATTAGACTTTCGATACCGTCACTGATATAATTGGGATCATGATCTAGTACGAACTGTATGTATCCATCCTCAATCGTATCACAAGATACATTATCTCCTGTAATTGTGACTTTGGTGGACTTTTCGGGCGGTTTCTTAACAATGGGAGGTGGGGAACAAGGCGATTTTGTGGAGGGCGACTTCGTAGAGGGCGACTTTGTGGGGGGAGACTGGGTAGACGGCAAATCGAAGCGTTGGAACTGTGTATAAGGGACAGTAGTTTGTGCTGGGTATGACTTCTGGCTGGTTTCTTTAGCTGGTTCGATGAAGGGAAACCCCAGTTCAGTGGGTGTGGATTCTAGGTCAGTGGTGGTGTTAAAAAATAAATTGGTATTCATCCATTCAGACTATAGAAAGAGAATATGGTTTTAGCATTATTGAAACTAGAACAAAAGAGAAGAACATTACTGGAGTTACATTAGGCATGCTGAATAAAAACGAAGAAGGCTCCATGCCATTATTTGTTGTAGATGGACCTTGTTGAAACAAATTGTTGTTTCCTCGAACATTACATGATGTTTTACTTGCTGTTGTTAATACTTTATTGTCTCCTGCAGTTCGATGAACTAGATCGGACAAATTCATAATATCTTTTTTTTTCTTTTATATGAATACACCCCAAATTTGGTTGTGGAAAAATATATCTTTTTTTTTACCCTCAAGAAGTGTACAAAATAACAAAAAGGAAAAAAAAATAACATTATGTGTCCTTTGGAGCCAATCATCAAACAATTGTAATTCCTGTTATTTAAAGTGCCGCTCATCATAGCACAGCATTGTCCACTTGAGCTGGATCACTATCATGCGCTAATTTAACATGCACTGTATTTACAGGCTCTTTAAGGTGTCTCAAATTACATAAATCACGATGAATTTACTGTTGTTAAGCAACTACATCTCTCGTTACCATGGGAAAGAAACCCCTCATATCTGCGCTCCATTCCAGTTTTTCTACTAATGAAAATTAAATTTTCAGGTGTTACGGCGATGTAGAGTTTGTTTTTGACTTCTGTCCAAGCAGATGAGGAATTAATATCATACAGAGATATATTCTTGAATACATTGTTTTTGTTTTTCATTTTTTATTTTTTTACTACTTTTCTCTCTTTTTTTATTTTTATTTTCGTCCCATTTTAGATAATATATAAATCCCTCATTGAAAACAAGATCCAAGCAGTAAGAACAAGTAAAGCATTAGGTATAGCGTATGTCATATTTGAAAATCACTTTGGTTTCTCATAAATAGTACCGTATAGGAGAGAAACCTCAACCCAAATGCAAGCACTGTAAAGAAAGTGGTCACTACAATAAGAATTACTATTTGTGTAGGCTCTTTAAAGAAGATAACGCTGATGATGGTGAGTAAAAACCAAAATCAAATTAATGTTTTCTAATTCTTTTCATAATTAGTACAAGCAAGAAACGCCAAAGTTCAACAATCAAGAGTGACAAGAGACAAGCAAATGGACGACGAGTAGAAGTAGACCCCAATGTTATCTGTACCAATTGAAAATCCGCTGGCCATAGGTCTTCTCGCTCTCCTGATTGCCCAAACCACAACTATTTAAAACTTGAAGTCCTGAACAAAAACTTGGGCACAGGCTTCAGAATAATCACCAGGGAGCTTCCTTTCGATACCTGTGTAAAAGAGCAATACAAGGAACAGCAAAAACCTCCATTTTTACTGCTTACAACAATTACACCATATATGCCTTAAATAACAAAGACGTTCTGTTCAGCTTTTATGGTTTTCAACGAGCCAAGTGCCGCTTTTATCTGTATTAAGGCTGTCAAAAGGCACCACAGATAATGGTAAACTTGTTGGTAAACGGAAGTAAAAAGTATGCCAGAACGCAGAGGAAAAAGAAAAAAAGGCAACAGAACAAACGTTAAATGTCCAACAGATAACAACCAAGTAAGTTGACATATGGTATACCATCTATTTTTTCACTCAAGCTAATGTGCTTTATTATTTAGTCAGAAATGGAGACCCGCCAAGTTTCATCGAGATGTCGCTAAGGTTCCATTATTAGTTTTTGGTGATAACATTTTCAACAAAGATTCCGTTAAAGCTGAAAGGTCTCAAAACTGGAGTCACTGGTGTTCTGTGGAGAGTATCAAAAGAAGAGAGAAAGACGGGGACTTACTAACTATCGAGATCGACGAATTCAAAACTTTAAGACTTTGCTTTCGTTGTTACGGTGATTCACTTAACAAGGAAGAAGGTTTCAAAGATCATAGTGTTATTGGATGTTCAAACTGTAAAACACTCTGGCAAAGAGACATCAACGTCGCAAAGAACATGTCTCTCATAGCATCATACATTTGGAATGGTTAATATCGTTCACCTATGTTCCAACGCCCTATCACATTCACATGATTAATCTTTTTTGTATTCTTAATCACCGTAACAAAAGCGGTTTTCCTTCTGGGATTTAGATTTTTACAGGTAAACATGTCTAAACATTCGTCTTAAAACTAATTTCTTTTATCCAAAAAAGGTAAGCTAAACATCTGAAAATTAATTTCATTCGTCCAAAAAAAAACTAACATCGTCTGAATTTAAAGTAGAAATACACTGTAGCTACGACTTGGGATGAAAATCGGAGCAAAATTAAGCTCCTTATTTGGTCGAGACAAAAATAACCACGATGATTTGATCATTTCGCTTGCAGTGTTAAAACCGGTTTCAATAGTGATAACTGTCTGCAGCTATATGGTCCAAGCAGACTATATGTTGCTGCTACCAGACGAACAGCTTTATATCTGGTTGATACAGGATGTTAGTGTATCCACAGGGCGAAACGTATAAACCCTGAGTAATCATTCAACATTCCTTTGACACGACTAAAGCATCACTGGTAGCTACAGAATATCCAGACTGCATAAAGAGCTTTTGGCGCTGGATTATCTTACATTGTTACAGCACTACTCGTGATTGCCATCTTCTCAGCCAAATATGTGGATGGTTGGTTAGAGTTTAATAATCAAGCTCCTAATGTGAACTCGGTTACTTCAGTACCATGTCATTGAAAGAGCTAAATAACATGCTGACAGTATGGCATATGTAATTACATTGGTTCTATTATCTGTGACAGTGACTGATATTCGATTCTCGGCCAAGTGACATGTATTTTTGTAACAATTAAAATGCAAAACTTACATCATCAGATAGAGCGAGACAGCATATCAATTAAACTGAAGTCTAAAGACGGTATAATAATTCAAGTTCCCTTGTCGTACTATATTTTGATACATTAACTATTTTTAGAGACGATGGCACAACATATCACCCATTATATAGCTTGGAAGGATACGTAAATTTAATCCCAGTATGTGTGTGTCTGGCAGAAAGCGGCAATTGAATTGAAAGAGTAAAAATAACCTTTTTTTTTTTGGGATGTCAAACGTTTTTCTTTCACTTTTTTTTTACTTTTTAACACAGCGAAATGAACCTCTTTTCGTTTTGCTTGAATTCTGACTATCGTGGCAATAGTATTGATCATCAACGGATACAAGAGTTTAGTGATAAGTACGGATATGCTATTCAATTTACCCCTCTACAACAAGACAGTACATTGAACGTCCTACTCTCGGGACAAACAATGACGATGAGAGGCGAATTGCTTCGAAACAATCCAGTCAAGGTAAACTATCAAAAAAGAGGAAGAAAAAGCGAGAAAATCTGCCAAATTAGTTTTTTTATTACTCACATCTAAAAAGTCTGTATTGAATATAAACTCACCCAATATCAATGCATTATTTCATCCGGAAATTAAATCAAGTTTAACAAGAATCGCCAAAGAAAACAATGTAGAATTAAAAGTCGTCGATTCATCGTTTGAACCAAAGATTCATCTGTTCGGATCCATTGACTTGATTGAGTCTACACGCGTACAAATACTCGTGTTACTAGATCAATTGGTAACGCAGATATTTTACCGCTATGCTTTTTACTGATCGCAGCTATTCTTTTTTTGTAGTCAGGGTTGCTTATAGATACATTAGATGAGATACCGTATTACTTGCATAATCTTATATCCGGGCGTAAACATGTACAGCTTCAGTCCATTATGGAAGAAACTGCAACCAACATTTACTTGCAATCTCCTTTTAACAATACGTGTAAAATCATTGACAATGAAAAAAAGTCGCCTACCATCTATCTTTCAGGTGATACCACCACTAGTTTAAACAGAGCTAAAGAACTCTTGTGTAAACTGGCTTCTCAAAAGGTAACAAGGTAAAAAGCTTCCTCTAAAACTTGCATCTAACACAATTCTTATAACAGTCAAAATCCATGTATCACAAAGACTCCATCATGGACTCGAGAAAAATTGACTGGCTACTGTTAAACAAGAAGATTGAATTGCGAAAAATCATGAGAGATAATGGTAAATTTAAAAAAATGGTTTGTTTCAATGCAACTAATAAATTTCCTATTAGGTTCCTTCTTTTTATTTCCATCTTTGGGCTCTGGCAGTAATTCTGTTTCCATCTATGCGGAGAATAGAATCAATGTTGAGCGCTCGACGCGATTGTTGAATTATTTGGTAAAAAATCCATGCTTTTCGTCATTTTACAACAACAAATAGTTAATTGGTTTTCAATAGACTTCTAGTATATACGAAGCATCATTTGATTTTATCAAGACAGACTCCGTGGAGACATTTATGAATCGTGCATTTGCTGGTTCAACCGAAAAATTTGCAACCGTTATATGTCAACTATCTCAATCTTCAGGTGCCGATGTTCTGTACAAATCAGACTCTAATAAACTGGAATTATTTGGTACAGAAAGACAGGTTCGAAATGCTTATCAATTGTTAAGTGACATGACTTTTTTCAAGGTTTGTTTGTATTATCGTATATATATTCTTCATGTTGACATTTTAATAATTTTCAAAACAGGAAAACCATCAATTCACTACGTTTGCATTGGAATTGGCTACGGATCAGCGTGAATTTATAAGCGGAAAGAAGAATGGTAAAATTAACAAGATTATGAAATCGTGTGCTGTCACTATTCGATTCTCAATGGCAAATGAATATAACTCAGCCATCATTGTTGAAAGTAATAATTATATCAAGGCATTAGACGGTCTCACCATGTTACAAGATGAACTTCCTGCCGAGACCTCCTTTTATGTTCCCGAGATTTATCATCGTCGCATTATTGGTGTTGCAGGAAAAAACATCCAAAAGGTCATGAAGAAATATGGCGTCTATGTCAAGTTTTCTGGCGCGGAAGAATTCACTGGCATGGGTGGCTATTTTGAAAATGAAGATAATGTCGTGGCACGTACTCCGATGAAAAACCAAATAAATCTTGAAAACCTTAAACATTCTGTCACCGACTTTATCAGCTTTCAAAAAGACAAGGAATATGGTTTTACAACCATGTGTATCCCATATGCTTTACACAGGACGATTCCAAACCAGCATGGCACACAGTTGCGTGAAGTATGTCGTACAAACAATGCAAAGATTTGGTGGCCCGAGCGTTTAGGCTCAGATCATGTTGTGATTTATGGCCCTCAGTCTCAAATTTCCGCTGTCATGATCTTTATCAACCAATTTTTGTTTGTCGAAAGCCATGTTGCGCTGAATGTCAAGGATGAAAAGATGTTACTGGCGCAAGAGTTTGTCACACCGTTACAGCAAAAACTCAAAAGTACTACCAACGTGGAATTAATTGTGCAACATTTGGACCAATCTAATGTTAATACCGAACTCTCTCAGTGGATTTCATGCTACGACGAAAATCAGAATATTGTTGTCTACCGTTTACGTCATAAGTCTGACCAGGAAATCGATCTTGCAAAGGCAAAGGATATGATTCGGTCGGCTATAGAAGCAAAGGGCGTTCCTTATGAGCCAGTCGTGTCAAAAAAAATGAACACGGTATATACCCCTCATCAACAGGACCTGTCTAACCTTGGTAGCAACCCTGGTACAAATATCCTTTCTTTGATTTCTTCACCCTCATTGGCCACTCAAGATGACACCAACTTTGATAACTATGCTACGAATCTGTCAGAGGGTCTTTCTATGTTGGACAGCATGCCTAGTCCTCCCCTGTCAGAATCACAACAATCTTTTCATCCTCACGATAGTATTTCTGCTTCTTTACTTTCCGCTCCTCAACCAACGGGCAAGAATATTTGGGCCTCACCTCGTATCCAATCCAACAATGTAAGTTTGACTTTATTCTATCGAGTACGTACCATTAACGATCTTGTAGATTATTCCTCCCATGATGCAAATGGAAAACATGCAATTGGGCGCCTACCAAAACGTTCCACCTTCACCACCCTATCAATTTAAACAACCTTCGTTTATGATGAACCAATCGAGAATGCAGCCATCTTTCAACGCGCCGGGTAGTAACAGCAACAGAACACAGCATCATAAATCATGGCCCGATATTTTTTTCGGCGGTCGTGACTTGTTTGACACTTTACCTATCCGAAGAGCCTCCTCCACACAACATGCCTTTGAATTTATTCCAAACAGTACCACATCAGACTTTGACCACAGTAAGTTCTTACCCAAAAAAAATTTTGAGGAAATCTAAATTTTTTTTTTTACAAAGAATATCAAAACGAGTTTCATTTACATCAAGCACCATTTGTCTATCCGAATCAAGCAAATAGGCCACAAGGATTCAATATGTAATTTGCTATCTCCTTGCAAAAATACCCCTTACGAATCTCACACTATCTAATTGTTTTTTAAATTCGTTTACCTTTTTATATTATTATACACCTCATTATTATTAAACTGACGACAATTGTTTTAATATGTAACAGGTCAATGTGATTGGCCCTAGAAAAAAAGACATTGGCGTGTATGTCATAAACAAATAGTGTGGAAAGTGTTATGATGCATTTACAGGATAGATATATATTTAATTAAGAGATTTTTTTTTTTGGTAACTTCAAACTTTCTTAAATTGCATCTATCTACATAACTATGAGGGTATATCGAGTTGATCTTACTCTGAGACTTCTTTCTTTTCTTCTAATGTGGTATCTTTCTTGACTTCTTCTTTAGCATTTTTCTTCATTGCTTCTTCAACTACTTCCTTCTTTTCTTCTTCGGCATCCTTATTCTTCTCTTTTTTATTCTCGTCCTTCTTGTCATCAGGGACACCAGAATGGTTCTTTGATTGCTTTCTGTCCAACTCGACTCTTTCCAAGAAATCGGGCACTCTTGTAAACATCTGTTCATACAACATTTCCTTCTTCCAATCGTTTGCCTTGGACTCCAACAACATGTCAATAAAGTAACTTTGAATTTCGGCAGTTGTAACATGATAATCAGGAATCATCTTTTCGAACTCTACAGCAAGCTTTTCAACTGTCTTTCTTTCCTCGCCTTCTAAAGGTTCCGAAGTCTCGTCATCCAAATCCATAAATCGCCAGAATGTATCACGGATTTGTTCTGGGGCTGCATAATCTAACTTGAGCTTAAGATCGATTCTTCCGGGTCTAAGCAGGGCAGGCTGAATCTTGTCAATGTTGTTACAAGTCATGAAGATCACTATGCAGAAAATAGCGTTAAAAAAAATTACAAAGTACACACAATAATAACTTACTGGCTCCTTCTTGACCTTGAATACCATCCAAAACATTCAAAAGACCAGACATGGTTAAAGTGGATGGTGAAGCGGTCTTTGATGAGCTAGTCACAGACTCAAACAAGTGATCAATATCTTCCATAACAATAATGGAATTGTGAGGCACGTCAGCCATCAGGGTAGCAAGAGTATCATTACCACCAATTCCGGACAAACTAGCAAAAGCAACATTCAATTCCAACGAGTTCTGTTATAGAAAATTAGGGAACTCTGTTTTTTTTTTTGAATAACATCAACTACTTACGGCAACAGCTTGGATAATGGATGTTTTACCAGTACCAGGAGGACCATATAAAAGGTAGCCTCGACGATGTGGAATGCCTCTCTTTTTATACCAATCAGCTCTGCTTCTAAATGTTTTCATATCTATAAAAACCGTTTAGCTATATCGTTTTATGTTACACTGATGATATTTACCTTGAACTAACTTCTCCTTTTGACCGTCACGCAAATGCACACTTTCCAAAGCTCTGTGGGGTAGTTCTCTCTCATAATTCCAAGAGAAACCACTAGCACGGTAGACATACTAACGAAAGTTTAGCGTCAAGAAAAAAAATCTTCTCCTTCCAAATCACTTACTCTTGTCACTGTAGTAAAATTGTATTGGTTCGACCATTCTTGGATGAATAAGTGCAATAATTTGGTATTTGGGCTTTGCATACTAATATCGATGTGTTCACCCAAATCTTCTGAATATTCCACAAATGAAACTGTGATCTTGTGCCCTTTATATATTAATTCTTCAGAAAAGCTTGGAGCTGATAACAAGTGAAAAATTAGTTGTACCGCCCACACAGCATAAAAAAAAACTTACGAGGAAGCAACTGAACTTTCAAATCCTCATCTTCACTTTGCAATGTACTTCCTTCTGAGACAAAATCTTCATCCTCTTCATAGAAATCTGTGCTGGTGTAATTACCACAGCCGGATCCTTTATATTCTGCTACACCCGTAGACAATTTTCCTCGCGAAGGGCCATGTTCAAATACATATCGACTGATGTTGTTGTACAAGGAATTTGAGGAGAAAATTCTTACGGAGACAGTATTAGAGTTAGAGACTTTTTTAAAGATTAGTTCAATCAAATTATGCCAATGTGTTTTCAAAATAGCTGTATGGGAAAACGAGGTATGAATAAAATGGCGCAGATATACATTTGACTTCTTTTTTTTTTACTTACGAGCAATGTAAATGGCTAAAGAAAGGGCAACAAAATCATTTCCGAAATACTTTTGACCAAGATTGACAAGACGTTCACCAAGAAAACTTTTCCAGATGTTCTCGTCCGACATCTTTTCCAAAAGTGTCAACAAAATGTTTATAGCATTTCCGATATGGCTGGAGGGGTTGATCAGATCAGTAACAGACATGGATGGTATTCAAGTAAAAAAAGTTGAGAGAAAAAAAGGTGAAAGTGATTTTAATTTTGAGCAAAAAGAAAACTTCGTGTTCTATTTATACGTCGTTAATGATGATGCTGCGGCAAAGATGCAACGATGTCGCAGTAAAATTTTCTTGGTTTCACAAAGAAATATAGTATATGCATGTATTTAGTGTAACCATACGCTATTATTTTTAGCGTCAATATTTGTGTCCCAAACAAACTCGGTGGTACGAAATTGAATTGGAACACTTTTCAAGCCTCAATGTAAACACGATATTTTTGTCTTGCTTTAGCTTGGCAACACTTCAATTGAAGTACACCAACGGAGGTCTCCAAAAGAATTAGTTTCAATAATTCAGGTAGCATAACAATAGAAGGGAATATATTTAGCGTCTGGTTTTACGTGATTCAGAAACAGGACGGCTTCAGGTAATCAACCAACCAAAGGAGATCAATGATATGCAACAGCTCTTTTGCTGTTGGAGTTTAAACTGAACTTAGAAGGGTAATTCTAATATGAACATGCTTTACATTAGCACTATTTTTTTTTTGAAGGATTACTGCTGAACCAGGTGGCTGTTTCTCATTCAAGCTACACCCATTATATCCTCATCTTGTCGTACCCTTCTAGACCGAAAATAGAAGTTTCTACTCTTAACCAGCTCTAAAAGATGCTTGCTATACGCGAGATAGTTTTATCATTTCTTTTTCTTTAGACTTTTACTTGAACTGATAAAGCCAGTTAAAATAATAAGCTAGCAGCTTCGCTTTTGATATTTCAAGCAATTGCTTGTGTTTTTATATGCATCTCGATTATCACTCTCTAAAGATTCATTACTGAATATCTAGCCATTTAATATTAATAACTATATACTATTAAGCAAAGGTCTTTTCAATCATTTAGTTAGAAAAGTATACCATAGAGGGAACGTTTTTCTTAACTTCATCAGCACTCTTATTTCCTAACTGAGCTGAGTTGTGAGCTTTCTATAGTTCTATCACTTCATATCAATACAAAATTTAATGTTATCTATTAATGCTAGTAATATGTCATGAAATCTGAAAAAATTTCCACGAGCTTGGTTGTTTGTTGGTTTGTTGTAATATTCTCTGAACTTGAAGCTGAAGCAGCATTTAATTTATCTTCTTGTGAAATTGCACATGGGTATATCTTCAGGTCAAAGAGTTTCTAGTATAAAGATAAGTAAAGTGAGAAATAAACATTTGTGTCTCCCAAGCGAGATTTCTACAGTACCTTAGCTTGCCCCAAAAAAACCAATCCTTTTTAGAGAAAAAGGAACTTTACCTCAACACTATTGAGCGCTGCTTTTACAATTTTTTTAAATGATAACTATGTACATTTTACTGTATTCAAATCACGCGAAATTGTTAGGAGTATTGAGTACAATGAATTGAAGAATTGCTGCTCATCATAATAAGCTATTGCATCAATTATTTGCTTGCTCTTAGCTGATGTGTGATAGAATTAGTCCACATGGGTATACTATTCAGAAATAAAATAAGTTTCAAAAGTGTACCACTGAGTGCGATTTGAGAGTACACAAAAAAAAAAGAGTGAGCACTGCAAGTGGGTTCATGTAGTACAAGGACACAAATAGTACATCTTACCACTTTATTCGCCACAATGATGTATGTGACTTTTGTCCCTATTTCGTTGGTCAAGAACTCAATTAATGATGTGAAAAAAATTATATGGATATTCGGATAATTTTTTTTTTGTTTTTGCTCAAATTTAAACGAGTTTTGTCTACCTATACGCGCACCTATTTATGTCACTATACACTCAGTTATATTAGTGCAATAAAGTGGGATTTACGATAATATAGCAAAGCTTACAACAATGATCACTTTCACGTTTGTAAGTCCAAGTGAACTCTAATCCGAGTCAAAAAGTTTCAGTGCCGGCTTCACGTAGATCTCAAGTCTACTTAAAATACCATAACAAGCCATTATGCAAACATATTTGTAAACTGATAAAAAATGTGCAATTTAATTATCACTGTTGTAAATTTCTTTGTTCTGTAATTGGGTCAAATCTTGTGATAAAATGTACTCCTTTGTATATTCTCATTCGCAGTAAAAAAAAAAGAAAAAAGCTTCGCCTCTGCGTCATTGGTCTTGTCAATTACATGTTACACGATTGTTCATATGCATTATCATTATGACAGCGCATTAAAAAAGACCTAAAGGTGGTCGATGGGGTTATAGCTATAAATAGATTTAAAAAACTAAGCCGTTCGTAGAAGTCTATCAACCTTGGTAGGGAGGGGGAGAGAGAGCGGGAAAGTTCCGTTAACTAGGATAAAAAAGCTGCTGTACCCTTAAGATTGTGGCTGTGTATGAATGCCACTGTCATACCCAGGAAAAACTCTAGAGTGCAACCGGACTTTTGCTTAAAGAGGAAATTTTACAATGACCCAAAAAAAAATTCTTCTTATTATAGTGTCATCTGTTGGGATCCAACACTTAAAATGATTATGAAAACAATAATATGTAATTCAGATTTGATAAATATTACAAAATTTTTTTGGCTGAGGGGCCTTCTAAAAGTCAGCCAATGCCAATTTTTTAAATATTCTCTTTTTTCGGCCAATGGTATATGATCAGCTGAATTCGGACAATGAATTTAGTCATAGTTTGTGTTCAAACATTCAGTTACCGCACACAGCTCAGCAGAAGTAAAAAAAAACTGAGTAGTGGTATACTATTTCCAAATTTAAAAAAAAAAATTGGCTTACAATGTAAAAAAAGTTAAGCTCAAAATGAAAAATAAATAAATCTTTGGACTTACCACTTAAGTGTATCTATGGTTGACCTGCGACAACAGGCCTGAAAGTTTTAGTTGCGGCGTTGCCGAACATTTCTAATGTTTGTTTGGTTATCTTGAGGTCTTGCTCTTCTGCGTTGTTCTTGGGGAGCCTTACCACGTCGAAATCTTGGAGGAATACCATTTTCAGCACCAAGTGAACGAACAATAGAAAGCATGCTCAAACAAGCAGCCATATCATGATTCCATAAGCGGGAACAATTCTATTTGTGTAGTTGGTCATGGCTCTACAATTTTAATTTTTTACATCTGTTATAAGAAAAAAAACAGTTAGACAAAAAAAAAATTATTTACAACGGAAATTAACATACCTTAAGAGACATGTCTAATAAGACGAGGATTTACACGTCGTCTATGAGGGCGTGGATTATCCACCATTCGAAACGTTTCAAGACTTCTACGTTCACAGGCCGGGTAACACTGACTTATTTTAAATTCATCAATCAAGTAGACCCTTTTACCAGCTTTTTGGAGCAACCGACGGAATCCAAGGCCCCAGATCGGCTCATGGAATCTTGTATTGGGAGCAGACCAGTTAACCATGACATAAACATCGTCAACACAAAACTGTTCATCTAGTTTTGCAACTAGGTCCTTGTTTCCTTGCTGTCTTGTAAAGTAGGCAGATAGCCGCAGTTTTCTGTGTAAGAGATGAGCAGTACGATGGTTGGTTCGGAAGTTGACATAGTGGTTTTGAATAATGCCTGTTATATTAGACCTGTTTAAGAGATGCTGTTCAAATTCATCTCATCCAAGGAATCGTAACCAATTAAAATCCTTTCAGCGGCTGCTACACGAGCGGGTTTCACAGCTTCGCGAATTTCGACGATTTTTTCAAACTTGTCTTGGTACTATTCAGTAAATCAAAACTTGTTTGGATTGTTGGCTGTTGAGTTTTCATGTACACAGAATAACAAATCTCTTCTTTTAGGATCAATTGTAACACATCTTCCAACAGTTTCTTGAGAAATCTCTTGAGAAACCTCTTGTGAAATGTACTGGTTTGGCTAACAGAGACAATAAAACGAGCTGTATATCTGCTTTCACGATTCATCATTTTTTTGAGAACAATAACATCTACTCCATCTGTTTGAATAGTTCCTCGAAACTGGAGCTCGCCATTTTCTTGATGCTTAAGCGCACCGGAATCTAAATTAATTACTTCACGCCAAAGTGCTATCTTGTCTTCACGAGTTGTCCACCGACGACCAAGAATATTTTAGCAGAGATTTTTTGAATCAATGATTATGTAGCATGGAGACCAAGAACGGCGTAATGGGAAGCAATTGAAAACCGGTAATTCTATATCCATAATAATCAAGTTCGTAAAAAGATTGCATATGTTTAACTGGTCTTGACTTAAAATCATAATAAATGCTATTTTCACGAAACTGGTAGTCAAAGAGATATCTAGTCAAGACAGGGCGAATAATTTCAAGAGCATCATTGTAGATAGGGTCCTGGAACTTTTCTCGGTCTAATACAAAATTGCGAGGTAACCTCGTAGCTATAAGTTGCTTAAATCTTGTTGCCGGCTCAGTTATTTCTCTATAGATTTCAGATTGTATCAATGCATTGATAAAGCCTTCAAGTCGTCTATTAGCAGTGAATTCAGCTTTTCTTTGACGAATAAGAAGTAAATGGTTAAAAGCACGTCTTGGATTATTTCCAAAGCGCATCTGAACATTGTTGGTATATGTTGTGAAGATAGCTGATGAGCGACATGCAAGAAGGACCACTTTTGATTAAGAAAACAAATATCCCATATTTAAAAAACCAGACTCCGCTGTAAAAATCAATTTGTTGACGAAACTGTGGAGAAACGGGGGTAGCATATGCTTTATTAACAACTATTACAAGAAAAAGTCATTTATTATTTGCAAGAAAAATTCATTATAAATGTCGCAAGTATGATTAACAATCATTTATGTCCCTCATATAGGGATTGCCAGTATCTCGCAGCTTTTGTTTCTGCATATCATCATCGGAAAAATAGATCGCAAATACCACTAATGGGTCAAGTTTGTTTGATTCATCTTCACTAGAGTTAATTGCATCTTTGAGGATGATTAGGCACTTTTCCGCCCATACAGTACTTTCTAATATCTGCCAATGAGGATTTTTCAAAGTGGGTGAAAGCAATGGCCTTACTGACGAGGAAATCTTGTCAACACCAAGAATAACAAGCAAAGGCTGAATGTCAAAGCGGTAGAATACCTCCAAGCATTTTTTAATTGATTCTTTCATCGAAATTTTTGTAACATTTGACTGAATCTCCAAAAGGATTGCACTTGATTGAGTCTTGTAAAGAACAAAATAAGAACCATTACCCAAAAATTCTACTTGAACAAAACTAAAATTAAGACAATCATTTTTTATAACGGATTCAGCAAGCAATTTAATAAATTTAGGGTTTTGCAAAACTTTTATAACTAAAGAGATATTAGCAAAGTATTCATAATTGACTTTACAGGTTTACCTACTTTCACTCATTGATAAAAACTAAAGGGCGAAAAAAAATTGGGTGTTGAACTCAAGCGTGACCGAGACCATGACCGTGACCGTACCATGACCCTGACTGAAAGTAAAGCCGAGACCGAGACCGTGACCATAAACCGGTATGTTGCAATGGACCGGATGAATTGCTATGACATTGAATTATTGTTGTAATTATATTTATGTAGTATGTTTTTTAGCAAATACTGCATTTGATAACGGCACCATTATCATGCATAACTAATGAGAGGAGCCTTGCCATCGCTTCAAGTTAAAAGGGGAAACCGACTCGATTCGAATTAAGACTTTACTGTCTGTTAAAACGTAGAGAAAGCAAATTTGGAGTTATCTGGAACGTGCGGTGAAGATCTTTTTACAATGTTTTAGACTATTTGTTTTATTCGATAAAAATAACTATACAATATAATTGATAGTATGGTAAGATACCAAAACGCAATTTAATTAAAATAGGTGACTATTCAAAAATACCACTAATAATATCAAAAGTTGTTTGTTTAATTTGAATTTTGTTCTGGCTTTCCTTTCATATACTTGTGGAATTGACGGCGTAATGATTCGGAATTTTTATAATTCAATATCTTTAAACCTTTCCCTTCTTCCAGACAAGCGATCCAATCCATCCTTTTCTCTTCTTCCACTTTTTTTCGCTTAAAGTCAACGACAAATTCCATGGCTGCTTTATACATGTCATCTTTACTAGATGGAGGTTTTGCAGTAAATGAATCATCATATTTCCTTTTCATTGTAAGAGTTCTAGTTTTTGCATCCTTAACTGCTTCTTCCAACAGTGGTTGATCAAGTGTATTTGCGAGCGTTATTAACCTATCGTATTCCATGAGTTGAAAATCTATCAATGTAAATGGTTTATCCTTATTAATAGTGTCAATTTGATGCTGGAATAATGCTGAGGTATACAGATACTGAATTGTTGGGTCATTTTTAAAAGGGTGATTGGTTATTGATAAACTACTGCTTGTGAAAAATGAACCGAGTGCGATCAATGGATTCAGGGGGGTTGCCATATTATCTTGGATACTTTCTTTGGAAATGATGTAGCAATGTTCGGCCCATGGTTGAGAAAAGTATGAGAAAACTCCTGGGAGCGTACTTGGTTTCACATGCTTATATATATCTTCGTGTAGCTTCTCAACACATATAATCAATATTATAGGTTCACTATCATATCTGGTATACGCCTGTATGCAATAATTAATAGCCCTTTTCATAAATGCTATGCTAATGCTATGTTGAATCTCCAAGATTAAGGGAGGGAGGTCTGAGTGAGCACTTTTTGGCTCAAGAACCATATCAGAACGTGTACCATCGTCCCATTCGCAATTTCCAATAAAATAATCGTCTTTTGTTCCTGTCAAAGATTCAGTGATAAGATTCACGGCTTTTGGATCTCTTATGATTCTTTTAGACATTAGATTAATGCCAGGTTTTAGATTCGTAGATAGACACATGATTCAAGAACTGAAAGGAAGAAATAATAAATCGTGACCATAGCTGAGACCGAGACCGAGACCGAGACCATATCCGTGACTGAAACTGTGACCGTGACCGAGACCGAAACGGTGACCAAAGCACAAGTAAGTGAAGTCTTCTATACCGCAACATTTTTTATACACACCTTTGCACTCATTTAAAGCAGTATCAATATAACTTAGACAGTTGTGTATCTATCTTGAGCTTGAAGTGGAGCCTGGAAATGTGTTGCTTGATACAGGGTCAGTTGAATTATGATTTCTTGTCTTGGTGATATGTTTGGAAACAGCCATAACCCTACTATTTACATACCAGCGAGATAATATGCTTCAAACTCCAAATTTTTTTTGACCCTGCACATGGGGTATTACCAAAGCGAAGAAGAGTCACATCAGCACTGCAGTATTATGACAGTAGACATTCTAGTCTAATTTGTATTGTCTATTTTTCGAAGTAAAAGATGTATTAAGACCCCATTTTTTTTTTGTATATCTTTTTCGAATTTATCAGGGTGTGAAAAATGTTCTTGTGACAGACTCTTATTTTTGCCCTTCTAAGCTGTTCGGTTAAAGTATACAAAAAGCAAGACTCTTATCAGCAATGTAACGGAAAATGATAGATTACGGTCGTCAACAAGTTCAAGTAACATTCTTTTGCAGTCACATTTTGTCGCGGGACATATCAGGATTCACACAAGGACTATACGAACGATGAACTTTACCATGTTCTCTGTTTACCTGAAGAGGTTCGGTTCATGGAAAATTTAGTTCTTCTTTTTTTTACTACACTACTTGCCGTATATTTTTGTGTTGTTCGACACTTTTAAAATATAAAAAATCCCCTAATCCCCTTCCCATTAAGTTGACGACCTTGTTGTACATTGTTCTTTTTTTTTTTTTTTTTTTTTTTTTTGTATAAATCTTAATTTTATCTAAGATCAATGAAATTCACACGTCTTAATGAGAGTTATGCAGTGATAGAGGGATGATATAAATAGGTACTGTACGTAGTTTAAGTGACAAGATAAGATAGTAAGTATAAGACTGTAGTTTAAGTGATAAGAAAATTGTCTGAGTAGACATTGTTTTGGCTGATGTATGTGCGAGCGATGTCGATGATAGTACAGACGACCTGATCTGGTATAAATAATGTTGAATCAAACATTAAGCGCCAGTAATGTTTCCAAATACCTTCAAGGATAGCACCAAAAAGATAAATTGTTGTAGTTTGAATATGGAACATTTTGCAGCAGGGAAATTGAAACATGTATAGACTGGATAGGACCTCCGAAGGTTTGAGCAGATATAATGCTGGTATCTGAGGATAAAGACAAGTGAACGATCTTTTCCAAATCTGCCAAACGCGCTGACAGATTTGTTATGGTATTTCTGTTCAAGCGCTTATATTTATACATTTTTTTAAGAGCCGTCTTAGGGACCACAGGTGTTGTATATTTAGACATGAAATACAAAATAAGAAATATGATTGCTTTATGTTCTTTAATTTAAAATCAGCAAAATTTAACTAATATCATAATACATAATTGATCCTTTGAGCGAGGTACAAAGGGTAGGGTGGGTGGGGAATTATATTTCTTTTGTATTTTCATGTCTAAATATACAATTCAAGTGTCTAATAAACTCTCTTAGAATTGCTTGAGACACAGATCCAAAATAAGAAATATGATTGCTAATCCAGAAAAAAATCACGAAGTGTCCATAAAGGAATCAGCAGCATCAAATAAAATGTCTTCGTCTATTCCTGGCTCGTCATTGTCTCCAGGGTTTTTGATGAGATTATTGGTGAAGTCAAACGTTCAGAGATGCTCCCGACGATAATGGTGTTTGAATGTAGTTGATGCCCAGTTACCCATAATTACTACGTTGTCCTTCGGAATACCAGACTGTAAAGCCATCGAAGAAGCAATGGACCGAAGAGACACCTTTGGTTCAGAAGTATACCTTTGTACAAGTCGCATCATACATGAACTGATAGTCCTGACACTTAAAGGCTTGTTGCTTTGGAGTGAATGTATGAAGAGAGTTGTGGCAGTACAAGAAGCAGGTCTCTTATTCCGACAATTGATAAATGTCTTTATGGGACAGATTTAACTATTAGCATGTGCCTTCATCGTAAAGGATTTGATGATAGCACGTTTTGATCGTCTTTCTTTAGGGCAATGAACTTCAAAGGAGAGAAGAGAATCATTTTTGGAAGAAAAAGGTATACGATGTAGATCCGAGGGCCTCAGAAATCAGGTGACACCCAGAAAAAAGGCAAGCTTGCTTTGCAAATGGGATAACGAAATATCATTATTTGATAAGCTGGCTAAGTAGTCAATTGTGGGTTGAATGCTGATTGTATCTCTATATATTCGTATGGGAAGAGCTTGACGTATTAAAGCAGAAACAAAAGCATTGACTTCTGCATCTGTACGTAAATATTAGGATCTTGATGAAGATGAGTAACTGCAGTACGGAAAATTTAAATACTTGAAATGGCATATGAATGCTAGGTGTGCATATCACTGAGGAAATTGATCAAATTGACCGGTGTAAAGATAGTAGTATCGACATGATTTTCCTTTGCCCATTGTAAGAATAATATTTGGCCTTTCTTGTATGACCGATTTGTTGCAGTATCCGCCAAACGTTGACTAATCAAAAATTTTTTGGCATTATCATTTAGATTTGTTGCTGAATACCTATTGCCGATAAGCTCCACACGGCGAGTTTCCAAGAGCTGTTGGTCATAGGTCACATGGCTGTGGGTGTCGGCAGGCAAATGACTGATTGGTCTAATAGTAGTGGTGGGAAGAGGCTAAAGGACTGGATGGTAAGAAAACAAAGCGCGGTTGGCCACCATGGTGTTACCATTGTTGCTTGGTAGACTTGTGCTTGTATTAGTTTCTGTAGGCAGCAATTGATCAGATTCCAAGGTGGGTTGAGATATGGATTCAAGAACTGGTCCCATGGTATGGTAAACGCGTCGTGGGTAAGACTTCCCGGATCTGGTAGCCATGAGACGTGTTTTGTAAGCTGGTGGGTATTCCGATCTGCAAATAAATCCACGTCGTTTTTTCCCATGCTGTCCTGAAGTTGCTGAAACACCGTGCAATTGATCATCCAATTGTTTTTGAGATATGGACGCCGAGATTCGTAATCTGCTGTGGTATTTTTTACTCCTGGAAAATCGTTATTCCTCGTTGCAGACACCACTTCCATAGACTTGTTGCCGATTCCATCAATGGTAATGAACGCGTTCCCCCTTGTTTGTTCATGTACGACATCGAGGTAGTGTTGTCTGTTCTGATTAATATTCTCATGTTGTTCAAATGAGGAAAAGTTTGTAGTGCAAGAAAAGCCGCTTTTAACTCTCTCCAATTGATTGACATTGCAACTTCCTCGTACGTCCAATGTCCATATGCTGTCTGGACTCAATTCTTTGTTATTTTAAAACTGCACCCCCATCCAGTGTTGCTGGAATCCACGTAGATGATCTGTTGCGGTGTCTGAGGTAGAATACTCTTGCCGTTCCATAGATGCAGATTGTTCTTCCACCACTTCAACTCGTTCACACATTCCTTTGATAAGATTTGAGACTTGTCTCAATCCTGTGGTGATCTTACAATCTCGTTCTTCATTTGTAAAAGATGCTGAGTGTAAAGCCGGGCTGGTATCAATGCAAATGTCGCTGCTTGGATCCTCATTGTCAAAATGTGAATCGTACGCGCTGATTGTGTTGGAGCCTTCAACACTTGTTGAATGCTGCGACGAAGAGCTGCACTGCCATTGTTGTGGTGTCCAATAAAAAGCCAAGGTGCTCTATCGATTGTTGGGGGTGTCAGGCAGGATTTCTTGTGGTTGACTAGCCATCCTAAAGATTTAAGTTTCTGTACTACTAGTTGAGTGTGTTGAGTTGCTTGAGTTGACGAATCTGCTATGATAATCCAATCGTCCAGATATGCACTCAGACTTATTTGTTGTGTACGTGCCCATTCCAAAATTGGTTTGGTCAACTTCGTGAACAAGAGATAGTCCGAATGGGGTTGTACAAAATTGGTATGTTTCCCCATGCCAATGAAGGCAAAGGTATTGGCGCGAGTCCTGATGAACCGAAATATGTAGAAATGCATCGGATAGGTCGATGGAAGTAAGATGATCTGATTTCTTTATTAATTTGGTTACCTCCTGGAGGGTTTCCATTTTGAAATGAGGGGCATGAATATAATTGTTCAATTGTTTCAAGTTGAAAACTGGGCGTGAGCCTCCGTTTTTCTTTATCGGGAAGAGCTATGGATTCTCGATTCTTAATTCTGCTTATTCTGTGGTGAAATATGGAGATGCAATTGATATATAATTATCCAGATTGCAACATCATTAACCAAGTCAAAAAAATTGTAAAATCAGAATATTGATGCTTTAAAATATGATATTGAATAAATTTGATAATGTATAAGACTAACTTTTTTTCTGAACAGAAATCAACTTCTTGCCATATCCTTTTCCATGGATACGAGGCTAATAAGAAGAACGACTGCTGCATACTATTAAAGTACTAACCTTCTTTAAACGAGTCCACCTGTGGTACCAGTATCTTATTTACGAAAAATTGAGAGTGAACATGCACCCAAATGACGTTTACAACTACATGGTCCAGCTAGGCATACCTAATGACAGCTTTACCAAAAATATCGATTATGGCGAACGTATACATATGCTTTTCAATATGTTTGGTCCCAATGGCGTTCTTTCTCTGGAGTTTATCCGATCGATAATACTGAAAAGAAACTCTCACGACACATTCTGTCAGTATTTGAAACTGGTTGAAAATAAAGACATTTTTGCACGATTCAACATTAATACAGATGAATTGAATGAGATTTTTACAACTATTTCTGCCCACATTAATCGATTAAAACTATAAATTATACTTGTGCATTAAAATAAATAAAATGCGTTTACAAATAGAATAGCATCGATTTCAGATGGTGCTAATTTGATAGGTTCCAAGAAAACTAATACTAATAGGAATACACACACACAAAGGAAAGAAGATCACTGTAACGTATCACATCATTATATGTATCTTTCAAATAAGGAAATTTATTACTTAACAGAAATATTAAAAATGCATATCGAAAATCAAATAGACCAAGAATACACACAAATCAAAGGAGAAACTGAAACTGGTTGTTTCATTGCAAAAATATACGTAGAACCTATCACGGTATTTTAAGATAGCGATTGTCGTATTTCAAGATAGCGATTGTCGTATTTGAAGACAAAGATTATTAGTTATTTCAATAAAAATACATTTGAAGCTTGATTAGTTTTAAACTTTAGTTTTATCTTTCACATTATGTTATGGTCAAATGGCGTGGTTTTTACTCTACTTGTCCTACACACATGCTTGAAGTACATAGAACTCCAAACATTAATCCAATCACAGGAACTATATGAGATTAGGTTTACATACAGTAAAATATATTAACCGCCTAAGGGTTCAACAACATATACAAATAATAGATTAAATTTAAGAAGCCGACAACAAGAACGTATTCTTAATCATGCGATTAAGAATATTACATATCACAGACAGTGACCCTATAATATTTCTTATCTCCGACTTGAATACTGTAAATCAACCTCACTGTTACATAACATGTAAATTAAGGGAAATTATTACTTTTTAGTAACAAACACCTTATATTCATAATTGGTATAAATCGAGTAGATAATTCAGAGTAAAAACAAATTTCTTTAGTGTTTATTAACCAATATGTTCAAAAGTATTCTTTTATTGTCTGGATTAGTCTGTTCCGTATTAGCCGCAGCCACTCCCCGGGACGTTACGGAAATCAAGGAATCTGGTGAAATTGTTAGATACAATAACGTAAAATCAACCAGCGATATTGTTCTTAATGACACAAGCAAGTATTATGTCGATAACGCAAGTCCTGAAGTATGCTGTACTCTTTACGTCTGCAGCAGAGCATTTATCAGTATCTGTATTGAGGGAGAAGGATCTCAAACACAGTAAAATTTGCTTGTTTTCTGCAAAGACTTGATCTCCAAATTATATAGTAGCATCTTTTATAAAAATAAACTAAGTGATTTTAACAAATGTACTTAAGAACATACTTAATTCGTATAATGGAGTCATAGAGCACAGCTCTTAGACGGCCTAACTTTTTTTTTTTTTTTTTTTTTTTTTTTTTTTGAATAGAAGTCAGCTTCTCTCCATCTCTTACAAATTTTCTACGGATACACATCTTATAAGAAAAACAACTGCCGTATATATGAGCTCGTTTTTTCCTTTTCTCATAAAATAAGGATATTCAAAAACACAGATAACAGAAGCTAAAGACTTGGAAATTTTACAAGAGTTTTATAACAATACAAATTATCGAACCATGCGTTTCGCGTTATTAACAAACTGGATGGCCTTTTTAAAATGTCCAAATCTTTTAAGATGATCTTTTTTTTTTATATATAAATTATTCATAATAAGGTTGTTTAAAAATAATAATGTTTTCAATAATGAAGTAAAATGACGATAAAATTATATGTTTGTTTGGGTTCTGGTTAAAACTTCAATGAAGACAACGTTGTCTGTAGTGGTTGGAAGCGGTTGGTCTTTTTGCAAAATCACTTTGAGGTTAGCAGGATTACGAACCCGAGACAAAGCAAGATAAAGTTGACCGTGTGTAAAAACGGGTTTAAGAAGACATATTGCAGCAAATGATAGTGTCTGGCCTTGTGATTTGTTTATAGTCATTCCAAAAGCAGGTTGCACTAGAAATTGGCGACGACTAAGAGTGAAGGGTAAGTTTGCATTATCAGAAGATATTAAAATGACTCTTGGAATGAGAACAAAAGTGCCAGCTTTATCACCAACTGCGATTTCAGCTTCAATGATGTTTTGGGTGAAGTTTCGACAAATAAGCCTTGTACCGTTACATAAATCTCCAGCGGGATTGATGTTCCTGAGACACATAATTGGTTGGAATATTTTAGGACTAATTTGTGGGGTGGCATTCTAGATGGTTTGACAGCGTTCAATACTTCCACGGGAAAATTGACATCAGCCGAATTATTTTTTTCTTCTATGGAATCCTTTGAAATATACTCCATAGAAATACCTGGTAATCTGTTTGTAGCCAATTCATTGATTTCATCAACAGTTGTGTTGTGAGCTGCAAGGATGGCTATACTGACAATAAAATCCCTATCTTTATACTGATTTTCGTTGTTTAAAGAATTACCGAAGACGTCGCTGACAACATCCTCAATAGACTCGGCATAAGAGACAATTGATATTGGATTTGATACATGCTGATCGTTAATTTGTATGCGGTCTTGGCCTACTTCCAAAAGGTAGTCTTGGAACAGGGTACCATCATTAAGAATTGAGTCTGATGTTAATCTCATATTTCGTTTGAATCTTAAAACTCCACAATCCCTAAACAAAATGAAATTGGTGACACATGTATTGATTATATCTGACCCCGACTTTTCTTTACGGAGACGCACTGCATTCATACGTTGGTGTCTATTTCAACTGTTAATTATATTTTATTTTGAAAAAACATTGGTTATTTTTAATAAATTGATTGGCCCAAATTGAACAATAGGCAATGTTTGACGGAAATCACCACCCGTAACCACAACTTTACCGCCAAAAGGAAGATCAAAGTTTCCAGTGATATCTTGTAGAAGGCGACTGACACATTCAAAGGCCAATTTGTTCATCATTGGTGCATCAGCTCAAATTATCATCTTGGCATCATTGATCATCTTAGCACTGATATCTTGTAATTTGATATTGCTAACAGAAGTTTCATGTATATCAACAGGTATTTGAAAAAGCGAATATGCTGTTTGACCACCAGGAAGAAGTGTAGCAGCAACTCCAGATGAAGCACATGACAATGCAACTTGCCCGTTAGAACGTACTTTCGCCAGTAAAGCATTGTACAAAAACGTTTTTCCTGTACCATCTGGACCATCCTCAAAAAAAAAATTGCTTCGTGCTTCCGTTGGTTCATCGTAAACAGCAGATATAATTTTGTCATAAACAATTCGCTGTTCCGAATTCAAGCTGCCATCTTCCTGGCCTTCATATACAATCACACTCATTGCTAAATCGTCGACATCGTACTGGCCAATTGCGTGGTTATATAAATTTTGGGCCTTTGCCGTGTATGCATTATAAGTTGATAGATCTAGTTGGGGTAGTTATGGAAAATTGGCAATATCTTTGAAATTTTTTAAAAGTTTTTAAAAGTCTATTGGCAATGTCGGTGATTGTTAGATTCAAAACAAGCCGATTATCTTTTTCGGTCAAATTAATTGGACATCCTTGTATATCAAGACCGCGATTAGGAAGACCTTAACGATATGTGTATTCAAAATCAGCTGAAAGGTTTTCCTTGTGATTATCCCATATTTCTTGATAATTGGGCACAAAATTGAATGTTAATAGAACTGCTAACAGCTCACGAATTTTACGGAGCTTGAACAAAGCATGAAAGCTTCGGTCATAGCTCTATCCCATTATTTACCATCTTCCAAAAGGTTAAGAGCTTGAGAAGCTTCACGAAATGTTGTCCATGTTGTGGTCCCTGTCACTATAACACCATCTTCATTAAAAGTATCAGTTGTTTTAAGATGATCAAAACTCGTCACACCTTTAACATGCAGAAGGAGTAGGCGCAACCAATACCTTTCAATACCAGTAGCTGATATGAAGTACATTTTACCAATTTGCGGAAACTTTTGATGATTGCTGCGTTTTTTCAATAAATGGGTTTTTACGTCTTGTACATAATGACTTGGTATATCATTGTAGTAAATACCTCTGGCATTTTGTTGGCCTGGAAGATGAATGGCTAATCTTTTGATGGCTGGTTGACAGGAATGCGTGCGCTTACCCACAATACGCCAACATGCTTCAATTTTCGAGACATAACGAGCACTGAGCCAACTCGTAATCTCATCCAAATCGTCATCATCAGCAGGAGGGACTGAGGTGTCAGGATTGGCGGGAACAAAAGAAGTCTGAGCAGGTAGTACCGCAATTTGAAAACTATCAGAACCTTTGTAAATATATTTGAGAAGATCTTTGATTGCTTGATTGTCAGCACAAAACTCAACGTTGATGTGTGTATCGTATTTGACTGTTAGATACAGATTATGGGGAACAACCCAGCGATTATCAGCACGATATCCATTTAGAAACAAAACAAACAGATCAGTAGGACGTCTTTTATATTTAGCAAAGCTCTTTTCGTCAATTAAAGTTGTATGCTGAATCTCTTTGGGAAAGTGCTTACTGCACGTCTTATCCTTATTATCTCTACACATACGAACGTTACCACGGGAATCATTTAAAGATATGTTACATGATGTATGCATCATATGCTTTGTTATAGTCTTATGCGCTTTTGGAAAACAGACTGGATCAGGAATTTCAGCCGAGATATAATTATCAATATCTTGAGCCGTTCGAAGCTTAGAACACTCAGCAAAAATTATCACCACATGCGCATGCGGGAGACCACGTTTTCGGTACTCAATTACATGAATTAAACCCTTCACTTTCCCAAAAATCATCTTGTCTTTGATGTCTGCGAAAATTTCCTTAAGCTTTGAATCAGAAACTCGACAAATAAGATCTGGACGACCCGAAGGGACCTCACCAGGTAGCAACTCCTCCGTAATTTCTTTCCAATTGGGATTGCAGGTTATTGTCACAAATAAATCGGGTTTTCCTAAAGCTCTAACGACAGCCATAGCATCCTGTTGCATTTGATGTAAAGCCCTTGGTGAGCCATCATGGCTCGAAGGTAAGATAACTCTCTTCTCAATCGACTCTCGGCTCATATCCATACTGTTCTGCACATCAGCTAATCCACAGTACAACTCAGAACGTAAGGTACTTTGATTTGTACGTAAATAGAACAATCGTCGTCCTTCAATTTTACAGTACATATCAACTATGTATAAATGAAAAAGTCGACCAAAGTGGCATGTCATCGTTCTTCCTGGTCTTACTCGTAATCGATGCTGATAAAATTGATTCAACGAAACTGATTTCTGCGTGAGTCTATTGCTGCTAACAATACCCTCATCTCTTTCATGATTTCTTTAGACCGTCTCTTTATCTAAATTTAACTCCAAATCCGTATGCCATCCATCTTCACCACCGGGGAACATCAATGCAAAATGCAAAGAGTCGTATGAGCGATGACAGTCATTCATTTTTTTTGAAATAACCATTTTGAGTTGAAAACACAACTACTTCTCTACTACCTCTAGTACTGTCATCCGGTACATTTGCATCGACAATGTAAGCTGCGACCTCATCAGCAACAGGCACATCATACTGATGACCAAGTCCAGGATTTCCTCTGATATATACGTACAAATCCTTGGTAATAGATTGCCCATTTACAACATCTGTTGATAATCTCTTTCTTGTATTCTCAAATAGATTGGCGTAAGGAAAAATTTCATCCATCACTTGATTCAATTGAGCTACCAATAGGCGATCCAGTGCCTCGTTAAAATCGATATGATGTTGCTCACGTAAATTTGAGTCACTGAAATAAACTTGAGCAAACACGGGTTTTCTACCCTCAACAGCGTTCAAAGATGCAGAACGATGATATGTTCCTCCTTGGATTCGGAAAGTAAACAATCCTTGATTTGATCCACTGAATATCTCATTCCCATAGTCGGCTCCAAACGAAGTGAACGCAAAGGCATTATTATACATTCTAATGTTCTTTCTAAAAGCGATACTTGTTGAGTGTTCACCTGTTAAAAGCTTCTGCATAAGGATAGTTGGCATAGTCACAATATCGACCTTTACTTTTCCGTTGCTGCAGCAAAAAGAAAAAGATGATGACTGGTTAGCTGATAGTTCTTCCTTGTATAACATGACGTGACAGTGATGACATTCTTGGTTCATTCTCTGTAACGTATGACGTCCGTAAAAGTCAGAGGTGAGATCATCACGATAAATGCCTTGACTCCACAAAGAGATTGGCTTCTTCGAAATTGCCATGAAATGCACGATTCAAACTATGTTCTCGGGTTAAAACAATAATTTCAGCTCTCTTTCTCTCTCTTTTTTTTAAGCTTACGTGTTACACTAACCCTTGCAACGATCGGTGTCTCCTCAGTGATGGAAGCTAATTCTTGATGCACATTGTCAATGCTGAGAGTCGTACCCGTACTGCTATTGCTGGCTGCAGGTGCTCTGGGAATGTTAATACAACTGGGTCTACGAATTGTTGAATAGTCAGCGCTTTTTCCACCTCGGCCTCTGCTTTGACAATTAATTCCATTGGAAAGAACGAATTCATAATTAACTGGCCTAGGTATTTGTAAATGTTCTGAAAGTAAAAGGGTTTCTTTATTTTTGGGATCCCTTTCTTTTATTCTTGTATAGCTGGGACTGTCAATGTTTTATACTATGTAGGGTCGGGACTTTCAGCCCCTCCCCATTCACTCATTGTTTTACACTATGCGAAGATATTCCGTAGAATTTCCTTAAAATTAAAAACAAAGAATTATCCCACCACTTTCGGCGTACGATTTTGTCACATTCATGGATCTCTGTGTGTATTAAAAGCTCTCATATCACCAGAGCACTTTGAGTCACTATTGGGAAGTATTGATGGTATTGTTATTAGGCAAATGGACCAGTATGGGAACAATAATAACTATTATACAACTTATCATAATTTTTAAACAACCTTATTATGAATAATTTATATATAAAAAAAAAAGATCATCTTAAAAGATTTGGACATTTTAAAAAGGCCATCCAGTTTGTTAATAACGCGAAACGCATGGTTCGATAATTTGTATTGTTATAAAACTCTTGTAAAATTTCCAAGTCTTTAGCTTCTGTTATCTGTGTTTTTGAATATCCTTATTTTATGAGAAAAGGAAAAAACGAGCTCATATATACGGCAGTTGTTTTTCTTATAAGATGTGTATCCGTAGAAAATTTGTAAGAGATGGAGAGAAGCTGACTTCTATTCAAAAAAAAAAAAAAAAAAAAAAAAAAAAAAAGTTAGGCCGTCTAAGAGCTGTGCTCTATGACTCCATTATACGAATTAAGTATGTTCTTAAGTACATTTGTTAAAATCACTTAGTTTATTTTTATAAAAGATGCTACTATATAATTTGGAGATCAAGTCTTTGCAGAAAACAAGCAAATTTTACTGTGTTTGAGATCCTTCTCCCTCAATACAGATACTGATAAATGCTCTGCTGCAGACGTAAAGAGTACAGCATACTTCAGGACTTGCGTTATCGACATAATACTTGCTTGTGTCATTAAGAACAATATCGCTGGTTGATTTTACGTTATTGTATCTAACAATTTCACCAGATTCCTTGATTTCCGTAACGTCCCGGGGAGTGGCTGCGGCTAATACGGAACAGACTAATCCAGACAATAAAAGAATACTTTTGAACATATTGGTTAATAAACACTAAAGAAATTTGTTTTTACTCTGAATTATCTACTCGATTTATACCAATTATGAATATAAGGTGTTTGTTACTAAAAAGTAATAATTTCCCTTAATTTACATGTTATGTAACAGTGAGGTTGATTTACAGTATTCAAGTCGGAGATAAGAAATATTATAGGGTCACTGTCTGTGATATGTAATATTCTTAATCGCATGATTAAGAATACGTTCTTGTTGTCGGCTTCTTAAATTTAATCTATTATTTGTATATGTTGTTGAACCCTTAGGCGGTTAATATATTTTACTGTATGTAAACCTAATCTCATATAGTTCCTGTGATTGGATTAATGTTTGGAGTTCTATGTACTTCAAGCATGTGTGTAGGACAAGTAGAGTAAAAACCACGCCATTTGACCATAACATAATGTGAAAGATAAAACTAAAGTTTAAAACTAATCAAGCTTCAAATGTATTTTTATTGAAATAACTAATAATCTTTGTCTTCAAATACGACAATCGCTATCTTGAAATACGACAATCGCTATCTTAAAATACCGTGATAGGTTCTACGTATATTTTTGCAATGAAACAACCAGTTTCAGTTTCTCCTTTGATTTGTGTGTATTCTTGGTCTATTTGATTTTCGATATGCATTTTTAATATTTCTGTTAAGTAATAAATTTCCTTATTTGAAAGATACATATAATGATGTGATACGTTACAGTGATCTTCTTTCCTTTGTGTGTGTGTATTCCTATTAGTATTAGTTTTCTTGGAACCTATCAAATTAGCACCATCTGAAATCGATGCTATTCTATTTGTAAACGCATTTTATTTATTTTAATGCACAAGTATAATTTATAGTTTTAATCGATTAATGTGGGCAGAAATAGTTGTAAAAATCTCATTCAATTCATCTGTATTAATGTTGAATCGTGCAAAAATGTCTTTATTTTCAACCAGTTTCAAATACTGACAGAATGTGTCGTGAGAGTTTCTTTTCAGTATTATCGATCGGATAAACTCCAGAGAAAGAACGCCATTGGGACCAAACATATTGAAAAGCATATGTATACGTTCGCCATAATCGATATTTTTGGTAAAGCTGTCATTAGGTATGCCTAGCTGGACCATGTAGTTGTAAACGTCATTTGGGTGCATGTTCACTCTCAATTTTTCGTAAATAAGATACTGGTACCACAGGTGGACTCGTTTAAAGAAGGTTAGTACTTTAATAGTATGCAGCAGTCGTTCTTCTTATTAGCCTCGTATCCATGGAAAAGGATATGGCAAGAAGTTGATTTCTGTTCAGAAAAAAAGTTAGTCTTATACATTATCAAATTTATTCAATATCATATTTTAAAGCATCAATATTCTGATTTTACAATTTTTTTGACTTGGTTAATGATGTTGCAATCTGGATAATTATATATCAATTGCATCTCCATATTTCACCACAGAATAAGCAGAATTAAGAATCGAGAATCCATGGCCCTTCCCGATAAAAATCAGAATCCAAATTCGGACTCAGGGCATATACGCAAAAACGTACTATGGTCACGCATAGTTCACACCACGAAGTCGTCGCTAATCTACAACGATCAGATCACCAACGACCGCTCTGATGGAATCACCCGTACCAAATCTCTCATATTTCGAGAGGGACGCTCTCCTGGCAGCGTAATGTTCAATGTCACATCCCGAAAGGAATCTCAATATGGATTCTTTGTAATTATTGCTACCCAATTCCCCTCTCGATGGTGTGTCATTTTTCACCTCGAAGGCAGTCGTAAGATTATTGAAGTCAATTTTTTAGATGCTTCTAAGAAAGCGGAGGCTTTCGAGAGAGGCATGCTGTTCCCAACTGAGAAAATTTGTATTCTACCTACCGAAGCCTTAGCACAAGGGGCTAACATTGTGCGTCTCTCCCTCACCCACCTTCCTCGTTTTTCTGAAGAAGAAATCCTATTCGGCCTACGCATCAGTTTGAAACCATTTGGTGCAGTTTTAGACGTTGGTATCACTCGTGAAAAGGCACATCACACATACATTGGACAAGGTTACGCGGTCCTGGAAATAGCACAATCGGAGGAAGCTCAAAAAGAGGATCCTTTCGCACCTCTCCTCCACATCATAACACATCATACCATGGTGTAACTCTGACCAACGGGGACTTCGTGTCACTTAGGCATAATATGCCTCCCTACTGCTCGTACTGTCATGATTTTAGTGGGACCCATATTGCTCGTAACTGCCTTGAAAAATTCACTACTAAACGTATCAAAACACAATCATTTATGACACCTACCTGTTGGGAATGCAAAAGCATCCAACATTTAAAGAGTGCCTGCCCTCAAATCAAAGCCCGTAAAATACTTAAGGAGGATACCCCTGCCGTGCCGGAATTACAAAGAACCTCACTCCACTACCACACCAGTAACTAATGAACTACCTTTAACACCAACTTCTGAGGATATGATTATCGAAAGTGAGTCTGAAGACATAGTTACGGATGAAGCTAATATCGATACTGATGATACCTTTGCAAACCAGACCTTAGAAGAGACCGTCCAAACTGCTACGGCTCGTCTGGGCACAACCTTCTCCCCTACTGACTTTGCTGATCATCTTGGTGCTGTGAATCCACACCGATATATCAGATTGGTGACGAATTACCCACTGCTCACTCAACCTCCTACACCGGACATAGAATCCGATAACACCTCTATGAATAAAATGAATTTACAAAATAATATGAACAATACTAACAATAATAACACGGATGTTATGAATAATACAGCAACAATTAATCTTCGTATCGCATCCCTCAATTGCAATGGCCTTGCCAAAGTTGCAAAACCTTATGTCCGGCGGGATATGATTCGTTTCCTACGTGATCAGTCACATGATCTTATTTCTCTTCAAGAGACCCACACCTCAAACCCATCCATCATTGCCTCATCAGAACAACAATTTATCACCACCTCAGCGATATGGACCACCCAACGTGGTATCGTGTCACTCAACTCTGATATCAAGATCAGCCCGTTAGAAGTACCCTATCTCGACGGTAGACTAATATTAGCGCAGATCACCCACACACAACAATACTCCCAGCCTCTTTACATCCTTAACATGTATACACCTGCTACTAATGGGATAGAGAAACGTCAATTATACGAAACGGTATCATAAATTCCTGTATTAGCTCATACTAATATTACTGACAGAATGTCTATTATGGGTGACTTTAACTATTCTTACCTCAGACCATCTCAAATGCGATATACACCTGAATCTTGGCTTACATTTTTGAATGGTTCATTTCAAGATTGTTTGACTATACCTTTCGAATATCCTTTACCAACTTTTCAACGTAATGCGGCTACACAATCCACCATTGATTACATATATGCGTCTCATTCATTTTACAATCATACTTCCAAGCCAACGAACATATATGTCTCCAACTTAGTCTTACCACAACATATTATCTGTAGATTACTGTGTTGGAACGAGCCCAACTAGACGCGGGGTGTGGCGTTTCAACTCGATCTTGTTACATAACCATCAATTCTGCGATCTACTCACAAAAACGCTCATAGATGTATATCACCATTCAGCTGAGTATGGCAGTGTCCAGGAACAATGGGAACATGTTAAGCATCTTACTCGGAAAATAGCAAAAAAGTTTAGTAGTAAGTATATAGCCTGGCGAAAGAAACGGTTAAAGGTTTTACAAAGCTACCGCAATAAAATTCTACTTAATCAACCGTCAGTGACCGAGAGGATACAACTCCTATCGCCCATCCAAAATGAAATCATCCAATTACAGCAAGACTTGGTGGACATTGCTAAACTTCGATCTGGACTACGCTGGCTTGAAAACGGTGAATTATCCGCAGGCTATTTACAAAGAACTATAGCTGGTAAAACTAAATCCCAACACATTGACTTCCTAACCCATCCTATAACAGGGTATTAATGCTTAACTAATGCCGATAAGCTGCAGGCAGCAGAAAATTTTTACACACAATCATACACTCCTGATCCTATCAACGAAACGGAACTCCCAGCGACTGATAGACAAAATTCAACCTGCGCAACAATTGACCCCACATCAAGCGCAGACACTTTCAATCAAGATGTTATTCTCTACTATCATGGACAATGTTAAACGATCCCCCAATCCTAGTAGCCCGGGCCCTGATGGCTTAAGTCATGATATTATTCTTTTTATATTTAGTATACCTCTATATCGTGGACTGGCAGAAAAAAATATACAACCAAGCACTTACTAAAGGCATCTTCTCTCGATTGTGGCATGACTCTGTAATAAGTCTGCTCCCCAAAAAGAGTGATTTTTCTCTATTGCAAAATTGGCGACCAATTTCGCTGACAAATTGTGATGCCAAAAAATTTTACCGGACAGACTCGTCAACCCATACCAGATTGGATTTTTACCTCACCAATTTATTGGTGATGACGGTCTCACACTTAAATCGATCATAGACCATATCAAAATGGATCCACTGAAATCACAAACCGTAGCTTTACTACTAGACTTCATGAAGGCTTACGATTGTATTAATAGTAGCTTCTTACAGGCAGTCCTGATCAAATTTGGCAAACATCTATCTACTTTTAGCAGCATTATTAACTTTTTCTTTTAAACCAAAATTAATAATAATATCAATGGTTACCTCTCTCAACCCATTCACCAGAGTCGGGGTCTAAGACAAAGTGATCTTCTATCCCCAGTACTGTTCAACTTGGCTTTGGGACAACTATTACAGACCATTCTTCAAGATTCTCAGCTATCTGGTATTTCCGTAATTGCAACAGACATCGGTTCGATCCCACCCAATTTGAAATTCGTTAGCCTATGCAGATAATGTTTTAGTGACCCTTAACTCTCCCCCAGAATTTGACACTCTTATGGGACATCTTCAGTCCTACGAGTTAGCATCCAATGGCAAACTCAATGTCTCCAAAACACAAGTCTAATCGCTCATTGGTTTACCACTCCTTACACCATGGTTGGGATTGTTTACTCATCAGCATATCTATGATCATCGCTCCTCTATATCTTTAGCTTAATTAGGATATTATATGATTCAATTCCCAGATCAACCCAGCTATATCGAGGCACAATTTCTGTCGATGATCGATCGTAGCCTGGACCCACATTTCAATCGTGGCCTCTCTTTTTTTGTGGACGTGTTATCATAATCAATTCGCTGATTCTTTCTAAACTGTGGTACTCTTTAAGGTTGCTCAATCCTCCATATAATTTCTTTACCAAACTAGATAGTAAACTGAGCACTTTCCAAGAAAATTGGACGTTTTTCCACACAGCATATGAAAAGACCCGTTGGTGAAGGGGGACTAGGTATTATAGACCCCAAAGGTCAACATCAAGCCCTATAAATCCGTTGGTCCACTCCGCTCCTCCTACAACAGGATTATACCACAGTTCCAGTCAACCCTCGTAACTCATCGATTGCGATATATTGGGTACGATATAACCTACAATACTCCTTGAAGTTAGATGGATGGCACCTTATTGTTCCATGTATTTGGGTACCCCCAACAGTACGACATCAAGTACTAAACAACACTGCCATCTTTTCTCCTATCCGCACAATCATCAAGTACCTATGTAATATATATCTGACCTCAACACACCTTTTTCTTTGCTTTTAACGGCTACTGAGTCATCCCAGGACGACCCTTTAGCATCTCAATAATCACTCTGTGTATCATGATTAACTTCCCCCCTCCAAACTATAGATAGCTCATACCCTCTCTTTACCACTGCACACCACTCTTCTGACGTGTGACTTTCATACGAATCTATAAATAAAAACTAGATTTACACAAAAAAAAAAAAGATCACCGTAACGTATCACATCATTATATGTATCTTTCAATTAAGGAAATTTATTACTTAACAGAAATTCTACAAGTATTTATTTTCCTATAACGAATATAAATAGAGCATGTAATCAAGTTATCCCCCAACCTTTATTAATTTTACCACTAACTTTTTATACATATATATACTACATGGCATACTCATTGAAATGCATCGAAAAGGCTTTTGCCAATAACAGAGTCAAATTTCATGTTATATATGTGGAAGATGAATCCGACAGTGCTTTGGAGCTGATTAAACACGCTTGCGCTGAAATATTAAAAATGCATATCGAAAATCAAATAGACCAAGAATACACACAAATCAAAGGAGAAACTGAAACTGGTTGTTTCATTGCAAAAATATACGTAGAACCTATCACGGTATTTTAAGATAGCGATTGTCGTATTTCAAGATAGCGATTGTCGTATTTGAAGACAAAGATTATTAGTTATTTCAATAAAAATACATTTGAAGCTTGATTAGTTTTAAACTTTAGTTTTATCTTTCACATTATGTTATGGTCAAATGGCGTGGTTTTTACTCTACTTGTCCTACACACATGCTTGAAGTACATAGAACTCCAAACATTAATCCAATCACAGGAACTATATGAGATTAGGTTTACATACAGTAAAATATATTAACCGCCTAAGGGTTCAACAACATATACAAATAATAGATTAAATTTAAGAAGCCGACAACAAGAACGTATTCTTAATCATGCGATTAAGAATATTACATATCACAGACAGTGACCCTATAATATTTCTTATCTCCGACTTGAATACTGTAAATCAACCTCACTGTTACATAACATGTAAATTAAGGGAAATTATTACTTTTTAGTAACAAACACCTTATATTCATAATTGGTATAAATCGAGTAGATAATTCAGAGTAAAAACAAATTTCTTTAGTGTTTATTAACCAATATGTTCAAAAGTATTCTTTTATTGTCTGGATTAGTCTGTTCCGTATTAGCCGCAGCCACTCCCCGGGACGTTACGGAAATCAAGGAATCTGGTGAAATTGTTAGATACAATAACGTAAAATCAACCAGCGATATTGTTCTTAATGACACAAGCAAGTATTATGTCGATAACGCAAGTCCTGAAGTATGCTGTACTCTTTACGTCTGCAGCAGAGCATTTATCAGTATCTGTATTGAGGGAGAAGGATCTCAAACACAGTAAAATTTGCTTGTTTTCTGCAAAGACTTGATCTCCAAATTATATAGTAGCATCTTTTATAAAAATAAACTAAGTGATTTTAACAAATGTACTTAAGAACATACTTAATTCGTATAATGGAGTCATAGAGCACAGCTCTTAGACGGCCTAACTTTTTTTTTTTTTTTTTTTTTTTTTTTTTTTGAATAGAAGTCAGCTTCTCTCCATCTCTTACAAATTTTCTACGGATACACATCTTATAAGAAAAACAACTGCCGTATATATGAGCTCGTTTTTTCCTTTTCTCATAAAATAAGGATATTCAAAAACACAGATAACAGAAGCTAAAGACTTGGAAATTTTACAAGAGTTTTATAACAATACAAATTATCGAACCATGCGTTTCGCGTTATTAACAAACTGGATGGCCTTTTTAAAATGTCCAAATCTTTTAAGATGATCTTTTTTTTTTATATATAAATTATTCATAATAAGGTTGTTTAAAAATTATGATAAGTTGTATAATAGTTATTATTGTTCCCATACTGGTCCATTTGCCTAATAACAATACCATCAATACTTCCCAATAGTGACTCAAAGTGCTCTGGTGATATGAGAGCTTTTAATACACACAGAGATCCATGAATGTGACAAAATCGTACGCCGAAAGTGGTGGGATAATTCTTTGTTTTTAATTTTAAGGAAATTCTACGGAATATCTTCGCATAGTGTAAAACAATGAGTGAATGGGGAGGGGCTGAAAGTCCCGACCCTACATAGTATAAAACATTGACAGTCCCAGCTATACAAGAATAAAAGAAAGGGATCCCAAAAATAAAGAAACCCTTTTACTTTCAGAACATTTACAAATACCTAGGCCAGTTAATTATGAATTCGTTCTTTCCAATGGAATTAATTGTCAAAGCAGAGGCCGAGGTGGAAAAAGCGCTGACTATTCAACAATTCGTAGACCCAGTTGTATTAACATTCCCAGAGCACCTGCAGCCAGCAATAGCAGTACGGGTACGACTCTCAGCATTGACAATGTGCATCAAGAATTAGCTTCCATCACTGAGGAGACACCGATCGTTGCAAGGGTTAGTGTAACACGTAAGCTTAAAAAAAAGAGAGAGAAAGAGAGCTGAAATTATTGTTTTAACCCGAGAACATAGTTTGAATCGTGCATTTCATGGCAATTTCGAAGAAGCCAATCTCTTTGTGGAGTCAAGGCATTTATCGTGATGATCTCACCTCTGACTTTTACGGACGTCATACGTTACAGAGAATGAACCAAGAATGTCATCACTGTCACGTCATGTTATACAAGGAAGAACTATCAGCTAACCAGTCATCATCTTTTTCTTTTTGCTGCAGCAACGGAAAAGTAAAGGTCGATATTGTGACTATGCCAACTATCCTTATGCAGAAGCTTTTAACAGGTGAACACTCAACAAGTATCGCTTTTAGAAAGAACATTAGAATGTATAATAATGCCTTTGCGTTCACTTCGTTTGGAGCCGACTATGGGAATGAGATATTCAGTGGATCAAATCAAGGATTGTTTACTTTCCGAATCCAAGGAGGAACATATCATCGTTCTGCATCTTTGAACGCTGTTGAGGGTAGAAAACCCGTGTTTGCTCAAGTTTATTTCAGTGACTCAAATTTACGTGAGCAACATCATATCGATTTTAACGAGGCACTGGATCGCCTATTGGTAGCTCAATTGAATCAAGTGATGGATGAAATTTTTCCTTACGCCAATCTATTTGAGAATACAAGAAAGAGATTATCAACAGATGTTGTAAATGGGCAATCTATTACCAAGGATTTGTACGTATATATCAGAGGAAATCCTGGACTTGGTCATCAGTATGATGTGCCTGTTGCTGATGAGGTCGCAGCTTACATTGTCGATGCAAATGTACCGGATGACAGTACTAGAGGTAGTAGAGAAGTAGTTGTGTTTTCAACTCAAAATGGTTATTTCAAAAAAAATGAATGACTGTCATCGCTCATACGACTCTTTGCATTTTGCATTGATGTTCCCCGGTGGTGAAGATGGATGGCATACGGATTTGGAGTTAAATTTAGATAAAGAGACGGTCTAAAGAAATCATGAAAGAGATGAGGGTATTGTTAGCAGCAATAGACTCACGCAGAAATCAGTTTCGTTGAATCAATTTTATCAGCATCGATTACGAGTAAGACCAGGAAGAACGATGACATGCCACTTTGGTCGACTTTTTCATTTATACATAGTTGATATGTACTGTAAAATTGAAGGACGACGATTGTTCTATTTACGTACAAATCAAAGTACCTTACGTTCTGAGTTGTACTGTGGATTAGCTGATGTGCAGAACAGTATGGATATGAGCCGAGAGTCGATTGAGAAGAGAGTTATCTTACCTTCGAGCCATGATGGCTCACCAAGGGCTTTACATCAAATGCAACAGGATGCTATGGCTGTCGTTAGAGCTTTAGGAAAACCCGATTTATTTGTGACAATAACCTGCAATCCCAATTGGAAAGAAATTACGGAGGAGTTGCTACCTGGTGAGGTCCCTTCGGGTCGTCCAGATCTTATTTGTCGAGTTTCTGATTCAAAGCTTAAGGAAATTTTCGCAGACATCAAAGACAAGATGATTTTTGGGAAAGTGAAGGGTTTAATTCATGTAATTGAGTACCGAAAACGTGGTCTCCCGCATGCGCATGTGGTGATAATTTTTGCTGAGTGTTCTAAGCTTCGAACGGCTCAAGATATTGATAATTATATCTCGGCTGAAATTCCTGATCCAGTCTGTTTTCCAAAAGCGCATAAGACTATAACAAAGCATATGATGCATACATCATGTAACATATCTTTAAATGATTCCCGTGGTAACGTTCGTATGTGTAGAGATAATAAGGATAAGACGTGCAGTAAGCACTTTCCCAAAGAGATTCAGCATACAACTTTAATTGACGAAAAGAGCTTTGCTAAATATAAAAGACGTCCTACTGATCTGTTTGTTTTGTTTCTAAATGGATATCGTGCTGATAATCGCTGGGTTGTTCCCCATAATCTGTATCTAACAGTCAAATACGATACACACATCAACGTTGAGTTTTGTGCTGGCAATCAAGCAATCAAAGATCTTCTCAAATATATTTACAAAGGTTCTGATAGTTTTCAAATTGCGGTACTACCTGCTCAGACTTCTTTTGTTCCCGCCAATCCTGACACCTCAGTCCCTCCTGCTGATGATGACGATTTGGATGAGATTACGAGTTGGCTCAGTGCTCGTTATGTCTCGAAAATTGAAGCATGTTGGCGTATTGTGGGTAAGCGCACGCATTCCTGTCAACCAGCCATCAAAAGATTAGCCATTCATCTTCCAGGCCAACAAAATGCCAGAGGTATTTACTACAATGATATACCAAGTCATTATGTACAAGACGTAAAAACCCATTTATTGAAAAAACGCAGCAATCATCAAAAGTTTCCGCAAATTGGTAAAATGTACTTCATATCAGCTACTGGTATTGAAAGGTATTGGTTGCGCCTACTCCTTCTGCATGTTAAAGGTGTGACGAGTTTTGATCATCTTAAAACAACTGATACTTTTAATGAAGATGGTGTTATAGTGACAGGGACCACAACATGGACAACATTTCGTGAAGCTTCTCAAGCTCTTAACCTTTTGGAAGATGGTAAATAATGGGATAGAGCTATGACCGAAGCTTTCATGCTTTGTTCAAGCTCCGTAAAATTCGTGAGCTGTTAGCAGTTCTATTAACATTCAATTTTGTGCCCAATTATCAAGAAATATGGGATAATCACAAGGAAAACCTTTCAGCTGATTTTGAATACACATATCGTTAAGGTCTTCCTAATCGCGGTCTTGATATACAAGGATGTCCAATTAATTTGACCGAAAAAGATAATCGGCTTGTTTTGAATCTAACAATCACCGACATTGCCAATAGACTTTTAAAAACTTTTAAAAAATTTCAAAGATATTGCCAATTTTCCATAACTACCCCAACTAGATCTATCAACTTATAATGCATACACGGCAAAGGCCCAAAATTTATATAACCACGCAATTGGCCAGTACGATGTCGACGATTTAGCAATGAGTGTGATTGTATATGAAGGCCAGGAAGATGGCAGCTTGAATTCGGAACAGCGAATTGTTTATGACAAAATTATATCTGCTGTTTACGATGAACCAACGGAAGCACGAAGCAATTTTTTTTTTGAGGATGGTCCAGATGGTACAGGAAAAACGTTTTTGTACAATGCTTTACTGGCGAAAGTACGTTCTAACGGGCAAGTTGCATTGTCATGTGCTTCATCTGGAGTTGCTGCTACACTTCTTCCTGGTGGTCAAACAGCATATTCGCTTTTTCAAATACCTGTTGATATACATGAAACTTCTGTTAGCAATATCAAATTACAAGATATCAGTGCTAAGATGATCAATGATGCCAAGATGATAATTTGAGCTGATGCACCAATGATGAACAAATTGGCCTTTGAATGTGTCAGTCGCCTTCTACAAGATATCACTGGAAACTTTGATCTTCCTTTTGGCGGTAAAGTTGTGGTTACGGGTGGTGATTTCCGTCAAACATTGCCTATTGTTCAATTTGGGCCAATCAATTTATTAAAAATAACCAATGTTTTTTCAAAATAAAATATAATTAACAGTTGAAATAGACACCAACGTATGAATGCAGTGCGTCTCCGTAAAGAAAAGTCGGGGTCAGATATAATCAATACATGTGTCACCAATTTCATTTTGTTTAGGGATTGTGGAGTTTTAAGATTCAAACGAAATATGAGATTAACATCAGACTCAATTCTTAATGATGGTACCCTGTTCCAAGACTACCTTTTGGAAGTAGGCCAAGACCGCATACAAATTAACGATCAGCATGTATCAAATCCAATATCAATTGTCTCTTATGCCGAGTCTATTGAGGATGTTGTCAGCGACGTCTTCGGTAATTCTTTAAACAACGAAAATCAGTATAAAGATAGGGATTTTATTGTCAGTATAGCCATCCTTGCAGCTCACAACACAACTGTTGATGAAATCAATGAATTGGCTACAAACAGATTACCAGGTATTTCTATGGAGTATATTTCAAAGGATTCCATAGAAGAAAAAAATAATTCGGCTGATGTCAATTTTCCCGTGGAAGTATTGAACGCTGTCAAACCATCTAGAATGCCACCCCACAAATTAGTCCTAAAATATTCCAACCAATTATGTGTCTCAGGAACATCAATCCCGCTGGAGATTTATGTAACGGTACAAGGCTTATTTGTCGAAACTTCACCCAAAACATCATTGAAGCTGAAATCGCAGTTGGTGATAAAGCTGGCACTTTTGTTCTCATTCCAAGAGTCATTTTAATATCTTCTGATAATGCAAACTTACCCTTCACTCTTAGTCGTCGCCAATTTCTAGTGCAACCTGCTTTTGGAATGACTATAAACAAATCACAAGGCCAGACACTATCATTTGCTGCAATATGTCTTCTTAAACCCGTTTTTACACACGGTCAACTTTATCTTGCTTTGTCTCGGGTTCGTAATCCTGCTAACCTCAAAGTGATTTTGCAAAAAGACCAACCGCTTCCAACCACTACAGACAACGTTGTCTTCATTGAAGTTTTAACCAGAACCCAAACAAACATATAATTTTATCGTCATTTTACTTCATTATTGAAAACATTATTATTTTTAAACAACCTTATTATGAATAATTTATATATAAAAAAAAAAGATCATCTTAAAAGATTTGGACATTTTAAAAAGGCCATCCAGTTTGTTAATAACGCGAAACGCATGGTTCGATAATTTGTATTGTTATAAAACTCTTGTAAAATTTCCAAGTCTTTAGCTTCTGTTATCTGTGTTTTTGAATATCCTTATTTTATGAGAAAAGGAAAAAACGAGCTCATATATACGGCAGTTGTTTTTCTTATAAGATGTGTATCCGTAGAAAATTTGTAAGAGATGGAGAGAAGCTGACTTCTATTCAAAAAAAAAAAAAAAAAAAAAAAAAAAAAAAGTTAGGCCGTCTAAGAGCTGTGCTCTATGACTCCATTATACGAATTAAGTATGTTCTTAAGTACATTTGTTAAAATCACTTAGTTTATTTTTATAAAAGATGCTACTATATAATTTGGAGATCAAGTCTTTGCAGAAAACAAGCAAATTTTACTGTGTTTGAGATCCTTCTCCCTCAATACAGATACTGATAAATGCTCTGCTGCAGACGTAAAGAGTACAGCATACTTCAGGACTTGCGTTATCGACATAATACTTGCTTGTGTCATTAAGAACAATATCGCTGGTTGATTTTACGTTATTGTATCTAACAATTTCACCAGATTCCTTGATTTCCGTAACGTCCCGGGGAGTGGCTGCGGCTAATACGGAACAGACTAATCCAGACAATAAAAGAATACTTTTGAACATATTGGTTAATAAACACTAAAGAAATTTGTTTTTACTCTGAATTATCTACTCGATTTATACCAATTATGAATATAAGGTGTTTGTTACTAAAAAGTAATAATTTCCCTTAATTTACATGTTATGTAACAGTGAGGTTGATTTACAGTATTCAAGTCGGAGATAAGAAATATTATAGGGTCACTGTCTGTGATATGTAATATTCTTAATCGCATGATTAAGAATACGTTCTTGTTGTCGGCTTCTTAAATTTAATCTATTATTTGTATATGTTGTTGAACCCTTAGGCGGTTAATATATTTTACTGTATGTAAACCTAATCTCATATAGTTCCTGTGATTGGATTAATGTTTGGAGTTCTATGTACTTCAAGCATGTGTGTAGGACAAGTAGAGTAAAAACCACGCCATTTGACCATAACATAATGTGAAAGATAAAACTAAAGTTTAAAACTAATCAAGCTTCAAATGTATTTTTATTGAAATAACTAATAATCTTTGTCTTCAAATACGACAATCGCTATCTTGAAATACGACAATCGCTATCTTAAAATACCGTGATAGGTTCTACGTATATTTTTGCAATGAAACAACCAGTTTCAGTTTCTCCTTTGATTTGTGTGTATTCTTGGTCTATTTGATTTTCGATATGCATTTTTAATATTTCTGTTAAGTAATAAATTTCCTTATTTGAAAGATACATATAATGATGTGATACGTTACAGTGATCTTCTTTCCTTTGTGTGTGTGTATTCCTATTAGTATTAGTTTTCTTGGAACCTATCAAATTAGCACCATCTGAAATCGATGCTATTCTATTTGTAAACGCATTTTATTTATTTTAATGCACAAGTATAATTTATAGTTTTAATCGATTAATGTGGGCAGAAATAGTTGTAAAAATCTCATTCAATTCATCTGTATTAATGTTGAATCGTGCAAAAATGTCTTTATTTTCAACCAGTTTCAAATACTGACAGAATGTGTCGTGAGAGTTTCTTTTCAGTATTATCGATCGGATAAACTCCAGAGAAAGAACGCCATTGGGACCAAACATATTGAAAAGCATATGTATACGTTCGCCATAATCGATATTTTTGGTAAAGCTGTCATTAGGTATGCCTAGCTGGACCATGTAGTTGTAAACGTCATTTGGGTGCATGTTCACTCTCAATTTTTCGTAAATAAGATACTGGTACCACAGGTGGACTCGTTTAAAGAAGGTTAGTACTTTAATAGTATGCAGCAGTCGTTCTTCTTATTAGCCTCGTATCCATGGAAAAGGATATGGCAAGAAGTTGATTTCTGTTCAGAAAAAAAGTTAGTCTTATACATTATCAAATTTATTCAATATCATATTTTAAAGCATCAATATTCTGATTTTACAATTTTTTTGACTTGGTTAATGATGTTGCAATCTGGATAATTATATATCAATTGCATCTCCATATTTCACCACAGAATTAGCAGAATTAAGAATCGAGAATCCATAGCTCTTCCCGATAAAGAAAAACGGAGGCTCACGCCCAGTTTTCAACTTGAAACAATTGAACAATTATATTCATGCCCCTCATTTCAAAATGGAAACCCTCCAGGAGGTAACCAAATTAATAAAGAAATCAGATCATCTTACTTCTATCGACCTATCCGATGCATTTCTACATATTTCGGTTCATCAGGACTCGCGCCAATACCTTTGCCTTCATTGGCATGGGGAAACATACCAATTTTGTACAACCCCATTCGGACTATCTCTTGTTCACGAAGTTGACCAAACCAATTTTGGAATGGGCACGTACACAACAAATACGTCTGAGTGCATATCTGGACGATTGGATTATCATAGCAGATTCGTCAACTCAAGCAACTCAACACACTCAACTAGTAGTACAGCAACTTAAATCTTTAGGATGGCTAGTCAACCACAAGAAATCCTGCCTGACACCCCCAACAATCGATAGAGCACCTTGGCTTTTTATTGGACACCACAACAATGGCAGTGCAGCTCTTCGTCGCAGCATTCAACAAGTGTTGAAGGCTCCAACACAATCAGCGCGTACGATTCACATTTTGACAATGAGGATCCAAGCAGCGACATTTGCATTGATACCAGCCCGGCTTTACACTCAGCATCTTTTGCAAATGAAGAACGAGATTGTAAGATCACCACAGGATTGAGACAAGTCTCAAATCTTATCAAAGGAATGTGTGAACGAGTTGAAGTGGTGGAAGAATAATCTGCATCTATGGAACGGCAAGAGTATTCTACCTCAGACACCGCAACAGATCATCTACGTGGATTCCAGAAACACTGGATGGGGGTGCAGTTTTAAAATAACAAAGAATTGAGTCCAGACAGCATATGGACATTGGACGTACGAGGAAGTTGCAATGTCAATCAATTGGAGAGAGTTAAAAGCGGCTTTTCTTGCACTACAAACTTTTCCTCATTTGAACAACATGAGAATATTAATCAGAACAGACAACACTACCTCGATGTCGTACATGAACAAACAAGGGGGAACGCGTTCATTACCATTGATGGAATCAGCAACAAGTCTATGGAAGCGGTGTCTGAAACGAGGAATAACGATTTTCCAGGAGTAAAAAATACCACAGCAGATTACGAATCTCGGCGTCCATATCTCAAAAACAATTGGATGATCAATTGCACGGTGTTTCAGCAACTTCAGGACAGCATGGGAAAAAACGACGTGGATTTATTTGCAGATCGGAATACCCACCAGCTTACAAAACACGTCTCATGGCTACCAGATCCGGGAAGTCTTACCCACGACGCGTTTACCATACCATGGGACCAGTTCTTGAATCCATATCTCAACCCACCTTGGAATCTGATCAATTGCTGCCTACAGAAACTAATACAAGCACAAGTCTACCAAGCAACAATGGTAACACCATGGTGGCCAACCGCGCTTTGTTTTCTTACCATCCAGTCCTTTAGCCTCTTCCCACCACTACTATTAGACCAATCAGTCATTTGCCTGCCGACACCCACAGCCATGTGACCTATGACCAACAGCTCTTGGAAACTCGCCGTGTGGAGCTTATCGGCAATAGGTATTCAGCAACAAATCTAAATGATAATGCCAAAATTTTTTTGATTAGTCAACGTTTGGCGGATACTGCAACAAATCGGTCATACAAGAAAGGCCAAATATTATTCTTACAATGGGCAAAGGAAAATCATGTCGATACTACTATCTTTACGCCGGTCAATTTGATCAATTTCCTCAGTGATATGCACACCTAGCATTCATATGCCATTTCAAGTATTTAAATTTTCCGTACTGCAGTTACTCATCTTCATCAAGATCCTAATATTTACGTACAGATGCAGAAGTCAATGCTTTTGTTTCTGCTTTAATACGTCAAGCTCTTCCCATACGAATATATAGAGATACAATCAGCATTCAACCCACAATTGACTACTTAGCCAGCTTATCAAATAATGATATTTCGTTATCCCATTTGCAAAGCAAGCTTGCCTTTTTTCTGGGTGTCACCTGATTTCTGAGGCCCTCGGATCTACATCGTATACCTTTTTCTTCCAAAAATGATTCTCTTCTCTCCTTTGAAGTTCATTGCCCTAAATAAAGACGATCAAAACGTGCTATCATTAAATCCTTTACGGTGAAGGCACATGCTAATAGTTAAATCTGTCCCATAAAGACATTTATCAATTGTCGGAATAAGAGACCTGCTTCTTGTACTGCCACAACTTTCTTCATACATTCACTCCAAAGCAACAAACCTTTAAGTGTCAGGACTATCAGTTCATGTATGATGCGACTTCTACAAAGGTATACTTCTGAACCAAAGGTGTCTCTTCGGTCCATTGCTTTGTCGATGGCTTTACAGTCTGGTATTCCGAAGGACAACGTAGTAATTATGGGTAACTGGGCATCAACTACATTCAAACACCATTATCGTCGGGAGTATCTCTGAACGTTTGACTTCACCAATAATCTCATCAAAAACCCTGGAGACAATGACGAGCCAGGAATAGACGAAGACATTTTCTTTGATGCTGCTGATTCCTTTATGGACACTTCGTGATTTTTTTCTGGATTAGCAATCATATTTCTTATTTTGGATTTGTGTCTCAAGCAATTCTAAGAGAGTTTATTAGACACTTGAATTGTATATTTAGACATGAAAATACAAAAGAAGAAATATAATTCCCCACCCACCCTACCCTTTGTACCTCGTTCAAAGGATCAATTATGTATTATGATATTAGTTAAATTTTGCTGATTTTAAATTAAAGAACATAAAGCAATCATATTTCTTATTTTGTTTTCATGTTTAAATATACAACACCTGTGGTCCCTAAGACGGCTCTTAAAAAAATGTATAAATATAAGCGCTTGAACAGAAATACCATAACAAATCTGTCAGCGCGTTTGGCAGATTTGGAAAAGATCGTTCACTTGTCTTTATCCTCAGATACCAGCATTATATCTGCTCAAACCTTCGGAGGTCCTATCCAGTCTATACATGTTTCAATTTCCCTGCTGCAAAATGTTCCATATTCAAACTACAACAATTTATCTTTTTGGTGCTATCCTTGAAGGTATTTGGAAACATTACTGGCGCTTAATGTTTGATTCAACATTATTTATACCAGATCAGGTCGTCTGTACTGTCATCGACATCGCTCGCACATACATCAGCCAAAACAATGTCTACTCAGACAATTTTCTTATCACTTAAACTACAGTCTTATACTTACTATCTTATCTTGTCACTTAAACTACGTACAGTACCTATTTATATCATCCCTCTATCACTGCATACCTCTCATTAAGACGTGTGACTTTCATTGATCTTAAATAAAATTAAGATTTATACAAAAAAAAAAAAAAAAAAAAAAAAAATACTATAACAATAGTAGCAGCCAGTAGAAGAGCGCTGCTTTTGTCTTTTTTTTTTTTTGTATAAATCTAGTTTTTATTAATAGATTCGTATGAAATTCACACGTCTGAAGAGTGGTGTGCAGAAAGAAATGTCTTTGTCTTTTTGTTTTCTGGTGGTCAAAAAGTTTGTTTGTAGTTGTCTGTAACGATGTATTGCTGTTGCTGAGAAGGTTACTTTTAACCTGTGTTACGCAAAACTATCAACACGATAAGGAGAAGGGAATGAATGAGTCTATAGAATTATGGTGTTGAGTTGTATGCAATCTTACCTGCAAATCAAAGAATATTGCACAGAAGCTCGTAAAATACTCTTGACCCATGGTTTCGGGTAATTGTCACTGTGTATTTTGCATTCTTCCTGGAGGAAGTCTGCTGATAGTTGAATGTTATTTTTTCTGTCCCCCTCACTACATCTCCAACATTTTCTGTTCATGCCTTGCCCTATTGTCTTAAAATGACGATAAACATAAATATGAGTATCAAAGTTTTTTTTTGTGCTTATTACCAGGAACATCCTCACGTTGTAAGAAGACGAAAGACGATGCTGCGTTGCGTTGACCGATTTAAAAAAAAACCTATTCCCTAGCTCAGAAACGCTGAAGCAAGTAACGAAACGAAAGACGAACAGTAAGTAATCTTATCTAGTAATGCTTTCTTCCAGTAGTAGTCCCATTCATCAAAAATAACTATTGTTTTGTCTGTGTCTCTGTTTAAAGGGGCTCAGCCGTATGTTTAGGGGGGTGTACAGCAATTATGCGATGAACCACCCTTCAAGTTTTTTTTTTTTGTTGTAAAAGTATAACTGATTTATAAATCTAATTTCTTCTATTTTCAGGTTTCTGGAATAGTAAATTTGATCTACGCAGAAAGAATCTTTGAAGTAATAATTGAATATAAAAGGACCTCTATTTTTATCATGAAAAACTCTCCGACTTAAAATAGAGGAACAAAGAGTCTCATTTCTTACTTGTTTTTTATCCATTTTCATTTCCCTTTTATACCACAATTATCACATAAGTCATGCAATTATAAAACGAATCTAACAAAAAGGTCACCCGATCCGTAGAGGTTTTGAACGAATGGCTGTTGCGTAATATATCTCGTACGTAACCATAGCTAAAATCGCCTGAAATAATTAAACGATGGAGAGACATAATGTCCGTTGCATGAAGCTGAAGTGCATTGAGTAGAGAGCGTTGAAAAAAGCTCGTCTGCTGACATTAAAATTAGAGGGAGCATATATGTTAATAATAAAAATTGGCTCATAAAAGTTGTTCGGGTGAGAGGCTTTACAGAGTAAAAACCTATCCGAGGTATATAACGCATCTGTGTCAAGTAAGGTTAACACATGATTAGGAGACAATAATATAATACCACAATATTTTGTCCAAAAATTTTGAAGTGATTGTAGTTGCATATTGATTGAAGGAATGGTAGAGTCGGAAGTATGGGTTTCTTGTAAGGATAGAATATCGAACTGTTGAAGTCGTAAATAGCAGATATATGACAATTGTGTGGTGGATGAAGCAGTTTTAACTAAACTGTTGGAGTTTAGTGAGCAATAATTGAGTTGGATTTTGGATTTCATTATTGGGTAGAGGGTGTGTTATGTTTAGAAGCCTCTCCGAGGAAGAAGGACTAGATACAAAAACTCTCAATGAAGTTGTATGGTTAGTTGTAATGTGCGGAGACTGTTCGAGATGATTGGAATTATTTTGTTTGTTATTCATCGCAGGGAGTTGCGTTTGCGTCCAATTATATTCATTGGAACTCTTATTATTATCAGCAGACGAAATTGTCCGTTCCTCCGTATTATTAGTCGGAGCATCCGCTTCTTCCATGTCTTCGTCACTGAATTCTACCACGCTATCTGCAGGTACATAATCACCATCATCGCTGTCATGGGAAAATTCTGCCGTTAAGATAGTATTTCGAATGGTAGTGTTGGGTTTAGGTGCATACTTCGACTTCATTATCTCTGCACTTGCGGGCTGGCTTTTCTCAGGAGAAGGTTTCTTTCTAGGCTTCTTGAGCGTACGGGATTTGGTAGATTTAGAGGATCTGGGGTTGGGGCATTCTGCCTGGAGATGTCCAAATTGGTCACAGGCGAAGCATAAGATGCTCGCACGAGATTTGCTACAATCATATTTCGTGTGACCATCTTCGTGACAGTATCGACACCAAGTGGGCATATCTGGGAATGTGGCATGGAAGAAGTCATCCGAACTACCCCAAGGTAATTTATGACTGAGTGTAGCGTAAGTCTTTTCGGGATCTTGTTGAAGGATTACATATCCAGTGCCCATAAACCATCCCATATCAGATTCATAGTTCAGTCCCAAATCGATAATCTCACCAAGGTGAGACATGGTTTCCCTAAGGGTAGATATAATCTTGTGTTTTCCAATCAAAGGAATGTCCGACAGATTAACTTGAATGACCTTTCCTTTACCCTCAAGGGCTTTACAAGGAAGGAGATGACTGTTGAGGTGTTTATAGAAAATTCCTTCTGTGATAAATTTTTCTAATAAGTCATCTATGTGATACAGTTCCAGGTATCGTTGAGCTGGTTTTCCAAAAAATTAACACCGTGAAAACTATTACTGTTATAAACAGAGTGAAGAATACTAAGGTGTTGGTGATCTGTGATGTCTTTTATCTTGGATAAATCCAAAATATATCCATTTCTATAGAGACTATCTCTCCAAACTCGAGATTGAATAATTTTAATATCCCCTTTCCACAGAGGTGTTGATTGTTCTACAAGGGAACGTTTTGTATAGTGAGGAACTTTTTTTTGTTAGCCACTGCGTCAGCATAGGATACATGAGGTGTAATTCCCGACCTGGCAGGGTCAAAAGTTTCCTTAGGTGAAAGAGCCATGACGGTGGATCTGCAGAATAAAAAATGACTGTAACAAAGTCCTCTTGAAAAAGAGAGTGGACTATTTTAATGCCAATTTTTGATCTTTTAGTTTCGAACTTTGAGGCAATTTTTGTTCCAGAAATAGTGTATAACAAGAAAGGGTGTTGGAATTTTGCTACTAGACCCGGTCACAATGATATGGTAAGTTTTTTATACATGTAAACAGCACTTTTCAGATTAGATTAAGAGTAGGGCTAAAAACATAAACTAAACGAAAAAAACACACAGGCTATGTAGTGTAATTAAATCTATGAGATTATTGATCCAAAAAGTCTCATTCGGTCATGCCATGTGATTTGCTGCGGAATGCACCTCATAGATACAATAAAGTAGCTTGGGAGCCAGTCATGTTGCAACATCTGTTATTTTTAGGGCAAGCACTCTTTTTTAAAATGAAAATAATCGGATACCTCTAAATAGAAATGTACTAAACCGTTGAGAAGGCCGGCAATCACGAGCTTGTATTTGAGTATCGTCAAGTCTTTATAGTTCAACGCTTAAACCTTTTTGTCACAGGCCCTTGAACTTCAAAAAAACATGCTCTGCACACACCCTGAAGCCGCTTTTTCTTGGTTTTTATGATTTACGCTTATTTTCAAACTGCTTTAGAGCAATAGTTTTTTTTTGGGAACTCAATTTAAAATTACAAAAAAAGGCGATCGAACTTGATGAACAGAATTTTTTAGTGTAAAAAAAAATCATGAAAGAAGTTCACAAAATTTTAAGGAAGAGTATCTGTACTAATGATGGTGTAAGGACTTGGTTGTTTACTTTTGCTTCATAATCTATAATTGGTTATCGAATTCAATTTGTGATAGGTCTTTTTTCACCTATGTTTCTCATTATTACTGAACCTCTTCACATACTAAATCTCATAACTGGAGAAAGCAGGACATTGTATGGATGACCACCTGCAAGTCTTCAAAGCAACGAGGCAAGAAGCAGGTCTTCGTTTTCATCATAATGTAGACCTTAGGCCCAGCCAAAGCCCCTTTATAAATTGAACATGCAAGACCTATTCATTTCGAATTAATTTTTTGCGGTAGACTATTAAAAACTATTTAGTTTATATTATATACAAGAACATCATTAACAACAGGGTTGCTCGCACCACACTCTACGAGGCGATTTAAAATGTTGGCGATATCATCTTCACTGGTGCTTTATGGACATTTGACTTCGAACCTTTTCCCGTCTATGGTAGTGTGAAACTTTATGTCTGGCTTTAGATTTGCATCTCCTTCCAAAGCCATGAAATGGCTTTAAAAAAAGTCAAGTCATTCGAAGTGTATTAGTGTAATTGTCAAAATTTAAAAAAGTTTCTAATAAATTTTATCAGTCACACCCTTATTTTTGCAGCATATGGCCCACAGAGAAAACAGCATTTACAACAGGAGTCAAAGCGTGATCAATGAAGATGGATTTATCAGCTATATTGAGGTATCAATTTAAGATCAGCCTGTGCTTGTGCGATTGTTTTTAAGAAACGTCACGCGATCTCAATAAGGGTACGTTCTCAATAAGAGTGGGATTTTCCGAAATTTCGGTCACCATGATTGAGCGGGTACTGTACCCCCCATCTTCTGTCTTCTTTGTCAGTCATGTTTGCCTACAGATGAGACTACTACACACTTTCTTTTTCTGTACCCCGCCAAGTATTCTATCTGGGCTGCCGTGCACACCCAATATATTTCTCCTATACTACACCTACCCCCATTGAACCTCCTCTATCAACAACTGTGTATGTCCACTTCTGACACATTATGTAGAGATATATCCATCACGCTAGTCCCACCTTTGTCGCCTCAAGAATCATATGCTTCGCTTTTCAAAGTATCTGCATCGTAACGGGTGGTAGATAAAGGAAAAAGAAAATATATAAGTTAGCTTTGGATTTGCATATGTAGGAAGTACAAATTATATAAATCCTTCGTGCAAACAAGCAACAATATTCTCAAAAAAAAAAATGCAAAACATTTCTCTTTCATGTATTGTTCTTTAAATCCTCTTAGTCATCAAAACTTTCAAAGTTTATGGTTAAATCCAAATTTACTAAAAGTAACCACACATATTGCTAAAAGGCCTATGCAATAGATTATAAAATAAATAAAAAAAAAGTATAAATACTTTAAGACTGCTTCTTATAAGTGTTTTTGATCACAATCAGACTGCAACTGTCGGTTCCCGTCCAAAAGATAAATTAAAACGTGAAAAAATTTCTGTGTGTATTTCTAAAAAGACAAGTATTTGAAAACATGAGTTTACACGCCTTATCCTATTTATACATAGGCATGTACAAAGCACATGTCACGCCAATTAAAGGACACGCTGGACTAAATAATGGTGTACATCTAAGTGGATGGTTAATGCAACAGCAACTAAATAGTGATGTGTTTAATAGACGTCTTGCTGTTTTCGCTAGTGTAAATAAATTAACTATTTATCTTTTGAGTACGCAAAATCGGCATTATTACAATCATTAAGATTTGGTAATAATGGCTGGAAGACAGCAAGTTTTTGCAACACTTACGGTCAAAGATTTTGCACACAATTGTAGAAGAATCACCACGAAGTTAAGAACATATAAAGTGTGAAGTATTAAATATCTTCATTAAATTTATAATCCAATAGAAAAAAAACATTGATACTCTCTTATTGAATAACTTTGACAGCTGTGACAGAGAAAAATTCCTCTGCTAACAATAATATGATGAATCATATTAATTAAATACAAATGTTAGGACGTCCATGAGGTTGACAAGGATCATATTGAATCTTTTCAGGAGTGACAGCAGCATAGGCAGTAGCAACGAAAGCCAAGACGGCGAGAATAGTGTTCTTGAGCATTTTGATATTTAGATGAATATAGATATGGTTTACTTCTAAAAAAATGAACTCTTTTATAAACAAATCTAATGTATTACAACCTACAGTCGGATACAATTTTCTCATGATTGTATTAGGTATTATTTCCCTTAATAGGCAGCGCAGCAATAAAACTTTGTGTATAAACCTGGTAACAAAATCATGCCTAGATATAAGGCTGTACAGACTTAAAAATTTGTTATATAACCGATGGAATATGTTAGTAGTAATAATCGTCATTTACGTAATCGTATAAACACTGAAATTGTTAAATAATTAATCGTTACAATATAATAGAAATAACGGAGAATTCTTTGTCTAAAATAGATCAAACACTTTTTGTATGTGACTGTAATTATTTGAAAAGGGATGAGAGTACGACATGGTATGTTTATCGCGGAGTAGGCAGCAGGTGTGTTGACAGTATCTTAAATTTAAAGCTGCGCTCGCGCGACATCTCCGTATCATTCGAAGTGTTTTTATGAACTTATTTTGGTATAGCATACATGAATATTTGTTTTTAGTGATACATTATAAAAAGAATGATGTGATATTTATAATAGCTGTAGGGATATGGATAGTTTTTCTTAAGAGCCGCTTATTACACGATTCGAAGTCTTCCTATTTTGTACAGACCTAGGAAAATCTTTAACAAAACTCTCAGGAACGCCACCATTATCGCCTTGTCGCTACCGTTTGCAATGCTCCATCTCTTGAGCTTGTTCTTAATGACATTTGCAAACCCAAATACCATGCCAATATTTGTATTTTACATGAAAATATATACATAATTTCTGCGACAATCTTAGCGAAAATAAGAAATGTATTGAAAATATTACTTTCCAATAATTTTATGACAGCACACGGCATATAATGAGCAGAGCAAAATTATCCTGCAACGAAACGGCCTTACCTAATACTTTGCCTTTTGAATGCATATTATATATTTTCAACTTCATGATATCAATATAGCTTTATTCAACCGGTTCAATACAATGCTATTTGATTACCTCGAATATAACGTTATACTTACATTTGATACTCAAACCCATTTTTGCATATATGGTTACACTCAAACTTTTTGATAAAAAATAGCCAGCTAACGTATTACCAGTTCATATTTAGAACTTACTGCTATAAAATGGAATGTCTTTTCAACGAAAAGTATCATTTATTTCATTTAAAATAGGAACTTATACTAATATAAGTCAACTAAGCTGAAAAGTGGAATTCTGCCTTTTTCATTCTTAAGCACAGCTTAAACAATAATAAACAAAAGTAGAAAGTGAAGCGTAAAAACGACACAGGTTTTGTTACTATCGCACAAAAGGTAGGAAAATACACAGCTTGTACAGAACTACCTAAAGAATCTGCTTCTTGCCGAGTCATCCCGCTTTCAACTTTAATACAGATTTGAAATACACAGTACGCTAGGTACATGTTGTAATTTTTGGTATCCATGTGTTTTTTTAAGTATTACACTACCATAAAACTTAGGTTCTACACTTCAAATTAGTAACACCGGTCTATATATGATGATTTCAGTATCTTGTGTGACTTTATAAAAGGAATTGTACACATAAACCTACCACAATATTACATTTACATACTCGAAGATATGTATAAAAAAATTACGTAGATAAACCATTATCTGCGTGGTTTTTGTTTAGCAGAATATTAAAATACTGCTCTATTTCAGTGTGTGGGTAAATATAATTTTTGGTAGCATTCATTATATGTTATCTATTGTGATACATGCCATTGGTATATGTATTTTTTTCGGAATGAATATTAAAATAATCCCAAAGATCAGACTTGTCTGATTTCAGCTATTATTACCTTTTCCATATTGCTGGATGCAAATGTACACAAACCCGTTTCACTGATAGTTCCACCAAACACTCCTTTATTGATGCACAAGAAATAGGTATTTTCATCGTGCCACATACCATGGTCACTCATATCAAATAGATAAACGTTGCACTTAGATGTTGCACTAAACCATTTGATACGGTGACTGTTGGTCTCTTCATCCAAGAATTCTAATTTGTAGCATCATTAGATTTTCAGACGATATCAATTGACTGTGTAAAGTTTTTTTTTCAATTCAATGTTAATTCTTCTTTTAGCAGAGAAAAATTCTGTCACCACAATAGTGATTTTGATTTCTATAACTTAAAAACTAAACTTTTGTTCTTAAAAATGTAGGTCGTGTAAATTGACCGTGTATCAACATTCCGCCTTATTTAATTCTGAGAGAAGTTTTTCTCTTTTTGATACCTTGATAAAACAAAGATAATTCAGATAAGTGTACATTTAATATTGTGTGATTTTAAACTTTCACTTTAGGGGCTTTTATGTTTCTGGTATCATAAGTGACAAATTACCGATGTCTGAGGCCTTTCAGATCTCACCGCCTTCTAAAAGGGTGTACTGAGTCCTTCCTCGCGCATGTACTGCCCTAGGCTTAGATCAGTTTTGGCACATTTAGCCTATTCCGTTGCGCTCTTAATTTTTGATGTTGAAAGTAACTAACACTTGTCCAGTAGGAATTTTTAAGTCTTTAAACATACCTTTTGTGAGTTTCTAGAAGAGCGTTGAGCCATTGCTTGCAATAAGCTGCTAACAATTCCATCTGTCCTTTTCCATTCAACTTATTTCGTTAACATCAAAAAGATATCCATGCTGGATTTATTCTTTTTACAGAATGACTTTCATGTCTGCACTTTTTTGAACCAAAAAAAAATCCCTCACTTTGCTCATAATTGTTTATGTATAACTGCTTTTTTAAAACTTATAAATATTCAACACTAAGATTATAGTTTACTGAATTACGGCTTAAAAAATATGCAGAATGTTAATCATACTTGATATCATCTGGTAACTGTGCATAGACTATCTTTTTTCTAGCTCTAAATTTTACCAACTCAATAAACAAAAAAAAAAGTGTTATGACTCTGACCAATTGACGGTGGAAATACCGTATTAAAGCAAATCTTTCTTTGCATGTGGTTTACATTTATTGCTTTGGTTAATCTTCCATAATTGAAGAATCAAGTTTTTCATTACAGAACTAATTGTTTACTATTCCTTCTAGATATATCAAAAATGGTGGTGCTTGCACTTTTTTCTTTCGATTATGATGCTTGCAGTTCTGCTTTTAGACTGTTTTATGGTGTTACCTTATAAGGTGTCTCTGACCTCTTCAGGATTTATTAGTAAAGCTCTCTCCATATTTCAAATAAATTTTAGGAGAATAGATGCCTTTGATTTTTTACTTAGTGTTTTCTTCCTTTGTTACTGCTTGTTATTTTTGTATTCTTCGAACTGTGGGTTTAAATAAACATTCAACAAGGATTGTAACGAGTCTGCCAACATTTTGTTGATATAGGATTATTCAAAGCGTACATACAAAGCAGGACATAAATTGAATATAGATAAATAAAGAACCTAAGTAATAAACATAAACAATAAAGTAATTAACATATGACACACAAGACAATTATCACACTTCTTCCACCAAATTTTTGAGGACTCCAGATAGGGATCAGAGTATTTCTACCATAGAATTTACACAGCGTGCGTTCTTTTTTAAGCGAGGGTGAATATTGTTCCAAAAAATCTCTATCCTTGGCAACAACACCAGCGAAGAAATATTATGGATTGTTGGTGGTCATTTTTCTAGAGAGCTAAGTACCTCTTTCAGAGGTTCTTTAAAAGGTATATGTATATTAAGAAAAGAGACTCTATTCAATGTGTATAGTCTATTAAATGCGGGAGACTTGCCATTTTCCGGGTGCAGCAACAAGACATCTATTGATTTGAGATCCACTGTACGAGTGTATATAATGAAGAACCTTAAAAAAATGAGAATAGAACCCTGTAGCCAATTTTATAAGAAGTAACGGCTTATAATCTGCAAATAGCATTTTAATGTACTTTAAATGCTTTATAGACAGTTCAATTAAATTTATTACGAAAATATTCAATAATACATGTTATATCCTTACACAAAGAATAACTGCGAAAGGAACTGTGGGCAATTGTTTGCCATGATAAAGGTTCAAAGGGATTCTGACTTTTCGATTAGAAAGATATTTTTCTGCAACAATTTCTTTCACAGCACAGTTTCACGACCATTGCTACGGTTACTGTAGGCCTCAATGTACTCGGTTGCGCATCCGACGTATCTGGATGTGAACAAGGTTGGCTTGATGCGGATATCAAATTGCAACACAAGCTTGAAGTCAAACATGCCCACATTAGTATTGACAATGAGTAAATATAGATTTGATTTTGCAGGTTGATTTGAATGACGGCATATCCTTTATAGAAATAACAGCCTTACGATTCTTGGCCAGTTTCTTTTAGTCTCCTTTGTAATGATTGTAATTTTTAGTGAGACTATTGGAGGGAGCTGGAAATCTCAGAAAAGAGACATCAAGATTCATGTTCTTGATAATACCATCGATATTCGGACCAGGAAAACGAGTATTATCAGTCAAAGCACAATTTTCGTAAATCTTTACAGGGAGTAGCTTTTGCTTACAAGGCTTGAAGATCATCTTTATACTACATGGTTTCAACGTGAGGTCAATAAGTAGAGTGTTAAATATTACTATGAAATCTGCTTCTGTCATCTCCTTTTTCAGCCAGTTATGTATCTTTCCATTGTTGGTGACCTGGACAAACAACTTGACTATCTCTACCAAAGTCTTCATTCTCTCTCCATTAACTGCTGATCCGAAAATTCTGTTCTTCTATTCCTTCATCAATTTCTTCGAGTCATGGATGGTTTTTAGTAGCTGCTTTGCGTATTTTACGTCTTTACTCTTCGTGTACTCGATTTTAAAGTGATCTTTTATATATGCGATTAGCTCCCCAAAGGTAATCTTTTAGAATAGATGCAGTCGCACAAGCACCATCCTTCACAGATCAATCACTCCATAATACAATAACTGAATAAAATCGCTTAGTACGTTAAAGAGTCAAATAAATAAGATACAAACTACTCTTGGCAGTGAACTTCAACGATGAAAGTAGCATTTCTCCTGTATTCATTGATTTCAGCCTTAATGATGATTCATTGCGCTTTTTCATTTCGTTATTTGTTTAGAAAAAATATCTCAATGAAGGTAATCAACTTTCCTGTTTATTTTTTATTGAGATCTTCTTGATATATAGTGGATTTACACAGCCAATTCTTAAAAAAAAACCGCTAATTGCATGAAGCTGATAAAACATAGGTCTAGACTGTTTTTCGCACTAGCAGAAGATAGTTACTTTTCTTTGAAACAACGTGGATCTATCAAATGTAAATTCAGTAAGTAACAGTTGCTTGTTATAAACCAATCCTAATATACTTTTTTTGGCGTAATTTTTTAAGTGGGAGAAGATCAAAAGAAGGTCAGTATTCAAACCTGTTTATGATCATATGATTATAAAAAGCATGTTTATGCCTTGTTTGCACTGCCTATTTTATTAACCTACGTCATGCATTTTGGAAAAGATCGTGTAAATTGACAGTGTATCAATATTTTAAAAGTCTGGCACCAAACACTATTTCCTTTTATATTTTTGTGCTAGTCGGAGTCCAATGCTTAAAAATGTCACATATCACAAGGATAGTTCATCGTGTTGAGAAAAAAAAAAGGAAAAGCTGTTCTTGTATCTTTTCGTTTTTATAAAAGAGTGAATATGATAAAAAAGCCTTGATAGATTATGTAAAAAGTGGCCTTAAATTAAATTATGTTTGCTTTTTTTCATCAGATTGATACTTTGGAAAAGCGTAAAGTTACTGGCTTATGTACATATTCGCATGAAGTATCGATGTTTAATAACTTCCATTTGTGAACTTAGGAAACGAAACTTCGGTTTTCTGTATATATTCTACCATTGCTTGTTCCTTGCCTAGGTATTTTCGAATTTTTTTAGTACTCGCGTAAGTATACTAGCCTCAAGCTGTATACTTGACTTTTTAAAATCTTCAGGTATTCATTAGGTGATGTTCATAGTTTCGGACCAGCTACCAACTTTTTCACAGGTAAGCAATCGTGCTTACTATATCGTTGGTGGGGCGACCATCTGGATTCAATCCAATGGCAGATAGGGCCCTGAAGACGTTAATCATTTTGACAGAAGTCAAAGCATTTCCGATTTAAAAAAGTCACATTGACACTCCGTTTTTTTTTTCTTGGATGGGGGGTATGGCACCCTAGACGGGGTGAAGTAAAGAAGGCTAAATTAAACAACTTTCTCTCAAAATGTCATTTTTAGCACAATTTGCAAAGTCTGCATTTGGACAGTTCACCAGACAACAGCAACCTACCTTAGCAGCATTCAACCCTTCCATGCTTACAGCTGTTCGTACCATGAAGGTGAGATCATCAGTCAAGAAAATGTGTGATGGTTGTGCAACTGTCAGAAGACGCGGAAAGCTCTACGTTACCTGTTCAAAGAACAAGAAGCATAAGCAACGTCAAGGATAAAAAAGAGACAACATTAGATTTCATGGATTTCGAATTTTCTCTCTCTTTTTTTTTTACTATATACTCTCATTCAACTTTCCAGAACACAAAGAAACGACAAGACTCTCGCACCCCTTAACCCCCCAAAAAAATTGTATAGATAATAAAACGGAAATGATTTTTTTTTTACACAAAAATCATAGTTTTATTGCTGAGAGAAGTGTATTTTGTATTATTTGTTAGGATCTATTGAAGATATCGAATACTTTGCAAGCCGATACCAGTAATTGCAACATGAATGTTACCACTATGAAGAAAGAAGGACGAGTTAGTTGGGGGGAATAATATAGGACGATAGGAACTACTTACTTGAATGCAACAGCGTCCAAGGCGGATGGATCAGGTACGTCCATATATGCAGCATCGATCATTGTCAAGGACACACCCTGGTCGTCAAGATCATTGATTTGCCACTTGTTCAATCTTTGGTCTGTGGATGTTGTGAAAATAGCGTCATCTATGTACTTGATACCTGTAACGGACGAGGCATGGGCACTGGGAATAATAAAAGGTTTGCCAACAGGTTTGACATGTTGATCTTCAATTTTTAAAATCGCGGCAGAAACAGCATTATCTTCTCCACCTGTTGTAATCAAGATATGATTCTTGTATGGCACTGCCTCAAGAGCATTCACGCCAGACATGTGTGCACTGTAATTAAAGACAGGCTCTGTCAATCTAAAAGCCGCCTTTGTAGGCTCAAGCTCTAACGCTTCATTTTTCTCAACAGCTCCATATAACTTGTCATGAATATCCCACATGGCAATACGTCCGTCTGTAGCAGATGTAAAGAAATAAATATGACCATCTAATGTCAAATGTGTGATTTGAAGGATACACTTGGCATGCCATGTACCATCCGCAACAAGGGAGAATTTTCTCGTCACTTCATTAAACAACCAGAATCGGATCATGGCATCGGAATACACTGCACCGATGATATGAAGACCGCGATCAGCATCAATTGCAAACACAGTGGTATCCATAATTCTTGATTCGATGTCTTGGCTCAAGGTATGACAAGAGGCGACTTCGAGACAATTCAGATTGACAAGCCCACCAGGTGTCTTGGACGGTGTAGCTTCGATCTTCCAGCATCTGAACTCCTCTAATCCACCACTTGTGAATAGTAGAGATGAAATACCTTGACTATAATCAATATTCTTGATAACAGTCGTGTGCTTGCGGATACTGACGTGTGTGTGGTACCCAGAAGAGGATCCAGGCATGTATTGTTGAATACGAAGAATGGTATCTTCGCCACCGGTCGCGAAAAGCATAGGTTGGTGCCCATTAGCATCAGAAGGCAATAAAGGAAGGAAACGAAGTGCACGCACCTCACGGCCATGATAATTACCTTGAAGGATACTATCTTTAAACCCTTCAGTAATACTGGACGTATCGCGGAAATAAGCGTAAAGAACCTCTTTTCTAATAAAAGCAAACGACGACTTGTTCAACTTTGCATCTTCCATTGCATACCCCCAACGTCTATGACCACCACCACAATTGATAGCGAGCATAACAAAATTCTTTTGTTCGTTATAGACGAACAAGTTCTTTCTAAAGAAACCCAGGAGTAAAAGTTGACCGTCTAATAAAATAGAGCCTTCAAGAGTTCCTTTGGTGACACGATTTCTATAAAGCTTCTCGAGGACCATATCCTGGCCAGCAAGTACAGTATCACCTTGACTAGCAATTCCTAATTGAGTTTCTTCTACACTTTCAAGCTCCAACTTTTGAGAAATCCGAAGTCTATACTGGATATAACAACCGTCACGACCTGTAGTCCAAAAAATGATACCTTCATCCTCTTCTTCGTCATCATCCATCACAACATCTTCGTCTTGGTCTACGGGTTCTGATACCTCAATAACGTCTTGGGCTTTTTTGACAAGGACGCTGGTGATGGCTTGTTTTCCATGAGAGCGACGTAATTGTAATGAAGGCTTTAATACCTGGATTGTTCCTTCAGGTACACTTGTGTGACAAGGTAAACGATAAATTAAAAGTGCAGATTCTCTGGATCCACAGATCAAAATATTCTCTTCTTCGGCAAAACCTAATGACATGACAGTGGTTCTTTCAGCAGGCATTTCCAAGTTGAACAAAGTTCTGATTACAGGCTAAATATAAAATTAGGCACAAATTTAGATTTTGAATCTATATGAAAAAAAAAAAAAAAAAAACTTACTGTAGGTGTTGAAAGATCTAGTCTGTGGAATAATACACTATCGTTGTAACCGTTGGAAATGATGTTGAGGATATTCTCGTCTATAATAGAGTTTAATGGGTTACTTCCTCTAACGTATATGTGATGGTTTTACCAGCAGTGGATTCGATAAAAATCTCGAATAGTTTTTGCTTGTGAGCGGGAATTTTGAAAGGCTAAAATATAAAAATGAATCAAACATGATCCCTTTACTACGTACACGTCAAATCTTACTTGGAACGCCTCAGTAGGACTGATAATAACAAGATCACCCCGAATATTACCTACAACCACAACGCGTCCACACTCCGAGTTCTTCATAATTGCATAATTCTTGTAAGATTCATCGTGTTGTACTTCAATCCATTGATGAGGTAAGTTAGTTGTATCACATTTCAAAATATAACCATCTGTTGTAGCAGCGACAATCCAACGGTTCTTTACAATGACAAAATTACGAATATTATCCTTTTGTCTCTCTTGAGGTAATGGAAAAGCAATCAAATCATCTTCCGAATCAATCTTGTTGTTCTTGATCGAGGCCAATGACCATAAGCGAATACCTGAATCTTGACCACCGGTAGCAACAATTTGGTGTTCAGGGTTGATGGCACAACTCCATACATTTTTACTGGCATGACCTTCCCAACAAGCAATACAGTCTCCATTATCATCTTCCTCGGGATCTACCAACAATGTGTTTTTCCAAACCCTACACGTCGAATCTTCCGAGATACTGACAAGGTATTCATCTACAAATTGACAATCCCAGATACGCGAAGTGTGCCCAAATAGCACTACGGGTGCTTTTGTCTCATCATCTAAGGGCCAAACACGGATGGTTCTGTCATCAGATACACTTAAGATCTGGCTAGCATCGTCGTTGAATCTCATACCGAAAATTACACCTTCGTGACCTGTCAAATGCTTGTAAACAATGGCATCGTCTTGTTCGTTTTTCTCGAGAGGTTTCCAAAGATGGACTTCGTTGAATACGGTGCCTGATGCAATGATCAGTGAGGAGGGTGTATGACCAAAGATTCTGGCGGAATATAAAATACATCTCACTTGGCATTGCACGGTATACAATAGTTCGGGTGTGATGGTTTTTAAATCGTAAATTTCAACGTAGTTGTGTGCATAGACAAAGGTCATTTTTGTTGGCAAGGTGTAATCAGTTCCATCATAGATCCATTGTGCATCCATAATCCAATCTTTAAAGGGACCAAAGGATTTTTCGACGGTGATACTGTTATAGAAAAGTTTAAGTGGGTGTTGATGCCGATTCTAATACAATTTTTGTACCTGGCATGGTTTTGTGTGACCTTCAGCTCGAGTATAGAGATATATTTTGATCCAAATACAGCTAATCTTCTGGTCTCCACGTTATTTTCACAACTGACGTGAGGAGCTACAAACCAAAAGCTTACTTAGTAAAAACATAAAAAAAAGATATATTATGGCATACCCAAAACAATACGATGGATACGGTTAGCAGGCAAAATGCATTCAGCTGTCAACAATTGACCTGTCTGAACATTATACACTTTCAAGAATGGACCATGTCCTGCAAGCAAAATAGAATCGTTGTGAAAAGTTAAACTAGTGACAATACCAGCATAAATGTCCTTTTCCAAAACCTAATTTGAACTAGGTTAGTTATTTCTCGCTTAAAAATGGACATGAAACAACCATACACTGTTTTGAAAAACCATGATTGTGTAAAGATGGAGAGACCTTTTGCAGCTGGGAAGCCGTCAAAAAACAAACAAATTGAAAGGCCGCATGCACCAAAACTTGGTGGCTTGGGATCAATGTAAAAGACAATTGATCCAAGCGGGGTGAATGATGAACATATATGATCGGGAAGAGGCGACTTTAAATATACGTGGAGGGGATGACTGTCAGTATGAAAATCCAAATCAATTGCAAACAGATCAAAATAAGGGGGAACACTGCTGCCTTGATGAGTCATAAATACGCTATTCTAATCATTATGACCAAAATCGTACACTTGACTTCTTAGGGTTCCCGTATTCTCAACAAATGAATTTAGTGCTATTCATGACTCTTCTTTTGTCTTTGTGTTATCTAATGATATAGCTGTTTCCCTGTTGTTTCTACCGATGTAGGTGAGCCTTTTTAAAAGTCAGTTAGCTATAAAAAAAATTGTTTGTTTCATTGCCTGGGTTTTCTTTTTTATACAACCTTTTTTTTATAATCATGTCCGATTTGAAAGAACAAAAGCCTGTTGCTGCTGAGCCTGCTGTCGAACTTGACCCTGCTGCTGCTGCCAAAAAGGCTGCCAAGGATGCCAAAAACGAGGAAAAGCGTCTTGCCAAACAAGCCAAGTTCCTTGCTAAACAAGCTAAAGTATGTCACCTTGAACAAAAAAAAAAAAAAAACTTTTTTTTTTCTAGACGTGTTTATTCATCCCGCATGTTTTAATAGATTGACGAAGCAAAGAAGACTGAAGCCGCCAACCCTGAAAAGAAGAAGAAGAAGGTTGTCAAGGCTGAACCTGCACCTGTTTTTGTAAACAAGACTCCCAAGGGCGAGAAGAAGGGTACGTGGATGAAACCCAACAAACGATCCGCAACTAACTTTGTGATATGCTTTTAGATATGTCTGATCCTATTGCTAGCGCTTATGATCCTAAGGCTGTTGAAAGTGCTTGGTATGATTGGTGGGTCAAGGAAGGTTTGTTCAAGCCTGAATTCGGCCCTGACGGTAAGCCTAAGCCCGAAGGTACCTTTGTTATTCCTGCTCCCCCACCCAATGTTACTGGTTCCCTTCATATTGGTCATGCTTTGACCGTGGCTATTCAAGATGCTTTGGTTCGTTGGTGAGTTGACATGATTATCTCTGTTGTTGCATGTATTGATCTAGTGTATATATAGGAACCGTATGTTGGGTAAGACTGTTTTGTTCAACCCTGGTACTGATCATGCTGGTATCTCTTGTCAATCTGTTGTCGAAAAGATGTTGTGGAAGGAAAGAGGTATTACCCGTCATGATCTTGGTCGTGAGAAGTTTATTGAGGAAGTGTTTGCCTGGAAGGATAAGTTCGGTGACAGAATCTATACCCAATTTGAACGTCTTGGTGCTTCTTTCGATTGGGATAGAGCCGTTTTCACCATGGATGCTAAGCCTTCTATTGCTGTTCGTGAAAACTTCATCCGTCTTCACCGTGATGGTATTGTCTACCGTGCTAACCGTCTTATTAACTGGTGTGTTCAACTCAATACTGCTTTATCCAACTTGGAAGTCGAGAACAAGGAAATCCCAGGTCGCACTTTGATGAGCGTTGCTGGTTATGATGCCAAGGAGAAGTTCGAGTTTGGTGTTCTTAACGAGTTTGCTTATGAGGTTGAAGGTACTGGTGAACGTCTTGTTGTTGCTACTACTCGTATTGAAACCATGTTGGGTGATACCGCTATTGCTGTCCATCCTGAGGATAAGCGTTACACTCATCTTCATGGTAAGTTTGTTGTACATCCTTTCCTTGACCGTCGTATTCCCATCATCACCGATGATATTGCTGTCGATATGGAGTTCGGTACTGGTGCTGTCAAGATGACTCCTGCTCATGATTTCAACGATTATGAAGTCGGTAAGCGTCATGATTTAGAATTCATCAATCTTCTTAACGACGATGGTACCTACAACGATAATGCTGGTCCTTATGCCGGTATGAAGCGTTTCCATATCCGTAACAAGATCATTGAGGATTTAAAGGCCAAGGGATTGTTCGTGGGTGTCAAAGAAAACCCTATGACAGTACCTGTCTGTTCCAAGTCTGGAGATATCATTGAACCCTTGATGAAGCCTCAATGGTGGGTCAAGTGTCAAGGTATGGCTGAGAAGGCTATGAAGGCTGTCACTGACGGTGAGCTCAAGATTGCTCCCAAGGTCTCTGAAGGTGATTGGTTCCGTTGGTTAGGTAACATTAACGATTGGTGTATCTCTCGTCAATTATGGTGGGGTCATCGTGTTCCTGCTTACTTTGTCAACATTGAAGGGGAGAACCACGATTCTATCAATGACGAGATGTGGGTCTCTGGTCAAGATGAAGCTGCTGCCCGTGCTGAAGCCGAGCGTAAGTTCCCTGGTAAGAAATTCACTCTTGAACAAGATCCTGATGTGTTGGATACTTGGTTCTCTTCTGGTTTATGGCCTTTCTCTATCCAAGGTTGGCCCGAGCAAACCTTCGAGATGGAGCATTTCTACCCTGCTTCTCTCTTGGAAACCGGTTGGGATATTCTCTTCTTCTGGGTCGCTCGTATGGTCATGCTTGGTATTCAATTGACTGGTAAGGTTCCCTTTGCTGAGGTTCTCTGTCACGCTATGATCCGTGATGCACATGGTCGTAAGATGTCCAAGTCTCTTGGTAATGTCATTGATCCTGTTGATGTCATTGAAGGTATCAGTCTTGAAGGTCTCCACAAGAAGCTCTATGAGGGTAACCTTGATCCTCGTGAAATCAAGAAGGCCGAGTCAGGTCAAAAGGCAGATTTCCCTAAGGGTATTCCCGAGTGTGGTACCGATGCTCTTCGTTTCGCTCTCTGTGCTTACACCACCGGTGGTCGTGATATCAACCTTGATATTCTCCGTGTTGAAGGTTACCGTAAGTTCTGTAACAAGTTATGGAACGCTACTCGTTTTGCCTTGATGAAGTTGGGCTCTGAGTTCAAGCCTTTTGCCTCTGCTGAACCTACTGGCCATGAGTCTTTAGCTGATAAGTGGATCTTGTCCAAGCTTAACAAGTGTGCTATTGAGACCAACAAGGCACTTGAGGAACGTAACTTCATGTCTGCTACTAACGCCGTGCATCAATTCTGGCTTTACGATCTTTGTGATGTCTATATTGAGGCTGTCAAGCCTATCTGTGATGCCGATACCACTGGTGATGAAGCCGCTACTACTCGCAAGATCACAGCTCAAAACACATTGTACACTTGTCTTGAGGCCGGCCTTAAGCTCATGCATCCTTTCATGCCTTTTGTCACTGAAGAGTTGTTCCAACGTCTTGAACGTCGTCCTGGTCAAGAGATCTCTACCATTGTTAAGGCTAGCTATCCTGTTGCTAACAAGGATTATGAGTTCACCGAGGCCGAGAAGTTGTTTGAGTCTGTCTTTGAAGGTGTCAAGACTATCCGTTCAGTTGCTGTTCAACTCAAGCAAAAGAAGGATATTATTGCCTCTATCCAAACTAGCGATGCTGATAAGGCTAAGCTCTTTGAGTCTGAGAAGGATGTCATTATTGCTTTGGCTAAGGGTGTCTCACAATTGACCATTTTAGATGGCGGTGCTGAGGCTCCTTCTGATAGCGAATCAGGTCCTGCTGGTGAGAACGTTACTGTTTACGTTCGCAAGTAAATATCATAACCCTACCTACGTTTCGATTTTTTTTTTTGATGGAAACCAAAATTGAATATATGAAAAATAAAAAGCATAATTGCATAGATATTAGACATGTCGTATTTGTTTGTTGAGCGGACTTTGTGCCTCGCGAAAATGAGAAGAGCAAGGGACAAGAAAATAAAAAAAAAAACATTTTGTTTCCTTCTTTTTGTAACTCTTCCATTAATTAACCATGGCTCAACCCATTGCAAAGAAGTTACTCGTTGTAGGTGGCTCAGGTTTTCTTGGTAAGACGACAAAATATTGGACACGGCACACGCTTCGAAATTAAGAAAAATAACATTGACATGGTAGGCTCGAATATTTGTAAGCTGGCTGCCAGTAGGGGCTGGGAAACTGTTAGTTTAAGGTAAAACGCACATGATGTATAAGCAAGCAGTGCTTAACAGCAAAATTCCATTTTATAGTCGAAGAGGAGAACCTGAATTATTCAGTCAATATGGTAAACCTGATTGGGCTGATAAGGTAAAACGAGAAACAAGTATATAGCATGGTCAGGCTGATAGCTTTTTGATACAGGTTCAGTGGGCTTCGGGTAATTCACTGGATCCAGAAACATACAGAGATTTATTAAAGGGTGTCACCAATGTGGTCCACAGTGTTGGTATTTTGATGGAAAATGACTACAAAGGTATTGCACAAGCACAAACACTATGTGAAGCTGCTCGTGGGGTACCACGCATGATTTTAGGCATGCACGATCATGGAAATCCACTTGATCCTAAATTAAATGACCGTCCCAGACCCACTTACGAAATGATGAATAGAGATACCGGTAAGTGGCTGAAATATGGAAAAAAAGATACAAAATGAACAATTTGGCTTATTTTCTTTTATAGCAATGACCATTGCTGACGAAGTCGCTAAACTAGCATCCATCCGTTCATTTACTTATATATCCGCATCTGACGTTTTCCCTTTAATTGATCCTCGCTATATCACAACCAAGAGAGAAGCTGAACGTTATTTGTTCAGACACGATGAATTTAAAACGGTTGTACTTCGTCCAGGTAAACATCTCTCCCTACCTACAAACCAATGATATGAGTTTGGTCAAGAACTGATTTTGTAAAAAAAAAAAAAAAAAAAAAAAAAAAAACTAGGCTTTATGTACAACGTTCAAAGACCATCCGCAGTTCCAATTGCCGGTGCGCTTCAATTCGTGAATGCAGTGACAAGTCCTTTCAAAAAGGGTATCGCAAGTTTGCCATTCGGTAAACTCGTTACTACACCGCCTTTGCAAACCGAACAAGTAGCAAGAGCTGTGATTGCTGGTATCGAAACCGAGGAATCCGGTATATTTGATGTAGAAGGAATTGAGCAATTAAGCCGTGTCACCATTTAGAGTTCATGCGTGTGTGTGTGATTTTTTTTTTATAAAACTGCATAAAAAAATCTTTTTTTCCTTTTTTCTTTTTATTATTATTTTCATTTTTCTTCTTCAAAACTAAAATGACGTCTATCATTGGTTATACAAGAGTACCCTTCAATGCATTGTTATCCAAACACTTCACCATAGCTCCTGTTAAGCAAATGTGCGCGAACAAACCACCTTCTGATCAAGATCAACGTCAGCCAAACTCATTTATTAGTAAAACCAATTCAAATCCTAAAAGACCAAGCTATCATCGTATCTTTTCAAGGGAGATGAGTAGAGACGGTATCATTGAATTGATCGTGGATAAGACACCAATGACTAACAGAACGATTGGTACGCAAGATAGCAGAATTGTACATAAATACGATAAAGCCAGTCAACCGCATCCCGAGAAGCCAATCAAATATAACGTATTACTCTCCATCGACTTGAGTGGGGAGCATGATTATGACACTATATCAACGTTAAGTGGCGATTCTAGCTATGGCAATTTGCAGAGATTAATGGATTCCTTATCAAGGATAGCACAAGAAAAATCACTTCATTTTCTAAATATACTACACTTGTTGAAAAAGCTTCAGTCACAAAAGGAGCACCGCTTTATAAGTTGCATTGATCGATACAATGAAAAAGTCTTGATATACATTCCAAGCACTATCTCTTCATCGTCAGTAGAGAGAGCGTACACATGGCTTAAAAACACGATCGGCATTGATGTGAACAAATTTAAAAAATGGAATCTGTCAGCTGTTGAACAAGCAGAACAGCATGACGCTTTTGACGGTGAAAGTTATTTTAAAGAGATACACATGTTTATAGATCATGTGGATCTATTGATAGAATCAAATGGTCTCTTTTTTCATCATCAGAATCAAGAACCAATTAGGTGACTTTTTTTTATTTTTTTTATTTCGCACACAGCATTATTTCTTATACACGCATTTTCATACACCCATTTCCAGAAATTATAAGTTTACTTTTCGAATAAAATTTGGCTCACAGTTTGAAAATAATTTGGCTTACAATGTAAATGATTTAAAGTAAGAAATAAATAAATATTTGAACTTACTTAAGCGTATTTATGGTCGACCTGAGATAACAGGCCTGGAGAGTTTATTGGCGTCGTTGTCTGACGTTTTGTGCATTATCATGGTCAACTTGGGATTTTGCTCTTGGTCTACATTGTTGAAAAACACCACCTTATAAGAACATAGTTGAGTGTTACACTTATATATGCCTATAGAGCTGCGTATGCAACAAAGAGAGGGGCCCTTTAAGAAGACTTTATTTGATCTGCAGAATAAGAAATGGCTGTGACAAAGTCCTCTTGGGCGACTCACAAGATACTAGCTATCCGGTCTGAATAAAAAAAGGACCAATTATTAATCTTTTATAAACAATTTATTTCAAGATTTACAAGTCAATCGTAGTTTTCGGGAAACAGTGTATTACATTCTTTTTCCTGAACAAAGTTATTAGTTTAAAGAGTATATTTCAATTATAAACAGCTAGTATATCACATTATATAGGGTTTACATGCATGCAGATACGTCTTGAGTATTTTATATCAGTCAAATCAGTGAAGAGTTTCTCAAGTTCGGCTTTTAATTACATTCCTTTGTCAAATCTGTCCATGTAGTCAATGACAGGTATAATATATGACAAATTAATGTTTGCTTTGTGAACTCTGATTATCACAGTGTTGTTGTAATTGTTAATTGATCTCGACTTTGCTTCTCTTGAAAATTTTCTTAATGCGAGAGAAGCAGTCCGTGATATATATCTCTGAAGGCATATCGTTTCCTCCAAGAAATTCGTTAAATCTCATGAGTTTGACTTGAAGTAAGATTTTTCATGCTGTTCTTGAGGAAATGATGTTTGATTTATCGGATAAGATAACAATCAAAACGCAAAAATAAAGTGACAAGGTGAAATAACCCCCTCCCGCGATTGGACCAGTCTCAAATAGACCACAACTCTCCACCCCTTCACATAATTTGTAAACCGTCATTTTGCACCACACCATGCAAGCACCCATGATTGTGCTTTTGACTTCTTCGTAAGTAATCTGTGCTATTTTTAGTCTTTTTAATTACGCATATAGTCTGTTCGAATTAGATGTGAATGTCGGAGGGGAGGGTAATAGACGTAATATCGACAAGTTAAAGAACTCGACCTTCATTTCAGGGACCCTGAATGGCCTGTGGGTTTTAATCACATGAGCTTTGTATAATATTTTTCTTATCATAACGTAGCAGTTAGAGTGAATTTCCTAAAAATATTCTTGCCTCTAATTTTTTCACTCTTTTAACATAATTGTAATGGTAATCAATTTACCATGCTTTTGCCAATATATACATTTATAACCGTATGTCACTTATGCAGTAAATGACCAGCTTATGCTATTGTCGTATTTCAGTACGATTCATTTAAAAATAAATAAATAAATAAATAAATCGTATAAATTATAAATTATAAAACAAAATATTTTTGAATGTTGAGTAATAGTACACATTTGTATACTACTACACATCTACCTCCACCACAAGTACATACTTCTGTATAAAAGGTGGCATTATTGGCCTAAATGGATATAGGAATAAAGTTGCATATAGAATAATACACAACTGAGTTACTATACCTAAATTGGAAAACTAAAAACCCATTCCAATTAAATCAAAAATATAAAAAGAGAAATTGTGATGATCCACATACTATCTTTATAATGACACCTCATAAATAGCATGATTATCACGGTAGCACAATAATCCATATTTTTTATTTGTTATTGTTATTGTTATTGTTATCAACTCTCTCTAAAATAATATATCAAGACAAGCCCCTTGACTTGACATTCTCATTTAAATACTCCTCTAAAAACATCTTGTAAAAGGATAACTTTTTAACTCTTAATAAACATTTATAAGCAGCCTCAAAGTACTTATACTTGTTTTTATTTTATTTTATATTTTAAATCCTAAAACACCACAGAAATCTAATAATGATAGTTGCCTCTATAGATTGGCTACTCATCGAGAGAATAGAACAGCTATCATTATCAATGGTTCATTTATTATATATTGATACAAATTATACGACTGATAAGTGTATAATAGAAATAGTGCATAATTAAATGGATGCCTGTTGTATACACGCCTACATAACAATTATGAGGTGTAACATAAAATGTCATGTTGTAGATTAAAGTTTATATTTCTTAGCTTGCAACAACAATGAACTGTATTTTCTATAAATCATTAGTGTAACAAAAGTAGACTTATAGATGAATAGTTTTGTAGAAAAAAAGAGTAAAAAACAGTAGCAAATACAATTAGAATTCTTGGCAGATTTATTTGTATTTTAAAAGTTGATTCTTTCTTTAAGAAGATGGAAGAGACGTGTTATTTATACTAGTCATGAAAGTAGGGAGACTTATTGTGTTACGCATAATAGGGAGAGAAATAATAACAATAACAATAACATATCTTAGTTTAGAAATATGGTGTTACCGCTTGTCGGACCTATAACTAGTGTCCTCCTTCTCACAGATTCCATAGTACTTGATAATGCTTCATATGCTTTTATCAATTATGATGAGTGACGAATTGAATATCTATACTATAAATCTATATGTGTTTATCACAATTAGTGTAACATGATTGTGGAGAAATCTAGGATTTAACACAGAAAAATAAAAGATAAAAAAACAGGAATAATAAGATTAATAGTGCTTGTGATGTATCCGTAAAACAAATACAACTAAAATAATAATAATAAAGAGAGACTAGAAAGTACCAGACACTTATATGATTGTTTTTTATTTAAGATTAAAATTGGGGCCTTTATATAAGAGACATCGGTTCATGAATTCTACTGAGTATCTACTGAGTCATATATGTGGTATTTGATAAAATATTACAAGGTAAAAATAATGAGATAAATGTATATTTTTTATTGTAGGTCAAAAAATAAACTTCAGAACTCTGCTGATATAAAATAATCAATCCTTTTATAAATTATAACTTTATACGATTTATTTATTTATTCTTAAATGAATCGTACTCAAATACGACAATATACTTGATAAGATCGATGTCCAATTGGGAAGCATGTACTGCGGGAAAGATATAAGAATATATAATTCAGTAACAGTGCTTTGAGACAGATCAAATCAGGTTCTGTAGAGTTTACAATTTAAACAGAGAGTAGTGACAAATCGGCTAAACAGATAATTAAAGAACAGATATTAATTTTATGTCACGAAATGAGAAACATGTCAAATTGATAATGTTCGATAAGCAAACCAATGTATGATGTATGTTAGTATTGATCACAATAGCTGGTATACATCAAATACAATACTCATTGTTCTCTGAAATTGCGAACTAACATGACGGATTCCAAATACAGTACCAATAGGTTGATATTGGACACCACGCCAAGTAAAGCTTAATTTATGTGCATCTTTAGGATTTAACTTTAAAGAGTTAAAAGCAGATTTCAAATCAAGAGTGGAATAGACAGTTGCTCCCTTTAAATCTTCAAGAAGTTCACTAATTATAGGTAAGGGCATTCTGTCAATTGATTTTAACAAGCTATTAATATGTCTTGGATCATGACAGACGCGATATCCTTTTATTTGTCCTTTAGCATCAGTTTTGTGGTGATCTAGCTAGGCTACACTCATATTATTTTCAATAGAAACATATCAACATATATACATCATTCATGATTTAGTAATCATACCAAAAAGAAATAGTTAGTACTATTAGATATTATATCATTAGTATTTCGTTAGCACGAGAATACCGTTGTATAAGGAAACTAAGTCATTGAGTACACGTGCATTAGTGAAGCAACAAGCAATATTGGTATCTATATTTGGTAACGAAGAACAACTTTCAATAATATCAAAGTGATAACTCAGCAGACTGTACTAAAATAGCACTATACACATATAAAAATACCACCGATCCTATGGATCGAATCACATATTAAACAATCAATACACATACAAGGTATCAAATAATTATATGTTCTGAGTTAAGACATTACAACTCAGAATAAACTAGAATATTTCTAAGAAAGAATCGTCCCTTTAATAATGACAGAACAATAGAACGATTCTCGGATTAGGTAATCAAGGAAGCCAATAAGCACTTGACGCTTGATTATTGAAGAACCACCGGCTATAGGAATACACAAGCCAATGGCACCTCTAAACAACCTTCCGTGAACTTCCCATCCTAATTATATTAACCGTTTCAACCACAGCTTCAAATAACTATAAATACCCTGTCTTCTAACATGGATTAGAAAGGCATTCAGTTTTAAAACTAAAATAATAAGAATAAAACCGCACAAGCACTATTAATCTTATTATTCCTGTTTTTTTATCTTTTATTTTTCTGTGTTAAATCCTAGATTTCTCCACACAGACAAGTCTTTTATATAAATACTAGAGGTTTTTATTTCATAATAAAGGACAATCTTATAAACAGTCTCAAACTACTCTATAACTGTCTTTATAATTTTACATTTACCTTGATACACAACAAGTTTCTTGACTACAGACAATGGTGTATTCCATTCTGTGTTAGCAGGGGCAATTTTCGTGATACCATTATCAAGCCATTCTTTTACTTGATCATCTACAATGCTTTCCATCTTAAGAGGGACTGGATAAGGCTTTGTATAAGCTGTTACATTAGGTGGAGTATCCAAAGACACAACACTCTCAGGTATAGTGCAGAATGATCCTTTAGGGATTGCTTGATTGGCTTTAATCACGGGTTGAATAACTTTTAATGCTTCCTTGTATTCATCAGGTGGACAGACTGGACAATTTTCTTTCAACTTGTTCTCAGCTTCAATAGATTCAAGAAGTTCACTTGTATTGTTATAACGCCTTGTTGTGTATCAAGGTAATGTAAAATTATAAAGACAGTTATAGAGTAGTTTGAGACTGTTTATAAGATTGTCCTTTATTATGAAATAAAAACCTCTAGTATTTATATAAAAGACTTGTCTGCTGAGTTATCACTTTGATATTATTGAAAGTTGTTCTTCGTTACCAAATATAGATACCAATATTGCTTGTTGCTTCACTAATGCACGTGTACTCAATGACTTAGTTTCCTTATACAACGGTATTCTCGTGCTAACGAAATACTAATGATATAATATCTAATAGTACTAACTATTTCTTTTTGGTATGATTACTAAATCATGAATGATGTATAGATGTTGATATGTTTATATTGACAATAATATGAGTGTAGCTGTCATGAACGCTAAAGCAACTATGACATAATAATTCATGCAACTCTTTCCCTGCCATTGTCAAACCCAAGCTCTATTCTCCGTCTTGTTTCTGAACTCCTTGTAATATATTCTCACCTCCTTGTCCCCCATCCTGGTTTCTTGTATCCCGTTTCACCTGCTCTGTTCAAAATTACCGTCCACCCCTATTTAGTCTCACCTGTCACAACTGCTTTAAGGTCCGCCCTTGTCATTTCCTGCATCTCATTAACTTTGTTAAACATACTCAACATCTGCGTCAAACTTATTCAACATCAGTCCTTATCATCCGTCACATCTGAATCTGTACCATCTGCGTCCTTGTCCGTCAGTCAATCTGAGTCTTATATTTTACTATGACTAATAATCATTAATACCATCTTAACTCATTCATTCACCGAACCCATGCCAATTCATTTTCCAATTAGTATAAATAGACGACCATAGTTTAGCTTTATTTCTGTATTCAAGATCCTGTCTATTGTTCTGTTATAACCCTTCTATTCTTTAATAAACCTCTCTTGTCCTGTACTACAAATAGTAGTATATTTATCTTGTTCTGTACCAAATAATCATTCTGTTTCTGTCCCACTCCTGCTCCGCTCCTGACAGTAGCCTAGCTAGATCACCACATATCCTCCAGCTTATTTGGCAATTTGGTACCATACTGAGAGGCGATTGCACTTGATGCTTTCTCCTTTACGGATTCTCTTAAAGAGCAGTAAAACATCAACACCAGTTGGACACCATCCTTCATATCAGCTTGACGGCGAAGTTTTTGGAACTTGGCACCATAGGCACGGGTTGACTCACGAACCGCTTGTCGCATACGATGTACATTAATTATTAGCAAAAACTTGCGGTATGGTGTATCAAAGTGGTCCAGGATCATGGCCTCAGCTTGCTTCCGAGGGCTTGCTTTGCCATTCAAATTTTCATCGAACCAACTTCGATCTTCTTTGTTCAAGCACAAAGGAAAGAGACGTTCCCAGTGACTGTCCATGTCAAGAGAGTGTGCATTCAGCACTGTTCTAAATTGACCGCAAAAGTCATACACGGAATCAAAGGCCTCAGAGTTTTTTTTTCCAAGTAGTTGGATGTCAATTGCAAAAAAGGTAAGTCCTTGGGAACCAGAGAAAAAGTCTTGACATCTTGAACCTTAGTGTGATAATTGTAGTATAAAAGGGAAATAAATATGAATAAAAAAACAAGTAAGAAATGAGACTCTTTGTTCCTTTATTTTAAGTTGGAGAGTTTGTCATGATAAAAATAGAGGTGTAACAAAAGTAGACTTATAGATGAATAGTTTTGTAGAAAAAAGAGTAAAAAACAGATAGTAAATACAATTAGAATTCTTGGCAGATTTATTTGTATTTTAAAAGTTGATTGATTTTTAAGAAGATGGAAGAGACGTGTTATTTATACTAGTCATGAAAGTAGGGAGACTTATTGTGTTACGCATAATAGGGAGAGAAATAATAACAATAACAATAACATATCTTAGTTTAGAAATATGGTGTTACCGCTTGTCGGACCTATAACTAGTGTCCTCCTTCTCACAGATTCCATAGTACTTGATAATGCTTCATATGCTTTTATCAATTATGATGAGTGACGAATTGAACATCTATACTATAAATCTATATGTGTTTATCACAAGAGGTCCTTTTATATTCAATTATTACTTCAAAGATTCTTTCTGCGTAGATCGAATTTACTATTCCCGAAATCTGGGAATAGAAGGAATTAGATTCATAAATCAGTTACATATGAAACTTGACATATTATTTGTATAATATGTGTCTGTGATTCATATCCAGAATCTACTAGCGACTCATCGTTTATCCATTCTATGATTGCAATCGTTGATTGGATTACTGGATGAATTATTTGGATCTAGAAGATACGGCAGCTGCTCAACCAACCGGAATAGAGCATGGGGTTTGATCTCGGTATAGTTAATGAGCCGTGCTGGAACTGTGTCGAACAATAGGAATGATATTCGCTAAAGTAGGAGTTATAATATATAATGTGTATGTATTATAACTGAAGTGACAAATTAAGTAGTAATTATATTCGATTTATAAGGAGTAAATACGACATTGCCCCCTACCAGAATAAAATTACTCTCTTAACCATTTTGCAGTATCGATCGAAGAGATGATTGCTCAATATAGCAGAAAGAAAAAAAAAAATTTACACAATCGTTTCGCATGGAAGGAAGAAGATGTATATAAAAAAAAAAAGTGGAAACCAATTGTCAAAAGGAATTATAATCAATCCGATTTAGATTTGTTGGTTACCGAACGACGTTTAGAACGACGTTGGGATTTTGTAGGTTTTAAATTCTTACGTTTGTTAGAATGTGGTACCATAGTAGCAGGATTAACTGGCGTGACTAAAGTGTTTGCTTGATGACGAAGCGATGTACGAGTTGGAGCAGCGGTTTTAGCAGTAACGGTGGTATGAATAACAGTAGTATCATCTGAAGAAGTGTCATCCGTAAGCGAATTAATCAATGTAGAAACTGAACCTGGAGGATTCTTTTTCAAAACAGAGATAGAAGTAGGAGAGTTGGTAACAACATTGGATTTTTTTGGTTTATACGGAACACCCAGTTTTTTCCAATAATCACGTAAAGTATCGGTAGCATTGAATTGGCTTTGATCAATCCACTCGTCCCAGTCACTACTATAATTTTTCCATCGAACGAGATATTCTCTTTTAGTGGGAGTACCCCGATGGTTAATAATAGCTTCAACTTCGTAACTTTTCATTTCATTTCCTTCATCATCAAGTTCAATGACCTCATCTTGAGAGATAAGTTTAAGTTCAACTGAAGTATAGTTACGAGGCATAAGGGCACCCGTATGATCTCTTAAGATATAAGAGTTACCACGATTCTTTCTTACGACAGAATATGGACCTACATACGACGGAGCTAATTGGCCTGCTTTGGTTTGTAAACGAACCATGACATGACTACCGGCAGGGTAATCGACAAGAAGGTGTTTGTTATCAAACTTGGCTTTTTCAAGATCGAGTTGAGCCATTGTTTTTGCATGAATTGCGGGGAAAACAATGTCCGCCATATAATCAATACGTTTCATCAATTCTTCGTGAGAAATTGGCTTACGTTGCTCAGGTGGTACGGAGCTATTAATATTTCGGAATCCGAAAGGCTCTGCCATTTTACGGGCAAACATCAATGAAAAAGGAGTTGAATTTAACTTCTTAGAAATACGATTGTTAAGAGCTAATTGGACAGCATTAAGATGTAAGTCCCAGTCATTACCAACACCTTGAGTGGCTTTGGCAAGTAACCGTTTTACAGACTGTACGAATCTTTCGCTAATACCGTTGGCGCTGGCATGCATAGGTGTAATGAACCTATGGTCGAATCCCATGGCTTTCGCGAGGTCAGCAGCGAGTCGGTGTTTGAAATCACCTCCGTTGTCGCTCTGGAGCACGCCACCACAAGGGAATCCAAGGATGGAAAACACCTCGACAAGAGCTGTAATGACAGTATCACTACGTTTGTCTTGAAGAGGGCGTAAAACACAGAATCTTGTGGCTACACAAACGATTACAAGAAAATAATTTTTACCGCGCACAGATGTGGTATTTATAGGTCCGCCTAGATCAATTGCGTAATGATCACCAGGCAGGTAACTATAGATGGGACGATAAGGGTGGTATCCCTTTTTCTGGATGTTATGCTTTTGACATTCAGTGCATTTCCGGATGTACTCAATACAATCATTAATCAGTTTGGGCCAATGGATTCCTTCTTGATGAAGTCGTTTAACCATTTGTTCGGCACCGTAATGACCGACTTTATTATGAGCATCCTCGAGAAGGTGACTTCTTTCAGATTCGGGTGCTACCAAATAATCAGCATGTATGCTTTGCCCACTCTGAATATAAAATAATTTACGAGACGAGTCGTTGGTCTTATTGTCGCATAATGGAATAGCGTTTTTGAGTGCATTGTTTGCGCTTACGTTTGAATCTTGAAGATCGCGTTTGTAAAGTTCATTCTGTCGGAATGACGGCAGGTGCATGTGAGAATTCTGGTTGAACGATTCATGAATTTGGACTGACCTAACACTTAATTCTTTTTTCTTAAGGTTAATGCTTTCAGAGATTGCACGAATGTTACCAGGGGAGGTAACGCGTAGAGGTTTACTATGATCTGTGATTGAGTCTACAGGAGGGTACAAGCGTGACAGAGCATCAGGTAAAATATTGTCAATGCCTTTAATATAGACGACTTTAAAGTCATAATCTAATATTGTGTCTAACCACTTGATCATCATAGAATTGGAATGTTTTTGTGTATGAAGGTAAGAAAGTGCTTTGTGGTCACTATACAACGTAAAGTGAGTACCCCAGATGAACTTATGAAATTGCTTTAGGGCGAATACACAAGCAAGCATTTCTCTCATTGTACAACTATATCTAACCTCACTAGAAGATAACTTTCGTGAGAAGAACCCAATATGCTTAATCAATTTCTTGGTATCGCCATTTGCTGTTTTAACTTTTTCCTCTTGGAATAGGGAACAACCAATAGCAAAATCGGAGGCGTCAGTAGCAATACAAAACGGAAGGGAGAAATTGGGATGGCTGAGGACAACATCGGATACCAAAATTTGTTTAAGGTGGTTAAAGTGCATATCGTGAGTGGAGGACCACTCAAATCTTTTTCCTTTATTCTTTTCATCGTGTGAGCGGAGGAAGTCGATTGGTGCCATTAGCATAGCTGCGTTGGGGATGTGTTGTCTAAAGTAGTTTACAAAACCCAAAAAGGATTGACACTGTTTTGATGTAACAGGACGTGGTAATGATTCTAAATTAGATAATTTACGAGTATCAATTCTTCTGCCTCTCGCAGAGATAGAGAATCCTAAAAGATATACTTCTGATTTGGCAAAGTGAGATTTCTTAAAGTTGATACGTAAATTTGCTTGTGTCAATATGGACACAACATGTTTTACATGTTGGAAGTGAGCATCCAGAGATCGTGACATAATACAAATATCGTCGATAAATGTACGGACGTATGAAAGGTCTTTAAATAAAGATAGTACTACTCTACTAAACAATTGACTAATGGTTGATACACCGAAAGGTGATCCTACATGCATGTATTTCAAATTGTCTGGGCCAGTGAAGCTGGTCTTGATTTGATCATCTGGATTAACCAAGAATTGAGAAAATGCGGACTTGAGATCAATAGTAGAGAAGACAAGGCAACCTTCCATTGAAGTAAAGAAAATGTCATTAATCAATGGTTGTGTTTCGTTGACAGTGGGAAGAGCTTTGTTTAATAATCTCGTATCTAAAACGACTCTAATATCATCCTTGGTTATGCTATCCTTAGAGGAAGTTACACCAGATTCATGATTTTTCTTTAGAGTTACTGTAATAGGAAGATTCCATGCAGAAGCAGGGGCTCTAGTAATAATACCACTATCTACCCAATCGTTAATTACTTCCATTACTTTAGGTTGTAATTTATAAGCAATTGGATATTGACGAACATGGACATGATAATCAGGAGGTGTAGGAAGATGAAGAACACTTTCTGGGATGTTACAGAAGGAATTTTTATCAAGCGCCTTATTAGCCTCGATGTATGGCTTAAGTGCTAGATTAAACGCAATTTGTTCTTTTTCTGTTCCAAATGGAGTTACGTTAGGTACATAAGCTTGATCATCAATAGAGTCATCAACTGATTTGGAGGTATCTTTATATTTGTGTGCGACATTAATAAGTCTCATGTTAAGTTTAAGCATTAAATCAGCACCAGCTAGTATCTGGTTGGAAGATGTCATATACTTATTATCAACAATATCAAATTTATGAGACACTGTCTTTTCAACACCATCATAGTCGATTGATAAAGGTTGTGTAGTGCGTTGTCGTTGAATTTGGGTACCATCTACAAATAGGAGTGTTCCTTCAATTTGTTCGAATTCGATGTTGTGTTCAACGGCAAATTGCTTGTTCATGATAGAAACTTGTGCGCCTGTATCAATAGTGCAGTAAGTTTTCACTGAGTTAATAATAATTGGAGAAACCGGAGAATAGGCCACATTGTCTGTTTCAAATGGGTTATCTATATCGCCGACGGTATTACTCTTTAAGGAGAAACTATTAAGACAGTTAGGTGAAGTAGAATTAATGGAGATGGAGAATATGTTTTTATTAAAAAAGTTATTTTTAGAATCTAATTCTATTTCATCATTATCATGCATGATGAAGTTGTCTAAATCATTAAACGCAGCGAGGAACTCATTATCATTGTCGAAGATAAAAGACTCGTCGTTTAGGCTTTCTTCTTGTTCATTAGAGATTCTAGAATTAGAAGGTGTGTTAGAGACAGTTTCATCGAGAGTAGTAGATAAGACAGCAACTTGGTTATTGCTAGGATTGCTTACCTTACTGGCAAAGTACTTCTTTCTTTCGGGGCATTCGGATAAGTGTTCTGGAGAAAACTTAACTACCCTGCAGGATAAGCACTTTTGTTGTTTACGGATGTAAACGCGCTCATCATCATTCAACTTGTATGTGGGATCAAAAACCTTTTCATAGTTAATGTTGGACTTGTTGAAGTTGGACTTGATAGTGGATTTCTCATCTAGCTTTCGTTTTTTGGAAGCATCCTTGGAAGAACTAGAGCCTGAAGAAGAAGGCAAAGAAGAAGAAGAGGAGGAAGAGGACGAAGAAGATACTTTGGAACTACCATTGTTCCTGGCTTGTATTTCTTGTAATGAGTTTTCAAGATTACCAAGGTGATAATTCAATGCATCAGAAACACGACTGAAGTTGCTGTAGAACTCAAGGAACTGAGATTCGCTGTGGGTAGCATACTTGCTTACCATTGAAGAGTCAGGACCATGAATTTGTTCTTTCATGTATTCAACCATTCGTTCTTGAACCTTGTCTTGAAATTCCTTGGTGTGAAGAGACGAGAGAAAGCCAACGGTGAAGAAAAAGTTGTCATGAGTTTGAACTTTAGCAGCACGAAGATAAGAACCGAAACGATCAGTATACTCAGCGAGAGGCTCGTGTGAATACTGTCTCATACTATGAAGCATGAAATTGACCTTGATGAGACCAAGACGGGCAAAGGGATCAAATCGATGTTCTAAAGTCTTCTTTGCTTCAGACCATGTCTTCTTTTTGTTTTTAGCGCCAAGCTTGAAGTTTTGAAGAAACCAAGAGCTGTAATTGTCATTGTTTTCGAAACTTGCCTCCAAATGAAATAGCCAGTGAAGTTCCACGTTAACACCATGGTTCTTGTAAGCACGCTCGAACTTTCGGATAAAAGAATTAAGAGAAAGGTCGTCCGAAGAACTGGAGTCGGGATTGGTAGTACACTCGGAGTACTTGACGTTAAAAACAGGAATGTCCTTGGCAGGGATATCGGAATGATCCTTCTCCCTGGTAAAAGTAGAAGAACCGGCGTCATTCAAGCTTAAAACTTGAGTTTGGTTGGAAAGGAGACTAACCGAGGTATCCTTAAAGGACGAGTACAACTTGTTATCAGCGAGCAGTTGATTTCTGTAATAGGCAAAATCGTGCTCGAGAGAACGGGTCTGGTATTCACGGAGTTGGAAGTCAGCAACTGTAGTGGTAGGAGTACCCATAACAATTTTTTCCTTCTCAGTAAGTAGACGGAGTTGCTCTTGAAGGTTTCGAATTCTCAACAACACCTGCTCAGCATTTTCATCAAATGTATTAACAGCGGAAGTGGAAGAGGTACCAGAAGACACATGAGTATCGACTGGAATCGAATTGGATGGACGTAAAGAAGAACTATGAAGCTCTACTTCAGGGTTGTCAACGATCATGGGATCATTGATAGGAAAGTGTTGGGTTGAACCAACAACACGAGGAGCATCAGTATTCGCATTATCAGTCGTACCAGCAGAACCAGAAGCACCAAAAGAAGCAGTAGCGCCAGGAGAAGCAACAGGGGAGGTGGCACCAGAGTTACCAGTGGGCTTGGAAGGATTGGGAGAATTCATTTAAAAAAATGTGATAATTGTAGTATAAAAGGGAAATAAATATGAATAAAAAAACAAGTAAGAAATGAGACTCTTTGTTCCTTTATTTTAAGTTGGAGAGTTTGTCATGATAAAAATAGAGGTCCTTTTATATTCAATTATTACTTCAAAGATTCTTTCTGCGTAGATCGAATTTACTATTCCCGAAATCTGGGAATAGAAGGAATTAGATTCATAAATCAGTTACATATGAAACTTGACATATTATTTGTATAATATGTGTCTGTGATTCATATCCAGAATCTACTAGCGACTCATCGTTTATCCATTCTATGATTGCAATCGTTGATTGGATTACTGGATGAATTATTTGGATCTAGAAGATACGGCAGCTGCTCAACCAACCGGAATAGAGCATGGGGTTTGATCTCGGTATAGTTAATGAGCCGTGCTGGAACTGTGTCGAACAATAGGAATGATATTCGCTAAAGTAGGAGTTATAATATATAATGTGTATGTATTATAACTGAAGTGACAAATTAAGTAGTAATTATATTCGATTTATAAGGAGTAAATACGACACTTAGGAGGGCAGTTGATATTCTTAAAAGCCGTGAGAGCTTTTTGAGCTTCAGTGAATGAAGTGTGAGCATGAAGATATTCTTCATGAGCAACACGAGTAGCCTGATCATTAGAGCCTAACAGCTGACAAGAAATGTATGCAGCATATGCAGTGTTGTAATTTCTTTCCAGCTTCTCAAGATTTTCCGTGGCAGACTTGATGATGGATTTAGGATCCATCTCTACCAAAACAGGATGCCCAATGCCTTCTTCCATGTGTTCAATAACAACTTTATCGACGACAGGAGTGGTAGCAGCATCCTCGCCAGAATACTCAGAAAGAGGAGAACCAGTAGCAGATGTTTGGGACATGTTTGCAAAATTCAAAGTAAAAAATGTGGTGTTTTAGATTGAATAAAAAAATAGAAAAAAAATAAGTATAAGTACTTTGTGTCGTATTTGAGTACGATTCATTTAAGAATAAATAAATAAATCGTATAAATTATAAATTATAAAATAAAATATCTTTTAATGTTGAGTAATAGCATACATTCGTATACTACTACACAACTACCTCTACCACGAGTACATACTTCTATATAAAAGATGACATGATTGGCTTAACTGGATATAAGAATAAAAGTCGGATAAATAAAAATATTCAACTGAGTTCCTATGTCTCGATTGGAAAAGTAAAACCGTTTCCAATCAAATCAAGAATATAAAAAAGAGAAATCTAATAATGATAGTTCCCTCAATGGATTAGCTACCCATCGAGAGAATAGAACAGCTATCATTATCAATGGTTCATTTATTTATATATTGATACAAATTATACGACTGTAAGTGTATAATAGAAATAGTGCATGAATAAAGGGATGCCTACTTTCTGCAACCAAACATACAAATATCGATAAGATATTCTATATTTGGGGATCATATCTTATTCATTCACAGATGGGAAAAGAACCTGTAGAATCAACAAGAGATCAAACATTACAAATATGTTCTGCCGAAGCCAATTAAACAATGAATCATGTATGTCACTTTTGACAGCTACCGTTACACATTATCTTACTGGTCCTTTCGGCACAATAAGATGTGTTCCCGATTGCTCTGAATTGGGACGACGCTAATTGAAGTCAATTCTAACGAGTAGAATTCATTTAGCAAAAGGCGGGAAACTGAGTATAGATCTATTCCAAAACCAGAAAGGTTGACTCGATAACTTCCAGGGGCAGTTGTTCAATATAAAAAGGATTGATTATTTTATAGCAGCAGAGTTCTTTAGTTTATTTTTTACCTACAATAAAAAATACACATTTATCTCATTATTTTTACCTGGTGCTATTTTATCAAATACCACAAAATGTGTATTTTTTATTGTAGGTAAAAAATAAACTAAAGAACTCTGCTGCTATAAAATAATCAATCCTTTTATATTGAACAACTGCCCCTGGAAGTTAGTGAGTCAACCTTTCTGGTTTTGGAATAGATCTATACTCAGTTTCCCGCCTTTTGCTAAATGAATTCTACTCGTTAGAATTGACTTCAATTAGCGTCGTCCCAATTCAGAGCAATCGGGAACACATCTTATTGTGCCGAAAGGACCAGTAAGATAATGTGTAACGGTAGCTGTCAAAAGTGACATACATGATTCATTGTTTAATTGGCTTCGGCAGAACATATTTGTAATGTTTGATCTCTTGTTGATTCTACAGGTTCTTTTCCCATCTGTGAATGAATAAGATATGATCCCCAAATATAGAATATCTTATCGATATTTGTATGTTTGGTTGCAGAAAGTAGGCATCCCTTTATTCATGCACTATTTCTATTATACACTTACAGTCGTATAATTTGTATCAATATATAAATAAATGAACCATTGATAGCTGTTCTATTCTCTCGATGGGTAGCTAATCCATTGAGGGAACTATCATTATTAGATTTCTCTTTTTTTATATTCTTGATTTGATTGGAAACGGTTTTACTTTTCCAATCGAGACATAGGAACTCAGTTGAATATTTTTATTTATCCGACTTTTATTCTTATATCCAGTTAAGCCAATCATGTCATCTTTTATATAGAAGTATGTACTCGTGGTAGAGGTAGTTGTGTAGTAGTATACGAATGTATGCTATTACTCAACATTAAAAGATATTTTATTTTATAATTTATAATTTATACGATTTATTTATTTATTCTTAAATGAATCGTACTCAAATACGACATAGCCCCCCCCTAGCCTCCTTGTAAAATTTAACATTCGGTAATTTTCAAGTGGCGAGAATAAGGTAGATGTATTTGAGAGAAATTTGGTTGTTTATAATGTATATGTGTGGTGTATATTTTATCAGAACAGCTGTTGTGACGTATTTTTTATAGTGACGTACAACTTTTTCTGTTTACCAAAAAGAAAAAAAAAAAAAAAAAATTTTGTGTGGGATAATTTTCACCCTTTATTTATTTTTTAAAACGAACAGGATCTGTAGCAGGACTAAAAGTATTCTGGTTTAGACGATTGCTTCGACGAAATGAGCCATGTGCAGGATTATTAGCTGTAGGTTTTGTTCTTACGCTAGTTTTGTGGTATACACGGTTGACATCATTTGTTCGAATATTTGTAGTTTTATTTTCCGCAGAGGAAATTTGTTGCAAGCGTGTGCCCGTTTTGTTTTGATCAAAGGTAGGAAGATCTGATTCCTTAGATTTGAACATTGTTTGGAGTATTGATTCCTCATCTTTAGGTACAGAACCTTTAACACGTTTCCAGTATGTTACAACAGCTTGTGGATCAGTAAAGTTAGTTAACGGAATCCAACTGTCATGTTCAGGGGAGTAATTCTTCCATCGAATCTTATAGAGACGATTACCAGCATCACCTTTATGATCCACAATAGCCTCGAATTCGTAGATTTCTTCTTTGGAGACGATTGAATCTTGTGACACTAGTTTTAATTCAGAAGGTGTAAAATCTCGAGGCATAACCAAACCCATTTCATCACGAAGAGTATAGTTGCCATGTTGAGTTTTACGAATTACTTCATAGGGTCCTTCGTACACTGCAGAGAGTGATTTTTGGATTCCCTTTTTCTTTACAACAACGAAGCTTCCGATAGGGAAGTCAATCAACTTGTGTTTCTTATCAAATTGATTCTTCATCATCTTGTTATATATTTCAGTGCGATCCTTTATAGCGGGAAAGACAATGTCGGACATATATTCAATCCGTTTGATCAATTCATCATTACTCATGGGTTCGATACCATCTTCTGGATCGTTGAATAATGGATATTCGTTCGACATTTTTCTTGCAAACATTAGGTTGAAGGGACTAGTATTTAAGCGTTTAGACACCTTACAGTTGATCATAAGTTGTACCGAGTTGACTTCAATATCCCAATCATCCTCTGATACACCCTGAATTAATTTCGAGAGTAATTTTTTACAACTTTGAACCATTCGTTCAGCTCCACCATTACTGGAAGCAAAATAAGCTGTGGATAGACGTTTATCTATTTTCATTGCTTCACACAAAGTGTCAAGTATTTGATTTTTCCATTCAGTGCCACGATCACTATTGATAATGCGAGGGTAACCGATTAATGAAAAGATTGAAATTAATTCTTTTGCAACCGTTTTGGCTGATTTGTCTGGGATAGGACGTAAGATTACAAATCTAGTAGCGATATCAAGCATAACTAAGATATATGTATTATTGGATGTAGTTACGGGAAATGGTCCACACAAATCCATTTGATAGTGCCATCCCGGTGTGTAACAATATAATGGTTTTAAAGGATTATATCCCTTTTTTGCAATTGCGAATTTTTGACACATGGAACATTGCTTTACAATTTCCAGAGCATCTTGCATAATTTTAGGCCAATTCATACCTTCATCCTTACGAATACGATGTACTAAACTTTCACCACCGCCATGACCAAAACTATGGGCACGTTCGAGAATGTCTTTTCTATCTTTTTCTAAAGGAATGATAAAGGATTCATCCATGTTTTGGATGTAGTTGATTTGAAAATCATCATTGGTATCGTTTTCAACCATGTTGTCATCAAGTTCATTATGAATTGTTTTTATAGACCAAGTGTGTATTCTCACATGATTGTTTACATCATTGGTCATATCTGTGGAACAATAATATTGTGAAAAGTTTGGTAAGCGCTCGGCATTTATATCGTTGGCTTCCATAAATTCTTTTTCATTTGCTTTATGCAATTCATTGTTCTTTTTGTTTGTTAAAGTTTTCCTTTTATGTTGTAACTTCGATTTTAAATTCTTTTGGTTTGTTTTAAAAATTTGAGGAAATAATTGTTTTTCGTCTTTTTCAAATGGAATTTTATCTGCATGAGTGGGGAATAATCTAGAGAGTTTATCACTCATGATGTTTTCTACACCAGGGATCCAAATTACCTTCATGTTAGGAAAAGATAAAATAACTTCCATATATCTTAACATCATCATCGACATGTGTTTAGTCGTAAATAAATATTGAAGACTTCTATGGTCAGTGTAACACTTGAATTTTTTAGAACCATATAAGAATTTATAAAATTTGGTTAATCCAGTAGTGAGAGCATATAATTCCTTTTTGGTTACGCTATAACTACGTTGGCTTGGACTTAATGCTTTAGATGCAAAACCAATATATTTGATAGTCTTTTTTCCTGTTTTATCAACATATTCTTGAAACAGACAAGCGCCTACTGAATAGTTACTAGCATCTACGGCTAAACTAAATTCATGATTTAAATCAGGATGGCTTAAGACAATGTTTTGTTTTATGATATCAATAATGCTTTGATAATGTACATGCATTTGGGGTGTCCATTCTAGTACTTTTTGTGTACTATACCTTAAATGGTCCAAAGGTGCAGTCAATTCACTTGCGTTTGGTAAGTGGGATCGCATATAAGATACCCAACCGCAAAATTTCATCATTGCTTTTGCAGTCTTAGGTTTTTCCCATGAATCGATGTTTACTAAACGTCTAGCATCAATTGATTTTCCTTGTGGGGAAATACAGAAACCAAGTAAATATACTGCATTTCGTGCAAAATAAGTTTTCTCTTGATTAATGGGTAATTTGTTTTTAGTTAATGCTTCCATGACAAGCTTACAATGTCTTTCATGGGATTCTAAATTATTGGAGTAGCAAACGAGATCATCGATGTAAATACAAACGAATTCTTTCATCTCTGCAAAGATCATTTCCATTAAATTTTGGAAAATGCCAGATAAACTTTTGAGACCAAAAGGTGCTCCTCTGTAACAATAAGTTTTGTTTTCAAAGGTGAATGATAATTTATGACGATCATCCTTATTAATTTTTAATCTATGGAATGCTCCACTAACGTCAAAGACAGACATAAATTTTGCTTCTCTTAAAGAATAAAAGATATCTTCAATTAATGGTGTGTTAACGTTGGAAACATCTTCAAGAAGTGTATTTATTTTACGGGTATCTAAACAAACCCTCCATTTTTTAGTTCCGTCTGGGCCATTTGGCTTAGGTACTAATGTCAATGGACTGTTGAAGCTGCTAGGTTTTGCTGCTTCAATTGTTTTGTCATCTAGCCATTTTTGAATTTGTTCCCTTACCACTGGCAATAAAGTATATGCAATAGGGTATGGTCTAGTGAAGGCTGTTTGATTAGGTGGTGTTTTTAAATAAACAACCGCATCTTCACGTGGGCATAGTTCGTGAATATTTATATTTTTGTTTGCTTCTAAATATGGTTTCATCCTTTCCATAAAGATTTCATATTCATTTTCAGAGCATGCTTTTGTTACATTTGGTTTATACATAGTATCATCTACGGTGTCATTGTATATAATCTCTTCTTGTTCGTCAAAGTTATATGCGATGTTCTCAATGTAGATACCAAGTTTAGGTATTAAATCTCTACCGATAAGAATAGGGATTTTGGCATTCGGCATTTCAACAATTTCAAAGCTGTGTCTGAAAACTGCTTTTCCTTTATAACTGACTTCTAAAGGTTCGGTTTTACCAATGCGCAAGGCAAAAGCATCTTTGTTTACGAATGATAATTTACCATTGGCAGGGATTATCTTTTCAAATATGCTTTTATCTTCAAAGTCATAAGTTTTATTGATTAATGATATCGTAGCACCTGTATCAAGCATGCTTACCAATTTTTCATTATTTATTGTAATAAAGGGAGAATAGGGAGAAAGATCTTCCTTTTCCTTTTCATTATATCCTTCAATTAGATAACAAGAGACATTATTATTATTGGATGTACTGATTTTATTTTTATTGAAGTTAAATTTTTTTAAATTTCTATTTTCTATTCTATTTTTAAACTCGTCAATTAGGGACTTGAATATTCCTTCAATATCTTCTTCTAAAAGCTTGTATATATTACTATAATTGAGTTTATTGTCAGTTTTATTTTCAGAAATAGAGTGAATATAATAAATTGGTACCTTATTTCTTGATTGTTCTTTTGCATCGGCAGATTTCATCAAATACTGTTTGTATTTGTCGCTTGTCAAGTAAGAGACGCAAGTTTTCAAATGTTCGTAACTGAAGCTGGCTTTGTTGCAATAGTTACACATATTCTTGTTGTCTTTAAACTTTTTGTTGCGATCATATGCGTTGCTGTTGTTGCTGAAATTTTGGAAATTTCTTTTGTTGTCGAAACCTTCAACATTGCTATTTTTTGTTATTGTCGTATTGGTGACAGAAGGGGTTTTGTTGTTGTTGTTGTGAGGCACAATGACTGAGATATATAAAGCTTCTTGGATATCTCCAATATTCTTTTCTAAATATTTGAAGAGCTGTTCCAATGATGCTGGCAAATAAGATTCGGCATCTGCTTTCTTGTTTTTCTTCAGCGAGTTGGTGACTTCTTCACGTCCTCTAGGCAATAAAGATTTGATGAATTTCATTGCTTCGATTGAGTCGCTGGGATTTTTGTTGCTAGGAAGACGGCGATAGGTTTCGAGGTATCTGTCTATATAATCCCTGATATTTTCGTTTTTGAGTTGTCGAAGATCCAAATATTTTTCGATATTATTGGCACTGTTGGCTGAGTTGCCAAATCGGTCGATCAACTTTTCTTTGATTTCTGCCCATGGTGCTGTTTCACTGATCGGACTGATGAAGTTTGTAAACCAGCGGTGGTGCTTCTCATTTCTACTGAATAAAAAAGCGTTGGGGAGATATTTTTTCCATGATGCGTTAACATCCACATCGTTTGTTTCCAATATCATCTCGAAAGTGCTGACAAAAATTTCGGCGTTTTCGTAAGATGGTCGGTTCTCCGATTTTGTGGAGGCTGGATCGTCAATTAATTGGAAATGGGGAATGTCAATTTTTTTGTTATTGAATTTTGATTTATTGTTGGGTTTGACTTCCTTTTCTTTTTTGTTCTCGTTCGTTAATTCATTGATTGAGATTTTGAGTTGAGCAATCAATTTGTTATTGTTGATGATTTCCTCAATGTTGTTGGTTGTTAGTTGAGCTTTGTGCAACAACTTGATTTTTTGGTGATAGAGTTTAATCAACTCTTTGTCCTCATCCAATTCGTCAGAGGGTGATTGATCTAAAATAGAAATATTGTTAATCTTTCTGATTAACTGATGCGAATTGTATTCATTGCCAACATCATATTTACTATTAAAGCCATAGGGACCAATATCATCCTTATTGACAGAGATATCAGCGTCAGAACCGGGAGCCAGAGGAGAGTCTTGAGCTTCTTCATCCGAGAGGGGGCCGAGATCCAGGTCAAGTTCCATATCAGAGTGATCTGATACTTGGTCGAAGGGAGCACCGTTGTTTACGGGGGTAGCAGCAGTTTCTTGGTTCTTCATTAAAAAAATTGTGGTATTTGATAAAATAGCACCAGGTAAAAATAATGAGATAAATGTGTATTTTTTATTGTAGGTAAAAAATAAACTAAAGAACTCTGCTGCTATAAAATAATCAATCCTTTTTATATTGAACAACTGCCCCTGGAAGTTATCGAGTCAACCTTTCTGGTTTTGGAATAGATCTATACTCAGTTTCCCGCCTTTTGCTAAATGAATTCTACTCGTTAGAATTGACTTCAATTAGCGTCGTCCCAATTCAGAGCAATCGGGAACACATCTTATTGTGCCGAAAGGACCAGTAAGATAATGTGTAACGGTAGCTGTCAAAAGTGACATACATGATTCATTGTTTAATTGGCTTCGGCAGAACATATTTGTAATGTTTGATCTCTTGTTGATTCTACAGGTTCTTTTCCCATCTGTGAATGAATAAGATATGATCCCCAAATATAGAACATCTTATCGATATTTGTATGTTTGGTTGCAGAAAGTAGGCATCCCTTTATTCATGCACTATTTCTATTATACACTTACAGTCGTATAATTTGTATCAATATATAAATAAATGAACCATTGATAATGATAGCTGTTCTATTCTCTCGATGGGTAGCTAATCCATAGAGGGAACTATCATTATTAGATTTCTCTTTTTTATATTCTTGATTTGATTGGAAACGGTTTTACTTTTCCAATCGAGACATAGGAACTCAGTTGAATATTTTTATTTATCCGACTTTTATTCTTATATCCAGTTAAGCCAATCATGTCATCTTTTATATAGAAGTATGTACTCGTGGTAGAGGTAGTTGTGTAGTAGTATACGAATGTATGCTATTACTCAACATTAAAAGATATTTTATTTTATAATTTATAATTTATACGATTTATTTATTTATTCTTAAATGAATCGTACTCAAATACGACACATTTATCTCATTATTTTTACCTGGTGCTATTTTATCAAATACCACACTTTGAGATTGCTTATTGTTTGGGATGTGTAAAAATAGAAAAGAACTCGGACAGGAAAATACTGTTAGAACTGAGGTATCTCCTTTTTATTATAAAAACTCGATAAGAGACTGCTACAGAAAACTATGGGGGTATTTATACTAATTTATGAGATGGATCTTATAATGACAGATCTCACGGTTAATGGAATATTATGTAAAATGATAAACGTGATATCAATCCACAGACTATACGGTGTGGTTTTATTATCCAATCATATTGACGAATAACATCACGTACTCGTATAATGCAAAATGGGATTAAATGAATCTCAGTCGCGTAATTAAATTAAGAAAGATTTTGTATCAAGATTATTCAATAACCGATAGCTGTTGTGTATCAAGGTAATGTAAAAATTATAAAGACAGTAATAGAGTAGTTTGAGACTGTTTATAAGATTGTCCTTTATTATGAAATAAAAACCTCTAGTATTTATATAAAAGACTTGTCTGCTGAGTTATCACTTTGATATTATTGAAAGTTGTTCTTCGTTACCAAATATAGATACCAATATTGCTTGTTGCTTCACTAATGCACGTGTACTCAATGACTTAGTTTCCTTATACAACGGTATTCTCGTGCTAACGAAATACTAATGATATAATATCTAATAGTACTAACTATTTCTTTTTGGTATGATTACTAAATCATGAATGATGTATAGATGTTGATATGTTTCTATTGACAATAATATGAGTGTAGCCTAGCTAGATCACCACATTATCCCCACCCAGGTATTAACTAAATACCGTTCAAGTACTTTTTTTTTTTTTTTTTTTTTTTTATAAAATCAGCTTTTCCTTTTCTTAGTTGATGTATACTTATACATTGAAATAATGCTCATCATTATTTCTTAAAAGCAACAAGCAGCACATTGTTCTTAAATAACTCAAATTTAAAATCTACTTTGCTTCTTGTTCTGAGAAACTGACCTTGTGATTCTTTTTCTTTTGGTACCTGAATTTTGTGGAGTTGCAATATTCATACTCTTCAATAATCTTTTATTGGCTTTATTGATCTCTTTGACACTTTCTGGTACTTCACCAATTCTTTGCCAGTATTCTTTAATAAACTTAGGATCTGTAAAATTATCCTCTGGCTCCCAAGAATCATAAGATTCATCATAGTCAAACCATTTGCATCTATACATGTATTTATTATTGTCATCTTTCTTATGACCAATAATAGCTTCAACTTCAAAGAACTCATCTTTATGCTCTGATATCTTATCAGAGACTTTCTTTAGTAAAGAAGGGGGATAATTTCTTGGCTCTAGAAAACCCTTTTCATTCTTCAAGACATATGTATTAGCAGCAGTTTTTCTGACAACAGTATAAAATCCCTTGTACTTTGGGTCTAATTTATTCTGCTTTTCTGTCACTAAAATCATCACTGTAGATCCAGGCTTAAGGTCTATCATTTTGTGACTTGTATCAAAACTCTTTTTCTGCTTTTCAGTGACGTGCTTAACGTTCTCATACACTGCAGGGTAAACAATTTCAGTCATTCTTTTTATTTTCCCTTTCAAGTCTTCACGAATCTTTTCGGCAGTTGCATTGTCCTTTTCTTTACCAAAGTCAACAAAGTCATTTGGATTCCTACCAAACATTAACGAAAATGGGGTACTCTTAGTCCTAGCATTATACTTGCTATTCAAAAACAATTGAGCAGAAGGCACCTTCAGATCCCAGTCAGCAACGTTACCGACAATTTGTTTTTTAATGGTGTTTACTGCAGACTGTACAGCTCTTTCACTTGCACCATTAGCTCTAGGATGGTACTGTGAAATCAACGCGTGTTCAAAACCAACGTTTTCTTTAATGCTTGTCATCAAGCTATTCACAAACTCACGACCACAATCCGACTGAAGCTTACGCATTGGACCCCAGGTACCAATTATGTCTAACACTTGTAATGCAACAGTCGCCATGCTCTTATCAGGTATAGCACGCAGCACATAAAACTTACTTGCAATGTCAATCATTACTAACAAGTATTCATTACCCTTAGTTGACATTGTAAATGGACCAGCTAAGTCGATACCCCAACTATCCCCAGGAAGTGTGGCAGTAATAGGTCGTAAAGGATTGTAACCCTTTCTTGTGATGTTGTGACGCTGACATTGTATACACGATTGTATAAGATCATTTGCTTGACTCTTTAAGTTGGTCCAGTAAATACCTTTTCTCTTTAAGGCATGTAATATAGCTTCTATACCAAAGTGACCTTTCAAATGTTCTTCAACTAATAACTTATTCCTTTGATTCTCTGTAGGAGGAGTAAAGTATTCACCACTCAAGACATCAGGAAGAGGTTCTTTAGTGACAGCACTATTCCTCATAATGGACTTGACCTCATTATCCCCACCCAGTTCATTTAACAATGGTTCAGTCGCTTCCGACAAACGCGACAACGCATCTGGCAAGACATTCGCGACACCAGGTAAATGAACGATCTTAAAGTCATACTGTAAAATTGTGTCCATCCATGCAATCATCATCAGATTAGCGACACGTTGGGTATGCAGATACGTCAATGCCTTGTGATCCGTATACAAGGTAAAGGAGGATCCATAAATATACTTGTGAAAACGTTTGAGTGCAAATACTAACGCTAGTAATTCTCTTTTTGTAGCTGAATATTTCCTTTCACTTTTGGATAAGCTCTTAGCCACGAAAGAAATATATTTAGTCTTACCATCCCTGACTTGATACAACACTGCACCAATCCCAGTTAGAGACGCATCACAACTAATACAAAAACGAGAATTCATATCTGGATATGACAACACCAGATCACTCAAAAGTGCTTTTTTCAAGTTATTGAATGCGGTTTGATGTTTGTCAGTCCATAAATGTGTAATCGACTTCTCATTTCTTAATGAATCTAATGGCGACATAATGGATGATACATTGGGAATCAAAGTCCTAAAATAGTTGATCAAACCACAATAACTTTGGATATCTTTACCCGTTTTTGGCTGAGGAAATTCCAACACATTAACAAGCTTTCTACGGTCCATGGTAATACCTTTAGGTGAAATGTGAAAACCAAGCAAATAAATTTCTTTCTGAAAGAAATGACACTTCTTTGGATTCAACTTCAAATTGACCCTTGTTAATCTTTCTATCACTTGCTTCAAGTGTACCTTGTGTTCCTCAAATGTCTTACTTGCACAAACGATGTCATCCACAAAGAATCTTACAAAAGGTAATCCTTCCAAAGCTATACTCATAGTCCTTTGAAACTGTGAACTAACATGTTTGATACCAAACACTGTACCAATAGGCTTATACTGTACACCACGCCATGTGAAACTGAGTTTATGTGCATCCTTTGGGTTCAAACGCAAAGAGTTGAATGCAGACTTTAAGTCAAGAGTAGAATAAATATTTGCACCCTTCAAATCCTCAAACAATTCACCAATAACAGGCAGAGGCATACGATCAATTGTCTTCAAGAGAGTGTTGACTAGTCTTGGGTCATGACATACACGATAACCAGTAATCTCGCCTTTACCATTTGTCTTCTTGACTACAGTTAAAGGGGTATTCCATTCCGTATTTGCAGGAGCTCTTTCAATAATGCCGTTTTCAAGCCATTCTTTTACCTGTTCATCCACTACACCTTGCATCTTGAAAGGAATGGGATAAGGGCTTCTGAATGCTGTAGCATTTTCTGGAGTATCCAAACAAACGACACTTTCAGGTATGGTACAAAACAAACCTTTAGGAATAGCTTGATTGTTCTTAACAAACTTTTGAATATAATCCATAGCTTCCTCAAACTCTTTGGGACCAACAGCTGGATTATTTTCTTTAAGCTCATTTTCTCTTTCGATGGATTCAAGAAGATCACTCTTATTGTTAAAGCGTCGATCAGCTTCACGTCGTTCTTCACTTGAATCTTCATCATCATATGTTAAAGGTAAACCATAAATACCAATACCCAGAGAAAACATATAATCAGTACCGATACTAAAATCATACTCATTACTATTAGTCAAGTTCATGACTTCAAACTCACGTTTAATAGTCTTACTATTACAAGTTACACTGATGATACAAGTACCAATTCTCTTAATGTAAGTATTGCTATCAGCTAAGCGAATAAAATATTCATGGACATTGCTTTTGTTTACAAATTTTTTATTAACGTGTGTTACATAACTAATAGGTAAACTATTCTTCAAACAGAAATTCTTATCCACAGAACTAAAGGTGGCACCACAATCCAACAGAGAGATGGTTCTAATCGAATTATTTGCAAGAATAGGAAAGGTAATATTAGTGCTCATGTTCTTAAAATCTTTTTTAATAACCATTTCTTTATAGTTGTACTTACAATCTAAAGCCATCTGGGCCAAAGCACTAGTGTTGTCGTCTTCCGACGACGAAGAAGAGGAGGCTTCCCCACGACCAGGAAAAGTACTACCCTCACCACCAGAGGAACGAAGAGCCATTCTTGACACCTTTGCCAAAGCATGTCTTTCCCTTTCAGCACAGGAGTGACCCTTTTCCCAAGGAGACTTGCACGAGAAGCAAACATTATCCTTCAAGGCTGACTTGAAGTCCCAAGCTTTCTTATGCTTCTTGCCAGCATCACCAGAAGAAAAAGCTCTTTTCTTTCCCTTGTTACCAGAAGAAGAGGAGGCACCATTGCCAGCAGCAAATGATTTCCACTCGGAGATCGAACTGGTCTCACCAGGGTTCAACAACAACGAGGAAGAATCGACAGTGGTGGCATTCACTAACGAGATGATATCCTCAACCTTTGAAGGCATCTTCGTACCATAATTGGCAGAGAGAGGAATCATACACGCTTTACGGACTTCCGGACGTAAATTCCACCAAAAGCAAAGAACCAATTGGACACCATCTTCCAAAGTGGCTTGACGACGAAATTTCTGAAACTTCGCGCCAAAAGAACGTGCTGACTCATTAGCACCTTGCTTCATTGACCAAACACGACCCATGTTCAAGAACTTTCTGAATGGTGTGTCATAATGGTCAAGCAAAGCACTTTCAGCTACTTTCCAACCCAAGGACTTTCCTTTGAGCTTGTCTTCGAACCAGGATCTTTCCTCTTTGTTCAAACACATTGGAAGCAAACGTTCCCACGAAGCATCAAGCGACAACGCATGAGCTTCGAGCACCGTGGTAAACTCTTGGCAGAAGTCGTAGACAGAGTCAAACACTTCACGATTAGCCTTCTCCTGGTGAGGATCAGACTTCAACTGCAAGAACGGAAGATTACCAGGCACCAACATACTTTTCTTGTCCGAAGGAGCAACAGCAGGAGTGTTAGACGCCTTGAGCACCTTGAGGGTCTCTTCAGCTTCCTTAAACAAGTCTTGGTCTTGTTTATACACCAAAGAAGCAGCCTTGGTAGCATCGGCAGAGGGATCAACCTTCGACAAGGTCAAGTAGTTACCAAGAGAGACGTAGTACTTGTTTTTCTTTCTGTCAAGGTCTTCCTTGGCAGATTCCAACAAAATACTAGCGGTAAGTTCCACATTGATATTAACATTAACATCAGAGTTGTTGTCACCAACAACAGAGGAACGAGAAACATCTTCATCACCAGCATTGGACATCTCGACGTCAAAATCCAAGATAGGATCACCAATCAACAAGGGAGGGATTTGACCATTTTGAACAAGGGCTTGTTGTTCACGAGAGACAGGAGAGGCAGAAGAAGATTGTTGAGCAGACATGTTATAGGATACGAATTCAAACTAAAAAATGTTGTGTATCAAGGTAATGTAAAAATTATAAAGACAGTAATAGAGTAGTTTGAGACTGTTTATAAGATTGTCCTTTATTATGAAATAAAAACCTCTAGTATTTATATAAAAGACTTGTCTGCTGAGTTATCACTTTGATATTATTGAAAGTTGTTCTTCGTTACCAAATATAGATACCAATATTGCTTGTTGCTTCACTAATGCACGTGTACTCAATGACTTAGTTTCCTTATACAACGGTATTCTCGTGCTAACGAAATACTAATGATATAATATCTAATAGTACTAACTATTTCTTTTTGGTATGATTACTAAATCATGAATGATGTATAGATGTTGATATGTTTCTATTGACAATAATATGAGTGTAGCCTAGCTAGATCACCACAATAGCCTTGTACGTGTAAAACTATTGAGGGGGGTTAACATATACCGTGCTCGACAAGTGGTTACACCACATGCACAGTATGCAACAAGATAGAAGATGACAAGTGGGAATATGTAGAATAGCATGATATGTCATTACGACTTTACTTTCTGTTTGAAATGCAATAGTTCAGTATGAACAAATCTATAATATCCTCAACACTTATAAATGTTTATTAAGAGTTAAAAAGTTATCCTTTTAAAAGATGTTTTTGGAGAAGTATTTATATTCGAATGTCAAATCAAGGGGCTTGCTTTGATATATTATTTTGGAGAGAGTGATAAAAATAACAATACAAATATTAAATATGGGTTATTGTGTTACCGTGATAATTATGCTAATTATGAGATGTTATTATAAAGAGAGTATGTGGATCACCACATCATGGTCAGTTCTATTGAGTTCCACTGCGAAAAATAAAGAGTTCTGTATTAGTTCCATAAGTAAAGTACCCACATACCATGTAAATCCACGTTGGCATAACACTGATGTATACCAGCTATTGTGATCAATACTAACATACATCATACATTGGTTTGCTTATCGAACATTATCAATTTGACATGTTTCTCATTTCGTGACATAAAATTAATATCTGTTCTTTAATTATCTGTTTAGCCGATTTGTCACTACTCTCTGTTTAAATTGTAAACTCTACAGAACCTGATTTGATCTGTCTCAAAGCACTGTTACTGAATTATATATTCTTATATCTTTCCCGCAGTACATGCTTCCCAATTGGACATCGATCTTATCTAATATATGACTCAGTAGATATTCGGTAATATTCATGAACCGATGTCTCTTATATAAAGGCCCCAATTTTAATCTTCAATAAAAAACAATCATATAAGTGTCTGGTACTTTCTAGTCTCTCTTTATTATTATTATTTTAGTTGTATTTGTCTTACGGATACATCAAACACTCTGAAGACAATAAATCACCCAATTCACGTGATATTCACGTGATTTTTTTTGCGGTGCGTAAAAAAACTTCAAAATCTCCTTTTTTAGCAGTTTTTTGTAGGAAAACAAATTGATTTTTCTTTTTTCCTGAAATTTAGCACATTTCGGGTACCTGAAAATGTCCTGAAAAGCCCCAAAGGCGTAGTGGACACTCTATCCAAATAGGCGTATTTGGACCATGATATTATACATGATATTGGGCATATCATGGTAATATCATGGTACGGTAAAATTGGGTAACACATGGATCTCCATGATATTATCCATGATATGCCCAATATCATGGTACGTCATACTCCATGATATGCCACATATTATGGTGATATCATGGATCATATTTAACCATTATATGCCCCATTTCATGGCTGTATCATGGTTTATTTTATACCATTATACGCCTCGTTTCATGGTTATATCATGGATGTCCATGTGTTACCCAATTTTACTGTACCATGATATTACCATGATATGCCCAATATCATGTACCGTTTCATGGATTTTTGATCCATGATATTCTGTACGTAACATCTACCATTGGTCTTTCTTTACTAGATGCAGCTTTTCAATTGGGCATTATTTATTAGATGTTGCTTGATAAGGGTATTTATTTAATAGATGATCCTTTACTATTGGGCTTCTATTATGAATCATTTATAAATGTGGTCATATTATTTGTTATTAAAAAAGGTTTTATTTAAAAAAAATTGTTTTGATTGGATCCATTGATTATGACGCTATACAAGATCTTTAACTACACATACCCTTTTTTCGACGCAAAAATGATTAAAACGCAAATCTAACAGAAAATATCGCAATTATCAACACAGAAATGGCAGTAAAAATGACGCTCCAGAATGGATAGAAAGGAAGACAAAAAATGTAAACTAAAAGCAGCAGCTAGAAAACAAAGAAAAGATCAGTGTCATAATCCAAAAAAAAAAAGTACCTTTGTGATGTATCCGTAAGACAAATACAACTAAAATAATAATAATAAAGAGAGACTAGAAAGTACCAGACACTTATATGATTGTTTTTTATTTAAGATTAAAATTGGGGCCTTTATATAAGACACATCGGTTCATGAATTCTACCGAGTATCTACTGAGTCATATACTTGATAAGATCGATGTCCAATTGGGAAGCATGTACTGCGGGAAAGATATAAGAATATATAATTCAGTAACAGTGCTTTGAGACAGATCAAATCAGGTTCTGTAGAGTTTACAATTTAAACAGAGAGTAGTGACAAATCGGCTAAACAGATAATTAAAGAACAGATATTAATTTTATGTCACGAAATGAGAAACATGTCAAATTGATAATGTTCGATAAGCAAACCAATGTATGATGTATGTTAGTATTGATCACAATAGCTGGTATACATCACTTTGTGCTGTCGGTTCTATCGACCCAGTCGCGAAACCCGACTATAAAAGTGTTGGTTAGTATACATTTAAGCTTTCGTTTATACATGTGTATACCTTATAAGAAAAACCTCTTGATAAGTAAATTAGCAACGAGAAGAGCAAGCCTGTTAATCAGGTAGGCCTTATTTTTGACCAGCCTAATTTTTTTTGTACGCCCTAATCTTGGGTCTGCCTACTTTGCAATGATGAGAGGTTAATGACAAATAAACTTCTTTTATTTAAATGCTTACCTCTATTCGAATGCCTAAAAACAAAATAAGGCACTCGTTTGCAATATAAGTTAGTCATCCAAGTTCATCTTGGCTGATTACTAAAAAAAAAAAAAAAAAAAAAAAAAAAGAATGAGTAACCGAGAAATGTATTTTTGGGCTTTTTTTTTTTTTACCTTTTTAAAAAAGGCAAGCAAAGGGTCCAGCTACAACAAACTGTTAGTTGAAGTGTACAAGAACAGATGTAATCGACTTACCTTATGGATTAAAGTGAAAAAAAAAATTGAGAAAAATTAAAGGAAAAAAAGGGGATTTCAAAAAAAACAGTTTTTTTTTTTTTTATCAAATCTGATTGCAATATCTGATTGCTAAAAGAGAGATAAAAAAAAAGAAGATCAAAACAAAGATCTACTCCAAATAAAGATTGTACAACATGCATTTTAATCCAAGTCGATAACCTCAAGAATTTTTTATTGAGTGTATGCTTTTGTATAAGGAAAGTACAGCCTCGAGAAAGTTCATCCAGGTCCATGTCTGAATTAAGATAGTTATCAATGAGGGGAGCATACAACACCTTATGTCTGCATGGAAAACTGGCTGAGTCGTAGTGACCAGCATGCTCTTTTGATTCAGTCTCCACCAATTGGTACTTTATCACACACGGCGTTTTTCTATGAGTAGAAAAGATGGGTACAACTGTATATGCTGCACATCTAGGCTCACTTGATAGTATAGAAAATCACTCGTTATACTTATCTGCGCATATTTGAAGACAAAAGGCGATTAAAAAAAGAAATCGCTCGAAGCTGTTTTCTCCCCTCCATCCTAACCAAACCTTTTTTTTTTCTCCACATCGAATTTAATATCATTACTGTAGCTTCGTACAGAATATCCATTTGTAGATAAGCTTTGAGGATGTCCTTATTTTTCAAAGTGTCCAACATTTTCTTTTTTTACCAAAAGTGTATCTGCTTTCATCTCTGTAAATCAGCTTTGCTGCTGCTCTGAATCTACAAAGGTCATCCGTCTTGATGCTATCAAAGTTAAAATCCGTCATTTTTCGTAGATATGCTGCTTATTTGATTCTAGCCTACTTTTTATACGCAATAAAATGCTCGTGCTTGGATTCTGCGGGAAAAAACCCCCAAGCTTTTCTCTTAAGTCTATAATTGTATTTTACCTTGACAGGGCACTTCAATTTTTTTCACTTTGAGTGAAATTCAAGATTGTTGCGGCTAGCCATTACAAGAGACATTTCGTGTTTAGTGTTTTATTTCTCAATGTCAGCTTTGATCTTCTCCAGGGCTTGCACTCTTTTGTTAAAAGATATGTTGTGTATCAAGGTAAATGTAAAATTATAAAGACAGTTATAGAGTAGTTTGAGACTGTTTATAAGATTGTCCTTTATTATGAAATAAAAACCTCTAGTATTTATATAAAAGACTTGTCTGCTGAGTTATCACTTTGATATTATTGAAAGTTGTTCTTCGTTACCAAATATAGATACCAATATTGCTTGTTGCTTCACTAATGCACGTGTACTCAATGACTTAGTTTCCTTATACAACGGTATTCTCGTGCTAACGAAATACTAATGATATAATATCTAATAGTACTAACTATTTCTTTTTGGTATGATTACTAAATCATGAATGATGTATAGATGTTGATATGTTTCTATTGACAATAATATGAGTGTAGCCTAGCTAGATCACCACATTATCCCCACCCAGGTATTAACTAAATACCGTTCAAGTACTTTTTTTTTTTTTTTTTTTTTTTTTTTTTTTTATAAAATCAGCTTTTCCTTTTCTTAGTTGATGTATACTTATACATTGAAATAATGCTCATCATTATTTCTTAAAAGCAAACAAGCAGCACATTGTTCTTAAATAACTCAAATTTAAAATCTACTTTGCTTCTTGTTCTGAGAAACTGACCTTGTGATTCTTTTTCTTTTGGTACCTGAATTTTGTGGAGTTGCAATATTCATACTCTTCAATAATCTTTTATTGGCTTTATTGATCTCTTTGACACTTTCTGGTACTTCACCAATTCTTTGCCAGTATTCTTTAATAAACTTAGGATCTGTAAAATTATCCTCTGGCTCCCAAGAATCATAAGATTCGTCATAGTCAAACCATTTGCATCTATACATGTATTTATTATTGTCATCTTTCTTATGACCAATAATAGCTTCAACTTCAAAGAACTCGTCTTTATGCTCTGATATCTTATCAGAGCCTTTCTTTAGTAAAGAAGGGGGATAATTTCTTGGCTCTAGAAAACCCTTTTCATTCTTCAAGACATATGTATTAGCAGCAGTTTTTCTGACAACAGTATAAAATCCCTTGTACTTTGGGTCTAATTTATTCTGCTTTTCTGTCACTAAAATCATCACTGTAGATCCAGGCTTAAGGTCTATCATTTTGTGACTTGTATCAAAACTCTTTTTCTGCTTTTCAGTGACGTGCTTAACGTTCTCATACACTGCAGGGTAAACAATTTCAGTCATTCTTTTTATTTTCCCTTTCAAGTCTTCACGAATCTTTTCGGCAGTTGCATTGTCCTTTTCTTTACCAAAGTCAACAAAGTCATTTGGATTCCTACCAAACATTAACGAAAATGGGGTACTCTTAGTCCTAGCATTATACTTGCTATTCAAAAACAATTGAGCAGAAGGCACCTTCAGATCCCAGTCAGCAACGTTACCGACAATTTGTTTTTTAATGGTGTTCACTGCAGACTGTACAGCTCTTTCACTTGCACCATTAGCTCTAGGATGGTACTGTGAAATCAACGCGTGTTCAAAACCAACGTTTTCTTTAATGCTGTCGTATTTGAGTACGATTCATTTAAGAATAAATAAATAAATCGTATAAATTATAAATTATAAAATAAAATATCTTTTAATGTTGAGTAATAGCATACATTCGTATACTACTACACAACTACCTCTACCACGAGTACATACTTCTATATAAAAGATGACATGATTGGCTTAACTGGATATAAGAATAAAAGTCGGATAAATAAAAATATTCAACTGAGTTCCTATGTCTCGATTGGAAAAGTAAAACCGTTTCCAATCAAATCAAGAATATAAAAAAGAGAAATCTAATAATGATAGTTCCCTCTATGGATTAGCTACCCATCGAGAGAATAGAACAGCTATCATTATCAATGGTTCATTTATTTATATATTGATACAAATTATACGACTGTAAGTGTATAATAGAAATAGTGCATGAATAAAGGGATGCCTACTTTCTGCAACCAAACATACAAATATCGATAAGATGTTCTATATTTGGGGATCATATCTTATTCATTCACAGATGGGAAAAGAACCTGTAGAATCAACAAGAGATCAAACATTACAAATATGTTCTGCCGAAGCCAATTAAACAATGAATCATGTATGTCACTTTTGACAGCTACCGTTACACATTATCTTACTGGTCCTTTCGGCACAATAAGATGTGTTCCCGATTGCTCTGAATTGGGACGACGCTAATTGAAGTCAATTCTAACGAGTAGAATTCATTTAGCAAAAGGCGGGAAACTGAGTATAGATCTATTCCAAAACCAGAAAGGTTGACTCGATAACTTCCAGGGGCAGTTGTTCAATATAAAAAGGATTGATTATTTTATAGCAGCAGAGTTCTTTAGTTTATTTTTTACCTACAATAAAAAATACACATTTATCTCATTATTTTTACCTGGTGCTATTTTATCAAATACCACAAATGCTTGTCATCAAGCTATTCACAAACTCACGACCACAATCCGACTGAAGCTTACGCATTGGACCCCAGGTACCAATTATGTCTAACACTTGTAATGCAACAGTAGCCATGCTCTTATCAGGTATAGCACGCAGCACATAAAACTTACTTGCAATGTCAATCATTACTAACAAGTATTCATTACCCTTAGTTGACATTGTAAATGGACCAGCTAAGTCGATACCCCAACTATCCCCAGGAAGTGTGGCAGTAATAGGTCGTAAAGGATTGTAACCCTTTCTTGTGATGTTGTGACGCTGACATTGTATACACGATTGTATAAGATCATTTGCTTGACTCTTTAAGTTGGTCCAGTAAATACCTTTTCTCTTTAAGGCATGTAATATAGCTTCTATACCAAAGTGACCTTTCAAATGTTCTTCAACTAATAACTTATTCCTTTGATTCTCTGTAGGAGGAGTAAAGTATTCACCACTCAAGACATCAGGAAGAGGTTCTTTAGTGACAGCACTATTCCTCATAATGGACTTGACCTCATTATCCCCACCCAGTTCATTTAACAATGGTTCAGTCTCTTCCGACAAACGCGACAACGCATCTGGCAAGACATTCGCGACACCAGGTAAATGAACGATCTTAAAGTCATACTGTAAAATTGTGTCCATCCATGCAATCATCATCAGATTAGCGACACGTTGGGTATGCAGATACGTCAATGCCTTGTGATCCGTATACAAGGTAAAGGAGGATCCATAAATATACTTGTGAAAACGTTTGAGTGCAAATACTAACGCTAGTAATTCTCTTTTTGTAGCTGAATATTTCCTTTCACTTTTGGATAAGCTCTTAGCCACGAAAGAAATATATTTAGTCTTACCATCCCTGACTTGATACAACACTGCACCAATCCCAGTTAGAGACGCATCACAACTAATACAAAAACGAGAATTCATATCTGGATATGACAACACCAGATCACTCAAAAGTGCTTTTTTCAAGTTATTGAATGCGGTTTGATGTTTATCAGTCCATAAATGTGTAATCGACTTCTCATTTCTTAATGAATCTAATGGCGACATAATGGATGATACATTGGGAATCAAAGTCCTAAAATAGTTGATCAAACCACAATAACTTTGGATATCTTTACCCGTTTTTGGCTGAGGAAATTCCAGCACATTAACAAGCTTTCTACGGTCCATGGTAATACCTTTAGGTGAAATGTGAAAACCAAGCAAATAAATTTCTTTCTGAAAGAAATGACACTTCTTTGGATTCAACTTCAAATTGACCCTTGTTAATCTTTCTATCACTTGCTTCAAGTGTACCTTGTGTTCCTCAAATGTCTTACTTGCACAAACGATGTCATCCACAAAGAATCTTACAAAAGGTAATCCTTCCAAAGCTATACTCATAGTCCTTTGAAACTGTGAACTAACATGTTTGATACCGAACACTGTACCAATAGGCTTATACTGTACACCACGCCATGTGAAACTGAGTTTATGTGCATCCTTTGGGTTCAAACGCAAAGAGTTGAATGCAGACTTTAAGTCAAGAGTAGAATAAATATTTGCACCCTTCAAATCCTCAAACAATTCACCAATAACAGGCAGAGGCATACGATCAATTGTCTTCAAGAGAGTGTTGACTAGTCTTGGGTCATGACATACACGATAACCAGTAATCTCGCCTTTACCATTTGTCTTCTTGACTACAGTTAAAGGGGTATTCCATTCCGTATTTGCAGGAGCTCTTTCAATAATGCCGTTTTCAAGCCATTCTTTTACCTGTTCATCCACTACACCTTGCATCTTGAAAGGAATGGGATAAGGGCTTCTGAATGCTGTAGCATTTTCTGGAGTATCCAAACAAACGACACTTTCAGGTATGGTACAAAACGAACCTTTAGGAATAGCTTGATTGTTCTTAACAAACTTTTGAATATAATCCATAGCTTCCTCAAACTCTTTGGGACCAACAGCTGGATTATTTTCTTTAAGCTCATTTTCTCTTTCGATGGATTCAAGAAGATCACTCTTATTGTTAAAGCGTCGATCAGCTTCACGTCGTTCTTCACTTGAATCTTCATCATCATATGTTAAAGGTAAACCATAAATACCAATACCCAGAGAAAACATATAATCAGTACCGATACTAAAATCATACTCATTACTATTAGTCAAGTTCATGACTTCAAACTCACGTTTAATAGTCTTACTATTACAAGTTACACTGATGATACAAGTACCAATTCTCTTAATGTAAGTATTGCTATCAGCTAAGCGAATAAAATATTCATGGACATTGCTTTTGTTTACAAATTTTTTATTAACGTGTGTTACATAACTAATAGGTAAACTATTCTTCAAACAGAAATTCTTATCCACAGAACTAAAGGTGGCACCACAATCCAACAGAGAGATGGTTCTAATCGAATTATTTGCAAGAATAGGAAAGGTAATATTAGTGCTCATGTTCTTAAAATCTTTTTTAATAACCATTTCTTTATAGTTGTACTTACAATCTAAAGCCATCTGGGCCAAAGCACTAGTGTTGTCGTCTTCCGACGACGAAGAAGAGGAGGCTTCCCCACGACCAGGAAAAGTACTACCCTCACCACCAGAGGAACGAAGAGCCATTCTTGACACCTTTGCCAAAGCATGTCTTTCCCTTTCAGCACAGGAGTGACCCTTTTCCCAAGGAGACTTGCACGAGAAGCAAACATTATCCTTCAAGGCTGACTTGAAGTCCCAAGCTTTCTTATGCTTCTTGCCAGCATCACCAGAAGAAAAAGCTCTTTTCTTTCCCTTGTTACCAGAAGAAGAGGAAGAAGAAGAGGAGGCACCATTGCCAGCAGCAAATGATTTCCACTCGGAGATCGAACTGGTCTCACCAGGGTTCAACAACAACGAGGAAGAATCGACAGTGGTGGCATTCACTAACGAGATGATATCCTCAATCTTTGAAGGCATCTTCGTACCATAATTGGCAGAGAGAGGAATCATACACGCTTTACGGACTTCCGGACGTAAATTCCACCAAAAGCAAAGAACCAATTGGACACCATCTTCCAAAGTGGCTTGACGACGAAATTTCTGAAACTTCGCGCCAAAAGAACGTGCTGACTCATTAGCACCTTGCTTCATTGACCAAACACGACCCATGTTCAAGAACTTTCTGAATGGTGTGTCATAATGGTCAAGCAAAGCACTTTCAGCTACTTTCCAACCCAAGGACTTTCCTTTGAGCTTGTCTTCGAACCAGGATCTTTCCTCTTTGTTCAAACACATTGGAAGCAAACGTTCCCACGAAGCATCAAGCGACAACGCATGAGCTTCGAGCACCGTGGTAAACTCTTGGCAGAAGTCGTAGACAGAGTCAAACACTTCACGATTAGCCTTTTCCTGGTGAGGATCAGACTTCAACTGCAAGAACGGAAGATTACCAGGCACCAACATACTTTTCTTGTCCGAAGGAGCAACAGCAGGAGTGTTAGACGCCTTGAGCACCTTGAGGGTCTCTTCAGCTTCCTTAAACAAGTCTTGGTCTTGTTTATACACCAAAGAAGCAGCCTTGGTAGCATCGGCAGAGGGATCAACCTTCGACAAGGTCAAGTAGTTACCAAGAGAGACGTAGTACTTGTTTTTCTTTCTGTCAAGGTCTTCCTTGGCAGATTCCAACAAAATACTAGCGGTAAGTTCCACATTGATATTAACATTAACATCAGAGTTGTTGTCACCAACAACAGAGGAACGAGAAACATCTTCATCACCAGCATTGGACATCTCGACGTCAGAATCCAAGATAGGATCACCATTCAACAAGGGAGGGATTTGACCATTTTGAACAAGGGCTTGTTGTTCACGAGAGACAGGAGAGGCAGAAGAAGATTGTTGAGCAGACATGTTATAAGATACGAATTCAAACTAAAAAATGTTGTGTATCAAGGTAAATGTAAAATTATAAAGACAGTTATAGAGTAGTTTGAGACTGTTTATAAGATTGTCCTTTATTATGAAATAAAAACCTCTAGTATTTATATAAAAGACTTGTCTGCTGAGTTATCACTTTGATATTATTGAAAGTTGTTCTTCGTTACCAAATATAGATACCAATATTGCTTGTTGCTTCACTAATGCACGTGTACTCAATGACTTAGTTTCCTTATACAACGGTATTCTCGTGCTAACGAAATACTAATGATATAATATCTAATAGTACTAACTATTTCTTTTTGGTATGATTACTAAATCATGAATGATGTATAGATGTTGATATGTTTCTATTGACAATAATATGAGTGTAGCCTAGCTAGATCACCACAAGATACACGGTAGTAGCGGGTGTATGTTGGTGTCATTCTTTTATAGCTGAGACAAAAAAAGGGGGGGGCAAAAGCGACTCTGAGAAAAAAAGAAGAAGTCTATTTTTTTTGGGGGGAATAATTTTTTTTTGCGCTCCCCCGATTACGTTATCGGCTGAGAGTCAAAGATTGATTCACTCTTAAGATAGCTCCCTTGTTGTGTATCAAGGTAATGTAAAAATTATAAAGACAGTAATAGAGTAGTTTGAGACTGTTTTTAAGATTGTCCTTTATTATGAAATAAAAACCTCTAGTATTTATATAAAAGACTTGTCTGCTGAGTTATCACTTTGATATTATTGAAAGTTGTTCTTCGTTACCAAATATAGATACCAATATTGCTTGTTGCTTCACTAATGCACGTGTACTCAATGACTTAGTTTCCTTATACAACGGTATTCTCGTGCTAACGAAATACTAATGATATAATATCTAATAGTACTAACTATTTCTTTTTGGTATGATTACTAAATCATGAATGATGTATAGATGTTGATATGTTTATATTGACAATAATATGAGTGTAGCCTAGCTAGATCACCACATCCCTTAGTAAAAATGAATACTTGCAATGCCCATATCTTTTTCAAAATCCATACAAATCAAAAAATTAAAATTGCATGCCTACTTCTTTTATCATTATTTATCCATCTATCTAAAAATAACATAACATTTATTTTTCAAAATCCAACATAATTTCAAAAAACTCAACTTTTTCCCGTCATTTACGGTAACACACCGATCCTTCCACTTTTTTTTTTCGTTTAAACAAACTAATGACGTTATTGTGCTTTTGCTTTAAAAATAATTACAAAAATTTACAAAGTGAAGACGACTACATCTTTTTGAAAGACACACGCAAAAATAAAATTTATTCTCCGCCCAAAAAAATTAGCACCAAAATTGCACCTAAAAAATCAGAAGCTAAGAGTGATCATAAATCAATGAAAAATGAAGCAAATTGACTTTTTTTTTTTTTATTCCAATGTAATTTGTTTAGTTGCACAACATATTAAAATTTAAAGTTGTATTAAAAAGTACAATTACTAGTTTGGCCGGAATTGATTTTCAGCTCATATCCCAACCATGATATGCCCAATATCATGGTACCAGACAACGTCCATAATATCCCGTTATCTGCAGTGTTTTAGAGACTTTAAGCGAAACACAGAACCAAAATACGCACGTATCATATTAACCTCGCGCGGTTGGTTAAGTGGTATAATCTTCGCCTGCCACGCGAAGGGCCGGGGTTCGATTCCCCGACCGCGCAATTCTCTTTTTCTTTTTGGGTGAATGGTAATTTGTTTTAGACGTTCTCGTCAGCATTGGTTGGGAAAGTGTCGAGAGACTAATAGTAATTAATTCAAGATACAAAATATAAAGTTAGGAGATCAAAAGATGATTTTATTACAATTATAAATTATTCTATTTTATGTCAAGTTATACAACAGTTAGAGCACTGTAAGCCTTGTTGAATTTCATAGACTTGACGGTGCTACATGGAAGTTGTTCAAACCCATAAGCATGCGTGTAACCACTGTTACCAGCCAAATCGATGAACCCAAACAAATCAAAATCAGCATCATTTGCATTTTTTATCTCTTCAGACAAAAAAGCATTTTCGTAAGCCTTCTTCTTGCCATGAATATCTTCACCCAAAAAAATAGATTTCAGATTATCAAAAGACACATGGGGACCTAAATCCAGAATTGTTGACGAAGCAAAATAATCTTGACGGTGTACACTTTCCACAAATTTGTTGACAACAGTTCTTTCAATGGATTTGTTGTTTGTGTTGACACCTTTCAAATCAGCATTGTACCGTTCATAATTAAAAGCATGGTGTGAATGAAAGCTTCCAAAGTCAAGCATTTGTTCCAATAAATGTACATGATAGTGCATATTACTGTATAAACTAGATTTACCATACAAAATTTCAAACCCTTTACAAAAATCAACGATTTTGGCGTGACAGAGGCGAATATCAGAGATTTTAACGTTTGGCATACTCATGACCTGCATTGCACTGACAAAGAGCATCCAATTTTCGTACTGAGCATTTGTTAGACGGCTTTTTAAAAGCAAAGGTGACAGAAAAAGAGAATACACACGATATTAGTCGGCCTTGAAATACGCAAATCCATCACCAATGCAAATTTTTCTAGCAATAGAAGCGGTGTCGTATCCAAATGGCATGATCAAATTTCTAGCAATTGCTGCCATTTCCTTCAAATCCTTTTTCACAATGAGGCCCATTTTCAGAAAGTCATGTTGCACTATTCTTTTGCAAGTACCAAGCCAGACGTTATGCATGGGATCGTACACAACAAAACGAACAATATCAAAATAGGGGAGTTCATGAAAGACACTCCACCTCGTACCATTTTGTCTCACCAGTTCTTGGCGTTGACTTTCGTTATAAGTGTGCTAAACCACATAAATAAATTAACACAATATAATAAGAGGTCTATGTTTCACGGGTAAAATCCCGGAGCATAAATCCTCTTGACAGAAATTTCTTTATTTCCAATTAATGATTCTCCGGACCAATAATCTAAAAGGATCCTCAGGGACCATCAACCTCAGCTATCTTACGATATCAATTATACGAATGAGTGGTTCTTGATATTAAACAACGATAGATCGGAACAGTTATGTATCCAAGCCACATCATCCTCCAAATGTCTATAAATACCACCTCAATCCTAGCAGTTCTATTTAATCAATCAACTTTAATTCTATTTTTGAATACAATAAAATCGCAAGACTTATAATTGTATTCTCTCTATTGTTTTATTTTTTTTACGCAAACTACCTTCTTAAAAAGCCTATTTTGCAACAGATGATATGCAAAATGTATCAATGGCTCAGTTAGCTCTTGAATGTAAGTCTGTGAATATAAAAGAGATTACAAGAGATTTTAAAGACATTGGTACTGACACAATTACTTTTCCTATCACTATTGATAATTCTATTAGAACGTTCTCTTTATTTGACTGCGGTGCAAACTTCAGTTCTGTGGATCTTGAGTTCTGTAGAAAAAATAGTTTTAAAATAAAATACATTAATCATATTAGTAAAGATCAATTAAATAAGAAAAATTTTTATAATTACTTTATCCGATCTGCTGATAAGAATACTTTTGTTAAAAGGATTGGTACTTGTGAGTTAACCGTTGGTTGTAATAGTAAAACCATTAAGCGTGTATTTGAGGTTATGAATTTAGCTCCTAAAAATAACAGTTACCAATTTAGTACGGGAACTGATTGTATGTCGTCATTTGGAATCGGTATTTATGGTCTTCCTACATCGTATGATGATCATAAATCCCAAGAAGATGTCATTGAAGCCGACAGGCGTTATAACAATACAAGTGAACTTCTTGAATCTATTGAAGCTGAGAACAAGTTGAAAGAAAATTGTCCAGTCTGTCCACCTGATGAATACAAGGAAGCATTAAAAGTTATTCAACCCGTGATTAAAGCCAATCAAGCAATCCCTAAAGAATCATTCTGCACTATACCTGAGAGTGTTGTGTCTTTGGATACTCCACCTAATGTAACAGCTTATAGAAAGCCTTATCCAGTCCCTCTTAAGATGGAAAGCATTGTAGATGATTAAGTAAAAGAATGGCTTGATAATGGCATCACGAAAATTGCCCCTGCTAACACAGAATGGAATACACCATTGACTGTAGTCAAGAAAACTGATGCTAAAGGACAAATAAAAGGATATCGCGTCTGTCATGATCCAAGACATATTAATAGCTTGTTAAAATCAATTGAAAGAATGCCCTTACCTATAATTAGTGAACTTCTTGAAGATTTAAAGGGAGCAACTGTCTATTCCACTCTTGATTTGAAATCTGCTTTTAACTCTTTAAAGTTAAATCCTAAAGATGCACATAAATTAAGCTTTACTTGGCGTCGTGTCCAATATCAACCTATTGGTACTGTATTTGGAATCCGTCATGTTAGTTCGCAATTTCAGAGAACAATGAGTATTGTATTGGAAGGATTACCTAACGTACGATATTTTGTTGACGATATTGTATGTGCAAGCAAATCAATTGAAGAGCATAAGGAACATTTGAAAATTTTAATCAAACGATTAACTGATGTAAACTTGAAGTTGAATCCTGATAAATGTCATTTCTTCCAAAGAGAAATATATCTCCTTGGATTCCGTGTATCTCCTTCTGGTGTCAGCGTTGATAGACGTAAGCTGGTAAATGTCATAGAATTTCCTAAACCTAAAACTGGAAAAGACATAATGCGCTATTGTGGTCTCATAAATTATTTCCGATCATTAATCCCTAATGTATCTGCTATAATGTCTCCACTCGATCAATTAAGGAATGAAAAATCACTTGATAAACTATGGACCCATAACCATCAGAAAGCTTTTGATAATTTGAAAAAAGCGCTTATAAGCGATACTGTATTATCCTTTCCTGATATGAAACTTCCCTTCTCTATAATTTGTGATGCCTCTCTATCTGGTATTGGTGCAGTTTTGTATCAAGAATATAATGGTACAAAGAAATTTATTTCATTCGTCGCAAAGAGTTTATCTAAAAGTGAGCGCAAATATTCAGCTACGAAAAGAGAATTACTTGCATTAGTATTTTCTGTGGAGAAATCTAGGATTTAACACAGAAAAATAAAAGATAAAAAAACAGGAATAATAAGATTAATAGTGCTTGTGCGGTTTTATTCTTATTATTTTAGTTTTAAAACTGAATGCCTTTCTAATCCATGTTAGAAGACAGGGTATTTATAGTTATTTAAAGCTGTGGTTGAAACGGTTAATATAATTAGGATGGGAAGTTCACGGAAGGTTGTTTAGAGGTGCCATTGGCTTGTGTATTCCTATAGCCGGTGGTTCTTCAATAATCAAGCGTCAAGTGCTTATTGGCTTCCTTGATTACCTAATCCGAGAATCGTTCTATTGTTCTGTCATTATTAAAGGGACGATTCTTTCTTAGAAATATTCTAGTTTATTCTGAGTTGTAATGTCTTAACTCAGAACATATAATTATTTGATACCTTGTATGTGTATTGATTGTTTAATATGTGATTCGATCCATAGGATCGGTGGTATTTTTATATGTGTATAGTGCTATTTTAGTACATTTTCCTTGAAAAAATTTCATAAATACGTATATGGTTCTAAATTTACCTTATATACTGATCACAAAGCTTTGACCTATCTCCATACACAAAAAATTGCAAATCTCATGATGATCTCCTGGATGGATACCATCTTACAGTATGACTTTGACATCGTTCATTTGCCTGGTATTTCCAATGTCTTACCTGACACGTTATCCAGACTCTATGAGGACGATCCATCACTGTCAAATGAACTGGGTGGGGATAAATTAATCATGAGAAATAGAAATGCAATAATAGGAGCGTTACCTAGCAAAGACAGTGGTGAATACTTCACTCCTCCTACTCAACATGAGCGTGACGAATTATTATATCTTGAGCACGTTAAAGGACATTTCGGAGTCGAAGCTATATTACATGCTTTAAAGCGTAAAGGCATATATTGGTCTACTTTAAAGAAAGATGCAAATGAGTTAATTAAGGCATGTGTTCCATGTTGTTGAGGATATTATAGATTTGCTCATACTGAACTGTTGCATTTCAAACAGAAAGTAAAGTCGTAATGACATATCATGCTATTCTACATATTCCCACTTGTCATCTTCTATCTTGTTGCATACTGTGCATGTGGTGTAACCACTTGTCGAGCACGGTATATGTTAACCCCACTCAATAGTTTTACACGTACAAGGTTATCGGTTATTGAATAATCTTGATACAAAATCTTTCTTAATTTATTTACGCGACTGAGATTCATTTAATCCCATTTTGCATTATACGAGTACGTGATGTTATTCGTCAATATGATTGGATAATAAAACCACACCGTATAGTCTGTGGGTTGATATCACGTTTATCATTTTACATAATATTCCATTAACCGTGAGATCTGTCATCTTAAGATCCATCTCATAAATTAGTATAAATACCCCCATAGTTTTCTGTAGTAGTCTCGTATCGAATTTTTATAATAAAAAGGAGATACCTCAGTTCTAACAGTATTTTCCTGTCCCAGTTCTTTTCTATTTTTACACATCCCAAACAAAAAGAACATGTTCTCGATTTACTATTTCAATAAATGGCGTTTCACTTGCATTAATATGATGAATAAAAATAAAATAGTCAAATGAAAAAAACACATAAAAAGGACGAAAAATAATCGCTGCTTTGCAAATATCTCTTTTTTCTTTTTAATCATCACTTTTCAAAATAGTAAGCTATATATCTTGTCTCTTTTACACATATCTAATGTTATCTTCTTTTTCTTAGGGTCATCTAAAACAAAATGAATCTTCATTAGCAAGTGTCTGGTTGCTTTATTCTTCGGGTTCTTGGTAGCGTTAGTTTTCTTTGGTCTCAAGTATAAATGCTTCCACTTTATTCTTTCTGGTTTCATATACTTCAATTCTACCTGGATGTGGTGAAATACACACATAACAATATAAAATATAATTAATATTGGCTCACAGCCAATAATACAAAACACATAAACTTGCATATCAATACCATACAACTAATAAGAAATTCAATATCATAAAAGATAAGGACATCACTGTATAAATATCCTTATCCCTCTATCCATTAGTCATAACCGAACACAAAGTACCAGATTACATATAATCACTCCCATATTAAGAATGAAAGAAATAATAATTTGTGTTACACACAAATCCAACACTAAGGCTATATTTACTTACCCAAAATACATAAATTTGATAAATCTTGGCAAATAGTTACCGCTGCGCAAGTAATTACCTAATTTTGTGTAAATATATGGCAGGCGGTAAGTATTTAACGGTTTGAAATAAATAAGTAAGTTATTTTTATACACAATTTACCTCCAGGTAAATATTTATCGAATCTGGGTAGATTGTGTGACGCATATTATTCCAACAATAGCCATTTACCGAGAAAGAGAACTCCGCATCTATTGAATAGTAATTAAAGCTACAGATTGACGACTACTTACCCTGACTTACCGAGAATAGTAATCATTGGGCGACTACTTACCCTCATTTACCCACAATGATAAATCTTGCGCGACTACTTACCCTCAATTACCGACAATGATAAATCTTGCACAATCACTTACTATTATTTGCCGACAATAAAAATTTTCGGTATATTTTAGCATGCATATGTAATGTAGGTTGATGGAAAAGGTAACGAAAACGATGTGTCTGTGGAGAGTCTTGCCAAAGAGGTTGTGGATGAAGTATCAGAGGATGTTACAGAGGATGTTGAGGAGAATGGTGACCAGAATTCGGAGGAAGAATAAGTAGAAGCATTAAACGCTAAATACGAGGCCTTCAGTAAAGCCTCCCTTAAAAAAACCGAAAGAGCTGAAAGTCAAGGGTAACGGAATTAGAGATGTGGTTGATGATTGTTCTTAACTTTTTTTCTCATAGCAGCAAGGTGTTTACGAAAAAAAGCAAAGTTATAAATACCCTCTTTTGTTTTTCTTTTTTTTTTCCCTTTCGATTTTTTTTTTGTTTCCATTTTTTCCAAATAAATATTTGGGTTTTTAAAATAACTTTACTTTTCTTTGGCTTTTCACATGTAATTTTGTACAGTTTCTTAATTCACAAAACTAATAGATATATCTTTAGGTGCTAACAATACCTTTGCCTTTTCCCCATAGTAAGTGGAACTTGTTAATCATTTATTTTAAAATATAATATTAATCTCTCTTTGTATTAGTTTTAAATCATTATTTGACCTATGAAAATCTGTTTGCCGTACGTAAGTGTAATTTTTAGACATGTTGTTAAAAGCCCCCCCCCCTTCTAACATATGCTTAACACAGACCCATTACTACTCTTAAAACACTGTTCTGGCTCTATGTACCGATACATAATGTTTCTGCTCATGGGAAAGCCAAACCTGCATAATGCTCCATTTAATAGATGAGTAACACCCTACATTATTGAATAAGTTTAGGTTAATATCCCTGATACATTTTGTTTCTACATTTTCAATAAATATAAACCGTTTTATTATGAAATTTTAACCAATATATAATTGATTTCCATTTACCCATCCCTACAAACAAACAACTAAAGAATTAAAATATACCAAACATTCAACCTTTCAACTGCTTTTTTATAACCATTTATTTTCATTTATGCAAAATGGGTAATTTTTGACGCCCATTTACCTTCATTTACGCAAATGGTAAGTTTTGACGACCATTTATCCTCATTTACGCAAATGGGTAAGTTTTGACGACCATTTATCTCCATTTACGCAAAATGGGTAAGTTGTGACAACCATTTATCTTCATTTACGCAAATGGGTAAATCTCGGTAAATACTTATCTTCATTTACCGACTTGGGTAAGCAGGGTAACTACTTATCATACATTTGCCAATCTTGGGTAAATGATTTTAGCCTTGGTGCAAGTTTATCAGAAATATACCTCATATATAGACTGTGAACTCAGGCTATAACCACAGATCAATCAATTATCACATACGTGGATAAGGATGTAGCAATCAAACCCTTATCACTCTGTGACCTACTTTTACAAATAATTCTCCTCAACTAACTAATATAAATAGAGATCCTGGAAGAACCCAAGATATCTCTTTAGTCTATTTTACTTTGATTAAGAATAAACCCTTTGCAGGACCTTTAACTTAATCCCTTGTTTTATTTTTATTCTTTTTTATTTTCAGTGTGAAACCCTCTAGTTTCTCCACACTGGATTCAAATACTTCCCTGTTTAACTGTATTGTGGCTCAAAGGCTTCCTTGTTCAATTGTCATTTGGTCCGAATAATTTCATGTTCAATTCTTCTTGGTCTTTAACACTTGCGTGACTAAACATGAGGTAGGGTCTGAGTAACTAAGAAAAAAACTTGTAATCAATAACAACTAACGTTTTTTGTTAAATTCTAGGCTGCTCTACTGAATCTTTAAGAAACAATACATTGGCACAGTTCATGGATCTTAAACAATATCAAGATAAATACAATCACTCATCTAACAGTATATATAATATCAGAAATAAAAAAAAACTTTTTCTCAATAATTATATACAATAAAAATAAAAATACACATTTATCCAAAACCCATTTAATTCCATATAAGTTTCATTGACAGTGTGTGCACTAATAAAAGCGCCTTTTCTAACAAGGTTTTGATACGGAAGCATGAACCTATTGGTTATGAACAGATACCGCCGATGGTTGCTACGATATCCTATGCGCAGTGGAATCGATTGTTTGCCCGAAGTGTGAATATTAAGAGAATTCTAAAGTGTAATATATTTTTGATGCACTGCATAAAGCACAGCATTTAAAAGTGACGCATGGTTTAGTAATATTAATAAAAAAAGCAGACTGCATTATGCATAGAATTGTTTTAAGATAGCCACATACGACTTTTTTGGGTTGATATTGAAACCCATCGCACCCCCAAATTAAATTCAAACCAAGTAATTCCGAGTCTTGGAATTGTCATGGAATTGAACCACCCGAGACTTTCACGTGTTGTGTATCAAGGTAAATGTAAAATTATAAAGACAGTTATGGAGTAGTTTGAGACTGTTTATAAGATTGTCCTTTATTATGAAATAAAAACCTCTAGTATTTATATAAAAGACTTGTCTGCTGAGTTATCACTTTGATATTATTGAAAGTTGTTCTTCGTTACCAAATATAGATACCAATATTGTTTGTTGCTTCACTAATGCACGTGTACTCAATGACTTAGTTTCCTTATACAACGGTATTCTCGTGCTAACGAAATACTAATGATATAATATCTAATAGTACTTGTGGTATTTGATAAAATAGCACCAGGTAAAAATAATGAGATAAATGTGTATTTTTTATTGTAGGTAAAAAATAAACTAAAGAACTCTGCTGCTATAAAATAATCAATCCTTTTATATTGAACAACTGCCCCTGGAAGTTAGTGAGTCAACCTTTCTGGTTTTGGAATAAATCTATACTCAGTTTCCCGCCTTTTGTTAAATGAATTCTACTCGTTAGAATTGACTTCAATTAACATTGTCCTAGATCAAAGGATCCGGGAACACTTCTTATTGTGTTTTTCGGAGTAGAAAGAACCAGTAAGATAATGTGTAACGGTAGCTGTCAAAAGGGGCATAACATGAATTATGGTTAATTGGCTTCGGCAGAACATGTTTGTAATGTTTGATCTCTTATTGATTCAACGGGTTCTCTTAACCCATCTGTGAATGAATAAGATATGATCCCAAATATAGAACATCTTATCGATGTTTGTATGTTTGGTTGCAGAAAGTAGGCATCCATTTGATTATGCACTATTTCTATTATACACTTATCAGTCGTATAATTTGTATCAATATATAAATAAATGAACCATTGATAATGATAGCTGTTCTATTCTCTCGATGGGTAGCTAATCCATTGAGGGAACTATCATTATTAGATTTCTCTTTTTTATATTCTTGATTTAATTGGAGTGGGTTTTTAGTTTTCCAATTTAGGTATAGTAACTCAGTTGTGTATTATTCTATATGCAACTTTTATCCCTATATCCATTTAAGCCAATCATGCCACCTTTTATATAGAAGTATGTACTCGAGGTAGAGGTAGTTGTGTAGTAGTATACATATGTATGCTATTACTCAACATTCAAAGATATTTTATTTTATAATTTATAATTTTATACGATTTATTTATTTATTCTTAAATGAACCGTACTCAAATACGACAGTACTAACTATTTCTTTTTGGTATGATTACTAAATCATGAATGATATATAGATGTTGATATGTTTCTATTGACAATAATATGAGTGTAGCCTAGCTAGATCACCACATCACGATTTTTCAGAAACGTACCGGAAATGAAACGGAATTGAATCATCCGACATCAATTCCGTGACACTTCCGTACACAAAAAGACGCACATTTACAGCTGTGGTACTACCTGATTACATCCAAAATATCAATAAAATGTATCTCAATATTGGTCAAATGAGTCTCGAGGAAAGAAGACGAAGGGTACGAGTGTTGTATACGCGCCTACATAACATTTATGAGGTGTAACACAAAATGTCTTGTTGTAGATTAAAGTTTATATTTCTTAGCTTGCAACAACAATGAACTGTATTTTCTATAAATCATTAGTGTAACATGATATCATAATACAACACAGGATGTTTATTATTATTCCTTTTATTTGTTCATCGTCAACTAAACACAGCCTCGCCTGTTTCATAGACAAGCTCCTCTGTTTCATGAATGAATTGCTAAGCCGTCGTCAAATAATAAATTGACGATAGTAAACATTAGATATCAAGTATATAAGAAACCCTCATTTTTATGTTTGAATAAAGTCAGTTAGTTTTTGCAGTCTGGTTATTTTTATTTCTTTTTTATAACCTCTGGATTTCTCAACGAGAGATGAGTGCAAAAAATGTCAATGGAGCAATTCTTGCTGTTGCAAAATAGGCTTTTTAAGAAGGTAGTTTGCGTAAAAAAAATAAAACAATAGAGAGAATACAATTATAAGTCTTGCGATTTTATTGTATTCAAAAATAGAATTAAAGTTGATTGATTAAATAGAACTGCTAGAATTGAGGTGGTATTTATAGACATTTGGAGGATGATGTGGCTTGGATACATAACTGTTCCGATCTATCGTTGTTTAATATCAAGAACCACTCATTCGTATAATTGATATCGTAAGATAGCTGAGGTTGATGGTCCCGGAGGATCCTTTTAGATTATTGGTCCGGAGAATCATTAATTGGAAATAAAGAAATTTCTGTCAAGAGGATTTATGCTCCGGGATTTTACCCGTGAAACATAGACCTCTTATTATATTGTGTTAATTTATTATGTGGTTTAGCACACTTGCTACAAGAATATTTGAAGCCTCAGATCTTGGTGAAGATAGACAAAAAAGTGGTTATAGATGTCGTATTTGAGTACGATTCATTTAAGAATAAATAAATAAATCGTATAAAGTTATAATTTATAAAATAAAATATCTTTGAATGTTGAGTAATAGCATACATATGTATACTACTACACAACTACCTCTACCTCGAGTACATACTTCTATATAAAAGGTGGCATGATTGGCTTAAATGGATATAGGGATAAAAGTTGCATATAGAATAATACACAACTGAGTTACTATACCTAAATTGGAAAACTAAAAACCCACTCCAATTAAATCAAGAATATAAAAAAGAGAAATCTAATAATGATAGTTCCCTCAATGGATTAGCTACCCATCGAGAGAATAGAACAGCTATCATTATCAATGGTTCATTTATTTATATATTGATACAAATTATACGACTGATAAGTATATAATAGAAATAGTGCATAATCAAATGGATGCCTACTTTCTGCAACCAAACATACAAACATCGATAAGATGTTCTATATTTGGGATCATATCTTATTCATTCACAGATGGGTTAAAAGAACCCGTTGATTCAATAAGAGGTCAAACATTACAAATATGTTCTGCCGAAGCCAATTAACCATAATTCATGTTCTGCCCCTTTTGACAGCTACCGTTACACATTATCTTACTGGTTCTTTCTACTCCGAAAAACACAATAAGAAGTGTTCCCGGATCCTTTGATCTAGGACAATGTTAATTGAAGTCAATTCTAACGAGTAGAATTCATTTAACAAAAGGCGGGAAACTGAGTATAGATTTATTCCAAAACCAGAAAGGTTGACTCACTAACTTCCAGGGGCAGTTGTTCAATATAAAAGTATTGATTATTTTATAGCAGCAGAGTTCTTTAGTTTATTTTTTACCTACAATAAAAAATATACATTTATCTCATTATTTTTTACCTTGTAATATTTTAATAAATACCACATGTACCTCGTAAAAAGACTCCCTAGAAGAATCCTTCTTTTTGAACGTAAGTTTATTCTAACATAAACAATAGTAGCGTAGTCAGTTATTAATATTATTTGAATATAGCAACAAATTATAGAGTACAATTAGATGAACTACCTTCCGGTCCAGACGACTCGCATCCTCAGTTAATAAACAATATCGATTTCACTGATTTACTAGGTACAATTAGAGCATTTCAGGAGAACCCTCGCAATTTAGATACTCAAGAAATTCAGAGATTGCAAGATAATATTAACAGTATTAGCCAAATTTTAGAAACTACAGGCCACATTCCCCCAAATGTTAGCCTTCGTGTGGTGTTTTAGGATTGAATAAAAAAAAAAATAGAAATAAAAACAAGTATAAGTACTTTGAGACTGCTTATAAATGTTTATTAAGAGTTAAAAAGTTATCCTTTTAAAAGATGTTTTTAGAGGGGTATTTATATTCGAATGTCAAATCAAGGGGCTTGCTTTGATATATTATTTTGCAGAGAGTGATAACAATAACAATAACAAATATCAAATATGGGTTATTGTGTTACCGATAATTATGCTAATTATGAGGTGTTATTATAAAGAGAGTACGTGGATCACCACACTTCGAACACAACGTAGGTGATAAATAGAAATGAAAACAATAAAAAAAAATTCATGAATGGTATACGTCACTTTTTGATGTTTTGAATACCGCTTAAAAGTCTGTGATATAAGTAAATCGCGAAAAAGTGACCAATTTATTTTAAAAATCCGACCATCATTTTCAAAAAGATGTGCAATTGAGGGTGGACAAACTGTATCTTCTACTTCACTTTTATATATATCTTAGTCATAGCTAGGTCAGGCCCGACACAAAACCAAGGCCCGTTCGTTGAAGAACGAAAAAAAGGTCGCACCGAGAATCGAACTCGGATCACCGGATTCAAAGACCGATATGATAACCATTACACTATGCAACCACATTTCTTTTTGTAAACCTCAGATGTTCTTTTGTCAGCCTTATATAGTAGTTTTCCTGCACGTGATAATCACGTGAATTGTCTCTCTTAACCTGTAGGCTTAAGAGTAGTTCTCAAAGCAGAAGTAGTATAAAAATGTAGATCCAAGATGATCCTTTTATTAAATATAAGATGGGGTTATTTATACTATCTGATTTGATTAGTGTTTCATATGTACGTAATTGTTTTTATAATTAAAAATAGTTTATGGCTTTGTCTTGTTTGTTCTTATGACATATAGTTTTGTTTTCTTGTTTGGTCTTGGCTTCGTGACCTTGGGCTTAAACCTTCGTTTTGTTCTTGTGAGTTCCATTGCATCATAATAGTTCTCGGTGCCGGGTTCTTGCACCGGAACTATTTTACTTGCTGGATTGCTTCTGACATTTTGTCAAGACTGTAAATGCATATGGTTCTGATGTCTCCAAGAATCACGTGACTAACCCGGACAGTCCGGTACTCGACCCGGACTATGACATGGACATGCCGGTAGAGATTGAACTCAGGCTTAAGAAGACCTCAAACCAGAAAAGACGTTTCGTACCACTCAAAAATAATCACCTGAATCGGAAAAAGTCTAAACCGAATAACACCACTTTAATATAAACATAACACCACTTTGGATGTCACCTCTTTCGACAACCTGTTTATATTACTCACTATTATTATATTTATCACACCACCTATACCTTACAATTAGTATATATATCCCTTAAGTTTTATATCAATAAACATTATCTTCTATTTTATATATTTAAGTAATTACTTACTTGTTACTGATTAACCACTGAGAGTTGAATCCTATAACCTATTACAAGACTGATACTTTCGTGTAAAGAATAGTTTATTACCTCGGCTAATATTTTACCCTGACTCACTACGCCTTTGGGGCTTTCAGGACATTTTCAGGTACCCGAAATGTGCTAAATTTCGGGAAAAAAGAAAAATCAATTTGTTTTCCTACAAAAAACTGCTAAAAAAGGAGATTTTGAAGTTTTTTTACGCACCGCAAAAAAAATCACGTGAATATCACGTGAATTGGGTGATTTATTGTCTTCGGAGTGTTATGCCAACGTGGATTTACATGGTATGTGGGTACTTTACTTATGGAACTAATACAGATCTTTTTATTTTTCGCAGTGGAACTCAATAGAACTGACCATGATACATCCTTCTGCTGAAAGAGGTTAAATATGTTAAAAAGACATCACTTATTTGCTCCTTTGGACTGATATTATTGAATTAGATGTATCTGTAGTAGGGTGAGTCATATCGGAAGCAAGCCTTGCAACTGTGTTTTGAAAGAGCTCGTTAAGATTTGTTGTATTCATTGTGTTATCTAAAAAATAGACGATGCAATTATTCGTTTCGTAGATATTTGTTCTTTTGTCTCTGGATGTTGTTTACCCACTAGTCTATTTATTTAGATTATATTAAAGTTATTATAGTCATTTACAAAGTGCTAGAATTGATGTTTTAAGATGGCAGCAAGTGGTTTTTTTTAAAAAAGATATCATGCTAATTATATGTAGTATCTTTCAATTTTGTAATCGTAGCACTTATTCCTTGCTCTCTTTTATACCTCTTTATTCATAAACCCATTGGTGGACTCAAGTCGTTGAAGTTATCGTTCCCTATTTTCGTGGCTGTGTGTGTGTGTGATGTGGTGATCCACATACTCTCTTTATAATAACACCTCGTAATTAGCATAATTATCACGGTAACACAATAACCCATATTTGATATTTGTTATTGTTATTGTTATTAACTCTCTCCAAAATAATATATCAAAGCAAGCCCCTTAATTTGACATTCGAATATAAAATACCCCTCTAAAAACATCTTTTAAAAGGATAACTTTTTAACTCTTAATAAACATTTATAAGCAGTCTCAAAGTACTTATACTTGTTTTTATTTCTATTTTTTATTCAATCCTAAAACACCACATGTGATTTTTCTTTTTTTTTTTTTTTTTTTTTTTTTTTATGGTTTGAACAGCGTGTTGTGTATCAAGGTAATGTAAAAATTATAAAGACAGTAATAGAGTAGTTTGAGACTGTTTATAAGATTGTCCTTTATTATGAAATAAAAACCTCTAGTATTTATATAAAAGACCTGTCTGCTGAGTTATCACTTTGATATTATTGAAAGTTGTTCTTCGTTACCAAATATAGATACCAATATTGCTTGTTGCTTCACTAATGCACGTGTACTCAATGACTTAGTTTCCTTATACAACGGTATTCTCGTGCTAACAAAATACTAATGATATAATATCTAATAGTACTAACTATTTCTTTTTGGTATGATTACTAAATCATGAATGATGTATAGATGTTGATATGTTTCTATTGACAATAATATGAGTGTAGCCTAGCTAGATCACCACAGATCTAAAAAAACAAACCGGGAGCTGAAAGTGCCCCCAAATCTCTTTTTTTTTTTTTTACAACCAACGCACCCATCTCTCTTTTTATTTTACAATTAACATCCCACTTCTCTTTTTAAATCCTTTTGTAATGTAGTAAAGTTTTTAATTTCTGTCATGAAGTCTTTTTTTAACTCGCTGTGTGGTGATCTAGCTAGGCTACACTCATATTATTGTCAATAGAAACATATCAACATCTATACATCATTCATGATTTAGTAATCATACCAAAAAGAAATAGTTAGTACTATTAGATATTATATCATTAGTATTTTGTTAGCACGAGAATACCGTTGTATAAGGAAACTAAGTCATTGAGTACACGTGCATTAGTGAAGCAACAAGCAATATTGGTATCTATATTTGGTAACGAAGAACAACTTTCAATAATATCAAAGTGATAACTCAGCAGACAGGTCTTTTATATAAATACTAGAGGTTTTTATTTCATAATAAAGGACAATCTTATAAACAGTCTCAAACTACTCTATTACTGTCTTTATAATTTTTACATTACCTTGATACACAACAAGATCTCTTTTTCCTCGCTTTTCTTTCCTTCCATTATATTTTGTTTCGAAGGTTTTTCAATAGCAGGTAAAGCTTATTTTTATTTCAAATACCAGTGAAAATAAACATGTTTCTTTAAATGCAGCATCCATTCAAGGTTTTAAAGCTTACACACCCGTTCCACATACGTGTAATTGAAAGAAACAGAAAACAAGCGCCCCTTCCAATATTTTTAACTTACAAGGCCTTTTATATTTCTAGATGACAGACCCTAGCTCATTTCGTTTGTGACCTTCCCTTCATTTGCCTTGGGTAATGTACTCTTTTTTTTGCTCTCTAATTAGAAGACTAACAACCCCTTTTCTAGTTGGTCGGCTTCCACGCAACTCACTTCTGCTTTTGACATTCTTTGCCATGTGTAATGAACCTCTTATGTCTTGCCTTGGGTAATGTACTTTGCCTCTTGTCTTTCAATTAAGGACCTAATAATATCTTTTTTTTAGACCTAATGTCTGACTCCTTATCTCTGGTCTTGCCGGTATTTGACTTTGCCACGGGTATTGTATTAATCTTTTGGTCGCCATGCTGTCTCCTTTGACTTTCTCTGTTAGGGGTCTTTCAAAAACGTTACGTGATGTATAATGTGGTTGTCTTAAACTTGATTATTAACGATAATTATTCATTAGGTTGTCTGAGAGTCGCTGCTACGCATTTGGGTCTAGAAGTAATACGCCTTATGTCTCACTGCGCGTTGCCTTAAACAAAAGCATGGTAAGGTTTTATACATAGATAGATTCTAAAGCGCGTTCTAATTGTTAATGTAGTCTTAATTGTTGTCAAGAAACGCTTAAGGATGACTCTCATAGATTCTCTGATTGTTGTAAGTAAGACATGCAACCTGTACGTCAAACAATCGACTCAATTTTTATTTTATTTAGGCGTAGATAGAGTGTTACGGTAGGGATGGTTTGATTTCTCATGTAGCAAAACCTTCGAATGCCCTCCATTGCTTCATAATCAAGAAAGCCGCTCTTACTACAGCGGATACGCTTTAATTGTTTCTCTGGTTGCTTGGTGCGTACCAAGGTAAGTGCTTGGGGGGGTTTGTTTTACACAATCGCATGCAGCTATGCTACATTTTTTTACAAATAAAAGCCTTTTTTACCTAAATCAATACCGTGTTTTCTATCCTTTTCACATAAATCTATCCAATAAATGAACAGGATCCGTGGTTTTAACCATTATTAAACAAAAAGATCTAATGGATCATATTATAAAAGACCAATGAAAAAGTGTAATCTGTCATATAATACGAATATTCGGCCAGTGATGTGGAACATCTATTATGAATCATTTAAAAGAAGCCAGTAGTAGGGGTCCATCTATATATTATAAGCCAATGGATCAACGATATGGGCTCAATTCAGGTCCTGCTTTTTTCCTGATTATGTTCGATCAAGGACCTTTTCAGGTCCTGATATCCTTAGACAATCGGGTGCAATTCAGGAATCCTGAAATGTGTGAAAAATCGGGATCCTGAAATTATGCCCGATATTTGCTGCAAATCAGGATGATTATCAGGACAACTCAGGTATTCATAGGATCGAGTGACCTGTACTTCCCGCCTAAAATCACTGCTAAAACTACAATAAACATATCAACGATTATAAAACAACAAAAAATACAACAAGCAACTCACCAGCAACCAGAAAAAAAAGCGACTCTACTAGTTTCTGCTCAATTGAACGACATTTGTGCAACCCACAACATTGCCATTTCGAAAATTCCTGACAACTCGGCTTCATCAGTTATCTCCAACGCATTCAAACGTCGATCGAGTAAAGCAGCTTTACCTGACTACAATCAACCTCGTATGAGAACTGGACTTACTATTACCAAGGTCCCCAAGATAGCAAAAATAAAAAGAAAATCTATCGCCACCTTTACACCTACTGGAAGTGGAGTTAAACTCGTGCCTGAACACCTTTTAAACAAAACAACAATTGAAAACGAGCCCACCAGTAACGACATGGGATTTGACCCTCACGTTAGTGACCCGGAATGGGTTATTAAATTTAACCGACGCTTTGAAGAACAGGGAAAAGTTCTTCAAGATCTTCAGCAACAAGTATCAGCTGTGATAAACCACATAATAAATTAACACAATATAATAAGAGGTCTATGTTTCACGGGTAAAATCCCGGAGCATAAATCCTCCTGACAGAAATTTCTTTATTTCCAATTAATGATTCTCCAGACCAATAATCTAAAAGGATCCTCAGGGACCATCAACCTCAGCTATCTTACGATATCAATTATACGAATGAGTGGTTCTTGATATTAAACAACGATAGATCGGAACAGTTATGTATCCAAGCCACATCATCCTCCAAATGTCTATAAATACCACCTCAATCCTAGCAGTTCTATTTAATCAATCAACTTTAATTCTATTTTTGAATACAATAAAATCGCAAGACTTATAATTGTATTCTCTCTATTGTTTTATTTTTTTACGCAAACTACCTTCTTAAAAAGCCTATTTTGCAACATCAGCTATGCAACAGCTGCAATATGAGCTAAATCAAACAAAACAACAATTGGCTAAGGCCCTTAAAACCATTGCGAAGTATGAAACTCATAGTACCTCCCAATTGCAACCACCACCTGCTACTGCTGCTATGGACACTGACGATTTTCCTGTGCTCCAAGAAACTGCACGACAACAGCAGTATTTTTCAAACAGTCAAGGCACTGAGTCCTCAAAATATGCTCATGACTATGTACCGTCTGGCCAACGTCCTTCGAGCCAAGAAACCAGGAAGTTTGCGGCTATGGCTGCCAAACTCGATGCTACCTCCTTTAAAAAGAAACCTACAACTGCGAAACAAAAAAAACGCTATCGCTAGAATTTTTGATGCACCTGCAACGTTAACCGAGAGTTCTATTCCTCTCTTCGAATATGTTTATTTTAACAATAAATATAGAACTAAAATCTCTTCCCTCCGTAGTGATCTACGTAAATTAGGCGCTGATACCGGACGTATCATTGATATCCACTACCCAAGCCGTGGTGTAATTGCTTTGCTTATGCATATCGATTACGTCCCTACCCTTACCGCAATCCTCAGCAAATACCAGAAAGCACCACTCACTGATTACGACCAGTTTTTTGCTAGCAATATTATCACACCTGAACACCAATCGCTTTCCAAGGAGGAAAAGGGTAAACTTGCAACCAAGTTTCAACAAGCTCGATTAAGCCGAGTCTTGATACATATGCGCCCCCAAATTAGAAACACCGTATCCAAGGCTTTTGCTTTACACGGATGGTTAAACGACAATCAAATCAAGGAGGCAGTTAACACTGCTACCGCCGACAGCTACAACACCCAGAACACCAGCAACAATAGCTTCCTAAATAGATTTGACGCTGTTCCCACTGCTAAACCAATGAATACGGCCGATGACAATGCTCCAACTGATACCACCTCTATTAAATCTACTACCCCGCCAATTAATGTCTCTCAAGACATTGAAATGGAATAGGACATTTAAAATGAATATCAACTCTCTACACAACAATACACCCGATAACTATGATTACCTTACAGATTATGATACTTGTGGTATTTGATAAAATAGCACCAGGTAAAAATAATGAGAGAAATTTGTATTTTTTATTGTAGGTAAAAAATAAACTAAAGAACTCTGCTGCTATAAAATAATCAATCCTTTTTATATTGAACAACTGCCCCTGGAAGTTATCGAGTCAACCTTTCTGGTTTTGGAATAGATTTATACTCAGTTTCCCGCCTTTTTCTAAATGAATTCTACTCGTTAGAATTGACTTCAATTAGCGTCGTCCCAATTCAGAGCAATCGGGAACACACCTTATTGTGTTTAAAGGACCAGTAAGATAATGTGTAACGGTAGCTGTCAAAAGTGACATACATGATTCATTGTTTAATTGGCTTCGGCAGAACATATTTGTAATGTTTGATCTCTTGTTGATTCTACAGGTTCTTTTCCCATCTGTGAATGAATAAGATGTGATCCCCAAATATAGAACATCTTATCGATATTTGTATGTTTGGTTGCAGAAAGTAGGCATCCCTTTATTCCTGCACTATTTCTATTATACACTTACAGTTGTATAATTTGTATCAATATATAAATGTGGTGATCTAGCTAGGCTACACTCATATTATTGTCAATATAAACATATCAACATCTATACATCATTCATGATTTAGTAATCATACCAAAAAGAAATAGTTAGTACTATTAGATATTATATCATTAGTATTTCGTTAGCACGAGAATACCGTTGTATAAGGAAACTAAGTCATTGAGTACACGTGCATTAGTGAAGCAACAAGCAATATTGGTATCTATATTTGGTAACGAAGAACAACTTTCAATAATATCAAAGTGATAACTCAGCAGACAAGTCTTTTATATAAATACTAGAGGTTTTTATTTCATAATAAAGGACAATCTTATAAACAGTCTCAAACTACTCTATTACTGTCTTTATAATTTTTACATTACCTTGATACACAACAATAAATAAATGAACCATTGATAATGATAGCTGTTCTATTCTCTCGATGTGTAGCTAATTCATAGAGGGAACTATCATTATTGGATTTCTCTTTTTTATATTCTTGATTTGATTGGAAACGGTTTTACTTTTCCAATCGAGACATAGGAACTCTGTTGAATATTTTTATTAATCCGACTTTTATTCTTATATCCAGTTAAGCCAATCATGTCATCTTTTATATAGAAGTATGTACTCGTGGTAGAGGTAGTTGTGTAGTAGTATACGAATGTATGCTATTACTCAACATTAAAAGATATTTTATTTTATAATTTATAATTTATACGATTTATTTATTTATTCTTAAATGAATCGTACTCAAATACGACAATACTAACAATTCCTTAATCTTTCCTAGTGATAACCCCACAGACACTCCTTTGCCTACTTATGACCTTACTCTCACCATCTGGAACGCTAATGGGTTGATTCGTCAAGCTATTTCAACCGTTACAGATGCTCTCGCTTCCTCTGACCTTGTCTTTATCACTGAGACCTGGTTACTCTCTCCACTCCGTTACCCAACGCCTTGGGCCCAGTACCATACATATGGAATTCCTGCCGAAGGGGATGGCCGCCGTAGCCAGATGGGCGTTACTTTGCTTGTCAATCCTTCCTTTGCATATCCTATCACTCATATACCCACTTCATCCAACTACATTTTCTCATGCCAGGTACCCTGTGTCTTAATCCATTGTTTATATCTACCACCTTCACTAAGTGACGACGACTTTTTGGAGTTGCTCGAGGGCCTTCCTATCCAAACACATCCTTCACAAACGAACACCATCTTGTGTGGGGATTTTAATGCGCGTAGTGTTTCCCTTTTGGGTGATGCCCGCACCTCTACTCGTGGTACTAAACTTGCTGAATGGCTATGCGAAAACGGATACTACTGCTGGAATGGTTTACTTGCTCGTGGCTAATCCACTCTTCATTCAATAAATCGTATCAACAGTTCCACCCGGGTAACCACTACTAGGAGTAGTATTGTTGATCTTTTCATTAGCTACAACCGTCTAGTCAATCCAAAATTAGAAATACGTCAGGATAGTCTTGGTTCAGATCATTTACCTGTATCGTTACACCTTTCTTTGCCCCGTTCATCTGCTGTACCGGTCCAACACCCACGCCTTATATGTGATGTATCCGTAAGACAAATACAACTAAAATAATAATAATAAAGAGAGACTAGAAAGTACCAGACACTTATATGATTGTTTTTTATTTAAGATTAAAATTGGGGCCTTTATATAAGAGACATCGGTTCATGAATTCTACCGAGTATCTACTGAGTCATATACTTGATAAGATCGATGTCCAATTGGGACGCATGTACTGCGGGAAAGATATAAGAATATATAATTCAGTAACAGTGCTTTGAGACAGATCAAATCAGGCTCTGTAGAGTTTACAATTTAAACAGAGAGTATTGACAAATCGGCTAAACAGATAATTAAAGAACAGATATTAATTTTATGTCACGAAATGAGAAACATGTCAAATTGATAATGTTCGATAAGCAAACCAATGTATGATGTATGTTAGTATTGATCACAATAGCCGGTATACATCAATATGGAAACTTGCACGCATGAATGAGCCTGACTCTCGGTCCCTCTTCAAAGCCTTGTTCACAGAACAAACAGCTTCATTAAAATCTGAATTAATTGCTTATATTAAGTATGCTATAAATATTTACATGTACTCACAGTCGGATTATGTGTACCCACATGAGATGACATCCCCGCCAATAGATATAGATTCTTTGGCTATCAAGTTTACCTCTATTTTACACAGCTGTATGGATGACTCAATTGGTCGTAAGGTCAAGCCTCCTCGTCCTCCTGGTAATGGTTGGTTCTGGACTAATGAGCTACAAGAACTGGTCGACCATCGTTCGAAAACATACCTCGCCTGGCGCGCTGCCTCTAGACATGCCAATGATATTCATAACGCTGCCCTTCGTGCTGACTATTTAAAAGCTTGTGATCGGTTTAAAGCTGGTATCAAGAGACGCAAACGAGAAACATGGAAAGCCTTTTGTACCAAACTATTAGAGGGTCAACTTTCAGAGACTACGGCTATAGTAAAGAAATTTCGAAACAATCGGAAGGTCTGCCCTACATTTACCCACCCAGAAGGCCCGGAAGTTGCTGCCCAAACAATGTCGAACCATCTCCGTCAAGTGTTTTTGGGTGATAATTTGCCACATCTACGTTCGTCTGCACCTGCTCCACCAATAGGTCCGAATTTAACCATGTCCGATGTCCGTTACTTTTGTGATCGATATACTATTATCCCTGCTCTCCCTCTCACTGATACTGATATTACTGATTACACCGATAACTGTCCGTTTAAGGTTGACCACATTTTTTTTTCTCATAACGAAAAAACTTGCCCGTCGTAAAGCCCCTGGAGCTGACCACCTTCGCACCGAAATGTTGTTGCCCATACTTGATGAAGTATGTGTAATCTTAAACCTGCTGTTTTCTCTCTGTTGGATTTGGTGTCAAGTCCCCAAGGATTGGTGTACTGCGCAAGTAGTGCCCATCTTCAAAAAAGACGACCCTCTCCAATCTGCTAATTACCGACCAATTAGTCTAACCTCTGTGTTGCGTAAACTTTTTGAGCTCTGTCTCTACGACGACCTATTAGCCACAGCCCCTCCTCTAGATAACGTACAAGGTGGTTTCCGTGCCGAACCAAGTACTTTAAACCAAGCTCTGGTTCTCCATGAACTTTGCCGTCAACACACCCTCGACCATGACAATACACCACCAGTTCTTTGCTTCCTCGATATTAAACAAGCCTACGATAGTGTAGATTGCAACATTATTTGGCGTGCTTTGGAAACCTACGTATCAGAACCAATGCTGGGGATTCTACAAGGGCTATTCGATCACGTTTAGATTGAAGTTCTCCTTGCTGGTGCGAAGTCACCTTCCTTTTGGCCTTCTACTGGAGTGCTACAAGGTTCTATTCTTTCTCCGTTTTTATATTCAATATATATCAACTCTTTACCAACGGCCTTACGTTCAATACGACGACCTGCAACTCATAGACTTGATGGCCGGTTGGTCCCCAATCGTATGTTTAACGGTGTATGGCTAAATTGTCTACTTTACGCGGATGATGTAGTGCTGATTGGTACTGAAGATACCATGCCTCTACTGCTAAAAAAAGCTGAAGAGCACTCCAACGAACTAGGATACAAGTGGAATCCTACCAAATGTTTCGTGGTTAATGAACCGTTGTATACATGTGATGTTTCGCCACTGAAACTCTATGGTACTAGCTTACCCTCTGCAACCTCATTTGACTATCTTGGCTTGCCCTCCAATACCTCCGTAAAATTAGATGCTGGATTGTTGATTGCTCGTAATGCTCGCTCCGCCCTCTACTCGATGCGTACTGGTTTACAGGCCCTAGGTATTCACACACCTAGTTTCTCTCGATTGGTTTCTGCACATCTATACTCGATTTTTATCCGACCAAAGCTTGAATACGGTCTTGCCATCTCTTACATCAATGCAAAAAACCTCGCTCTACTCGAAAAAGCACAAAATTAATGCTTACGTCTCTGCTTTGGTGGTCACTCCAAATCTAGCACTGCTGTTTACAAACAATTAACTCGACTGTCATCCATGCACGAAAGGCTTCACCACCTTGTTTTCAAAAACCTGGTACGTATGGACTCCTTGTCATCTGATACTACCCTGATTGGGTCAGTTCGTAACTTTATCTACCAAGCGCCTACATCCAGACGTTTTCAATGGCCAAAGCTGATGAATACAAATGCTGTTTGGGCTCATGTCCGTTCTTTCACTTCTTCGCCTTTACCAGTGCCTATCACTATCCAACAATGGATAGAAATTAATACAGAATATACAAAAAAACACTTTACTAACTTTAGGCTCTCCACTTTACAAGTGCTTCTGGCTAAAGCTGATGCTCCTGTATTGCTTAGTGCTTATCGTCCTACCATTGTTGTTGATCCTTTGCTCACTCTTCCAATGAATACTTGGGAACGTAGTAGAATTCTTCGCTGGAAAATGGGTTGGTTGCCTGCTCGCCCAATTGCTTGCCGTTGTGGTCACCCCCATGCTTCTCGTCAACATCTTCTCGCCTGCCTTCAGGTTGCAAATCGCCTAAACGTTCCAGCTGACTCTTCACCGAACCCACTGGATTTCGTGCTCAATAAACTGCCTCTTGTCAAAGTCACCCCTACTGAATTTGCCCAACGCCATTCACGACAACTCAAACGCTGGTCCCAATGGTGGCCTGTTATATGTGCTATTCTGCTCGAAATCGACATGATTTGCCTACCAGATAAAGAGTTTTCTGAAGTAGCTCAAAACACTGAAGGTCTTACCCTGTTGACTTGGCTTTTACCTCTTCATTATGTGCCCGTTGCTCCACCTTGTAGATCTACATTATACAATTACTTGATTTAATGATTCCGCCATTCCATTAGAAAAAAAAAAAAAACAAAAAAACAAAAGCAACAATACAGAAATAGCACAAAAAGGAAAACACTGTAACAAAAAAAAAAAAAGAGAAAACACCGTGACAAAAGGAAAAACACAGTAACAAACCAAAAAAAAAAAATCAAAGAAAAAAAAAAAAAAAAAAAAGGCCTATTGACTTCACTATCTCTGATTATTATTATTATTTATCCCATTATAACTTATTCTACACTGAAAAACAAAACAACACACATTACACACAACTATTAACTTTTAATTTTATTTCTTTTCATTAGAATCGTGACTCTGCGTAAATAATACTCTATCCCTTTTGAAAACCAAACTTCCTCTCTATTAACAATGTTTGGGATGTGTAAAAATAGAAAAGAACTGGGACAGGAAAATACTGTTAGAACTGAGGTATCTCCTTTTTATTATAAAAATTCGATCAGAGACTACTACAGAAAACTATGGGGGTATTTATACTAATTTATGAGATGGATCTTAAGATGACAGATCTCACGGTTAATGGAATATTATGTAAAATGATAAACGTGATATCAACCCACAGACTATACGGTGTGGTTTTATTATCCAATCATATTGACGAATACCATCACGTACTCGTATAATGCAAAATGGGATTAAATGAATCTCAGTCGCGTAAATAAATTAAGAAAGATTTTGTATCAAGATTATTCAATAACCGATAACCTTGTATGTGTAAAACTATTGAGTGGGGTTAACATATACCGTGCTCGACAAGTGGTTACACCACATGCATAGTATGCAACAAGATAGAAGATGACAAGTGGGAATATGTAGAATAGCATGATATGTCATTACGACTTTACTTTCTGTTTGAAATGCAATAGTTCAGTATGAACAAATCTATAATATCCTCAACAAACAAAAGCCTTCCCTGATATATTTCTCTCTTCTTTGGGACCTCTTACTTTAACAAGCATCCAACCATATACTGCTCATCAAATCTCTCTATGAGCGGCTCAAGTCAGTTACCAAAATAGCCATGACAATCCCCTGTCTGAGTCTTAAACACAATAATTTTTGACAGCTGGCCCGAAATCAAAAAAATCCAAATATGCAGGACCCTCAGTTCCACATCTCTGGTATTCACTGCTTGGTCCAAGCCCTTTTTCTATATCCATGTATAGTTTTTTTGTTGCAATCAGCCATTTTACCACTTAAAACTTCAACACCCATCGACTTCGTGTTAAAGACATACGAACCCTAATGGGACAACCGTCTTTATTACACTTGATTAAAATAAAATGTTTGTCTACACTATGCAACCACATTTCTTTGATACGTGCGTATTTTGATTCTGTGTTTCGCTTGAAGTCTTTAAAACACGTGATTGTTATGTAATTTGTTTAATTACTATTGGTGGAGAGAAGTAGTAGGAGTGTTAATGAAGGTCTTGGAGTGTTGTGAAAATTGGTTATGCTTGCTATTATTGTTTAGTCGGTGTTGTAATTGAAATAGTATTGTATCGAATTTCCTTGCGTGTTATTATTTGAATACTATCGTCTGATTCATTCTTTACTTGTTTATTATCTTTGCATCTATGTATCGATTATCTGTATTGATCTTATGATTAATTGCTTGGAGTTGATCGACTGATTATTATTTTATTTTGACATTTATAAAAAGCTTAATATCTTGGTAGTAAATAAACATTATCTTTCTTGTAATTTATAATTCCTTTATATACTTTAATTTGGATACATAACTTCTTTGGCAGCTTTCCTCAGCTTACTAGTGCGATCTCTCTCTACTCTTCTGTCTGTAACTATAGATATCAAGTCTTTACAGTCTCCTTGTTTATCTATTTTTATTTTGTTTATTTTTGTACTCCAACCAAGGTAAACATAAAAGACAACGAGAACCATATCAAGTGGTCCGATCTACCAGAAAAGGTTATTGACGCAACCAACCAAGTTTTATAGTATTTTTTTTTTTCTCATGGCCCTTCCAAACTCTGAGCAGGTTGACAAAGGTGTGTCTTGTCGTATTTACTCCTTGTGATAAATACATATAGATTTATAGTATAGATATTGTGGTATTTGATAAAATATTACAAGGTAAAAATAATGAGATAAATGTATATTTTTTATTATAGAAAAAAAATAAACTAAAGAACTCTGCTGCTATAAAATAATCGATCCTTTTATATTGAACAACTGCCCCTGGAAGTTAGTGAGTCAACCTTTCTGGTTTTGGAATAAATCTATACTCAGTTTCCCGCCTTTTGTTAAATGAATTCTACTCGTTAGAATTGACTTCAATTAACATTGTCCTAGATCAAAGGATTCGGGAACACTTCTTATTGTGTTTTTCGGAGTAGAAAGAACCAGTAAGATAATGTGTAACGGTAGCTGTCAAAAGGGGCATAACATGAATTATGGTTAATTGGCTTCGGCAGAACATATTTGTAATGTTTGACCTCTTATTGATTCAACGGGTTCTTTTAACCCATCTGTGAATGAATAAGATATGATCCCAAATATAGAACATCTTATCGATGTTTGTATGTTTGGTTGCAGAAAGTAGGCATCCATTTGATTATGCACTATTTCTATTATACACTTATCAGTCGTATAATTTGTATCAATATATAAATAAATGAACCATTGATAATGATAGCTGTTCTATTCTCTCGATGGGTAGCTAATCCATTAAGGGAACTATCATTATTAGATTTCTCTTTTTTATATTCTTGATTTAATTGGAGTGGGTTTTTAGTTTTCCAATTTAGGTATAGTAACTCAGTTGTGTATTATTCTATATGCAACTTTTATCCCTATATCCATTTAAGCCAATCATGCCACCTTTTATATAGAAGTATGTACTCGAGGTAGAGGTAGTTGTGTAGTAGTATACATATGTATGCTATTACTCAACATTCAAAGATATTTTATTTTATAAATTATAACTTTATACGATTTATTTATTTATTCTTAAATGAATCGTACTCAAATACGACACCCGCCACTTTTCTCGATTTTCAAATTTTCCCGATTTAAAGAGGCTGTTTTAACCACAGTGCTCTATCGATTTTTCCATATATTTTTGGTGATGTAAAGCCTTCCAATATCTAATATATCGACTTTTATAAGTTAATAAGTATTCGTACTGGTACTACCTGTGGTGTTTTAGGATTGAATAAAAAAAATAGAAATAAAACAAGTATAAGTACTTTGAGACTGCTTATAAATGTTTATTAAGAGTGTTGCAAAATAGGCTTTTAAGAAGGTAGTTTGCTTAAAAAAAATAAAACAATAGAGAGAATACAATTATAAGTCTTGCGATTTTATTGTATTCAAAAATAGAATTAAAGTTGATTGATTAAATAGAACTGCTAGGATTGAGGTGGTATTTATAGACATTTGGAGGATGATGTGGCTTGGATACATAACTGTTCCGATCTATCGTTGTTTAATATCAAGAACCACTCATTCGTATAATTGATACCGTAAGATAGCTGAGGTTGATGGTCCCTGAGGATCCTTTTAGATTATTGGTCTGGAGAATCATTAATTGGAAATAAAGAAATTTCTGTCAAGAGGATTTATGCTCCGGGATTCTACCCGTGAAACATAGACCTCTTATTATATTGTGTTAATTTATTATGTGGTTTAGCACAAAGAGTAAAAAAAGTTATCCTTTTAAAAGATGTTTTTAGAGGGGTATTAATATTCGAATGTCAAATCAAGGGGCTTGCTTTGATATATTATTTTGGAGAGAGTTGATAACAATAACAATAACAAATATCAAATATGGGTTATTGTGTTACCGTGATAATTATGCTAATTATGAGGTGTTATTATAAAGAGAGTATGTGGATCACCACACTACCAATTGTCGTGAGACTAATAGTAATTAATCCAAGATACAAAATATTAAGTTAGGAGATCTAAAGATGATTTTATTACAAATATGAATTATTCTATTTTATGTCAAGTTATTATTAAGATGCCGAAAAAGGTACGACAATAGCTCGATCAGACCCGACAATCGGGTGTAATAAATTTGAAAAAAAACTAAGGTCGCACCGAGAATCGAACTCGGATCACCGGATTCAAAGACCGATATGATAACCATTACACTATGCAACCACGTTGATATTGTCAGGCCCAGTATTCTACATGATTCGGATGGTTACCAAACTAGTAGTCCGGCCCGCACTAGCCCGGCACATACCGGCATTAACAGGTACACCCCGGTTGAGCATGACGTTGACATGGATATTCCGGTGGAACTTGAAATCAGACTCAAGAAGACTAAGAATCAGAAAAGGAAGTTTGTACCTCTTACTAAAAATAACATGAAGACTAAAAAGCGAAGACAATAGTAACGCCACTTCTTCACAACCATTATCACACCACACCACTCTTACTATCCCTTCATCTTAAATATTAAACAGGTGGTCAATACATTATCAGATATCCTGTTTACATAATTGTATATAATATTACTAATAGCATTATCCCACTCGAGTATAAATACCCTGATATAATTATTCAATAAATCATTATCTTCTATTTGACATTAAATACTTCTTTTACTATTTGATTATTCTAAATAACCACTGAGAGTTGATTTAGATATACAAGAGACTTACATTTGGTAGCACCATGTCATGAACCACGTACTCCGCACCTCGCACATGACTTCTTACTTTAGATTCTCCAAGACATTCATGCAACGAATCCCCGATGCCAAGAGATTACTAATTGTGACGCACTTTTAAGTATCCCCGACGCCAAGCAATTAGTAATCATGACTCATGGGTTTCGGCCACGTAAGCTGAAACCAACACTAATACTATTCAAGCCATGCCAAGACATTATTATATGCAAACCCATATAATCCCAAAAGATATAAATACTCCCCACTTCCCTGACCTTCCCCGGTCCATTGTCGATTATCCTGTATTACTCCCCTTCCCTTGTATAATCATTAAACATTATTAAAACCTCCCTTTGCCTCTTATCTCCTGCCAATATAACTAGTAGGTATCTTCTGATATTATTTCTATAGTATAAGCTTAGCCACGTTCCTGACACACCAGTACAAACAAGATACAACTATTATGACCACTCCTGAAAACAAGAACCCTACAATGATTACTTCTGAATCCGGGTCTAACTCTAACGAGTATGCTGAACTTATTAAACATTTTTCCACTTTGTTGGCTGAGAACAAGAACACTTCCAAGGTTAAGGAACCCTCTACGTACGATGGCACCCGTGACGCACTTATCATTGATGGGTGGATTCGATCTGTTGAAAGATACATTACCTTTTATAACTGGACACCTGAGAAAAGCTATCTTATCGCCACTACCCTTTTTCGTGAAAGAGCCGATGCTTGGTTCCGTACAATCGAACTGACTGATGACGCTCCCACCACTTGGCTTGAGCTCAAGAGATTACTCATTGAATTTTTCCGTCCTCAAAATGCCGCTCGTATCGCTCGTGATAAATTTGCTGCTTTAAAGCAGACTAGTGATTTGGTAACTTACGTAAATGATTTTATGGATATTAAACTTGCTATTCCTTCCATGACAGATGAAGAAGCTTATGACAAGTTTATTCGAGGCCTCATTAGCCGACCTATGCGTGCTCATATCCGACAATATGAAGCTGATTCTCTTAAGGAAGCTATTCATGCTGCTCTAGCCTATGATAGTGCTCAACGCGAAGAAGACTTTTATGCAAGACCTCCCACTGCTACTCGTCGAGTCATCGATGACCCTATGGATCTTGATGCTATTGATCAAAGAAGATCCAACAACAACCGTCAATTTAATAATTACCCTCGTCCCAACAACTTCAACAATTATTCTCGTACTAGTAACAATTCTTATCGTACTGGTAACAATTCCTATTATCGTAACAACAACAATGGATCTTATCGTGGTAACAGCAACAATTCCTCTGATTTTTACACTTGTCATTACTGCAAGAAACCTGGTCACATCAAGAGAAACTGTCGTACCCGTATTGCTGATATCAAGAAGTTGGATGACCAACATATCAAACAGGATTTTCAGTAAACGTAGTTGAAGAACAGGAAGTTCAACTACCTGACATTACTGATAACAATTTTCCTGGCAATAAAAACTTAATCGATTTTGACGCTTATTCTAATGACTCTTTATCTCTATTAAATAGACGATACCCTGTGTTACCATTCTCATCGACTAAATCTAATTTAGGCACTGACAAGAACATTACCATTGAAACACTACCTGTGGTGAAATACACACATAACAATATAAAATATAATTAATATTGGCTCACAGCCAATAATACAAAACACATAAACTTGCATATCAATACCATACAACTAATAAGAAATTCAATATCATAAAAGATAAGGACATCACTGTATAAATATCCTTATCCCTCTATCCATTAGTCATAACCGAACACAAAGTACCAGATTACATATAATCACTCCCATATTAAGAATGAAAGAAATAATAATTTGTGTTACACACAAATCCAAGCTTATCAGAAATATACTTCATATATAGACTGTGAACTCACAATGTTAAAAGCTTATTTCCGTGACAATTCCGAGTCTCGGAAGTGTAACGGTCATTTTCAAAAAAAAGTTTATACGTGCAAGCACTTCTGGGAAAGAATCAAAAGCCAATCATATTAACGGAAAGAAAAATTTGGGGGCAATCTTGCTTGGACAAGTGACTAATACAGCAATTTGTAAATAAAAAGGCTTAATCTGTAAATAAAAATGTGATTGCATACCATGATACCACAAAAATAGATGTATGTGACACTTAAAAAAGTGCTACGGACAGGAAAAATCCAGCAGTGAGTGAATCTTTTTATTTAAACATAACTGTTGCAAAATAGGCTTTTTAAGAAGGTAGTTTGCGTAAAAAAAATAAAACAATAGAGAGAATACAATTATAAGTCTTGCGATTTTATTGTATTCAAAAATAGAATTAAAGTTGATTGATTAAATAGAACTGCTAGGATTGAGGTGGTATTTATAGACATTTGGAGGATGATGTGGCTTGGATACATAACTGTTCCGATCTATCGTTGTTTAATATCAAGAACCACTCATTCGTATAATTGATATCGTAAGATAGCTGAGGTTGATGGTCCCTGAGGATCCTTTTAGATTATTGGTCCGGAGAATCATTAATTGGAAATAAAGAAATTTCTGTCAGGAGGATTTATGCTCCGGGATTTTACCCGTGAAACATAGACCTCTTATTATATTGTGTTAATTTATTTATGTGGTTTAGCACAATAACAAGTTTATCAATAATTATCATTCAATATTTGATTGATACTATATTTTTTACATTTGATAGAACGGCACTCCATCTTTTTTTAGTAGCTTCCTCTGTTACTTAAAGGTGGTTTTTTGTCCTATGAAAACGGCGTATATTAAAGCAGCCTCTGATACCTAATATGGGTGGCAGGCCATACTCCCCGACTGTCAGTTGCCCAAGTATTCTTCAGAGATCTATTCAAATACACTGTCTTCATTTTCATAGAAGCAGCTAAGAACACTTTTGCTCTCTTCACTGACATCTTTTATTCCTTTTTTGTTGAGAAGCAATTGATGAATTATTGGCGGTGCTAGTAGTCATTTGAGACAAGTTTATCTCGTTTGGCAATGCATAGTATAGGAACACATGAAAAGTGCAAATAGAGAAAGATTATAAAATCAAGAACTGTTTTGTAAAGATAATATAAATAATGACTTTGTGCATACAAATACAGTCTTTTTTCGCCATAATATGATGTTTTGTAGAGTCGTTTATATATGCATGTTGAAAGTGTTTATGTACAAAAGAAATACGAGAAAAGAAAAAGATGTCGTGAAATGATTTTTGATGCATCGTTACGAGTCTTTTTGTTCTTTTTGCATGTTGTGTCGTATTTGAGTACGATTCATTTAAGAATAAATAAATAAATCGTATAAATTATAAATTATAAAATAAAATATCTTTTAATGTTGAGTAATAGCATACATTCGTATACTACTACACAACTACCTCTACCACGAGTACATACTTCTATATAAAAGATGACATGATTGGCTTAACTGGATATAAGAATAAAAGTCGGATAAATAAAAATATTCAACTGAGTTCCTATGTCTCGATTGGAAAAGTAAAACCGTTTCCAATCAAATCAAGAATATAAAAAAGAGAAATCTAATAATGATAGTTCCCTCTATGGATTAGCTACCCATCGAGAGAATAGAACAGCTATCATTATCAATGGTTCATTTATTTATATATTGATACAAATTATACGACTGTAAGTGTATAATAGAAATAGTGCATGAATAAAGGGATGCCTACTTTCTGCAACCAAACATACAAATATCGATAAGATGTTCTATATTTGGGGATCATATCTTATTCATTCACAGATGGGAAAAGAACCTGTAGAATCAACAAGAGATCAAACATTACAAATATGTTCTGCCGAAGCCAATTAAACAATGAATCATGTATGTCACTTTTGACAGCTACCGTTACACATTATCTTACTGGTCCTTTCGGCACAATAAGATGTGTTCCCGATTGCTCTGAATTGGGACGACGCTAATTGAAGTCAATTCTAACGAGTAGAATTCATTTAGCAAAAGGCGGGAAACTGAGTATAGATCTATTCCAAAACCAGAAAGGTTGACTCGATAACTTCCAGGGGCAGTTGTTCAATATAAAAAGGATTGATTATTTTATAGCAGCAGAGTTCTTTAGTTTATTTTTTACCTACAATAAAAAATACACATTTATCTCATTATTTTTACCTGGTGCTATTTTATCAAATACCACATGTTGTGTAGCCCGTTTTTTTCCAATATGCAGAACCTGCTCTGCAATTCAAATTGTGCTAAAGAAACTTTTCTCTTATAAGTGAATAGTAATTTCGAATAATGCTATCATAGGGACTAGTTTCACTCAATAAACACATTCTGGTTTTCTCTAAAACGATTGATGGTAGATTTTTATGGCAATTAACCAAAAGTCTTAATGTCAGCTCAATATGACACACATACACAGTCAATTTTGTGCTTGGAAAGCATACACATATCTCCACTTATTTAACAATTAGTCAAAAACAATGTGTTATTCAAAGATCAGGTAGAAATCCTACACAATACTAGCAGTCCTACACCTTCATTGTATCCACTTTGAATCCAAAAGATTGTATCAATTTCTATACTTTATCCTCATTTGACTTTACACGTTTAGTCGGTGTCGTTAATGGATCTGAGATACTGTTTTACCATCCAAACAATACGCTGACAAATTTGGAGGAAATGAAATTAACGGTACTCGATCCATCACATTCTAAGCTACCCAAATCTTACAATACCCCTTTATTTTATTTAACAACCTCTACAAGCAATTCTTTTTTCAACCATCCCACTGCATCCACTAGCCCTTTCCTTCCTACATTCGTTAATGGTAAGGCAAAAGTACCCAAAAAAGTTTAAATCTAATATTCATTACAAAAGCCATTTGGCAAATTAAATGAAAGGTGCGTATATACAATTGGTTTTTACAGGGAACCATTTATTAGAATTTACTGCTTACTATTACGGCGAGATCCAAAACTTCTTTCAATACATCATTATAATCAGCGATAATGACACACCCATGCATTCGCTTTGTACGATGGTTTATCTCAGCCAAACCTGGTTTAAGTTAAGGTTCATTCAATCCTACCAGTTCACAGAGTTCACATTAGCTTAAAGCATTTAAAGCAAAAGTAATCCAAGAATCCGCGACGGCTGCATTATTATTGTTCCTCAAGACAAAAAAAAAAAATACTTGTGTTAACAAGCTAATATTTTTATTTGTCATGCATTCGGGAATTTTGCCCAATCAGGGGCTTGTGAAAGATACTTATCCTTCACCTTGGCGTCTTTTCGCCTGCCGTTTCCTTTTGTTTCTCTTTCTTTACTACCACTTCTAGTTTTTTGGAACTACCATTGGGTTAATTCCGGAGGAAGAGGGGTTATTATCTTGTGCATGGTAAAAGAGTAAATGTGGCAGGAATAAAAGGTAACGCTTTTTTTTGAAGTATAACATATTTTTTTTCTGTCACTGCATCAACCTATAGTTTTATTTAAAGTACTTGACAAAAACAAGGTCTGCTGTTATATGCACAACATGTTTTGGTTTTAGTGTTACTTAAGATATTTACAGAAGAAAGGTGCTTGACAACTTTCGGTAGTATGTACGTATTTTGGAATGCATACAACTTCTTGATAAAAAGAACTTGGTCTCGATTTACTATTTAAATAAATGCATTAATATGATGTATACCCAGATGAAAAAAATATATAAAAAGGACGAAAAAGACTCGTTGCTTTGCAAATATTTCTTTTTGATCATCACTTTTCAAAAGAGTAAGCTATATATTTTATCCCTTTTACCCATACCTAATGTTATATTCTTTTTCTTAGTCTTCTAAAACAAAATGAATCTTTATTAACAAGTATCTGGTGGCTTTATTCTTTGGGTTCTTGGTAGCGTTAGTTTTCTTTGGTCTCAAATATAAATGCTTCCACTTTAATTCTTTCTGGTTTTACATACTCCGATGTTACCTGGATTCAAATACTTCCCTGTTTAACTATCTTGTGGCTCAAAAGGTTCCTTGTTCAATTGTCGTTTGGTCCGAATATCTTCATGTCCAATTCTTCTTGGTCTTCAACACTTGCGTAACTAAACATGAGGAAGGGTCTGTATAACTAAGAAAAAAAGCTTGTAATCAATAATAACTAACGTCTTTTGTTGAATTCTAGGCTGCTCTACTGAATCTTAAATAATGTCGAGATACATACAATCACTCATTCGACAGAATATACAATATCAGAAAATAAAAACCTTTTCCCTTAATAATTATATACAATAAAAATAAAAATACATTTTTATCCAAAACCCATTTAATTCCATATAAGTTTCTTTGACGGTGTGTGCACTAGTAAAAGCGCCTTTTTTAACAAGGTTTTGGTACGGAAGCATGAACCTATCGATAACGGACAGATACTGTCAACGGTTGCTACGATATCCTATGCGCAGTGAAATCGGTTGTTTGGCCGAAGTGTGCATAATAAGAATTCTAAAGTGTAATCCATTTTTGATGCATGGTTTAATAATAGTAATAAAAAAAAGCAGACTGCATTATGCGTAGAATTGTTTTAAGATAGCCACATACGACTTTTTTGGGTTGATATTAAAACCCATTGCACCCCCAAATTGAATTAAAACTAAGTAATACCGAGTCTTGGAATTGTCATGGAATTGAACCACCCGAGACTTTCACGATTTTTCAGAAACGTACCGGAAATGAAACGGAATTGAATCATCCGACATCAATTCCGTGACACTTCCGTACACAAAAAGACGCACATTTACAGCTGTGACTCAGGCTATAACCACAGATCAATCAATTATCACATACGTGGATAAGGATGTAGCAATCAAACCCTTATCACTCTGTGACCTACTTTTACAAATAATTCTCCTCAACTAACTAATATAAATAGAGATCCTGGAAGAACCCAAGATATCTCTTTAGTCTATTTTACTTTGATTAAGAATAAACCCTTTGCAGGACCTTTAACTTAATCCCTTGTTTTATTTTTATTCTTTTTTATTTTCAGTGTGAAACCCTCTAGTTTCTCCACATTTTTTTAAGTTATAACTCTGTAACTATCAAACCTACCTATCCACTATCTACTATGGCTGATAACTCTACTCCTGCTCAACTCTCTACCAAGGATCAAGAACTTCTTTCTCCTATCCAAGAGAATTCTACTGGTACCAACTCTGTTCCGGGAACTACCGCGGCTTCTGACTCTAAGGTCAATCGTGAAATGCAAGAAGTGGCCAACGAGCTTTTAAGATTGGGTGTCGCTGACAAGAGCTCCCGTTCTACTGAGGAAGACACTGTCATGGATGATGTTGTAGACATTGAAGAAGATGGTGAAGTCGAACTCACCGATGAACAAGTACTCGAACTAATGGGTCAAGAGCGCAAGACCTTGGCAAGAGAAATGCGTAAGTACTACACGAAAACCACCCCTCGTACCGAGAAGGAAAGTGAAATGTGCTACGAACTTGCTGAGAAGATCAAGCGTTTAACTGTGACAATGAGCTCTTATGCCACCGCGTTGAAACCCGAGGTACCTGTGCTGAAAGGTGCTATGGCCTCCAAGTATGCTCCCGCTGCGACTAATCATGGAGGATTATCTTTAAGTCGTAAGGACTTACCCAAGTGCTACATCGAGGGAAAGCCATGCCGCCAATTTGCTCGTGAGAGAGCGTTCAAGAATATTGAGGAATTCCTCACAGCTTTTGAAGAGCTAATCCACTCCGCTGATCAAGACCCGGTGACTGTCTGGAAGAAGTACCTCCCTTTAACCATTTCTGATGACCAGAAAACGTGGATGCGTAAGGACGTATTAACTTGTGACACCTGGGAAATTGCCAAGGACGTGATGAAGGATAAGTATGGCAACCGTCAACTGAGACTTCTGGCTACTCAAGAATTGATATCGATCAAGATGAAGGTTGGAGAAACAGTATCAGATTTTGATACTCGCTTCACCCGTGCCCTGGATGAATCCGATTTTGATGTGAACCTCCAGTTCATCGCCGATTTGTACTTCCTTGCTTTGCCCATCAAATGGCAACCCAACATTCTGACTCTTGTAAGCGCCAAGCAAAAGGACAAGGAGCGCTGGACCGCTGAAGATGTGTTCAAGGCTGCTATTACCTTGTTTGATAACAAGATTCCCTCTGCTGGTGACATCGCCACTATTGCTACTACGGACATGGGTGCCAACAAGAGAAAGAACCTTCTCGACCAAGGTGATGCTCGAGTGATGAAGAGAAGAAACGCCTCGACCAAGTTCTATTGTAAGGTACATGGTGATAACAACTCCCATGAGTCAAGCCAGTGTAACCAAAACAAGTCTGGGGAATCTTCTTCGTTTGCTGGGTCGTCTAGACCATCCCGTCGTATGCTTGGTGATCGTAACCAACCTCGCGCCGCAACAAGTAACCCTTGTCGGTACTGTGAGAAGGAATGGTCCCGTGGCCATCGCTGTGACGAGTACCTCGCCAGCCGCAATATTAATAAGACAATTCTGTCAATAACAGCCAACAGGCAACAACAACAAGAACAACAGTTCGATCAGTATGAATGTAAGAATAACAAAATTAATAAGTATTCCTCATACAAAGGTCTAATTACTCCTCTTCTCATTAACGATAGAAAACTCAAAGGAAAGATTGACACTGGAGCTGAAATATCTTGTATAAATAAATACGTTCTTGACGTTTACTTCCCTCAAATTAAAATAAATAAAATTAAAGGAAATATAAATTATCTTGACAAAAATACTAAAAGAATCGGACAAACCGAACCAATGAAAATAAGATATCTAAATGCTATAAGTTTTGAATTTTCCTTCGAGGTTGTTGAATTTAATAATGTTCTTCAAACTGAATTTGATGTATTACTCGGAGAAGATATTCTTGACAATCTCAATATTGGTCTCACTAATGTCGCTTACAAATATCCGGAAGATAAGGAAGCTATTGAAAATCTTCAATTTGAAAGTGCGAATCACGATCCTTCAAATAAATATGATCCTGAAAACGCAGATTATGGTACTTCAGAAGAAAGAGAAAAATTCATGAAATTTATCCAACCTTCCATCCAAAGAAATGAAAGTATAAAAGCTGGACAATTCTGTAACTTACCTGAAAGTATCGTAAGAATTCCCATAAAAAAGGATGCTACAAATTGTTATATTCCTCAGTACCCTATACCATATCATGCTATCCCCGAGATAAGAAAGCAAGTAAATGAATGGATGGATGCTGGAATTGTGGTTAAATGTAAACCAAGCAATAAATATAACTCGCCATTACTCGCTATTGGAAAAAAGGATGAGAACAACAGGCTTACAAAAACACGAGTATGTCTGGACTTAAGAAGACAGAACATGAACATCGATGATTCACTTGTAGAAGATTATACTGTTCCAAACATCCAAGATATTTTTGCCAAGGTATCCCAAGGAAAAGTGTTTAGTCGTTTAGATTTAAAATCAGCCTATAACAGCTTTAAAGTGGATGAACCTAGTCAAGAAGTATTATCTTTTACCTTTGATGGACAAACATACAAATGGGTAGGAACATGCTTTGGGCTTAAATTCGTAACCAGTCAATTCTGCAGAGTAATGAACATCATCTTTGATGGCGAAGCACAAATTGCTACATATGTAGACGATTGCTGTATCTTCTCGGATGTAGAAAATCATGCCGAAATAGTGAATAGAGCAATCGATAAGCTCACTGAAGCTAACCTTAAAATCAATTATGAAAAATGTACCTTCTTTAAAACAAGTATATACATGCTAGGCTTCGTTATCGGCCCTGGTATTACAAAAATTGATCAACGAAGATTGTCTAACATCGATGAGTGGCCAATCCCAAAATCTGCCGAACAAGTAAGAAAAATTATGGGCGTCGTATCATATTTAAGAGCGTATGTACCCATGATATCAAAAATTGCAGCACCTTTGGACGCACTCCGAAATGATAAGAATGTTCTCGAAAAATGGACACCACTCCATACCGAAAGATTGAATAGTATAAAGAAGATACTTATGTCAAAAGCTATCTTACACACTCCTAAAATGTCTGAAAAAATGTATTTGGAAACTGATGCGTCACAATATGCAGTATCCGCCATTCTCACACAAAGAGATGAGCTAAATAGAACTGTCATTATTGCTATGGCTAGTACATCATTACCACCATCTGCCCAGAATTGGTCTGTGAATCGTCGTGAATTATTTGCTATCTATTATGGATTTCAAAGATTTCGTTCATTGCTTTTAGGACACCCAAACATAGAAGTTTGGACAGATCATCGTGCTATCACATTCTATTATACTACACATATTCCAAACAGAACAATACAATCTTACATGGATGTTTTAAGCGAATTTTCCTTCACAGTAACATATATTAAGGGATTGGATAATGTACTCCCTGATCTCCTCAGTCGACTGTACCCTCCTTGTATTGAAGATAAAGAATTAGAAGATGAAGAAGATAAAAAAATAAGACAATTAAATCGGATCATATTAGAAAGAAGAAAGAAAATGCCTGTTGAAAGTTATAAAGTAACAGATAAAATTACATCAACAGATAGATTTATTTATAAACATCAAATACGAAGTACCGATAAACAAATACACATATTGGCCGTAAAATTAAACTCTACAAAACATAAAGAGGACTTACCAGATTACATTACCCCTCCAATCGAACAGAGACAAAAACTATTATATGAAGCACATCAACTAGGTCACTTCGGGACGGACAGTATTGTAAAAACCATACATTCTGACGGACTCCATTGGACAGGAATCTTTACTGAGGCTAAACAACTTGTGAATGAATGCATCGACTGTGCTCGTCATAATGTGGCCCGTATGTGGAATTCGAGGTATATAAAATATCAAGAATTAAAAAATACAATATAATAAAACGTAGAGGATTATCAGACTGTCAAAAAGTAAACTAAAATCTTTATTAAATAAAAGACATTGGCCTTTATATACAAATATCAGGTACGGTTAAACTATAATTGATCTCCCGAAGATATGTGAAACCTGTCAAGTATATTCATGTGGATGACAATTAATTGAGGTATCTTGAAATAAAGGGACCTTCTGGAAGATACGTTCTAGCAAAACTAATTATTATTGGATTGTATTATTCGGGATATTTGCCATTGGTTATCGATGTCGTAAATGATGAGGATCGAATCTAGCGAGCATCCAATAGTATGAAAATAAAACCAACAGATAATAAATCAATATTTATAAAAGTTATTAAAGGATTGAATGGATTGAGATTAAAGAGTTATATGAGGATATAAGCTCGATCACAACACCGTAAAGGTTTCCATCCACTAAAATCACTTATATCCGCTGATCCTTTCGCACACATTTCCACCGATATGGCTGGACCCTTTAGTGTAACTGCCAATAATAATGTCTATATCTTGGTTGTCGTTGACATCTGTACTCGCTATATCATAGCTCGAGCATTACCCAATAAACAAAGTGATACGATTGCAAATTCACTATGCCAAATATTTGGCGACTATGGATTGCCTACTAGGGCCTTGGTCAGTGACAATGGTAAGGAATACAAGAATGGGCTATTAGCATCCGTTACAAAGACGTTAGGATTCGCCCATAGATTTTTCACACCTTACTACCCACAAGCTAACGGCTGTGCTGAAAATGCTGTAAAAATAATTGTTAATACAGTCAGAAAATTGTGTGGTAACGACACCAGTCGTTGGGACAGTATATTACCTGCTGCACAACTTTGTTGCAATCTAAAGATAAGAGACCGTACCGGAAGTAGTCCTTTCTCACTTATGTTTGCTCGTAAATTTCCAATCGTCCAAGAAGATTCAAATTCTTCAGTTCAGACTCCACTTCCAAAAAAAGTAATCACAACTGACGATCTTATAAAGAAAGCCGAATACATGGCCTCAATCGTATTTCCTGCTATTCATGAAAGAACAAAAGCATTAATGGAAGTGCAACAAAAAACATTCAATGATAAACATTACCTCATAGATATCCCAATCGGATCTGTCGTAATGGTCAAACTGCCATCCAGAGCAACCAAACTATCACCTCTTTATGAAGGACCCTTCACTGTCACTACCAAAACTAAAAACGGCACATATGTATTGAGAGACAGCATGAATGAGTTATTACACAGAGATTATGTACCTTCTGAATTAAAACTGGTGTCGATCGATGAAACTGCCATTGAGGATGAACTCTATGAAGTCAAAGAAATTCGTGACCATAGAGGACCTGAGAATAACAGGGAATATTTGGTATGCTGGGTAGGATATGGTGAACGCGAAAATTCGTGGCTGGAAGCATCTTCATTCTCGGATCCCGAAACAATTCGTAAATACTGGATTAAAGTGAACAAGCAAAAACAACTTGACCAGGAGCGTAATCAACAAATTGTACACAAAACGACTAAAAAACAAATGGTAATTAACAAAATGCCTACTCGTAAAGAAACTCCAAAAAAAGAGCTTACCAGTAGAAAACGTAAAAGTCTTGAGCCTCAAGCGACTCTGATGCGACAACGTGTGTTGCGAAGTAAAACAAAAAAACAAAAGTACACCAAAGCTTTGAAGGCACTGTAAAAAAAAAAAAAAAAAATTACAACAAGCCTCCAGATCTTTGTGGTTCCGACATTTTTTTGTAATTATGCATGACGTACACTCAATTGGACAGGATATCCGTATCCAATGTATCTACACATAAGACAAAGTGCATTGGTATAAACAGCTATCAAATATAATTGATGTAATTAATGAATAATTGCTTAATTCGCGCGCTACGCTGACGCTGGTGGGGGAGCATGTGGTGAAATACACACATAACAATATAAAATATAATTAATATTGGCTCACAGCCAATAATACAAAACACATAAACTTGCATATCAATACCATACAACTAATAAGAAATTCAATATCATAAAAGATAAGGACATCACTGTATAAATATCCTTATCCCTCTATCCATTAGTCATAACCGAACACAAAGTACCAGATTACATATAATCACTCCCATATTAAGAATGAAAGAAATAATAATTTGTGTTACACACAAATCCAAGCTTATCAGAAATATACTTCATATATAGACTGTGAACTCAGGCTATAACCACAGATCAATCAATTATCACATACGTGGATAAGGATGTAGCAATCAAACCCTTATCACTCTGTGACCTACTTTTACAAATAATTCTCCTCAACTAACTAATATAAATAGAGATCCTGGAAGAACCCAAGATATCTCTTTAGTCTATTTTACTTTGATTAAGAATAAACCCTTTGCAGGACCTTTAACTTAATCCCTTGTTTTATTTTTATTCTTTTTTATTTTCAGTGTGAAACCCTCTAGTTTCTCCACACTACCAATTCTCTATCCTAATTCTATCACTGGCGACTTACAATACCTTGGCGAATTAAATGCTATTGCTACAACACTACCTCTATATGCTGCCACTCATAATGGATAAAAAATACAAATACTTATCGACTCCGGTGCAAGTGAAAACTATGTGTCTCCTCATATAATCAAAACACTACCGCAAGAGAACTTCACCTTGGTAAAAGATCGACAGGTTGAAACGGCTGGTGGTACAGTATCCGAAATTAAATACAAAGTAAAATTGACAATCTCCATGCATGGTCATCTACAGACAATTACTGCTTATGTTTTCCCTACGAAATTTGACCTAATTTTGGGCCGCGCTTGGCTGAAAGCCGTTGAACCTTTACCAGACTGGCGTACTGATAGTTGGTATATTAATGATGGACGTATCAAACTCTCTCCTACGAAACAACAAAAACACTCACCTTCCAATCCCTATAGTCATCCCAATTTGAATTACTTGATTGCTCACAAGCAAGCTGACCGGTGTATCAAGAAAGGTTCTGATGGTTTTTTGTTCTATATCAAATCTAATACTGAAAATGCCACACCATATCAAAATCAAAACTGCAAAAGGATGACTCATACTGGGACAAGCTGATTCAAGAATTTTGCTCTGTATTCAAAGATGAACTCCCTGGATTACCCCCCGATAGAGGTATCCACCATTTAATTGACACAGGCGATGCTAATCCTGTTTCTAGACCACCATACAAGATGAGCCCACTCGAACTGGATGAACTTCAAAAACAGTTAAAGGAGTTACTCAAATTAGGCCTTATCCAACCAAGTTCTTCACCATGGGGTGCGGGCATTTTATTTGTCCGTAAGAAGCCAGATCCTGGATCTGATAAACCTGGCGCACTCCGCATGTGTATTGATTATCGTGCTGTAAACAAGGTCACAACTAGAAACAGTTCTAGTCTACCACGCATTGATGAATGCCTCGAACGATTAGGTGGTGCACGTTATTTTACCTCTTTAGATTTGAAGTCTGGTTACCATCAAATTCGAATTTCACCTGAGGATGTTCCAAAAACTGCGTTTAATACTAGATACGGTCAATTCTCTTGGCTTGTTCTTCCCTTTGGTCTTTGTAATGCTCCGCCTGTTTTCCAATCACTCATGAACTCCTTACTCGCTAAACATGTTGACAAAACTGTATTGGTCTACTTGGATGATATCTTGATTTACAGCAAGACTTATGAGGAACATAAAGCTCATGTCCGTCAAATCCTGAATATTCTGAAGCAAGAAAACTTGATCACGAATCTTAAAAAATGTGAATTTGGAAAAACCGAACTAACTTTTGTTGGTTTTAGAATTTCTAAGGATGGTATCTCTCCTAGCCCCGACAAGGTCCACATTTTGAAAAACTGGCCAAAAATGACTAATGTACAAGAGGTTCGACAATTTATTGGTTTCGCACAATTTTACAAGCGTTTTATTCAAAATTTTGCCTCTATCGCTGCCCCACTTACCGATTTAACTAGAGGAACAGGTATCAAAACCCGCCCTATTGTCTGGACTGATGATTGTCAAAAAAGTTTTGATAGATTGAAATACTTACTTGCATCAAGTCCCGTCCTCCAAGTTGTTGATATGGATAAGCCTTTCCGTATTGAAGTCGATGCATCTGATCGTGGATGTGGTGCTGTTCTCCTACAACCTGGTGATGATTTACAACAACTCTGGCATCCAATATGCTTTGAATCTAAAAAATATGCCTTATCGGAATCTAAGTTGCCTGCACAGGAACGAGAACTGCTTGCTATTTTACATGCGTTACGAGTTTGGCGTTGTTATGTCGAAGGTTGTCCAGCCGGATACACGGTGTTTTCAGATCATTTACCACTTGAGTATTTCCAATCCAAAGAAAACCCACCAAGTCGATTGATTCGTTGGATTAATGAACTGGAATTATTTTCACCCAAGATTGTTTACAAGCCTGGCAAAGAAAATCAGATCCCTGATATCCTATCAAGAATGCCCTTTAATGATGGTGTTGACCCAAAACCAATGGAACCCAATTATCTGTACGCTGCCTGGGACAAATTACCTGCTCACATTCGTAATGATTGGCCTCTGTTATTACTACCAGGTACTCGAGAAAAGGTAAAATCGTCCGACATAAAAGCTTTACTTGACAAAGAAACACTTCGTTTCAATGTTACTTCTAATCGTGTTTTCAGAAAAGTCGTTACTGATACCGTTCATAATGTCACTAACCTTGTTCCATTCTTACCTTTTGCTGACCGTGCCGAAACTATTGCTAACTACCACAACTCCTTTGGACATGCTGGTTTCAAGACAATGCTCAAGTTTCTGATCCCTCGTTTTTGGTGGCCGTCTATGCGTCAAGACTTACAGCAATGGCTACAAATGTGTCCTGCTTGTCAAGTTAACAGTCGAAAACCTAAAGCTCATCAAGATGTTATGCACCCACTGAAGATACCAACTGCATTTGATCGGTGGCATTTAGATTTCTTGGATTTACCCACTACAACAAAAGGAAATCGTTGGCTTTTAATTGGTGTCGATTATGCAACGAACTGGTGTGTTGCTCGTGCAGTACCTGTCGCTTCAAAAGAGGCTGTAGCCGATTTTATTTATACGGAAATCGTTATGAATTTCGGTGTAATGTCTGAACTTGTTACAGATCGCGGTGCCAATTTTACCAGTGCCCTAGTTACCGAGTACTTGAAACGAATAGGTACACATTTTAGACTAACGTCTGCTTATCATCCTAGAACCAATGCTAAAGCTGAACGTTTTAACGGTGTGATCAAACAAATGTTGCGTAAATACACTAATGGTGCTCTCCATCGTTGGGATGACTTTGTGCCTGCTGCTCTTTGGGCTTGTCGTATCCGTGTCCACTCTACTACTGGGTTTAGTCCATTCTACCTTACATACGGTCGTGAACCTCGTCTTCCCGGTGATGTTCTCCATCCTTACATTGATGCTGGAACATTCAAAGATCCACGTACCTGATGTATCCGTAAGACAAATACAACTAAAATAATAATAATAAAGAGAGACTAGAAAGTACCAGACACTTATATGATTGTTTTTTATTGAAGATTAAAATTGGGGCCTTTATATAAGAGACATCGGTTCATGAATTCTACCGAGTATCTACTGAGTCATATACTTGATAAGATCGATGTCCAATTGGGAAGCATGTACTGCGGGAAAGATATAAGAATATATTATTCAGTAACAGTGCTTTGAGACAGATCAAATCAGGTTCTGTAGAGTTTACAATTTAAACAGAGAGTAGTGACAAATCGGCTAAACAGATAATTAAAGAACAGATATTAATTTTATGTCACGAAATGAGAAACATGTCAAATTGATAATGTTCGATAAGCAAACCAATGTATGATGTATGTTAGTATTGATCACAATAGCTGGTATACATCAGTACCGTTGCTGATATAACATCGCGTGAACTTGCGGAACTTGGTCAACATCGTGCCGCCGCCGAATTTCGTCTTAAAGCTATGGGAGAGAAGGATAAGCAACGGTGAGATGCTACAATTAAACCACTTACTTTTGAACCTGGTGATATGGTTCTGCTTACACATGAAGGTCGATACGGATTGGAGCCAAGGTTTAAAGGCCCTTTTATTGTTGTTCAAGTTTTTCCTGATTATGGTACTTATCGCCTGCAAACCCTTGCTGGTGAGCCTCTCAAGTCTCTTGTGCATATAGATCGTTTAAGACCTGCTCACGGTGACATCCCTAGTGAACCCTGGTATAACCCAACTGAAACCAGACGTGAATTCAACGACTTTATGAAAGACAAATTGTTAGACCCTAACTCGAGTGTTCCTAAATTGAAAGATGCTACTGACCATATTGACCCTGTCCAAGATCTCGAAATGAGTCGAAATGACGACGGTCCGAGTTCGTCCCAAGTTGTTATAAAAAACGTTTTTGGTCATTCTGGTGTTGTTCGTGACTCTCCTATGACAGTGACGCCCCCATTGGTGTCCCAATCTTCAGATGCTGCTATTGGTGTTACTGATTCTACAGCTACTCTCGACAAAGACCTTCTTTTGCCTGTTGATGATAAAGATTACGACCAATTTTTTTCTTCTCTTGCGCCTTCTGATCAATTTACTAATAGTCCTATTTCCATTGATGACGATTATGTCCCTAATTCTTCTGGTGGCTCCGAAAGTGTTCAGGGACGAACACAAGGTTTAGAGGGGGATAATGTCAGGCCCAGTATTCTAGATGATTCGGATGGTTACCATACTAGTAGTCCGGCCCGCACTAGCCCGGCACATACCGGCATTAACAGGTACACCCCGGTTGAGCATGACGTTGACATGGATATTCCGGTGGAACTTGAAATCAGACTCAAGAAGACTAAGAATCAGAAAAGGAAGTTTGTACCTCTTACTAAAAATAACATGAAGACTAAAAAGCGAAGACAATAGTAACGCCACTTCTTCACAACCATTATCACACCACACCACTCTTACTATCCCTTCATCTTAAATATTAAACAGGTGGTCAATACATTATCAGATATCCTGTTTACATAATTGTATATAATATTACTAATAGCATTATCCCACTCGAGTATAAATACCCTGATATAATTATTCAATAAATCATTATCTTCTATTTGACATTAAATACTTCTTTTACTATTTGATTATTCTAAATAACCACTGAGAGTTGATTTAGATATACAAGAGACTTACAATATGACATATGCTGTGAGGTTTTTAACGTCGATGATCAAGGAAAGCTTCTAGAACATCTGTAAAAGGAAATATAGAAGTTTGTTTATTCCAAATGGAGTTTATACTTTTTGTATCAAGAAACCATCTTCATTATCACCTACTCATAACGCGACATCACCACCCATATTATTACAACTCTCTCAGACAAGAAGATTATATTTTCTACAGCTTTTATATCTTTTAATTCATCAAACAGTACTTATTATAAGATTACAACATCTTTTTCTCAACATTTATTTTATATTTTCAGTTTATTTATTTCAGTACCAAGCGTATCATCAATTTTATCAATTTATTAATTAACAACAAGTACATATCCAACAAGAAAATATGTAAACAACTTTACTTCGTTTACAGTTCCAAGTCATAATATCTTTGGTCGTTTCTACAATTATTTGAATCTATGTTCAATTACATTATTACATTTCAGACAAAATTGGAATTTAAATTACTAAATTCACATTTTCAAGCACTCACCCTAATTTGGAGGAAAATGAAGTTGGATGATTTTAGAATCTCTATTTCTGCTTCGGTCAAAATCACAAGAACTATCATATCTCGAAATTTACCTTAATTCAATAATTAGTATATATACTCATATATTTTTCATACTTTAATAAAAGATTAACCTTTTCTTACGATAAAAACTTGTTTATCTTAATTATTACCTGTGTGGTTTCTTTCTGATTGATCGTCTTTACTTAATAAGTACCGACAATCTTAACGTAGGTTCCTATTATTGTAAAATGTGTCGATTATTAGAGGTTATTAACATGGCAGTATATTCGTTTATTATTCTAGTCTGCACAATCTCTTTGATTTATACATTTTTGTCAATTACTATCACACCAAATCACTTCACAGAGATTTACTATTTCGTGTACAAATACACCATTTCAGATATGATACGTGCGTATTTTTGTTGTGTTACTTGTAGTCACGTAGTCGTATCACGTGAATATCACGTGTACATATCGTTCTCATTGGTTGGTTGGGTGTTGTGTTCCTTGGCTCTTTATATGGATTTTGATCTTTTTGTTTCTGGTTTCCAAATTGTTGTGTTTAAATTTTTCATGCAAGTTCTTGTGTTATGTCTAGTTTGGTCCTTGTCAGATTGATCAGTATTTCCGTATTCTTTAATTTAAATTGTTCCATTATTTTATCCGTATCTTATCGTGATGTATATCATCTCGGGTAATCTTGTATTAGACTAGTTCGTGATATTTATGATGATAGAAATTCTTCTAGACAAAAATTTGACAGCTATGTCGTATTTGAGTACGATTCATTTAAGAATAAATAAATAAATCGTATAAATTATAAATTATAAAATAAAATATCTTTTAATGTTGAGTAATAGCATACATTCGTATACTACTACACAACTACCTCTACCACGAGTACATACTTCTATATAAAAGGTGGCATGATTGGCTTAAATGGATATAGGGATAAAAGTTGCATATAGAATAATACACAACTGAGTTACTATACCTAAATTGGAAAACTAAAAACCCACTCCAATTAAATCAAGAATATAAAAAAGAGAAATCTAATAATGATAGTTCCCTCAATGGATTAGCTACCCATCGAGAGAATAGAACAGCTATCATTATCAATGGTTCATTTATTTATATATTGATACAAATTATACGACTGATAAGTGTATAATAGGAATAGTGCATAATCAAATGGATGCCTACTTTCTGCAACCAAACATACAAATATCGATAAGATGTTCTATATTTGGGATCATATCTTATTCATTCACAGATGGGAAAAGAACCTGTAGAATCAACAAGAGATCAAACATTACAAATATGTTCTGCCGAAGCCAATTAACCATAATTCATGTTATGCCCCTTTTGACAGCTACCGTTACACGTTATCTTACTGGTTCTTTCTACTCCGAAAAACACAATAAGAAGTGTTCCCGGATCCTTTGATCTAGGACAATGTTAATTGAAGTCAATTCTAACGAGTAGAATTCATTTAACAAAAGGCGGGAAACTGAGTATAGATTTATTCCAAAACCAGAAAGGTTGACTCACTAACTTCCAGGGGCAGTTGTTCAACATAAAAGGATTGATTATTTTATAGCAGCAGAGTTCTTTAGTTTATTTTTTACCTACAATAAAAAATACACATTTATCTCATTATTTTTACCTGGTGCTATTTTATCAAATACCACATGCTGCACATCTAGGCTCACTTGATAGTATAGAAAATCACTCGTTGTACTTATCTGCGCATATTTGAAGACAAAAGGCGATTAAAAAAAGAAATCGCTCGAAGCTGTTTTCTCCCCTCCATCCTAACCAAACCTTTTTTTTTTTTCTCCACATCGAATTTAATATCATTACTGTTAACTTCGTACAGAATATCCATTTGTAGATAAGCTTTGAGGATGTCCTTATTTTTCAAAGTGTCCAACATTTTCTTTTTTTACCAAAGTGTATCTGCTTTCATCTTTGTAAATCAGCTTTGCTGCTGCTCTGAATCCACAAAGGTCATCCGTCTTGATGCTATCAAAGTTAAAATCCGTCATTTTTCGTAGATCTGCTGCTTTTTTGATTCTAGCCTACTTTTTATACGCAATAAAATGCTCGTGCTTGGATTCTGCGGAAAAAAACCCCCAAGCTTTTCTCTTAAGTCTATAATTGTATTTTACCTTGACAGGGCACTTCAATTTTTTTCACTTTGAGTGAAATTAAAGATTGTTGCGGCTAGCCATTACAAGAGACATTTCGTGTTTAGTGTTTTATTTCTCAATGTCAGCTTTGATCTTCTCCAGGGCTTGCACTCTTTTGTTAAGAGATACACGGTAGTAGCGGGTGTATGTTGGTGTCATTCTTTTATAGCTGAGACAAAAAAAAGGGGGGGGGGCAAAAGCGACTCTGAGAAAAAAAGAAGAAGTCTATTTTTTTTGGGGGGAATAATTTTTTTTTGCGCTCCCCCGATTACGTTATCGGCTGAGAGTCAAAGATTGATTCACTCTTAAGATAGCTCCCTTGTTGTGTATCAAGGTAATGTAAAAATTATAAAGACAGTAATAGAGTAGTTTGAGACTGTTTTTAAGATTGTCCTTTATTATGAAATAAAAACCTCTAGTATTTATATAAAAGACTTGTCTGCTGAGTTATCACTTTGATATTATTGAAAGTTGTTCTTCGTTACCAAATATAGATACCAATATTGCTTGTTGCTTCACTAATGCACGTGTACTCAATGACTTAGTTTCCTTATACAACGGTATTCTCGTGCTAACGAAATACTAATGATATAATATCTAATAGTACTAACTATTTCTTTTTGGTATGATTACTAAATCATGAATGATGTATAGATGTTGATATGTTTATATTGACAATAATATGAGTGTAGCCTAGCTAGATCACCACATTATCCCCACCCAGGTATTAACTAAATACCGTTCAAGTACTTTTGTTTTTTTTTTTTTTTTTTTTTTTTTTTTTTTTTTTTTATAAAATCAGCTTTTCCTTTTCTTAGTTGATGTATACTTATACATTGAAATAATGCTCATCATTATTTCTTAAAAGCAAACAAGCAGCACATTGTTCTTAAATAACTCAAATTTAAAATCTACTTTGCTTCTTGTTCTGAGAAACTGACCTTGTGATTCTTTTTCTTTTGGTACCTGAATTTTGTGGAGTTGCAATATTCATACTCTTCAATAATCTTTTATTGGCTTTATTGATCTCTTTGACACTTTCTGGTACTTCACCAATTCTTTGCCAGTATTCTTTAATAAACTTAGGATCTGTAAAATTATCCTCTGGCTCCCAAGAATCATAAGATTCATCATAGTCAAACCATTTGCATCTATACATGTATTTATTATTGTCATCTTTCTTATGACCAATAATAGCTTCAACTTCAAAGAATTCATCTTTATGCTCTGATATCTTATCAGAGACTTTCTTTAGTAAAGAAGGGGGATAATTTCTTGGCTCTAGAAAACCCTTTTCATTCTTCAAGACATATGTATTAGCAGCAGTTTTTCTGACAACAGTATAAAATCCCTTGTACTTTGGGTCTAATTTATTCTGCTTTTCTGTCACTAAAATCATCACTGTAGATCCAGGCTTAAGGTCTATCATTTTGTGACTTGTATCAAAACTCTTTTTCTGCTTTTCAGTGACGTGCTTAACGTTCTCATACACTGCACGGTAAACAATTTCAGTCATTCTTTTTATTTTCCCTTTCAAGTCTTCACGAATCTTTTCGGCAGTTGCATTGTCCTTTTCTTTACCAAAGTCAACAAAGTCATTTGGATTCCTACCAAACATTAACGAAAATGGGGTACTCTTAGTCCTAGCATTATACTTGCTATTCAAAAACAATTGAGCAGAAGGCACCTTCAGATCCCAGTCAGCAACGTTACCGACAATTTGTTTTTTAATGGTGTTTACTGCAGACTGTACAGCTCTTTCACTTGCACCATTAGCTCTAGGATGGTACTGTGAAATCAACGCGTGTTCAAAACCAACGTTTTCTTTAATGCTTGTCATCAAGCTATTCACAAACTCACGACCACAATCCGACTGAAGCTTACGCATTGGACCCCAGGTACCAATTATGTCTAACACTTGTAATGCAACAGTCGCCATGCTCTTATCAGGTATAGCACGCAGCACATAAAACTTACTTGCAATGTCAATCATTACTAACAAGTATTCATTACCCTTAGTTGACATTGTAAATGGACCAGCTAAGTCGATACCCCAACTATCCCCAGGAAGTGTGGCAGTAATAGGTCGCAAAGGATTGTAACCCTTTCTTGTGATGTTGTGACGCTGACATTGTATACACGATTGTATAAGATCATTTGCTTTGTGATAAACACATATAGATTTATAGTATAGATGTTCAATTCGTCACTCATCATAATTGATAAAAGCATATGAAGCATTATCAAGTACTATGGAATCTGTGAGAAGGAGGACACTAGTTATAGGTCCGACAAGCGGTAACACCATATTTCTAAACTAAGATATGTTATTGTTATTGTTATTATTTCTCTCCCTATTATGCGTAACACAATAAGTCTCCCTACTTTCATGACTAGTATAAATAACACGTCTCTTCCATCTTCTTAAAAATCAATCAACTTTTAAAATACAAATAAATCTGCCAAGAATTCTAATTGTATTTACTATCTGTTTTTTACTCTTTTTTTCTACAAAACTATTCATCTATAAGTCTACTTTTGTTACATGCTTGACTCTTTAAGTTGGTCCAGTAAATACCTTTTCTCTTTAAGGCATGTAATATAGCTTCTATACCAAAGTGACCTTTCAAATGTTCTTCAACTAATAACTTATTCCTTTGATTCTCTGTAGGAGGAGTAAAGTATTCACCACTCAAGACATCAGGAAGAGGTTCTTTAGTGACAGCACTATTCCTCATAATGGACTTGACCTCATTATCCCCACCCAGTTCATTTAACAATGGTTCAGTCTCTTCCGACAAACGCGACAACGCATCTGGCAAGACATTCGCGACACCAGGTAAATGAACGATCTTAAAGTCATACTGTAAAATTGTGTCCATCCATGCAATCATCATCAGATTAGCGACACGTTGGGTATGCAGATACGTCAATGCCTTGTGATCCGTATACAAGGTAAAGGAGGATCCATAAATATACTTGTGAAAACGTTTGAGTGCAAATACTAACGCTAGTAATTCTCTTTTTGTAGCTGAATATTTCCTTTCACTTTTGGATAAGCTCTTAGCCACGAAAGAAATATATTTAGTCTTACCATCCCTGACTTGATACAACACTGCACCAATCCCAGTTAGAGACGCATCACAACTAATACAAAAACGAGAATTCATATCTGGATATGACAACACCAGATCACTCAAAAGTGCTTTTTTCAAGTTATTGAATGCGGTTTGATGTTTATCAGTCCATAAATGTGTAATCGACTTCTCATTTCTTAATGAATCTAATGGCGACATAATGAATGATACATTGGGAATCAAAGTCCTAAAATAGTTGATCAAACCACAATAACTTTGGATATCTTTACCCGTTTTTGGCTGAGGAAATTCCAACACATTAACAAGCTTTCTACGGTCCATGGTAATACCTTCAGGTGAAATGTGAAAACCAAGCAAATAAATTTCTTTCTGAAAGAAATGACACTTCTTTGGATTCAACTTCAAATTGACCCTTGTTAATCTTTCTATCAATTGCTTCAAGTGTACCTTGTGTTCCTCAAATGTCTTACTTGCACAAACGATGTCATCCACAAAGAATCTTACAAAAGGTAATCCTTCCAAAGCTATACTCATAGTCCTTTGAAACTGTGAACTAACATGTTTGATACCAAACACTGTACCAATAGGCTTATACTGTACACCACGCCATGTGAAACTGAGTTTATGTGCATCCTTTGGGTTCAAACGCAAAGAGTTGAATGCAGACTTTAAGTCAAGAGTAGAATAAATATTTGCACCCTTCAAATCCTCAAACAATTCACCAATAACAGGCAGAGGCATACGATCAATTGTCTTCAAGAGAGTGTTGACTAGTCTTGGGTCATGACATACACAATAACCAGTAATCTCGCCTTTACCATTTGTCTTCTTGACTACAGTTAAAGGGGTCTTCCATTCCGTATTTGCAGGAGCTCTTTCAATAATGCCGTTTTCAAGCCATTCTTTTACCTGTTCATCCACTACACCTTGCATCTTGAAAGGAATGGGATAAGGGCTTCTGAATGCTGTAGCATTTTCTGGAGTATCCAAACAAACGACACTTTCAGGTATGGTACAAAACGAGCCTTTAGGAATAGCTTGATTGTTCTTAACAAACTTTTGAATATAATCCATAGCTTCCTCAAACTCTTTGGGACCAACAGCTGGATTATTTTCTTTAAGCTCATTTTATCTTTCGATGGATTCAAGAAGATCACTCTTATTGTTAAAGCGTCGATCAGCTTCACGTCGTTCTTCACTTGAATCTTCATCATCATATCTTAAAGGTAAACCATAAATACCAATACCCAGAGAAAACATATAATCAGTACCGATACTAAAATTATACTCATTACTATTAGTCAAGTTCATGACTTCAAACTCACGTTTAATAGTCTTACTATTACAAGTTACACTGATGATACAAGTACCAATTCTCTTAATGTAAGTATTGCTATCAGCTAAGCGAATAAAATATTCATGGACATTGCTTTTGTTTACAAATTTTTTATTAACGTGTGTTATATAACTAATAGGTAAATTATTCTTCAAACAGAAATTCTTATCCACAGAACTAAAGGTGGCACCACAATCCAACAGAGAGATGGTTCTAATCGAATTATTTGCAAGAATAGGAAAGGTAATATTAGTGCTCATGTTCTTAAAATCTTTTTTAATAACCATTTCTTTATAGTTGTACTTACAATCTAAAGCCATCTGGGCCAAAGCACTAGTGTTGTCGTCTTCCGACGACGAAGAAGACGAGGCTTCCCCACGACCAGGAAAAGTACTACCCTCACCACCAGAGGAACGAAGAGCCATTCTTGACACCTTTGCCAAAGCATGTCTTTCCCTTTCAGCACAGGAGTGACCCTTTTCCCAAGGAGACTTGCACGAGAAGCAAACATTATCCTTCAAGGCTGACTTGAAGTCCCAAGCTTTCTTATGCTTCTTGTTAGCATCACCAGAAGAAAAAGCTCTTTTCTTTCCCTTGTTACCAGAAGAAGAGGAAGAAGAAGAGGAGGCACCATTGCCAGCAGCAAATGATTTCCACTCGGAGATCGAACTGGTCTCACCAGGGTTCAACAACAACGAGGAAGAATCGACAGTGGTGGCATTCACTAACGAGATGATATCCTCAATCTTTGAAGGCATCTTCGTACCATAATTGGCAGAGAGAGGAATCATACACGCTTTACGGACTTCCGGACGTAAATTCCACCAAAAGCAAAGAACCAATTGGACACCATCTTCCAAAGTGGCTTGACGACGAAATTTCTGAAACTTCGCGCCAAAAGAACGTGCTGACTCATTAGCACCTTGCTTCATTGACCAAACACGACCCATGTTCAAGAACTTTCTGAATGGTGTGTCATAATGGTCAAGCAAAGCACTTTCAGCTACTTTCCAACCCAAGGACTTTCCTTTGAGCTTGTCTTCGGACCAGGATCTTTCCTCTTTGTTCAAACACATTGGAAGCAAACGTTCCCACGAAGCATCAAGCGACAACGCATGAGCTTCGAGCACCGTGGTAAACTCTTGGCAGAAGTCGTAGACAGAGTCAAACACTTCACGATTAGCCTTCTCCTGGTGAGGATCAGACTTCAACTGCAAGAACGGAAGATTACCAGGCACCAACATACTTTTCTTGTCCGAAGGAGCAACAGCAGGAGTGTTAGACGCCTTGAGCACCTTGAGGGTCTCTTCAGCTTCCTTAAACAAGTCTTGGTCTTGTTTATACACCAAAGAAGCAGCCTTGGTAGCATCGGCAGAGGGATCAACCTTCGACAAGGTCAAGTAGTTACCAAGAGAGACGTAGTACTTGTTTTTCTTTCTGTCAAGGTCTTCCTTGGCAGATTCCAACAAAATACTAGCGGTAAGTTCCACATTGATATTAACATTAACATCAGAGTTGTTGTCACCAACAACAGAGGAACGAGAAACATCTTCATCACCAGCATTGGACATCTCGACGTCAAAATCCAAGATAGGATCACCATTCAACAAGGGAGGGATTTGACCATTTTGAACAAGGGCTTGTTGTTCACGAGAGACAGGAGAGGCAGAAGAAGATTGTTGAGCAGACATGTTATAGGATACGAATTCAAACTAAAAAATGTTGTGTATCAAGGTAATGTAAAAATTATAAAGACAGTAATAGAGTAGTTTGAGACTGTTTATAAGATTGTCCTTTATTATGAAATAAAAACCTCTAGTATTTATATAAAAGACTTGTCTGCTGAGTTATCACTTTGATATTATTGAAAGTTGTTCTTCGTTACCAAATATAGATACCAATATTGCTTGTTGCTTTACTAATGCACGTGTACTCAATGACTTAGTTTCCTTATACAACGGTATTCTCGTGCTAACGAAATACTAATGATATAATATCTAATAGTACTAACTATTTCTTTTTGGTATGATTACTAAATCATGAATGATGTATAGATGTTGATATGTTCTATTGACAATAATATGAGTGTAGCCTAGCTAGATCACCACAGTTTCAATCGATTTATCCACGTCTTTCATGATAGTATTGTATTCACGACGAGCAGAAGTGGGATCATACCAAGGTTCTTCAGGACGCTCACCACGTGCAATACGTAATCTATCAACATGAAAAAGTGACTTCAACGGTTTGCCAGCAAGGGTTTGTAATTTATACGTACCAAAATCAGGGAAAACTTCTACTACAATAAAAGGACCTTTAAATTTTGGCTCTAATCCATAACGTCCTTCATGAGTGAGCATAACCATATCACCAGGTTCAAAAGTAATCTTCTTAATAGCAGCATCCCAACGAATCTTGTCTTTTTCAGCCATAGCTTTAAGTCTAAATTCAGCAGCAGCACGATGTTGGCCTAAATCAGCGAGTTCACGAGAGGTAATATCGGCGACAGTTCGAGGATCATCAAAAGTAGCATTATCAATATAAGGATGTAACACATCACCAGGAAGACGAGGTTCACGACCATACGTTAAATAGAATGGGCTAAATCCAGTAGTAGTATGTAAACGCACTCGACATGCCCAAAGAGCAGCATGTACGAAATCGTCCCAACGATGAAGAGCACCATTCGTGTATTTTCGCAGCATTTGTTTAATAACACCATTAAATCTTTCAGCTTTAGCATTGGTACGGGGATGGTACGCAGAAGTCAACTTGAACTTTGATCCAATTCGTTTGATGTATTCTTGTACAAGACCACTTGTGAAGTTAGCGCCCCGGTCAGTGCATATTTCAGACATTGTACCAAAATTCATGACGATCTCTTCATAGATAAAGTCTGCAACAACTTCTTTGGAAGCTACAGGGACCGCACGAGCCACACACCAATTAGTGGCGTAATCTACACCAACTAGAAGCCAGCGATTACCTTTCAAAGTTGTAGGTAAATCCAAAAAATCCAAATGCCAACGATCGAAAGCAGTAGGAACCTTGAGTGGATGCATTTCATCATGATGAGCAAAACCTTTGCGACTATTAACTTGAAACGAGGGACATATACTGATCCATTGTTGAATATCTAAACGCATAGATGGCCACCAAAAACGAGGAATTAACATTTTTAACAATGTTTTGTAACCAGCATGACCAAAAGAATCATGATACCGAGCGACAGTATCAGCACGTTGAGCAAAAGGTAAGAAAGGAACAAGTTTTATACCAGTTTTTGCGTCTACAGCGACCTTTCGATATACTTGATTAGTAGTAACATGAAAATACTTTTCTTCTTTATCCAGTATGGCTTTAACTTCAGCGGATTTTACCTTTTCACGGGTTTCGGGGATGAGTAACATAGGCCAATCACTTCGCAGTTTGGCAGGCAGTTGGGTCCAAGTGACATACAAATAATCAGGCTCCATTGGTTTGACATCATCAGTGGTTTGACCATTAGATTCGAAATTCATGCGTGACAAAATATCAGGGACGGTGTTTTCTTTACCCGGTTTATACAAGATTTCAGGGGAGTACAATTCTAATTCATTGATCCATCTTACTAGTCGATTCGGTGGGTTTTCTTTTGAACGAAAATATTGTAAGGGAAGATGATCAGAGTAAACAGTGTAACCTTTTGGACAGCCTTCAACATAACAACGCCAGGTACGCAACGCATGTAAGATGCCTAATAATTCTTTTTCTTGAGCAGGAAGCTTGGATTTGGAATCAGCAAATTTCTTCGATTCAAAACAAAGTGGATGCCAGGGCATGTTGGGATCATCATCAGGTTGAAGTAGGGTAGCGCCACAACCACGGTCAGAGGCATCAACTTCTATACGGAAAGGTTTATCCATGCGTACAACTTGTAACACAGGACTGGAAGATAATAATTTCTTTAACCTATCAAAACTGATTTGACAATCGTTATTCCACACTATCGGACGTGTTTTTATACCTGTACCTCGGGTGAGGTCTGTCAAAGGAGCAGCAATAGAGGCGAAGTTCTTGATGAACCGTTTGTAGAATTGAGCAAATCCAATAAATTGACGTACCTCCTGTACATTTTTCATTCTTGGCCATTGTTGTACCACCTGTACTTTTTCTGGGCTTGGAGATATACCAGTCTCAGTGATTCTAAAACCGACGAAGTTCAATTCCTTTTTTCCAAATTCACATTTTTTCAAGTTGGCAATCAGCTTCTCTTTTCTTAATACATCCAGAATCTGACGAACGTGAATCTTGTGTTCTTCTAATGTCTTGCTATAAATCAGAATGTCATCGAGATAAACAATCGTAGTCTTGTCAATATAATCACCAAGTATTTTGTTCATCAGTGTTTGAAAAACCGGGGGGAGCATTACACAAACCAAAAGGTAAAACAAGCCATGAGAATTGTCCATAACGAGTGTTAAAAGCAGTTTTAGGAACATCTTCGGGAGCAATACGAATTTGGTGATAACCACTACGCAGATCTAAACTTGTAAAATAACGCGCGCCACTCAACTTGTCTAAGCATTCGTCAATACGGGGTAAACTTGAACTATTACGCACCATGTATTTGTTCACCGATTTATAATCAACACACATTCGTAGTGAACCAGGTTTGTTGGATCCAGGATCGGGCTTCTTTCTAACAAACAATACACCAGCGCCCCATGGAGAAGAACTAGGTTTGATCAATCCTAATTTCAGAAGTTCAGTTAATTGTTTCTGCAATTCTTCGAGTTCGAGCGGACTCATTTTGTAAGGAGGGCGAGAAACAGGTTGAGCGTCACCAGTATCAATTAAATGATGAATACCACGATCAGGTGGAAGACCAGGTAAGCTATCTTTGAACACATCGGTAAATTCTTGAACTAAGTCCTTCCAATAGGTGGCTACGTCGAGTGAGAATGCACTTCCTGGATGCACGGGTTTGATGACAAAAAGGAAACTTTCACCGCCTTTTTTAATGATACGATCTGCTTGCTTGTGCGTAATGAGGTAATTTAAATTAGGAGTAGAAGTAGGTGAGTGAAGTTTTACATTTGTACACGGTGTTATTTTGACACGTCCGTTATTTAAATACCAGGTATCATTGTTCCAATCAGGCAAAGGATTCGTCTGTTTTAACCAAGAACGACCAAGGATCAAATCAAATTTAGTAGTGAATACAAAGGCTGTGATCTTGTTTTGAACACCATTAATATTGAGAATCATTTCCACCTTGTGCTTGATTTGGGATACCAGACCACCAGCAGTTTCAACATGACGATCTTCGACTGGAATGAGAGAACGACTATCGACGGATTGGATAACACGGGGAGAGACATAGTTTTCACTAGCGCCGGAATCAATTAGGACTTGTATGATTTGACCATTATACTTGACAGGATAGAGCGTTAGAGTAGTAGCCATTGCATTTAGTTCTTCAATATGTTGCAAATCATCAATAAAAGATTTCGGGTACATAATAGGCAGAGTTTCAATCACCACATGGGAAGGATTGCTTGTATTATTGTTGTATTTTGATGGATTGAGTGTAGGATAGAATGTGCTATCTAGTGTAGAATCAGAGGAGTAAAGGTCAAAATCAATCAAGTTTTTATTTTCAGGAAAATTGTTATAGTTATCTGTGTCAAGTAGGTGAACTTCCTGTTCTTCAACTACATTGACTGAAAATCCCGTTTGGAGTGTTGATCATCCAACTTCTTGATATCAGATAAACGAGTACGACAATTTCTCTTGATGTGACCAGACTTGTGACAATAATAACATGAAGTGTTATTATCAGAATTGTTGTTGCCATTTCGAGGATAGTGATTTCCATTATTACGACCATAACTGTTGCCATAATTACGAGAGTAATTATTACCATTATTGTTGCGAGGGTAATTATTGTTATTGTTGCGTCTATAACTGTCATTTCGAACATAGTTGATTTCTTCAGCAACATCTAAGTCCATAGGATCATCGGTTCTCATCTTGATATGGGTTGATCGAGCGGGATACGGGTAGTTGTCTTCTTGTTGGGCACTGTCATAAGCAAGAGCAGCTTGAATTGCTTGTTTCAAAGTTTCGGCATCATATTGACGGATATGAGATCTCATCATTTTACTTGTCAGTCCTCGGATGAACTTATCGTATCCTTCTTCATCAGTCATACCCGGAATAGCTAATTTGATATCCATAAATTGGTTAATGTATGTAACCAAATCACCTGTTTGTTTCAACAGAGCAAGTTTGTCACGCGCAATTCTTGTCGAGTTGTCAGGTCTGAAAAATTCAATAATCAATCGTTTCAATTCGAGCCAAGTAGTAGGAGCTTCATCAGTTAATTCAATAGTTCGGAACCAAGCATCAGCACGATCACGCAGTAAAGTAGTAGCATATAAACAACTACGTTCAGGAGTCCAGGAGTTAAAAGTAGTAAATCTCTCAATGGATCTAACCCAGCCATCAATCAAAAGGGCGTCACGAGTACCATCGTACACCTCAGGTTCTTTAATTCTTGTTTGCTTGCTATCAGTCATAGCAGTAGTGAACTTTTTAATCAGTTCGACCATATCAGCGTTATAGTCATTCTTGTTATCAAAATTGTTAGTCATTTAGGACTCTGGTGCTACCAAATATCAGTCTTGTAATAGGTTATAGGATTCAACTCTCAGTGGTTAATCAGTAACAAGTAAGTAATTACTTAAATATATAAAATAGAAGATAATGTTTATTGATATAAAACTTAAGGGATATATATACTAATTGTAAGGTATAGGTGGTGTGATAAATATAATAATAGTGAGTAATATAAACAGGTTGTCGAAAGAGGTGACATCCAAAGTGGTTGTCGTATTTGAGTACGATTCATTTAAGAATAAATAAATAAATCGTATAAAGTTATAATTTATAAAATAAAATATCTTTGAATGTTGAGTAATAGCATACATATGTATACTACTACACAACTACCTCTACCTCGAGTACATACTTCTATATAAAAGGTGGCATGATTGGCTTAAATGGATATAGGGATAAAAGTTGCATATAGAATAATACACAACTGAGTTACTATACCTAAATTGGAAAACTAAAAACCCACTCCAATTAAATCAAGAATATAAAAAGAGAAATCTAATAATGATAGTTCCCTCAATGGATTAGCTACCCATCGAGAGAATAGAACAGCTATCATTATCAATGGTTCATTTATTTATATATTGATACAAATTATACGACTGATAAGTGTATAATAGGAATAGTGCATAATCAAATGGATGCCTACTTTCTGCAACCAAACATACAAACATCGATAAGATGTTCTATATTTGGGATCATATCTTATTCATTCACAGATGGGTTAAGAGAACCCGTTGAATCAATAAGAGATCAAACATTACAAACATGTTCTGCCGAAGCCAATTAACCATAATTCATGTTATGCCCCTTTTGACAGCTACCGTTACACGTTATCTTACTGGTTCTTTCTACTCCGAAAAACACAATAAGAAGTGTTCCCGGATCCTTTGATCTAGGACAATGTTAATTGAAGTCAATTCTAACGAGTAGAATTCATTTAACAAAAGGCGGGAAACTGAGTATAGATTTATTCCAAAACCAGAAAGGTTGACTCACTAACTTCCAGGGGCAGTTGTTCAATATAAAAGGATTGATTATTTTATAGCAGCAGAGTTCTTTAGTTTATTTTTTACCTACAATAAAAAATACACATTTATCTCATTATTTTTACCTGGTGCTATTTTATCAAATACCACAGTGGTGTTATTCGGTTTAGACTTTTTCCGATTCAGGTGATTATTTTTGAGTGGTACGAAACGTCTTTTCTGGTTTGAGGTCTTCTTAAGCCTGAGTTCAATCTCTACCGGCATGTCCATGTCATAGTCCGGGTCGAGTACCGGACTGTCCGGGCTAGTCACGTGCACTCGATCCTATGAATACCTGAGTTGTCCTGATAATCATCCTGATTTGCAGCAAATATCGGGCATAATTTCAGGATCCCGATTTTTCACACATTTCAGGATTCCTGAATTGCATCCGATTGTCTAAGGATATCAGGACCTGAAAAGGTCCTTGATCGAACATAATCAGGAAAAAAGCAGGACCTGAATTGATCCCATATCGTTGATCCATTGGCTTATAATATATAGATGGACCCCTACTACTGGCTTCTTTTAAATGATTCATAATAGATGTTCCACATCACTGGCCGAATATTCGTATTATATGACAGATTACACTTTTTCATTGGTCTTTTATAATATGATCCATTAGATCTTTTTTTTTAATAATGGTTAAAACCACGAATCCTGTTCATTTATTGGATAGATTTATGTGAAAAGGATAGAAAACACGGTATTGATTTAGGTAAAAAAGGCTTTTATTTGTAAAAAAATGTAGCATAGCTGCATGCGATTGTGTAAAACAAACCCCCCCAAGCACTTACCTTGGTACGCACCAAGCAACCAGAAAAACGATTAAAGCGTATCCGCTGTAGTAAGAGCGGCTTTCTTGATTATGAAGCAATGGAGGGCATTCGAAGGTTTTGCTACATGAGAAATCAAACCATCCCTACCGTAACACTCTATCTACGCCTAAATAAAATAAAAATTGAGTCGATTGTTTGACGTACAGGTTGCATGTCTTACTTACAACAATCAGAGAGTCTATGAGAGTCATCCTTAAGCGTTTCTTGACAACAATTAAGACTACATTAACAATTAGAACGCGCTTTAGAATCTATCTATGTATAAAACCTTACCATGCTTTTGTTTAAGGCAACGCGCAGTGAGACATAAGGCGTATTACTTCTAGAACCAAATGCGTAGCAGCGACTCTCAGACAACCTAATGAATAATTATCGTTAATAATCAAGTTTAAGACAACCACATTATACATCACCTAACGTTTTTGAAAGACCCCTAACAGAGAAAGTCAAAGGAGACAGCATGGCGACCAAAAGACTAATACAATACCCGTGGCAAAGTCAAATACAGGCAAGACCAGAGATAAGGAGTCAGACATTAGGTCTAAAAAAAAGATATTATTAGGTCCTTAATTGAAAGACAAGAGGCAAAGTACATTACACATGGCAAAGAATGTCAAAAGCAGAAGTGAGTTGCGTGGAAGCCGACCAACTAGAAAAGGGGTTGTTAGTCTTCTAATTAGAGAGCAAAAAAAAGAGTACATTACCCAAGGCAAATGAAGGGAAGGTCACAAACGAAATGAGCTAGGGTCTGTCATCTAGAAATATAAAAGGCCTTGTAAGTTAAAAATATTGGAAGGGGCGCTTGTTTTCTGTTACTTTCAATTACACGTATGTGGAACGGGTGTGTAAGCTTTAAAACCTTAAATGGATGCTGCATTTAAAGAAACGTGTTTATTTTCACTGGTATTTGAAATAAAAATAAGCTTTACCTGCTATTGAAAAACCTTCGAAACAAAATATAATGGAAGGAAAGAAAAGCGAGGAAAAAGAGATCTAAAAAAACAAACCGGGAGCTGAAAGTGCCCCCAAATCTCTTTTTTTTTTTTTTGTGGTGTCACAGCTGCTTGGCTTCTTTTTTTTTACAACCAACGCACCCATCTCTCTTTTTATTTTACAATTAACATCCCACTTCTCTATTTGAATCCTTTTGTAATGTAGTAAAGTTTTTAATTTCTGTCATGAAGTCTTTTTTTAACTCGCTGTTCAAACCATAAAAAAAAAAAAAAAAAAAAATGAAAAATCACACACACACACAGCCACGAAAATAGGGAACGATAACTTCAACGACTTGATTCCACCAATGGGTTTATGAATAAAGAGGTATAAAAGAGAGCAAGGAATAAGTGCTACGATTACAAAATTGAAAGATACTACATATAATTAGCATGATATCTTTTTTAAAAAAAACCACTTGCTGCCATCTTAAAACATCAATTCTAGCACTTTGTAAATGACTATAATAACTTTAATATAATCTAAATAAATAGACTAGTGGGTAAACAACATCCAGAGACAAAAGAACAAATATCTACGAAACGAATAATTGCATCGTCTATTTTTTAGATAACACAATGAATACAACAAATCTTAACGAGCTCTTTCAAAACACAGTTGCAAGGCTTGCTTCCGAGATGACTCACCCTACTACAGATACATCTAATTCAATAATATCAGTCCAAAGGAGCAAATAAGTGTGATGTATACCAGCTATTGTGATCAATACTAACATACATCATACATTGGTTTGCTTATCGAACATTATCAATTTGACATGTTTCTCATTTCGTGACATAAAATTAATATCTGTTCTTTAATTATCTGTTTAGCCGATTTGTCACTACTCTCTGTTTAAATTGTAAACTCTACAGAACCTGATTTGATCTGTCTCAAAGCACTGTTACTGAATTATATATTCTTATATCTTTCCCGCAGTACATGCTTCCCAATTGGACATCGATCTTATCAAGTATATGACTCAGTAGATACTCGGTAGAATTCATGAACCGATGTCTCTTATATAAAGGCCCCAATTTTAATCTTCAATAAAAAACAATCATATAAGTGTCTGGTACTTTCTAGTCTCTCTTTATTATTATTATTTTAGTTGTATTTGTCTTACGGATACATCAATTTTTTTTTACCAATTCAACTTATACAAACTTACCTCATCGTTACTATGCCTGCCTCTGCTTCTTCTGCCATGTCTGAATATATGGGTGACTCTCTTTCCAACCTTGGTTCTACTCCTGCTGCTACCCCTGTTGACCCATTCATTGAGTCAACTCAAAACAGCATCAACATTCTCAAGGCTGAACTCGGTACGATGACTGCTACTGCTCTTCGCTTTCCTGAAGGTGAGGAAAGACTCAAGCTTCTCGAAGCTTGTAAGGTGAAAGGTGATCTTTTGCGTGTCCTCTTGGCTACCATCGTGGATGCTGATAAGGTTGCTTCTCTCGGTTCCTCTTCTGGTCCCCGAACTGTCAAACAGTCGAACGTTGTCCCTCCCAACTTACCCTTGTTCCAATGGGAAGGTCACTGCTTTAACTCCAAGGCTCCCATTTTTGTTGATGTTACTGCCTGTCTTCAAAAATTCGAGGACGTTATGTTTTCACATAACCTCGACTATGACACCAACTTCAAGCGTTTGGTCCCTGCTTGCCTCTCTACTTCCCAACGAACTTGGTATGAACAATACTTAGCTTCGCTTGGTGAAACTCGTTTGACTTCGGTAACATGGGTTATGTTCAAGTTGGCAATCACAGACCATTACGGTTTAACTGTCGACGAAGACCGTTCCTCTGCTGCTGTCGCTCTCATCGACATTGAGATGGCTAAAAACGAGTCGATTGATTCTTTCATCGATCGTTTCAACAACTTGCGTCGCCGTGCGGTTGACCAATGTCCTCCTGCCTCTGTTCTGATTAACAAGTTTTTGGGTGCTCTTCCAGCTAATCTTCATGACAAGGTTACTGTGTCCAAGGCTACTTTGGAAAAATCTCGCAAGACTAATGTTGAAGTCATTATCAACTTGGTCAAGGATCTTTCTAAGGAACTGTCCAAGAACAAGAGCAAGCGTGGATTTGCTGAGCAAGATTTGTCTGACAACGTTGGATCTAAACGTTCTAAATGGGCTTCTTCTTCTTCTGCTGCTGCTGGTTCCCCTGGTACTAGTACTTCTCGTTCTGGCTCGCCTTCGTCTTCTGGGTCAAGCAAGAAACCATCTGGTACTGGTTCTTGGTGCTCTTTCCACAAGGTTAACACACACAACACTGTGAACTGTCGTGTTGTTTCTTCTGCTACTGCTGCGTTGAACTCTGCTTCTGGTCCTTCGTCTGCTTCGTCTGCTAGTTCTTCTCAGAACACTAACAGCAACAAGCCCTCGTCGTGCTTTAAGTGTGGTGTTTCACCTTGGACTCCTCGACATCAGTGCAATACTGCACGTCGTAATGCAGCTGGTTCGGATATCAACAGTGCTTCTCAGTACTTGGGTGCTATGCATCTTAATGACGGTGACTCTTCGTCTACCACCCCACTTCCTAACGAAGTTAACAATTCCACACAATCATCAGCCGATGATATTACAATGGAAGACGTTGATTCGAGTGTCCAAGCCATGGTCGCCCAGCAATCTCAACTTTGTACGTATAATCAATATTCACAATTGCCTTCTCATAAGTCTAACTCCATTCTTATTCCGGTAATTTTAGAAAACACTAAAACATTTGCTGTTGTCGATACAGGCGCATCATTCTCGATCGTCTCTCCCGATTTTGTTAAATCCCTTGGTTCTTCTGTTGTTGTCTTTCCTTCTTCTGGAAGTATTCAGCTTGGCCATAAACAATCTCATCAACAACGCACTGGTCACTGTTTTTTAGATATTTTTTATAATAAAATCAAATTTAAATTCAAATTTGAAATCTTCGACTTCTTTTCAGATGTTAAAAACGTGCCTCTTTTATTTGGACTTGATATTTTGCCTAAATTAAACATTGGTATAACTGGATTAGTTTCTTCTTGGTTTGATTATACAGGACCTGCTTTACCTTCTCCTATCAATCCTGAAGAAATTAAACCTAATGAGAGCCCTTTTGGTTCCCATTCTGAACGTCAGATGATGCTATCCAAGTTAAAGCCATTATTAAACTGTAATGCTCAAATTGACTTGAAAAACACTTACTGTAATTTGCCCGATTCAATAGTTCGTTTAGACACTATTCCTGGTAAAGAAGCATATCGTAAGCAGTATCCTCAACCGGAAGCATATCGTACCGCCGTTCTTGCACAAATTGATACGTGGCAAAAGGAAGGAGTCATCGAACTCGCCGAATGTCATACAGGTTTTAATTCTCCTCTCCTCTGTGTTAGTAAGAAAGATGAACATGGCGTTTATACTTTCAAAAAGCCAAGAGTTGTAGCTGATGTCCGACTCCTTAATTCAATTCTTCTCAGTACTGATAAATTTCAATTTCCAATGATTTCGGACATTCATCAAAAGATTGGCCCGTCTCCCATCATTTCCTCAATTGATATCCATTCGTGCTTCACTAGCTTTCTTGTTCTTCCTGAACATCGTCATAAGCTTGCTTTTACTTGTCCCTATACTGGTTCTCAATGGATGTTTCGCAAAGTTTGTTTTGGCATTTCCTTCATGGGTAATTTCACCCAACGTGTGCTTTCAAATTTGTTTCGTGATCTTCCTTATGTTTCAGTATACGTCGATGATATTCAGATTGCAACCCGTCCACCTCTTTCTTATCATACAGAGTGTGTCGCAGAAGTCCTTCGACGTCTAACCAAAGCCAATCTCCAAATTTCACCTGAAAAATTGGTTCTTGCTCAAAAAAGCATACACATTTTAGGATGGTCTATTGTTAATGGTAAATTAATTCCGGATCCTCGTAAAGTGTCGAATGTACATACTTGGCCTGTTCCTTCTACTGGTAAACAGCTAATGAGTTACCTCGGCTTTATGAATTACTTTCGCAACAGCATTCCTTTATACGCCATGCTTTCTGCTCCTCTTGATAGTATTCGTAATTACGAGTCGCTTGACAAAGTATGGACTCCACAGCACACTGAGGCATTTAATAATTTAAAACTTGCTCTTGCGTCTGCTCCTGTCATTTTGCCTCCAGATTTTAGTTGTCGTCTTCACGTCGCTACTGATGCAAGTCTTACTGGAATCGGTGGAATCATTTATTACATAAAGAATGATACCGTACATTATGTTGCTATGGCTAGTCGCAAGTTGTCTTCTTCTGAACAGAATTATAGTACTACTAAACGCGAACTACTTGCAGTGGTGTTCATCTTTAACAAGTTTCACAAATGGTTGTTTGGGATTCAGTTTACTCTGCACACTGATCATAAAAGTCTTATTTTTTTGAATCATCAGTCTATTCCAAATATGCTAATGCTGAACTGGTATGAAGTTATCTTCTCTTATTCCTTTGACGTCGTTCATATTCCTGGATGTCTCAATGTTATTCCTGATGCTCTAAGCCGACTGTTCTCTGATGATGATGAGTCCAGTCTGGAGGGGGATAAATGTAATAACATCGCGAATAAATACAAAACGAAAAAATATTGTAAACAAAAGAAAGTTGATAATGTCTCTAAAGCGGTCACACCTCGCGTTACGCCCAATAGATTTCAAAAGAAAAACATTCACACTGTTGACTCTTTTAATCATTTATCTTTCTCTTCTTTTCCTGTTGCTCTTAAAAAGCAATCTGTCACTACCAACGAGTATTATAATAACAATGCTTACGTACGTCCACCACATAGTACACCAAACGCTCCACTTGTTAATCGTGCATTACAATTAGCTGAGTACATGACACCTCCCAATAAAGAACGTGTTCCCATTATCATGAAAGCACATCTTTTAGGTCATTTTGGTATCAACGCTATAGAAAAGACTATTCATAATGATTACAATTTTCATTGGACAAATATGAGACAAGATATTCAAAAAGTTATAAACGATTGTGTTGCATGTCAAGCTCATGGAATTTATAAGGTCGGTTATCACCCTCCTCGTAGTGTACTTCCTGATGGCGTGTTTGACCACATCTGTATGGATCTTGGGGATTTTAACACAACCTCATCTTCCGGAAACAACTTTATCCTTGTCGTCGTAGACTACTTCTCTCGATTTACAATCTTACGTGCATTACCTGACAAGCACAGCCATACTATTGCTAAAGAGCTATTAAGCATCTTTTGTCTTTTTGGATTCCCAAAAATCATTAACAGCGATCAAGGCAGCGAATTTGTAAACGAGATAGTAACCAACTTAATTGAAATGAGTGGCATTGATAGACGTCTTTCGCTTCCTTACACCCCTACTTCCAACCCTGTTGCTGAGAAGTTTGTTGGTACAACGAAACGTACTATTATCAAGACTTTAGCTGCTAATGGTGCTGCGCCTACTGATTGGGATTTATATTTAGATCCATGCCAATACGCAATCAATGCACAGTACGCACGTTTGCATAAGTCACGTCCTTTTTCAGTTATGTACAATAGACAGCCTAACGGATTCCAAGATTATACAAACTTAAGACCATCACTAAGTTTAGAACATTCGGATTCCAGAGCAATCGATGATAAATTAAAGTTTGTCAAAGAAACGGTTATTCCGGCTCTCGCTAAACGGATTAATGAAACGCAATCCAATGACCATGAAAGATTTATCAATACGCATAAAATTGTAAATGAGAAGTATCCTATCAATTCTAGAGTCATGATCACAAATGTAAACCGCACTTCTAAAATGATGGAACGTTGGCTCGGTCCTTATATTATTACAGGGTACACAGCACACGGTAGCTACATTTTAAACGACTTAACAGGAACTCCATTACCACGTCACTTGCCTACTCAACAGATCCGATTAATACAATCCGGAAATAAGCGCAATCCTGGTGACTTTAAAAATGAACATTATGAAGTTCAAGCTATTGTTAATCATCGAGGTACACCCGGTAACTATGAATATTATGTTCATTGGGTCGGTTATGACGATCAAGAAAAGGACAACACTTGGCAATCTACAAATACGTTTGATTCCATGAAACCTATTCAAGAGTACTGGTCACGTTATAATAAAGCCACCTCAGGAACTTCGGAACACAATCTGTCATCACAGTTTAAAAGGCCACGTAAAATACCGACTGCTAAATACTACAGCAGATCAAAGGCTCAACGTTCTGTTCCATCCACAAGATCCAAAACTAAACACTCTTAGCTTTACATCAGTAATTAAAAAGGTCTTTTCCTTATTTGTTTTTCCTAAATGGTTTTTAAAGGTTTTTATCGACATACTTCAATTACTACGATCTTCCATTATAACACTGAAAAGATATACACGTTCTAATTCGTTTGTCATCACGGCATTCAAGAAAGTAGTTCCTCATCTGGAGGAGGGCAATGATGTATACCAGCTATTGTGATCAATACTAACATACATCATACATTGGTTTGCTTATCGAACATTATCAATTTGACATGTTTCTCATTTCGTGACATAAAATTAATATCTGTTCTTTAATTATCTGTTTAGCCGATTTGTCACTACTCTCTGTTTAAATTGTAAACTCTACAGAACCTGATTTGATCTGTCTCAAAGCACTGTTACTGAATTATATATTCTTATATCTTTCCCGCAGTACATGCTTCCCAATTGGACATCGATCTTATCAAGTATATGACTCAGTAGATACTCGGTAGAATTCATGAACCGATGTCTCTTATATAAAGGCCCCAATTTTAATCTTCAATAAAAAACAATCATATAAGTGTCTGGTACTTTCTAGTCTCTCTTTATTATTATTATTTTAGTTGTATTTGTCTTACGGATACATCAAAGTGATGTCTTTTTAACATATTTAACCTCTTTCAGCAGAAGGATGTATCATGGTCAGTTCTATTGAGTTCCACTGCGAAAAATAAAAAGTTCTGTATTAGTTCCATAAGTAAAGTACCCACATACCATGTAAATCCATGTTGGCATAACACTCCGAAGACAATAAATCACCCAATTCACGTGATATTCACGTGATTTTTTTTTGCGGTGCGTAAAAAAACTTCAAAATCTCCTTTTTTAGCAGTTTTTTGTAGGAAAACAAATTGATTTTTCTTTTTTCCTGAAATTTAGCACATTTCGGGTACCTGAAAATGTCCTGAAAAGCCCCAAAGGCGTAGTGGTGCACTGCAGATAAAATTTGGTGAAAAAAGTCGGTAAATTAGTGGTAAACGAGCGGTATATGAGGAATTTCCTGACCCGTTTACCGATATTGGCAAATTGGGAAATTGACGATACACGGTAAACGGGTCAGTATACTCCGCGTTTACTGATACAGTAAACGAGTAGGTAAACTCTCCGTTTACTGCTATTTTACCAATGCTGGTATATTCGTCGTGTGCTGATACAGTAAATTAGCAGTGAATGGCCCATGATCTGATTCGGTACATGAGCATATACCTCTGCTTTTAGTGCATGCCATTGGTTTATTACTTTAGTATATTACTTTTTAACTGGTTGCTTTTTTATTAGCAATGCTATTAATCAGCATATTACTGGTTAAAGAAGACACATAATATGGCTTTAAATCAATTTTTTATTGGTTCAGAAACTAATGATAGTAGGACTACTTCCTATACTACTTTTTACAAAAATACGTTTCACTTACCTCGAGTATAGCCACATGCATTCTGCAAGCATACCATTACATGGACGTCTTGTAAGCGGCGTATAGTAGAAAAAATAACTTGATAAGACCAAATGTAAAACCTGATTGTTCATAATAAGAGTTAGTTCAAAGAAAATTAAATTGAAGAATAAATAATTACCACTCTGATATACGACAGTGTTTTCATTAAAGCACAACCTGATTAAACTTTGGGGAAGTACCAACAATTTATCATGCCAGTAGACAACATGCAATAGAGCAGTTCTGAGCCTACGCATAACCAGTTAGTATAAATGAAGACAAAAAAAAAGATATAAAAATTATTACCTGGACATAATACGTGACACAATACAAGATATGTATAGGGCTGTAACATAGTGTGGAGGCGGGAGGGCCGTCATTATTATCTATAGATTTACAGACGTTAGTACTGAATGATTACTAAAACCTTACATGCGTTACCTTTTATTACAGAGAGCTTGTTTGACTTGGGCGACACACACATGCACACACAAAAACACGATAATTGCACTGTTCCCACACCAAAGCTCTAGTCAGCACCTACATCATGTTATATTAGTTTGAATTCATATAATCAAGAAGTTTGTTATTACCTGACGCTGTGGTTTTTTTTTACGCAGCCATTGATGTATACCAGCTATTGTGATCAATACTAACATACATCATACATTGGTTTGCTTATCGAACATTATCAATTTGACATGTTTCTCATTTCGTGACATAAAATTAATATCTGTTCTTTAATTATCTGTTTAGCCGATTTGTCACTACTCTCTGTTTAAATTGTAAACTCTACAGAACCTGATTTGATCTGTTTCAAAGCACTGTTACTGAATTATATATTCTTATATCTTTCCCGCAGTACATGCTTCCCAATTGGACATCGATCTTATCAAGTATATGACTCAGTAGATACTCGGTGAAATTCATGAACCGATGTCTCTTATATAAAGGCCCCAATTTTAATCTTCAATAAAAAACAATCATATAAGTGTCTGGTACTTTCTAGTCTCTCTTTATTATTATTATTTTAGTTGTATTTGTCTTACGGATACATCAGACTTGGGATATTTACATAAACCAACGACCTAGTTGTGCTAAAGACTTGTCTTTTTCCAAGATGAAGTTGCTTATTACAGTAATCAAAGTAACAAGCTGAAAGATGACAGCTGTCCAAAATTTAGGAGGACCTAATTTAGATTTTGAATTAACTTGGCACAAAAGACAAAAATATTTCTTTAGCTTACCACGTGTACAACACAACTTGTGTGGATATCACATAAAAAAGGGACCCGTTATTTCGCTGATCAATGAAATACAGATTCAAGGAATAATTGACAGAGACTTTACCAATGAATAACTAGATGAGGAGAAACGCCATTCTAAATAACTGAAATCATGAATTAGTCTGGTCAAAATAAAGTTTTCATGGCAGCATGAGAAGACCTTGTCTTCCTTTGAACTTGTACAGTGGACTTGAAGGGAAATGCAGACGTGATTGTAGGTGTACCAGTTTAGATGCTTGTGCCATTCAGTACTGACGTAAACTGAGGGAATTGTATAGAAGGAAAAAGAATTTTTTTGTCGAGCACACTGGCTTTTAATAAAGGTGTTTTCCAAGCCACAGGGCATTATTCCTCTCTTTTCCTTTTACCCCTTACAATATGAGAAACAACTTGTTACACGTTAGAACCACCAACACTCCCCGTCGCCAACCATACCCTAACCAGGAAGACAGAGAGGTTCCTGTTACCCGCCGTGAGTTTGAAGAGCAGAATGCCAGGCTTCGTTCTCTTGAATTGCAATTGCTTGAACAATCTGCTTCACCAATTAGTTCTAGCCGAAGAGCGACTACGGCAAAAAACAAGAACCTCAACGTAAGTGTTTTGTTTTCTATACACAACAGAAAAGAGATTAACGCACATTAAAGGCCCTCTTGAAAGAATTGACCGAGATTCCGACCAACAGGTTCAACTTTGATCTTGCAGGTATGCACAATGAGGGAAACGAAGCTGTTTACCAGTCTATTTTGGTTCAGGCTCAGGACACACATTACTTGAAAACCCATTTTCTTGACAGGTCTGGCCATTTTCTTCCTGGAAAGCTTAATTGGTTTAACAAGTGTCTTAGTACTCGGTACACTACCATGAAAAAGAGACACGACAAATCAAGAAAGCCGTTGCAACAAAGAGACGCCGAAGCTCGTGCTTACCGTTACAAGTCTAGAAAAACAAGAGTTAGTTTATTCTTGTAAGAAAAAAAAAATTACTGACCAAACACTGCTTCTTTAGAAAATTATCAATAGACTTGAAACCTGGAACGAGTTTGGACATATTATTTCTGAAGCTGATCCATCGATCCAGGATGGATTTTTGTTCATCGATGAAGAATGCTGTTCTGCTGAGGAGGACGGAGATTACAGAGAGAATAGTAATCAAAGTAAGACTATTCTCGTTAAAAGGCCTAGCTGGAGAAGTCCCAAGGTATGTTATGATGGACCTATATAAATCAAATTAATTATGTAATGTGTAGTTGAACGATTTCTTCTTGAAACTTGACAAGCTTCGCCTTGACCAAAACCCCAATGCGGGCGTGTGTACTAAGGAAAGGGTCTACGAGACGGTGGAAGTAGAACCTAAGTCTTCCCAACGACGACTCTTGCCTGCTTGGGGTTTCAATTAAACTACCTGTTTTTTTTTTTTTTTTTTTTTTTTTTTGGAAGATTACAAAATAAAGCAAAAAAGTTAAATATAATTTATTGAATATTGACATAGTTACCGTTTACAAACTTATTCCACTATGCGTCTAGGTAAATCAATAATGATATTACAATTGCTGAGTCTTTCAACATATATACCAATTGGAGAATATATGCAGTGCACGGGAAGAATATCCATAAAGGAACGATTGGTAAAACTATTCGAACAAGAATGGGAATTAATGGTATCAAATGTTGTGATGTAGCAATTGGGATCCAGAAATTTATACCAGCGAACATAGGCAAAGGTAAAAGTTACTATTTGCAATTTGTTGTTGGTATCCATGATAGGCAATGATTGTCGAAAAAAAAACTGTATTTGAGCAGGGCGAAGCACATGGTTTGTGGAATCAATTTCATTAACATCTCGATAAAAGGCACGTATGTAACTACCTCTGGCTGAGGTAGCTTCACGAGAACTGTACCTTTGACCAAGAATGTTAATTGACTTGAATTTCACTACCTTTGCACCAACCTTGACGTTTCTATTATGCTCTAACATAATATTGTCGTCATCGTACATTACACATTCCACTTGAGCATCTTTGCCAAAGATATACGGATCAATATCGTCACTAGAATCAAAATATTCCTGGTAATAGCAGAGTAGTTGATCGTATTCATCCGAAGATAGAACACTGTGAGCCTTGTTAAACTTCATGGACTTGACGGTGCTACATGGAAGTTGTTCAAAGCCATAGGCATGCGTGTATCCACCATTACCGTTACTGTCACCAGCCAAATCAATGAACCCAAACAAATCAAAGTCAGCATCATTTGCATTTTCTATCTCTTCAGACAAAAAAGCATTTTCGTAAGCCTTCCTTTTTCCATGAATATCTTCACCTAAAAAGATAGATTTAAGATTATCAAAGGACACATGGGGACCTAAATCCGGGATTGTTGAGGACGAAAAATAGTCTTGACGGTGTACACTTTCCACAAATTTGTTGACAACAGTTCTTTCAATGGATTTGTTGTTTGTGTTGACACCTTTCAGATCAGAATTGTACCGTTCATAATTAAAAGCATGGTGAGAATGAAAACTTCCAAAGTCAAGCATTTGTTCCAATAAATGTACATGATAGTGCATATTACTGTACAAACTGGATTTACCATACAACACTTCAAACCCTTTACAAAAATCAATGACCTTGGCGTGACAGAGGCGCATTTCAGAGATTTTGACGTTTGGCATACTCATGACCTGCATTGCACTAACAAAAAGCATCCAATTTTCGTATTGAGCGTTCGTTAACCGGCTTTTTAAAAGCAATGGCGAAAGAAAAAGAGAGTACACACGATATTCGTCAGCCTTGAAATATGCAAATCCATCACCAATGCAAATTTTTCTAGCAATAGAAGCGGTGTCGTATCCAAATGGCATGATCAAGTTTTTAGCAATGGCCGCCATTTCCTTCAAATCCTGTTTGACAATGAGGCCCATTTTCAGAAAAACATGCTGAACTATTCTTTTGCAAGTACCAAGCCAGACGTTATGCATGGGATCATACACAACAAAACGAACAATATCAAAATAAGGGAGTTCATGAAAGACGCTCCACCTCGTACCATTTTGTCTCACCAGTTCTTGGCGTTGACTTTCGTTACAAGCCAATTTCCATTGATTGGCATACGCCAAATTTGATGCCATTGTTCGTTTTTTCAAATTGCCATCCCATCCACCAGAAAAATCACGTTTCATTGGATCTTCTTCAAGAGAAGGAAACAAATGATCACATTTTCGGCAAGCAAACAAAGAATTATGAGCGCTAAACCCAAAAGTCTTTGCTGCTGCAGGCAGATCCAACGTACCAAGAATCAACGCACCACGAACAATTACTTCACCGGCAGTAGTCATCATAGCGACACCTTCAGCCATCAATATCTTCAGTTCTTCAATTAAAGGTCGCATGTAGTTATTAATTTGCTGCAGGTGTGCTTCTCCAGGTCCAGGCATAGCAGCAACAAAAATCGTATGGCATTTTTTGTTTCTAATTCTTCTGTCAAGGTTCAAGATAGTCAAATAGATAGCACCTACCGAGAATACACTATTAGCATAAGGTTGGTACCAGTCTGCATTTAAAGAAAAAACGAGATTGGTATCCGATTCCTCAACAAAAGGCTTTTCAGCAGCAGGGTCTAATCTAAATGACTTCCATACATCACCGTCCGTCACATCAAACATAAACCCAACTTTTTGTAATTTTCGGGTTTTCCAAGAAATGAGCTTTTCAACAAACCCTTCGCGACAAAAAAATTGCTTCAACGTAGTGATAAGAGAATTGTAAACGTATGTACGCTTTGGATTTAGTTTTCCCGTTTTACTTTTGTCATACAATTCGTTTCCACATCGATCTAATGGGCGTTTTGTGGTACTTGAAAATTTAGTTACAAAATTGCAGCGTTGGTGTCTTTGTCGTTCTTGTTGTGTCAATGGCATATTGTAAATAGCATGGCAGCTGCTACAGCTGAGATATTCCTTTATTCCTTGATAGAATTTGTCTTGGTACTTCATTCTGGAAGTGAACGTCTTCATTTGCTTAGGAAAACGAAACTTCAAGTCCAAAAATTCCAAAACAATGTTCAAGTACAACATGACTACCTCGGCACCTTGCGTGGTGATAGACTTGCCATACAAAGTCATGAGTAACAAAACAAAAATATAAGCTACGGGCTCAGAGGGAAACAACGACGGGTCATTGGAAGCTATAAAAAAATATCATTAGCACACAGGTGCTGTTGTATACAAAAAATAACGGTAGTACCTTGCTCCTCAGGGGTTTCCTCTTCGTCCTCTTCGACATTAACCTCTTCCTCACAATTGACATTCGAAGATTCAGACTCTACTTGAGTTTGGTACTCAGTGTAGAAATCGTCTAGTCGTGAAAAAAGGTTTTAAATTAGTCAACGCTAAAACTAAACAAAAATACAAAAATAATTTGGAGGTTCTGTTTACCTTCGTAAGTTTCCAAATCAGGTTCATTTACTAGACTTTGGGTCCATGTCGTCGATTCCGCAATGTTGTTGTAAAGTGGAATTTCTTTTGAATTCAAATAAGTAAAAAAAAAAAGGTAGAGTGAGTTTTAACAATAAAGTAACGTTGTGCTATTTTTCAAGCATACCTTGACATGCACCAAGGCTAAAATCATTTACCCAAGATTGGCAAATGTATGATAAGTAGTTACCCTGCTTACCCAAGTCGGTAAATGAAGATAAGTATTTACCGAGATTTACCCATTTGCGTAAATGAAGATAAATGGTTGTCACAACTTACCCATTTTGCGTAAATGGAGATAAATGGTCGTCAAAACTTACCCATTTGCGTAAATGAGGATAAATGGTCGTCAAAACTTACCATTTGCGTAAATGAAGGTAAATGGGCGTCAAAAATTACCCATTTTGCATAAATAAAAATAAATGGTTATAAAAAAGCAGTTGAAAGGTTGAATGTTTGGTATATTTTAATTCTTTAGTTGTTTGTTTGTAGGGATGGGTAAATGGAAATCAATTATATATTGGTTAAAATTTCATAATAAAACGGTTTATATTTATTGAAAATGTAGAAACAAAATGTATTAGGGATATTAACCTAAACTTATTCAATAATGTAGGGTGTTACTCATCTATTAAATGGAGCATTATGCAGGTTTGGCTTTCCCATGAGCAGAAACATTATGTATCGGTACATAGAGCCAGAACAGTGTTTTAAGAGTAGTAATGGGTCTGTGTTAAGCATATGTTAGAAGGGGGGGGGCTTTTAACAACATGTCTAAAAATTACACTTACGTACGGCAAACAGATTTTCATAGGTCAAATAATGATTTAAAACTAATACAAAGAGAGATTAATATTATATTTTAAAATAAATGATTAACAAGTTCCACTTACTATGGGGAAAAGGCAAAGGTATTGTTAGCACCTAAAGATATATCTATTAGTTTTGTGAATTAAGAAACTGTACAAAATTACATGTGAAAAGCCAAAGAAAAGTAAAGTTATTTTAAAAACCCAAATATTTATTTGGAAAAAATGGAAACAAAAAAAAAATCGAAAGGGAAAAAAAAAAGAAAAACAAAAGAGGGTATTTATAACTTTGCTTTTTTTCGTAAACACCTTGCTGCTATGAGAAAAAAAGTTAAGAACAATCATCAACCACATCTCTAATTCCGTTACCCTTGACTTTCAGCTCTTTCGGTTTTTTTAAGGGAGGCTTTACTGAAGGCCTCGTATTTAGCGTTTAATGCTTCTACTTATTCTTCCTCCGAATTCTGGTCACCAATCTCCTCAACATCCTCTGTAACATCCTCTGATACTTCATCCACAACCTCTTTGGCAAGACTCTCCACAGACACATCGTTTTCGTTACCTTTTCCATCAACCTACATTACATATGCATGCTAAAATATACCGAAAATTTTTATTGTCGGCAAATAACAGTAAGTGATTGTGCAAGATTTATCATTGTCGGTAATTGAGGGTAAGTAGTCGCGCAAGATTTATCATTGTGGGTAAATGAGGGTAAGTAGTCGCCCAATGATTACTATTCTCGGTAAGTCAGGGTAAGTAGTCGTCAATCTGTAGCTTTAATTACTATTCAATAGATGCGGAGTTCTCTTTCTCGGTAAATGGCTATTGTTGGAATAATATGCGTCACACAATCTACCCAGATTCGATAAATATTTACCTGGAGGTAAATTGTGTATAAAAATAACTTACTTATTTATTTCAAACCGTTAAATACTTACCGCCTGCCATATATTTACACAAAATTAGGTAATTACTTGCGCAGCGGTAACTATTTGCCAAGATTTATCAAATTTATGTATTTTGGGTAAGTAAATATAGCCTTAGTGATGGCAGACCTTGAATCAAAGTGTGCTTTTTTCTGAGGACAATTGCTTCAGGGTCAATTGCTTCATGTCTCTTACGAGTCTTCAAGGTGACAAAGCTGTATTCAGCAGGAAGTCCACCAGCACAATAACTTTTACAAAAGCAAGGTACTTTTGTGATTTTCGTCATTGGTAAAAAATAACTCGGTTGAAAAAGGCAAAGAAACCAAATAAAATAAAAAATCTCTCAAGTGCATTATTTGGAACTCAGGGCCTGATCTCAAATACTGCTAATAATAAGTAGTTATTCACTGTCGAAAACTCTTCATCCTCTTCGGGGTATTATAGAGTAAATTTATTTGTCACAATTGGCTACTATAGTGTACTTCACTTTTTTAACCATTTTTTGTAAAAAAAAAAATGGTATTCGGTACACAAACTGTACACAAACTGTACACACTAAGAAAATTTTCAGCTGTAAATAAAACACCGCTTTGTTAGATACTTCCAGACGCTGAAATTTGAAAAAACTTTGAACGTAAATAGCTCAATGAGTTTTACAGATATAAACACACTGTTAATAATGTCATACTCCACAAAGTTGGCACTATCAGCAAAAATAAAAAAAAATCAATTTTTACAAATTTTAACGATTTTAAAAAAAGACATCGGTAAACGCGTCGTTTACCGTTCGTTTACCGTATCGGTAAACGGGCTAAAAGTAGCTTTATCTGCAGTGGTCACTCGATCCTATGAATACCTGAGTTGTCCTGATAATCATCCTGATTTGCAGCAAATATCGGGCATAATTTCAGGATCCCGATTTTTCACACATTTCAGGATTCCTGAATTGCACCCGATTGTCTAAGGATATCAGGACCTGAAAAGGTCCTTGATCGAACATAATCAGGAAAAAAGCAGGACCTGAATTGATCCCATATCGTTGATCCATTGGCTTATAATATATAGATGGACCCCTACTACTGGCTTCTTTTAAATGATTCATAATAGATGTTCCACATCACTGGCCGAATATTCGTATTATATGACAGATGACACTTTTTCATTGGTCTTTTATAATATGATCCATTAGATCTTTTTTTTTAATAATGGTTAAAACCACGGATCCTGTTCATTTATTGGATAGATTTATGTGAAAAGGATAGAAAACACGGTATTGATTTAGGTAAAAAAGGCTTTTATTTGTAAAAAAATGTAGCATAGCTGCATGCGATTGTGTAAAACAAACCCCCCCAAGCACTTACCTTGGTACGCACCAAGCAACCAGAGAAACGATTAAAGCGTATCCGCTGTAGTAAGAGCGGCTTTCTTGATTATGAAGCAATGGAGGGCATTCGAAGGTTTTGCTACATGAGAAATCAAACCATCCCTACCGTAACACTCTATCTACGCCTAAATAAAATAAAAATTGAGTCGATCGTTTGACGTACAGGTTGCATGTCTTACTTACAACAATCAGAGAGTCCATGAGAGTCATCCTTAAGCGTTTCTTGACAACAATTAAGACTACATTAACAATTAGAACGCGCTTTAGAATCTATCTATGTATAAAACCTTACCATGCTTTTGTTTAAGGCAACGCGCAGTGAGACATAAGGCGTATTACTTCTAGAACCAAATGCGTAGCAGCGACTCTCAGACAACCTAATGAATAATTATCGTTAATAATCAAGTTTAAGACAACCACATTATACATCACCTAACGTTTTTGAAAGACCCCTAACAGAGAAAGTCAAAGGAGACAGCATGGCGACCAAAAGACTAATACAATACCCATGGCAAAGTCAAATACAGGCAAGACCAGAGATAAGGAGTCAGACATTAGGTCTAAAAAAAAATATTATTAGGCCCTAATTGAAAGACAAGAGCCAAAGTACATTACCCAAGGCAAGACAGAAGAAGTTCATTACAAACGGCAAAGAATGTCAGAAGCAGAAGTGAGTTGCGTGGAAGCCGACCAACTAGAAAAGGGGTTGTTAGTCTTCTAATTAGAGAGCAAAAAAAAAAGTACATTACCCAAGGCAAATGAAGGGAAGGTCACAAACGAAAAGAGCTAGGGTCTGTCATCTAGAAATATAAAAGGCCTTGTAAGTTAAAAATATTGGAAGGGGCGCTTGTTTTCTTTTACTTTCAATTACACATATGTGGAACGGGTGTGTAAGCTTTAAAACCTTGAATGGATGCTGCATTTAAAGAAACGCGTTTATTTTCACTGGTATTTGAAATAAAAATAAGCTTTACCTGCTATTGAAAAACCTTCGAAACAAATTATAATGGAAGGAAAGAAAAGCGAGAAAAAAGAGATACAAAAAAACAAACCGGGAAAAGAAAAAAAAACTCCGTTTATTTGAATATGTGACCCCTTAGTTGAGCCTAAACTCAAGATCTATTACTAAAGATCTATAAAAACACAATACTTCTTTTCTTTCTTCACAAACAAAAAAAAATGAACAATTTAAACAGAAACTTACCTCCTAGTGTAGGAACTGGTATTGCGATTGCCAGACCTGCAAACTCTCGTCGTGCGTTTGTTCCTCCTACCAGAGTGCCAGCAGCATCTCTTGAAGAACAACTCCAAGCCGTGTCTGCTAGACTTTTGGCACTGGAAAATCCTCCTGCTGCTAGTACGGGTGGATATAAGAATACTGGCGGACATGACCCTGAACAGTCAGTTAGTGATTTCATCTTCTACAAAAAAAAAGCTATTAATAATTTGTATCGTAAAACTCATAGGCTGACATTCGTCAGTATTACCAAGACTATCTTGTTCAGGAGGGCATCAACGGATGGGATTTTACCACTTCCTTGGGCAGAGGTGTCAATTGCCTCATCAAGAATTACATCTTGGAAAGGTTTCGACTTGCCGAGATTGAGGCCAACCGCCTTCTTAGACCACTCCACCAATTGAGTGGTCAAAAGAAACGTGTGATCAGCTTGAGGATCAGACGAAACTTTGAAGGTCTTTCTCTTGCCTCGTCCGAGATGGCCAACATGCCTTTTGAAGAACGCCAGTCCAGGGCTGAGGCTAGAAGCCAGAGAGCTAGGCTTAATGCTGTAAGTAAATCGGATTATTTTGTTTCTCATTTTAAAAATACCTTTGATAGAAATTGAGAAAAAGAAACGCAAATTTTTTGAAGCATGAAGCAGTTCTCGTGGCTACGTTCTATCCAAAGCATGAATGCAACATGTTTTTAAAAAAAGAATACATGTCAGAAGACGAGGCTAACATGCGCAATGACAGCGGGCAAGTCATATCATATACGACACTTCGTCCAACATGGAGATCAGACAGGGTACATATACATACCATTAGTATTAAACAATTTGAATGATATAACTAACATACCATTATTATTGCCTTACTAGTTAAACAAGTTTTTCTCTGTGTTGGACTCACCATCTGGGCAGAGAAATCCAGGTCGCCCTTTACCTCGTTCGGTGAGATTGATCGAGTCACCAGTGGCTATTGAGACCTTGGCAAGATTGCCCAGATGGGGTGTCAATGATATTTGATTGAAATAAAAACATCATTCAATATCCTAAAAGTTCTACAGTGTAAACCAAAAAAAAAAAAAAAAAAAAAAAAAAAAAAGAGGGGAAAAAGAAGTGTTTGTTTGAGAAAAAATGTATAAAGTGGATATGTTACCAATTAAAAGTACAGTTTTGGAGCAAGGTCGGTTACAACGTTCACGTTGGTAAGATGATCTATCTTGATGGCGATGGGAGAGTAGATCAATTGCACAGGCAAGATCGACATGTATGAGTCTTGCTCAAATTCATTCGAGACTACATGCATACCATGGTGGTTGTATGAACCTAATTGCACTGTTGATTCGGCAAACCACCTTGAATAAAAAAAGGCGTTAGTCACTTAAAAAAGAACATGTTGAATACATTACCTCACAAACGCAAATGTGTGCATCATGGTGGCAGTTTCGTCATCTCCACCAACGACATTAACTTCATGTCGGAAAAAAAACATGACCTGCGCAGGTCTCAAAACACCAGAAGGTGACACGGTCTTGTAATGACGAGCTGCACGCTCATCAACAGTCTCGTTGTCCCTCAAATCATCAACTTCGTAGCTCATGCGGTAGAAAGCACGGACATAAGATCCACGAGCATTCCCACAAGATGACTCCACCGACTTGTAAACCGAGCCAAAAAGATCCAAGGTGACAAACCTGTATATCCCACGGTCAGTATTCAACGAAGAGAATTCTTGGTTGTACACTTCAGTGTAATACTCAATCAAGAGATACAGAAGTGACAGATCCATGTTGGTGACAACCTTCAACTTCATCTGCTTGACAGCGCATGGTGGCAGCACTTCATACCCGTAACAAAGTTGATGACCATGATTTAGAGAAATAAAATTGAAAATTGAAAATTCATTCAAACAATCCAAATATTCCTCTTTGACCAAGCCATCAACTTCTCTATACCCGTGAGGGTCTCCACCAGAAAACAATCTTCGCACCGCTTTATCATCCTCAACGCCCAAAATTGACGATGAATGCAGTGTCCTAAAATAATCATCCGCGTGCACGGCTTGCAAAAACTTTCTTGCTAATGTTCCCTCAACGGCTCCCTTGTGGTTTGTCTTGATTGTTTTGAAATCACCATTGTATCTTTCAAAGTGAAAAATCCACGACGAAGGTCCAGGTCCATAGTCCAATAAAGTATCGCGAAGATGCAAGTGGAAATGCATGTTGCTTACCATTAACAGTGGATCGTTGTAGATACTGACAAAGTCATTTACAAACTTCTTCATATAAAAATGCATGATTTCGACTTCCTCCAAAGATATACATGGACTAGACAAGTATGCGTTAGCAGCAACAAAGTCCATCCAGTTGTTGTAGTACTCTACAGGTAGTTTCATCGTCAGCAGGTATGGTGACATGACCAATGCCCAGGTCTTAAACTCGTCACTTTTTAAATGACCAAATCCAACATTACCAACAACCATTTTCCTAGCAATAGACTGGCCATCATCTCCAAAAGGCAAAACAAACTTGTTCAAACTGGCCACTGACATTTCACGCAAATGATCCTTGGTGATCAAAGCCGAGGCACGGTTATTGACGAATTTTTTTTCATCACGCCAAATTCCACGCATCATTCGCTTGGCTGTTCCCATGAAGGTGTTGTGGCAGATATCAAATACAACGAATGTAATAGGATCGAAATATTCCAACCGAAGTAATTCACTATACCTGGTACCGTTCTTTCTTTTCAAATCAATTCTGGCCGAGGCAGTGGGGGTATTTAACCAGATTTGAGCGTTTTCACGATGTGTAGACGCATCACGAACAACCCAATCATCGTTACGGGGACCAGCAGAGAAGTTTCGCTGGAGAGGGTGACCAGGAACAGACTCAAACAAATGATCGCACTTGCTACAAGCATTGATCGAGTTGTAAGACGTCATACCGATAACCTTTCTCGTCGCAGGTAAATCACAAGCCACCATGGTCAATGCAGCCTTGACAACCTGGATTCCGTTGTTCTTGGTTTGGATTTGGACACCGGGTATTAACAATTGGAGCTCTTCAACCACAAGACGCAAATAGTGATTTATTTGAAAAGTCTTGGGTTCACTAGGCCCAGGTATCAAACAGCACAGAAAAACATTTTCTCTCAAATTTCTGATTTCCCTTGGTAAGTTGGTGCAAGTGAGATAAATAGCGCCACAACTGTAAACACTGTTGGTGTATAGCTGAAACCAATCACAATTTAAACTAAACATAAGATTGTAATCACTCTGATAAACGAAAGGCAGCCGATCGGCAGAATCCATCTTGAAGTTGTTCCAAACTCGTCCATCATAAATATCTGACATCACGCCAGGCACGACAGTTCTTTTTTTCCATTGGCTGATATCGGTGACAAACTTGTCTCGCAAAAAAAAGGTACGCATCGTGGATATAATCGAATTGTAATAAAACGACTTGATCGGCTTCGATACCTGTCTGGCATTTCCCGAAAAAAGCTTGTTGCTGCAGCGGGTTGATCCAGGAAAAGGCTCAACGGAAGAGCAACTTTTTCCAAGCAAATTGGTTTTCTCTTCGGCGGTATGGAACGGATGCACAGCATGGCACACATCACAACTAACGTACTCCTTCATGCCATGATGAACCCTCTTGGCAAGTTGGCTCCAAGCAGAAAAGGTTTGTGCGCGCACAGGAAATCGGTAGTCGATGTTGCTTATTTCCAATGCTTTGTTCAAAAAAAGCATCAACGTTTCACATCCATCGTCTGTTAAGTGCTTTCCATGAAGGCTGACAACCAACAAAAAAAAGATGAAAGCCAATGGCTCGGTGGGGATATGACTGTTGTCAGAGACGTGCACAAAGGGGTCTGTTTAAAAAGGGTTTCAATACGTGCAAAATATACCAAGCTATTAATCTGCAATACCTTCTTCTACACTAGTCTCTTCCTCAACAGCTTCGTGAATTTCTTCGTCTCCGCTATCGTTGTCAGTGTCTTCATACTCGAGATCTAAATCAGCAGCAGCTTCAATGGCAACGACTAATCAAAATTAAACTGTTTAATAAAAAGAGAATCTCGATCTAAAAGTAATTCCTACCAGGGTCAACGTCCATGTCATCTGATTAAACAAAACAGTAAGGTGGGTTTTAGTGACAATTTGCAAATAAAGTTTAATGGTACATACCAGAAAGCAGCAATGCAATTTGGTCAGATTTCATGTGGTTTCTTAATGTATAACGGGAAACCAATTTGAATCCGTTGGGACTCAATGTGTGGAGAAATCTAGGATTTAACACAGAAAAATAAAAGATAAAAAAACAGGAATAATAAGATTAATAGTGCTTGTGCGGTTTTATTCTTATTATTTTAGTTTTAAAACTGAATTCCTTTCTAATCCATGTTAGAAGACAGGGTATTTATAGTTATTTAAAGCTGTGGTTGAAACGGTTAATATAATTAGGATGGGAAGTTCACGGAAGGTTGTTTAGAGGTGCCATTGGCTTGTGTATTCCTATAGCCGGTGGTTCTTCAATAATCAAGCGTCAAGTGCTTATTGGCTTCCTTGATTACCTAATCCGAGAATCGTTCTATTGTTCTGTCATTATTAAAGGGACGATTCTTTCTTAGAAATATTCTAGTTTATTCTGAGTTGTAATGTCTTAACTCAGAACATATAATTATTTGATACCTTGTATGTGTATTGATTGTTTAATATGTGATTCGATCCATAGGATCGGTGGTATTTTTATATGTGTATAGTGCTATTTTAGTACACAATGCACACTTGGAGCATTGACAGCGTCTAACATTACGAGATTGCTTGATGGGAGGCATCGTTAATTTAAGATCTAAAAAAAGTGAAAGGGAAAAAAATCAAATCTGGAAATTGTTACTGATCTTAAGTCGGAGCTGAAAGTGCCTCCCCCCAAATCTCTTTTTTCTTTTTTTGTGGTGTCACAGCTGCTTGGCGTCTTTTTTTTTTTACAACCAACGCACCCATCTCTCTTTTTATTTTACAATTAACATCCCACTTCTCTGTTTGAATCCTTTTGTAATGTAGTAAAGTTTCAAATTTCTGTCATGTAGTCTTTTTTAACACGCTGTTCAAACCAAAAAAAAAAAAAAAAAAAAAAAAAAAGAAAAATCACACACACACACAGCCACGAAAATAGGGAACGATAACTTCAACGACTTGAGTCCACCAATGGGTTTATGAATAAAGAGGTATAAAAGAGAGCAAGGAATAAGTGCTACGATTACAAAATTGAAAAATACTACGTATAATTAGCATGATATCTTTTTTTAAAAAAAACCACTTGCTGCCATCTTAAAACATCAATTCTAGCACTTTGTAAATGACTATCATAACTTTAATATAATCTAAATAAATAGAATAGTGGGTAAACAACATCCAGAGACAAAAGAACAAATATCTACGAAACGAATAATTGCATCGTCTATTTTTTATGATAACACAATGAATACAACAAATCTTGACGAGCTCTTTCAAAACACAGTTGCAAGGCTTGCTTCCGAGATGACTCACCCTACTACAGATACATCTAATTCAATAATATCAGTCCAAAGGAGCAAATAAGTGATGTCTTTTTAACATATTTAACCTCTTTCAGCAGAAGGATGTATCATGGTCAGTTCTATTGAGTTCCACTGCGAAAAATAAAAAGTTCTGTATTAGTTCCATAAGTAAAGTACCCACATACCATGTAAATCCACATTGGCATAACACTCTGAAGACAATAAATCACCCAATTCACGTGATATTCACGTGATTTTTTTTTGCGGTGCGTAAAAAAACTTCAAAATCTCCTTTTTTAGCAGTTTTTTGTAGGAAAACAAATTGATTTTTCTTTTTTCCTGAAATTTAGCACATTTCGGGTACCTGAAAATGTCCTGAAAAGCCCCAAAGGCGTAGTGGGTGATTCTTGGAGACATCAGAACCATTGGCATTTACAGTCTTGACAGAAAGAGCATGTCGCTTTGTCCGAGTTGAAAGATTTTTTTTTGTTTATTAAAGGAGTTTATGCAGGCGGTTTAATTTACCATTATTTGCACTCCGAAGATTTTGGGAAGAAATTTAGGAAAAATATATTTAGCTGCCGAAGGGCAGCTGCAACGAAAATATAAAAAAAGGTAGGGGAGTTGGTTTGGGTCGGTGACCTACTAAAAATTCGAATAATACATCTGAACCCAACTCATCTAAATTTGTTTGATTGTAATAGTGAGAAGGCGAAAGCAGTATGCAAAATCTAGTTCTGTTCGGAGACAGTTGTTCGAGCGGAAACACGAGAACAATGTTCACGCCATTTCACACCAAAGTCGAGATCTTCAGGGAAGCATGTGTCAGGAGCGACATTGCACTCAATGTACCAGAGAAGTTCTAAGAGGGAGGGCCAGTAATTGCAAAAAGTAGAATAGTTGACCGGAAGCATGTTAATTGCGTGGTCAATGATGTGGACATTCGGAGGAGGGTGTGGAAGCAAGTCGTATACTAATGCAGGAATAGCATCACACTCAGCAGCAGAGAAATGTCTTCGAGAGGTATGATCGCGGTTACATACACAGTCGTGCGGTTTACCTGGGAGCCAGCCCATTCGCCATCGGATCAGGCGACTACGATCAGTTCTTGTAGCAGGGATATACAAAATAGGATCAACCGAGAGTATTGGTCGACAGGCCTTCGACAGTACCAAGGGATCGTTTTGCATATTTGTGTCATGTAGTATTTGGCGGTCTAGTTTGAACAGCTTGTTTAGAGCAGAAGAGCCGAGACTTGCGTAGTCGGATGGTAGCGACAGAAGGAGACGATTTTTTTTTAATTGGCATGATAAGCGAGACCTTGTGGGCATTAAGGTTTCTAGCAGTTTCAAGAGACAGTCGTTGGGGAGATAGGAGGTACGAATACAGAACTTTGTAATTAAAACATCAATACGCCAAGATACTGACGGTGTATTTGTAATTAATTTTAGGGCTGCAGTAGATGAAGTAGGATGACCACCAACCATGAGTCGTAAGCAACGATCTTGTAATTTTTCAATTGTTTTCAAGTCGGCTGTAGACAAGGAAGAGATAGCAAGGCCGTATTCAAACTTGGGGCGGACAAAAGTTTTATATAGGCGGGAGCTGAGTAACAAGGAGAAGCCGGAGCGATTTGCACCCATACGATGGAGAGTAGCCATAGCAGCAATGGTACCTTTAGCACGTTGAGTAGTCAACAGCTTATTATCAATACCACGCATGTTAAATGGGACACCAAGGTAGACAAACTCATGCACTTGGGGTAGAGCAACACCATAGAGACTGAGGGGAGGGCGTGGGTTAACAGCATCGACCCTATCAGAGGGATGGTTTAGTACGGCACATTTTTCAGGTTTCCAGCGGTAGCCTAGGTGGTAGGAGTGGACGGCAGCAGAATCCAGCATTTTTTGAACTTCAAACCGCGTACCGATGATCGCAACATCATCAGCAAATAAAAGTGAATTTATGGGGGTAGATTCAAAATTATTGCTTTCAGAAGTGCTTTCGGTGGTAGGGATTGATGGGACGTTGACACGGGTAGTGAGGGGAGAGGCGTAGTCACGTAACTGAACTGGGAGGGTGTTGATGTAGATCGAGTATAGCATCGGGCTTAATACAGATCCTTGCAACACACCGGTTGTAGGAGAGAAGGCGGTTGAGGAAGCATTACCAATCAGTACGGAGATGGACACCTTGTCAAACAGGTTTTGCATCAACCCAAGAAGGGGGATAGGCATACCGTTTTCACGGAGAGCTTTCCATATGATGGTCCGATCAACAGAATCATATGCAGTAGCAATGTCTAGGAAGGCAACGACGGGGTAGTGCTCATTATGATTATAATAATAGTCATGAATGAGGTCGTGCAGACAAAGAGCTTGGTCAAGGGCTGAGTGCTGGCTTTTAAAACCGCCTTGGGCCACGTCGATTCTCGGTGAGTATTTTTCCACAGTTGTTTTCAGAACCATTTCAAATAACTTTCGTAGTATAGATGTCAGAGAGATTGGCCTGTAGTTGGACGCTTGGGTGGGGTCACCTTTCTTGTAGATTGGGAAGACTTGTGCATGTCGCCATTGCGATGGGGTGTCAGACCAAAAGCAGCAGATTTCGAAAAAACGAGACAAGAGATCACCAAGTTGTTTTTTAATTGGAACAAGCATTTCAGCACGCAAGTGGTCAATGCCAGGAGCCTTTCGTTTTGGAAGCCATTTAATGACCTCTTCAATTAGATCAGCCTGGAACATACCAGAGTCAGATTCAGCAATAGGATCAAGATGTGGTAGATCATTTTCACTAAAGCAAGAAAAAGTAGTACGAGTTACTGGAAGTAAATGACCGTTGTATACCTGTTCAAGATGGTTCACCATGGCTTCGGATGCAGCAACAGGACCCCCCGGGTGGGTAAAAGTACCTGTTCGTTCACGGTTTCTTTTCTGATTCTTAATTGTGGAGACAGCTTTGTTGAAGTCGCAATCCAGAGAGTTGCAGTAATCACGCCATGAAAGACGCTTAGCTGTCAGTACATCTCTACTGAGGTTCTTCTTGGCTATCTGGTATTCAGACCAACGAAAAATCTTGTCTACACCATTAGCATTACGCCAACGACGATAGCAATTATTGCGAATGGCGGCAACAGCTTGGAGAGCAGGTGTCCAGTATTTATGCCAGGTGTTTGGTTTGGGTTTTCGAGCACCAACAGTTGTATCTAGAGCCGAATAGATAGCAGAGCAGAGCATATCATTCAAGGCGTCCATGTTGGGTTTTTCGGCAATGGTTGGACATTGTTGTAGTTGCTGACAGGTATATTTTAGTTGATCAAAAAGATCGTTGGTGGTTTCAAAGAATGTACTAATGTATAACTCTCTTGTTTTAGGTTCTAATAGTTTTGAAAGGTTCCATAGACGACGAGGAGGTACAGCATCAGGTATAACACCAGCAACAGAATCAACTTCGAGGTCGAAGGTAAGTGACAGGACGCAGTGGTCAGACCCAAGGACTAGGTCTTTGTCAACAAACATGGAAGGATTCTGTAGAGTGGTTAGATTATTTGTGATGAATAAATCAATTATACTTTTTTGTCTTCTGTTTTCGACCATTCTGGTAAATGTTTCGTCCCCGTGAGCCATGGTAGCATTGAGTATGGACAGGCTATGGTCCTCACACCAGGACTGGAGGCGAGTACCCCTTACGTTACGATCAGTGTCACCAGTGAAGTGATGAAAACGTGCGTTAAAATCACCACAAAGGATCGAGTCTTGCTGTAGGGGTATAGTATCAAGTGTGGCAAAGACTTGATGGAGAGATAAGGAGGGCGGAAGATAGAGACATGAGATACGCAATTTGCCAAATTGGAGAGAGAGCGTGTATGGATTCGGAGAGAGGAGATGAGTTACAGTGACGGGACAGTTGGGGTTAACCAAAGCAACCACCCCCTGGGATCCTCTGTTATATGTTGGGGTGACAAAAACAGGGGGGCCATAGAGATGAAATTGCGTCCAGCCATCTGTATCATGGATACGAGAGGGAGCGGTAAGTTTGGATTCGGTGATGAAGATGACGGTAAATGAGTGACAGGTAGAAAGGAGTTCTGAAACTTTTGTAGAAGTTAAACCATTGGCGTTCCAGAGACCGATGGTTATATTGTTTGTATTATTGGTTTCCTCACTCATTGAGAATTACGTTGATGAGACGATAATTCTGTTTGAGGTTGGTCAGGCGTGTCAGGCACTTCCTCACCGCTGTCGGTATCTGTTCCGTATGCGTTTTCGTGAAATTCTTCACCCATTTCAGCGTCGCTATCATAGGTAGTGTTTAAAAAGGCATCAGCAGCAGAGCCACGGTAGCTATCTTCACGAGCTTTCTTGGTAGGTCGGGGGAGTCTTTGTTGGATGACACTTCTGGCCAAAGCGTCATTGATCCAACCCTTTTCGACAAAGAATTTACTAACACTTGGTACTAGGTATTCTCTGACAAAATTCAACGTGTTATAGCATCGATCTTGTTGAAGGGCTACAGCCAGGCGGGAGCGTTGGGGAGCAGGCATGTCAGCGTACTTGGGGTCGGCAATATGGGTGGCATCGGTGGGTATAAAATCCTCAATGAACTTTACTTTGGATTCGCTAAGGATTTCAGTAAAGGTCGCGAGGTATTCTTTGTGTAGCAAGATTCCAATCACAGAACGAGCAGGGAAAGAAATGTCGATCACACGTGCAGTTTCGATGCCCAAAAGGGAAAAACGGTGTCGAACATCACGACGGTTGAGGTTACGTGACCTGGGGATGTACACGTATGCGTAACCTGATGGTGCTGCCACGTCAGGTGGGGCAAAAAACGCACGAGCGGTGGCTAATCGCTTACGATCAGAGAGAGGGGCCTTGGGTTTGCGTTTAGCTACTTGTACCCAGCTATCAGCTTGTTTACCAGTAGGCTTGGCAGAGGAACGAGGGGTAGTAACAGCAGGTACATTGGTGTCATTGCGGGGAACAGCAATGGGGGTGGCAGCAGCAGGTTTAGTAGCATATTTGCTAGCGTTTGTACCTTGGGCACGGGTAACGGTGGAGTCGATTTCCACGGTTTTAATGGTGGCTGCACCTTGGATAGTCTTGAGAATATCCTGGATGCGGGTCATCTCGTTGCTGAGGCGTTGGTTCTCAGAGCGGAGTTCTTGTATGACTGTTTCATACCGGGCCGAGGTGGCATCGAATTTTGAGTTTAAATTCAAAATGGCGGAGCTGAGGTCCTTCAGGAGGGCTTCGACATTGGGGTTGTTCATCCTTACTATACAAAATCCGGGGTTTTGGTAAAACTGGAAATTGGATATCTTTGGACGAAAAGGTAGTATGACTTCGGGAGTAACAAATATTTAGTCTAGAAGTGTTGATGTATCTAGCTGTTTACTTTCTATAAATGGATGGATCGTTCTAGAAAATTTCCTTTTTGAGCTGAGTTTCAAATTTAGGTTAAAAATTGAATAGTGGAAAGAGCGTGTCGCTTTGTCCGAGTGGTTAAGGAGTATGACTAGAAATCATATACGCTCTGCGTGCGCAGGTTCAAATCCTGCAGGCGACGTGATATTTTTCTTTTTATCTGAAAACGTGGTATATCAAGTCTGAATCTTTAATGGTTTAAGTTTATATTTTGTATAAAAAATAAGCTTTCTTTCGTGTATTTTATTTTTTAATAAAATCCACCAATCACATCGTTGCATCTAATCACACCCAAACAAACTTTTTTGACATCTTGGTTACTCAATCCATGTCGAAAGACAACCCACCACCACCAGAGACTAGCTGGTCCACAGTAGTTGCGAAAAGCTTGAAAACCAAAGTTCCACCTCTTCGTCGTCGAGTTGACATTACCGGTAGTCGAGAATCTTACAAAGTTGACATCATGTTTGAAGATCCCGAGATCTCAGAATATTTAAGACATCAACGAGCCCTCTCGATTGTTAAGACCGCTATTCAGCCAGGTGCTGTCATTTTCAGTTTACCAAGCAGTCAGTTCACTCACCAGTCCGCTGCTTATAAATTAGTTATCGACCAGATAGGCCCAGTAGTTGGGAATTATTTTAATCTCCTCTCCTTGCGTGGAAATCGTTCTCGTAACGACTTGGTTTTTTACACCAAGTTCCGAGAAGACAAAGCCACTCAGTTTGCTCTTTCTGAAGGGCTTTTAGTCAACGATATTCAGTATAAGGCTATCCCTTACAAGGATAAGACAACGTCGAATGACTATGTCCGGGTCAACATCACTTTGGATTTTGTGGATGAAGATGAGGAACTACTTACCAAATTACAATCTTCTATGGCCAACTATGGCAGGGTTTTACAAGTTAAACGCTTGCTCAATCATGGTTTTTTTGAAGGTGAAATCTCTGTCTTGCTCAACCGTAGCTCAACTGTGGAGAAATCTAGGATTTAACACAGAAAAATAAAAGGTAAAAAAACAGGAATAATAAGATTAATAGTGCTTGTGCGGTTTTATTCTTATTATTTTAGTTTTAAAACTGAATGCCTTTCTAATCCATGTTAGAAGACAGGGTATTTATAGTTATTTAAAGCTGTGGTTGAAACGGTTAATATAATTAGGATGGGAAGCTCACGGAAGGTTGTTTAGAGGTGCCATTGGCTTGTGTATTCCTATAGCCGGTGGTTCTTCAATAATCAAGCGTCAAGTGCTTATTGGCTTCCTTGATTACCTAATCCGAGAATCGTTCTATTGTTCTGTCATTATTAAAGGGACGATTCTTTCTTTTTTTTTTTATTTTTTTTTTTTATATAAATCTTAATTTTATTTAAGATCAATGAAAGTCACACGTCGTAATGAGAGGTATGCAGTGATATAGGAATGATTGAAATAAAAATATAGTTAAAGTGGCAAGATAAGATAGTAAGAATCAGACTGTAGTTTAAATGATAAGAAAATTGTCCGAGTAGACATTGTTTTGATTGATGTATGTGTGAGCGATGTCGATGATAGTACAGACTACTTGATCTGGTATAAATGGTGTTGAATCAAATATAAAGCGCCAGTAATGTTTCCAAATACCTTCAAGGATAGCCCCAAAAAGAAAAATTGGTGTGGTTTGAAGATGGAACATTTTGCGGCAGGGAAATTGAAACGTGTATAGGCTGAATAAGACCTCCGAAGGTTTGAGTAAGTATAATGCTGGTATCTGAGGATAAAGATAAGTGAACGATCTTTTCCAAATCTGCCAAACGCGCTGACAGGTGACAAACATGTCGTATTTGAGTACGGTTCATTTAAGAATAAATAAATAAATCGTATAAAATTATAAATTATAAAATAAAATATCTTTGAATGTTGAGTAATAGCATACATATGTATACTACTACACAACTACCTCTACCTCGAGTACATACTTCTATATAAAAGGTGGCATGATTGGCTTAAATGGATATAGGGATAAAAGTTGCATATAGAATAATACACAACTGAGTTACTATACCTAATTTGGAAAACTAAAAACCCACTCCAATTAAATCAAGAATATAAAAAAGAGAAATCTAATAATGATAGTTCCCTCAATGGATTAGCTACCCATCGAGAGAATAGAACAGCTATCATTATCAATGGTTCATTTATTTATATATTGATACAAATTATACGACTGATAAGTGTATAATAGGAATAGTGCATAATCAAATGGATGCCTACTTTCTGCAACCAAACATACAAACATCGATAAGATGTTCTATATTTGGGATCATATCTTATTCATTCACAGATGGGTTAAAAGAACCCGTTGAATCAATAAGAGGTCAAACATTACAAATATGTTCTGCCGAAGCCAATTAACCATAATTCATGTTATGCCCCTTTTGACAGCTACCGTTACACATTATCTTACTGGTTCTTTCTACTCCGAAAAACACAATAAGAAGTGTTCCCAGATCCTTTGATCTAGGACAATGTTAATTGAAGTCAATTCTAACGAGTAGAATTCATTTAACAAAAGGCGGGAAACTGAGTATAGATTTATTCCAAAACCAGAAAGGTTGACTCACTAACTTCCAGGGGCAGTTGTTCAATATAAAAGGATTGATTATTTTATAGCAGCAGAGTTCTTTAGTTTATTTTTTACCTACAATAAAAAATACACATTTATCTCATTATTTTTACCTGGTGCTATTTTATCAAATACCACAGACTCCTTGTCGTTTAACGAAGATAGAGAAAAAAGGTTTGTAAAGCTTCATTTTAAAGTAGTGCGTTTTGCTATGGATAAGATTAGGGAAAACGTTGTCGCTTCTTTGCAACACGACTTTGTTACCAAAGGGAAAAATTGCGATTGCTGGGATTGTGTCAGATACCTTCTTCCTTGTCCCTGCATTATTAGTGTTTATCCCGACGTGTTACCATTGTCGATTGTTCACAAACGTTGGAGATTTGAGCATGATGAAAGTATGCCTATCAGAGATAGAGATGTCTGCGACCCAACGTAATTAATTATGTCTTGCGATTAGATTTTGATGAAGCGGAAGACGAATTTGGTGGGATTCATTCAACTGGAAGTGTAAACAACAACGACGAAATCGGTAAGTCTTCTAAAAATGTGTCAGAGGGATAAAGGGGGGGGGGCAAATGTGGATTTATTTGTGTTGCTATAACAGTAAACAATAAATAAAACAAAAGTCATTTTCATCACCTATGATTACTTGAAATCAGTATAATACCCTTTTTATTACGTTGCTTAATTGTATTTGGTAATTATTTTCTGGTTGTAATTACGTTTTGAAGTATGATGATCTTTTATAAAGGATTACAGCAACTGTTTTTTAAAGATTGTTTAAAGAGAGACGTCTATAGATAAGTAACTGACGGCTTCGTATTTAAATATAGATGTACTTGAAGTTAAGCACTACGCAACGAATACTGCTATTGAGGATGATAAAGTGACTCCTGCAGCTATTAATGTTGACAGCGAAGGTAACATAATTCAAACAAGTGATAGCATGTGATAATAAGTAATTGTAGACGAGGACGGTAAAATTGACAGCCAGGGTAAGTAGCAGTGTGTGAATTTTCTCATGATCATAATAAAATTAGATGAAAATAAGGCTGAAAAGAAAAATCAAGACGGTGCTGAAGATTTAATTGATGTAAGTGAGGATGAACATAGCCTGGATAATAATGATGATACAAATGAGCCTCTGCCAAGTAAAGGTAAACTCAAAAACAAAAAGTGAAATATATCCCATAAAGTTGGCTTGAACTTTTGTAAAAATACAGGCGTAACATGCGAGTCAAGCAATAACAAAGGAAGGCTATTGCTTCGTGCAGAGAAAATTTTACGTGGTATCTTCACTAAAATATCAAGCTTTGCCACGCAACAAGATATTTCCGATGCTATCAAGGTTTTAGAAACTGCCACGTTGGACATTGATGCACCATTCATCAAAATGAACGAGTTGCGACCCCCGTCTACCAATACCAATAGGAAAGGTCGTAAATCAAAACGCGGTGTTAAAAGCAGCACTGAGCGACTCAAAATTGCCAAAGAAAACTTTGACAAGCACCAAAAAAAAGAAATAAAAAAAAAGAGAAGAAGGAAAAAGAAGAGGGGGAGTTCCGGGAAAAAGGAAGTTATTGGAAATTGAAGAAAGACAAGCTGGCATCAAAAAAATCAAATTGACACTTTTTGTAGGAAGTGAAGCTGTTGCTGCAAAAAATAAGGATCCTTTCGAAAACAAGCTTGCTAAAGTTCAAAAAGTTTCGTCACCTTACGACAGGTAAAATGACAAAAAAGTTACATACCGTTTTCTTTTTATAAAAATAACAACTAATATTTGTTAGAATTGTTACGTATCGCAACGTAAAAAAGATGTTCAATTCAAGTGGTTGTTCATCAATCCAGTAAATGCAGTTGACGCAATTTACAGCGTGGGTGCCGATGGTAATTGCGGCTTTCGGGCTGTAAGCTTTGACGTTTATGATGATCAAACAAAATGGATCAATGTCAAACGAGATATGCTTGAGACATACTTGACATATTGTGATACTTTGTATAAGCCAGCAGCCGATGAAGAAGTCATTGAATTGGAAAAATCAAAGATGATTAGAAGGCTCAACTCGACGAAGTCACCCTGCCTTTTAGAAGAGGATCATCACTTGTGGTTCAGCACATTCAGCTGTCCACAAGTGGTGGCTGACACATATAAACGGCCTGTACTCCTTTACAGCTATGTAAGCAATGTGTTGAAGACAGGAGAAATTAGGGAGAATCATGAGGCGCAAGTTTTATTTCCCCTTGTTCACATGGATTTGGCAAACATTGATAAACCAATAACGCTCCTTTTTTCGATGAATCATTTTTACTATGTCAAATTTTGTCGAACACCTACGGGTCGTATGAAGAAGTTTGTTAAGCCGGCGCTTAATATGGATCACAGTCGATTGTTGCGAATGTATCCTGATATTTGCAAAGAAGACTACTCTGTACTTTACTAAACAATCATTTTAAACAATCAACTGACAGTACCAACATTTGAGGTTTTTCGTACCTTATGCTGTTTAATTTTTTCTTTGTGGTCTTAACCTTTTCACCTTTTTATAAATCTCACTTTTATTCACTTTTTGATTACTTTCTTTCCTCATTTATTTGCCTTTCTTTATACTTATATAAATCATCCTTGATTCTTTCTGACTACTTTAGTTCTTGACCTTTAATAGTCTTTTATCACTGAATTAAACACTTTCTTTAGTTTACTAACTATACATTTTGGCATAATTACTTAATCGTGCATGACGTGAACACTGTATAGATATGGATATGTTATTATAGGGAAACTTATTACAACGAACTATTTATTTTTGATCTTTTTGATATCATGGCCCTTTTTAAACACATACTGATACGTCTGCCTTTGTGTATATGAATAGACAATGCGTTCTAGAATGTTTATTTACTAAGTAGGGGAATATGTTTTTACATTTCTCAGCGCTTGTTTAATAGTAACCCAACTCTCCCCCCATTTTTGAAATACACGCTTTATTAAAAAAGTGCTACGTCGACGTCCTGTATATAAACTTGTATACGTCACACTTTTTCACTTTTTTCTCGTCTACATCACACTTTTTGATGATTTTGGGTCGGAAAATAAAATCGAGCGTGTAAATCGAGCGTGTATCAAGAATTGCCCAAAAACAAAAAGGCTTCATCAACTTGTTTGGTTTGAGACAACTTTGATTTATCTCGATGCAGAGTCATCACTAATTAACGAATTCTCGAATTCAAGACTTACGTTGTCGTTTTCTTATTCTGTGGGGGAAATAAGGAGGTTCTTAATAGTAGAGTCTCACCAGGTTTTCTTATTAGAAGATCCCGCCCATGAACCCCAATACTGTGCCATTATGACTGTTTCTGGCACTCGATACTTTGTGTTTGTGATACTTTTACTGCTGGTCCAATGAGTACAGCTACCCCACTAAATTTTAACGTATACAAAGTATACACCTTATTACACGGTCAACTAGATCATCGCTTAAGTGTTTTATTAGTCAAAAATTAAAAATAGCTAGCTGACTGAATGACTTCACTGGAAACCTTTATACTGAATGGCTTTAGTTGTTCAGTATTAAGGAATAAAGTATAGTTAAATGTACGAGTCGTAGTCTGACTGCAGGTGATTATAGTGCAGCAAAAGATAGAATACGGCATGATGTTGTAGGTACCAAAGTCTTAAAAAGAAAATAAGAGTTTCTCTAAGGTTTCAATCTTTTATTTTATTATACTGAGATAGTTTATTAATTTTATTGACTCTTGGTCTTTTGTGTAATAATAGTGGGAGGTGCAATCCAAGTACGTGTAATAAACTTCAATATTTCATCTATAAAAATAACTGGAATAGAAATCCATAAGACAGCAATCCATTCTTCCTTGTTGAGAGGGATAATAACAAACAACTTCGTGAAGAAGGGAACATACAAAATCATGAAATGCAAAGCCATAGACAACACAATAGATACAACAAGGTATGGGTTCGCCCATAAAGGCAATGTTAATAAAGATTCGTTCTCACTCAAACTAGAATAAAGAATAAGGTCAGCCATTGATATATATTAATAGGTATACATATTTTTACCTGTTCATAGCATTTAACATTTCAATAACTACCAATATAGATAAACTCATTGTGGTAGCCTTCATAGACATGGCATTAGTAAACATTTCACAGCCAATTTCAGGGAACAAGGTAGAACAGTCATGGAAGTGGGATAACTGATAGTAAGAAATTTGAGGCCCACCAGTGTAAAACATGAACCACCAAACGTAACCAAATACAGTAGCAATACCAACATAGACACCGACAATCATGTATCTAAAGAACAACCAGCCACCAACAAGGGGTTCCTTAGAGCTACGAGGAGGACGTCTCATGATATCATGGTCAGGAGGGTTGAAACCAAGAGCAGTAGCAGGAAGACCATCAGTCACCAAGTTAACCCAAAGTAATTGAACAGGAATCAAGGCTTCAGGCAAACCCAAAAGAACAGTCAAGAAAATAGAGACAACCTCACCAATATTGGAGGAAATAAGGTAGCGGATGAATTGTTTAGTGTTGTTGTAGATACTACGTCCTTCTTCAACAGCCTTTTCAATGGTAGCAAAGTTATCATCAGCCAAAACCATATCAGCAGCAAGTTTAGCTACATCAGTACCAGATCCCATAGCAATACCAATATCGGCCTTTTTTAAAGCAGGAGCATCATTGACACCATCACCAGTCATGGCTACAATTTCTCCAGTAGATTTTAATAAGTCGACCAATTCTTGTTTGTGAGAAGGCTCAGTACGAGTAAACAAACTAGCACGCTTAACAGCTTCAATCTTTTGGCTGTTAGTGAGGGCATCGAATTCACGTCCAGTGTAACTCTTTCCAGTCAAATCCTCATCCACATCAAATACACCGATTTGTCTACAAATAGATTCAGCAGTGTTCTTATTATCACCAGTGATAACAATGACACGAATACCAGCAGTTTTACATTCGATAATGGAAGCAGCGACTTCAGGACGAGGAGGATCCATCATACCAACAACACCAACAAAGGTCATGTTTTGTTCATAAGTAGCAAATTTGGTTTGATCACGGAGGTTGAATTGTCCCGGATTGATGTGTTCAATCTTAGCTAAACCAATACAACGAAGAGACATACCTTGTCCATATTCAAGAATCTTTTTATTCAAGTTTTCACGAATCTCAGCAGTGATAGGAACAGGTGTGGAGGATTCAGATAAACGGACAAAAGAACAACGTTCGAGGATAGATTCGGGTGCACCCTTTACCAATAAAGTGTTGTTGTTGACAATAACAGACATGGACTTACGGTCACGAGTGAATTCAAGGGTAGCTGTACGCTCACATTGCTTACCATAATAATCGTTACAGGCGGTGGAACGCTCTGCCTTAGAAAGTGCACTCAATTGAGCATTGAATCCAGCGTCTACAGTACCAAACTTTTCAACAAGAACTTGAAGGGAGGCTTCGGTGGGCTCGCCAATACTGGCATAGCTGTCGGTAGTTTCATCATATACAATACGGGCATCGTTACAAAGGGAGCAGACCATAGCAATGTCATGCATAGCGGAATCCGCTACAGGTGTAACATTTTGACCATTACTGGCTTTAACAGCACCATTGGGTTCATAGCTAGTACCATCAATAAATAATTCGGTCAAGTCACCAGAGGCATTTGCGACCAAAGCCACTCTTGAAACACTCATCTGATTGGTAGTCAAGGTACCTGTCTTATCTGAGCAAATAACACTAGTACAACCTAAGGTTTCAACACTAGGTAAACTACGAACAATAGCACCACGCTTGGCCATCTTTTTAGTACCAAGAGCAAGGCAGGCAGTAATAACGGCAGCTAAACCTTCAGGAATAGCAGCAACAGCCAAAGCAACAGCGATCTTAAAGTAATAGACAGCACCACCTAACCATCCTTTATGAGAAGGATGATTAAAGTTACGGATGTTTACGAGCCAGACCAAAATGCAAATAACAGTAATAACCTTGGCTAACAAGTCACCGAAATCATCTAATTTACGCTTGAGAGGAGTCTTTTCAGAAATTTGAGATGAGATAGAGGTGTGGATGTCACCTATAGCAGTAGATACACCGGTCTTCACAACAATTGCTCTTGCCTTACCGATAACACAAGTGGTACCAGAAAACAACATGTTACATTGATCTTGCTTGACAGCATTTTCATCATGAATAAGCTCTACCTGCTTTTCAACACTAACGGATTCACCAGTCAAAAGAGCTTGGTCGACACGGAAAACACTGGTAGAAATAGAAAGAACACGAGCATCAGCAGGAATTTTGTCGCCTACAACTAAGTCGATAATATCACCGGGGACAAGTTCTTCTGAACGTACTTTACGTAAAGCGCCATCACGGATGACCTTGGCTTCATCAGGGGAGTATTCTTTCAAGGCGTCAATGGCTTTTTCGGCACTAGATTCTTGAAGGACACCGACGGTGGCGTTTGCAATAAGGATGATTAAAATAACAATGGGTTCGACAAATGCAGTGGAAGTGTCTTGATCTTCGAAAATGGCGAGTACAAATGACACAATAGCAGCACCGAGTAAAATGAGAACAAGTTGGTCTTGGAACTGTTCCAAAATAAGTTTATACAAGGGAGTGGATTCTTCCTCGGGAAGTTCTAGTGTTCAAACAACTATAATTAGATAACCGGAAAGATACTTATCAACGTCTTCACAATACCATTTTTTCCAAATTTTTCTTGTTGATGGTTTATTTGGGTAGCGTCTAAACCTCTAGTGCTATCCACATCAAAGAATTGGCACACCTCTTCTGGTGATTTGACAAACGAATTGTCCATTTCTTTTTCTTTCTATTGTTATTACAAGTGAACAAAGAAGTATGGAAAGACAAAAATAATTTATGTGTATTTGTATGAATTACACTAAAATGGAATTTAATACTCAGTGCTGTTTGGTGGTGCAGCCACGTACGCACGTAAATCAATTGGCTATTTACTGTGTACCAGCCAATCAAACAAATTTTAAGACTCACTCCTTGTATTTTAACAACATCAGATCGTACTACCATATACCATGCTATACTCTGCCGGACTTTACATTGTTCCCTTAAAACCTGATTACTTTGTTGTGTTTGCAAAAAAAGATAATGCATGTTAGCTTACTGTGGGAGCCTTGTCACTTCCTAAGGCAACAGAGATTCTGGCAATACGTCAAAAGTAACATCTATATTATTACTAATCAGTTTGTGACCTACAAACGGAGAAATGTGTGCAACCATTGAATGCAATTGTCTTATGTAATAAGAAGTCGCTTTTCAAATTAGACACTTCTTGTGAAAGTTTTTGAACAGATAACCGTTATACAAACTCCAGTAGCTCGAATTAATTCATTAACCACCATCGGTATTTATAGCATTTAGTATATAATGTTTACGCTAATCTTGTTTGAGAAGGTAAACAAGATAATTTAAACTGAGTCAGGTGCAACCATCTTAAGTAAAAACCAGTAGAAAGAAACCAATTGATTTTCAAAACCAATGTTAAATGCCTCTCATGTTGATATAATAGCGAGAAATTGTGCTTGATGTCGTAACAACAGCTTGATGTGTGCACTTATGGGACCCTAATATATAGTACATAGCTTTCAAATTGTACTACAAACAGGCGAAGAAAAATTTTAGGTTTTTACTTTTTAGATAGAATATGACTTTTCAGGGTCCTTAAGAGTAACAAACCGTAACACATCGCATTATAATAAGAAATTGAAGAAATCGACCAAAAGACAAGTATTCTTAATCACTGGATTAATACTTTAGACATAAAAAATTCAATTTTTTCTTTTTATGAATGGTAAATATACTAAACGCTTAATAGCCGACCAAATTGTTGTAGAAATTGTTATTAAGGTATATATACAATAATTATCTAATAAAAGTACAAGTTGATATTATCAGACACTAAGAAATAATTTCAATGTATAAATTGATGGCTGTACAAATTAAGTAAATAGCAATCCAGCTATATCCAAACCCTCTAGACATTCTGTATCCGTTTAAGGGTACAAGAATAAGGGACGAAATCAACACAACCAATAAACCAATAGCTGTCACGACAATAGACTTGGATACATTAATTGCGTAAGGCTCGTTTCTTTGAGATGTGACATACGTAGCTCCAATACCAACACCAAGCATAATGTCTAAAACAGTAAAATCAGTACGTTTTCCGATTTGTCATATCTTCAAAAAACTTACTTAACATAGGACCTCCAAAACAGGCACTCATAGCCATCAGTGGGTATCCCATTTTGGCCATAGTCACATTTGCAACAAAATCTCCTAAACTGTTACCCTATTCGCAATGTTAATAGCTGTATAAAGCTGGAATAAAAACAACTTACCAAGGCGAAAATAGTCAGACCCAATATAGCTTCACTCACACCAACAGCCATACCAATAGCCTGTAACACGCTTACGACCTCATTCGCAACCAAAAAGATCCAAACCACAGCTATACCAAATCCAATAAAGCACATCATCCAATATAGCCTAGGCTGTTTTGTTGCTTTTGTTGTTAACCAAAACGCGATCGAAACAGCAGCGGAAGTAACTAAAGCGACGGGAAGTACAACTGCAGCCGAGAAAACGTTTTGTGTGACCAACACAAACGAGACTAAGGTAGGTCCGCCTATTAATTGCACAGCTGTTAACCATTTCAACCAGGTCGCTTCATCCGCATTCATCAAGATATCGTTTTGTTGGTCCTCGTTATCGTCATAATCTTGTAGTAACTCAGCAGTATCGTCATTTAATTGCACAAACGAGTCTACAGACAACGCATTTTCTTTCACAACCGGCAATGTAGTCGCCAATAAGAAAAAAACAGGAGCTGAAAGGATCGAACTTACTTTACTAAAAACAGACTTTTTGCTGAATCCAATTAATGTAGGAAATAAATGTTTATGAATTTGGTGGCGCATATAACGCCGTGAGTTAGAATTAAAAAACTGATCTATAAAGGCCGTTATTCTGGTACGAGGGGATGAGCCCAAAGGAGCAGATGTTCCATTATGGGTGCTATCGGCTGTATGTAATGACAGCTCGTCCGTATAATCTTCGTAGTTGGATGTTCGAGTCGGAAATGGTTGTTGTCGTTGAGAGGGAGATGATCTATTGCGCTGGCGCACTGTACTAAATCTAGTACTAGTACTTTTCAATGATTGAACTACGTCCTGAAACTTGTAACAAATAAATTTTAATGTCTCCGGGATGAATATGTACTTACTTCGATAGCAGAGAACAACGATGTTCTAATTCTTAATTTTGGATGGACGCCATTTCTTTGGTTATTAAAATCTTGATATCCTTCTGTTTCGAATCCTTCATCGTACAACACCATTTCATCATCGTGTATCATATCTAAGTCTGCATCAAAAGCTGTAAGTACAAGATTAATTTTAATGCTTTATCAATTTCTACCATTGCTTTCATTTCCGCCCAGAAGAATATCAACATCTGTTCCATTTTCTTCGTACTCCAATCTAGCTCTCTCCACCAAATTTAAATAGTTCGAGCGTTTCTTCATGTAGTAATTTCCACCCACCACCACTAATACGTAAATAACATAGAACATGATCAAGATGATCGATTCGTACAGGTGAATCAAGCCATCTGATACAATAGCCATCACTAATAAAATAGCACAGGTAAAAAACGAGACATCTCTAATAAAACTAAATTTCTTTGCTCTGAATGGTTTGATAGCGCACATAGATCTATACAGTCTGTAAGTATATCGGTCCCACGTTCTAAATGTATTACTTTTTTACCCTGCAACTACACTAACAATGAAAGCAGCAGCGCCGATTAATTCTCCTAAGGCAAGAGAGCCTAAATTCGAATGCATTGCACTAAAAGTTGAAAATAGATCAGGACTACCATTGCCTAAAGCTAAAAATGTGACACCAGTCTAAAAACTATAAATGAGATGAACGGGAAATTATAGTTTGTTATACACTACCAAACTCTCAGACAAATGCAATGCAGAGGCAATTGTTTGTAAATTAGGGCCTATTACCAAATTCAGAAGATACATACACAATTAGAAGTGTTTACAATACTTACAAAAGAAATCTGAAGCTGCGATACCAACAAATCCAAATAAGAACAGTAACCACCCGCACTATATTGTTTTTTAGTGAAAAGCTACGTAGCATTGTCTTTACAGCTTACCATAAAAATAAAAACTAATGGCCTAACAGAAGAACAGTAATAAAGCTGAATGTAGTTAAACAATCCAGGAGTTGCATCCATACAATGCTCAAGAACATAGCCGCATTGATCTTGTTGTAAATAGATATTGTCACACTTGATTATTTGTCTTAAGTATTTAGATTAACAATCTTAATTATTCACTTTTCCTCTACCTTGAAATCTTCACTTCGTTTAGGTAGCCTTTGAGACGAGATGTCGTGTGCATTAGACCAAGCGTAACTTATGCATTTTGAGATTAAGAGAATAGACAGAATAACAACTGTACTCTTTCCTATCGACATGACGAATATAATTATTAGCAAAAAAAGGGAGAAATCACGTACATAACACATTATTTGCCAATGCCGCCTCTGGAACATGCATGGCAAACACTAAATACACCACACTTCATCATCGCCATCCAACTTGCAGTAAATAACAATAAATCGACTCATCTTTATTTCATAACTCAGGTTCTCACTATTGTTAACATCATCAGCGAAAATACCTCGATTGTACTGAATTTGTGTACGACTGGGTGTTGGTAAACATTGGTGAAACATTGCTACATCACTACGGATATTTAAGCAGAGTTTCTCTAAAAGCTCACATCAAGGACTTCAGCTTATTCTGACAAAAGCAGAATTCGGAATATCATAGAGGAACATTCAGGTTAACCCCAAGAGTAGAGATATATAATGCACTCAAAAAATGATCACCTATCAGTGGGATATGTTAGTGTGAATTTTGTTTCAAAAAAAGCTACACAAAGGAATTATTATCGGATGAGCTTTGTGTAGATAGTAGTAAGTTATAATGCTCTATCACTGTTAACTAAATTATATCATGATAAACCACCTGCTGTCTTTGTGTCACAGCTGTTATGCTCAAGGTGTGGTCTATAAATTAATTGTTGTAGAACACCCCATATATATTATAAAGAACCATTACTTGATAACACGTCCTCTATGCTAATTAGATAGATACAAAGGTAACATAATCCTCAGATAAGAATCATCTGCCCGACATTTTGCGCCTTGTTCCAGTGGTGTATAACTTGTTTATACGGAAAATCACGTCATGTTTTTTGAATACGTATGTGCATACATTGCCCTATCTAACATCTTCATGTAAAAACATATTTGATTTAGTTGTTCTTGTACTGTACTGTACTTCCACTCTCAATTTATTGGATGTTTGGAAACACCGCCCAGCTTTTTGAATAATTTTGGACACTTGTGTGAGGTTAAATTGCCCGAAAAAATGAGACTACTTTGGCCGGCTTTTCAAGAATAAATTCGCCATTATCAAGATAATCTGACCAAATATTAAAATGATTACAAGGTTCTTTATTCAAGCATCTAGAGAATACATCGATCGAGTGCTGGACGAAATTCTGTACATGTTTAACAGGAACATCCTCGCTACCTTCAATAAGCGGGATTTTAGCAGGAGTCTGGTCACGCACCAACAGACTTTCAGAAGTGCAATCAGAGGATGCATATTCGTTGCGAATTAGAGCGTAAAAACGATAGTTTATGATGTTACTTTATCCGGAGCAGAAGAATGATGTCTAAAATACAAAAAAAAAAGAGAAACATTCAAAGCAACGAATAAAAGATCCAAACTACAGCGGACCATTACAAAATTGATACAGCAAATCTGAGAGAAACTAAATGATACATTTCCCTGAACGGTCTACAATACTCTTCCTTGCGGAAGTATTGAACAATCAGACAATCTTGGATGCAGCTAAAGCCTAATTTCATAGTGCACTATTCAACAAGACGCCAGAGGCTGCCGCATTCGACAGATACAAGCAACCAACAAAATCGATACGCTTGAAACCCTCTTAAAGATTCCGTTGGAAAGAGAGCGCCATGGCTTGGCAGGAGCCATGAGTTCTTCAAGTTAGCTACTAGAAGATAAAACATTCCAGATATCCCATAAAAAAAACCCCTATTCAATTAAATCAAAAATAATAAATCAGTATAAATGTACCTCCCTTTACTCAGAATCCTAGAGTTCAATATTGTCTACTTGTATTTGATGAAGGTTTCCTGGAGTGCAATCCAAGAAAAAAGTTTTTTTGCAACACCTGATTTAAAATGAGCCTTTGGAGAGCATCGGAATCTAAACTCGAATGATGACATAAAATTTGTATTGAGCGGTACGTGATCACGAATATTATGAATCCAAACCTTCATTTAGCCTCTGATTCGCCTACATCGGCCACTGATCCAATCAAGTTACAATCAAACTATATCCTCTTTTCGAAACAAATGCGTCCACAACTGACCTCCTTACTAAACAAGTACTCACCAGTTCGTGCCATCATTGGATGTGTTGATATCCTACCCGATCCTCATCTCCATCCTGATTTTGAAATACTACCAGCTGTAGTTTTGGAACTTCCTATCAATGATATCTGGTTTACGTCTTCTCCTAATCACCGTCCTTTAAAACACAAAGTCTACAATAAGGTTCAAGTTAAACACGTGTACATTTTTGATAATCGACAATCACGTTTGATTCTACGTCCTATCCACGATCCTGACAAGCAAGATCCAACCCTCGGGTCCCGTTTTCATCAAAGTCTGATGCTCAATCTGGTCCATCTATTTCCATTTGCCCTTCGTCTACTAACTCCCAATGACCATTCTTTCCGGTAGATTGACACTAGACCCCTTACCACTTTTTACACCGACATTCTCTTGATTGATCAAATTACTATCAAATCCAAGGTTCAGAACACTTCTCAACAAATCGCCACAGTTAATCGTATATCTGGCCCTACATGGAAATTGTTTTGGCGCTGTCGTGTGAATTTTCGTACGAAAAACATCTGGTTTCAAATTCTTCAAAACAAGATTAATACTGCACAGATATCTTCCAGGTCTGGTATTTTCTCCTCTTTGCCCATTATGCTCTTCCAGTCCTCATCATCCTGAACATATGTTCGTTACTTGCCAACATGTCTGGGAAATCTGGAAAAAAGCATTCACTTATCTGTATCCACGCACACCAGCACTATATCTACTCAAACCTTCGGGAGTTTTATCCAGTTTATACGCATTCCAATTTCCTAGTCGCAAACTCTTCAATAATCAAAGTACGCCGGTTTCCTCTTTGGGGCTATCCTCGAAGGTATCTGGAAATACTATTGGCGTTACATTTTTGACTCTGTACCTTTTGTAACAGACTAGGACGTCTGTACCATCATCCAAATCGCTCATACATACATTAATCAACACAATGTCCACTCGGATAATCTTCTTATCATTTAACCATATCCTAATTATATTACGCTGCATACCTCTCCTTTTGACGTGTGACTTTTATTGATTTATTCAAAAAAATAAAAAAAGAAAATAAAACTTAGGCAATAAAACCCCAAGAGAGTTATACTTATTGTATCTTCTGCAATAAGAAAAAGTCGCGATTACAACCAAATGTATAAAAAATTTGCCTATTTCGACATGCAAAGAAAAACAAGTTGCGATTCTGGAGCTTTGAGATGCCTTCCCCTGGTCTTTACGTGCTGAACTTGCTAAATAGTGTGGTTATCCCTGACAACTGTGCTTCTTGTGAGCTACCAGTAGAGTCCCTTTGCATTGAACTGTGGAATTTGCGAACCATGCTACAGCAAACAGTTATCGCCATCGCTAACTTGAGACAATCTCACATTGTTAACCAAAGAGCCTATAATCGTTCCCACAGATAGTTCCCTGACTTGGTGCCTACTTTCCTTACTGATAGCTTGAGAATCAATCCCGAGGTAAAGCTTGATGTGAATTACATACCTGCTTATGATGAACTGGCTATCAACAGTTCACTTTTCTGAGCTCCTTGTCCTTCCGTCAATTACAATTTCACTTTTACGACTAGTCATTATTTCTTCTCTTTTAATACCATTTTCACTGTTACGATTATCCATCATTTGTAGTATTCTTCTTCATAACCACTCCACTTAATAAATTGCTCGGCGCCTTATCTGTACAAATTTGTCGAGCATTTGTACATTTCACTTCAAAAAAAACTTTTTTGCCCTTTTTTTTTTTTACTAATTTGTGGTTTCTTGCGGATATGAATGAGGCATAACTATCTCTAATGTTGGTGTTCTCTTGCAGTTAACCTACCATCTCTATGACAGTAAACTGGATGTCAAGAGTATAATTGTGATGAATATACTCGGATCTTTTGTTTCTTGAGAGAACATTGATAGGAAATAGCTACACCTATGGATAATGCCCTGATCCATTATTCTAATACTGTTGATCCGATCATCTTAGAGAGAGGATATATACCATTATATGTTCCTCTTTACTCGCCTGAACTCAATCCAATCCAGATGTTTTGGAAAGTATTGAAGAACCGAGTCACAAGAGGTGAATTGACAGATACAGAATCACTTTTTCAAGAATGATTGAAGGTAGCGAGGATGTTCCTGTTGAACACATACAGAATTTCGTCCAGCACTCGATCGATGTATTCTCTAAATGGTTGAATAAAGAACCTTTGTAATCATTTTAATATTTGGTCAAATTATCTTCTTAATAATGGCGAATTTATTCTTGAAATGCATGCCGTAGTCTCATTTTTTTGGGCAATTTAACACACAAGTGTCAAAAAGCTGGGCGGAAGTACAGTCCTGTATTTAAATTTCAATTGGTTACTTTTTTGTGCCTCAATTCGTCACTTGATAAATTTATCGTGTTTAACTGTTTATCGCAACTCTTTACGTTGTTTTTTAACTTGAATATGGATTTAAACATAGCCTTTTATCGCGAAGATGGAAGAGGAAATATATTTGACGATAAGGGCAATAACGCAACAGCGTATGATGAAGCCCCTTCCTTTCGTCTCAAGAAGCTTGTTAAAAACAACACTTATTCGGAATTGCACTCAATCGAAGAGGTTGAAGTTGACATGAAAGAAGCAGCAGCCAAAAAAGAAAGGGAAAGTGAATACAACGTGTATACAGAAAAGGATCGGCTACTGTATCTATATTTCGTTTTTCAAAAGGGCATGAAGCATAAGAAAGCTGCGGAGGCTGCCAACGTCAATCAGCATACTGCACGAAAATGGAAACAGAAGTATCTACAAAATCCTGAAGAATATGTTCCTCACAAGTTAGCGAACCTCTTTTCTTCTCGCCCTGTGAGTCAACTAGACGACAGACACAAAGATCATTTGACCAGTTTTTTTGATGAGAACAAAAGAGCGACTATTGAAGATGCTGTCAACAGCCTGACGCAAAGCTTCGCAGATCTTCAAATAAAAAAAAACAAAGGTAGCCGAGTTCATGAGAGATGAATGCAATCTCTTCATCAAAGTAATCTCTAGACATCTGACCAAAAGAAATAGTCCTGCTGTCATCGAAAAACGGGCTGTTTGGGCGAAGGAGTGGCTAGAGAAGGGGATGATTTACCCTCAAAACTGTGTGTTTTTAGATGAGTCAGGATTCGACATAAACATGACCCGTGGAAGAGCTTGGTCAGCTGTTGGTGAGCCTGCTGCCGTAGAAATGTCCTCAGGGAGAGCTGTATCTCATACAGTATTGGGAGCTATCTCTTCCGCAGACGTAGTAAATGTGTCCATGAGAGAACCGGGCAACATAAAGAGAAGAAAGGTAGTCGGAGCGACTAAGCGTAAGGCACCGGGTGATAAAGTGTCAGTGCCCAACGGAACTACTGGTGCTCACTATATGCACTTCATTGTTGACACAATGGATATTATGGACACATTTCCAGATATGCAAGGGTATCATATTGTTATGGACAACGCTCCTATACACGTTCCTGCTTTGATTGAACCTTTAATCGAAAAAAGCGGTTATGTTCCGGTTTACCTGAGTTCAATCCTATTGAAGATTTTTGGGCTATTGTCAAGTCAAAGGTTAAACGTCATGCATTGAAAGACACAGAAACTCTGATTAGTGGAATAATTGAGTCTTGTGAAGAAGTTCCTCTTCAGCATCTTAAAAATTGTGTTCAACATTCCGTAAACTTATTTGATAAGTGCTTAAATAAAGAACCCATTTGATCCCAACTTGTTGCTCACTGAGGAGAACACACGATAAATTTAAGTGACCAATTGAGGCTAAAAAAAGTGACCAATTGAAGTTCTGAAAAGTGACCAAGTTTTTCAAAAAAGTGAAACTTTGTACTGTATTTCTGCCGTCAATTGGTCAGTTTTTTATTTGGTTAGAGGTTGTTACACGAATTATGATTGAATTTCCTTAATTTTCGTCTTCAATAAATCATCAATGATCTTGTTGTACTTGTCAGTCATATTTTGAACCTAAGATCAGAGCTATCAGAAAAATAATCTAAAAGAAATGTAGATTTGAAACTTACAAGTTTTTCCAACTTTTTAATTTCATCAGATGATTGATGCTTTGAGTCATGCTTAAGTTGCTTCATGCCATCTTGGCGAATAGATCTGACCTTGTGCTTTGTTTGTTCACCTGTTGTGCTTACGAGTTTAGCCATCTTGTCGCGGGAGTCTTTGGAAGGCCTAGATAGACATTTAGACATGATTCTACGTGTTCCGATATTTGTCTTACTTTGGAATAGGAACTCGGATCATCTTATTATCAATGATTGGATTTAAATTTAATCCAGCTTCACGAATACTTTTATCAACGGCTGAGGTATACTAAACACCTACTTTTTAATTCCTTTTCTAACAGTGGCAATTTCACTTTTACTTACATCGGGATCGTGGACGGTGACGAGTAAAGTTTGAGGATCTCTAACTGTAACTTGGGCGAGATCTTTTATAGAGAAGTGTGCATTTTCAATACGAATACGAACATTGTCCAATAATGCTACACAAAAAAATTAGTTTACACGCCTGTGAAGTCAGAAAGTTTCACTTACAAGGATTAGCTCTGCCCATGCGCAAACTAGCTAAATGCTCCTTGAGTGAGTCAATGGAGTTATCATAACGCTCTTGGGTTTGCTTTTCGTTGAATTGGCGCACGAATTCCTCGACATCGTCTTCAGGAATTGCTTTGGATTCGGAATTAGACTTCTTTTTTGAGTCTTTAGCCTTCTTTGCATAACATCTAGTCGACAAGGTGAAGACAGGTTTCTGCCAAGCAATTTGGGCAGACATAGGTCTGGAGGCAATGCGTATAGCGGGTCTCAGTGTTTGTGCAGAGATAATAGATTTAAATACACGAGAGGCCATTATTAAGTTATGTAGAAAATCAAAACAGAAAAAAAAAATATTTATTTTTTTGTAAGACAAGGCTCTGGGTTTATTTAAAGTCCTCTAAATATTGCAGAAGACTATGACCATTTCGATTTTCGTAAATCGCCTTTATAGAGAAGATAATATGGAACAGCTCATCACACAAGGTAGTAATAACTAAAAATGTTGAAGGTTTATTTAAAAAAATTCCATGTGTATGTACTGACACAGGGCTTCATGCGATTTTATTGACAATTGATAATAAGAATGGACTAACTAATAAAAGAATGGACAATAAAAGTGATAGCACTTTTGATGAGATAATTGTGTGTGTACAGTAGCTGCTCTGTTTAATGCCATTTCCGATATATATAAGACCACGATTTCTATCATTTTTGTGGCCTTATATAGAGCGGGTACTGTAAGTGATCTGACATAACATAGAATTCAAATAAATATTTCGGTTGTTGCTGGGGTAAAAAAAGATATTTACAAATACAAATGATGGCGAGCGCTAGGGGCTGATGATCATTGTTGCAGACGAGCTTATTCCGATGCACTCATCCTTTCGTTTATTTTGGAACGGTGCCAATCTTGCTTTCTACGCTAATGACCTACACGTGTGTGATATTAAAGTGATAAGGCGTATGCCATATTTACATAATCCATTTAATTGGACTATGTTGCATTTTGCTACTTTTCGTACATTAAAGGTATTATTGTAATACTTTGGTCTCATAAACTCGGACTTTCACAGGTGCATCTAAATTGTTTATTCCAAAAAAAAAAAAAAAAATGGCCAACTATTTCTTGATGTAAGGTGGAAACACCCTAAGGCTTCATGAGTGCCTCAATGTCTTGCACTTCTTTTGGTGCTATTGTAAAATTTTCATGCCCATCCGCAGTGATTAAAATCGTATCTTCAATACGTACACCCCCAATTACTCGGTACTGATTGATCTTCTCCAAATTAAAATAACGCGCATAAGCTGTATGTTTTGTCCAAATTTCGATGCTCACATCATTAAAATAAAGTCCTGGTTCAACAGTAACCACCATATTTTTCTCCAATGCTCGGTTAAAGTCCAAAGATACCCCTTTCCTCCCTTTTTTAATTGATTTTGCTAATATACCAATATCCGTTCTACATATACATAGTTAGAAGATCAATGATTTCATTGACATACCAATGTTTATGATATACACATACCCGCCGACATCATGACAATCGAGTCCAACTGAATGTCCTGTACCTGTAATTTAATATTAGCTCACTATCAACGACTAGACATTGCTAGATACAGACTTACCGTGAAAATAGAAGGCGCGAAAAATACCCAACTGAATCAGCTCATCCACATTACCAATTAATATACCAATCCGTACAAGCTCGTAGCACAATATTCGCACTACCAAATTATGCATATCTCTCCAAAAAACACCAGGCTTGATTTGATTTAATACAGCCTATAAGAAGTATGAAATTAATACCCTTCATAGGTTTTGAAGAAGCAACCTCTTACATTTTGAGCTTTAAGTACAATGTTATAAATGGTTTTTGCTTCATCTGTGAATTTACCATGGAATGGGAAGGTTCTCGTAACATCACTGCCATACGCTTTGTATTCTCCTCCAGCATCCACCAATACTAATGTGTGAGGACTGATATTTGGTATCAACTTGTCATTGTCAGTGTAATGTAATACTGCTGCACGCGGGCCAGAAGCAATAATAGGAATGTAGCATTGTTTTGCCAATCCGTTTCTTGCACATATCCATCTAAATTGAGCCTCCAATTCTGCTTCGTTATACAATTGCTTTTTTTTGCTTCCACAAAGGGACATCAGTGAGATGTGAGCGTGTGAGGATATACGTGCGGAATATCGAAGAATTGAAATTTCCCAAGGAAGCTTGGTTAATCTTGATTCCTTGATTGCACTTCTTAGACGCGCTTTATCTAGCTTATGAAGGCATTTATTTGGTATAGCAGACGTATCAGTCGTGTCCAAAGTATATATGACACGAGGATCAATATCAATGATAAATTGTGAAAGTTGTTTCTCTGTGAGAATAAAATCAGCATCGTATTTAGCCAACAACTCCGAGTACGTGTCTGGGATTCCTTTCCATAATTGTTCGTCAGGAGAGATAGTGGGTGGTATCAAAAATATTCGGTCGATGGCAAGTGCTATCAGGATATGGTAACCAGCCTTTTCAACTCCAGATAAATAGAAGAAGTTACTTTCTTGTCTAAAATCAACTTCGACATCCGTATCATCTCTGGTGTGAGTCACACCACCTCGATGATATATCAATGCACCAGTGGGTAAGGGTGATAAATTCTCTTTTATTTTTAAATAATTGGATCGGGTGGGTAACCGTTTTGGGAGCGGGAAGGCGTCCATTTTTTTTAAAAAAAGAGAAAAAGACAAAACATAATGTAATCTTAGTTCATCTGACGATAGATAAACATTTATTTCTCCCACGCTGCTGATAATTAAGGTTTATTTGATAAGAAAATCGATCAACTGCCGCCACTAGAACATCCACCACCACAAGAAGAGCCGCAACTAGACGATGAGCCCCCGCAGCTAGATGATGAACCCCCACAGCTGGACGATGAGCCACCGCAGGAGCTAGCGCTTCGATAAGCTTTAGGTTTTGCGCTACATAATGCTGGTGTAAAACCAAACTCATTTTTGGGAATTTTGGGTATGCCTTTTCCGACAGATATGCCTGCGCATTGTGAAGAAGAGGCATTATAATTTCCACAATTACTCCAGCCTCCGCAATTGCAGTTATTATTATTCCCAGTATTAACTGTAGATTCAGACCAAGTTTTACTGATGTTATACCAGTCAAATTCATCACCTGCTGTATTATAGCGTGTCTTTCTATCGGCATATAACGGGCTGTATTTTTTGCGATTTGGGTGTGTCATTAAGACAGGAAGGTTCGTAAGTCCTTTAGGGTTGTATACTGGTATCTTTCCCTCTATTATAAAAATGGACTTTGTAAATATTGTTTATACGATGTACATTACTATGTGACTTACTGGTTAAAAATACTGTCAACGCCCAATAATCACAGTTATTAAGAATTTCAGTCTTGCTTGCATATAATATTTACCTTTTGTGTAACGCGAAACCACTGGAACTCTATCACCTTGTGTTGTGATAAACGCATCCTTGTTATCTTTAGCTGATTTTAAAGAAAGTAATAAGTATTTCGACAAGTTCGGTCTGCTATCCAAAGCATACCTTTGATACTTCGAGAATCATGAGCCATTTGTTTTAATAGACTGAATTCATAAAATGAGACTTACCTTATATCATCATCCCATTGATCTAAATATTCAGTATCTAATTGATTTAAGAATGTAACTTAAATATTTTATCAATATAAGTTATTCGAAATACTCACTTCCGCAAGTGCTTGTTCTGATACCAAGTAAATATCACGTTAGCACCAACAAAAATTTAATGAATAAAAATTTATACCCTATAAATCCATAACCTGAGGCCTTGGTGCTATCAAACTTACTGTCAAGTACAGTGTCAGAATTATTCAATTTAATAAATTCTTTGATATCTCCTATAGTTGTGACATTTAAGCACTTGTAATTTGTAATTATAATTATTGTCTTACTCCTGTCATGAAAACTAATCTTCTCCTTCTCGTACGAAAGTTCCTCCTCTCCATAAGCACTACTCTTGACTTCTTGGGGCTCTTCTTTAATTGTATCTCGGCTATTATCACGAGATAATCCTGATAAACGTGGCCTATACGGACGTGATTGTGTATAACTTCCTTGCTTGTAATCCAATCCAAATACACTTTTTTCATCAACATATTTTTTAACTACAGAGCGAATGTCCACGACGACAAAGGTAGCGGGCTGAGTAATTATCGTATCCTTTTTCAAGGATAGCAAATTTTTGATCTTTTTTTTAATGCTAGATTTTTCTTTGATGATAGCGACTTGCTTGTTGATATGCGGAACAGGAGATTCGATGGGATCAGTAGGATTTGAGAGTGATGGTACTATAGAAGCTGCAAGACTTACACTTCTTTCCTTCCAAGCCAAATCTGTCTTTTCAACGTATTCTTTTAGTTTCGCCTCAGGAATAGTGTCATCATGATTTATCAATTTATGAAAGTGTTTGTGACAAAATTCTCGGTAATTTTCGTGGTGAAGCATATGAGTATGCCATGCGAGATCTTTAAAAAAATTTTAAGACTGCGCACTACAGTGTAGAAGTAATAATATAATTTATACCTATTTCATAAGTCGGAACTGCTGTCAAATTTGGGCTACCTTTAATGACAGCAAGAAATTCATTATAATGCCTGATGCCTCGAATGATACCCGCAGGTGCGTCCCAGGAAATTGATTTTGTCACCTTTACAGCAAACTTATACTGTCTAGCTACAGCTTGTATAAGATCTATCGAACTTCCCCGGTAAGGTGTGCAAAGATAAGTACTCTGAATTGCATCGATGACATCTACATACTGTATTAGAAACTCTGCCGTGTCTACATTTCATAGTAACTTACGATCTCGACGCCAGGAACTGGGAGTGTAAAAATCTTTTTTGGCCATATGATCTTTTAACGGACTCAGTCCTTCATTGAAAGGCAATGCCTTGACAGCTTTTAGAGGAAGCAAAAGCTTATGTTTTTCAGAGGAATTAGTCATGAAGCCTTTTGAATTTAATAGTAGTCCCCTGATATGAAATAATTTAATATCAAGAAGTGGTATTTACATGTTATCTTACGCAGTTAAATGAACTTTGGCATTGTCGGCTAATAAATTTGCTTTTCCTACATGCTTTACTGTAAACATTGAATTACAACAGTGGCATTGTAAAGCTACAGAATGATCTGTTCTCCATTCAGTATATTCTTTCCTATTTAGAGCTTTTTAGCTTTATGACGTAATAAGATCAATTAATTTTGTCATACCATGGTGATTGTATACGAGCGTAGCAAACGATACATGTGACAGTTGCGTTACTGCCTTTTTTAAGGAGCTCTTTTTCGGTCAAGTCATATTTCTCATTGTTCATAATAGTCTTCCAGTCATACAAAGGGGCATCATTTGATTGGTTCTTCTGGAGATCATGCTTGAAACAAAAGTTAGAAAATTAGTATACCTTATCGTGAGCAGTAATTACAATTTGTTTGAGCGGAATTTGGTTTGCAGTAAATGGTGGTAAACGTAAACTATCTTCATAAAAACGATATGGGCTTAGCATATGGGCTTGCCAAAAGAATGCCACATCTATAAAAATAAGTAATTGATGATATGTTTATACAACTAGTGCTTGACTTACCGATCGGAGGCACAGCTCTATCCAAGTTGCGATAATAGTGCTTGTTTGATATCCATAAAAAATAGCGATATTCTGCTCTGACGAGATACATTTTTAAGATGTCTTCTGTCATGGAGCTTGTGATATCCACAAATCTTTCTAACAACGATAGATAGTACCAACAATTACTTACAGACACTACGGAACTCATGGTTGGAAATTCTTTCCCATGCTCTTCAGATGGAGGATCATTATTGAAATACATTTTTGAAAAAAAGTGACAAAGATTGGAACAAAAGATACCAAAAACAGCCTTCATTGAATTGCATTTTTAAATATGGTAAAACGCACTAAATGTTGTACACACTTGCGTAACACTGGCCTCAGAAGGCTGCCCAATTTTCAATTATTCCCAAAGCGATTACATACATTTTTGGTAAATAAAAACTGCATTTCTTTGACCGTGTATGGTTATAGGATCATGAACCTCTTTAAATTTAAGGATCTCCCGCCTTCTTTTTTTTATCTTTCCAGTTTTAAGAATGTAGCAAAAGAGATATGCTAAGCTTGGCTTATACGGAGTGATATCTTAATGACTTGGACATGCGATAGACTCAAATACTTTCGTACGAGAGTCATGGTAAGTAGTTAATAAGAAAAGCCGTCCAGACATGTTGATAACTGATAGTTTATCAAATTTATAGCTATTAAATTGTGTTCATTGGTTTCTAAAAGCAGTTCCAATTTTTCCAAAGGGAAAATAAGCCGTGAATGCTTCAAGTTAGTGTAGAGACAAATAAATAGCACACACCTGCTAGCTTCTTTTTTTTTTTTAGATTTGCTGTGGCTTCCCCTGGCAAAAAGAAAAAAGCTGGTTTCTACCATTTGGCCAGAGCACCGAACGTTTGAAATCACAAAAGGTCAGCATGGTTGACAAGGTTTTAAGAAAAGAAGGTGATGAGAAGAGTCTTGTCACGACTAGTAAAATGTAAGAGCTTTGTATCGATCACTCTGCCTGAATATCGGCCATTGATATTGTTCTTGACTAAATAATCACTTGCAAACTGTTCCTAAACCACACTTAATGGCCATAGCCCCTGATATGCAGATGAGCACGGTGATCAATTGATAGTCCCCAGTAATCTGTAATCAATTGTTCTATATGAAATCCATCTCATTAACTAAAAGTTTACCGATGGTAAAAAGCAATTCTACAAGCCAATATTATCGAACTTAAAGTCCTCCCGCCACAGTATTACAAACATTACCTTCTTATGACCGTTCCTTTTATTTTAAGTATAACACATTGTCTACTTTACTGCAGGAAAAATATCTACAGCTGCCTACTTTTTTCTATACACATGACACGTTTATGCTGCAGGAACGGGCTGATATTATTGGCAGAGCTGAGCTGGGCGGAATTCGTGAAAGCATGAACACAGCTATTTTCCCTTTCTTTCTTCTTCAGCACGCTATTTAAAGATGACAACAAAACGAAGACAGAGCTCCAACTACAGTGATGACCTTTCACGTTATGAGTTTGTGGATTTTACTTCTGTCTCACATTTTGAAAAGTTTGTTACCATGATAGAAGAAACACTTTACTCATGGGGAATTAATGATGGGTCATATGGAATATTTTCCAACGAACAATTAGAAAATCACGGGGCTGCTATTAGTCATCCCTCAGCTTTAGAATTTACTAGAAGAGAAACGCTAATCATGGGAGACGATTCATTTCAATTTACTTACCATCTTCATCCTTTACAAGGTGAACATCAAGAGACATTCCCTTTAGCGGCTGACTATTTCTATCACTTTGGACAACAACAATATCACCCATTGCATCGATGGACAGGCCAGGATAGGATTTTGATTATGGAACCAAACAATGACTCGTTAAAAAAAAAAATCTTCAACCACGGAGGAAAACCTACAGTAGATATAATGCAAGCCAAACAAATCACCTCTGCATGCGCTATCGCTTTTCAAAATGTAGGTTGTAGAGTACCAGTTTTCATACCGACAGGACACAGTAGACATGATATGTATACCGGATACTTGTTAAACTCAGACACAAACGATGCATTGACCGAAACAGAAGTCAGATTTAACATGTCAGTGACCACTCCACCAAGCTCTCAACTGTCTTATTTGGATGGATTAAAAACTCTTTTTTTACAAAAACTTTGTGTTCACCGAGAAGAATATGGCTAGTAATGGTTAATTTATATCAGATTATATACTAATGTGAATCCATATACAGGTAAACCAGGTGATATGATTGAGAATTTTAGGGTTTCAGCTGTATATACGTACAACTTGAAAAATTGGTTTGACGAAAATTGGAAAATCTGGGATGAGGCGAAGCCTGTGATAAAGAGAAAAGCAAGTTTTAGCGATGATTTCGAGTCTTGGGGAGACGACGATGACACAGAATCAGAAAAGAAAGAAATTATGCCCCAATTATACGATACAGAATTACATCAGCTGCAATTTGGATCTTTGAATGATCCGCTAAGAACTTTGACATTGAGCGCTTTATTTCCTTTATCCCAAGATACTCTATTCGACGATGCATACCAGACCAATATGGATGCATTAACAGCAAAGCAATGGCAAATTTCACGCGAACTTGCACCCAAATCTCAGCAAAGAACATATCTATCTACCTTACTAGAACAAGCAATAGATTCGTGGGTTAAGGATCCTTCAAATAAGGAATACCTTGCACCTTACGATGACAGCAATGACGACTCAACCAGTGACAGCATCAGTTTGATGCGAAACTTATTTGCACCAGGAAGTAGTCATACAACGAGCAGTGGTGATCAACAAGTTAATTTCTTTAAATCAGATCAAGTGGATAACGTAATCAATGCATTATTTGATTCTATGCAATTACCCATAGAGGGGAAGTTTGATAACAGGGGATTTTTAACCACAAAACAATTGAGTTTACGATTAAAGACTGGATCTTCTGTACCTTATCACTCTTTTTTATGGAACATGATGCTGTACACACTAGAGGAGACTTCATCAACATTGGATAATGGAAAAAAACAAAACGCTTCCAACTTTTTAGGATTCTTAAAGATTATTTGGATGGAGGTGTTAAGAAAAATTCGTTGGCATTGGGAAAATCTGGTACCAATTCCTGATTTAAATCCATATCTCTATGATTCTTCTACAGCAAGTATGGATCAAAAGAACGCACTTGGAATTGATCTACGTTATAACATTGTAAAGTTGCGGTTTTTTTTTCTTACTTGAAAATATATCATCCTAACCGTGTTTCTTGGATTTAGCTGCACCAAAAAATATCAATGGTAAATTGCTGCATCTTTCGTAAACTACAAAACTTGCCACAGAATGGAAACACAAAAAATTATGATTTAAAGCCAGTAAGACGTGCTGGAGATTTGTTTGATGGTATCTCAAGCGAGCACGAACGACAATCAAAAACATCAAAATTCCAATCCATGTTGGAGAAATTTGTGGATGGGGGAATTTCGGAGTCTGCAATTGATGTAAGCTTGTTTTTATTACACCTGCAAAGTCATTAATATTTCTATTAGGATTCTGTCTCGTTTGAGCCATCAGATATTGAGGATGCTGAATCGGATGATAGTGACGTATTTTTGGATGCCGTAGAAGAAGAATCTGTTAGTAGCGCGAGTAAACAAGATTCAGCATCTTCCTCATTGATCATACCTAATAATACCATGGCAGAATCATTTGTCAGTCTACCGTACATACCAGTCTCAAACAGTGCAGATGAGTTGGAAGCAGAAGCAGCTACCATCAAAGATCCCAAATTAGCTGAAGGACAGTCACATACACATAATAGTTTAAAGCTGCTAAAGACTGGAGAATCTATGCAGATACCGATCACTCAGGATCCTGGATTTATGACGGAAGATATGATTAATGAACAAGCCAACGTATTTGAAAGTCTAGGCACATCAGAAAATGCCACGCAACAACGTGCCAAATTACAATCAGCACAACTCTATTCGGATATGCAAGCATTTAAAGCCGCTAATCCTTTTGCGTGTTTGGAGGATTTTGTGCGATGGCATTCACCAAGGGACTGGATTGTGGACGATAGTGACGAAGGAGGGCATCTTAGTACAAGAATGTCAGAGCCAAGTAATATCTGGCAAGAGTTGTGGAAATGTTCCCGTAGAATACCATGTTCACGTCAAAAGCCATTATTCAACATGTCTGTCGAAGCAGAAAAGGGACTGTACTTCTTGGAAACTACATCGGTCTATGAATTCTTTTCATTGTAATGTGGTTAAACCAGAAAGCACGAATATTAACTAACACTGTTCATTTGTAGAATGTTACCTACCTTAGGTCTAATAGCTTATGACACTCTTTCAACCCACCCAATTGCCAAATATAGTAAACATGTAACAAACGGTTTATCTCATCTAGGTACAGAACTGGCTGGATTTCCTTGGGAAGATCTTCGGTAGGTATCTGTTAACACATGTATCCAATAGCATACTAAACTGTATATAAGTCGTGGAAAGAGGACTTTTGATGGCGTGATCAGCAATATACGTCAGCAAGAATCTATGATGTGTCATGCAATATCGTTATTACGCAAAGTAAGTAATAGATTTCAAACGTTGTTTATAGAGTTGTATTAACTATGATTTGCTAGTTACCTGGCCAGTATGACTTGGTAGACCAGCTACTATTTAATGATCAGGCCATTGTGAAAGAAGGAGATGAAAGATCATCCGTTTTCCAATTATTTAAAAACGACCGTAAGTTTCATCGTACTTTGACAGATAAAGATAACTAACTAGATATCCAGAAGGAATAATATCAAAACCTTCCTATCGAGAGTATGTGCTATACAGCGATTGCAAAGATTTGACAACACATGGTCGTGCTCTACCTCTAAGGCAGTATGCGATTGTTAAGGATAATGAGATACGGATACTGTCCATGAAAACAGCTGAAGCATTATACTGTTAAAATAAAAGCAATCTGCTACTGAGACTAATTTACTAAACAAACAGCAATAAGCCCTTTGGAAGAGATTAACAAAATTATTATCGTAACGGATAATAGTTAAATAAGTGTAAAGACCTGATCAATGAAAAACTTTTTTCGCCCTTCTTTTTTATTTTTTATTTTTGGTCTTGATTAGTCTAATGTGGAAAAAGAGAGACAGACATTTGGTGGACATTTACAAAACCACCAAAGATGAATCCAAGGTCAATGAGTTACTATTTCTTTGTGATGAACGCAAAATGATCAACAGTTCTACAACAATATATCAAGGAAAAGATTTTGACGTATTCGGGAAAGAGCAGCTTGAAGAGCCATATCCATTCAATTCGTTGGAACACGATACACAGCCACGGACAGAGTTTAAAAGAGGCCAGATCGAAGTCTTGTCGGATATAATTAAAAAGAGAAAAACAGACGTTGTAGAAGATGGTGTGTTTACGGCTAGTACACTTGCTGCTAATGCTCCCATTGCGAGTATCTTTGTTGCAAAAAATGATACTGATAACGATGATGATGATTTAGCGTACTATTAGTTATATCCCCATCCACTTACTCGTTTCATGTGTAAAATAAATTTTGACAGTAGACATTCCGTTTCTATAGGCACGTTTTATTCGTATACGACCTTTATTATGATTGGTCAGCGAATGTTGAATAAATAAATAAATAAAGTGCCAACATTCTTCTTCTTCCTCTTTTTAATGACCACTGACACCGTATACGAACACGCAGTTTTAAACGTACACGATACCAACATGACTCAAAATAAGTATACCGTTATTCTCCCTACTTACCAAGAACGCGAAAATTTACCCATTATCACTTGGCTTCTCGCAAAGACTTTCAAGGAAGAAGCCATTGATTGGGAGATTATCATTGTCGATGACAACAGTCCTGATGGAACACAAGACGTTGCAAAGGAACTCATTAAAATTTATGGCGAAGACCGTATTGTAAAGTACTTTTCGCTCAAATATAGACTGCTGATATTAATGATCCAATATAGCAATTAAAACCTCGTGCTGGTAAACTTGGTTTAGGTACTGCCTATGTCCACGGCCTGCAATTTGCTACTGGTACCCATATCATCATCATGGATGCCGACTTTTCTCATCACGTAAGAAACATACATATAGATGCAATACCTGACCTAACCTTCATATTTGTACTAGCCTAAATTCATCCCTCAAATGATCAAGTAAACAGGATTAATTCGCGTTTAACATCAATATACTAACCATTTATTACGTAGGTTACAACAAGAGAGCAACTTTGATATCGTTAGTGGAACCCGTTACAAGACTGGCGGTGGCGTTTATGGCTGGGATTTAAAGCGTAAACTTGTCAGGTAAGAGGAGTGCAAATAGTATTTGTAGTGTTATTGATACAATTTTAATTGACAAAAAAGTCGCGGTGCAAACTTCTTGGCTACGCTCATGCTCCGTCCAAATGCATCAGATCTTACTGGTAGTTTCCGGTATGTTATTCTTAGAAAAATGTATAATAATATACTAATTAATATACAGTCTTTACAAGAAAGATGTTCTCTATCAATTGATCAATGCGACCATCGCCAAGGGCTATGTCTTCCAAATGGAGATGATTGTCAGAGCCAGACAATTCAATTATACAGTTGGCGAAGTACCCATTACCTTTGTTGATCGCGTTTACGGTGAGAGTAAGATGGGTATGTCTGAAATTGTCCAATACGCTCAAGGTGTCTGGAGATTATTTACTACCATTTAAACAAACTTATATATATATTGCACACATTCATAAAACAAAATTAAATCTATTTATTCTTTTTTATGGTTAAGTTTTGATATTCGCAGCCTGCAAAATACAGCGGTAAAGTGACAGAAGCGGAAAACACAGGTGTCAGCACCACTAACCCTAAAACCCAAGAAGGAATGGTTTTGTAATGGTTTTTACTACTGGTCAACATCCATGCAACTGAAATGATTTGCATACACACAATATCGTAACTAATACTAGACTGTGCGGGATGGCCAAAGAAAGTTCTAATTAACGCAGTATACACGTCGCAGATGAAGCTACCAGATTCAACCTGAAGTGTTGCTAAACAGGCTAGCCATTGGTTAATATAGATGGAAAGATTTGCGCCTGCTGCAAATGTATAAAGTGTAATAATAAACAAGGGTGTTGAAAGTGCGCTGAAATCTGGTAATGGGATATATTTCTTGGATGCTAATGGGAAAATTAGCAAAATATGCATCACCAAAAGGTTTGGCATAAAACCTCCAGTTGCTGCAACATAGGGTGAGATGATCACTGTAATAATACCACCTACAGTCGATAATGACAAGGTCCACAATAACTTCTTTGATACATTCTTGTTAATAGTAGGTGGATAAGCCAACATGACTGCAAAAAATAAGGAAGAAGCAACTGAAATGGCAACTACCTGGCCTAAAAGCATATAAGCCCAGATATAAGGAATATGGCGCCTTGATCCTATGTAGCCTTTTTAATATTTTCCCATTTATACCGTATATTATCTGTTCTTACCTTCGATCGCTAAAATGGGAGTCCAAACAGCAACAGTCAAACTGCATAATTGATGACTCCATAACCACTGCCAAGCACCCACACATACCTGTCTCCAAGCACTATCAAAAAGAGACACGTCATGTAACCAGTAAGAAATGGAATTCAAAAGTGAAAAATTGGTAATGTCGTAGTTATAGCTAGCCAAAGCCTTCCATTCAGCGTAGCTAAACAAGAAAAACTTAAACATGTAAGTCCAGGTGGCAATGAAGGAAACCACAGCTAGACATAAAAACAGGATAATACCCAGCGAAAGGTTGTTAAAACTTTGTTTTAATTGGGGAGATATCCTCCAAGCGAGACCAGCAATTAAAACAAAGTAGGAGGCAAGTATAGAAACTGCTATGGGGTATTCTATTGTCATCAAGATATGTAATAAAAAAAGTAAAGAAGCACCGCCTTCCCAAAAAAAAAAAAAAGGCAGTGTGCTTTTACAAATATAACTTTTCAATGACCGCATTACACCTGTTTGAAACTACATCATCATTACACCATTGATAAAAGTAAATGACGATCGTCTTCATATTTATATACGCAAATAGATGGACATTGCAGTCTTCTCCATGTATACACGGTTAGTATTCATCAATAAATCAATCTCAAAGCAAAAATAATCGGATCCAAATAGAAGGCTAGACTACGTTTCTGATTGCCATTATAGCCGTGAATTTAATTTTACGTTAATGTTTGGAGAGCTAATACAATTATGATCAACTAGACCTTTACCATATTGATTATTTCTGTCAAAAGACAATGCATGAGAGTGGTCTAAAAATGTCTCTAAACTTTCAGGCAAAGAGTAAGAAAATTTTAGCATAAAAGAGGTACACAATATCCAATTCCACTTCTAGAGAACAAAATGCACTTCTTTGCGATGAAAGAACAATTTTCCATTTTTCTTAAAAGAAGCAATGTTAAACAGATGCTGTTGTACTTAAACAGGTATAGCCGGCCATCGTACTTATAGGTTGAAGATTTAAAAGCATAAAAAAAAAATAGCTTCCTATTGTTGGCATATACCTGTTTAAAAATCCTAAAATCCCAAAAAGTGATTTTCAGTTAGCGCTATTCATTTTCAAACAGACTAGATTTTTTATTTCGATCTTTTTTTTACTTCTACAACCCTCACCCGAATGACTCCTAATACTTGTAATTTATCAGGGCCCAGCAATGACGTGGATGATGCAAAATCTAAGCGTGATTCAATCATTATCCAAAAAGCAGGCCGAGAAATAGCAAAAATGCGGCTCGCTGCAAATGTTATAAAGAATTCTCGTTCTACTCTCACAAAGATAATGAAAAAATCTTGTCCAGAAGTAGAATTGACAACCTTTCGCGCATTATACGAAGCTAAATCAAAAGAACTGTTAAAGATTAACAAATCCATACGTAATATCGAACAAATTATAGCAAGCAAAACTTCTGAGCCACCTGAACAGATACTCCCGCCCCAACCTGAAGCTCAGTCTTTCGATGAAGTTCCAAATCAAATACTTGCTGACATTAAAGATCCATACAGAAATATGAAGATGGGCTGAGTAAGTATACAGAGAGTCTTACTTTGCAGTTCGAGCAAATATATGCGCGTAAGGTACGTGAACGTAAAAACCTATGCGACTTTAACAGTACTACGCCTACCACAAGACTTAGTACATGTAATCCCAACCGTAGTCATATAACTACTTCTGTAATACCCAATGTCACTATAAACAAAGGAACACCAGCTCATCGACCCCAAAGCATAAATCAAAAGGACAGCCAAGTCAAAGATAGGCGCGGTAAAAAAAAATGTTCTGCCATTTCCATCGAGCATATGGTCACAACACTAAAGACTGTCGTGCTGCATCTGATCGTACTTTTCAGTCGTTGTACATGAACTGAATGTCGAAACGAATAATAAAAAACTGTAAAAACTCCATTACTTAATCTAACCCTGCTCATGGCTCGTATTGATTTTTTCCTCGTCACAAAATACTCTCCCCCGCTCTCTGTTTTTGAATGGTTAACATTTCTCTTTACACATAACCCTTTTTTTTTAACGATGAATGAACAACCTGAAACCAGACAAAACCAATTAGAAGAAATAAAAAAAACAACTGCAGTGAAGTTTGACATAATCACGAGTAAATGGATAAATCTCTGCGCGGAAACTTTATCGTAAGAACAGAATAGAAAAGAGGAAAAAAGAGAAGGGGCAAGTGTTGACAGTTATTAGTTTAGATCGACTTGAAGCCGAAATGAGTTCATTTAAAAGTGAAATAAGTGTCGATGATATAAGAGGGGCACTTTTACAAGGACAAACATACATGGCCACAGAGTTAAAGGTAAAAGTAGACACAAGTGATATAAATTGAATTAATCGCAGATTTGAATAGAAAGTGGTGAATGAAGAAGTTGAGAAAATGCAACTGGTAGAGAAAATGAATAAGTTTGATGAATTGATACAGGAAGCAAAAAAACGACCTCCAGTTAAAGAAAGGTATAAAAAGTAGACATGGATAAATATAGAAAAACTTAGGGTGATTACAGATTTGTGCCTACACCCGAACAAGTAATGAGAGGAGTGATTTGTAAAGCAAAAGCAAAGGAGGCAGAGAAGTTGCGTGTAGAATATGAGAGAGTAAGGAGAATCTAAGGAGCTTTTTTTTTTTTTTTTTTTTTTTTTGGCTTTTTTAACGTTTTACGTGGTAGATCAAAAATGAAAATACAATACTATTGAAAAGATATGCAAGCTTGAAAAACCAGGTGAATGAGAAGCAGGAGCATTTAAGAAAGGATTTAGAAAAATATTCGGAAGTGAGTGTCTTTTCACGATATTTACGGGAGTCTCTCTAACATTAAGAATAGGCCATCTACATCTCAAATTCTATAAATGAGGATGAGTTGATAGACACAATGGATAAAATGGATTTATTAAACTGAAAGGGAGTCAAGGAGATATGCTTACAAAAACCCACTTTTTCCTTTTCCTCTTTCTTTCCTCTCTTATTCCCAATAAAGATGGCAGAAATAAAATTGAGCGTTACAGAAGAAACTCTACTAATTATACTATCTATTTTACTATCCATTGTCATTATTACTGTCATCATCATTGCTTATAGAAAAAAGGGTGGTGGAACTCGAGCCAAACCTTGGCATAATTTCATCATGATTGACAGTCCAGATCAAATGATTGCTTTAAAGAACAGTGAAAGCCCATCTTTCGATAATCGTAGGCCATCTACTCCACTTCCATACATGGACAAACCTCAATCACCACCACCCGTTTATTATCAACCACCCGTCTAATTTAACTTAATAAAAAAAATTATTTCATTATTACAACAGTGTTTAATCACTGACAACATTTTCATTATACATTTTTTTTTTATCTTACTGCTGCTGAAAAGAGGCTTTCTCTCATAAATCAAATCTTGCGGGGCAAAAATTTCAAAAATGAGCTCTTCATCAAAGAAGTCAGACATTACTAAAGTTATTATCTATTTTTATGACATTGACAAAGAAGTTGACTTAATTGATTTGGAAGACGAAGAAGATAAACTACGAAAAATAAAAGTGAATACCAAAACCAATCCGATGGAAGTGTACATAAGATTTGAAGACTTGATTGGGGACCAGCAGGTGAACTTTATTGAAAACAAACCGAAAACTGTACCGAAAACAAGTAACGTCATGGAGTACTTGGAAGTTATGGATTATATAGATAAATGTAACCAACAGCATGCGATGTTAATGCACCAAGTTGCTGAAACCAAAATGCATTGTCGAAAGTTATATAACGAACAAGTCGAATTATTTGAATTGAGTTCTTTCTTAAGTTTACCTAATAATCATGAAGCCGTTAACGTTGACGATATGAAAGAAGTTGACTTGATCGATTTGGAGGACGAGCAAGATAAATTACGAAAAAGAAAAGTCAGTACCAAAACGAATCCAATGGAAGTGAATATTAGGTTTGGGGACTTGATTGGAGACCAACAAGTTAATTTCATTGAAAACAAACCAAAAACTGTACCGAAAACAAGTAACATAAAGGAATACATTCAAGTGATGGATTATATCGATAGACGTAGCCAAAAGCACGCTCTATTAATGTACCAAGTTGCTGAAACCAAAATGCGATGTCGAAAGTTATACAGTCAATACGTGTAAATACAAAAAAAAAAAAAAAAGCATTGAACTAGATCACCTACCATTTCTTGATTATACTATCTAGAGCTTTTTATACCATTATATTGAAGTAATAAAGTACAAACCATTTTAGGTTTTCAAATATGCAGCTACTTTACATTTCCGTGTCAAATATCGGACCTGAAAACTATCGATATTTTTGTTTCTTAATTCAAATACTCCTTATTTTGGATATTAAATGCATTACTGTTGTGTAAAAAGACCCGGGATAGTAAAATATGACAGTTGTCTGGTCAATTACTTTAATCCTTTTTGACTGTTGTTCGAGGCGATCTCGAAAATTCCAATTTTTATTATTGAAGACGGGAATGATCGTGGTTCAATCAAACAATGAAATTAAGATACGATTTATCAAGTGCAAGCTGTTTATGAGATCTTTACAGGCCAATGATCACTAAACAAGATCGTATTTAAAATTGCCTTCTAATTTTTCATTTGAGCATAGCCGCCGATTACCACCAATGGTTCCTCTTTTGATCTCCAAAATTAAGAACAAAATTAAAAATGTTCTCGTCCCCCCTATATATGTAGTACTGGAACAAGATGTAAGAAAGGTATTCATTATCCATTCTTTATAAGGAAAAAGGGCCTCCTTGATTTATTACTAAATCACATGGCTCTAGAAAGCTTGTTTACACTGTATATTCAATTGGCCTACATCATGCTTTTAAGAGATCTGCTGTGTGAATAGACCATATATCCGGAACTGCAATTGAATGTAGTATTTTTCATGATTTTTATAATGTAGGGATCTTACAGGGTGCCTTAGGCAAGCTGTAAGAGTTGTTTCAGGCATGATGCACTTTATGGCCGCCTTTAGTCGAAGCACAGTATTCCTTTTTTTCACTCTTATGGCTAAATTGTATGATGGGACCAATTTTATTTACTTTTACCGACTTCAAAATTGAGATTTAAAAGGAGCCACAAAGTTAACCAACCAACTAACACAGAAACAGCCAGCATGGTTAATTCACCCAAACTTATATTCTTTGCAAGATGAGTTACAATTGCTATTTGTCTTGTTGTGTTACATTAACAGACATGATCTATCTTAATAGATACAATAACTTTTTTGATTTAATAAACAACATATACACTATTTCCAGAAACTATTAGTTTACCTTTCAAAGTCTTCTTGAGCGACTTACAAGATAGTAGCTATCCGGTTTGAAGAAAAAAAGGACTATTTTCATGCCAATTATTAATCTCTTTATGAGCCATTTATTTTACGATTTATAAGCCAATCTTAGTTTTATTTTTGAGTCTATTTCTTTTTCGAACTTTGAAGCAATCTTTGTTCAAATAATGCACCAATAATTTCGAGAAACAGTGTAAAGCTGAACTTTTTAAAAAAAAATAGTTATTTCAAGAGATTCATATCATTGCTGCTGTAGTCACAACAGTAATTAGCCTTGCTTTTATTCAATAGGTCAAACTCAACCTTTTTTTTGCTACCAGTAAGTTGGACAACTCAACACACGCCACGACGGTTGAGACCTAAAAATGAAACCCCTCGTTCTTTGTATGACCGTGCCATCCACATGTTTTTAATTCAGATTAGATACAAAAATATTTCTTTTCGGGTACAACATGGTAGTTTTTCTTTAACTGAGCCTTACTAATCTTGATGTAGATTTTCTATCTTATTTAAATCAGCTTTTGTCACTCTTATTTCATCAAGCCATTGTATCATTCAATGTCATACTTGGAAACCCGTTCCAAGCTGCAAAAAATGTTCGAAGAGTTTAATTAAGACTTAAGATGTAAGCCAGTTTTATGCAAGATAAAGTCCAAATTCAGTTACTCTTAGAACAAGTAAATATCTTTTCAACATGTGTATTGAGTATGTAAATAATACCAAAACATGCAGATTAACATTTCACGTGTCTTTGTTATTAGAATGTTGGTATTGATGTACTGTACTTTGTTTTGGTATCTTTCATGACCTTGTCTTTCAGATATTGAATACACCTTCTCAGAACCAAAATGACGACAAGTAAAGACTATACAGGATATGCTCAGCGGTTCCCATGTTTTAATTTTGTTCATCCAGGGGAGCTATGTTTAAAAGTAACCTATTTATTCATGCAGCCCAAAATATTTGCTGATATCAAAAATTGGTGGAAGGCCAACATTTACTTTATTTATAATTCATTTCCAATGGTGACCCAATAATCACGCAAATTATTCTTTCTGCCAAAGATTTCTAAATATTTACCATTTGGCACCAACTCTTCAATTAACTCATATAACTCTTCTGGCTTTTGACTTTGACCACGTCTTTCAGAAAAGATTACATCCGAACCTACCGAATTACGACAATTGATTGGATCCTTTCCCTTTCTTGCAACCAGGCAAGTTTCTTTGGCGTGTTGAAGATAGTATCCATGACCCTTTGCCATACGACGATTCACGGTTTGTTTCACCCAAGTAATGTCATCGACGTATGTATACCCCCACTTCTCCATTAATTCAAATGCCTTTGCATACTTGTTATTGATGACCCAGATAAAAAGGAATCCGTTTGTCTGAAGTTTTTGAAAAGGAATATCTTCAATGCATATATCCGGTAATTGTTGATATGCAATGGCTACACCACGAGTGGGTGCATGTGTAGCAAGTTGCCATGGTGGATCAGTCACAATAACATCAAATTGTACATTCTTTGCTAATTCCTACTACAGAGATTAGAAATTACTGCTATTATTTTTTTTTGCCAACAGGAATCACTTACATCCCAATCGTAATTCATGACATTGGCTTTAATAGGTACGCACCATTTGGGTGCCTCAAACTCTTCCAAATCTATGCATGTCTATTTAGCACATGGTTTGTTTCTCTTTTTTTTTTTCCCGTTTATTTACCTTGACTGTTTTCATCTTCGGCTTCGTTGTTGGAGTCCTTTTCTAAGACGGAGATTTCACTTTGGACTGCTTCAATTTCCAAGTTTAAATCAATCTCTTTTTGTAATAAAGCTAGGATAGTTTCGTCTGTTACTGAGTCGATATTGATGTCGTTTACGTCGGACATGGACAAGGGAATCACTTCCTTCTCCAAAGACGGAGAAGATTCCTTTGAAGACTGCGACATGGTTGCAGGATTAGCGAAAAAAAAAAATAAAAAAAAAAAAGGAAAAAAATAGAACGCGTTTTGTGACTATTTCTTTCATGGACGCGATTTGGGAGAAGGGCAAGAAATAGGAGAAGAGTGATTGGCGACGGGACACAAATATAGCCAATCCAATCAATTTTGATAAAGCATGGCATGAGGCATCGAAAGGTCTTCCAGGAAGAGGGTTTAAATTAAATTAAATATAAATTCTTTTTTTTCCTTTTTTTTTCCCCATTATTTTTTTTTGTATATGATGAAAGGGTATGTAATGAATATTGCCGAGTTTCCAACGCAAGATTTGATCAAGATAGTATCTGATTTACTGGAGTCTATGCTGAAAGCCAATAATCAAATACCCAATACGCAGATTACATATTTCCACTCCCGAGCAGTACCCAACATCACCGTGTTATCGTATTTAACAAGGATCTACAGATTCGCACCTTTTACAAACGAAGCGCTGTTATCCATGCTCACCTATTTCGATGCGATTGCTAAACTAGAGAACGGATTTACCATGAATTCATACAATATCCACCGACTCTTGATTACAAGGTAACATCGCTATTGTGATAGTAGGGTGATACAAAAGCTAAAATATAAACTTTATTTTGTACATAGTATTGTCGTTGCCTCCAAGTTTACGTCTGATATCTTTTATGCAAATAGTCGATATGCCAAAGTAGGCGGCATACCCTTACGTGAACTGAACCAACTAGAACTAGAATTTCTATTTCTGATTGATTTCCAGCTACATGTAAGCTTGGAAAACCTTCAAGATTATGCAGATGGATTGCTCTCCCACGCAATGTCATTACCGAACCCAATCACTTTACAACAACAGCATACCAACATTCATCCTTACATACATCATCCCATTCAAACGATATCAAGCGTCGCACCTTTGACCCCGCCTTACACTGCATCAGCCATAATAGAACAAAAGCCATCACTGAAAAGAAAATCAGCATCACAACATCCACCTTCTACGAGAAAGAAACGACTAGGCCTGGTCTCTCCTAAGGAGGATTAGATTTCTCCCTTCTTGTAAATACATTTATTTTTTCCCCTAAAGTACATAATAAACCCACTTTTTCTTTTATCGTATTCAACTGACAAGTAAGGGGAAATTCATTGTTGCTGCTAAAAATAGATGAACAAGCTGTGCTACAAAAAGAAAGGGGAAAAAGCCAGTGTGTCAAAAAAAAAAAAAAAAAAGGTGCAACGTCATTACTCTGTCTACACAACAGATGGGATTCGTATGGTGGTGTGGGGGGGGGGGACGCTGCCATGGTTACATGGTATGAAATCCAGGTGTCCAATCATGACCAGTAATATGCAGGACCCCCCTTTGACCAGTGTTACGATTTGTTTGTTGTTTGATTGAACATTTTAATAAAAATGAACAAACAAGAGAATCAAGCGGTAACCAAGAGAATAAAAAATCAAGTGGGTGTTTGTAATCGATGATATCTGGTGTTTCTTGTACCTGACACACTCTATAAAAGGTAAAGACTAACAAACATGTGTGCATAAGTTCGGCATCTTGCGCGCAAAAAAAAAAAAAAAGAATGGTTCTTCATCTTTTCTTTTTTTTCTTTATGTTTTTGGATCATATAATCAGTTTTTTCCATAAAAAGTCCAACAAGACAACAAGGCAACCCGTTTCTGCTGTCGAGAGCCTCAGTGAAACACGATCAACGTCGCACGTTTCAACCACGGTAGAGGCTGTTCCTATTGTTGTTGCTTCCCCTCCATTATTGCCACAGGTGGAGTTTGAAGAGTCTCGTAACTTGCTACAACTAGATTTCTTTGGCACAAGCGACGGCAAAGAACAGCCGCTTGCATCGTTCCCTCAATTTGATTACCTTTTACAGCCCGCTGTTAAAGAGGTTGATAGTACGGCGAAAAAGGCTCGTAAATCGTCGATGACTCTACGTCATCGCATCTCGCTTTATCGACCTAGCAGTAAGACGGTAAAGAGGTCCCTTTCTTCGCCCGATATCTACAACCAGCAGTAGTTAGTGATGTTAGCACAATCAAGGAGACTAAAAGAGTGTCACATTATTGCAATGCACCCAAGAAGAAATCACACCACATTAACCCCCCCTACAGACCACCTAAGCTAAGCTGGTGCCCATACATTATAACTAATATTTTTAATAAACACATTTATTTCCACAGAAATCACAAGTGGGATGTTTATGTAACATTTGTGATTAAATAAAGTCCCCCCCCCCCCTTTTAACTGTGCGTGTCACGGCAGGACATGAATTTATACATTTTTCTTTTTCCTTTTTTTGGATTCGATCTATTGGTGCAACTTGTTATAATTCTGCTGTTTATTAAACATGTTTTGGTTTATCAATTCTAGCAATCACAAACGTCATTTATTGCCATGTGGCAAGCTTCAAGGAGTATGAACTTGTTTGCACGTGGAATTATTCCTATTTGGATTCTGAGTGTAAAATGGATACATTTAAAAAAGCCAAAAAGAACAAGAGAAAATATATGTTTCTCCCCCTTTTTCTTTATTGAATCATTCGTTTTTAAACCGAAAAAGTGTGGAGTGATCATTCTTTAGCAAATATAAATACAAGCACACATTTAGAGAGAAAGAAAAACTAAAATGAATTACCACCGATCGATACCCTCCCTTTCATCCTCAATTGCTTCCAGCGAGCCTAGAACATCGTCGTCCTCTTCCACAAACAATTACTACTTGTACCAAAACTTTAATCCCCAGCCATTAACCCACTCCACCTCGTTAAGGTCGAACCACAAAGTCGTCACAGCCATTGAACAAAAGCGATACTCTGAACCATTAAAGCGTTGGGATGACTCTCAGTTGGAGATGGAGTTGGCTGAAGATGACCTCATCATGGATAAAAAGAAGCTTCGACGCAACTCATCACTCCGAATTATTGATAAATTCCGTCACCGTCAACAACAAGATCCAAAAAAGAGCCCTATTACGAGATCCTTCAAGAAGGTCTATGATTGGTTATTTTAAAAACTCACTGTAGATACATATCCCCTCATAATAATACCCCCCCCCCATTCATTGTACATAATAAAACCGTTCTTTTTTACTATTTATTATTTGCGGTCTTCAACCATAATGAGATGATAGCCAAACTTGGACTTTACTGGAGGATCAGTAAATATGGGTTTATCGCAAGTACTAGGTTGCAATGCAAAGGCTATAGATAGGGTCAATATTTGTGTTTACTTTATCACTGTCCCAACCGTACCTGCATCTTGGAATACACCGATCATACCAGCGCGAGTTAACCATCCAAGCGAACCTACATCATTTAAATTAACCTTTTTTTTTCTGTCTTTTTTTCTGCCTGCCTTACCACCGAGTTTAGCTTTATCCTCACTGTACACCTCGGCCACCTTATCAAATCTCATATTATCCTCCTTGATTTTAGCCATGGCTTCCATAATCTACAAATAAACATATCGCATAAGCATGAAAAAGAAACACCAAAAAAAAAAAAGATAACAGTTTTTTTTAAAGAAAAAATCATGCATTGTTTATTTACTCTAGAATGCTTTTCACACAGGATATGTCTGACCTAATTAGATAACCTTACGATAAGTTTAATCTCATTAGGGTCACATGAGCTTCGATATTACCTTGACACTGGTAGCTGGCTTTAACTTGCCATCATCTTTTTTAACTTCCTTGTCTGCTTTTTTTTTTATGACCCTTTATTAAAACAAAGTGGTCGCACTTGGACAACCCTTTCACTTACCTCCTTTTCCTTTGCCTGCTGCTTGCTTTCCTTTAGCCATTTTATAATCACGCGAAGGATGAAAAAAAGTTTCTGTATTTTTTTTCTGTTAGTTTACTTTGTGGCGCTCATGTGACTCTTTTTCATAGCTTTTGGGAAGGAGAGTAAAGGGCATAATTTTCCAATTTTCAATTTTTTTTTTTTTTTTCTTACTGTTGAAACAGATTCAAAACTCGCAACAATGAAATTTTTTACTGGTGATGAAAGCGGATTAGTTAAATGTAAATAAAGAAAGAAAAAGACGTGGATAAATACTGACCTTGCAAGTATAGGGATCTCTTTTCCACCCAAGGTCGAAGAAAAGCGCAATAAGCGTAGAAAGACCGAAGACGACGACGACAACGACGAGAACAAAAAAAAGAAGGAACCTCTTCAACCTTTGATGGGGGCCTTTGGTAAAGTCGATAAGGAAAACGCCGTCCAAAAGTTGTTATGGGCTACTTTGGATGATGAAAAGCTTGTAAATATGTCACTCAATCATATAGTCTTGCATTACTAATTTGTTTTGCTGTCTCAGTTACTTGTTGCACGTAAAAACGGTAAAATCCAATTCATGTCTCCCGAGACCGGTGTCGTTGTCAAGGAATTCCAGAACCAATTTGTTGGTACAGAAGAGAAGCAAGGTCACTTCATTGGTATCTTTATCCACGAAAAGTAAGTTGAATTAAACATGATCGTGTGAGTGCTCATGTTGTTTACGCTAGGTATCTTTGTGTGTGTACTTCCACTGGAGATCTTTCTTATACACCATTAAAGTCGAAAAAGGCCGAAACAAAGACCATCAGCAACCTTGGACCTGACCTTGAGATCATGCGTGGTCATCCCACACAGACAAATATCTTTGCCATTGGCGGTAAGGAACGCGATTTATGCATCTACGATATCACCGCTATTGCAAAGAGTAAAAAGGAACAAGAGGATATCAACGCTGCTGGACCTAATAAGAACACCTCCCTTCACAAGAAGAAGTCCAACAAAAATGTCGGTTTGATCTTTCAAGCAAAGAACGTCCAAAATGATTTCTTGGATCTTCAACAGCCTGTCTGGATTCACGACATTCAATTCATGAACAAGGAGGCCACCCGGGTTGCTGTTGCCACACATCACCACCAGGTACACGTTTCATTCTCTGTTTAATTACTCTTTATTCATACTTTACCCTTAGTTCCGTTTATATAACACCAAAGAAGCACGTAGACCCACTGTGAATGTGGAGGTTGGAAAGCACCCTATTAAAGTGTTATCAGTGGGTTCTGACTATAACCATGTCTTATTTTCTGATACCATGAGTACAGTGGGTATGCTTGATATCCGTACAGGCAAGCGCTCTGCTCAATTCAAGGGATTCAGCGGTGCTGCTACTGATTTACTCGCTGTTCCCCAACCCAACTTTGACGACCAAGAAGTCAAGCCTTGTCTTGTTGCAAGCACATCGCTAGACAGATTCTTGAGAGTGCATGAAACTTCCACAGTCTATCGTAATATTGTCGATAAGGCTTATTTAAAGCAACGTTTAACCTGTGTTATTGTGGATGAAGAGTTTGAATATCCCGTTCCCAAGGTGAAGACGGCTGAAGAAGAGGAGCAAGAGGAAGAAGAGGCCTTATGGAAGGCAATGGAACTTACAAAGGACCGTAAGAGAAAGCATGCTTAGAAAAACCGAAAAAATAAAATCACATGTACCTGTATAGATTAAAAAAACCCCTCACCCATTTCATAATAATTAAAAAAAAAAAAACATTCCTACAACACTCTTGATCCAGTTGTTGGCTTGAAAATAATTTATTATTTGCAATTAAACGTATACACCGGCTGCGTTGGAAGCATAGATGGCTCCAAATCCAAGAAGCACAGAGGCCAATAGTGCAGCCTTAATTTGATTAATAAGAGGTGTCTTGCTATCCAAACTATACAAGGTCATTAGCTACTTGCGTCTATGTACATATATTTACTTGAAGGGATACATACATGGCGAAATTACCGGCAGCTAAGAGACCTGCAGATAAGGTAACATAGGTAACATAAGGGTATGAAGCGGTGGGAAAGGGTGATCCCACGGGTGTTCCTGTCATCCAATCATCCTACAAATGCTTTTAGTATTTCGTCTCTCGTCTACGTGAATCTGTCTCCATCTTACGTGTGCTGTCATCTTGATTATAGGGTTTAATCGAAAAAAAGATGTTTTTAATAAAAAAATTAAAATAAACCTCGACGTGTTGAGATAGGAAGGCAACGGAGACATCTTATTGGACGAATTAGAATTGACCTTTTGTCTCTTTCTTTTGGGTTGACGGGTTTTATTTTTGTATTCTTTTAAAATGTCTACTTTTAATAATCGTGGTGCAATTGTAAAACGCGACCCTTGGTATTACAACCCTACTTTTCTCTGGTTGGTAAAGTCTACAGCCATCAACTTTATCTTGCCCTTTTTCAATGGTGTGATGCTTGGCTTTGGAGAAATTCTGTCTAATGAAGTGCTTTTCAAATACGGCTGGTTTGGTTTTACTAGACCTGCTTTAGGTATTCATGGGATTCCTTCCAGCGCAACAAGTGAATATAAAAAGGCGGTAACCAACGAAATTAAACGTGAACAGAGACAACAAGAAGTACTTCTTTTAGACTAAACTGTTATTTTATACCTCAAAAACACACACACACACACACACACAAATAAAAATCCACCCCTCCCATGTATGCTTACATTTTTTATTGTTTACTTGCTTTATCCTGTCATCCTTTCTAACAGGTACGAAACAAGTCATTAATTATATCCCCCGAGAGAAGGGTGCATCACCATAATACGTAGCTTGCTCTTGTCAACCAGTTCTGTTTTACGCATTAATGATAGATTGGGACTGAAACACTCTCATGAGCAACATGTAATTAAACTCGATTTCACCCTCAATTCTATCTCGCAATGAATTGACTTCAGTTGTGGATACTTTCTCGTAACATCTACGCTCGGGCTATGGGTGTGTCCAATCAGAAGTCTTGAAAATACCTCAAGGAGAGTATTCTTTGGGGGTCCAGATTTTTTTTTGAAACGACAGTAGTACAAAGACAGCGTAGATATATATAATTCAAACACAAGAATTCTTGACAGGCACCGTAGGTGACCTTTTATTGAAGCCTAATCATTCAAGTTCTTCATGATATACACACACTCTGTCTACATCTAACTATGATTACTGTCTGCCTAGTTGGGTAGCGACCAGTCAGTAGAAAATGATCGAGACAGGAAGAATGTCTCATTAACAACCCAGCAATTGAATTTAAAGTAGTAGGAAAGAATATCTTTTAATAAACCACATCATCTAACCAATGATATATAACCGCATAAACATTGACACATCAATGTCATATCTCTTTTGATTAGGATCCACCTTCTTTGTTTATAAAAGGATGCTTTGCTACACCTAATAAGATATTCGTCTCGATAATTTGAAAGTCTTTCAGTTCGTGCAAACAAGCTACCCTATTTAAAAAATAACTGTATAAAACATCAATCATCTAACTCTTCCATGCATTTCTCTTTAAGATCCTATAATTACAAGAGCATCCGAAGCTTATAATTGTATTTAATTAACTAAAAGTAACCAAACCGTTAGCTAAAAAGCCAACCCATCACGTGGGTCACGTGACCAGCTTTTTTTTTTTTTTTTTTTTTTTTTTTTTTAAAAAAGGAAGCAAGCCTTTTTGTTTTTTTTTCTTCTTTACAAAAAATACCAGTTGTAACTTTTTTTATAAACGTTTACAAAAGCTTTTTATTTAAATCTTTTTTTTTTTTGAAAAAAAAATTATAAAAACTATTTTAAAAACTACATCTAAATATGTCTTACGGTTGGAATAGAGACCAAGCTGGTAAGAAAAAGAAAGAAAGAGTAATTTGAAAGGGTAGACATTGACAGTTTTTATATATAATAGCTCCTCCTCCACCTTCCGCAGCAGATCTTGCTAGTTCCTTTTTGAACTCTGTTGGTCAAGAGCTTCATGGATCTAATGAGAATCCTTATGGACATGAGTCTCAAGGTAAAAAAAGAAATTAAAAGAGAAAATTCCCAGTTGTTGAACAAATAGCTGGCACATTAGGACGTTATGGTGAAGAAATAGGTTATCATGGAGGTAATGAAGACTTCCGTAGAAGAGAAGGCGGAAATATGGAAAGAGGAGGGGAGAGAGAGAGACGCCACAGTAGTAGAGATCGTTACCATGACAGATCACGCGACAACAGAGATGGCAGACGTAGAAGATCTCGAGACAGACGTGAACGTTCTCCACGCGGTGATCGTCATCATGGCAGAAGTCGTGACGATCGAGACTACCGCAGATCGCGTAGAAGAAGTCCTAGTCCTCGTCGCACCACCAGTAGAAGACGTAGTCCTAGTGGCGGACGTCGTCGTGAAGACGAAAACGTCATTCCTTTAAGCAAAAGAGAGCGAAAGCTTCATAACTGGGATATGGTCCCTGCTGGCATGGAAGGTATGTCTGCTGAACAAGTCAAGTCAACCGGCTTATTTCCTTTACCTGGTCAAGTCGTGGGTACACGTACCCCTCAATCTTTCCAACCTCCTCCCGATCACGCCACCATGCAAGATGGATCTCGCATTCGGGTCACTCAAGGCGCTGCTGGGCCTGTTGCTTTAAATGCTACTTTGGCTAGACAAGCAAAACGCTTATATGTTGGTCAAATTCCTTTTGGCATCGAGGAAAAGCCAATGGCTGACTTCTTTAACGCCACCATGGAACAACTTCATTTACCTGATACAACACCTGTTTTAGCTGTACAAATTAATCACGACAAGAACTACGCCTTTGTTGAATTCCAAACTGCTGAACAAGCTACATCAGCCATGGCTATTGACGGTGTTATGTTCCAAGGTCAACAATTAAAGATTCGCAGACCTAAAGATTACCAACCTCCTATCAATGGCGAATATATCGATTTACCTACTCAGTTACCTGGCTTAGTATCAACCAATGTACCCGACACACCCAACAAAATCTTTATTGGCGGTCTTCCCGTGTATTTAAATGACGATCAAGTAGTCGAGTTATTAAAATCATTTGGTGAATTACGTGCATTTAACTTGGTGAAAGATCCTATTACTGGTGCTAATAAGGGCTTCGCTTTTTGTGAATATGCAGACCCTTCTGTTACAGATTTGGCTTGTCAAGGTTTAAATAATATGGAATTAGGTGACCGTAAGTTGGTTGTTCAACGTGCTAGTGTTGGAGCTAAACATGGCTTACTTCCTGTTGAATATACTGGCGAATTACCTTTAAATATTGCTGACTATTTACCTATTGCAAGTGCAAAGGAGGAGGAAGCTACTCGTGTCTTGCAATTAATGAACATGGTTACACCTGAAGAATTAGAAGACGATGATGAATATCAGGATATTTGGGACGATATTGCAGAGGAATGTTCAAAGTTTGGTAAAATTATAGACATGAAGATTCCTAGACCTAACAAAGCTGAGCCTGTACCTGGTTGTGGATTGGTAAGACTCTGCATTTCTATTTATTTGTATGTTTCTCTTACTAATTGTTTGGCTTAGATTTTTGTTCGATACGAAACCACGGATCAGACCTTGGAAGCATTACGTGCTCTTGCTGGTCGTAAATTTGCTGATAGAACTGTCGTTGCTACATTTATTGATGAGGATAACTATTTAGCTGATAACTTTTAAAAAAGAATACACAGTCTTTCAGACACCCTTTATGAAATACAAAAAAAAAAAAAAATGAAAATCATAAACAATGTACAGTCAGGCTTATGGATTTTGTCAGCTTTGAGTTTATCTTTAAAAAGAGACGACGAAACACTCGGGTTTATTCTCTGTGTTTGTGTCTGGCACAGAGCAATACAGTATCACGATAAGAGCGTGACTCTCTTATTATTCACTCCCCTTTTCCTCTCCTTTGCTTTTTTTGGGGAGGGAGTCTTATTTCTAGCGTTCTTATTTTATCACCCATTTGTTGTTAACCATCATGCGTTCAACTAGTGGTCATGACAAACCGTTTGGACAAAAGTTCTTCTTGTCATCTCGACGTCCTTCGAACTCCAGCAGCAGCTCTTTGCGAGGTATTCATATCAATATCAGCTCTGATCCCTTTCAGCATCGTATTCCACCTTATATCCAGCGACTATGGCAAGAAAGCAGGCTGCGTAAACAAATGTCGGTTTGGAAGCGACGACTAATTAATCGATACCAGCTCTCGGGATGGATAGAACTCGCTGTGTTAGCAACCTGTATATTTTCAGCCTGCGTGTTCTTACTAATCCATGTCGGTTTTTTCAGTGGTAAAAAGTATCAAGATTGGCAACTGGAACATTACAGTGGGGACCCATTGGATGAGGTCGATTTATTAGACAAGGTATATCCTGATGAGGGTAGATCCCTTACAACAAGCGTTATATTATTAAAAAACGAACAAGAATTAGAAACCACTGTAAAAGCCATTTTGAGCGATCTATGTCAGTATGATATGTTTGATAATTACATTGTATGGAATGATGATCCAAATACAACCATTACCATAGACGTAAGTATACCATTGATACACCCGGATGAAACCAAATAAACTAACTCAGAAAAAGATGATTCATACCAGTAGCTGTACTCCCAGTAAATTAAGCGTGGTAAATACACTTGCTAAAATGGGCTCATCTGCAAGGTATAATGCATGTCGTCTTTCAAAAACACCCTATTGTTATTTCCAAGATATACCCAGAACAGATCAAAAACTCCGAAGCACCTATGCCAACTTTCTGAGATCATCTCACTTGATCCATGGTCAGTCAAGCAATCATTTGGCCTTTCTCAATTCACAGTGGCGTTACTGTTTCACAAACACAAGTAGGTGGAACCATACAATGTGTGTACGCATGACTCTTAACTATGTTTTCTTATTAGATCTTGACTTGCATACATGTTACATTGATATCGAATCAGGAACATTTGTATCCAAGGCAGCGGTGTCTAGTTTTTTAGACAATTACGACAAGTCTTCTGTTGTGAAGGAATATGCAGACATGTACTTTACCATGTTTATGAACCAAATACCCTACCAATTAGAAGGAGAAGGATCATATGTAAAGGAATTGAACGAACTGGAAACACAACACATGTATCTGGGCTTGACTATTCTTTATAACGATTTGGAAGAGGAAGAAGGGATTGTATCACTGGAGAGTCCAATTATAAGTAATGTGGAGCGAAACGCAAGAGCATCATGTAAAGATGATCGCTGCTTATTCTTGACAAACAAACAAACCCTTCCAGATACAGAGTTATTCTCGTACAATCCAACCATCGATGTAGATATTTCTAAACAAATGCATGATGATTTCTATAGCAAGTATTATGACGAGTACAAATACACAAGTGCTGTTAATGGGAATGAGCAAACATCATGGAAATCCGTTCAAAGTAAGTTGTCTTTTTTTGAGAGCAAAGAAAAAAAAATTAATAATAAAAAAAGATATTCATGCTGGGGATTACATTGGATTGGATTTATTAATGCCGATGCGTACTTCTTTAAAATACCGATTTCTTGTACGCCATCCGTATGTCTATACAAGTACAATGGCGATCAAAATATCTTATGATGGATCGATATGGGTAAGATGATCTACAGTCTGCTTTTCCTACCCATCGGGGGTTATGTTGACCTTTTTTTAAAAAACAAAATAGATAAAATTACATCCTGCACCTAGCGTCAGCTGCCAAAACATCGATACTGAAGACATGCAGTTACTGGAATGTCGATTTATTGTGACAGATACAGGATATCGGTATATCCAATTAGAAAGTCAAAAAGATTTGGATTTTGCCTTTGATGTAAATGATTTGTCATTTAGTGCCAAAGTTAAAAAAGATGAAAACGGTCAGTTGCTAGATATCGCGTTTGACAAGGACGGTGTTGCCTTTGTTGAAGATGGTTTGATTTAGAATTTCTTGTTGCTGGTTCGATGATTATTACAACACATTAATAAAAAAAAATCTCGTGAATCGTATTTACTAAAGAGCCCCGTTTAAATTAAGCTAAATGTTTATTTTAAAGAAACAAAGAAAGAAAGAGGGGAGGGTATGATGTGCTAAAAATAAAAGGAAAACGGATATATGTAAAATGCTTAATCTGCAAAGAAACTCTTCTGTTGATCAATATCTACATTTTCCTGTACAGTAATAGAGAAGTCGTCCGCTGGATCCACACCGAAATCATCTTCCTCCTCCTCATCAGTAAACAATAATGGCATGCTTTCATTTAATATTGTAGATGCTGATGTTGATTCTCTTGCTTTCGTTTCAGGCACCTGAGGTAATTCTTCTTCGCTACCTGAGTCAGGATAATTTATAACAAGTGGACTTAATTGTCTTATTCTTCTATTTTCGTTGTCCATCAAGTTGTCATCGGCGTAAACTTTGATTTTCTCGTTCTCGTCATGGTTTTCCAGTAAATCATCCGGGCCAACACGCTTTGGTTCTGGAATATATTGGGTGTTGAGAGTTTCGTCAGGATCCCTATATATAACAAATGCCGAATGTTGGCTACAGTCATCAGCGTTAAAGGTATATGTTGAACTTTGGCTGCAGTTATCAATATCTTTCAAGGTATTCACCGAGCTTTGACTACATATATCCGTATCTTTATAGACAGGTACCGAACTTTCGCTTTCATTGCCGCGTATAGAACTAGCAGAATCAGTCGTTTCGATATTACTGTGTAAGGGTTTCATTTTCAATTTCTTCAATACCCGTGTTTGAGTGATTGGATCCAAGGGTCGCGTTGTCACTTGGTGGCCTTCGTTTTCGTCCACGAAATGGTTTGAGGGCGTCTTCTTAGGCTCAAAGAAAGTCTCGATGGTACCTGCTTTGGCATCTAGATTACCCAACTTGCTCGAGTTTCTTTTCAACCCAAAGGTCTTGGTAGGTTTTTGGGTAACCTTTCCATCAAGTGTTGGCTTTTTTGATTGAGAATGTTGGAGAATAGGTGGTAATGATGAACTCCTGGGTCTCTCTTGACTGTTTTCGTCATTGAACGTCGCTGTTCTAGGTAATGGTTTAAAGAATTGGTCGATTTTCATATTATTTACAGGCTTAAGCTTGGTTTTGCGTGAAATGGGTGACATTGTCATAATGTTAATTAAGGGAAAAGAAGGGTTGATAGAGAGCCCCTCCCCCCATCAATTTCCGTAGCAAAAAAAAAAAAGTATTTTTACGCGGCGACATTGTATTTTTAACGGGTTCCCCATTCGCACGGGGCATTGGGCAACATCTTCGTGAATCCGCAAAAAAAAAGTGGTTTAAGTTTTGCTCCGTAGGCCATGATACACGCTCCTTCTTACGAATGGGTTACTACTTTTGTAATATTTATTGCGTCAATACCAGAGATAAAGAAATGGAGATTTTTATCTAATATAAACATAATCAATGTAGTTTTCTTTACCAAAAAAAAACACACGCTTAAACCTATTTAATTAATACGTTAAAATAGCTCCAGCACAGTGATCAACTAGATGTATGTGCAGAGTGTTCTATTCATTATTCAATCACCTTGTGTTTTTTATTTTGAAGAATTTGCTATTATGTGGCTGTTCCAACTAGAGAACGATAGATCTTTCAGATCACTTATCTGGACTATAATAGTGTCAAACTGTGTAAGATTACCTTTCGCATCTATACTTGTGGTTACGTATATTGATTATCTCTAGCTATACAAATAGTGAATTATTCTTTCAGTCTTGTAGGCTTTTCAGGTACATATATTTGCACTACTCCAAAATGCATTTGTAAATCAATTCAGGAACAAAAGAAACGGTCGCTAAAAAAACTGTTCTTTTTCCAACTACAAGACAAGCCCTAAGTATCATTAGATTGCTTTGTGTTGGGTTGCTAATGAAAGTAAGGACTTTGTTTTCGGAAACACTCAAGGGAAAAGGTAATAATGCAGATTCTGCTTAAGGCCGCCTCAATATAAGGCCATTTTTAATCCTTTGAAGGAGAGAGAGAGAAAATAGAGGGTGACAGTCTTGTTTAAGAAGGCTTTAATTTCTCGATTTTATTTTGATGGCTAATACTGTATGCAATTTTAATTGGGCGGAAAGACGGTTTAAAAAATAAATTAGACGCCGCATAAAATAAATGAGACGATTAAAGATTGTTTTGGAGAATAAGTTAGACTGAAGGGTGTTTTTTTGTAGGCACAAGCCAAAACAACTTTTTTATAAAAAAAAATCACATGAAGCAATGATATACAATGATTAAATAAAATAAATCACATAAAACAATGATTTAAATAATATAAATCACATTAAACAATCCTTTTCTTTATGGAACCTCCTCTAAAAATTCTAGCAGTTAAAAGCTCAATCACTGGTATTGGGTGGAAGCCACAGTATGTTCCGCTAATCAGGACACTGGTAGCCACTATCCATATTATTGTAACGCATACATTTGCCTTTTTGAAGTACATCTTCATTCAAGAGCTGGAAAATGATCCTGGCTTTGCCCTTGAGGATTTTGCCAATGTTGATTTTTACAGAGAAGTCTTCCTATCACTTCTTCAAAGCTATAAACCAACTAAACAAACAAGGTCCACAAAGTCAGCCATCTACCGAGAACTTATCAACAAACATCGAGACTTATATTTCCAACATAGTTTACATAAGCCAATCAATTTAAAGTATGCACATCAAATAGCCTCGTATGAAGTAACAGAAATAAGTACAGCGTACCTGAACGGAATCTCTTTACAATTCGGAAACAAGCTACGTATGTTCTTAAACATACTTTTGAAAAAGAATGAACAAATAGAGATATCACAAGTTGAAATGAAGAAGAAAGGGAACTCGGAAAAAGAAGTGATGGAGGCAGTAAAGGCTATTGTTGATCAATGTAGTAAAATCAAAACGATGATTTCTTTTGGAAAAATCGATGGACTACCAAAAGAATTTTTATCTTCCCATGATGTCGATATGATTCGCAACCTCTTTAGCGCTTATCCTAAGATTATCAGTTTACCAGACTCTATCTACTATGACTGTAAAGCAAACACCCTGAAGCATTTAAAAGCTTATTATAAAATTTCAAGTATGTGTGAAATCCTTCAAGAAAAATCTTTCAACTGCTTTCCGTTGAGAAGAACATTCATACTGTCCTATACGACAATCGATACTCTTATTTTAAACACCCAAATTTTGAAGAATCCTGTTATCAGTCATTTGGACAAAGAAGTAGTATGGGGAACTGTCCTTGATTTTACAAAAAAAGCAATGAAGCCACAAGGTGAAAGAAAAGCAATGAGGTTTAAAGGCATGCTATTTACTGATGGTGTTGGTGTGTCTATATTGAAGCAAAATCTTGACACAGAAAGGTGGTAGTGGTGGAGCTAATAGAAAAACAAAGGAAGTTGAAGAGGAATTCCAGTATGTTGATAAGTTGGAAAAAGAAGAGCTGTTGTCTAGTGTTGGAAAGTGCGTGTTGATTGATCTTGGTCGTCGCAACATCCTCTATTGCATGCACGAGGAAAGCACTATGGAAAACAAAAGAACGTACAGATACACTAGTAACAAAAGAGTTATTGAAACAAAATCCCGAAAATTCAAGAAACTCCGTGAAAGATTAAAGCCCGATGAAGTTATAGCTGCCGAATTGTCGTTGTCGAATCATAAATCTTCAACAGTCAATGGAGATAAGTTTGTTCAATACCTTTAGGAGAGAGCCAAGGTCACACCGGTCTTGAGAAATTATTATTCAAATGAAGATGTACCTGCTGCAGAAAACCGGGAAAATAATTGTTTACCGTTCCGAAAAATGAAACTATCAAGTTACATAAATCAGCAGCAATCAGACAAACGGTTAGCCAGAAATCTTCGATCCAAGTTTGGAGATGATACTGTGATAATCATTGGTAACTGGTCTGCCGTAAATGTGAAGTTCCATGAGCCCATTAGAGGTATCGGAATGAGAAGAATGCTAGCAAACGAAGGCTTCCAGGTGTATTTAATTGACGAGTTCAAAACTTCTAGTCTTTGTCCTGCCTGTGAAAACGGCGAGCTCGAAAAATTCAAAAAAGTACCGAACCCCAGACCTTTTCAAAGAGAAAAGTATCCCACTGTTATATGTCATGGCCTTTTAAGGTAGAAATTTTTTTTCATGTGAAAATCAAAAAAGAAAACTAAAAGTTTAATGGTTTTGATTTAGGTGCAAAAACCAAAAATGTTTGGAGTTCATGACTTCTGACAAGACTCTTTTCCATCGTCTTTGGAATTGTGATATGGCTGCTACATTTAATTTCCGACATATTCTTTTTGAGCTGCGCGAAAATGGCAAAAGACCAGAAAGATTTTGCAGACTGAAGACAGCTCCCAAAAGAAAGGGGATTGCATTACCTAGTAGTAGCCGTCCCACTAAAAACCCAACACATCCTTTGTAGTTACCGCTACATTAATCCACGATACAGGGTAAGTTTTTGTGTTTCCATCTACTTTTTTTTTGGCTTGTGTCTACAAAAAAAAAGTCAGTTGTCAGTAGATCCTAAAACAACACGTGTTGCAAAATCTTCTGCCATTTGTCTGTTGGAGTAAGCGTACCCTTTATTTTCTCGATGCTTGTAGCTTTGCATAAAGCCAATTATACTATATATCATAATAAAACAAATAGTGTTAGAAAAAATATCCATTTTAGAATTAGACATATTATCAGTACCTGTTGTGTTCTGCAGCAATAGAATTTAAAAATTTCATAACACCTTCATTTGTACACACTTTTCTACTAGACAGCCTATTATAAGAGACTTGTATACTGGTGGTTACCCGATTTATTAATTCTTTTTTCTTGATCCAATCCATGCCAGAACGTAATCTATTAAATGTCAAAAAATTAGTACTCAAATTCGAATATTGTTTATTGTAAATATATACGTACTTGTATGACGGATTGCTTAGGTTGAAGGAGTGCTCCTTGGTACTACGTTTATTGGTCAACATGTTGTCTTGGCAATCTACACCATAAATTATATCACGAATACCTATGAAAATTATTGAAAAATAAATATATTTTTGTCTGGTGTCACTACTAAAAATAATAATCATACCTGGATCGATGCCAACAATTCGATCATTTTCAGTTATCCCCACCGGGTTCTTAGACAACGGATAAATTCCTCTAGTCCGGTTTGCAAGGTTCATATTTCTTCTTTGCTTCTTGACATCGCCTCTGGTCAGCGGAATGAATTGTCTAGAGCCTTTTTCAAATAATACAGAAATCATATGGCCATCGGTTTTGAACCCAAACCCTAATCGTTTTGTAGTGTTATCATCACCCAGTCCTTTTTGAAGTCGATCAAAGTTGAAAATAGCTTCCCATATTCTTCTTTTGTCGTTTGTTCCAGAATAGAGATCCTTAAACTCGGTGACAGTAATAATTTCGTTATTGTACCCAATTAAGAATTGAGGGATAGGAAGTTGTTCGCGCAAATCTCTTCTAAACAAGCCGTACATAATATCAGCTCCACTAAAAGAGGCATGGACAATAGAGTGACCAGGGTCGGGCAAGAGACACCAAAGCTTTATGGTAAATTTTCTTGACTGGTAGCTATTTTCAATAGACGGTAGCTTACTCGTAGGTATTTCAAAGGATGTTCACTGGCATTTTCGTAATCATCCACAACCGTATCATAGTCCTTGCCTGCGAATTCTGCATTGTAAATACGAAAAACACGGTTGTAAAAGTTATCGAAACCGGGAAAAGTAGCAGCAGTGTATTCGCCTTCAAAAGTAAAATCGGCGAAATGGGTATGCTTGACAATTCGATCGGCAACTCTTTTAGCTATATATAAATGTAAGTATAAGTGTAGTTAATAAAATATCTGCACTAATGCTATACCTAAAGTCATGATAGGCAACGACAATTCTTGCTCTTGCTGTTGATTGATGAAGAATCCTTTGAATATACGGACAATCCAAAGTCTGACATTTAATAGATGCATAGTTGTATCTACATAATAAAATAGTGTTAGTTGATATTATAAGACACTTCTAATAATTCGAAAACAAATAACTAACTTTGAATAAGGGTACTAGAATAAGTGGCGGATATGCCACGATGGACAAGATCCAAAGAAGGGGGGGTATATAAATATTCTTCGGTTCGTGGTCTCTTTCTTGAAATATCAAAGTCGGGAAAATTTTGATCTATTGACCTTGAGGAGGAAGAAATATTAGAACACAATTTAAATATGATGAAATAAACCCTTACTATGGTTGCGTTTAAATTTTCGGGATCGGCGGTAACTTTTCTGTATAGATGGGCCCAAAAAGTGACATTCAATACATTAGGGAACAAAAGGTTGCTTTGTTCATGCATACCCATCAAATTCAACTGTTGACCGATTATTTCAACCTGTTGGAAAATGGTTCCGTACCGGTTACTAATATCTTGTGTTCGTGCTATAATTTCATGGTGAGCTAGGTAAAGACGAGCATTTTCGTTACCGTCCAGGAAGTTTCTATTTTGGACTTCAAACTGCTTCAGCTAGCCTAACATGAAGATCGTTCAGTACATCTAGATCCGTGGTTTTTTGTTCAATAGCAGCTTGTATTTTTGCTACGACTTCATTTATTATTTGAATGTTGGGCTGAATATTATCAATATGCTGTTGTAACTGGGTTTGGATGTTATTCAGGTCAATGTCGTTATTTATAGCTTGCTGTCCGGCTTGCAATGCTGTGTTTTGATTTAGATTCTGAAGCTCTAACTGCAATTGGTGGGCAAGATCAACATCATGAACTAACTGCTGGGAAGCACGTTGTAAGTTTGTTATGCGTCTGGTGTAGTTTTCACGAAGTTCTATTTGCTGTGTATTCAAAAAATTCAATAACAATCAGGAGACACAGATTAGCCGCGTCTTGTCTCAGTACAGAGAATTCGTCAACTATCGTACGAAACATGTTCTATAAAATAACATATTAATATACTGGTTTAGCCGTGACCATATCTTTATTTTATATTTACCCTATATCCGTTAAAGTTATTGCGGAGAACGGACCCAAGTTTGCATTTACGGCTATAGTATACATTATGTAGTTGTTCTTCAACTTCTTCATGCTGTGCTGGTAGTGGAGGCGGATTTCTTCTTGGGATCTTCGAGCTTCCCACTTGGACGCTTTTTCTTTTTCTTTTCGCTAAAATTTCACCAACGTATTAGGCGACACTATATCATTAATTTTAGTTAAAAACTTACTTGTCATGCTTGGCGTTTAAAGCCGTATATTTTCTGGGGGGCTTGCCAAATATGAGGATTATGTAGAATTAAGAATGAAAACGAAAACAAGTAGTTAAGTAAGGTTGCTTTTCAAAAAAAAAAAGAAAAAAAAATCGCCTCTATATATATCAAAGTATAATCAATGTTTTGAATGAAATGCAATGAGCAGGCAATTATACTTCACTATCTGTTCGCAATTTCGTACGTTTTCATCATTATAAGTGAAACCTTTGAATAGTTTTATCGCTTTATTACGTTAAGTAATAATTATAAAATAAGCATTTCTTTGATTAAGGTGCTCGTCTGGGGTACGAGATAACCCCCCCAAAAAATCACAGATCCGGTTGTTATAAATTCATTAATTGCGGAACAGTTGTATAATTGTAACGTCAAGTTTTGTACTCACCGTCCTCATATATCTATTGATGTAATATATTTAGTTAAAAAGGGGAGAAAAGTGATAAACAATGCATCAGATTTATTATCCCGAATTTGATGGTCTGGTATTTAAATCTTAAACAGATTACATCAGATTAAAACAGATGCAATCAATATGAGACAGATGCAACATAGCATTGTCCATTTGAATAAAAGCGGATCTAGGCTTTTGAAAACTATATAGAATCTAATCACAATGTCTGTAATTAAGCTTTCGGCATATTCAGATTCCTGATTGTTTATTATCTTCCTGTTTTAGAAGTTACCTTGTTACTTGTATGAAAATGTCGATCGGCATCCAAGGCTAGTTCCACATTGCAATATTTTTTTAGATAGGTAAATTGCATTCGAGCATCAATTTTATAACACGGCCAAGAGCAAACGTGTAGATGTTCCTTGTACCGAATTATACAACTTACCAACCAGCGGGTGTTGAAAAAACCATTTTCATTGTCTATTATGCATTCCGTCGTACAGGTAATAAGAGAACGTACTAAGTTGATCAAAGGTGATGCTTCCGGTAAAGTTTATGATCCGCAAAATAAGATCAAAAATATTGGTTGTCTAGCTACTTTGAAGGTGATCTATGAAGGAGGATCCATCCGTTGCATCGATTAAACATTGAGGTATTCAAACCTCTAGTGTTGGTAGTAAAGAGAAATTACCATTTCTGTCTCTCTCGTGTTGCAATAAGAAATTTAGTGGAACAGCGTTTTTAAGGAGGTTATCGCAGAAGTGAGACAAGAGTAAACATTTAAAGAAGCTTAGCTTGGCATTTTTTATAAGAGATAACTTGCTGGCGATAGAGTACACCGAGATGTAATGATTCATGCCGATAAAGTGCACATCATTCACAAGAAACTCCAGGAAGCAAGTTATAAATAACATGAAGATCAGCACCAGTATGTCCATGTATGGCGGGGTGAACTTCAACAACGAAGATTTCATACGTTCCAAGATCGTGACTTTATAACATGATTTTCTTTAAGCTTTGTTTTTTTGTGACAGAATCCTTTTGTTACAAATCCGAAGTGTGTGCCTGAATGCAACCCATATTACCACCAAAATCAACAACGGAAGCCTTTACACCATTGCATCCGGTACATGTTTCCCAGTATCCTTTTTCCAATGATCAATCGATGCCAAACTTCTTGGGATTCTTGAAAAGAATGGGTCCAAAAGAAAGACGTCGTAGAAGAAGGAAGATGGAAGTAGAGGCCATCAATACCGTGTCCATGGCGAGCATGGCGTCTGATGTACCCATTATTGTAAATAACTAATGCACATATATGGTATCATCATTTTCAACAGAGGCTATCAATTAGGAAATTGTTATTGAAACTCTTGATATGGTATCTTGTAACTGTCCTGATTTCGAATGAAATATTATCGCGTGCAAGCACATATATTTGTTGGAGCGTGTTCGTCCCGATCTCAGACTATATCAAGGTAAACATGAATGCTACTGAAGTCGTAAACTTTTTTGCTAACTTTACATTTATTAGTACCTTTTGACCCTACGTTTTCAAATATTCACCAGCCTCTCCTGTTATTACCAGTGATATCATAACTCGAGAAACTCCTGTTAGGACTCTAAACCCTTCTTTGGCCGCATAGAAAACATTGCCAAAACTTGCAAAGACCAAAATTATCTCCTTCCACCAAGGCTATATAAGCTATGAAGTGGCTACTGACTCAGTATATTGAAAACAACATCGCAATCTACATCGTAATAAAAAAATAACTGAAGTTTCATTTACTATACCCTGCCTTTAACTGTAGAAAAGAAATATATCAGTAACTTTTACTCTGATATATTTATTAAATAACTACCAGTCATGTAAAAGCTCCATTAACTTGTTTGGTTTGAGACAACTTTCATTTATCTTGATGTAGAGTCTAATTAACAAATTTTTTTTTTTTTTTTGTATAAATCTTAATTTTATTTAAGATCAATGAAAGTCACACGTCGTAATGAGAGGTATGCAGTGATATAGGGATGATTGAAATAAAAATATAGTTAAAGTGGCAAGATAAGATAGTAAGAATCAGACTGTAGTTTAAATGATAAGAAAATTGTCCGAGTAGACATTGTTTTGATTGATGTATGTGTGAGCGATGTCGATGATAGTACAGACTACTTGATCTGGTATAAATGGTGTTGAATCAAAAATAAAGCGCCAGTAATGTTTCCAAATACCTTCAAGGATAGCACCAAAAAGAAAAATTGGTGTGGTTTGAAGATGGAACATTTTGCGGCAGGGAAATTGAAACGTGTATAGGCTGAATAAGACCTCCGAAGGTTTGAGTAAGTATAATGCTGGTATCTGAGGATAAAGATAAGTGAACGATCTTTTCCAATTAACAAATTTTCAATTCAAGACTTATGATTAAGCTCGTATAATTAGAACTCAGCTTATTCTGAGGGAGTAAAACGAAAAGAAAGTGTTGCGTCGATCCTCTTTCGCTTTAAAAACATGACGGTACCCTCAACATCTCTTGAGAACCACAACCATGGCCCTTCAAAGACACTAACTCGCTCTTTTCGAGATGTGGCTGCACAAGCCTTACCACCTCGAGCATACCGAAATAATCCCAGTTCGAAATCTCGAATTACCATCTCTCTTGGAGACACCATCTTCAAACCCATTACTGACCTTAAAGTTCAAAAACCCGCCATTCATCGTAACAGTAGTTATAAACATGCCGTCTTTTACATTGTTGAAAAAGAGTTTGTAAACTTAATACCTGAATTTCAAAAAGCACGTAATGTGCGTTTTCCTTTTGGTACCTGTCTCGGTACCCATGCCACTGATGACAGTCAGGGCAAAATTATTGAAGTCATTTTGAATGACCAATCAGCTGTCGACGATGCAGTAAACAATCCTATTATTATTGGGAACGACAGAAAGTTTCACGCCACTTTGGTCGATAATTTTTCTCGCTTCGGTAACGTGAGAGACGTCACCATTTATCTCGACGATGAGTCTAACACCGCTTTCTGTGGCAATGGCGCTATCTTTTTGGACAGATCGATTAACCATGCCAACCCGAAAGCCTGGGACAAACTCACGTACAAAATCGATTTGGGTAGCCAATCTTTTTGTCTTGGAAAATGGGCTAAGATGGAGTCCCATTGTGTATACTGCAAACAAATGGGTCATACCCGTAAAGACTGTCAAGAAATACCAACAATCAGTAAAACATGTTATTTATGTGATCGACGTGGACATCTTGCCCGTCACTGTCCCCGAGCTCATGATAATTCTATTGCATCCTCAAAGAAACGAGTTCGCAACGAAGAGGATCCTTTTGTGCCCAGCCTCAATAAGGTCTTAATAAATCCCACTCCTCCTACTAGTGCCGACGATACAGTTGAAGTAACGGGAATTGAATCCAATCCCACCATCGCCAATTCAACCCACGAGGAAGTTCGTGATCCTCGTCCATCACATTCTATTACGTTGGTATCGGACAACGAATCTATGATGGATGTTTCGGAGGACGATGCTGATCGATTAACAGATGCCGAAGAGCTTCTTATAGTCAATAATACTATACCAACTATCGTTGAAGAAAGAGAAATTAATACAGCCAGTATCCCGATGATTGTTTCTTCCAAAGTTGCCAACTCTGCTATCAGTAACAAACGTGTCTCTCCTCGCACTAATAAAGGTGTCGCTGCTGTAAAATATGACCCTTCCTCCTCTTCACCGACATCTTCCTTTCGGAAGACGTCTGCCTGATGAGGGGGCAGATTTAAGTATCTCCAACATTTTTATTTAAAAAAAAAAAAAAAAAAAAAAAAAAATCTCTATGGATTTACATAATTCAAATTATACAACAACCACTAACCCACATCCTACTACAATAACAGGATTATCATTTCCTTCTCTTCCTCAAAATAACCAAGAACCATTATTGGTAGAATCATTCCTTTCAAGTACTATCAGGATTGCTACTTTAAATTGTCGCAGTCTTGTCAAAATCAATGAACCCTCTCGTCGTCAAGACTTCATTCGCTTTTTGCGCAAACAAAATCCACCTCTTGACATTATTACATTACAAGAAACACACGCTTCCACTACTGAGTTGAAATTAATTCTTGATAACTTATTTCAAACTAAACAAACAGTATGGAGCAAACACTGTGGCATCGTTTGTTTCAACCCCTCCTTGCAACTACATTCTGACTTTATAACAATGGACCAACGGGTGATAGAGTGTACTATTACTCATTCTCAACGTACCTTTGATCCCTTCACTATCATACCTATTTATGCGCCTGCACATCTCGCCGAACGCCAACAATTTTTCTCTCGTATTATCGAGATGCCTATTCTGTGTTCCAGTGAGGATATTTCTGCAGTCAACTTTAGCTCCAATACTCCCAGTTTACCTACTCGAACGATCATAACTGGGGATTTTAATTATAGCATTCGTGATGTTTCCACTACTTTAACTGGATCACAAGCTCTAGGTAACCACCAATTTCGATGGAATCAAGAGCTCCAATCCAAGTTTCGGAATTGCTTAGACTCATCTATTATATCACCTACATTTCGAAGAGGTCAACAAATGTCTACGATAGACTATATGTATTCGTCTTCCGATTTATATTCTAACAAGATCAAATCTAATGTGGAATTTATATCACCAACATGGACTGACCACGCTCTTCTGACTTTTTCTTTTAAATGCAGTTCTACACATTCAGGAAAAGGACTTTGGAGAGCCAATCCCGCCTTAGTTTCTAACCCCAGATTTTTGGACTCCATGCATCAAGAGATTGATAAAACTTGCTCAATGTTTCGTCCTGACCTTAGCCCTCAGCTTCGATGGGATCGTATTAAAGAGACTGTTAAAAAAGTTGCTCGTAAAACTGGCCGGCATCATGCAAATTGGCGTAAGAAACAGTTAGATGGGCTACAGCTAAAACGAACCTCGATCCTCAACAATTCGTCATTGACTCCAGCTGTCTTACAATTTAAACGTTCCAAAGTGGAAGCAAAAATTCAGGGATTGCAAGAGGAAATAACTAACAATGATTCTTTGCGCGCGCAAAAGTTTTGGAGGGAAACAGGTGAATCTTCACCTTCCTTTTTGAAACGTTCTATAACTACCCGAATTACCAAAAGCTTTATACCTGAATTACTACATCCCATCACATCAGCATCTTGTACATCTCCAGCAACTTTGACCGATGCAGCTCACTCTTTTTACCAAAGATTATACACTCCAGATGATATCAACTTAAATGCAACTGATCTGCTGGCTGAGACGATCCACGATAGTTCGGTACTTGACGACAGTCAATGTGAATATCTCTTATCTGAATTTACGGAAGATAATTTACTGGACGCTGCTAAACGGACTCCTCCACAAAGTAGTCCAGGTATAGATGGTATTCCGTATCAAATCCTATTCCATGTCTTACATAATGCTGCTGCAATACGGGTGGCTTTACAAGTGTACAATGATGCTCTTTTAAAGAGTATTTTTCCTCCCAGTTGGAACAAGACGTGCATGATTCTCCTTCCTAAAAAAGGTGATCTCACAAATCTTAGTAATCATAGACCAATTAGTCTTATCAACACGGATGCCAAATTATTCACTCGTATGCTGAACGTCCGCCTGATGATGTACATGAATGACTTGATCAGTCCACAACAGATGGGATTTATGCCTAGCCGGTTTATCGGCGAAAATGGAAAAACTCTGCAAACGGTAATGTCTATCGCTGAACACACTTCTTCTAAGGCCATTGGACTATTACTAGACCAAGAGAAGGCCTATGATCGAATTCATCCAACATACCTCGCTCGAATGATGAACAAATTTGGAATACCTAGCTCGATAATATCGTCACTGTGCACACTGTTTTTTACTACAGAAATTTATATTAATATAAATGGACACCTGTCTACACCAGTTAGACAACGACGAGGTCTGAGACAAGGCGATCCTATTTCACCTTTGCTGTTTAATATAGCTTTTGATCCCTTCCTTCGCTCCGTGCAACAGGCACCAAATTTCCAAGGCTTTAGTTTTCCATCATTAGTATCTGAACCATCTCCTGAGCCTTTAAAAGTGATGGCTTATGCGGATGACACTCTGGTGTTTTTAGAGACACATCAAGATTTCAATTGCTTAGAACAACTCATTACTCAATATGCTCTCGCTTCCAACGCAAAACTAAATTTTGCTAAGACTCAAGCGTTCTCATTGTCAGGTAAAGCAAGTCAGTACTGGACGGCGTATTTGCATTCACGGGAGACACCCATCACCTCATGGCACGATCGACATTCTCCTAATGCACTTACTTATCTGGGCTACCCATTATACTTTAACGCTTCTCAGAAAAACCTAGCGATTGACATTCTGATACAAAAGATCCAACGTGGGTGTGACATACACTCTGAACGTAACCTATCAATCAAAGGCCGAACAGTGGTCCTCAACACCCTTCTCCTTTCAAAATTATGGCATGTTCTACGCATAGTTCCTCTGACAAAAGGCCAAATCGATCGTTTACGTGGAATCTGTAGCACTTTTCTTAATGCATCTCGCTTTCCAAGAATCGCATACAGAAGCTTCGTTCCTTATAAAACGAAAGGCGGTGTTGGCATTTTAGATCCTTTAGTTCAACAACTTAAACTACACTGGCGTTGGCTAGCTGACTTGATTATTGATCCCACAGTGCTACAACTGCCACAACATCATCATCGATCTTTTCTACACACCAGTGTTCCGTATCTCAAATATGGTCTCTCTCTCATCGCATCGGGAGGTTCATCCTCTTACATCTGGCCACTTCTATTCCCAACAAAAAGACGGGGGTTTCGTCAGTTAACAACTAATTCGTTTACGATTCTCTTTTCTCTAATGGATTCTTTACCTAACTATGATCTTAGCCAGTCTAACTTGTCGTTGGCTACGTTTCTTCAATTGGATCTAGCTTCAATTGTCATTCCAGCTCCCAACACTCCTGTTATACCGGCCTCTGAGTCAATTATGTCTGTAGTTTTCCCTAGAAACAGAGCCAGTATGTCTAGGACTTTGGTATGCGATTTCTTCATTGTGGATCCCCATACACATATCTTTCGACAGCGATCCGATCGTGAAACTAGATTTCCTACGTTACTTCGTAAATTTCGGGTAGCAATAGCAAATGGGTATATTCAGCCTACCAGTAATTTCGAACATCTCCTGGGTACCAGTATAGACGCCACTGGAACTATTGATCTCCGTCCCCTTCTTGAGTCGCAAATGGCCACATATATTCTAGCATTCGATAAACCTAAGCAATTGGCAGGAATGTTGCGTGACTCTCTGTTTCCTCCAAAGCCCACTACCACCTTTAGTATAGACAAATGGAAAATGTTTTGGAGTCTAATGATTTCTCCCAGCATTCTTACAGTATGGTACCGGGCGATTCATCACAAGTTACCCAACAAAAGTCTCTTGCACAATATCATCCCCGAATCTTTTCCTTCTGCTAATTGTATCCATTGTCCACAAACCGAGGATACTCTACACCACTTTTTATATGATTGTCCCACAAAAAAATCTATTTGGCTCCAGTGTTTATCCACCTTCTTTCCAGACGTGCTAATCGAACCTGGTAGAATACTATCTATACTCCTTTCGCTTGATTATGGTGACCTTCGAAACAAAAAATCTACTGTTGCCACTTCGTTATCTTTCATCTCCATTATTGGCTGTATATTACTCGGGATCTGGAGATCTCATTGGAAACTAGTCTTTGACGATCAACCTTTCACAATAACCACGGTGCCCCCACTCTGCTCTTCTATTGTATGGCAATTACACTTCCAATCGCTGGTCGATTAATAACAACGTGATTTCATTCCTCAAACTACTTCGTTCGCCTTTGTTGTCCTAATTGTAACTCGTCGACATTATTCTTCATCACTTTGGAAAAAAAAAAAAAAAATCATATCCCCATTAAAGCTTAGCTCCCCTTTAGTCCCACCGGGACATTAAATAAACTTTTGAAAGACAGCTGCGCTGCTTTTCCCTACAAAACAAAAAAAAAAGAAAGTGTTGCGTCACTCAATTCGATTGTTTTGTGTTGTTGGGCGGGCAGGCAAAAAAAAAAGAACCCCGGATAGCAATAAGACTTAGTTTTTTTCTAGCTATTCCTTTCTATCAAACACCAAAAATAAACAAGTAAATTGAAGCAGACAATAAAGAAAACATGTCAAAAAATAATTAACGTGTTTTTTTTATTTTTTTCTAAAAAAAAAAGGTTGTTATATTAATTTATAGAGATGTCTGCGCAACAAAAAGCTACTTTTACACACACCGAATTCGTTGATCCCACTCCTCTTCCTGAATCAGTTCCCAAGGTTGAAGAAATCGGTGCCACCTCAGCACCTTTAAAGAGTGCATCATTTTTCATTGGACAATACTGTAAAGAATATAACGATGATTTCATGCTCTGTAAGAGCGAAAACAATGATCCTAAGCATTGTCTTACAGAAGGCAGAAAGGTCACTCGTTGTGCTATTAACTTGTAAGTGCTCTATATACTCTCAAAAGGAAACTCGATATTGACTATCTCTCTATATAAAAAAGGATCACCAAACTTAGAGAGAACTGTGGAAAAGAATTTGAAGCACACTGGCAATGTTTGGAAAAGAACAATCAGGAACTCTTCGCTTGTCGTACTCCTGAACGTACCTTCAATACCTGTGTCTTTGAAAAATTGGTAAAGCGAACAATCATCATGATAAGAAATTTATACTCATCATCGCTTTAATATAGGGTTTGGAAAAGAAGATTCCTGGTTCTTTAGAGGGACAAGAACAAATCCACAACAAGAAGGATCCCGTCATTAGAACTCACTTGAAGTAAATATTATTTTTTAAACAAAAAAATCCAGAATAAACAAGTAATACACAACATGACTTTTGTTCGTATTGTGAGCTCTTTTATCGAAAATCATTTTGACGGTTGGTGGAACACCCGAGCATCATTGTGCTGATCTATAGGAAGATGAACTGATTTTTAGGTTCCTGAAAATCACTTTAATAATGGGGCATCAGAAATCTCCGAGCCTATCTACAAGCAAGCGCTACTCAATTAAGTAGCATTAACGTCGTTGGTTGAGTCATACTATCTTGTGGTTACAATGTCATTATGATTATTAGCTTCCTTAATATCAATGATATTTATTTATTTTGGCGCTCGGTCTCACCTCACTTAAATGTCGAGACTCGGACATAAGTTGTAGCAATAGTCATAAAAAGAACTGCCGCTGGTTTGTGTTTATAGCCACCATAGAGTATTGAGTAAACTAATCTTTCATCACCAAGAGAGTAGGCTTCTACGAAATTCGGTATTTAACACAAACATATAGAAGTTTTAAGAATTGTGGTATTTGCTGATTATATTTCAAATGTATAGAAAATCAGTTACTCTGGAAAGCCATTGCTACTACATCTTTCGGTGGACTGGGTTCAATAAAGCATACAAATTTTTAATACATCGTACTACTTCTGACTAATTAACCGTGCCAGAAAATACAATTGAAGCAAGTCTTCAACGGGACTAAGCAAATTCTAAAAGGACACAACCGACATATATTTGTAAATCTCTGTAACGCAGCTTTTAAATACGTATACATGCTTTCTTGATTAAGACTTCAAAAGTAAAGTTCTTTTTCTCTATCATAAAATACATCTAAACATTCAGTTTTGTTTGATTTAATGATTTCAGGGGCAAAAATAGGATAGGTACAAGGTCACTCATTCGCAAGTATATACAATCACAGTTACATTAAATATAATATTTAATAGCTTGCTTTAACATCGTGCTGTCGTATTTTGAGCTATGTGACTTGGGTATGTACGAAAAGATGCAAATCAATGCAAAATGAAGTTTTTGGGAGAGCACAAAGCTTCCAACTCAGACAGCGAAAGAAAGCGGACTTTCTCAGAAAGGGGTGACGTAGCCTTGACCTTCTTTTTTGCGTTGCTGGCTACGCGTCCACATTAAAAAAATATTACGCTTTCTTGATTTATATCCCTTTCTTTTTTGTAACAGTCGTGCTGAAATTTAATATAAAATGTCATCAAGTTCATCAGCTACTGAACAAGATCCCAAGACCAAAGCCTTGAATGGTTACAGAAGAAAGCTTTTGGAGCATCGTGAATTAGATGCTAAACTCAAAGAGAGTATGCATCATGAAAAATTGACATTGTGAAAAAAAGTCCTTGTACTAACACACTTCATAGTGCGTCTTGGATTAAGAACCTTAGATAAAGAATATGATAAATCTGAAGACGATATTAAAGCATTGCAAAGTGTCGGTCAAGTTATTGGTGAAGTATTGAAGCAATTGGATGATGAGCGTTGTAAGTAGATTGAACAGTACGTGGGATAAAAAGAAAAACTAAATTCCATATTGTTAGTCATTGTTAAAAATACTAGTGGACCTCGTTATGTTGTTGGTTGTCGTAATACAGTTGACAAAGAGAAGTTGAAGCAAGGTGCTCGTGTTGCTCTTGATATGACTACTTTGACAATCATGCGTATTTTACCACGCGAAGTTGATCCTCTTGTATACAACATGTCAATGGAAGATCCCGGTAATATCAGTTTTGCAGGTATTGGTGGTCTTTCTGAACAAATCCGTGAATTAAGAGAAGTGATTGAATTACCTTTGATGAACCCTGAATTATTTTTGCGTGTCGGTATTAAACCACCTAAAGGTGTTTTGTTATATGGCCCACCTGGTACTGGTAAAACCTTATTAGCAAAGGCTGTTGCTAGTACTCTCCAAGTAAATTTCTTAAAGGTTGTCTCCAGTGCTATTGTTGATAAATATATTGGTGAAAGTGCTAGATTAATTAGAGAAATGTTTGGTTACGCAAAAGAGCATGAGCCATGTATTATCTTCATGGATGAAATTGATGCAATTGGTGGTCGTCGTTTCTCTGAAGGTACTTCTGCCGATCGTGAAATTCAACGTACTTTAATGGAACTTTTGAATCAGATGGATGGTTTTGATTATCTTGGACAAACAAAATTAATTATGGCTACAAATCGACCTGATACACTTGATCCTGCGTTACTTAGACCTGGTCGTCTTGATAGAAAAATCGAAATTCCTTTACCTAATGAGCAAGGTCGTTTGGAAATTATGAAGATTCATGCTGGTAATATTACAAAACATGGTGATATAGATTATGAAGCTATCGTAAAACTTTCTGATGGTTTCAACGGTGCCGATTTAAGAAATGTGTGTACAGAGGCTGGTATGTTTGCTATTAGAGAAGAGCGTGATTATTGTATTCAAGAAGATTTTATGAAGGCCGTAAGAAAGGTTCAAGATGCAAAGAAATTGGAGACAAAGATGGATTACGAAAAGATTTAAATAAAATATTTTATTATTCCACAAGTCTATCACGTAGTCTACGCGCTTTTTTAACAATTTTAGTGTTATTTGAGCCCGGCACTGCTAATTTCCATTCGATGCATTTGTAGGCCCACCAAGATGCCTCCAGTATAATGTATCCCATGCCAATTTCTAACACGCCAATACCCCATCCAGGATAAAATGCTTTCCATCCTCCTTCTTGACACCATGTCTTCTTGATGCAATCAAAGAATCCATTGTAAGTTGTGTTCACTTTTAACACTCCACTGCCTTGGACCATCAATTTAAATATAATTGAGTCTACGGGATAACTTAATGCTCGCGTAATTATACTGCTAATGACTCCACATGCAATTTCTGGATAAAAAGTATGTAGCACTGTTGAACTACTCTTTTTTTTGGATGATGTGATGGATGAATCGCTGCTTGTATCGTTAGAGTATTTTTGAAAGATGAACCGATAAATGAAAATCAATACTTTCTCGGTGATTAAATTTAAAATACAAGATGGTATAAAAGTTGACAAAATATGTCTGTTGTTTGCATAAGGTGGCCAAAAATCCATCAGATCTTGCTTGTATAATCGAACAAAGTCTTGAGGTGTACGTATAACTATTCTTGTAAGAGGTGAATCGGACTGTACTCGAAGAATAAGAGCGTTCCTATAAAGTGGGTATAATGGAACGTTGATAGCTAAAGCTAGTCCCATGGACACCACATTTGCTAATCTATATAACGGCATGCTGATTTTCTTTGCCGTTGTCATCACACTTGTCATTACTGTATTGAGTCCAGATTCGTAAGTTGCATTAAGTGTCTGTCCAATTAAGCCTAGTCCAAAACCCGGATAGATTCTTCGAATCCCACCATGTCTGTAAGCATAGATTATAGTCGATGCTCCATATACTGGTGTATCTCGTTGGTAGCTATGCAAAGTTGGAAGTGCTTGCAATCGATGACGTGCTGCAACAATCGGAAAGCACAAAGAGTAATTGGCTACCATGGTACCAATGGCAAGAATAACGCCAGATATATTCTCTCTCACTTCTACTTTTTAAAAGACTAGTTAACACTTATTTAGTTTTCTAAAATATATACGAATACTTCTACGTTCTGATGGTGCATTATGAACACTCACAGTTGACACTGTATCGATTTCGGCACGAGAGATACATTGAGCCATTCTTCTCAACGAGTTCAATTCTTGCTCTTCTTCATGTTGGCTTTCTGCGCTGGATCTAGTTTGAATGGTACTCCCGAGGGATAAAAGACCTAGATATGCGCTCAAGGTCATTTCCAAAGTAAAAAAAAACCAATGTTAGACAAAAGAAGCTACAGTTCTCGTGGGTGCTTTTTTTTTGCGCTTGGTTTGTTTCTACTTATTTTCTGATTGGATGAGACGTACAGAATTACGGTCCTCAATCGCTTCTGTATTTCATACGTATCCAGATCAGTTAATTATTATCGGTCAACCTTTAATACAAGACTTTCTGTGATCAAAGGTCAACAATTGAGCTGAAAAAAGCTATTGCTTTTCTCTGTATGGCTATTGCGATGAGATTAAGATCAATTATCGGGCGTCTACAAGCAAGGGGTATTCATTTATAAGCAGATAGAAAATACCTAAAAGTATGAATATTTACTTCCAGAAACAGAAAGAAGGTCCAGTAAAATTTTCAAAATTAAGGGTGATGGAGTATCATTGAATTTTTCAATGACTACGATCTCTCTTTATCTTTAAAAGACACGTTATTAATACGTACAGGAAACAGGATAGCCGGGTCATAGTTGGCGTATTTTAATAATAGGCGTTTGCATGAAAAGGTGAGTGTATGTGACGATTAACCTTTGTAACTTCTTTTTTAGAAGACTCCATTTGCATTGTAGCATAAGTAGCTGATTGTGTTTTTATTCTGTAAGACCTGTCTTTGATTGCTTCGGTTCAGTATACACTGTTACGAAAAACAGCCAGTCATTGTATTTTGTAGCTGAAAAGTCTAAATAGGCACATTATGTCTTTTTTATTGCGAGATTTACAAAGTTTTAGTGCTTGCAGCTGATCTTTTAGAATGTGCCTTGTGCGCCTTGGCATCTACCCCTAAAGAGTAACATGATCGCAGTTAACCAATATGACATTGTTGAAGAAACCTATTCTGGTTGACCAATGTGCACTAGATTCACCGGTAAGTGTATTCGTGATAAATGCTTTTTAGTCTATTGTTGGTGCTTGAAAACTTGATATTGACTTTCTTGGGCTCTTATATATTGATCTGATTTGCAATCACAATCATCTTCAGCAAAGGATAATTTGCCAAGCTTCGATTGGCTAAGCTTTTTTCTTTTTATTGTTTTCTACAATTGTTTAATAATGGTTAGGAAACCCCCATGCTTAAGTAAATAAGTTTTGTCTCAATCTGTCACTGTTACTTATTTTTTAAATGTTACTAGACTGTAAACAGAAAAGACGCAAATGTGAAAGATCCGGTGAAACAGAGCCTTGTCAACGTTGTATGAAGATGAAAAAGAAGTGTGTACATCAAGACGAGACATCAGAAAACGAAAGTTCTGACGACTATAATGAAGACAATGCCGAATTAGTCTTAATGAGCCAACAAGTCAAAGATCTGGAACTTGAATTAAAACACCTGGAAATCAGTTTAAATCAACAAAGAGCACTTGTAAAAAAGGAACCGAGTTGGGATATTCAAGTTGTAAACGGGGAACTTCGACTTGGATCCGAAATTAAAAGCTTGGAAGAGCTCATGTTATATGGATTATCAACTATACGATATCTATCACCGTTTGGGAAAACCTTTGGAACAGCCTCCCTAAAATTTCAAAGGATTAACCCGAGTTTCATAAAAACCGCCATGAATATTGTGTCTCGTGTCGAAATCCAAGGAAATAATCAACAGACGTCTATTATTGCAATATCACAAAGATTTTCATCTGAATTTGTTCAATATATACAACCAAGAATCTTTATAGATGAACTTGTCGATTTGTATTTTAAGTGCTTCAACTCCCATTTTCCATTAGTTCATGAGCCTTCTTTTCGGGAACATTTTAAGGGATTGAAAGATCCAATGGATGATCCTGTTACGCTGGCCATGTGTGCTCGATCAGCAATAGCTACCTGTGAACACTCATTTTTCAACTCACAAGAAAAGCGATATGTTGGAGAAATATTTTACAAGCGGGCCATGGACAGGTTACTAGAAATGTTTGATGATCCCGATAAAGCACTTGAATCCATAGTCATAATCAACATATTGCAATTTTTTATGTACGCAACATTACGTTTACGAGAAAGTAAAAAATGGGCGACAATCGCTTCGTTGCTTGCTTCTCATCTTCTGCAGGAAAATCCCAGATGTCTACTAGCAGATGATAGCTTACCCTTACTCACAAGAATTAAATACGCTATTATTCAACGTAATAATGTTGTCTCTGAATGTATTTTGGCAGTTGTGGAAGTCGTATCAAGTAGTAGGAAAGATGATATTATCCATAGTAAAGGCCAGTTTGATATTTTACCGGACGAAAACGAATCGGTGAAAGGCTTACTCACTATGTTGAATTACTCTCTACTTTTAACATTCCATCCAGCATCCGTCATCGTTTTTAAACAAGCTCAAAATATGGCAATGGGGGAAACAGCAGAATTGAACTTTGAAGAGATTATACAGTTTGAAGGTGTGGTTGTAGACTGGTGGCACAATTTACCCGATCATTTAAAAATATGCTCAGAACCATACAACTGTACAGCTGAGTTAGTCAAGTCAACCAATGACCTATTCAAGTTGCTGATGGCGTGTTATCTGTATACTATCACACTAAGTGTACAAGGATGTCTGATAGCGCCAACTTACAAAGTGGGCTTAGAAAATGTACATGGTACTGTTAGAGACAGGGCCATGTATCTATCAATGCATTCAGTCGATATGCTACTTACACTTACAAACAAAATAGGGACCCTGGATACCATTTGCCATTGTAAGTAACGTATATTTTTAATTGAATAAGACTTATTTTAAGAAAAAAAAAACTTTGATACAACAGCACCTAAAAAGCTTTTGTTGATTCGAGTAATTGATTCTTTGATGGCTATATCACAAGCCAAGGATGGAGAATTAGAAAAAACGGCAAAGTTAAAATTAGGTGAATTTATGGGGTCATTAAAAAAAAGTGTTCTACACGACCATCATGTATCGCTGGCCATTTCACCGTATTCTCATCTTTTCATTTCTGCGGACCGTAATGCAACCTCTGTAACAGATTTATATAAAAATTATCCTATACCAGGCGAAGCGCTAATTTACGATGTCATCAATTTCACGGTTAACAGAAACGTCGGCGATGAGGAAACATATACAGGGAAAATTGCCCAATAGTCGTAATAGTTTTTTACATATTTAAATAAACTCAAGTAGTACATATATTATTCGATATTCTTTGTTCTTTAATTAGGAGAAATGTCAGCGTAAGAAGTGTAATTACGATAGGTAAATGTCTATCATCGTTATGTCGCTTCTCGTACATACAATTGGGTAAATAAGGTATGAATGATATATGATGTAAAAGAAAAGTGCTTTTAATTCATACCATTTAAATACAAAAATACATGGTTTGAAAGCGGCAAAATAAGGAGAGCATACAACAACAACAGAAAAAAAAAGGAGGTCAAGGGATAGCTGGCTACTGCTGCGATAATATAAAATTAAGGGCAGAAAAAAAAAAGAAAAAAGAGGAGATTATAGGAGGCTCTTCTGTTATTTGATAATCAACAAGTATATATAGGACAAAGTTCCTAGATTTTAGTTTGAATCATAATATATATTCAGAACATCTCTTCCTCTTTTTTTTTTTTCTCTTTTTCCCTCTCTCTGTTGCTCCTTTTTTATTTATAATGGCTACAAAGCAACCGTCATCTTTTGATGATCTTTCAGAAATAAACAATATTACAGAAGAGCTACTTGTATCAGCACTTCGAGATCGATTTTTACAAGACCAGATTTACACTCGTGTTAAAAATTCGTTACTCATCGTAGTAAATCCGTATAAAGATTCTCGTGCAGAAATTCAAGAAACAAGTGAAAGATATTTAGCAGAATACAAGAACACAGATGGTAGAGAAAAATTGCCTGCTCATATATTTCAACATGTAAACCAAGCTTATTTTCATATGAGAAGAACTGGAAGTGATCAGACTATTGTGTTAAGGTAATATTTATAAAAATATTTCATTACCCTCCTTAACCCTTAACCCTCTTTTTCTTTTTTTAGTGGTTTATGTGGAAGTGGTAAATCAGAAATGCACCAATGGGCTTTGTATCATTTGGTTACACTAAGTAACCCGAAAAAGCCATCAAAAGTTCAACAATTAGTTCAAAAAGCGTATGGAGCCTTGGAAGCATTTGGACACGCCAAAACAACAGTAAACGATAATGCATCTAGATTTGGAAAGTATCTGGAACTTCAATTTAGCGAAAGAGGTCGAATGGTTGGTGCCAAATTTCTTGATTATATGTTGGAAAAATCGCGCGTAGCACATACATGCGGTGATGAGCGAAATTTCCATATATTTTATTATGTTTTACACGGCTCAACATCTGAAGAAAAAGCATTATTACACTTAAATGAAGCCTCCTCTTATTTATACTTATTTAAAACAAAAGAAGCTGCAAGATTAGCCGGTGGTCTGGTTTTAGAAGACACAGAAAAATATAACGAATTAAAATTACTTTTAAGGTCTTTGGGTATCAACAAAGTTACAATGCTTCAGATTACTCAAATTATTTCGGCCATTTTACACCTTGGAAATTTACAATTTATTGATGATGCTACAAATATGCAAGATTCAGCCATTGTAAAAAATACAGCAGAATTAGACATTGCAGCAGAGTTATTGGGTGTGGAAACAAAAGCATTAGAAACATGTCTTACATATCAAACAAAATTAATTAAACGTGACTTAACAACGATATTCTTAAATGCAGAACAAGCATCAGTTCAACGAGATGCTCTTGCAGAAGCCCTTTACTCTCTTTTATTTGCTTGGTTGGTCGAAAGCTTCAACAAAAAATTGTGCAAATCAGAATTTCAAAACTTCATTGGTATTGTTGACTTCCCAGGGGCTACACCAGTGCTACAAAATGGTTCCTATGATCAATTTTGTGTTCTCTATGCTAATGAAAGACTTTATCACTATATGCTACATCAGTTATTTGAAAGAAATACTGAGGTGTATTCTATTTTGAATATGCCTGTTCCAGCATTAAAAAGTGTCAATGATGAATGTGTTCAACTCCTGACTGACTCTCAACAAGGTTTAATTGCCACCCTGTGTCGCCAATCATTGACTACAGATCGCCCTGAACGTTGCTTAGATTCATTTAGACAACACTACCGTAAAGATCCATGCTTAGGCTCAAAGACTGTCTTTGGTGAAAAAGAAGACAAGTTCACAATTCAACATTTTACTGGTACTGTTGCTTATTCTCCACTTGAATTCGGTACAAGAACAACAGAAACATTGTGTGCCGATTTCATGTCATTATTTGGAACACAGCAGCGAGGCAGCATGCATGATGCTCCAACCAATGGATTGGTGACAAAATTATTTTCTCAAAAGACAATCACTACCGAAAGACATCCCAAGAGTACTCATATTGTGTCTGGTCAACAGTCTGCAAAACCTCATCGTTCTCCTTCAGTCAAGAAAAAATCAACCACCGCTATTGAAAAACCAAGTACACCATTAACAAATAGTAGAGCGGGACAATTAGGGGAAGGAGTTCAAGACATTATTGCGTCCCTCAGTGCAACAAAGACCTGGTTCGTGCTATGTCTTCGTTCCAACGACCTGTTACTACCTCATTCATGTGATTCCAAAAAACTAATTGCGCAGTCGAAACTTTTTAATTTGATGTCGCTTGTAACAAGAGCTAAATATGAGTACACTATCCAAATGGATCTCCAGGAATTTTGTGATCGATATGTAGATCTGATACATGCAACATCGGTTGATTTAGACGCAGAACCAAGAGAAAAATGGCTGGCTTTACAAGACGCATTTCATTGGAATGAAAAAATGATGATGCAGGGTCAAGATAAGGTAAAAACAAAAAATCCTGCTTTGTAACATAAACAAACATTAACGCATGTTGAAAATAGGTTTTTTTGACAGAGACTACATGGTCATTTTTGGAAAACAAGCTTAGGGCTATGGAAAAGCGTGAACAAAGAAGAGCAAGATGTATAGCCAAAGGAATACCATTTGGTAATGTATCAATATGGCTTCTAATATTTATGCATTTCTGTTTTAACCCTTATATTCTTCTTTTAGTTGACGACGATCTGTTGTGTGATGACATGAGCCAAGCATGCTCACAGCTTGTACCACCTTCATGTCGATCGATTACAGAGGCGGGTTCAATATATTCGGAAGAATGTTTTGATGGATGCTTCGAAGAAGAATCAAACTCTATTTGTTCGCATCAGTGTGACAATAGTAGTGTGATTCAAACTACAATTGCAGATGATGGAAAACAACAACAATATCGACATCTTTTTGAAGATGAAGAATCCGAAGATATAATGTTCAAACAAGAACAACAAAAATCCACAACCGAATTGTCAGAAGAAAAAGGGAAGAAGGAAAAAGAAAAAGAAAAGAATAAGGATGCACCAAGAAAAACGAGCCGTTCAAGAGGATGTTGGGTTATCATGACATGGATGACTACATGGTGGATTCCTAGCGTTGTCATGCACCGTTTGTGCGGTATGCGTCGAGCTGATATTCGAATGGCTTGGAGAGAAAAACTAACTCTCTGTGGTTTAATTTTCTTACTTTGTGCCGTTATGATTTGGTTTATTGCTTTCTTTGGTCGTCTAGTCTGTCCCCATCAAGATTTATTTACCCAATCTGAATTACAAGCCAAGAGTAGTAGAGATGATGCATACGTTGCTATTCGTGGAGAGGTGTTTGATTTGACTTCTTTCGCACCTCGTCATTGGGCTTCAGAAGTCATTCCAACAAATGCTTTGTTTCAGTATGCCGGACAAGACGCCAGCGATCTTTTCCCTGTTCAGGTATCTGCTGTATGTGACGGCATTGATGGAAATGTACCCAAAGAAGTGACTATCGATGCACATATCAATATTACAGATTCCAACGCAGCTTATCATGATTTTAGAAATTTTAGAGAAGACTCTCGACCAGACTGGTATTTTGAGCAAATGGTATATTTGCGAAGAAATTATCGTATTGGTTTTATGGGCTATGATCCAGTAGACATTAAAAATCAAGCATCGTATCCTGTTCAAATTGGTGGAATTAATGCTCAAAGACAATGGGCTATATTACACAACAATGTGTTTGACTTGACTTCTTACATGATGGGTGGCCGTGTTCCTCGCGCAGCTGATGGCGAGACCGTATCCGCCAACATCAATATGGATTTCATTGACAACTCTATTACCGAATTGTTTAGACAATTGGCTGGTACTGACATATCCGCTCATTTTGACGCGCTTCCGTTAGACAAACAAGTAAGAGAACGTCAATTGATATGTATGCGAAACTTGTTTTTAGTTGGAAAGGTTGATACACGAAATTCGCTTCAATGTTTGTTTTCGGAATATATGCTATTGCTCATTACAGGGTTCCTCTGTAGTGTTATTTTATTCAAATTCCTGGCAGCTTTAGGTTTGGGAAGTGAACGTATACCTGAAGAGTACGATAAATTTATTATCTGTCAAGTACCGTGCTATACTGAAGGCGAAGAATCGCTCCGAAAGACTATTAATTCATTGGCTGTATTGCGCTATGACGATAAAAGAAAACTTCTGTTCCTTATTGCAGATGGTATGATTGTTGGTAGTGGAAATGACAGATCTACACCAAGAATAGTTTTAGATATTTTAGGCGTAGATCCCAGCATAGACCCTGAGCCGATGTCTTTTTTGGCTCTTGGTGAAGGACGAAAGCAACATAATATGGGCAAGGTTTACTCTGGTCTTTTTGAATGCTCGGGTCATGTAGTACCATTTGTTGTTGTGGTCAAAGTCGGAACACCCGAAGAAAGACAAAAGCCAGGTAATCGTGGTAAACGAGATTCTCAAATGGTTTTGATGCGCTTTTTAAACAAGGTTCATTTTGATTCACCAATGACCCCTCTCGAATTGGAGATCCATCATCAACTTAAAAATGTTATTGGTGTCAACCCCGGATTTTACGAGTTTGTACTCATGGTGGATGCAGATACAGAAGTACTTCCCGACTCCTTAAATAGAATGGTATCATGTTTTGTAAACGACTCAAAAATTGTCGGCTTATGTGGCGAAACTATGTTGTCAAATGAAAAGGATACTTGGGTGACTATGATTCAAGTATACGAATATTATATATCTCATCATTTGGCAAAGGCATTTGAATCTCTATTTGGATCTGTTACATGTTTACCTGGTTGTTTCTGTATGTACCGTATAAGATCAACTACTCGGAATCAACCTCTACTGGCTTCTAATCAAGTTATTAACGACTATGCTGAAAATCATGTGGATACACTACACAAGAAAAATTTACTTCATCTCGGTGAAGACAGATACCTCACTACATTGATCTTGAAACACTTTCCAAATTACAAAACAAAGTTTACTCCCGATGCAGCATGTATGACAAACGCCCCTGATCAATGGCCAGTTTTACTATCTCAACGTCGTAGATGGATCAATTCTACTGTCCATAACCTAGGTGAACTCATGTTTTTACCGCAGTTATGTGGTTTCTGTTGTTTTTCTATGCGTTTCGTTGTTATGCTTGATTTGCTAAGTACTCTTGTTATGCCGGCCGTGGTTTGTTATTTAGGTTACCTTGTTCACCAACTTTGCACAAACACAAATCAGGTACCTATGATGTCAATTATTACGCTAGCGGGTGTTTATGGTCTTCAAGCTATTATTTTTATTCTTCGACGCAAGGTAGGTCATAAGATTTATTTATCTTGCAGATTTTGAAACTTACACTATATTCATTTTTTAGTGGGAACATGTAGGCTGGATGATAGTTTACATACTTGCCATTCCAGTGTTTTCTTTCTTTATCCCACTTTATGCATTTTGGCATTTCGACGATTTCTCCTGGGGTAACACTCGTATAGTTGTCGGAGAAAAGGGTCAAAAGAAAGCTGTTGGTCCTGAAGAAGGCATATTTGATCCAGAGTCTATTCCTACAAAGTGCTGGTCCGAACATGAGCAAGATTTGATGGAAGAATGGGAGAAAGAAACTAATTGCTCGAAGCATAGTAAAGACTCAGAGTGTTCTTGTGAAAAACATGAAGAACACGAGCAAGAACAGGAGCTTTCGCATACTCATTCACACTCACATACACATTCGCGCTGTTCATCCGCGTCTTCCTCTCCAGCACACTCACATTATGCTGAAGACGACGAAGAAGAAGAGGATAAAGATGTCGCATGTTCCTTATACAGTAAATGCAGTACATCAAATTTGACGCATCATCCACAGCAGCATTCTGCTGGCTCAGTAATATCACATACCCCGAGTTATAATTACGCCAGTAGTAGAAGAAGCGTTCCAAGGGTCGGCAGTATTGTCGGAGGTGGTAGTAGTATTCATACGGAGCCATTTAATAGTGCCCAGAGCTTTACAAGAGCATCTTCTGTAGCGGGGTCTCACTCATTATTTGCAGTACCAAATGATGCAGTTATCATTCAAGAGATTGAAAGAATACTAGATCACAACGACCTTATGCAGTTGACAAAAAAACAAGTTCGTGATACACTATCTGATATTTTTGGAATGGACATGAACTGCAAAAAGGATTTTATCAACAAATCCATTGATCAGTCATTGTCACTTAGACTTTAATAAGTTAGGGTCTCCTATTTTTTATTTCCACCTTTTTTTTTTTGTATTTTCCAAGCTCTCCTTTATCATCATTCACTCAAGTAGCTCATTACATGACTTTTTTCCTTATACAGTACTCTCAATTTATTTGCATTCTCTTTTTATACACTCAGCATTACTCCTTTTTAGATAATACATATCGTAATTTTCCATGTACAGTTTTTATTGGTGAAAAGTAAAAGCATTTTTAACCCGGCCATTGTTCTTAAAAAGGCGATCCCTTGCGTCATAACTTAGGAACTCCGTTTTTTGATATTTTTATCTTTTGCGGTTAATACTATTTCCCTATTCAAAGTCTGCAGAAAAGACCAAATGGAGTTGCAACTAATCAATGTATATAAATAAACAAGAAGCGAAACCTTGACTACCCGCCTTCGAAATTTAGGAAGGAAGTTGAAATTTAACAAAAAAAAAAAAGGCACAATAATTATTTTTATAATGTGTAAAGAATACAATTCTTATTTTATTTAAATGCAAATATGGAACCAGTCCAAGAAACATAACATCTTTATCAAAAAGATGTATGTAGTGATTGTGTATAGTTTTTTGGGGGATAAATGATATTAACATCTAGTCAAGTATCATAATTCTACCAGAGAAGTATGTAATAAAAAATATGAGCGATATAATTTAGTTGAAAGACCAAGTAACGGGGACTCTACCAAGAGCCATATTAGCAATCTTGGAGAAGGCGGCAGGAGACAAATCCAAATCACCCTCAGCACAACCAGGACAGGTATCAACAATAGTAACAGTAACACTTCCGCTAGGACCTTTAGCAGTAATCTTCTTACCGCAAAGAGGGTTCTTGTTAGGGTTGGCACCATTATCCATTTGACGGTAGTTTAATGCAACAATAAGATCAGTGTCCTTGCTGTCATGGCCACAAGAACCTAAACCAGTTCCGTAGTAGGTTGCATCACCAGAGTAAGAAGATGAACCAGATGAAGAAGCATTCTTCTTGGTTACAAGAGTGGATGTAGCTTTTGCGGTAGTGGTAGTAGCAGTTTTCTTGTGCTTATGCTTGCGACTTTTGGTGGTTGTTTCGTCGTTATTCTTATGACGCTTAGACATGTTAATTCTGAAAGGAGAAACGGATCCCAATTCTAATTGAGTGGTAGTATCGTCGTTAGCAATAGGAGCAGCAGATACCAAGTACATGCAAGCAACTAAAGCAATAGTAAGAAGGAGAGCGACACGAGAAGAAGTAGACATATTCAAAGTAGAGAGGAGATGGTTATTGCTGATGATAATGGGGAAATAATTTGTAGATCAAATTTGGGTTTCTTTTATACAAAAGTGAAAGTTTAATCCCGCTCGCTTGGGCATGTTGATCAATGTATAGAATAATACCCGATCCCTTATTGCAGTTCCCTCATTTTTATTTTTGCCACCCTAAAAAAAGAAAAAAATTGACGGGACCTTCAATTTTATTGGCGCTTGAAATCAAATAGCCAGACGCTTGGCCCGCATGTTGGAGCCTGGTCCTACACCTCATCTTTATTTCAACAAATACAAACCATTCAGATGCCTATTCTTTTTTGTCCTGTTTTGCCGGCGTATTTCATCTTGGGAGACGACTTTTCGAAAATAGCATACGATGAATTTATAAAATTAATTAATAAGATAAATATAGTATGCTCAAATAAACAACCATAATTACCAGATGTTTCTATTAATTACTGTTTTCAATTTGTACAAATCAAGGATGATTTGTGTTCAAATATCGGCTCTGGCCCTTTTTCTTTTTCCGCAGTGATGGTGGCACAAATTTGGTATACTCCTCTCGCCCGCCAAAATAATGATCTCCTCCGGTTTTTTTTTAGTTACCAAATATGCCGTACAACAAAGTATTATGAAACAAATCCAATTAATAACATTACTAGCTCAACTCAAAGGTCGTGTCAAAAGAGATTACTAATTATATCAATTCTAACCAAGAATACTGCAAAATTCGTAAACGGAACTCAAATTTTATACAACCGAAGCGTATTCGTCACCGTTAAGAAAAATAGCGGTCAAAAGTGTCCTTATCCGATTAAAGATACCAATATACCGACAATGTGTAAGACGAAAAGATGTCCCTTGAAACAGCATGTTTGACAATAAGAAAAAGGGCCTCGACTTTGAGGAGGTACGGTACACGAACTTGGTGAAATCTTACATCAAAACAAGAAAAATTCTCTATTGTTTGAAAGCATACTGCCAAAAACAGGCAAACATAATAGGCTAGTAAGGTTTTTTCTTCTTTTTATGGCAGACACTCCGATACACGCTTGCACCAGAAACGGGTGTTTCCATCATCATGTATAGAAGTCTTTTTTTTACGTTAAATCGTAAATATCACATAAATAAACAAAAGTACCAGCATAGCCACTCAATTTATTTTCTACGATTTAATTGGCTCATATGTTCTAATATGTTTGCACTGCAATTGACCATTTTCATTTTTTCTTATGTTCGTTTTCATTAAAAAGCTAATGAGTATTCAATATCAGCATAATCAGGAACGTATCAGATACCTCATAGCTGTGCACGGACGGCTTTTTTTCATCCAACAAAAACCGTTCTTTATTTTGTGCAAGCGGCACCAGTCTACTCGGGGCGCTGAATCCAGGCCTTCAGATGACTTGTTTTAAGAAATGCCATCTATTAATCGTAATTTATGCCATCGTCCAATAAGAATAGTCGGAGTTGACCCCGACTAGATCGTGATGGATTTTCCAGTTGTTATAATAAAGTATAACCCAGATAAAGAAAGCCCAACAACACTGTGTTTGTGTACATCAAAGTGAAATGTCTAATTGTATCCATTTTGGGTTTGCTTAATTAGTCTGAGCGACTAAACTATTTCCCCTTAACTCTCGCTGTAAGGCAGCCTCATTCTGCAGTGTATTAGATAGTCATTGGTAAGCCAGTATATGTATATCAACTACTGATTCTTCCAACCTTATAACAAGAAGAAATTGGAATATTGCTAGGACTCAATGTTGAGTGTATAATTATAAGCGTGGGTTTACCAGCTTCATAAATGCTACTTTTTTTTTCTGTTTTACCAAGAAAAATATTTATGAACAATTGAAATAGCGTACTGTTGCTGGAATATAATTTACGGAAGAAACTTTTGTAAAGCTGAAACTAAATGAAATACCATATCACGACAAAAAACAGCTTCTAAACATACAACTACGCTCTAAAATGTCAAGATGTAGATATCCACGTTTACTTTCAACGGTGCGGTATATTTTCCCTTGTCGCACAAGCTATAGTTCATAGAAAAAATGAAAAAAAAAAAATTCAGAGATTAGACAAGATAAAAGTGACCAAGTATTTTAAATGAGCATCTTTAAGTTTGCTCACCGGGGTGAGGAACAACCACGTCCGGTGCTGTTGTGTGTTGTTTTGGTTGACGAGAAAATTTTGCCGGCCTACCATGGCTACTCCAAATTTCTTGAGCAATATAGAACATATTCTTAGCTGCCATGACGTCCCTATACCAGATAATATTACAGTCTTTGAAAATTAATATCGAAAAGATAGATTTGCCGTTGGTGGTTTTGAAATACCGTAGGTCATACAAATCTAAAAAATTAACAAATCGACAAATATTGCACTCAGTGCAGAAATTGCTTTTTCAGTGTGAGTATATTAAATCTTGAACTTATTGACAACACTAATTTTTGATGCCATATAATCGATACAACAGAAACTTTAACTTTAACGTAAACTGTATGTCCTGCTGGGAGAGACGCAAGGATAAAGTCTTGATAGAATACAGAAGCTGCCCCATTTAAGGCCGTTTCCACTTTAAGGCCACCATTTCGAGAGAGAAAACTTGAAGCTGTCAGCCAAATAACGCTCTGTTTAATACCATGTATGATATAACCACAGTTTCATCCGTTTCTTTGTGGCCTTTTATAGAGCGGGTACTGTATATCAATGATGATACTTGTGCCGTTATCTCTTCCATTCGTCAGCTAGGGAATCAAAATATTGGAAAAAAAAAGCTGAGGATATAAAAAATAGAAACAAGTGCCTATTATGTATTCAAAACTAACAAGAGTATAATAACTATAGGTGTTTAGCTCTGCTGTATCTACATCTCCTGGCTCAATATCTGGCACTACAATGGACTCTACTTCTGGCTTTACCCGTGATTATAACAGACCTATAGATGAAGTGTAGTTGAAAATGAAGAGTTTTTGTATGAACGATATCTCTTATTGTCATTGATTTAAAAAATGATATTTAAAGGTTGAAAGACTTGGGTGTATTTTTATAATAATAAAATCTTATATGAACAAAGACAAAAATTAGGGTCAATATTTTTGGGAAATCGAGTATAATACTTTGCAACTAAAGAGATTAGTCTGGAGATGAACACCATAACATATATAAACATTAGTAGAGCATGTGATTGCAGTTTATTTACATATTTCGTAACACTCTCTATATTGACCTAAATTTAGGAATATCTGTAAAGTTTGAGATAGAGCATAAATACATGGAAAGGTATTTAAAAGAAATGCGGTTTATGACGATAGGTAAAAACTCAGACTTCGAGTTTTTTTTTCTGTAATATTAATACACCTCCCTATACTTGAGTTTGATCCGTTTAAGGCGTGCTGAAAGTACTAAATCGGAAAAGGTTGTTTTTCAGAAGATTTATTCCTATGATAGTCTGTCTACGTTTGAGTTTCCTTATTCTCGATTTTAGTGTGCTCTTCTCCATTAGAAGATCAAATCCATCGTACAGATCTTCTCTTAAGCTTACAATTACAAGTGATGGCGCTGATATTGACTCCAATATATCATTACTATCAAATGTTGTATTAGAAGAACATCTATCACTTGCTTGCTTTTAACAGAATAGAAATAAGCTGTTGATTCATTTACAATGTAAGAAAAACCCTATTTAGGTTTGTACCTTAGCAACTTGTATCCTAGAAGCACATCATATTATAAAAAAGGATTTTTACATTGTTCAGCATGTAAAAAGTACTAGAAGAGGTCGAGTAGGATTCGACGTTTCTACTTGAAGAGATACAGTCCGGTAAAAATTAGAGCCCGATCCTAATTCATACCTGCACAGTGAAAAATTTCTCTTTTTCTTCTCACCCTATATAACAATGAAGCCATTGGTGTTACGAAAGAGAAATGCAATGAACAAAAGAAGAGCACCAGCTTCTAAAGTTCCAGCACAACAACTTATTACGAATCCAGCCCCACAAGCTAAAATAGATGCACTGCGTTCAAAAGAAATGGAATTAGAAAGAATATTAACCATTCAACAACGAAGTGAAGAATTAGCAAAAACTACAGCTGAATTGACCAATGGGATCAAAATGCTGACAGACGATTCAAAAAACGTCGTAGATATCATAGCGAAGTGGGATGTGGTTTTTGGTATCATGGGTGTTACCGATAAACGAGAAGCAAATTCAACAGAAGAATGGGTTCGATTTGTTAAACCACGTGATTCGCCTGAACCTCCTTCAAAAAAGCAAAAGAATGTATAAGCATAACACAATAATTTAGATACCATAATAAGATTTGTTTTTTTTTTGTAAATAAAATTTCATAGACGCGTTAAAAAGATTCAATGAGAACCGCGTAATTCGTGCTCGATTTACCAAACATCAGAACGCTTCCAGCACTCTCATAATGTTTCTGCTCGATGCTTTTTAACATTAAAACTAGGTTAGTATGCTACTGGCATTATCCTAAATTACCTGAAATAGTTAAAAAGTATGGCAACAGCGAGGCATTTGTTCCAAAGACAAAACTATCACCAGTGAAATTTGAAACTCATCATAGGGTGTGTGCGAGTCTGCGTATTATTTTAACACCCAGGTATGCTTGTTTTTTTTTCTTGCTTTTTCTCTCTCTTTATTTTTTTAGGACAACCATGAGCGAACGTAGTCCTTCACCAGCTAACGATATACATCGTAGGTCGCTTTCCCGCTCACCATTAAGACGTGGTCGGTCCTACACACCTCGCTCTCGAAGTTCCAGTTCACGTTCATATTCTCGGTCCCGTTCCCGTTCAAGATCCTATTCACGTCACCGTAGGTCTCCTTCGCGTTCAAGATCACCTTATAGAAGTTCAAGTAGCAGAAGCTATCATAGACGTTATTATTCTCGGTCACCACCTCCTTCACACCATAGAAGATCTCCTCCACCATCGCGTCGTTATAGGTCCAGATCTCCTCCTCCAAGACGCAGAATTGTCAACAAGGACTGTCGAGTTTATGTAGGCAATTTACCTTTTGAAGTGACTTGGCATCAACTGAAGGACTTCATGAGAGAAGGTAAATAAACAAGAAATACAAAAACAAACAAACAAAGACAACAAAAAAAAAAAAACTTTTAAGCTAACATAACACTAGCCGGCCAGGTTGCTCATGTCGATGTACTGAAGTTGCCTAATGGAAGATCCAAAGGATGCGGGTAAATTTAGTGAACATGGGGTTTAGAAAGAGTCACTTATGTCAGAAAATTATAGTGTAGTAGAATATCGTTATCCCGAAGACGCAAAGCGTGCAATTCATATCATGAATAAAGCAGAGTTTATGGGTAGACCTGTATTTGTTCGAGAGGTAAAAACAGCTGAAGATGTGTTCGTGTACTGTAAAGTCAAGGGCTTACATAAGATAACATAGGATCGTGAATTTGAAAATACAGGACCACCAAAAGATCCTCGGGATGCACCAGACGATTGTCGACTTCATGTTAGCAATGTTCGTATAAATAATCTTGAAAAAGTGATTTATTCTTTGTTAACCAGTATAACTTAGCTACCACTTACTGCAAGTTGGCAGGATATGAAAGATTTATTTAGAAAGGCAGGTCGTGTGTTGCACACCGATATTCATACAGATGCAGGCTCTAGACGACCTAATGGTAACGGCACTGTCATTTTTGACTGTTCCAGAACCGCGCGTGCAGCCATTGGTAAAGTAACGATATTCCAAAGATGAAAGAGTACATGCTTAACATGCATCAAATAGACATGTTTAATGGATATGAATGGCAAGGATATAAACTAGAAGTGAGTGAAGGACGTCAAATCGATAAATTTGCAAATGTTACGGGACAGAGCACAACTGTTGAAAGAGAACATGTACCACCATTAAATCATAGACCTCCTGCTGAGATCATCTTTAAATCCGAACCCGGTGTAAGCAACTATCCTCCTGCCGTTACACCACCCGTTTCAGCTATACCTACACCTGCATCCACAGTGGACCCAGCATCATACCAAAGCATGTATCGATATGGAGCAGAGACAGCAACACCTGCACCTCCTCATTTACCTCCACCTCCACCCATGTACACACATCTGACTCTGGTAGGCGGACCTGCAGCGAACTTACCAACTCATGGACACAATCAAATATTTGTGAATAATGTACGTATAGATAAACAGAAAAGTAGAGCGGATGCTAATAGAAAACGATTTGTAGCTGCCATTCTCTACAACATGGCAGGATTTAATCGATTTATTTCGACATGTGGGTCCTGTTGTACGGTCCGAAATATTGACAATGAATGGACATCCAAAGGGATCAGGGTTTGTTAGATTTGAAGATGCGACGACTTGTGAACGAGCCATTGGTAAGTATGTTACAAAGGAATATTTATTTTTTTGCTGATTCAAATTGCAGAGAAATTCCATGGTTACATGTATGGTGGACGTCATTTAGATATTCGACTTGACAAATATTCTACAACTGCATAAACAATAATAAATAAATAAAAAGTATTTATTCGGTGGTTGTGGGTAAAGGGATAGGTTCGTTAATCTATTTTTTTAGATATTCAATTAGTCTTTTAGCACGGCACTTGCAATCTTTATACATACTGTTTGAGTGATATCCATCCAATTGTTCAAAGTATTGATTCTTGGATCCTGTGCGTTGGGTGCTCTGTCTTTTTTCCACAGCATAAACTCTTCAATTGTGATGTTTGTTTTGCTCCAAGTTGAAGTTTCGTCTTCCTCTTCCTCGTCGTTGTAATGGTCTGTGGGCTTCTTTTCCCAAACGTGACCTACTGTGTTTTCAACTAAAGTAACAGGCGTCCCTACTAGTTTTCTACCCAACATGGTTGTTTCATATTGATCATTGTCTTTTTCAACACTGAAGTATTCTTTGGTGTTAATGGTGCCTTCGCGATCAATGGAAAAAGGAAGTAAATGGATTTTTGTGTCGCTCATTGGGATGGTATGTTTCTTTTTTTTTTTTTTTCTAAAAGAAACAAGTGTCATTTCTGTGACTGCAATAAAGTAGTTGTTTGTGAAAAATGACCCTTGAGGATATTCACATCATTATTTTTGAATTAGCTTATACCATGCTTGAGGTTTGTAGCTGCTGAGGAATATGGTGATTGATAGAAAAACTACAGTATGGAATGTGTTGTCCATGGTGATAACTAACTAGACTACCAGTGGAAAGTAACTGAATCCATTATCCATGCAAAAGACAGGTTTCCTTGACACGAGCAGTTGATACATGAGACGTATTAGAATTATGTCTTCTTCATACGTTTTATGAAAAGCTGTGCTCTATTCCTGAGGATATTGATGATAAACTGATTCCTCGAACTCATACAGCTGTTGTACCATGATGCCTTTTAAGCCAATCGAAATTATATCTGCGCGCCAATCAATGCTGTTCTCATAGAAAAGCGAGCAATTTTTCTGTAGATGTCGACTCTTCCGTTAGTACTTTGCTGGAGCACTGTTTCAAACGTACTAGCAAAAATAGTGATCAACTAAGCTTTTCTTGGCAATTGCCTGTTTCTTATCCCGTCCATGTAAAATCAAGTTTTATTGTGCTAAAAATACGAAAAACGAGGGTGCCATACACTTACTTTTTACATGAAATAGATGAAGTTAGCTTCATCAGTATGTTAGTTAACTGTGCTGAGCTTTATGAAATTCACATAGAGGATGACACATAATGATTTAGAAACCCATATCTCATATCTACATGTTAAGCTGATATTTTGTATGTGCATTTACACGCAGTAATATGTATCAATAAATTGCCCCGACGTGAAGTTCATTAGAAGGACAAGACTTTTTCGAAGAATTTTTCTGGGACGTGTACTGTAGAATGATAAATGAGATCACAAGCAAAAAAACTATGTTCACATTGCGGCGATAGAAATATACACACTCAGACCAGGCATGTTGTAAACATTCAGAAGTTTACAGCCACGTAGCTCAATAATGTAAATATTAGCTGCTTTTAAACGCAAGCGGGAACCTACTGACCATTTTCTCCAGTCGGAAATACATATTTACCGCAAATTGGCATCCACAATGGCACAAGGATTTGTGGTGATATATAAGGGCAATTTACACAAGACTTTTCTGATTGCAGAGATAGGTATATGAGTAGATAAAACTCAGCCAAATCAAATGACTATAACGTCGAAGATCGGGTTTGTACATAGTTCATAATCCTGGTGTTAAAGACAGAAAAAGAAACAGTTGGTTTCTCCATTGATCTCTTTCATGGTGAATCAAATAAGCCTTTTCCCCAGTTTAAACTGAGCAGCGATTAGCCAAGTTTTTGATTGAGAGACACAATGTGGGGGTAACCTTAACGACGTCAAAAAACAATTATCTCATTGGTCTAAATTAGGCAATTATTTATATTTTTTAAGGATCATTTTTTTTTCCTTGTTTCTTTCTTTTTCACCACTCCTTTATTTTTTCTCGTCAGTCATGCCATGGTTTCAAGTAGTAAATCAGAGAGTGAGACAAGGTGCAAGTTGGGTTAAGAAGAATAAGCGACTTGTAATCAATTTGGTAAAACTCGCCATCACTACAGTCATCTTGGTCGGCATCTCTTTCTTTGTGCTGTGTAGATTGGAAGTAAATGCACATGTGTATGTTCGAAGCTGGTTTTCACCAACACAGCCTCTTGTAGTAGAGCCGCTTTCTAAATGCTTTGACAACTTACCAGAAGACAGTCCATATTATCAAGGAAATAAGAAATTTAGTGCCAATTTTGTTCCTGGTTTGCCTGTCTGGGAAGCACATACTTGTTATGATTTTGCTGCTTTATTCAAACCACAAAGATACCCTCACGAAGGCCAGAAAACATTTCACACCTACTGGTCCTCCAACTTGACCAGCAAATTTGAGGAAAAGCAAGTAGCCACTTTACGTTCTTTCTCAGCAACCCAAAACACCAACCACTCTTTAATCGTTTGGATCCCGGAACAAGACGAACACCAATTAATTTCTTCTGAATCTTGGAATTACCTCACCAATGCTCAGCAAAACATGTCAAGAATCACTTATCAACTTGTCAAGCCTCAAGACTTGACCAAGGATACACCCTTAGAAGATTTTGTCGATACTTGGAGATCTCTTGTTGATCAAGGAAACGACGGTAAAGGAAAAGACGATCTATTGAGAATGCTTGTTCTGTATCGTTACGGTGGTATCTGGTTTGATTTGGACACCATGTTTGTTCGAGATTTATCCCCGTTATTCGAACATGAATGGATCGCACAAGGCAGTTGTTCCACTGGTATGTTTGGAAATCCTTTTACAGGTGCAATGTTCCATTTCAATAAGAAATCACCTTATGTCTGTGAAATATTAGAAGGTGCCACTGATCTATTTAAAGCGAGAATCGAACAAAAGAATGGATCCACAACCATACAGAAACGTTATCTGGTCAATGGTCCTGAGATCTTCGGATCCAAATTATATTATAGAATTTATAGAAGAGTGTTACATCATGGCATCAGACCATGGTCTATCTTGCCTTGGTGCTTTACTGATCCATCACAATGTAAAAGATCAAACTCTTTACCAAGCTTATTCTCAAACTCTAATTTTGATGAAAAAAGAGTGCGACAAACTTTTGCATATCATTGGAGAGACAAGTGGTCTGCTACTCCCGGTACCATCTTTAAGTTTTTAGATTCAATGCACGGCAAAAAAACAGACTGGTAACTCCTTTATTTATTATTTCCCCCCTCACACTTGTATAATATCCCCTCACACACTCACACTAATAAAAACAAAAAAAATTTATTTCGCCGAAACAAGCTGCTTAGCCTGTCGTGTAACATTTACGCGGTTTTAAACATTTTCATCATTACTTCTGATTTCTGAGCAAAACGCTTTATTTGCAGGCTTTGTGCCATGATAGATTTCGTCGAGTTGCACGGCTAAATTGGCTACATCCACAATAGCATGGTTGCCGCTTAAATACCGCCAACATTTTTTTTTTCTATACAGGCTATATTGTCTTAGTACCTTTTCCTTTAAACATCGTCATAGGTGAGCAGAGTTACCAATCAATGCAACTCGGTGTGAAGCCAAGAGGTCATTAGTAGGACTTCTTTCACGGATGACAAGTGGTATCTTCTGGTGTATCTAAAATCAGCTGCTTAAACGGAGAATCTTCAGGAAAGCCATTACAAGCCCAATTTTTCATGAGTTCCAAACACGCCTTATTATCATCTTCCAGTAATTTATACTCGTATTCTTTTCCCAAAATATCCATAATCAATGTTTGTCAAATGTAGGGATAACGCCTGCAGGATTATATCTAGAACGTGATCAAAAGATTTTATAAGGCTTATCATGAGAACGATCAATATCATTGATAGAGCAGAATATCTTAAATGTCTTATGCTTGATCTCATCGTCTTGGGTTTGCTGACCATTCAAAACACAGAGGTCAAATACTAACAATGCTATTATTGATCTAAACACCTTGATATACCCATCGTAAGGTGTGTGGACTTCTTGGAAACCGTGTTCCATTTTTCTTTAGTAGCTAAACGCAAGACACGTTATTCAATTCATTAAACTTTTTAGGGTCCAGTAATTGACGGGCAATAGGAGACATGACACCATCAAAACCTACAAGCGTCATACCGGCTACTTGGGTACCGTCTTGAAAGAATACAGTCACATTTTCAGCGCTCTCTTGGCGTACCAGGCTTAGAAGTATCAGACATGCCTACTGCGCCAGTGTTTGCATTAATGAAACTAAACAACATAACACCGTCTTTGCTCTCTTGATTGACTGACACCTGTTGAGAAATGTTTTCAAATTCTTGTTCGGGGGACACATTGCTTTAAAGCATCCAGACCAAAATGAATAGAGACAAACCAACCTTGCGCTAGGGCATCGAAACTGGCTTCGTGTTCATAGAATTCCAAAGGGATGGCTTGTTTCTTGAGAGAATCTGCAAGTGTAAGACTGGTAAGACCTACGAAAAGAATGATAATCTTGTTATTGTTAGACATGAATGGTTTTTGAGATTATTCTCGCGTTGGTGGGTCCTCTTTATATACGTTTTATTCAACGTTTAACGATCATTTTTCGATCCAATGGATTCAGTGCCGACGTTTGATTTGGAGAAGGTATGCAAGTACCAAACATATAGTAAAGATTTAGCCTACTTTTAATTGGCTAGAGTTTAAGTCTGATGGGTAGAGTGTCCGTATTTGAACAAAACAGTGTATGTAGTTGAAGCAAAAATGTTTACTATGATGGTTTATTTAACTGGTAAAGTATAAATGATGCACTTTGACAAGAAAGGTATCCAATTACTGATACACAGGTGCCTTTTTTAAGTTCATTATAACTTCTTTGTTTATACTTGCGATGTCAACATGCAATTTCATATCGGTTGGGTCATCAATTTCAAGTGTTTCATTTGAATTTGCCCACCCAAGTCCTTGTTTTCCAGTTTCCCAAGAGAAAGTGTAGTAATTAACCCCCTTGACATCGATACTGATCTCTTTCAATTCTTGATGGTAAAAAAACCACAGCACCAAAGCTCCACTAATTGGAAATGGTGATAAATTTCCGTATAATGTGAAATGGTTTAAAAGTGAACACGATTGTAATACAAATTTCATAACTTTGTTCAATTGAAGCATACTTGTTGTTCTCTTGCAAGAAAGTGTAAGGTTTAAATTACGAATTTTGCTTGGTATTATAGGTACCATGCCTATGTTTGAATCCACATCAATTTGAATAGAATTTAGTGTTAATATCAAAAGTGAAGGTAAAAATTGGAACATTTTAGTAAGTGCGCAGTAATCCATGATACATGTCATGCTTAAGTAGGTTAAACTTTGGAAGTGTTGTGATAAGCCTAAAAATATAATATTGGATGTCTGACTTTCCTCGATATATCTACCTTGTACATTGATGTGCAATTGGTTTATAACATTGGAGTGTCTTGATGCGTATACATGATCCAATTGCGGTTCAATCAATTCAAGATCATCTGAATACAGAAATAACTGTTTTAGATTTCCACTATGACCATCTATTGCATCCATTATTGGTTTTGTAATTGGGTACAGAAATGCATGATAGCTTGTGATTTCCGACATTTTACTGATGATAGTGACCATAGGTTGTTCAAATTCTGGGATTTGTTTCACTCCAACAAGAAATTTTGTCATTCCTACTACTTTTATCTTGGCATCGTTATACTTGCAGCCTATATATATCAACCATTTAATCAGTGCATCCTTTGAGCTATTTATACTTTCAGCGTATATACTAGAAGTAACAGCGAAATTTATAAGAATGACTTTGACGTTATCTGCACGATTTTGTGCAATTGGTAAACCGTCAGCGTTTAGAACCTTTGTTTTGTCTCCATTGATTGACATGTTATCGTTAACACCACCAGAAATTATAGTGCACCTCGCATGTATGAATTCTAACTTGGGAGCACCAGAATGTAAGCTTTCCATATCATCTAGATCCAATACAGGACAATTCAGGGTAAAACTTTTAAGAGAAGGTGCGTGTTTGATATTTTTAATCATCGACTTGATGGTTGGGCGAATTTCTAACAAGACAGACTCGTAAAATATTCTATTGGGGTATAGCGAATTAAAGTCCACAAAAAGACTAGTCAGATGGGTTAATCTTGGGGATTCAAACAACATGGACGCAAATGGAAGTTGCTCTACTTTAAGGCAAACATTTACGAGCTTTTCCCATTTGCTAAATTCTTGTTGGTACACATGGGGTGGAGGAAGTTGCAGGGTAGTTCTATTGTCTGATCGAGGATATTCAATCCATACGAAATCTTTTAAATTCGGAAAGAGTCCTGGTAATGAAAGTATAGAGAAGATATCAAGCTTAAAATCTCTGATTGTAAGATTTTCTACTTGACGGCCAAACCTTTGGTTTTTGTTAAATAAGTCGATAGCTTTGCTGAAGTCCCTTGTTTTGTTGATTGTCAGGCATTTGAATAGGATATTTTCTGTAATAATGATATGCCATTTTCTACATGCTAGAATACTCTCAAGCTTATCATTTACACCGAGCCTTGAAAAAATCCGAATAAGTACTTCTGTCGACAGCGTGTCCATTTTTTTTTTTTTTTTGGTGGAAAGAAAGGGATGTCCCAAAACAGAAGAAAAAGCCTTTTCTCCTGGCGCTTATTTATCCGTGTGCATGTCGTGCCACCAAAGAAAAGAGTATTTTATGGCAACAAGTGAGTTTGCTCCAGATTTTTTATTCTCACATCCTTCTTCTTTCCATATGGATTATTATCCCGGTAACAAGACCTTGTTTTTCAGCGTCTTTCTCGCCCTCTTGTCTACCAAGAAAGGTAGAAATTTAGGTAATTTGCTAGTTATTTTATGCATCCCCAAGTAAAATTAAAAAACACTTTTATGATGGTAGTCGCAAAAAGTGTTCATAAACACATTATTCATACCGTCATGTTTTGGATTCCCTTGAGTATCCGTTGCAAAATGGTTCTTACGGTTATGAACATGCCCGTTTTACGTTCAAGGGCTACGTTGTTAAGGGGCACCACGCCTTGGGGATACCAGTACGACGCCATCACAAAGATTGATAAAAGTAATTGGAGCGGGCATTGGATCGTCCCTGGCTCTGATCAACACGATGCTCAATGGGTGGAGCAAACAGCCAAGCAAGCCAACCTTGTTATTTATTACATGCACGGTAATGTTTAATATAAGCCATAATTCTATCAGCTTTGATTTTTCTTACCCAAATATGCTTGTGTAATATCTAGGGGGTGGGTACAGAGTAGGGCACTCGTTAGTGTATACTGATTCGTTTATGGAAATCACTGAATATCTCCAGAAAACCAAGAACATGGATGCTCGTATCTTTTCGATCGAATACAGTATGTCTCCTGAAGTTCAGTTCGAACGTACGAAACAAGATGCTATTGATGGGTATCGATACTTGGTGCAAGAATTAGGAATTGACCCCAAACGCATTGTGTTTAGTAAGTTGATCATTTAATGATATCGTAACAAGACTATAGCTAATGGGGATTTGATTTAGTGGGCGATAGTGCGGGTGGTAATCTCGTTGTCAATTGTTTAGTGGATATCCGTGACTCTGTTGACTTGAAGCAGCCGGCAGGCAATGTGCAAATCTCTCCTTGGGCTACGATTGAAAATAGCCAGACGGTACGAGAAGGTGTGGAGTACCAAGACTGTCTGGAATCAAAGACACTTGAGCAGCTTGATCACGGGATTTATTATCCTTCTGTTGGAGCATGTACCCATGAGGCTGATAAATTAGTAGCGTTACGTGATGCAGCCATTTCGCCCATATATGGAAGTTTTGTTGGGCTGTGCCCTACCCTTGTAACCTATGGTAGTACCGAAATCTTTCAGCATGATATTCTTGCGTTGATTGAGTGCTATAAGCGAGACAAGGTGGAGTTGGAAGTGCTGACCAGAAAGGCGCCTCATATTTGGGTTATTTGTAATGTCTTGGCGCCCAATCACAGCGTGTGGAAAGAAGACTGTTCCAAATTGGCGGATTGGTGTGCCAAGTTGATGTAGTACAAGATGTCCACGTGTCACCAAAAGATCCACCCAATACCTAATGGAAACGCTTTTTTTTTTGGGGGGGAGGGGAAAGACTAAAGTGACCAATAAATTCTTCATTTGGCTGTACCCGAAAATAAGTTTATTTAAGACTGTGTTAGTGGGGGGCGATCCTTTCCTTTAAAAGTACTAGTTTTATTTAACAAGTGGAAAAAAAAAAAGATTGCTAAGGGGCGTTTGATGATGGGATAGCAGAATCAAGTAGAAGGTTTTGCAGCCTGTTGTTGTTCCTTTAAAGCCTTGATGATGTTTCTAGTTTCTGACTCTTCTTCTTCATCCTCTTGTTCGTTTTCATAATAAGCCTTGATGACGGCGTACTCGTCTTCACTCCAATAATCATGGTCACTTTCGGTATCTGTTGATAGATCTCGTTCGGAATCTTGGGTTGACAGGGACATTATGAATCCCATCATTTCTTTGGCTTCATCATGCTCCCCTTCTGCTCGACTGTCAACAGGTTCTTCTTCACTTTCTTGATATTGATAGGTCTTACATAACTTTTGGGTCATCGAAAGAACTCATAAAAAAAGAGAAAGAGTGTGGGGTGTTAAAACAGGGAAACGGAAAAAAATCTTTTTTTCTTCCCTCTGGAGGAGAGGGAGAGATTTGCACACTCCCCCATTGAAACCCCGTTTCTGTCGCCTGTCTGTCTGTCTGACTGCCTGTCCCGTGTGCACATCCATAATGCACTCACACTCAGTGGGAAAGCATGTGAAAGTACGTTGTGATTGGCCCCGCACATTTCTTAGGCCCATTTTTTCTCTTTTTTTTTTTTCCTCTCAATTCTCCTTTTATTCAGCTTTCATCGTAATGACCATGAAGGACTTGCTTACACAAATAGTACTGGACCCTAAATACCACGACCTGCTTTCTATAGTCAAGGGATTCCGTAGTGGTGTAGTCTATGGTGCGAAAGTCCGATTCCCTCATGCGCTCGTCATGACCATCTTGTTCAAGACTGGCTCGTAAGTAGCACAAAAAAAAAAAGGGCAGGAAATTATACACATTTAATCTGTTTCGTATACAGTATGGAGAGCAAGGTGAAGGGGATTTTCAGGGCAACAAAGCAACATGCTCAAAATCTAGGTATCTTTGCAACCATCTATAAAACCTTGATGATTGTCCAAAAGAGAATCAATGGCGGGAAAGAGGCTAGTATCCACCCCTTTATTGCTGGTGTGGTAGGTGGTTATTATGTGTTTGGTGAAAATAACAGCATCAATCAACAGGTATGCATAAAACAAATCAAAGCTATACTCTCTAATTAGTAACCACCTGTAGATCATCCTCTACCTGTTTTCGCGTGTTGTGCTTGCCTTGGTCAAGGTGCCTGTAAAGAGACAGATCATAGACGCACCTCAACACACCTATCCTGTGTTTGCTGCTGTTGTTTGGGGTCTTGTTATGGTACGACCTGAATTTATAACATTCTCTAATCACATGGTATTCACCTTTTCCTTTTATAGTGGTTGTTCAGACATGAGCAAGAAACCGTGCAGCCTTCACTTAGGGCCTCTATGCAATACATTTACCGTGACTCTGATAGCTGGAGTTCACTTCGTACATTATTATGGCATAACAAATAAAAAGAAAAAAAAAAGGGGGGGATTTTTTTTTATTAAGGGTTATACATGAGGGCATTTACAATATGGAAAGTGTGGGGGGGGATTATTCATTTAAATGTACACGTCTATTCTTCAACAAGGTAGCATTGTTCATGTCTAGCTCAAACAAGTTGCGTCTTCTCCTTGAGGTGGGCATATTCAGTGGTGCTTCTAAAGTCTTTTGTTGTTGTTGTTGCTGTTCTGGTGTCATGGTGTATGCACCAGGTGCAATACCTTTACCGTCATGCACCATCTGTTCTGCCATCGCCATCACTTCCTTTTGTATACCGTTGTTCACACATAGCTTATACTCGTTGGAACCTGTATCTGAATCCTCCTCTTCTTCTTCATCCTCCTCTTCCGAAATCGAGTCATAATTACTGGCAAATGGATGAGGTTGGTTCAACGCATTAGCACCAGGTGTGCTCGCACGTTTATTCTTCTTTTCTTCTCCCATACGCTGTACTGCATAAGTGATATCCAGGATCTCCTTGATGGATGTAATACCAGGTGAGAAGATATCATTTCTCTTTACAGGCTTGCCGTTAGGAGTAGTAGGCTTGTATTCGCTTTGGCTCTGTCTATTTTGTTCTTCTTGAGACGCAGCAGCTATAGCAGCAGCATTGTTCATGGCCAAAGTACGAGGATCGTTGGACTTTTTCTTTTCTGTAGGCTTGAGCAAGACATCCTTGTCAACACTAGGAGGTGGGAATTGTGACTTTGTCACCCAAGGATGCTGAAAGAACTCCTCAATGGTGTAGCGTTTTTCAGGGTCCACGTTCAAAAGGTTGCTGATCAAGTCTTTGGCAGCAGGTGTAATGGGGTCCCACCAAGGGCTCAAAAAGGTATAATCCCCACGAGCTACTTTATGAGTTAAAGCACGAATCGACTCGTCATAGAAGGGAGGAAATCCACAGAGGATGGTATACAGAACACAGCCAATAGCCCACATATCTACTGATTTCGAGTACTTTTGATCGCGTACGATCTCGGGAGCGGTGTAGCCTACGGTACCACAGGGTGTTAAGGTGGAGTTGTCCCAGATCACTTTGGAAAGCCCGAAATCTGCCAACTTGACAACACCAATACCACCTCCACCCACTCCTTCGATAAACTCTCCTTCATCTACCTTGTCTTCATCGCCAAATGGGTTATCCACGCCTGTACGCTTGTTCCATGGGATAGGATCAAATAGGATATTTTCGGGCTTAATGTCACTATAGTAAGTGTGTTAGGCATGCACGTCATAAAATTAAGTTTTCTCTTACCGATGCACAACCCCACACTCTTCATGAAGATAGCGAATACCTTCAGCAACTTGCACAATTACATGTCTTGCCAAGTCTTCGCTGAAATAAGTTAATTCGACAATACGATGAAAGAGTTCACCGCCTTGACATAATTCCAGCACCAAAAAGTAATAATCGTCTGATTCTGAAAACTGAACAAGTTTTACAATGTTCTTGTGCTGCATGTTGCGCATAATTTGTACTTCTTTCAGAATATTGGCTCTTTCCGTTGCCTTTGTCTTTTTCTTCATGTTTGGATGTAAATGCGATTTTCCCGTCTAATTTACATGTGTGAGTTTTGGGCGTAAACAAATAACATGTATCTTTTGTTTACCTCGGATGCATCTAACTCTCTCTTTCTGACAACCTTAATCGCTACTTCCTTATCTGTGACTGTATCTCTTGCTTTAAAGACATAGGAAAACGCGCCTCTAATAAATTAAAACCGCGGCTTTTAGTACGACTAGCACATTGGAATTAACAATCGTTGACTTACTCTCCAATCTTTTCAGTAATATCAAAACGTTCTAAACCAGGGTATTGAGGCAACACATTTTTGCGTTGTTTCTCTTCTTGTACAATACGAGTAGCCACATCTTTGTTCTTTTGTTTCTCTTCAGCCGAGAGTTCTAAAGTGTTCATGGTTAAATAAAATACAAAAAAATGATTAAGAAAAAGAGAGACAAACCTTTGGCAACAGAACCTTTTGGTTTAAATAAACTTTTAATTTGTGCGAGCATAGAATTATATATATAAAAAAGAGGGGGTAATAAGTAAGAGGATAAAAAAGAATTCAATTATTATTCCTCCAAGTTTATAGCAAAAAAAAAAAAAAAAAAAAAAAATTGATATACGACTAAATGACGTCGGTCGTTCCCTTTTTGGTCTGATTGACGTCAGGTCTCACGAGTGTTGTCATTGACAACTTTTTTCATCTTCTGATCACCCAAGCTTCTCTTTTGCCTACTTTTTTAATGTACTTTTTTCGTTCCAATAGGCTGATGAGTAAGTCCACCGCAGTCTCTGTATAATCGTCATCTTTCACACTGCTCAAGATATCCTTAACCGTCAACATCGTGCCTGGTCTCTCGTTAAATAAATCGTACACTTTGGTCAGCTTGATAGACCCAGGGGGAGTTCTAAATTGTTCTGGGAATACTTGTAAATTAAATTGAGCTGGAATCATCGATGTACGCCCATCGCGAGACGATAAAGACGACAGGTACGAGCCTCGCTCTGTCAGTCCTTCATTGTACTGTAACCCATCAGAGAACTCATACCCCACCACACTGGCTCCATACTGCATGATACCGTCTGAAAATTCATGCCCTGCTTCTGATTCATCTCTTGGCCTCTTCTTCAATGGTTGTCTGTCCTCCAAAAACTGCTCAAATCGCGCTCGACTCTCTGGATTCTCCTCATTCATATCAAAATCTCCCCAATCCTGCTGTGTCGACTCCTTGACTCCACTAAACAATTCCTCGTCATCGGAACTACGTATACCCACACTTCGGATCGTGTTCTCTGTCAGCATCTGTACTTGTTCTCGAATAGGTGTGCCTTGTAACTGGGATTCGGTGATTGTATATGGAATGGTACGTGGTGGTGACTGGCGAAGCTGGTTGGAATAAAGGCTAGATGAAGTAGAAGGGGTTTCGGCTCGGTACTTCTTTAACACATTGTCCCGTAAAGTAGGGAGTGGCATAGGGCTGGAAAAGGTGTCGGATAAAGGCGTGCGACGTCCCTTCATACTGAACATACCCCTCTTTTGTAAACCCGTGTGTTCCTCAAGCGGTGGTCGGTTCGTGTTACTGAAGATACTCGTATCATCGTTCAGGATCTGTGAAGGTGTTTCTTTTAAATGCCGGAAGAAGGACACCCATTTCTAACCCATTGTTAGCATTTTGTTACTAACTTTTATAACTGTCCAAGCGTTTACCTGGCTATTGTCCCATATCTGCTGGGTAATGGCGCCATAGCGATCTACTTCTGAAGATAATTGAATTAAATGACGATTGCACGTAGAGAAGTTTTCATCTATTTGTTGTAGGGCTGCTGTTGTATGCTGTTGTACTCTTTCCATTTCCGCGTCCACATGGTCCTCACTCACTTGTATACTCATTTCTTTGTAAATTCGTTTGGAGTAACGCGAGCAAGTTTTTTTTTTTTTTTTTTAATTACCAACACTTGTCCAAACAGTCACAGCGTATAAAAGTGTCCATTACGCCCATGACGTATATGTTTGCGTACATCATTTTATAAGGCAAGTGCTTTTCTCTTTTCTCTTTTTTATTTAATGTCTGAAGAGTATATCACGTCCGAGTTAAGCAGGCTCAAACTGTGTACATCTGTAGACAAGATCAAACCACTTGCAGGAGGCTGTATCAGTCAAGCCATGTGTTACTCGACAGATACCGGAGAATTCTTTGTAAAGGTAATATAAACACACATTACGATTCTTTGCAGCAACATAATTAAAAAAAACAATGACGAACAAATAAATAAGACAAATGCTGATAAGAAAGCATCACAATGGTTTATAGCCGAATCGATGGCTCTGGAACGTATCCATGAAACTGTGCCCGGTTTCGTGCCTCGTCCCATCTATCACAACAACACAGCAGAGCCTCCTTTTATCGTTACAGAGTTTATTCACATGTCCAACGCACACAAGTCTTTACCTAGCATACAACGTAAGCTGGGTCAATCCTTGGCTCAACTTCATTGCAAGAACACAAAAGACAAATTTGGGTTTGATGTTACCTCATTTTGTGGCACCACACAACTAAACAATGCCTGGAATTCAAACTGGTCTGATTTCTTTAAAAACCAACGTCTTTTGCCCTTGTTCACCGCTGTGATGGGTCAGAACCAGGATTTGGATACTCTTGGTCGTGACTTGTGTGCTCGTATTGAGCATTGGCTAGGTGACTTGATGATCCAACCTTGCTTACTGCATGGTGACCTATGGAACGGAAATTGGTCTGTTACAAGCGATACGCACTCACCTGTCATCTTTGACCCAGCTTCATATTATGGTCATCATGAGGCTGAGTTTGGGATTATGAAGATGTTTGGTGGGTTCACTTCTGATTGTTTCGACGCGTATGAGACGGCCATGGAAACACATGACGATGGGGAGGGAAGAGAGGATAGACTTGTTTTGTATGAGATTTATAATCATCTGAATCATTTTGCCATGTTTGGTGAGGGATATGAGACAAGTTGTTTGCAGTTGATAGAAAAGTTATTATAACAATAAAAAGATGGGGGGACCAGGTTTCATTCTATTTTGAGGCTCAGATTTGCTTGCGTCTGATGGGAGTGTTAAGCGAGCTTATCTTAATTCCGAGACGATACGATCTTTGCAGGGGATCTTCAGAGCAGCAACAATGTACTACCATGGTTTTTTTTCCCAGCGTATACGTTACCTAGACGACGGGTACTTTGGATCTTGTATACAAAAAGATACATATGCAAGCAAGGGGAGTTGCGCGTCAAATGTAGGTGTAGTTTGTATTATATGCACTAGATGATCTCCGTAATAAAAAAAAAATCACATGTTTGGTGATCATTATTGTTTAATAACCCAAAAAAGTGGTGTGAGAAGAAAAAAAAAATGTTTGTGTATAAATAACAATTTGACCCAAAATTTAATTATGCAGTGACCGTGCTACATTAAGAGAGTTTTTTATGAAAGGAATGTGGGTGTTAAAAAAAAATATGTACAATTAATAAAAAAACAAATAATAGAAATCTAATCAGAGTAAGGTTCACTGTAACTACTGGACATGGATCTGCGTTTAAAACGATCGTATTGTCTCTTTAAAGAGCTTCTTCGCTGCTCCAGGAAACTGGCTACATTGTCCTGTTCAGCCATTTGATGTTGGGAGTAATCGAAATTCAGAAATTCGTCTTCCAACTGCATTCGATATCTTGCTTCTTCCGTGACAGGGTTTTGTACGTCTAGGCTCTGTTTGACAGGTGTGGATCGTTTATGGGAGATAAGGCCGTCGTCTGTGAACAGCTGGTGGTTTACCTGTGTGTATTGGGTTAGCACATATAGAAAGAGAGAGATGGGTTTACACGTACCACGTCGACGGTCTTGTTCGGTGGAGTCAGCTGTTTCTTTTCCAACAAATCCCAATCCAAACCTCGAAACCAAGGATGCATTTTGAATTTCTCAAATCCATCGGTATTACAACCTAGTCTATGAAAGGGTGATTTGTCCAGCAACTAGATGAGATGAAATGAGTAACGGGGACATAAATAAATAAACATGAATTTACACCAGTAATGACATCGACACAGTCTTTTGATACAATCTCATACACATTGTCAGGAAAGACAGGCGTATGATGTAGGATGGAATTGACTAATGCTTCTTTTGATCGAGCCTTATATGGACGCTAAAATAATAACAGTGAAACGGTTAGTGTGCGTGGTTTTTTTTTTTTTTTTTTTTTTTGTCGGTTTCAGAAAATTACCATGCCAAATAAGAGTTCGAAAGTAACAATGCCCAAACTCCACCAATCAACCGAAGTGGAATAGCCTTTTCTAGCAAGCATTTCAGGAGCCATATAAGCTATTGTACCTGCTTTTGACCACATCAGCGGTTGACTGGGACTGAACTGGATGGCGATATTAAAATCAGAGAGATGCGCATAACCCTTCTTATCGATCAAGATGTTTTCGGGCTTGATGTCTCTATGAGCGATTCGCTTTTTGTGCAAGTAGCCCAAGGAAAGAGCGATGGTGGCAACATGATGTCGTACTTGTAATTCATTAAATCGTTTTGGATAATGTTCTAAATGTAGACGTAAATCCCCGCCCAGCATCAGATCAAGTGCCATGAATAAAGTTTCATCGTCTTGAAAAGCATATCGCATATTCGCAATAAATGGGTACTCGATGCGTTCCAGTAGGATACGCTCCAGGATCATGTTGCCTGTCGCTCGTTGCTTTATACAAATGCTTTTATTCATGTATTTTAATGCATACTGTTTCTTGCTTCGCTTGTGTCGCACAATTCGCACTTTGCCAAAGGCACCTTTACCAATGATCTTGAGTAGTTCGAAATGATTTAATTCTGGTCCTAATACGTTTGCCATCGTTAGTTAAATTTTTTTTTTTTCTTCTTGCTATCTGCTCACCTTGCGAATAGTCGATTTCGTCCTGCTTACAGCATAAAGCTCCCATCGCTTAAATTTAATATAAATAAAAGAAAAAAAGGTACAAAAAAAGAAGAAAGAGAAAGAAAGAAAGAAAAAAAAGAAAACCGACTTTTTTTTTTTTTTTTTTTTTTTCTTGTACAGTGCTGACCTACCCGCTACAAGCGGATTTCTAAATTCCCCTCTCCAAGGCCAATCAGCGATTTCCTATATGTGTGTAATTTCTCAACTGTAACTTTGGTAATACCAACTTCCGCGATACTGATTATCTTTCAGAATGTGTTCCCCTTTCTTATCGTTTTGAATAAGTGTGACTTGTACCTCTTTATTTATGCTACTGCTTATCATATTGCTCACTGCGAGTAAATGCAGCTTTTTTCTTCTTTTAAACACATTCTGAAATTATGACTCTTTCTTTTTTATTATCTGGTAACTACTTTATTTTCAGCATCTGATGTTTTGTTACGCGGTAAAACGCTTACTAAAGGAACAAAGAAGCGTCGCTTTTATTAAAAAAAATAATTTCTTATGTGCTTTCGGCAATACCTATTACCGCCAATCACCTACAGTGGGTAATAACATGGAAATCAAAATCAACGATAGGTTTACAAGTCTGTGCTTTTAAAGGGGGTTTGATGCTGACATGAGAACCTCTCTTTCCTTTTTTCACATGCAGAAAAAGGTCTCAACAAATATCTGAGTTTGCATTAAATAGCTTTCAAACCCCCAATTAGGGTTTTTGGGGGTGATCTCAAATTATATATAAAAAATTTAACCAACTTTATTTATTTCTTTTCTTTTTGTTATTTATTACAACATGAAAGAAGGTAATTGACAGGACATGAAAAGAACAACAAACTAAACACCTCTGTTCTCTATAGTCTCACTTCACTTGAGTTGGCCGTTGGTCGCCTTGGCAGTCTTGTCATTTTTGCTAATCTACCGTCATTACGGTGGTTATTACTACCGTTCAATCATGGCCAAGGTCCTGTTGCTTGGTGTCTCCATGTACGGTTTCATCATTGCCTGTATTTTAGCCCCGCTTCGTTGCACCCATCTCATCAACTGGTCTGTCGCTAAAGTGATCCGACGTCTCTCGCAGTTCTGGATAGGTTTGGAGGTGGATTGTGAAGGCTTGGAGCATCTCAAAGACTTTAAAGGTCCTGCCATCTACGTTTGTAACCATCAATCCAGTTTAGATGTCTTGTTCATCGGTGCTGTATATCCTAAAAATACTTCAATTGTTGCCAAAAAGGCCTTGAAATATTACCCTTTCTTGGGCTGGTTTAGTAAGCATCCGAATATACCATCTCCTACAATAACTGATTTGATATTTTCTAGTGACACTGAGCAATGCCATCTTTTTAGATCGAAAGAATAGAGATAGTGCTGTCAAGGAAGCCAAACAAGCTGCTGAAGACATTCATAAGAAGGGGGTAAATACTATAACACATGTGTCAAAAAAAAAAAAAAAAAAAAGAGTGCTAAATTGGAAAAATAGATCAATGTTTGGGTATTTCCTGAAGGAACTCGTGGCCACGAGTCAGAAATCACACTTTTACCATTTAAAAAAGGACCCTTTTACATGGCGGTACAAGCTAGAGTACCTATTGTTCCTGTTGTCTTTGCCAGCTATTACGACCTCTACAGTGCCAAAGAAAAGAGATTCAAGACCGGTACTGTCAAGTGTAGAGTCTTACCTCCTATCACCACCATCGACGTCCCTGAGGAATCCTCGGAAGTCCAAAAGCTCGTTGACAATTGTCGTGATCAAATGTTAGCTGCTCTCAAGGATATCAGTCCACAAAAAAAGACTCAATAGATTTCAACTACATATAAAATATAAACTTTTTTTTTTTTTTTTTTTTTTTTTGCGCACTTTTTTTATTCTGTAAGCATGAAACGCGGGGAATATCCTCATCCTCCCCTCTCTCTCTCTCTCTTTTAAAGTTGAATTTGATTACGAGAGTTGAACTTGTGAACCAACATCTATCGCAAAATAGTTAGTACGGTGTGTGTGTGTGTTTCATGTCGGCATTTTATTTTTGTTACCTGGCAACCACAGAAACCAAGGAAACAAGCATAGACAGCAGCGGCAGTGAAACAAGCCTTTGCTGTCAACTTTGGGTCGTCAGGGTCAGACGTGAATTCTGTCAAAACCTCTACTTCAGCATCAAACGCCATGCCGAGAACAATCTAGCAAAGTGAGTGTGTCAATTGTCGTGTTTTTTATTTCCATGTAAACAAGATGATGGACTTACGAGAAAGATAATACCACAAAAGGATAATAAACTACAGCACGTAGCGTAACCTGGACTAACAAAAGTCTTCATTAAATATAGAAAAAAAAAAAAGGGGTTTGAGTAAAAAGAAAAACTGCTTTACAAAAATAAAAAGATCCGTTTTCGTTTTAAGGATAGACGTCACAGATGACGTTTTGGGGGGAGGGGGGCGACAAATTAGTTTCTTCTCGTCTAGTTTCCCGCCAGCGCAGCACCTTCTTTCTTGTTATTAAAACTTTTTTTTTTTTACTCACACTAAAACGAATTTTTTTTTTTTTTTTTTTTTTTTCTTTAAAAAAAGAATCCTCAAGAAATTAAAGACAAGATACTTCAACAAGTGGAATTGACTTTGATTGCAGGAAGATATTCTTCACGTTTGCAAGCAACTTTTATAAACATTAGCCAATGGGCACGACTAAAAGTCGTAAATCTAGGCGGAATAACTCGAGACCAACTGCCTTTACATTTTTATCCAACATTGCACTCGGAAGTGAGAAGCCGCCAGAGGACATACCAAGACTCTCCTCTTATCTCTCTACTCCCAATATCCATTATGTCGATGAACCTCACATCGGAGGTAACCCGCCCTTCTTTTATTGACTTGTACAACAATAGATCATACATATTTTAACCCGTCTTTTTATAATAGCTTCTTCCTTACACTCTTCAGACAGCAGCTTTTCAGCTGACGAAGACCATAATCAAACCACCTTACCTATTGATCCCAACTGTAGAACGAATTCAACAACCTCTCCACCCGTTATAACATCCAATCAAATTCTGGATTTCAACTCAAAAAGAGGTAAACACCTCGTCCCTAAGCGCAATCCCTCGTCAGAAAGTAGTAATGATAGTCGGGATGTACATCATCATAAACTCACAAGAGAGGATAGCGAAAGACCCATCGCTTCTGAAAAGATTAAGAAAAAGTCGAACCATGGCGAAAAAGAGGTATCCTGTCTCTTTGTCTCGTTTTTTTTTTTTAATTTTTTTTTAACTTACCAACTATTTACATAGCATGGCCATGGTGGCATGTCAATCATGTCTGTTTTTCGCTATTATACTGACAAGATTCGACATTCCTCTAGAAAGAAGAAATCGTTTGATCAGTCTGCCAATGGAGGCTACGTGTAAGCATTTTTTTTTTTTTATTATTATTATTATTGTAGAGAAGAGATGATGCTAATGTTCCTTGTAGACAACAACAATCACAAAACCATGATGGTCACAAGTACCGTCGAGCAAATTCGTATGCTCATTACTTGAACACCACAGGTTCTTTACTGTATGCACCAACACCAAAAAAAAAAAAAGGGTTGAGATTTAAACTAACGCCTTTTTTTTTCTATATGTACACAGCGATGAACAGGAACTCACAGATAGTTCCTATGACCCTTTTTTCCTCGATGATGACACATATGGCAAATATGGTCTAGATCCAAGTTCATTGGTAAACTCTAATAACCTCACAAGTATTATTATTATTATTTCACAACTAACAAGGAATATGTCTTTGATAGGGTACTTTGGCAAACGGTATGCGACCCTCCGATTTAAAACGAGAAATGAATGAACAGTTTCGTTTAAACCATCCTGAAATCAAGCCCGAAATCACGCTTTCAAAAATAAGAGCTATTAAACTTCACTTGTTTGAGATTGGTAAAAGCTTGGATTTAGAAGTCTCGAGTGTAGCCCATGCCTATGTTTATTTTGAAAAGCTCGTCATCAAGGATATGGTGACGAAAAAGAACCGTAAATTACTTGCAGCATGTTGTTTATTCTTGGCCACCAAAGTAAACGAAGCCAAGGGAACTTGGTTCAAACCATTGCTTGAAGCCATGGACGATGAACTTGACGTGGATGCGGAAGAGATTCATGAACATGAGTTTGCGGTCTTTGCTGATTTAGAATTTAATCTTTATGTGCCTCGAAGAGAATTTATGCCTCATTTCGAAAATATCTTTCGACATTTGGAATACAAGAGTATTCAAGAATACTTGAATAACTCTACCTTTTTTGAAGTCAATAGACGCATGTAAATTTTATTTTATTTACAGATAATATAAATTGTTTTATTGAATTATTTAATGTTATTCACTGACGATGATGATGAGGAAATAGCAAGTGGTATAATAGTGGTTGTATTACTATTTAAGCTGATGAATGTATCCATTTCTCTTCTGGGTACCTGATGAGAGGTCGTTAAATGTTTTAGTTTTCTAAAGAATTTATTGACTCGGGAAGGCTTTTCGCCTTTTAGGGTACTGCTTTCGCCCGTCATTTTCACTGCTTCTTTTTCGTCTTTGGCAGAGAGCCAGTTAACAATGCTGTCGGAGGATGAGCCGACCACCATCTCTTCTAATTCCTGTGCTGGCGGTTCATTTAAATGCGCTGGATCAGGTTTCGAGCTGAGAAGAAAGACACCGTAAATTAATACTCCTATTCCAACAAAGACCAATATAATGGCCCATGGAGGATAGTTTCCAATTTCGTCCAGGTAGATGATGGTATTTACAAGACCCACTGCGGTATAACTACCATAGAACACAGGGACTACCACCACGGATGAATATAATTTAAGGGCTGTATTTAAGCAATACACCTACAGGAGAAGGGAAAGCCTTAGTGATTCATATATATATATGTATATATCAAAACAATACCTGTAACACGGCCGTGAATAATAAAGCCAATAATATGAATCGGCTGACATTATCATTAAACTGGTTGACTTGAGACTGCATGGACAAAGTGAACAGCTTGACACCACTTTTTGCCAGAAGCAGTGTCTCACTTGCTAATAGACCACCTTCGATACTAAACATCAAGCCGACAATGTGTTTCATTTTTTTTTGATTCATGGTAGCGAAAACCTGACTCTTTCTCTTTCTTGTTTCATCGGAAATAGCCCAATTTGACCAGATAGAGATGATCAGGCCACCAAAGGCAATGATATTTAAAGCGCTGAAATAGATGATGAAGATGGGTCTAACAAACTTGACTTTAAGGCTTTCTAACGAGATGGATTCTTCGGCTAATTTTAATACAGGGTTAAATAAGAAGTGATCTAAATTTTTTTTTCCCTTTCCCTTATTACATTATACATACGATCATCTCCATTGTACATGCCACCAAACACAACTATCCAGATCACGGATGCAACTACGACGCACGTACCGAGAACATCTTTACGAGTAATTTTGGTGTTGACGAGTAATTTGGCAAAGATAAAATTGAATATTAAAGCAACACTACCAAGCGGTGCAACCCACTAATAATAAAAAAGGGATAAACAGGGAGGATTAATAAATAAAATAAAATAGGAAAAGCTCCCTTTTTTTTCTTTTTTTTTTTTTACTTGAGTCTTTAAATAATCTAAAAAGAGAGAGATCAGTATGTATGTTTTGAAAAAAAAAAAAAAAAAAAAAAAGTAAACATACTTAATGCGATTGTGCTACCAATTAACTGACTGGCAATATAAGTGTAGAGACCCAAATGCCATAAGGGTCTACCACAATCACCTCGTTGATGATCTTTCTTGGATTCTTTTACATGATCTAGTTTCAAAATATTCAAGCCAAGTGCATCCATGAACGAAGCGCCTAAAATAAAATAGTTCAAGCCTTATGTGCTTATATAATCTTCTCTCTTTCTCAAACCTAAAGAAACAAATATTCCAATTACAAATCGTATAACATTTTCTTCTGTCCCCATATTTTAATGAAAAAGAAAAAAAAAAAAAAAAAAAAAAAGGAATTAAAGAAGAAGGAAACTAAAATATAAAAAAGGATTTTTATGTAAAATGTTTGTTGTAAATAAAAAAAAGGGAAAAAATAAAAGAGAGAGAAAAAGAGACACAAATGTAATGCATGATCGCCACTCTATCATATATTCCTTCTAATAATAGTACATATTTTTTAATGATCCTTTTTTTCTCTGTTTTCTTTTTCCCTCATTGTTTACTCTCTACGAAAAAAAATACATAATTTTAGTTGAGACCATTTTATTTCAATTAAAAAAGCAAAAAAAAAAAAAAAAAAAAAAAATGTGAACATAAAAAAAAAAAAAAAAAAGCGAAAAATAAATAAATTAATCAGAGTGAAAGAGTGCACACTTTGCAAATAAAGGGGATTATTATACGAGGGGGTTGGTTTAGAGAGCTTAAATTAAGTGGGTGATAAATGATAATAATAATGGTAATAAAAAAGGGAATAGTGGGAAATAATTTAGGTTTCTGTATACAATTGTTGATTAGAAAGTGTCAAGTCGTCTACATCTTCATCTTCATCTTCATCCAGTACAGGTGGTCCATCCATATTCTTTTCTAAATCAACAATCGCATTAGGTGCTCCATCCATGTAATTCACACTGTTTCGGTTGTTACGACCATGCTCTTCACGTAACCGAAGTGTCGTTTTACGGCTTAAGCCATATTGCACTTCCACCGCCGCCGCCTCTTCTTCTGCTTCTTGTTCAACAACCTCATCTTCAATCATGCGAGGTGCTGCATCCCCATCTTTGGTAATCCAAAAAATATACTCGAATTCACTCATAAACAAGTTAAAAATAGTCGCCGGTATACCCAGTGTAGGTGAGAACACAATACTCACATTACGCATCGTCATCTTGTTAATATCAGAATGCTGCACAACTCGGATCAGATGTGCCGTCAAAGCTCTCAGTAATGTATAGTTGGACAGTGGCAACACAGACACCAATCTTCCCAATTCATTCACTCGGTCTTTACGATCCAATAAATCAATCACGTGTAAAAAGTCCATACGATGCTCTCTTGTCAACACACTGGTGGGCAGTTCTCTTAACCACATCTTTAATAACCCTGCAACCACATGCACGTCGTAATCGTCCTTGGCCGCTAAAAGATTCACATCTCCTTCTAGGTTGAATTTCTCTCGCAGTCCCTTCATGGTCGAATTACTACCACTGAGTCGATATAACCCTTCTTCCAGCACAGCATCCATCGCATCTAGATATTCGATACAGCGATAAACAACTGCGGGTAATTCATACCCTTCAGATACACGTGAGATACGCACTGCTTCTTCCAAAGAAACACCAAACACTTGCTTGGGTGGTTTAGGTAAAGGCACTTCCTCGTGCTTTTTCGACCGTTCACTTTGTTCATGCGATGTACGTGACAAGAATCCACGTAACCCTCCTCCTCCACTTGTCGAATTTGTGCTTGCCGTTGTCGTAGATCGTGACATATCATGGGTCGTAGCCGATGAAGACTGCGATGGTTTAGGTGCACTTTGTTGTACCTGTCCTTCTGTATTGCTAAATAACATCTTTTTACCCCAGAATGTCATGCGATGAGCCTTATTTCTAGCCTTCTTCTCGGGCTCTGTTTCAGAAGGCTCTTCGTACGATGGAATAGTAGGTGATAACGCTCTTCCGTATTGATGAGGGTTCAAAAAGTCCTCGTTGGCTAATTGTTGTTCTGTGCTAGCAGACACAAGGTTGCCCATGGAGCTACGGCGCACAATCACAGGACGAGGTGCTTGTAGACGGTTCGTGTTACCACTCTGATCCAAGCTAGTGCGATCGTTGTAGGACCAAGTTGCATTAGGTGACACCACGGTTGAACAAGGTACAGACGAAGAGTCTGTGCTATCGCTTGAAATAGAAGGTGTAGGTTGGCTGTACTTGTTGCTACTGATCGCCATACCGATATGTTGGTCATCAATAAAAGGCACTGATGTCAATTTTTCCATATCTGCTGCTCCTCCTGCATCTAGTTTGCTAATGGGTGTAGCAGCGATAGCACGAATCTCGCCCTTGGATAACTTTCGAGGCTTTTCCTCCTTGTTCTTCTTCTTGGACGACGATGTGGAAGAACTGGATTTGGTGAGTGGGATAGCGTCTTGTTCGATATGGATATTTTCAAGTAGAGCATGAACCCAATCATCACGATCATCATCGGAATTAGCACATAGAATGTGTCGGGCATGGTGAGTAGAACCTATACGCTTTTGCTCCACAATCAAAAAGGCGTGTCGATAGACACTATTGTACTCCTCGGACGAGGGAGAAGACCCGGGCATTTGTCGACCGATTTGTGCGTTGGTCAAACGAATTGAGCCCAGTTGAGTTCCCTCTTTCTATATGAAGTTTCCCCCCAAAAAGGGGGAGGGTTTAGTTTCTTTTGTAAGGAGTCATTTTGTATATTACTTACAGATTCATAATATTCAAGCACAGCCTCGTTCAAGACAAAGTAGCGAGTCTTCCAACCACCAAAGTTTTTACCTCGTTTTGTAAGATATCCTTCTCGCTTCTGACCTGCACTTTGGTATACATTGGAATCCACCACATTGGAACAAAGAAATTCAGAGATATCTGTGGTATCTTCCATGGGTAAAGAAAGCATGTGTTGCAAGTATTGTTCTAACGCTACCTTGCGTTGGTCCACCTTGGTAGGTGCATTATTAGAGAACAGTGCCTTATCAGGTAGTTTACCCAGTTTACTTGAAACTGCACGATTACGCTGTGTTTTAAGCTAAATTTGATGGAAAAGAGGGTCATTTTAGTAGTGTAGCAATGATATTAAAAAACACGAGTTTTTTTTTTTTTCGTTCATTTACCTTGGAATCCAAACTCAAAAAGTCTGAATATAATTTCTCGACTCTCCACTGCTCCTCAAAATGACGAGTGATTGAGTCATCCTCGTCATACGAACCCACAGACAAGATGAAGGAAACCACTTCTTTGCCTTTGTCGTTAGGCTTAATATTAGATCCCACGACTTTGATGGAGATGGCGGATAAATTGGATATTAAAGTCTGTTGCTTTTTAGATAATGGATCAGGACTGGCAGACATGGAGGTGGGGTAATAAATAGCTTCGTCCGTGTCTTCATCACGAAACGTAGAGTAAAAAGTGCTTTCTCGCTTGGCATTTCTGCTCGTGGTGGAACGGAAAGGCACAGGAGGAGAAGCGGCACGCATGGTGGGGTCATGGTCTAACGCCGCCCTTGGAGGAGGCATCATGGACTCTCTTTGACGTGTCTTGCGTACTTCGAGCGAAGAAGACGATTTAGACGGAGAAGGCACGATGAAGGGTGAAGGGTTTCTTGGGCTGGTAGGGAGTGGAGCACTATCTTTGCGTCTTGTGGTGGGATGATGAGGACCAGGAGCAGGCGAGCCGGGCGAGGATCGGCCATTCATATCATCCATTGCACGCATCAATGATTCTGACTCGAATAACTGGTCCGCTTTTATATAATCCTCCGCCTTCTCTTTCAAGGGACGATAGGGTGAACGAGGCGGCGGCATTGGGCTCGTGGTCGGTACAACAAAATTAAACGCCTCGGTGTCACTATTGGGAGTTGGTGTGGAAGCATCATCTGCTTCAGCAATCTCTCTTAGTGTTTGAGGTGAGATGAGTAAAGAGGTGACACGTTGCTTTCTGGTTACTTCCTTCTCTAAAGAATTGATATGGTCTTGTAAACCATCTCTTTCTGCTGAAAGTCGAACATTGTCTTTTTGAAGGTTTTGAATCATGACTCTTTGCTTTTCAATAATCTTCCAAAGCTGATCGTTTTGCGAACGTAAATGCGGAATCTCATCTTGTCCATAGCTGATGACGGGGGGTTGTGACATTGCAACAAAGGGAAGCAACAAAGAGAAAAAGAGGGTATAGTATTAAAAGAAGAAGAAAAAATTTGACAACTTTTTTTTTTTTTGTTTTTTTTTTCGTTTTATGAAGGGAGAAAAAGTAGTTATGTAAAAAGGAGCGAAGAAGAAAAGAAATTAATAATATGCTGATGAAAGAAGAAGGGAGGAAAAAAAAATATGTATAGTAAAAACGAGGAGGTTTATAGGTTTGCAAAAAATGTAGTGACACAAATGTTGTGCAAAGATATTTTAATTGTTGTATCGTTCATGAAAGTTTCGTCTTTAAGCAAAAGGAGAAATCGGAAGTTTCTCATTCTCTCTCTCTCTTTTTCTCTCATTTTTTCTTGCAAAAAAATAAATCAAAAATGTCGACAAGGAGGGAGTCGCCGTCTCCTGAACAGGCAGCGAGTCTTGCTTGTAAATTATTAATCTCGGATAGTTCAACAGACAACAAGACTATTACGGTACAAAGCACCGTGTCACCAAAACTAAATAATAGTAATTTATTTCGATCATTAAATATCCCACGATCAAATTCGCTTGATAACCATTATTGTGTATTACATCCTGCTACGTTATCTAGATCCAATTCTTTAAATGCGGCTATCCTTGATAGACAAGTATCAACAGATGACTGGGAGATACTGCTTTCTGACCCCAACGACCTTGTCTACCCTGATATGTCCCATACAACCATCGAACCTCCTAACATCTTTGGCCACGAATTACGAATCCCTAACCAGTACGGCACTATTCATGCCGTTACCGTACGCGCTGCCACCATCATTATAGGCACCTCCAACTACGCCGTTAAATCATTTCGCATTGGCGAGGCGTCTGACACCTTATTTAGTCATACTACGCCCTCTATCGTCAATAACAATGAGGCGTCCTCAGATATCATTAGATCTGTCTGCTTCTCTCCTGCCATCCATCTCAACGACGACAATAAAATAGTATGGGCAGGTACAGAAACTGGTTCCATCTTGGCCATCGATATCGAAACCGATAAAGTGCTAGTGAAAAGAATGGCTACGCATAGCCATCCAATCACGTTCATCCTTCGACACCGTAACACTGAATTATGGACCATTGATCATGGAGGCAATCTCAATATCTGGCCCGTTTTTCCCAACAATTCAAACGACACTTCCTCCACCACGATCAATCTATTAAACACGGTCCCTACACGCTATCTATTAGCGCCCAACTTAAAAACCGCTATTTTGTCCATCAAGAAATCTATTTTATGGTGTTCTGCCGGCAGATCTATTCATAAATTGGATCGGTCTGAAAATGAGTCCGTGCCCCTGATACATATTCCGTCTGATCTCGGAGATATTGTTCGATTGGTCATCATTCCATTTCATCAAAACCAAATTTATGCTTTGCATTCGGATGGCAAGATTACTGCGTGGGATACCGGTTCCTTTGAGAAGGTCAAGCAGATGGTCATCTCCGTGGACAAATTAACCTCTCTGGCTACCGTAGGGGATTATCAATTATGGGTGGGTTACAACAATGGCACTATCGCTATCTATGATACGAGATATGACCCTTGGATTGTACTTAAAATATGGAAAGCACATCGCAATCCCGTTACTAAACTACAAGTAGATGAATTTTCAATGGTCGAAACCGTAGCCGTGGTTAGCATGGACTCGGCTGGCCATTTAGCTATTTGGGATGGGCTTTTAACCGACGACTGGTTTGGTATGTATGTGTGCGTCTCTCTCTCTCTTTCCACAGTGTCTGATCATCTTGAGTAGAGGAGCAAATGCTAGCCAGTGTTGCAGAGTATTCAGACTCGAACGAAACAAACTTAATGATATGCTCTTGGAATATGGATGCAATCAAACCCGACGTTTTATCGGACTGGGATAAAGAAAAGATCCATGAATGGTTAAATGGCATGACCGATCCAGATATTATCATGATTGGCATACAAGAAATCGTTGACCTCGGTTCTAAAACAATCACCGCGAGTAAAAATTCATTCTTTATTTTCGTAATTTTTTAACTCACCTCTTTTTACACACTCCACCCAGAATCCTTATTAAACTTGAGCAAAAAAATAGACACGATCCAAGAAGCCGATGAGTTGCTAACTCACCGATATATGCTCTGGTATGACTATTTCATCTCCATCATTGATACAAATTTCGGTAAAGGCAAATATGAAATTATCAAGACGGATCAAATGGTAGGCTTGTTTAGTTGCATCTTTATCAAGACGGTTCATGCTAAAAGAGTGCGTCAATGCGATTCGACTGTAGTCAAAACCGGTTTTCGTGTCATGACAAAAGGTCTACACGGGAATAAAGGTGGGATTGCAACTCGATTTATCTTGGACGATACGTCGCTGTGCTTTGTCAATTGTCATCTAGCCTCGGGTCAGTCTCACGTACTACATCGTAATGCAGATATAGAAGGTGTCCTAAACTCTGCACGCTTTCCCCCTGTCGATGATAGTAATGTTTTCACTCGAGAGACTGATGGTTCAAGTGTCTTGGATCATGAAACTTGTTTCTTGAGTGGAGATTTAAATTACCGTATCTCCATGACGCGAGAACAGGTACTCAGTTTATTATCAGAAACCGGAAGCAATAAATTCGAGGCATGGGAGACTTTACAGCGTGAGGATCAATTAAAGCAGCAACAAGTGTTGAACCCGTTATTTCGTTTATTTAACTTTAAAGAAGCTCCCATCTTATTTGACCCTACTTACAAGTACGATCGAGGTTCTGATGTCTATGACAGCTCAGAAAAAAAACGTATACCTGCTTGGTGTGATCGCGTACTATACCGAGCACCTGCTGCATTAACCAATGTTTATTATCGTCGCCATGAAATCAAGGCTTCGGATCATCGACCGATCAGTGCCGGGTTCACAGTGCCTGTTAAAACCATTCTTCCTGAAAAAAGGCAGCGTGCCAAAGCGCGTATACGCCTTGAATGGCAAACCACTATGGTGCGTCGTTTAAAGGAAAACAAGATTCGCTATGTGACAAATTATGACTTGTGTGATGAAAATGAGGCTCATAGAAGATTAGATAAAGCAGATTGGGATGTGGAAAAAGTGGTTATAGATCTCTACCATGATAAAGGAAACTACATTTTATAAATACCCACAACAATTGTTTTGTGCATTGTTTTTATTTGTGTTTCCTTGAGGATTGACACATGCTTTTTGCTAAATATATTTCCTTATTCAAATGATAGAGTAACGTCTATGAGACCAATAAGGTTCAATGATCATGATTCTGTATAGCTAAATATCTTATTTTTACAAGGTAATCAATATATGTTTCCCTCTTATTGTTTCAACATGTTGATAATTACACCTGACACGTCTAGTCCTCTTCCAGATGCAATTAATTTACCAATTGTATCCATTTAGTTTTTAAAAAAAGATCCGCATTATCTTGCTCTTTACCCTTCCAAATAGTAAATAGAGATGTTGGGGGCAATATAAAACACACAAATATTATTATGCTTCGAGCACTGTATTTTGGTGTTATTACATATTATTGGCAGTCAAATGAGATCAAAAATGAAAGTTAGCTATTTTAATTGCGATCGCTAAATTGAGGTGCTAGTGTAAATTTGAGTGCCCAAACATATCATAATTGTATTACCAAAAGCCAACGATTAAAATCTTGACAATCGTTTAAAATGATCCATTCATACAAGCAGTGGCATATATGATACCATGTTTAAGACAATAACATAAATAGCATTTTAATGAGGCTATGAAGATTGGTCAAAATTCTTCTCTCTCCGTTAATTCCCTTGTTCTTTTGTTTGTCGATGTAAATAAGGGTGCAATCCATCAGCACATGTCTTTTCCGCACCAAAAATCTAGACAAAAAAACGATCATCGTCATTCCGCCAATGGTAAAAAATACAAACGCACTTGGGCTCAAGTCACCCAAACCACTATCGTGTCCGCACGCTCAGTCACTTCTGCTATTTTGAAATCTGGACGCACTATAGACTTGGACAATGAACAGCCTGATCTTCAGTCCAAATACGCCTCCAACTTCCACTCACCTAATGACGATTTTGACATTGGCAGCATTGTTTCATGTTTACGTTGGCTGGAACCCAACAGTGTACCCACGGAACAATAATACTTAGCCCGTACATTTATAGAAACCGCTTGGGATACCGATAACAAGCAGCTACTTAGTACAGGAATAAAACTATTCGCCCTGGATCTAATGATTATCATCGGGAACACAAGAAGCTGAAGAACTCCAGCGAGTTGATCCCTGAGATTAACAGTGAAGGTAGCCCTTTTTCTAGCCAGCAGCATGAAGGAGAGGATGAATTAGATCCAATTGAAGAGAATAAGTCTCAAAGCAGCGGCCCTTGAGAACATCAAGAGGATCAACAACAACAACAATAACATAAAAAATAAAATGATGAAAGCAACAAAAACAATTACTTTCAAAATCGCGATTCTCAACTGTCGCAGCTTAACTAAATCTAAAAATTCCGAACAACAAAATCATTTTATACGATATCTTCGCTTACTTCTACATGATATTCTTATATTATCAGCAACCTGGATAATGGAGCAAAATCAAAACTGGAATAAATTTTGTCAAGTTATCCAAAAATATATCAATTTCAAAAAGATTCCATATTTTACGATGTCGTGGCAAACCCTGTAAACCATTTCAAGGATTTTTATACGCTTGCAAGTCTGTGAGAAAGTGAAAACCTGAAGAGCTTCAACTGCTTTCCCTTGCAAACTTCGTTTATTTCAATACATGTAACTATTGATAGTAAAAAAGTGAATGACCTTAATAACATCAAAAAAAAAAAAAAAAAAAAAAAAAGCGGAAGACAAAGTTGGTACATGGGCGTAAGTTGTCAATTTAAACAAGAAGGCTTTCAAAAACTAAAGTTTGAACGGATCTCTTTAATTCAAAGAAACACTAGAAACTGACGGAATTGGTGTTTCTGTAATCAAGCAAAAATTTGCTCTCGACAGGAAGAAAGCTTCTCCTTTTGATCACTCTGGGACCAAAAGCAATCCAATGATGACAATTATGAAACTCAGTATGTCAAATCTTTATCTAAATCTGCACAACTTATTACACTTGATAGATGTGTGCTAATTGACCCTGTATGACGGGATATTTTTTACTGTATGAAGGAGACAAGTACGGTGAATGAGAAAAAGGTATTGGTTTTCAGAAAAGTCAATAGATCAAAAAGGGCAAGACATTTCAAAATTCTTCAAAAGAAAAACAAGCCCTTCATAGTTATTTTTGCAGAAACAAACCTCACAAAATGTATTTCTTCTACGGTAAATAAGAACAGGTTTGCATATTACATCAAAACAAGAGCTTCTGTTCAGCACATTTTGAAAAAATATTATTATGGAAGCGAGAACGTAGAAATTGATGAAACGTAATTTCCTGATGCCGTGTTTGATTTTTCGGACAAAGAGAAGGATGGTCTGTATTTCGGACAACTATTTGTAACAAGAAACAAGGGCTTTAATCATAATGAAAAGCCAGATTTATCAACGAACTAAAATTACAGCAAATACTTGAAGCTCATACTCCAACAAAGGCACGTCTATGGAAGATTGAAAGAAAATGTTAAGCCTGAAGTACTAAAAATTGCTACTAGAATGCATACAAATAACCATAATGATTCAAAACAACTTGCAAGTAAACTACTAGAGAAGTTGCAAATCTCACCGTTTCGAAAGTTGCGTTTTTCGGCTAAGCTGTATTACAATCAAAATGACGAAATGCTAGCTGAAAACCTGAAATTTTTTTTTTGGACAAGATTCTATATTGATCTTTGGCGGTTGGTCCGCTCCCAACACCAAATTTCAAGAGCCAACCAGAAACAAAGGTTTAATTTATATGTTAAAAAAGGACTGGATTTTAAGTGTACCTGATGAATGAGTACAAGACCTCGTCACATTTTCCCCACTGTGAAGAACGTTTAGAGAGTTTCAAGACAGTTGTTAATCCTCGTCCATACAGAAGGTCTGCTATGCCGACTGTAAAATGCCATGGTCTACTGAGGTAAGTAAAACAACGATAAATCAGGGGATGGGCAATGTTGAATAATGCATTTAATCAAGATGTACCAACTCTAACTGTATGACACAAGAAAAGCAAAGACTATGGAACCGAGATCAAGCAGCTGTCTTGAGCTTTAAGAAAATTTTGGCGAGTTTAAGAGAAACTAGTAGCCGACCGCTTCTTTTCGATAGAAAACAGCAGACGATTAAGCACAAAAACAAACAGCATTGAAGTAAAGTTCAAATCAAATTTCCACAAGAGTTCTCGCTTTGGTATTTTAATGTAGGTAATTAAATGTCTGATTTTTGATTTCCCATTTCGTCCGAAAAAAATTGTTCCTTAGTCTGAATTTTTTTTTGTCCTGAATCTGTTTTAACATTTGTCTGAAGCTAACTTTTATTTGTCTGAATTCAAAGTGTGAATACTGTATGAGACACGCTTGCAGGATTATTTGACATTGGGACATTGATCATACGGGCAGGTGTCGTTTCCAGAAAGGGTGCGAAAAAAAAAAGAAGCTTGGTGTGAGGCGTATCCAGTGGTTAAAACCTGGTGCTGCTCGTACAGTTACCCTTTTTTACCTGCAAAAATTAGGTTTATAACATCCAAGTTGATGTATTATCTAATAGTTTGAATTTATTTATAAATGCATCATATGGTTGCTACTAGCGTCAAGTATAAATAAATAACGGCGATATGTTTTACATATAACTTAAAGAGAATGATGACCAGCTTAATGGTCACCCAGCAGACCAGCAATGCATATAGCAATAAAATGCCTACTTCAAAAATTTAAATTACGAACTATTGGTACGCCTTAACTTAAACACATGCTGATGTTATACAAAACTTATCTTTTGTACCTTAAAAAATCACGTCTTTTCATGTCAGCTACCATTAGACTGAGATAAGAGGGGGTTCAAATATCCCCCCCCCCCGCCTATTCGCGGTAGTAGTAGGGAGTCTGCGCTTTGATCTATTTAAATCGAGCGTTTATAAAAAGAGAAGAAAGGGGGAGCGGCGGTTTAGGTTTGTGCAGATAATGACATATAGTGTCGAATGATGATGATTAAAGAGCATTCTTGATGGTACAAGTACAACGCAAGATTCACTAAATTAATTGGGTTTCAAAATAAAATCTTTATTGCAAGGCCTATATTGGATGATATCTAAATTATTAAGTTTTTTCCCTCTCTCAAACTTCTTGTATCAAAAAAAATAAATAAAAAGGCATGGCGACGGTCTTGAGGCTTAATAAGAGGTGGATTCTTTTAATAGCGAGTGTATTTGTATTTATCTTGACATGCGGATTATTTGGACTGTTTAGGAAGGCGGCCCCACCCGCACCACCGCTTCCGTTTGTAGATTCACGATTATACTGGCCCACACCGATAGAAGAAGCAGTGTGCCGACCTAAAATATATGTATATAAAGCACCGCCCACCTTCCAAGTCCCTACAAGTGTACAACAAGGAAGATGTCACGAGTCCAACTACAATTCCGAGATCATCTTACACGACCAATTGACTGATCCTTCAAGCCCTATTTACAAACACTATGTTACTGAAAACCCTGAAGAAGCCACCTTCTTCTTTATCCCATTCTTCGGTGCTTGTTATCTTTATAACTGCTGGGCCGAAAGTGGGTGGAAATGGGACGAACGCTGTGATGTCGATACAAAGTATGTTGCTCCCATGATGGACATGGTCATGAACGATTTCCCTTATTGGAAAAAGAATGGCGGTAAAGATCACTTGATGATTCATCCCATGGATCAAACCTTCACATATTACCAAAACAATGAACTGTTTCAACCTGCCATATTCTTGAAGACGGTGGGGGATAAGCGAGAAAAATGGATGCACAGACATAGATACCACCGGGACATTGTGATTCCTTCAACCACACGCATGATTCATCATCTTCGAGCCAATCCTCTTGATTTCTTACATGCTCATAATGGTCAACCTAAACAAGGTAAGCGAGACATCTTTGTTCTCTTTCAAGGTTGTTGCCCCGACGTCCAACCTGAAGCGGAATATTCCAACGGTATTCGATCCTTATTGTTCCAGTACTTTTCTCACTACTCTGGCTATGAAATTGGTAATGTCATTTCTGATAACGAATACATTGAAAAGTTATCAAGGTCAAAATATGGACTGAGTCCAATGGGTTGGACACTGGATACGACTCGGATTTGGGAATTCATGGCGTTTGGTGTGGTACCTGTCGTGATTGCAGATGGTATCATTGAACCCTTTGAGTTCGATGTGGACTGGGATTCGTTTATTGTTAGGGTGCGACGTGATGAAGTGCACAGGCTGGATGAAATACTGAGAGGCATTGATGATACTACGTATGAATACAAGCGTCAGAAACTATGGGATTATGGTCGTCGTGTTGGCATAGAAATGGACGCCTGGCATTTTATTTCTCGTGAATTGTGTCGCATGGCAGGCATTCATGCTCCTGTCAATCTTGAATTAGGCTACTAGAAACACTAATATTAAACAATAAAAAGCCCCACCCATAAACAAAAAAAAGCCAAGATATTAAAAATTCCCTTTCCATGTTAAAACATCTAATTTTATTAATTTTATCTACAAGTGTACAGTTTTCTACATGCCTCTATGAAAGAAAGAAAAAGTGTGTCAGTCTTCCCATCAGTGTCAAAAAATAAAAAATAAAATACCTCTGCTTCATTTGCATGATAAGTGCAACCTTCTTTCCAATCATGGCACCGAATAGTTTACGGTTACGCTCGATATTCTTTCTTCTCCTTGTGACATTGGGCTTTTCATAGTATCTATTAGCGCGTAACTCTCTACGAACATTGTTTTGGGTCAAGATAGAGTTTAAACGTCTGTAAGCAGTGTTGGGGTTGGAAACAGATCCAATAGATCTACCGCTGTAAGGATCAAGAGAAGTTGAAAGCTCGTTGGGAGCACGAAGTTCGGCAGCCAATACACCAGGCATAGCAGGGGTGTTTTCCTCTTTAATGCCGCCTTCGATTTGTCTAAAGACATTGCTGGTAGAAATTTGTCGCATCCATTGCATGGGTGCAGCAGGTGATGTGAACCTGTTGGAAAGGTTTAAAAAGGTGGCTCTCAATGCCATTGTTGTGTTTAAATAAAGAAAAGAGGGTAAGGGCCTGGTTCTGTTTTTTTTTCTGTTAATCAACTAGACCCGGAAACCACAAAAGAGGAGTCACATTTTAACTTCCGGATTGCATGTTTTGTGTACACAATTGACATCCAACTCCTACATCTTGTGTATGTGAACAAAGAAACAGTTGCATTATCAACTTGTTTATTTTTGAACACCATTCCTTTTACACTTTTTTTTTTATTCCATGTCTTTTTCGTCACATTTTATTATGGCTACGTAAAAGTGCTTTCTTTATGTTACAATAATGAAAGAAAAGGGACAACGTCACATTGCAGAGAAACCTAGTGTAAATAGCGTATGATTAAAAGTAACTAAGCTAACCATTTGGACAATAACAAAGGAATGATTGAATGTATCATGTATGCGCATGTGCCATATTTATCTATCAGTGGCTATGTTGTCGTGTGTGGAATCGATAAAAAATTTCTGGTGATACCTGAAAGTTGAGGTGACAGAAAGAAAACCTCATGATTGATTTTTTTTTTTTTTTTTTTTTTTGGTTATTATGTCCCCTCTCCCCCTTTTTTTTCAAGTCCTTTCTTAATCTCTTTGCTTATTTTTATTTTTATTTTTCCTTTGGTAAGAAATCACTTTGGTTATAATGCTTCGAGTCTATTCTATATTATATATTGAAAAACTTTGGACTGTCGCTGCCCCACCCGCCTCAAAAGGTGTGGAATCGTCACATTCTTCGATTCTGGAAAGGGCAATTCCTGTTCCTGTCGAAGAGATCATCATCTTGGAGGATGATGAAATATCCGTTCTGGAGAACGAAACCATCGAAATCCCTTTACACTTGAGCGGTGTTCCTGAAGAGGAAGAAGAAGAGGAGGAGGAGGATGACAAAGAAGGTACATTTGCATTACATAAATAAACATGGCATAATGCTTATTTTCATTTACGTTTTTATCAGAACTCCAAGAGATCGAAGATCAGTTTGCTAGCTACACACTTGAAACTGTGGAGATCGAACAAGTTACTAGCAGTAGCGAGGAAGAGCCTGCACAAGAAGATTCCAAAAGACTTAGTAAAGTGACATTTGAAGAGCCGCCCCATGAGGAACATGTTGTAAAAAGCTTAGCGATCAAGCCTGAAGAAGAAGAACATGCGGTTATTTTCGAATCAACCATCTCTGAAGATTTCGATGCAGAGGGAGAGGAAGATCAAGAGCAAGATCAAGAGGAAGACGAAGAGGAAGAGGAAGTCGCAGCTGCTTCCGTCTCTTCAGCATCTTCATCGATTGTACCACCCCATACTCCTCCTTCCACTCACACAAGTGGAAACTCAGACAAACCTACTTCACCCAAAACTACCTCTTTACTTCGCAGAGAAACTAGTAAATTAAATAGCAGACGCAAGAGCCTGACCAACAAATTAAAGCGAGTTTTAACTGTAAAAAGTGGTGCGACAAACAAAAGAAACTCCGTGTCACTAGAATAAATTATTTATTGTATGTATGTGCGTATTTGTTGATTGCATGCTCTCTTCTATACACACACTTTTACTCATTCTCCATGTATAACCTATATTCTATTAACAATTTACTATTCTGCAACACGAACAACAACAAAAATCAAAAAAAAAAAATTACACATATTTACTTATTACACTCCACACTTCACTTATACATTTATACCTTATTTAAATAAAGATTATTTTATATAACTCCCCCAAGAATGGTTAGAAATATGTAAAATAAATATGAAACCTAGTTTACTATTAGATTATGCACGCTGCATGATGAAACAACAACGGAGTAGGCCATAATAATTCATTTTATTCAAGAATGAAAGGGGGCGGGGTGGGCGGAGAGAGCGGGCTATTAATCGGTTGGATGTTGCTGTAGATTATGATTGGGTTGTGTAGAGGAAGACGGTAATGCAGCATTTGGAAATTGCAAAACATTGGATGATACACTTTGAATCATATTCATCGTAGTACCATTAGCTTGAGCTACTTTGCAATCCCTGTGAGCCAATAACAGCGTCTTTAAATTAATCACCTCTTCCCTCAACATGGTTGCCTGTGATTGTAACTGTTCATTGTCCGTCGATAAAAATTCAACGCGGTGTTGTAAATTATTAAGCCATTGTTTCTTCCGCTGTCTGCATTTTAAGGCTGCTTGTCGGTTCCTCTCCAAGAAATGCTTTCGTTTACCTTCCTCATCGTTTAAGTTGGGGTCATCTTCCTCGCCTTTATTACTATTAATACTGCTGTTGGAATTCATCCTTTGCTTACGTCCATATTTAGGAAGCGACCCTTCTGTGTAACGACGTAGATAGGGTGGAGCATTGTTTATCATACCAGGCAAACTGCTCAAATGAGGATTGAAAGATTCTCCGCCACCAGGGTTATGAATCATTGGTAAGCTGCCTCGATGGTGATTATAATTAAATTGGTTTTCTGTAGCTCACATAAGTACGCAACATACATTTGAAAAGAAACAAATATTTACCTGGTTGGAAATTTGGGGCTTGATTATATATGTCAAAATTCTGACTATTGTTTAGACTGTGATTAAGTGAAGGAATATTGCCATGTGAAAACATTTCGGAAGTTACTACACTGGTATTTCGATAATCCCTCCAATTATTGTCATTGCTATTGTTTTGCTGCTCTGGTGAAAACGAACTATTATAAGCATCCGCTGTGGTCATAAATGGCGCAGCTGATGCTGTATTGTCTAATAGTTGATGTGGTGAGGTTACATTGAATTCATGATTGTTGTTACTATTGGACTTTTCTACAGAATTGTTAATACACGACAGTACCTTTCATACACACACTGATACCAAACTTACTCATGTTATATTTGTAGCCGTATGAGGAAAGAGCAGAACAAAAGAAAGAATAAATGATGTATATAATAAGAACCAAAGAAATGTATTTTAATACTTAAAAAAAAAATATCTGAGAAAAAGAAAGTCAAAAAATCCCAAAATAAGGAAAGCAGATTCGGTGACTGGATATATAAATGCATGGCATGTATTTGAGTTCTTTTTTTTTTTTTATCTAATCAAGCAAGGGAAAATTCTATTACTATTTCAGGCTTAGGCGCTTTACATGACAAGAAGAAATGTTGTGATTCAAGTAAAAACAACTTCTCTTATCGGTTTTACAAACATGAAATCGAATCGTAAATGATCAATAACAAATGTACGATCCTGTGCCTTTTGTTTGGTTGATCGCTCAACCATTAGCCCGCCTCTGAATGCTTACAAATAAAGAATTTGTTAAGGTAGACCATCTTTTGTTGTTCTGCTTTGTATTTTATTACAGAATTTTACACTTTGTCACGGACAGTATACTAAATTTCTGCAAGATGTACCGTAAGATTACCCTGATTAAATATCATTGCATTCTTTACAAGCAATTTGCACCGAACCTGTGGTTCTGTTTAACTTAAAATATTGCGAATCACGACAAACATATACCTTTTATATACTGCATGCACATGGGAATGGCTTTATACACTGTACCCAAGAATGTGGTTTTTCTGCCCAACAAACCCTTTATGAGTCAAACAGAGACATGATCATAGATCAAATAGGTTTTTAGAAGAAAAAAAGTAAAAAAAGAACAGGTTAGCACTTGGTGTCTTATTTCAAAAATAAATATTACTATCGAAACAACAAACTTTAAAATGGCGTAAAAGGGATAGAATCAGTTTCAACCTGTAATTAATGACACCAATCGGGAATATTGCCTGTTTGCTGCATCTAGGATTCATATTTCATGCCAAATATGTCCGGCCAGGTCAAAACTACTGATAGGCAACTATGCTCATTTGTTACAAACCCTTTGAGAACCTTATACCGCGCCCACTTATAGAACGAGACACGGCAATGTTGGGTATAATACCATTTTGGCGAGACACATGCTACATCCTTTTGCTTGAATCGTGGACGGATAAAGTAAGTCTTAATATAGCTTTTGGTGGTACAAAAACCTGTCATTTATTGTTCAGAAGCAGACATTGCATGAATCGATCATCAATAGAGTCTATGAGATATTTCTTCTTCATAAAAACAAAACTGGAATGGTGAATAGAGCATTTAAAATTACTCAAATCTTAGAAATATATTCAATTTGGAATAAACATGAATATATTTTGTGGTTCAACATATTTAAAAGCATTATTCTTGGATTGCTAAAAAAATTGTGTGACTATTTCAAATTAGCTTCCCTTGCATTACTCAATATATGTACAAATCATTTTATACCTCGGAATGTGTTGTTCATTGTGAATTCTAAACCAGCTAAGACACTGATTTTCTTAATTCAAAGTGGTGTGAATGAGATGATTTATTTTCTTTTTGTTCATTAGCTGCAAATAGAACACATACTACATGAAATAAGAAGCGCATGTATTATTTTTTTTCCTGTTTCGTGGTTATCCTCGAATTGCCGTCATGCTGCCTTCATATTTAGTTTTCGTCAGTCTCTATTGTTCGTTAAAGAGCACAAGTACCACTGATTTTTTTTTTTTTTTTTTTTTTTTTTGGTGAGCATTATAACACTTTTTTTATCAGATGCCTTTGGAAACACTAGCGAAACCTCAGGTTTATTATATGGAGCAATTATCGAAACCAGGATGTAGCACATCCAGCACCGATAACATTGACTTTATCTGCGCGCTTTAATATGACAGGCGTGTCGACAAAGTCCTTATCTGTAGTACAATTTCCATGCTCATTCCAACCCCAAGCAGCTACGTCCTTATTATCAGTGATAGCTATTGTATGTTCTGATCCACAAACTACATTTTTAATATGATCCATCGATTGATTTGTAAGTTGACCATGATCGTTTCTTCCCCATAGCTTTAATTCTCCCTTATAATTCAACGATGCACTATGGTGCCAGCCCGCATCAATAAATACAGACTTATTTAGAATGATGCCATCTGATGTGATCTCTCCTAGCTGACCATACTTATTAGATCCAAACCCATAGACTGTACCATCCTTTCCTCTTAACAGTGTATGGACGTGTCCACAGGCCACCTGAACAATAGGTTGAGGCATAACTATTTTTTGTATGCCCCGTATATCTTTTTTGTCAGTTGCCATGACAGCGGGTCCTAGCTGTCCATGTCGACCCCATCCCCAGCCATACACTTGACCGTGTTCATCTAAAGCTATCACATGTCGCCATCCACACGCAACAGACACAATATTTTGGAGTTGGACAGGATCAATTTCGATGACTTCTTGGCTACTTTTTCCAGCGAGTTCGTTCCATTTACTTGTACCCATGCCATATACTTTTCCCAAATCAGAAACCAAAATGGTATAGGCCCATCCACACGCGACATCTCGCCATGTATGGTTTGAAATCTCTCGGTAACTCATCCATTCCTTGTTTTCATCTTCTGATTGAGTTAACAGTACCTTCATGTGTTCTTCTCCGAATTGGGAGTACCCTGCCATGTACAAACGGCCAGATTCAGTAAGGAGTGCCGAGTGGTTTCCACCTCCTGTAACTTTTCGAACGATTTGGTTATCTGGAATCCCTTGACATACGGTTGGCTCACTAACATCCTGAAGATGTCCGATGCCTAACTGCCCATTTCCATTAGATCCGAACCCAAAAAGTTTAGTCATTATGTAAAAAAAGAGAGTGAAAAAATGGCGGCGTGTCAAACCTTGTGCGAGCAAATGCAGCTCATTGACAGTAATAGCTATTCTGTGTAAAAAAAAAAAAACTAGCATCAACATAAAGTACGATGTCATTTAATATCTAAAAGTTTATTTCATGGACATATTAAGAAATATCATGTAGAAATCTTCTATGGATGTGCAATGCTTAAATTGTTGTCTTTTAACAATGGCTAACTTTTTAGGATCATTTTTTCTATTCTCTTTTCAAGCAAGTACAAATTTTGATACAGGGATCGATTCCCAAAAAAAAAAACCCTAAACAATTTATAGAGCGTAGAAATATCACATAACCGTAAACAAGTTTTTACCGTCATTAAATATTTTCATTGCGTCAGGTATATGTATAGCGAAATAGTAGATTTTGGCGGACTCTCTTTGGAAGTTCATCAATGCCTTGTGATTGTTAACCAAAGTTTTTAACTTCCTTCTATAAAAACAATTGTTCTATTAACTATGATTGGGTATGCCTATCGAACAGGATTGACAGGTGGACCCAAATCTTGCATTAAAAAGAAAAGACAGTCATTTGTGGCTTGTAAGCCTGTTTTTTTCGACTCCACCTGCCTAAATTAAAGTTTTTTTTTTCTCCAGTTCAGTTACTACAAGTTCTTTTTTTTTCTACAACCAAAAATAGATTTATAGATCATGGGTAAAGCAAGAGAGAAGAAAAACTCCAAAGGTAATAAACGAAATAAGCAAAAAGAATGGAGAGGCAACTGTGACTAAATAGGATCTATTGAATAGGACGTTTGGATAAGTACTATCATTTAGCTAAGGAGCAGGGTTACCGTGCCCGTTCTGCTTTCAAGCTTATTCAATTGAACAAAAAATACAACTTTTTGGAAAAATCTCGAGTTTTGATCGATTTGTGTGCTGCTCCTGGTGGTTGGTAAGTTTTTTTTTATAGATTTGAATCGACATGATAGATCCTAATTTTTATTATTATTAAAGGCTTCAAGTTGCAACAAAATATATGCCTCAATCAAGTTTGGTTATTGGTAAATAATAGTCTGAGTCTTTTTTAAGAAAACAAGGAACTTTCATTGACTCATTTCATTCTAGGTGTTGATCTTGTCCCTATTAAACCTATTCCCGGTGTTATCACCTTCACTGACGATATTACAACTGAAAGATGTAGACAAAATTTAAGACAAGAAATGAAGACATGGAAAGCTGATGTGTAAATATCCACCCGCCCCTTGAGCCTCAATTTCCTGAACAGGGTAAACTAACCTTTTTCTCCTTCTTAGTGTTCTTCATGATGGTGCTCCTAATGTTGGTAGAGCTTGGGTTCAGGATGCTTTCACCCAATCCGAACTTGTACTTGTTTCATTGAAGCTTGCCACTGAATTTTTGGCCAAGGGCGGTACCTTTGTCACCAAGGTTTTCAGATCCAAAGATTATAACAAATTACTTTGGGTTTTCCAACAACTTTTCCGTAAAGTCGAAGCAACAAAGCCTCCTTCTTCTCGTAACGTTTCTGCCGAAATTTTCGTCGTCTGTCGTGATTTCATTGCTCCCAAAAAGATCGATCCTCGTATCTTGGATCCCAAATCCGTCTTTGACGATGTTGGTGCTGAAGAGCAAAAGAAGATGACCGATATTTTCAAGCCCGAAAAGAAGCACAGACACAGAGATGGTTATGAGGATGGTGATTATACCATGCACAAGACTGTGGATATTATGGAGTTTGTCCGTACTCAAGATCCTATCACCGTCTTGGGTTCTTACAATCAATTTACTTTCAACGAAGATGATTCCAGAGAACTTTTCAAGCGTGAGATCACCACCGAAGATGTCAAGATCAATTGTCAAGATTTAAAGGTTCTTGGTAAGGGTGATTTCAAAACTCTTTTAAAATGGAGAGCCACTCTTCGTGAAGAGTACAAGCTGGATAAGAAGGAAGAAGAAAAGGCCAAGAACGCTTTGATCGAGGAAGTGCCCATTGATGAGGACGAGTTACTTGAAGCCGAGCTTTTGAATTTGACCAAGGAAGAAGCTTCCAAGAGAAAGAGAGAGAGAAGAAAGGCCAATGAAAAGAAGATGAAGTTGATTCAACGTATGCAATTGAACATGATCATTCCTACAGATATCGCCTTGGATGAAGGAGGTGTTGCAGATGAAGAGATTTTCAACATCAAGAAGATTAACAAGGATGATTCTCTTGCTAAGCTCCATGACGGTGATATGTCCATGGCCGATGAATTCGAGGATGACGATGATAACAACGATGTCAAGGTCGATAAGAACCTCCGTGGTCGTATCAAGGAAATGGATATGGAATTGGATGAAAATCTTGATTCTGATGAAGAGTACGAGCGCGATCTTGAAACTCAAATGGATGAAGCCTATAGCAGATATAAGCAAAGTAGAGCTGACAGAGATGCTAAATTCAGAGCCAAGCAAGCCCGTGATGAAGATGATGAATGGAACGGTTTCGACGATAAGAAGAAGGACGACGAAAACAGAGACAAGAAATTCGATTCCGACTCCAACTCTGAGTCCTCTGAATCCGAACAAGAAGAATCTGACAGCGAAAGCGATTCTGATTCTGATAGCGATGATGAGACTGTCAAGGTCAAGAAGGTGAAGGCCCCTAAGACTCCCAAGGTTAAACAGCCCAAGAAGATTGCCACCACCTCTGTCAATTCTCTCATGAACGATCTTGGTGAAAAGGCTGCTTTATCCAAAAAGACTGCTAGTGGTCTCACTACTGCTGCTTCTATGTTCTTTGATCAAGACATCTTCCAAGATGTTGCTCTCGATGAACTTGTAGATAACGAAGAGGATTCTAGCGATGATGAAAAGATCATTGAAGAATCTCGCAAGAGAAAGAGATCTCAAAAGGACGAAGACGCTACACCTGCTGCTGATGAAGAAGACAGTGATTTCGAAATTCAAGCTACTGAAGACATTGCTCCTTCTGACGAAGAAATGTGGGATGGTAGTATTGACGAGAACTCCAAGGCCATGCAATTGGCATTAGGTAAATACGACATGTATATATTGTACATGGAGCAAACAACTAACTTTGTTTAACAGAAAACGGTTTAACTACCGGTGAAGCTATTACAATGGCCCGTCAATTGGCCAATAAAGAAAAGACGGTTGAAGATCTTATTGATGCAGGTTTCTCCAAGGAAGCTTTCAGAGATAAGGACGGTCTTCCTGAATGGTTCTTGGATGATGAGAAGCATCATAACAAGCCTAATTTGCCTGTTACTAAAGAAGCCATGAACCAGCTCCGTGAGAAGCTCAAGGCACTTGATGCTCGTCCTATTAAAAAGGTCGCAGAAGCCAAGGCTCGTAAGAAGTTCAAGTCTGCTCAAAGAATCGCCAAGGCCCAGAAGAAGGCAACTGACATTGCTGATAACGAAGACATGTCTGAAAAGGAAAAGGCAAAGAACATTGGTAAATTATTGGCAAGAGCCACTAAATCCAAGCCAAAGACCGATATCCGAGTTGTTGTTGCCAAGGGTGCTAATCGTGGTGTTAAGGGCCGTCCTAAGGGTGTTAAGGGTCGTTATAAGATGGTGGATGGTGTCATGAAGAAGGAGAGACGTGCCGAGAAGAGAAGAGAAAAGAAGGCAAAGAAGAGCAGTGGTAACGGTCGTCGTTAAAATTAGAAAAAAAAAAGAACCATTTTTTTAGATTCCCTTTTCCCCACAACACACAAACCCCCAAACCCATTCCATATATATTTGTACCGCAAACATCCATCCAAATTTTTTAAATGTCATTTTAATCAAGTTCAAAAAAAAATCATTAAAGACAAATCTGTAAATTTTTTATTAATCAAATGTGGGTAATAATATTTCAATCCAGCTTACATATGCCGTGTCACAAATAGCCACACGACACGCCCTACTAGCCACTGGATAAACGCAAAGATTTATGATGTCCTTGTCACTGTACACACACACTTGTAGACGGTTCTTTTAGTATGAAGGGCACAAACATGTATAGAATCGTACGCGGTACAAACAGATACTACGTTGTTGTCAATTTACCAAGAAAAGTTGCCATTTAACCTGCTTGGTATATTTTAAGCTTTTACGTGGAACGATTAGAAGCAAGGTTTGAGATTCATCGGTTATTTGGCAAAAAAAAAAAAAATCTACATCAAGACCGGTTTTTTTTTTTTTGAAACATGTAGCAGTAGACTCCTCCTATATTGTTGGCGTATTAGCCTACATGTCATCATTCACACGTACGTCTTGGTTATGAAGTAATTGGTATGTCATGCTACATAAACACTACTCCTAAACCTGAAATTTAGGTTAATAATTTCCTCCAAACAACCAATCTCGGATGAAAGTGGCTGTTTTCCGAACCCCTTTAAAAAGAGAGGCTATAAAAGACGCCTTCTTATGCAAATATTTTTTTTTCTCATCTTTTCTTTATAAACCAAAATGACCAACGGACCTTTATATTTCATCAGAAGCAAATTCAACGGACGTGTTCTTGACGTCGAGTACGGCTCTACCGAGGTAAGTGTTTTATCCGTGTGTATACATCCTATTAAACGTGTTGCCTAGGATGACGCCAAGATCATTGTCTACACTCAAAAGGGAGAAGATTGCTTGAACCAATTGTGGTACTATGAGGATGGTTATTTTATCAACGCCAAGTCTGCCAAGGTACTTGATATCCGTGGCGGACAAATGGATCCCGAAGCTGAAATCATCCAGTACGCTCAAAAGATGACTGAAGAAGCTGCCAATCAAAGATGGGGCATTGACGGTGATGGTTATATCTACTGTGAGGCTCGTGAAGATTTAGTCTTGGATATCCAAGGTGGTGAAGACGAGGATGGTGTTCCTGTCATCTTGTACCATAAGCGTGAAGGAGATGTTGCTTCCAACCAACGCTGGTCTTTGGATTACTATCAAGGTTAAATATTTTAAAATAGCATACCCAATAAAAACTGCACATACCATGAATGACGTAAACCTCAAACTATTACGTCATCGCGCAAACGGGGGGGGGAAATATTTTATTTCTCACAGTTCAGAAAAAATCAGGAACGGGTGGTGTTACATAATCAATCAGATTATTGGCATTTTACCCGTGGGGAGCGGGGAGTCATAATAATTTAGCTGAGAATTTCATATGCTGAGCGAATTGGTTATCTTGGAACATCTTATCTTTTTGCGGGGGAGGGTGTGTAAGAACGAAACGTGCATGTTTGAACTGGATTGGTTTGGCGACTGGGTTAATTTTAGTTTGCTTCTCCCCTCCCCCCAGCAATCACACCCCCCAACACTTTTCGTTGCAAAGGCATGTGTTTGATTGAAACATAGCAACAACAAAGCTTAAAACAAGGTACAGGTTGTAAGGGTGACACAAATCAAAAAGTGGTTTGTAAAGCAGTATCACAATAAAATAGAAAACATGTTTGACAAAAAATGTGGGGAAAAATTCTTAATTTTTTTTTTTCATATGCTTCTTCAATGTCGTACTTTAAGGGGCGGAACAACTCTCCGTTCATAAGCGAACTGTGGATCCTCACACAATAGCCAACAGACAAAAAAAAGTACTTTATCCCCGTACATCATATCAAGCCCAACACGATCGACCTTTTAAACTTATTTCATTTTTAACACGCTTTTTCCCGATAAACCTGGTAACACAAAAGGAGATATGTGTGGATGTGGGGGAAAACTGTGTTATGTTTATTTGCAATGGGGTCAGACCTCCTCCCAAGGGGGTGAATTTCCCACCCTTAAATTAAAAGCCCTTCTTCGTCTTCGTCCCAGTCTTCCATCATCAAAGCTTCGCTTTCCACCTTCATGGCAGCCAATCCCGTGAGTTCTTCTAGATAAAGAGGATCCTTCAGCACCTGCATCATGAAACTCAGACCGTCCTTATCATAGGCATTCAATATCTAGAAACGGGGAGAGATATCAGATGAAAGGGAAAGGGGTGCGGGGATAAACAAATAATACCTTTTCTGAGCATCCGGTACACTTATCGTAAGATTGTCCTACAATTAACATGTTGCTAAATTGCCCAAGAAAGCCGCGTATCTGGTGAGGTAATAACCCCAGAATAGATGATGGAGTTTGGTTATTAGACGTATCAGCTTTTGCATTGATCCTTATCAAAAAAAAAAATTTCAGAGATGGATGATAAATTTCAGGGCGGAGTCTGAAAATAGTTACCCTTCTGAATGCTGAAGTAGTGATACCATTAATTCGACTGATAATGCCGCAGCGATTGCAGCCAATCCCGGCCTAGTTACGGTACATTGTTGATCCAGCGTACGGTCGGTGAGAGACTAAAAAGAAACAAATATGAACACACACTGAACAGATTCCAGCCTTCCTGGTCTGAACTTACATCATTGGGAGCCACTATGTCGTTACAGAAATAGCATCCCAACCGGTTGAGGCTTGTTCCATGTCGCATGACGAGATAAGTGTCAAATCCGAGCGCACTGTTAATCATCATCTTGTTGTATTTGGTGCCTAACAACGTTGGTAACCATCGGCTTTCCCGACTGTCTGTTAAAAGGAAGATGACGTCGTGTGATTCGATCAAAGATGATAAGCTTTCAACATCCTTTTGTAGTTTCTCGTCCGAAGTCGAAGGATGACCAGGCATAGGAATCGATAGGTCATAGCCTACAGATGTCTATGGACTGTTACATGTGTGCATGACAGAATACAAGAAGAATACTTACCACCGTGGGCTGCACTAATTTGAGATTTCGAGCGGCTGTTTCAGCTTTAGGAAGGCCTCCTTGCAAACAATCTTGGAATTGATACAATGGCTGTCTTACCGGGTTGGAAAAGGAAACCTTACCATTATCAACAAAGGAAATATGTCGTACACCCCAACCCTACGCATGTAGATATACATCTATATTAAATACAAAGAAAAGCATGTGAAATATACACGTACAATTAAACACCTAGCCACATAGCAACCCAAAGTACCCGCACCAAGTAAAAGACATTTTGTTTGCTTAATCTTTTCTAAATCAAGCTCAGGCATTAAGCGCCACCTCATCAACTTTAAATTCAGGTCGACAGAGGTATCGGCAAGTCTAGATAGCGTTTTTTAGTAGCAAATAAATTTACCGTGATTTGTTTCATTGTTTGTTACCTTGCTGGATCCATGAGCGGGCCCAGGTCTACCATTCTAGGCCCAAGTTTGCCTTGCACGTTTCGTTCCCACCCCACTGACTTGACCTCTAGAATACCATGCAAGCGTGTGTCAGATAACTTGTGCCAGCAAATATGAAAAAAAAAAAAAAAAAAAAAAAAGTTACCTTTGTAGGATGAGCCTTGAGGCAAGTGTACTTGCAATAGTCGTGAGCCTTGTTTACGGTAGCATAGAATCTTGATCCTTGTCACCTGAAACGCAATGTTTAATAGATACAGCAAATTGCGCAAGGGCCAACCAGGAACATCGGTACATGAAGGGTCGATAAACCCAACAATGCGCTAATATTATTTAATCGTTTACTATCTATATTAGTCATATATATATATATTATAGATTACATTATCTGGGTCGATATCTTTGAAAAATTCATTAAAATCACACAATTGTGTCACGTTCAATTCACCAGCCGTTTCTTTGACCAAGAAATAAGGCCATTCAACATGTTGGAGTGCCTAATGTTGAATAATTTAGCTCGCACAAATGATGATTAAAAAAAAAGGGGGGGGGGTGAGAATATTTACAGGACAGGCGCTAATAGGCTGACTTCTCCATGGATCAGGTTGCGGCATAATTGCAGGAAATGCAAACCAATAATAAAACTTGTATTTCTTTAAATCTGCAAAGGTGACTAACAAAAAGGATGATAACACATCCAAATCACGGGTAGCCTCACCACTCTCCACAGCGTGTTGAATCTTATTTTCTCTTTAAATGAGTATGTATTCCCTGATGGTTCTTTTTTTTTAAGAGAGAAATTACCTTTTCTGTTACTTGTTGAAACAATTGGTTCTTATCAAGCGTGCGAAATTCCTCGATTGTGTTGGTGAGAATTAGAGTACCTTCTCCTTTTATTTCAAGTCCATTAGCAGGAATAGTGAACAAGGCAGGTAAAGCAACCGTTTCATTCTCATTAACGACAGATTGACCGCATGTGTATTCGCCATGAACAGCCTGGTGTTCTTCGGATAGCTTTAATATGTCCAACTTCTTGCTGACTAGAGCTTGCCAGAAGGACGCATCTACTGCTGAATTGAACGGTGTGAATTTAAGTATATCGGTCATAAGAGCAAGCATGAATATTAATGCTTGTGTGTGTATTTCTTCTCCACCCACTTGGCCCCTTATCTTGTGACTGCTCACTAACGTAGACAGATCAAGAATGAAAGCCCGACATATCTCTATTTTTAAAAAGCATAGCGGATAGAATAGGCTTCACGTGTAATGTCAATGTGTTCTGATAGAGGATCGCTGTATATCACCCAGGCGTGTGAACGAGTGATATCACTTGATTGGATAACGAGCACGGACATCAATTTTTTTTTTTTACGAAATGGAGCTGATGTTAATCAAGACTGGTATGCGATTGAGAAAGAAAAGGGGGAGGGGGAATCCATGGTGTGATTTTTCCACCCAAGAGTGGTTATTGCGTGATGAATATTCGGAATGAGAAACATATGCAAGACACATGGATTTTTTGTTTAATAATCGGAATTGATAATGAAAATAGCCCGACGATCTGGTATTGATTTACCCCACACACACAGGGAAAGGGGAGAAGGAAAGGGGGAGAGGGGGGTAGAATAGGGAAAAAAAGGAGAATTAAATTTGATATGGTATTAAGATAAGAAACTTTTTCAAACGTCGTCCCTTCTTATTTTTTCGTTTTTCTGATTGCTATCTATCGATAAGTAAAAAAAAAAAAAAAAAAGATCGTTTTTTTATATACCTGGTTTTAATGTATACTTTTGTTACCATGGCAATATATCAAAAGGACAACGTGTGAAATAAGCGACTTTTTTAAGGGATTTCCTTTTTGGGTTATCGCCTTCATCTTTTTTCGGATGTTGTGGAGAAAAAGCCATTGTAAGCATGTCTTACAGGGCGTCTTATCTCAGCCATCATCAAAAAAAAAAAAAAAAAGAGCTCTTACCCTATTTGGAAAGTGCTAGGCCAGGATTTCATATATAAAGGGAACTTATTTTTCTCACCCTTCATTTCTTTACTTTTTTTCCCCACACAAACAAAAAATGAATTCTACCTTATTTCAAACATTGCACGATATTAACACACCGGCCACTAAAAGAGCAATCACCCCTCTTGACAAAGCGAACATTCCCAGACCTTACAAGTGTCCAATGTGTCCCAAATCATTTTATCGACTTGAGCACCAGACCCGTCACATTCGTACTCACACCGGCGAGAAGCCTCACCAATGTACATTTCCCGGCTGTGCCAAAAAGTTTTCTCGCTCTGATGAATTAACTCGCCATGTGCGTATCCACACCTCCCCCAACAAGAGACGTGTCCGCAAGAACATCAAACAACAGCAACAACAACAGCCTATCTCTCGCTCAATGCCTCCCTCGCCCGCACTCTCTACCAGCTCCAACTTTTCTCAGGATAACGACGAAATGATCTTTACCCCAGAGCAGTCGCCTACGTTATCTCCAACCATCTTGTCTCCTATTGGCTCACCAAGGATCTCAATGTTTAAATTAGCTCCGTTAGAATGTAACCAATTTGATTCCATGTCCACTCGTATGACAAAGCACAACCACCCAAGCCTGCTTGATTTGCTCGATAGACCTCCTCAAGCACGTGTACTGCCTCCTATCAGTTCTTCTGTTACTATGCCAACAAATATGAACGAGGCCTCATTACCTTCCATTCATTCTGTTGTTCAGTTCTAAACCATATGTAGCATATTCCTTTTTTTTAAAAAAAAAAAAAAATCCCCATCATAGCATTTCATGTATATAAGCACCCCCAGCAACAAAAAACCTCATTATGTATAGCAATTTATATAACGCATTTTAATATAACCCTCCCCCCCCCCACTCTATTTTTCTTCTCAAAATAAAAATAATTTAATCTATATTCCGTCGAATCCGACATTACCCTAATCTTCAGCCGTGACCCAGATCTTCCCGTCCTTTTCATTTTCCACCCTTAATAAAAGTGCTTATCAAATGTGTAGCCTGATTGGCCGTAACTGTCTCAGGGTCTCCATCCGTATCTTTCCTCTCTTTTTTCTCCACACCATATTTATTCGGTCGGAATTCTGCTTTTATTGTCCGCGCCTTGGAAACATAGCCCTTGCCTAATTACATAACGTAGGATCGCAATACATCAAATGGCTTCGTTTCACTTTAATGTATCTCTGAGATCAAGCACTCGTTATTGTTCCTGTTCTGTCACACACGTATGCTTCTCTGAGTTGCAAAAAAAAAAAAGGAAGCTCATTATTGACTGCTCACGCATCATGTGCTTTCATCTTACTTTTTTATTTGGGAGATGGCTTTATTCTTGACAGCTTTTTTTAATGTTTGGGACAAATAGTCATATGCTATTCCAAAAACGTGCATGGGGCAGCAATCCCCCCACCGGAGTTGGTTCCCCTTCTTTGGCCCTCCGCCAAAAAAAGGTGCAATCGGCTCATTATTTAGCACACACCCCACATGATGCAAAGCTGTCATTGGAGAGGGCACTTTTAAAGAAAAACGTTTGTGTCCGCTGCATCTTCAGTGTTTATTGTAAGCCTGTAGGAAAGGAGCTTTAGCACACAAAAGCGCAGTGTGAATTATGGGTATCGGCATAAAACGTTCAACTAGGACAACATGTCACCTCATTGATCTGTATCTATGCCAACTCAGACTAAACTAAAATCCAAATGTTAGCCTCCCGGAAACCCCAAGTTCCCCAGCCTTAGTCCATTGGCTCATATATAAATTGAGGTAAACTCAAACCCATCAAGGATCACGTTGAAGCGGGTTACTAAAACTGAGACGGGTAACGAAAAAAAATATTCCCGTTTGTGTGTTCTTCCAGATTGTCTATAATTTCCCGTATATATGTGCCTTGTTTTAGACTGTTTAGACTAGTGTGTTTTCTCGAAACATAATAATAGTGACCTGACGAGCAGAAAATGGAGATAATGCATGTATTGCGATTAAGGTTGTTTGTACGTCCGCTTGACTCCAGGTCAACAGCCAGACAACATAAATGTTGAATCTAAGTCGTACAGAAAAGCTTATCATTATTAAAAAAGAGATTTTGTTAGCCATAGAAATGGCGGGGTTTCGAGTACCATATCTTCCTTAATTGGATGGCGTAATATATCGATGATGGGAAGGACATACCAGCAGATCCCACGTTTTATGTTTCTGTAAGCTTAATTTTTCTGCCTCTTTGCATCTATGGCCGGAGATACTCGCCATATATGACTATGTTTACGTCTAGTATGACATCTTCGTAGTGTGTTTCATTGGCAATCTTGATACTAATCAGTTCAAATATGCCATATACCGGGCCTATGTCGCACATAAGATTAAAGCAATGACATGCTTTATATCAATATGAGCTGATATTTTGCCCTTGTAAAAAATGTCGGTCGACGAAATCAGTTCATATCAGCGAGATAAAACTGCTGGGACCGCCACCCGCTTCAAAATAGCTTTTTACTGGTTCGATCAGTTCATCCGATTGTACTTATCGAAAAAGATAGAGAAGAGCACAACTTGATTAAGCTACTTTATCAACAACCTCGAATACCCTCACCACTGTTTATCAACAAGTATTAAAAATATTTGTGCTGAAAAAGACGATAGATAATCGAGCGCTTGCCAAGAAGTCTAGACCAAACAGTGATGATAAACCCGTCCGGCACTTTAGGTAGTACACGTTTTCTAGATAAAATAATAGCAAGAGTTATGGTACCAGTACATGTTGATGCTTATAAAGAGCATATAATTCATCATCACCTGCTAGATCTCTATTGATCTCTCTCTTACAACCGACAAACACGGTTTGGTTTAAAGCAGTAAGAGAATGCCGCCTCTTTATCTTATTTTACGTCATATCGTAAAAGGGCATCAGTAAAATCAACGTACCACCAACGGCATTTTACCAGATATGCCGAAATCAGTTATCTGATTCACCCACAACTAAAGCTTACTTGGATCACTCCTAAAGAAAATCTATTGTCTTGCGTTTAATTGTTTAAATAGTTTAAACAGTTCGCATTATGGAGAATAGTGGCTGTCAATACGGGGAATAGCTCACGTCGCGGGAAAATCCTACCTTACAAAAAGCACACCCTTCTGTCGAGCGGATACTATGTATTTTATTTAAACCTTGTCTTTTCTAAAGAGTAATGGGTTAGGCAGTTGCATGAAAAGGAGGGTAGGAGACGTTTCCTAAAATGGGACATGTCTCGTATGATTTTAAGCACGACTCCTTTTCTCTTTCTCCCCAATCTCAAATGAACATTCATTCCCCCAAGAAAAGAGGCCATGATAATTCGCCTGAATATGAAGAACCTCCGTTTGGTTTGCCAAGGAAGAAGTTTGTCTCTGAAGAGAGTTTTGCAAAAGACATGGCCGCCATGTCACTTGACCCAAGTAAGACACCTTTTTTTTTTTTTTTTTTTTTTTTTTTTTTTTTTTTTTTTTTTTTTTTTTTTTTCAGCTCATCATTTTGTTAGTGCAACCACAAACTTCTGAATTCAACAATGAACCCGACTTAATGTCGTTTGATGCTAATGGAAGAGTTATAATCAATGTGAATCAGAATGGTCTTCCCATGGAGATACGACCAGGCGAAAATAAACCTAGAATTCCCACTTTTGTATTAGGAAATTCAGAGTAATGAAACAATTAACATTTACCCCAAGCTGTTAATTAATTGAATGAAAATAGACTGATGGACCCAAGAGACATATTAGCATATCAAAACATCTTGAGATCTTTGCACCATAAACAACACAAACATAAAGAAATCGAGGTTCTTTCTTTACTAATGGACATGAAGAACCACTTACTAACACCTCCTGTTTCTTCCTAGGTTCTAAATAGTCCTTCAGATCACTATACTCCAACTTCAATGGATATTGATTGACAGAATGCAGAAACTCCCATTTTTAAACCTCCGTTTCTTTCTCATTAAAAAAAAAAAAGTTTATTTTATACTTTGCTAATTTCAGCAAGTTCAAGATCAACAACTTGTTTGATCTTGGGGTCTAAATCTTTATGAGCCTTGACAGCTGCTTCCAATCTATCCAATTTGGCCTTGGGTGTCTTCTTTTCAATCTTGGCAATCTTACCAAGTGCCTTGACAGCCAATAAATACTTTTCTTGACGAATATAAATCTCAAATCCAAGAGCATGAACTTGGGCATTTTCGGGTGCCAATAATTCTAAAGGCTTAACAAACAAAAGTGCATCTTCTAAAGGCTTCTCAGTGTTAGCATATTTATCTCCCTCGGGATCCAAATCAACAGGTTTCTTGTCATGCTTTTGCTTGACGGCATCATCCTTTTCTTGAGCTATATATAAATAATGTCAGTTCATCCATTTAATTATTATTCACGCATATAGATTTTTTTTTTTTTTTTTTACTTTTCTTTGCATATTGGTCTTGTTGAGCCTTTAATGCTGCCTTACGAGCCTTGTTTCTAGCCTTCTTTTTATCAGCTTCAGACATGTTGGCTTCATCAAATTCATCAGAACCAGCAGGCTTGTCAGCAAGAGCCAAATAAGCCTCGACAGCTCCCTTGGCTGCCTTAAGATAGAAAGGGTGGGCTCTAAGCTTATCTTCCCAGCGCAAAGTATCGATGTAAGAACGAAGCGTCAACTTACGAAGACAATAAGTGTGGAAATCAAACTGATCGTCAAAGTAATCAACATAGAACTTTTCAAGAGTATGGAATCTCTTCAAAGCCTTACCATATTCCTTCTTTTGGAGATAGGCATTACCTTCTTCAGTCATGAACCATTGGCATTGCATATCCGTCAAATCTTGCACTGTATTTACATCCTTACGAGTAAACAAACCCAAGACACGTTCAGCTTCCTCAATCTCTCCGGCACGCAACATGTACTTGGCACTCTTGGAGTTGATGAAACGATCTTGAAGATCCATCTCACGAGCTTCATTCATGACCTTGGATGCTTCTTGAGCGTTACCAGAATGCTTCAAGATTCTTCCCTTGGTCATATAGAGTTCAACAACGGTAGGTGTATGTGCAATGGCCTTGTTGATCAATTCCAATGCCTTTTCAAGTTGAAGATGGAAATCGTAATGCTTGGCGAGGTAATACAAGGTCCATAATAAAGCGGTAGGAGGTTCCTTGGCAGAATCAGCACCAAATGTACCGTTCTTTTCTAATGAAACGCTATAACCAACCACAAGTTCTTCAATCACGCGTTGCTTCTCAGCATTGGCATAATATTTCTTCATGGCGGCAAATAAAGATGGAATACCCTTTCTCAAACCGTTTTGGAGAGAGGCTTCTACCTTGACCTTGAAGGATTCACCTTCAGCATATTCAAGAATCAAGTGTTCAATAGCCTTGGAACGAGGATATTGGGCGAAAAGATCGGTCAAGACACTGTTAATCTCGGCTACAAAATAAAGCGTATATCAGCAATCCAAACCCTTCTTTTTATCTTGTATCTTTCTTACATTTTTCCTTGAGAGCTAAAAGAGCCTTGATATAAGCACCATTGTGAGGATTTTCACTGATCAAGATTCTGTAAGCCTTTTCTCCTTCCTCCTTTTTACCCAACTTTACTAAATACAAGGCATTCTTTTCCTTCCATGATCTCTTATCGGTGATTTGGGATTCGATTTCTAAGAGATGGTCTAAAGCACTTTGGAAATCACCAGTTTCTTCTAACAACATGTTGTGATACATGAGTAACTCGGACTTTTCAAAATTGGTAGAGGCGGCCTATGTTTGAAGCTCATGTTAGTATCGTCTTTTATCATAAAAATGAAGGGCCGGAAGCGCTTACAGGAACGTTGGATTCAGCATGGGTGTTTAAAACCTTGACACCGTTATGAGGTTCATTGACAAGTTGGTAAGCAATAGCTAAACCAAGCCAAAATGGAGGGTTTTGAGGCTTGGATTCTAAAAGTCTGGTACGAGTATCCTATATGAGCCATTTAGTAACAGGCTTTTCTTGAAATATATTAATACACATACGACAAGAGCATCATAATGACGCATTTGGGTTTGAAGGATGGCGAAATCACGAAGAATATTGAGATCGTTCTTGTTGAATTTCAAGGCATTGGCATAACACTTTGCTGCTTCTTCGTAGTTTTTATCGGCACGGTACAAAAGACCGTAAACATGCCAACCTATTTACATTAAATTAGATTAGAATATACCCCTTTCATCATTAACAAATGTTCCAGAACCACTTACAGATATGAGAAGTCAAATCCTTCAAAAGACCCTTCTTGACGTATTCATAACCTTCCTCCTTCTTTTCAAGATTGTTCAAGAACAAACCTTTCAAGGCCATGGTTTCTAGAGATAAAAAGTCATTACAAGTTTTACTTGAACTTTCTGTTCTTATTCTTACCACCATGTTCAGGATACTTCTTGAGAATACCTTCAGCTAACTTCAATCCCTTCTTGTATTGACGAAGTTCATAGTTTTTCTACGAATGAAAAGTGTCAAAAAAAAAATTACGCGTCCACTTTAAACAGAAATTACCAAGAGGTTTCTAAAGACAGCAGCTTCCTTGGGAGGAAGTTCTCTCTTGTTGACGGCAGACATTGTTATTATATAAAGAAACGGAAAAAGAACTAATAACTCCCCCCGTGCAAATAAAAAAAGTTTTATTATCAAACAAAGCGGAAAATCAAAAAAAAGAGTGTGTGTAATGGCAGTGAAAATAGTAGCTCTGTTTGATTACGCATCTCTGAAGCAAAGTAAACACCTTTTGAATCAGGTGATCGATCCTCTAACCATTCAAGCATTAAAAAAAAATATTTATAAGCTTATTAAAAACGGCCAGAGTTCGTAATAAGCCTGCTTCGAATACATTCTTCCCCAGATGTGACACATGTAAACAAATAAATAAATGACTTTCAAGATAAAGATTTTAATAAATACAGGCGTGCTATAATATTATATATCAGCCTTTTATGAACATCAGTAACATCACTGTAACACAGTAAAGAGGGTTTCTTTGACACCGCGAATCTCTTAAACCAAAAAAATGTTTTGGATATGTCTAGACGGGGTTTCTAACTATTTCTCTTGTACTAAAATAGGTGGACCTATCTGTCAAGTCAGTTAGCAATCACTTCGTTTAAACCAAGCCTAACATATCGTTTCTGTCATAATTATAATGACAACACAAAATTGAAAGAGATGTATGCATTTTGGGGACATTTATTTTGATTTAAAGTATATTCTTTTATTTAATATGCAGGATATTTACAATGGTTTATGTACAGTAAGTTATATTTTTTTAATCCATATCAAGATCTTCATCTTCTTCCATGGGCTCCTCTGTAATATAGCCTGCTTCACTTTCATGATTACGAATTACATCAATTTCTCCATTATCGGAAAGTCCAACATGGGCAATTTCACCGTTACGAACACCTCCATCAATAATTAATCTAGCCAAAGGATTCAATACACGTTGTTGGATAAGTCGATTTAATGGACGGGCACCAAAAATAGGTTCATAACCATGAACACCAAGCCATTCCTTGGCTGCGGCAGATACTTGAAGGGTAATACGACGATCTGCAAGACGCTCACCAATTTCCTTGAGACGAACATCAACAATGCCAGTAATATTGTTTTGCGTAAGACGGTTAAAGATCACGAGTTCATCAATACGGTTAGTAAATTCAGGACTGAAGTGTTGACGGACAACTTCCAAGATCTTTTCCTTTAGCAAGAGTATATCTCCCTTGACTTGATCCACCAACAGACCAGCACCCAAATTAGATGTCATGACAATAATCGTGTTACGGAAGTCAATTTTACGACCCTTGGAATCATGAATAAAACCTTCATCGAGAACCTGGAGGAGGACATTTGCAACATCCTTGTGTGCCTTTTCTAATTCATCAAGCAAGACAACAGAGTAGGGCTTGCGACGAATAGCTTCAAAGAGACCACCATCTTCATGGCCGACATAACCAGGTGGAGCACCAATCAATTTAGCAACACTGTGTTGTTCCATCAACTCACTCATATCAATACGAATCATGGCTTTTTCGTCATTGAACAAGAATTCGGCCAAAGTCTTACAGAGTAAGGTCTTACCAACACCAGTAGGACCCAAGAACATGAAAGAAGCCAAAGGTTTACGAGGATCTTGAAGACCGGCCTTAGAAAGACGAATAGCGTTACATACAGACTTGACAGCATCTTCTTGACCAACTACATGTTTGGTAATTTCGGCCTCCATGTTCAAGAGCTTCTCTCGATCAGATCTCGCCAAATTTTGTACGGGAATACCAGTCCAGCGAGAGACAACCTCCATGATTTGTTCAGGTCGAACCACTTCAGATAAAATCGTGTTCTCTGTACCTTGTTCATTTGCCAACTCTTCATTTACCTTGCGAAGTTTCTCCGCTTGAAGCTCAGAAATACGTTGTTCAACATCAGGGATAGCATAATATTCAATATCAGCAGCAGAATCAAGATCATAGCGGTTCTTGGCTTCAACTGCCTTGGCCTTGAGGTCATCCAGTTTCTGTTTCAAGTCACGAATCTCATCCAAACGACCCTTGGTTAATTCATACTTGAGCTTCAAGGGTTTTAATTCCTCGTCAATCTTGGCCATTTCTTCCTTGACAGCGTTAAGACGTTCATTGGACTCCTTGTTGTTCTTCTCCTTGCCTAACGCCTTGGCCTCGATTTCAAGTTGGAAATGCTTACGCTCAAGCACATCGATTTCTTCAGGCTTGGAATCAAGTTGTACACGAGTATTGGCAGCAGCTTCATCAATTAAATCAATAGCCTTATCAGGTAAGAAACGGGTAGTGATGTATCGATCTGAGAGCTGAGCAGCTTGAACCAAAGCAGAATCTGTAATCTTGACACCATGGAAATTCTCATAACGCTCCTTAAGACCTCGAAGAATAGAGATGGTAGCAGACACTGAGGGTTCTCCAACATCCACCTTTTGGAAACGACGTTCAAAGGCAGGGTCCTTTTCAATTTCACGGTATTCAGTCAAGGTTGTAGCACCGATACAACGCAATTCACCACGAGCCAGCATGGGTTTCAGCAAATTAGCAGCATCCATTGACCCTTCACTCTTACCAGCACCTAATACGGTATGAATTTCATCAATGAATAAAATCACACCTTCTTCAGAATCCTTGACTTCTTTCAATACAGCCTTAAGACGTTCTTCGAATTCACCACGATACTTGGCACCGGCAATTAAAGCACCCATGTCCAAAGAAAAGAGCTTACATTGTAAAGATTGTGGAACATCACGCTCAATAATACGACGAGCTAAACCTTCGACAATTGCAGTCTTACCGACACCAGGTTCACCAATCAAGACGGGGTTGTTCTTTGTACGCCTAGCCAGAACACGGATAACACGACGAATCTCGTCATCACGACCAATGACAGGATCGAGCTTACCAGACTGAGCCATTTGAGTAAGATCGATAGCATACTTTGAAAGGGCTTCATATACTTCTTCAGCGTTTTTGGAATCCACACGACGGTTACCACGGACTTGGGTTACAGCAGATTGCAAAGCTTTCTTGGTTACACCAGCATCCTTCATGGGTTTGAATGTGGCATCATCGTCTGCTAATGCCAAAATAATGTGATCGATAGAGATAAACGAATCCTTTTGATCCTTCATATACTTTTCAGCAGCACGTAATAGTTTGGAGGTTTGAGAACCGATGGAGATATCCTGTGGAGGAGGATCTTGAGAAGGTAGTTGAACCACCATCTTTTTGTATCCACGTTCAACCGTTGTTGCCTCAGCACCAGATTTTTCAAGAATCGATTTGAAAAGAGGTGTTCCTTCGGTTTCATCCAGTAATGCACATGCGATATGCGCTGGCGCGATTTGAGAGTTACCAAATTCTCGAGCTAAGCCCTGAGCACTACTCAAAGCCTTTTCAACTTTTTCTGTAAAATTCATTCCACTCATTTGTTTATAATAATTGTAATTAATGAAGAAAAAAAGGTATCAAATGCAAGATTAAAACCTAATTTATATGTGTTGCAAAAAAAAAAGTCGGTGTTTTAATCTCAACACTCCCTTTCAGTGGAAGTGTGTAGAAGCTTCACGAAAATTTCACCGCAAGAACTCCGCACATCTTGTCGCACATGCCAAATGATTGATCTCCCACTTTGCTAGCAAATTCTAGTTTTTTTTGTTCATGTACCAGAAGTTTCCTCATTCTTCCCCTACCTTTCTGAACGTTTACACTGACCCATACCATGTCTGCATATCAAAAAATAAATAAATTAAGCGCCGATGATTCTTTTTGATTTTTTTAAGACAAATCTTACATGTCGTAATGAAGTCTTAGTTAAGGCTGTAAGAGGCAAGTTATTATCAAATCATAAAGGAGAACATAAGGAGGAGGTTTATTGAGACGGGGGTGTTAAAAGTAGTTTATTTTCATGCAAACTTTACTGCCTTCTGGGGTTGACCTGACTTTTAAAGAACAGTCACGCACACAAACGGATCAAAATAGAATGTTATGTTAACAGAGTACTGCCGTTTTCTCCGTCTTTTTCGGAGCAGTATGAGTACTGCTACTTGACAATGGTTCCTTAAGTTTTCTAACAGTGATAATTATGAGCATGTATTCTTCTTTAACATAACAGATGCCATTGTTACCTTTTATCCCCAGTCTTACTTGCCTTTTCTTTTCTATCTTTGGGTATGATGGGTGGATGAAATTCGTTTTCAATCACCCTCTCTCTTTCTTTGGCGTTCTTCTGGCATTCCCTCACCTTTTCACGAACTTGACCCTCTAGCAGTATTCTAGCACCTAATTTACCTTTACCGGCAGACTGTGCTTTAGCGGATACCATTGCAATCACACCACCTACTGCAAGAGCAGCTCCCCCTGTCGCAACAGCAGCACTTCCTAAAGCAAATCCGCCTATTGCAGATAGCCCACCCACTGCACCCAGCCCCCATCCTGCCGCCTCAACCCTTTTATTAGAACGAGGATCAAGTCTATTAACAGATTTGTTAGCAAATAAACCTATTTTTAAACCATTCTAAATAGCCCTTTACCGAACTAGATTATCCACCAATTGTTTAATAAGAACAAGATCTGTTCGTACTTGGTTTGGTATCTTGTCATTCATCTTTTCATGCTCTTGGATCCAAACTTCTGTGCTTTGAATAATCGAATGTATTTGAGTAATCAATAATTCCAATTGGTTGTGGAACGAGATATCACTGAATGCTACGCTTGCTTGATAAGTTGAATAGAGTGACAGGGATAGTACACTGGCTACAACTGCAGAAGTCATGATAGCATTGTTTGTAGTTGCGCTACGTGACACTTCCTGCGTAGTAACTTTATCTTTCTCTACTTTTTCCTTCTCTACCTTTTTCTTTTCGTTTTCTTGTCTAAGCCTTTCTTCCATCTTTTCTTTCTCATCTTCAGATGATGATGATACATCTTCCTTATTGAACCACCTTGACCTGCTTTCTCGCTTTCTTCGTTTCCTATCTTCATCCTTATATTGTTTAAACCGCTCTTCTTCACGTCTCTTTTCTCCACTTGATCTCATATACTCGCTACCACATCGAATCACAAACTCTGTTAAAGTCTTTGTTCTTTCTGAGGTCAACAACGAGCTAAAGTAACTACTACCCGCAGACGATAGAAAGTTTCTTGTCCATGAATCCTGTTTTTCTGAGTGTATAGGTTTTTGGTCCTTTTTGAAAGAATGAGTGTTTTCAATACTGTTAAACTTTCAGCTGCCTTTTTCTTTTACCTTCTCTTGCTTTGGTAATTCCTGAAGAATGTGAGGCGTGAAATCAATCAAGGTTCTAACGGGCGCAGTAAAGTCACCAGACGCACGATCGTAAAGCTCGCTTGGGAAAAGGTAATCGTCAAAAAAAAACTAATTAAGCATGATATTAGTACAATGTACAATATGAGAATTGTTACTTTACTGAAGCCATTAGAGGTGCTTAATTAAGTAAAAAGAAATATAAAAATTCAAAAAAAAGCTAAAATGTTTAGCTCATCATGACATTATGCACTTAAAATCCGGCCAATAGCAAGTAAATACACTACCCGCTTGTACTCTTTCCGGAAAAGGCGAATTTATCATATGTGACAAAGGCATAATCCATACAGTAAAGCGTTGATGCAATCATTTCACAAATGTGTATAATGTAGTGAATCTACACTTTTATAAAAAATCACTATGTACACTTATGTTTTCGTCGCAAATTGCACGATTATTAAGGTATCACAGTAACCCAGCTTCTCTAAAATGAGCAAACGTGATTCGATTAAAGGACGCTTTTCGCATGACATTGCTCAAGTAAAACAAGCTTCTTTTATCACCATCTATTCAAGTCGGCAGAAACGATGCAAGTGCATATTTCGTCAAGACAATCGACATATCGCGACTCTGCCTTTCAGCGTCTTTCTCCTTGACAACTTAAACACACATTTACGAATAGCTAAGTCTCTAACACCAAAAAAATTAATAATTTACCAAGCAAATGGCCAAGGAGGTAGCAGAGTAGCAAATGGTCTTGCAAACAAAGATAAATCGATGCTTATGAGCAGTAGTCAGTTACAAATTTTCAAGATATTTATGTTAAAAAACTTGCTAAGAACAGCACGATCTTCAAAGACATTGGTGATATCGCTAAGTTGACCGAGTTTTATCTGGAAGGCGGCCTAAAGTAACACGAGTATAACTTTCGTAGAGCTTAACATAATCTTCTAAAAATTTCTCCCAGATAATGTAGATACAAAATTCTAAAATGAAGGCATCATTGATAGCAACTATATGGACATTCCCAGACTCATACTGTGTTTCCAGTCTCAATTTACCAAATCTTTGAAAACATTACCCACTTTTTTGAATAGTTTTCGGAATCTGTGCGAGGTTAAATTAATCTGGTACTTCTGTGTTCAGTTATGACTTATGGATAGAGTGATTAAGTTTCTTATTGGTTGTATGGTATTGATATGCAAGTTTATGTTTTTGTATTATTGGTTGTGAGCCAATATTATATATATTTTATATTGTTATGTGTGTATTTTACCACAAGTATAACAGCAGAAATGTTTTCATCAAGATTGGTCATTATGCCAATTGTGCTCTTTTTTTATTTCATAATATTACGCATGGTATTACTAGGTGTTCTACTGTACGTAATGATAATCGCTTCACTATTTTTAATCATTGACTAACAAAGCCGAATGAAAATAGTAGAAAGAGAAAGGGAAGCAAAAGTCAAACATTTCCATTAAAGTAATCAGATTTTAATTAGTTCACTTACTTCCACTAAGCCAAATCTTTTATTCCGCCACTCTTGACTTCAGGAAGTGTACGAGGGTAACTAAACAAACATAACTTCTGCAAAGTATATACCTTTTTGTCAACTATATTCATGCCGTATACAGTACAAGATAATCCCATAATATAAATCATGGGGCAACGACGGGTTTAATCTTATTTGGGGGGAATGTATGACATTCGTTTCAATGGAGCGTTTAAGTGGACTATTGTAGTTAGGGAAGACTTTATAAAATCGCCGTTCATTTTAGACGAAGTCGTTGATGAATGACGTGCCAGCTCTCCAGTGGTAACGTCAAATTTATCATTGTTGAAATTCTTGGCAATAAGCCTAAAGTCCAGCTTAAAATGCAAATTAATCACAGACAAATGTGATGAAATCGTGTCACCCCTACACAAGTGGCTACTATCAATATACATGCTCCTAACCAAGAATACGGATTGTAACTTACCATTGTATACAGTACTCGTTGGCATTAAAAAAAAAAAGCTCGAACACAGGACCCTGGAATTTAACCAGGAACGACATCTCAGAGAATTGCTCTTGTGAAGAACCATGAAATGTCACTGGCTTGTTGACAATTTGATCCATGCTATGTAGCGTAAGTGTTACATATATCATCTTTGACCCGCTTTCATTTGAATCAGTATAATTATACGACTCAGTATTATTCAAAAAAGCTTCGCCAGTAACAAGGTTTTCGATCTAAGTGTTTGTACAGATTTTTACATAGTATGTTATGTTTTTTATTTTACCTTTCTAATACAATTGTGCAATTTTGTAATATATCGCTCCAATCTTTCAATGCTTGACTGGAATCTGCTGCTCAATTGATTTAGTTTAATACCAATTAATTTAAGCTGATCAGCGTTACTGAAGTCGATGATAATATTGCGAGACAAGAATGCAACATACTTTGATTTCCAGCCGTTAAGCTCCACTTCATAGCACCCGTTAGAAGTCTTTTCTCTTAATGTGTCTTTCAGACCTCCAAATACAATTTTATCAGAATGCATTACAGGTTTTTTCTTTGGCTGGACTCTAGTCGATGAAGTTCTTTGCAATCGCTTATACCGTTCGGATTCAAATTATAAATCAAGAAGCTGCCTCTCCGCATTTGTTTTAATATTTCTTTATCAGTAGCTATTGCTTGATGATGTTTAAAAAATGACATATCTATCCAAAATATCACTGTGAATGCAAATGGATTGAAAGACATTGGGGTGCAGCTAAATGCTATGCACAAATGATGTGTAATTACTCTTTTTAAACTCTGAAGGGCAGAATTGATTAGTTCTTTGATAGTGATGTGGCTGTACACGGTCTTAAAATCAATAGACGGTATTATAACCGTGCTTATAGATATATTGACACGTAAAGCAAGATTAAAGATGCCTTTTAGGCTGATGTTATTACTAAAAGACTTCCAAAGAGTATCGATCTCTCAGAGGTGCAGTTTAGTTGTATTTCTCTCCCAAAAAAAAGTTTGGCACCCAATACGTTAAGTTTATCAATGTCATTTTAGATACCATAAATGTATTTTCTCTTTTGAAGGGCTTTCGTGTTGTTATAGACAACGTTCCTGTTCATAATGATAACGATGTTGATCTGGTGATTTTAGACAGTGGCTGCATACATGTATACCTTCTTATTGAGATGTTCTGATGAACAGTACTGAAAGAAACAAATTGACCAATGTGAAAGTTACTTCGAAGGTCATTAAAAGAAGCAAAGGTGTTTCAATGAACATTTACAAAATAACATTCATTATTGTATAAACGTCTTCCTAAATGCTTAACTAAAGGGCCTTATGGCTATTTTAAACAGAAATTGAGCCAAATCTTTTGAAAAACTGGGCAATTTAACTTCAAGCATTAGAAAATAGCCACCTTTTTCTAAGTAAAACAAGACTGGGAACACAGTTCCAACAAGGCTGACTACGACGAGTAACTCAACTGATTATACGTGATCTGACGAGACTTTTTTTTCTTTTTTTTTTCAAGCAGCGCGTTCTTTTCTCTTACTTTAAATCAAATGACACAACGCGGATTACTAATTGTGGTTGAAGGCTGCGATCGTTCAGGAAAATCAACTCAATGTGACATATTAGTCAATAGTCTACAAAACAAGGGTATTGATACCGAGCTTGTAAAGTTTCCTGGTATGTTTTATCTTAAATAAAAAGACCTAGTATTAAGCACGTCTCTTTAGACCGAACCACACAAACAGGAAAGATGATTGATAGCTATCTTCAACAAAAGAGCGAACTCGATGATCATGCCATTCATTTGTTGTTTTCTGCTAATCGTTGGGAAGCAATGTATGTGAGAAACATTAAACTAGAAGAGAACGCGACTTAATAAAAACTTGTAGGAGACTTTTATCTGAAAAGTTGAATAGCGGAAAGACATTGGTTGTAGATAGATACGCGTTTTCTGGTGTAGCTTTCTCTTCTGCAAAGGGCTTAGATTTAGAATGGTGTAGAAACCCAGATATTGGATTGTTGACTCCAGATCTTGTCTTGTTCCTTGATTTGTCTATTGACGATGCTGAGAAAAGAGGTGGGTTTGGTGATGAGCGTTACGAAAAAAGAGAGTTGCAAATCAAGGTCAGAGATCAATTTATGAAGCTTAAGGATGATACTTGGAAGGTATGTGGAACTCGATTATTATTAAGCCTGTTTTTAACTCTGCACAGTTCGTTGATGCGAGTCAATCCAAAGAAGATGTCAAGAAGGATATCTGGAACACCATTGAAGCTACTAGAAGTTCATTACAAGATAATATTCAAGAGTTGAAATTTAATTTATGGAAGAAATAAACAGGATGCCCAATTTATTATAATTTAACTATACAGCGATGGGGTATGAAGAGACGAATTTAATTGTCTTTGTCTGCATAATCATCATCTACGAGCGCGGCATATTTCTTGATTATCTCAAGTTGTTTGTCACGTAATGTTCTGAATGAATAGGATGAGTATGATGAATTACGAATATATATGACAACTTACCTAGGTAGTTCTATTTTCAATTGTACAATTTGATCTCCTCTAGAAGATCCTCTTAAGCGTTGAATACCTCTTCCTCGAAGTGCGATGTTATTATCTGGTTGAGATCCAGCAGGTACTTTGACTTCAACATCGCCATCAATTGTAGGGATTCTGATCTTTCCACCAAGCATGGCTTTATAGAATGGAACCTTTGCATCATAAAAGACATCAGATTCTTGTCTTCGAAATACTTTCGATGGTTTAATCTATTTTTTTTACGAAAAGTCAGTCTATCTAATTATATCATGCCAAAATGACAAACTTACATGAAGTGCTACAAAAAGATCGCCATTTGGACCTTCACCTTTCAGTGGAGCATCGCCGGCACCAGGAACGCGAATTCTGGAATTGTCATCCACACCTGCAGGAATTTTTACTTCCACAGTTTTATGATCCTTTACTTTTCCAATACTGTCACACGCAGAACACTTTGCATCATGAGGAATCGATGAACCGGCACCACCACAAGCCTGACAAGACGTTTGCATATGAAATCCGCCCATTTGCACAGTTTGCGATCCAGTTCCGTGACAAACTTTACAGTCTGTCTTCTTTTTACCTTCTTTCATACCCGATCCGTGACATGTATGACAGGTAGTTACGCGGTTTACCGTCACCTTCTTCTTTGCTCCTTTCACAGCCTCCATAAAATCGATGGTGAGTGGTACTTGTATATCTTCACCGCTCATTTGACGGAAAGGATCTGCTCCGCCAGTTCCAGCAGCACCACCAAACCCTCCTCTACCACCAAATCCTCCACCGAAGAACTGGCTAAATATATCGTTGGGATCAAATCCACCCGGGAATCCATGTGCATCACCACCAGAAAATCCTCCCTGTCCATAAGGACTTCCTCCGCCGAATCCATGTCCAAATTGATCATATTGTTGTCGTTTCTGTTCGTTTGATAGAATCTCGTACGCTTCTTGAATCTGAGCAAATTTTTCTCTGGCGTCTTTATCTTTGTTTGAGTCAGGATGATATTGTTTGGCCAGCTGTAAACCAGCATTAATTTCGAAAGTCTCTCTTTTTTTTTTCAGTTTTATAAATTACCTTATAATAGGCCTTTTTAATGTCACTTTGGGCACTTGATTTGGATACTCCCAGGACTTTATATGGATCTTGTTTTTGCTGTTCTAGGTGTGTCGATGAAGCATGAAAATTCCTTTTCTACATTTATGCATTAATATTTTGTTTTATTCTGCCTTTTCATAATTTCCTCTTACCTGTTGTTGATAATACATGGACGGGAATACACCAACTAAACTACATTTTATACCTTGTAATTCCTTTATAAGCAACTTGTTAAACCATTGTATGTTTCCTTCATACCTTTTGCCACTAAACGTTTTTGACAGGGTAAAGTCATGAGCGGCTTCACTAATCTCGAAAAATTCTTCATTATGACACTTCTTGACATATTGCTTTTTTTTTAAACTTGTTGTATAAGCAAAGAAGAAGAAGAAAAAATGGATCTGTTTTTTTCCACGGTTTTTCTATTTTTTTCTTCTTTGGGATGTGACCAAGGTTTTGAAAAAGATGTGAACTCTTGATTGGCTGCTCATAGGAAATATTTCGGATAATTATTTATACTTTGCTCACGCATCTCCTTTTATGTGATACCATGCTCACCATATCTCGTATTTTTTAATTTCACTACCAGCCATTTATTTGACATCTTTCTCGTGAAGTCAAATTCGCCACGGTTTTTTTGCTTGGGATCTTGGTTAATTTTTAGAATGAGACGTTTTAGCTGCACGTATCTTCTTTGTGGAAGCATTGAATATGGGCGCGATCTTTTTTAGTAAGTTGGGAATCATTCATAGTCAGCATAGTTATATAATTAACGTTAACCTTCCAAGATAAGTAATGCGATTCTCTTTTTTAAGGGTTTTTCGACTTGTAATAGTGTTGATTTAAACATGTCATAAAGAATATGTCTATAAATAATGTCGTGGCTTAATATTACGATGTATACTTTTGAAGGATAACAGATTATTGTCAAAGCATTGTTTATTTCTAGCTTTATTAATGTCTCCATTGTAAGAATAAGTCTGAAGACCAGAAGCTATGTATTTTATACATATAAGCTGAAACAGATCCACCTAATTCTACAATGACAATGAGTAATGACTGCCGCAGTTTGGTGGTTAGCGCTTTTCTTAGAATCCAATTTGCGTTTCTGACCAAACTAAATCGCATTTGCTATAGATTATTTTCTTTTCACTAAAGCCTAAAAATTCAAAAGTCGTACTGTTGCATTATTCAATAAACCTCAATAACACTATAAATTAAATCAGTTTAAAAGCCTCTATATAGAAATGAATGACTTGGTTATGCTTTGTTTCATAGGTTATACATGATATCGGACTACAGGAGCAAAAAAAAAAAAAATATGTGGGGGAGCGAGAAACTTTACACCAAAGAGAACGAGAGGATTTTTTGTTTGCGACGTTTAAGATTGATTGCATCAATTGATGGAGCAGCGTCTTCTTCCTCAAGTGCTCTTGAGATTTTGTATCGAGTCTCTATTTGATGCTTATACAAAAGGAATAATCGCTTGAAGTCGTCTACCTTTTGTAGAAGGCACCCAATTTGGCCAATTTCTTTAGGTACATCGATAGACAAGATCTCAGTCAATTGCGTGCTTTCTTCTGTGAATGCTGAGACCAAGTAGAACACCATATGATAACCAATGCATTGCACCACAATCACCTTACGATTATTTTTCCTTGACATCAAACGGCGAGAAAATGTGCCTAAACGAACCAAGTCCATGAATGCCAACTCGGGATTGGATTCGAAATCTGGCGGCTTCAGTTTTACGTATCCCAAAGTAACAGTATCTGCTTTTTGCTGGATCGCAACAGTGATTGCATCTGGTCATATCGCTATGTTTTCATCTTTACAATTTAACCACATGAGACGCTTGTTGTTGTCATGGCAATGAAATATAGGCGAAAGAATTGGGTCCAAAAAATTCACCGTCAAATCCATTTCTCCTACAGGAAAAAGTCGCTCAAAGTTGGAAAGTTTGGTAACCAAATTAGCGAATATCTCGATGATATTTCGATCCTCTTTGGAGGCAACTTCAAATAGTCGGTTGATTTCTATCTTCAACTTTGTTCGGTCGGTTGTGTTGTTGACATCTCGAAACGAGGTGCATAGTGACAAATACATCATGCTGTAAACTGTGACATCTTTGGTCATTGTTTTTGTTTAGGATGTGTAAAATTAGAAAAGAATTTGGACAGAAAAATACTGTTAGAACTGAGGTATCTCCTTTTATTGTAAAAATTCGATAAGAGACTACTACAGAAAACGATGGTGGTATTTATACTAATTTATGAGATGGATCTTTAGATGGCAGATCTCACGGTTAATGGAATATTATGTAAAATGATAAACGTGATATCAACCCACAGACTATACGGTGTGGTTCTGTTCTCCAATCATATTGAAGAATAACATCATGTATAATGCAAAATGGGAATAAATGAATCTCAGTCGCGTAATTAAATTAAGAAAGATTTCGTATCAAGATTATTCAATAACCGATAACCTTGTACGTGTAAAACTATTGAGTGGGGTTAACTTATACTGTGCTCGACAAGTGGTTACACCACATGCACCGTATGCAACAAGATAAAATACGACAAGTGGGAATATGTGGAATAGAATGATTTGTCAGTACGACTTTACTTTCTGTTTGAAATGCAATAGTTCAGTATGAGCAAATCTATTATAATATCCTCAACAGCTTTCGCTCTGATATTATTCAGGAGGTTTTCGGTATCGACATGCTTGGCGAGTTCTGGAAACACCTGTCCTTCCTTGAGTAATATTATGTTTTGACTTGCTAACACTTTGTGAACTTGGGTTTGCAAATTGAATCCGTGCTTTCTTGATTTGTCTTGACACGATTTGATATATGAATTCAATTTTTCTTCAATCGATGAAGCGACAGCAGTAGATGAGGAAGCACCAGCAGTATATAAGGAAGCACCAGTAGTAGATGAGGAAACGACAGCAGTAGATGAGGATGAGAAGGGAGACGCAGCAGGCACAATCTATAACAGATTTTTTCATTATTTCAATATATCTATCGATATCATTTTTTGAATAAGTTATTTTTTTTAATACTATACTTTTGGTAATCGTTTCAGTCTCAAGATTAATCTCTCTCAGGCAGCATTCATAGCTTCGTCCAAGACTTTGCTTCCATTCACCATTGCGTTCGTTTGATATTTTGATTGTTGAAAAATTCTCTTCATATCTACTTTGGCCTTGCTTTTAAATGATTTTTTTATAATATCCTTGTACACTTGCTTGAACTCTGAAATAAAAGACCTCAATGCATCGTCATATTCGACAAATGTCTCAAACCAAACAATCAACACCTCTATGTGGTTTTCATCGTTATTGATGAAGTTCTTTTTTTTTAAATTGCCAGGCTCTCTGACACTTACATTGACAGTACCAGAAGATGATATTGCACCAAGGGCAGTCTTTGAAATAGCTCTGGTAGATGGAGTCACAACAATTGCTGGTTACCTACGCCTTGACCAGTCCTTTCCTCTTGTCATATTCAAGTTGAAACCTGACTCATCAATGAATACACAATTATTATGGTAGTCAATTCCTTTAGTGGTACATTTAGTAACCCAAATTGCGCGGGTTTCATTGGTTTTAGGACTATTGCGTTGAACAGAGTGGCGTGTAATACTCTTTATACTAAGGTTGAATTAGTCTTCCATAAATTCAGCAGCTCTTGACTTTCTGATGACAACCCCTTCAAAATTTTTAATCAAATCTTCAACACCGTCTTCAATTGTTGCTGTCGGCTTCTGTGTTTTATGTTGATCGTTTAGTTGTAAAACCTGTTGCTTTCCAGTTTTATTCGTTTTTTTTTGGGAACACCTGAATCAGGGTTAGCAATGTATTCTGCCTTCCATTTACGAGCCGTGTGTTGACGTTTGCGAGTTTAGCTGCGGCTGTCGTTCTTCATATTCTTTTAAAGAACGTAGTGGATAAACATCTACCGTTGAAAGTTGGTATACTTTGTATACTCGGCCCTTCTATTGTTTTTCAGCTACCTCTGCTTCCTTCATGACAACATTGGTATCATTGTGAGAAAGTCCAGATATATTAACTGGTGTATTTTTGATAAATTGTTACAAAGTCTTCAGTTTCGACAAACGAAAGAAGGGTGATACATTCACTGACAAAGCTTCTCTGCTACTATCATCGTAAATGTTTCCTTGGCCATCCTCAGCGTAAAATGTTAAGTTCAAATCCATTGAGTTTGCACTGTAAAATCATGGAAGTACCAAATGAAGTTTAAAAAAGTAAAAAGTGACCAATTGAGACCGGAAGCACTGTATAAGGCTTTAGATACTTATTTGATCATCCAATGAAAATGATCAAAACGAAACCTGAAAGTGCCCCCCCCCCATAATCCGGCATGGCAAAATCATGCACGACATGATATAGACCATACACGTTTGAGCATAATCCAGATGTAACTAATAAAAGGTTTATTGCTTTGGACATTGTTTATTTTTAATATTAAAAAAGGTGAAGCTCAAAAAAAAAACACTCTTTTAACCCATGGTTTCTAAAGACTCCGCGACACATCTTCCACTTTCTTAATATGTACATCCAACACCGATTCGGACTACTCAAAAAATCCAACACCCTTTTTTGCCTGTAACGGATGCGCAGTTTAAAAAAAGCTTGTTCGCGTTGTTGTTTTAAAGAAATACGTGTCAACCGTTACCTTTTTTTATTGCTAAGTTATATTATTTGATATTATCATGGGAATTTATACCACATTAAAAGACGGTATGTGAGTTAACATTGAAAAGTATGCTGATACATTAATTGCTCTTCTTATGATCTATATTTTTAGAAATACACACCAAACTATTATCCCAAGTGAAAGATCTGCCTTATGTTTCATGGAATAGATTTGTTTCTGACATGCGATCCTTAATACTTTCAAGATATGATAACACACCAATCAGTGACTACAGAGCCGTTTGGAAGCAAGTGTTTAAGACCGCGGTTAATAACTTATCTCTTTCTATTGAAATGAACGAGCAAGGGGATATATGGAATGAGAAAATTGTTGATGACCTCAAAGAAAAGAGATTAGCAACTTCACGCTCAGAAACTCCACATTCAACAACTTTTGAATCAAGCTCAAATGAATCCCGTAATAAAACACATTCTTCAACTTCATCACTATCATACCAGAGGCAATTATTACCAGTTGACTATTCAAACATATCTGAAACTTTTTCTAAACTTACAAAGAAGTGGAAATTAAAAACTGATAGAATAGTAGAAGATGTTATGCATAAAGCTTCAAAAGAATTCATTGTGGAGCAGTAAGTATTTTGAGTACATAGTTATGATACTTTATTTGTTTTTCAGTAACTAACACTGGCTTAGTCCTGCCCATTCGTTTATATTAAATATAGAGGATCCAGTTTGGAAAGAAACCTTCTCACAATCTGAGCTTGATGAAATCGAGGCTGCAGCAAACTCTTTTGAATTTAACAAGCCGTTTCCTCCTGACTTACAATATATAATACTCAAATTGAATAAAAAGGTAAACTCAAAGTATGAGCCATATTACACCTAGTACTTACCTTATCTTTTAAAAGTCTAACTTTAGGGACATCTATGATACAATTGCCAGTATTGAAGCTCACCCTATCGATAATCCAGAAAAGTTCTGGTTAAAACAAAGTATCTTAAACTACGCAATGCTGTTTATAGATAATGAAATTTTATTATCATCAGAAACGGAGCAAGATTTACTTGACAATGTATTTGGTTTTATCAAAACAAGTTGTAGACTTAGTGAAACTAAGGCATACGGGTAAGAATATTGTACTTTGTTTTTTTTTTAAAAAAAAAAGAAATACCCATTTTGTAATTAATTTGATTTACATACTTTAATAGCGCTAAACAAAGCCAGTCATCCAGTGAGTGTAAAAACTCAACAAGATCAATAGGCTCTACATCAAAAGTTCAAAGAAAGCAATTGGCCGAAAATGCTGATTTAAGCTTTAGATACATTTCACATGAACTTTTTTGTCTTGAGATTGGTGTCAATGATCATGGTCCAAATGATACTAAAGAATTGAACGAAAGTTCAATTAAAACACCACTAATGATGAAAAACTTCTGCTCTCATCTTATTTCTCAATACAAGATGAACCCAAATAAAATCAATATTATGGGTATTATAATTAGTGGTAAGAAATAGGAAATTAAAAAGAAAACAATGGTCGTATTAAAATTTATCTCGCATTTTATCAGGATTTAGTATCAAAGCTTTGGGCATGTCATTTAATAATGGATCAATATCACTTCTTTCTATCTCTAATAGATTTCATATGCCTGAAACTGTTTCTGAGATACCACGTCTACTTCCTCCCGTATTAAATCTCGTATATAATTTAAACAGAGTGATGAAGTCAACTGTTGATCAATTGAAGGACATGAACTCTTCTGTTTTTATCGAGCCGGAAACCAAGTTTTTTCTTCCCCCTTGCTTCGTCCCTGTTGCCAACGCAACTACTAATAAGAAGAGAAAGCCAAACGAAGACCATTAATATACCTTCTTTAGCTTCTATTTGTTTTATCATTACGTTTATTATTGTTATCGCCTATGCCTATTTTCACTTATGTTACTAGCACTTGTTATTATCACCCACATTGTTATTACCAAAAATGTTATCACCAATATTATTATCATCATTTATATCACTAGCAGCATTTGTTATTATCACTGACATTATTATCACTGACATTATTATCGCTGGCATTATTATCATTTACTGTTATTGTGATCACCTATGCTATTGTTATTATATTACTTGCACTTGTTACTTTCACCGACATCATTATTTTATTATAGTCATTTACTATTATTGTTAATACTTATTATCGCTTTTGTTATATCATGTATAGCAGCTCCTTCCCCTCCCCCTAATTCGATATTCAATAATATACTTCAGTACGTTTATCAGCCGTCGTTTAATTCTCTTTTATTGCAGACAGTGAATTACGCATACTTTGAGATGAAGACCATTGTAATAATTGCTATGGTGCGACTCAACTAAACCTTAGCCTATTTTAAATTTGAGATCTTGAAAATTTGTGTGTGCGCTTTTACATAACGAAAGGGAAGCGAACAAAAGAAATGAGATGCAAAAGAAAATTGTTTATTATAAAGTGAGGCAAATTCATCGAACGGATTCAACCGATCAATGATTGACGCCAATTCGAACCGATGCCTTAAAAAAACAGATGCTTTCAATAAAACCGATGAAAACTGATGCTCTGCCCATCACGAAGAATAATCAAGTCTCCTTTAGTTTCAGGGCAAAAAGCCCTTACTAACAGGAATAACCACGAGAAGGTAGAGACTATGTATTCCCAAAATTGTTATAAATTAAGCTACGGGCTGGAGAATGAAAACCCAGTAGAGGAGAACAGTACATCCAGTCATCACTTAATCTAAAACAAACCCCACAGATCCCAAAACTGTTATAAATCAAGCTACGGGCTGGAGAACGAAAACCCAGTAGAGGAGAACAGTACATCCAGTCATCACTTAATCTAAAACAAACCCCACAGATCCCAAAACTGTTATAAATTAAGCTACGGGCTGGAGAACGAAAACCCAGTAGAGGAGAACAGTACATCCAGTCATCACTTAATCTAAAACAAACCCCACAGATCCCAAAACTGTTATAAATTAAGCTACGGGCTGGAGAACGAAAACCCAGTAGAGGAGAACAGTACATCCAGTCATCACTTAATCTAAAACAAACCCCACAGATCCCAAAACTGTTATAAATTAAGCTACGGGCTGGAGAACGAAAACCCAGTAGAGGAGAACAGTACATCCAGTCATCACTTAATCTAAAACAAACCCCACAGATCCCAAAACTGTTATAAATTAAGCTACGGGCTGGAGAATGAAAACCCAGTAGAGGAGAACAGTACATCCAGTCATCACTTAATCTAAAACAAACCCCACAGATCCCAAAACTGTTATAAATTAAGCTACGGGCTGGAGAACGAAAACCCAGTAGAGGAGAACAGTACATCCAGTCATCACATAATTTAAAACACTGGAACTAAAGGAAATAATAAACTTTCCTACTGGCCATTACCCTATCATAAAATTTTCAAAGTGATGACGTAGATTAAAACGTAAATTTCTGATGTCGTCATTTCGGAATTAATATATTCCTTTTCAAAATTTAGCTTTTTGTTTTCTTACAAGGCTTTCGGACCGGAATAATAGGGTTTTCAATGATTGAAGAAAATTCAAATAACCGAAATGTACCTATCAATATAGTTATAATTAAATCATGCAAATGCTGTAATAGCATTTAATCATAAACTAACAATGAGACAACCCAGATGTTCTACAAAAGCAGCATCCAATAGTCTTCAAAAGCAATCATCATGCCAAGCGAGGAAGGCAACAAGAAAAAGATCTTGACGTCCTCATCAAGTTTGCCGCTCCGCACATGTCCGATGCATGATAATTGAGAAGGGCAACAATCACCTCCGAATCCCAACTGAAATTGCAAAAGGGATCAATACTCCTAGGAGAACAGTCGCAAAAACTATCAAGAGGTACGAAGAAGCAGGCAGTACAAGTTGTAAGCAGTTAGGTGGCAATTTAAGAAGTATTATTCAAGCGCATCACCAAAAGCCTATTGTTGATACAATTGATAAAAACAACACCATAATTTTATGGGAGCTCAAAATCAAGATCGTGGACGAGTTTGCAGACATACAAGATATTAGTATAACAATGTTGTGTAAACACTTGAAACACGTTGAAAGAATTACAATAAAGAGATTTACGTCAATTAAAGAAAAAATAAACGACCCTGAAATGTCTCAAAAAAGAAAAGAATTGTTTATGAGCCTTCAGCCTGAAGGTATTTTATATAACAAGAACTATATCTTCATTGACGAGATAGGGTTTAATATAAACATGGTCAGGGGAAGAGCAAGGGCAAAGGCAAAAGAACAAGCAGTTATTGAGACAAAAACAAAAAGAACAAAGAACGTAGTTATTTTGTTTCCAACACGGCTCCACTGTTTAAAAAATGAAAATGGGCAAAAGCTTCCTTTTTTCCCTCCATCAAGGTCAAGTTTTTACGATTGGTATTGGATAACTGAGAGCTAATAAAGTTGTATTAAGAAACCACATATAAATAAAGGTTTTTCTTGTTCTGGAAAAATATTATGTAATGAGTGAGATAGATTTATATCCTGAAGACTATATACGATTAACTTGAAAAATCTCAAGACTATAACCAGGTCCTAAGACGCATTCTGGAAAGAACGGTCATTGTATACTAAAATGACTTTTTCAAGGCAATTCTTCTTTTTTTTTAAAAAAAAAAACGTGCTTGCCATAGACCTTAACACTTTATAGAAGTAGTCTGAAGAAAACGTTCCATTCGATAAAGCTAGTCAGTTGGCAAACTGGGATTTCCCTCAAGCAATGGATTTTGAACGCTTTTCAAAAGTAATCTCTTACGCACGTATGCATGATGGAATGCTTCCTCCTGGATTTAATTCCAATGAGCAAAACAATGTACATGATGGCTCGAAATTACTAAATGATTCTGTTGCTACACAGCTTGAAAAAATATGGGAACCCTTCATCAATGACAGAGAAATTGTTTTTGTTATTGTGAATAAATTTATGTTGTATTGGGATGAGCGAGTTTCTCGCCAGCTGGACTGCAAGATTACATTCACTGCATCTTATGAGCTGCTGAAAGCGCGCAGAGAAGCACGCCGAGAGTACCATACGTCTGATGGAGATTTTTGGGCAGACCCACCTGGATGTTTTGAAAAATAGTCTGGGCAGAATATCTTAAATTGAAAAATCACAGCGACAAGATAAAGGATGTTTTATCAAGCAATACTGAAGAATATTCTGTAGAAGATACGGCAGACAAACTCTTACAAATGCGCTGAGAAGCCCTTTTTTATTAGTTTTTGTTGTATTTGAGCATATTTTACACTTATATGAATAATAAGCGATGACTATTGAAGATAATTATTATAAAGAAACAAGAATAGTTTCATAATACGAATTGTCTAGAAAAATCCAATTCCATAAAAGTTGTTACACAAGTTAAACCATATTCAAAACAATAGAATACAATAAGCAGAATAAAACAATTGTAATTGATTGAATCGAGAAATTAAATGATACATAAGAATGAACATTTGATAATAATAATACTGATATAAGCTTAGCTACCTTATACCAGAAGTGAACAGGTTATTATTAAAGAATTACATTACTTATGGCATTTAGCTATAATGAAAAGATCATAATGACATATGGGCATTATAATCGGTATCAGGTATGATATATAGGTATACAGGGTCCCAACACCAAATATGAATAATTTATTTGTAGGTAAAGGTTAATCTGAGATTTAATGGCTATATTACACTTTACAAAACAACTGTTCACTTTAACTGACAGTGTAGCAACAATGAATAAATTCCTTAACTCAACGTTAACTTCAATAAAAGATACTTTAGCATAATTGATATTAAGATATCACTTGCTCCAAAGTATCTAAAGAAGATGTCGGGTTGTCTAGTCTTTGTATGACAGGACCATATATATTTATAAGTCAACTATTACAGGTTGACAAGTAATTTTAAAAGGGGAAGTTATCCCAAATATAAACTCCATTCAAAATAACCCCGATAACCCAAACATATAAAAGGGAGGTTATTTTATTATTAGAAGTTCTTTGGCCTATTTTTCCTCTAACTTAAATAAAACGCAAGTTAGCTCTCATTAATTCCACTTTTTTTTTATTTTAAATTGTCTAAATTCCGCTAAAAAAGAAATACAAACAGAAGAAATGTCCATGTATTACGATATGATACAAATGTGAAAAGCTATGGATTGAATTACAGTTTTTGTTACAACGCTATTCAGTCTATCCAGTAATTCTCTACATGGCAAAATTTGTAAGGGGTCCCCTTTTGAGACTGACAGACGCTCTTTTGCAAGTGCGGCGACAGTATTGAGTTGAATACTTTTCCTTGGTGATTCAGTTTACTTGTAGTTGCTGAGAAAAACAAAAGTTTTAAGAGCTGATTTGGTATCGCCCAAGTCGCGGAAAGCAGATAAAAGGGTATACATAGTTTCTGAATTTGGCTTTACCACAGTATTTTTCTATTCACATTTTAACAATGTGACGGCCGTTTAAACACACGGCTTAACTTTTAAATCGCGAATATGCATATAATTTACTACGACGATGATTATTTATGCTGTAATACCTGCCTTCCCCCAATGAATGGCTTAGGACAGTGCTAAGTAAATCTAATTCACGTTATCGTGGAATTCATAATGTTGTGCTCTCCTGTTGATTGTTTCAAATTTACTCGATTTTCACGAATAGTTAATGGAGAGTTATCCTTTAGTTTTAGCGTCAAATACGTTCATAATGCCGGAATTGTTTTCCCTTTACAGGTACACATGTGGGTTTAAACCATGACTGGCATTTTCATATAAGGAAAAGCATTATACACTTTTTCACATCTTTTGAAGTCTAAGAGTAATACAGCGTCACGTAGAACGAAAGCAGCATAGAAAAAAAGTGACTTTTCTTCATCAAAATGCCTATCTCGCTTTGCGCATTTTTCTCTTATAAAGGAAATATCTTAATTTAAAAAGCAAAGTGATAAAGAGAGTCCAACTTCTAACTACAAATAAGAATATAAACCACATTCTTGCTGGAATAAGAAAAAAAGAGCCATCATTGCAATTGTCTTGGTTATTTATCTCGTAACATGTTCCCAATAATACTTCATTACCACCCAAAGAGTGTTTTGAAGGGTCTGTCATCATAGACACAACACACATAATCTCCAACCTTTAATTACCCTGCAGACATATTTTTACACATATGTAACTCGATCACTACATGTGTAACCACCTGTGATTATTCTTAATGGATCACAGCAGGATTATGCCTTACATGACAGCTTTATTAATTGTGTTGTCTGCATATAACGAGCTTCTCCATCAGTAATTTGAAACCAACGGCATTGAAAGCAAAAAAAGAAAAGACACCCGTTTCCTTCACCGATTGCACATAGAAGAAGTGGTCTCCATCCTATAAATAATACCTTACCTACACAGATACTTGGTCCCTTAGCTTATTTATTGGACTCTATACTCGTTAGATCGCAGCTCTCAAAGTGAGAGAAGCCATCTTAGAGACACACACATAATCCTGTGACGGGAATACATTACAATTAAATATTAAATTGGTCTATATTGCTTACATACATGTAATTTAATAGGATGATTCCAGAAAATTATCGAGGGTTCGCATATACTCTATACTTTATACTGGGTCAATCTTATACGGATAAATTCAATGGTGGGATAAAAAGGAATATATAATAGCGAAAATAGACGGCCCTCACGAAATTTTGCAGACATACCGTCGAGAAGAAAGCGTAAGAGTACTAAACGATCCGCTTGCATTTTCAACACCGTGGCTCCCAGCTGTTTATGCCTGGCTCACAGCTATATAAGCGTGGATGACCTTTGTTTGGGCCAAAAAAACAATTCAACGTCACATCTGATGAAAATATGTACCTAATAAAAACTGTAATTTGTTTTGCTCTAGTGGTCGCGTGAGCTCAGTAACGGCCATTTGAAGTTTGCCAAAACAGTTTCATTTCATTAAATTTGACATCCTTGACTTTGTCCCTTTACTCTCATATCTTAACCCTTTTATAGTATACTCATTACTACCATTCTAAAATAACCTTGCGCCCGCCTCTTGATTAATCTTCACCGATTAATTTACACGGAGCAAACAATAAAAATCTAAAAAAAAAAAAAAATGACTTTGTCCCTCAAAGTAAAGTCGCTGGGTATTTATTTTCTACTATACCATTGCTAATATCAAAATGCGCTAAATAAATTGCTGCATTGACTTGTAGCATTTATCAGCAAAGCTAATATGTAAACCGTATACATGCTCTCATACGAATCGAATTTCGGTTGACACGCTCTCGTAAACACTTTTCAGAATTCACGTGCGCTACAAATAATATCAGTCGATAGCCCTTTTTATTCTGAACAAGTATTGAAAACATTGATGTATATCAGTTATTGTCCTCAATACTAATATACATCATACATTGGTTTTCTTATCGAACATTATCAATTTGACATTTTTCTCATTTCGTAACATAAAGATTAATAGTCTGTTCTTTAATTATCTGTTTAGCCGATTTGTCACTACTCTTTGTTTAAATTGTTAACTCTACAGAACCTGATTTGATCTGTCTCAAAGCACTGCTACTGAAATTATATACTTGTATTTTTCCGCAGTACATGCTTCCCAATTGGACATCGCACTTATCAAGTATATGATTCAGTAGATATTAGATAAAATTCATGAACCGATGTCTCTTATACAAAGGCCCCAATTTTAATCTTTAATCAAAACAATCATATAAGTGTCTGGTACTTTCTAGTCTTTCTTTATTGTTATTTTAGTTGTATTTGTCTTACGGATACATCACCGACTTTTGTCCTTATATCCAGTTAAGCCAATCATGTCATCTTTTATAAAGTATGTACTCGTGGTAGAGGTAGTTGTGTATTAGTATACGAATGTATGCTATTACTCAACATTCAAAGATATTTTAGTTAATAATTTATAATTTATACGATTTATTTATTTATTCTTAAATAAATCGTAGATATATCAATAATTATCATTCAATATTTGATTGATACTACATTTTTTACATGTGATAGAACGGCACTCCATCTTTTTTTTAGTAGCGTCTTCTGTTACTTAAAGGTGATTGTTTGTCTTGTGAAAACGGCGTATATTAAAGCAGCAAGTCATACTCCTTGACTGTTAATTGCTCAAGTATTCTTCAGAGATCTGTTTAAATACACTGTCTTCATTTTCATAGTAGCAGCTAAGAACGCTGTTGCTCTCTTCACTGACATCTTTTATTCCTTTTTTGTTGAATAGCAATTGATGAATTAGTGGTAGAGCCAGTAGCCATTTGAGGCAATTTTATCTCCTTTGGCAATGTATAGTATAGGAACACATGAAGCGTACAAACAGAGGAAGATTAGAAAATTCAAGAATTGTTTTGTAAAGATAGTATAAATAATGACTTTGTGCATACAAATACAGTCTTTTTTTTCGCCATAATATGATGCTGTGTAAAATCGTTTATATGTGCATGTTGAAAGTGTTTATGTACAAGAAAAAAAAACGGTGTCGTGAAATGATTTTTTAAAGCATCGTTACGAGTCATTTTGTTCTTTTTGGATGTGGTGTAACCTGTTTTTTTCCAACATGCAGAACCTGCAATACAAATCGGGCCAAAGAAACTTTTCTATTATGAGTGGTGTATCACAGGTGTATGGAAGCTTATTAATCATAGAAACAATAGAACAGCTAACATCGGATCTCAGAGAATAAACTACATACCGTGTCATATAATAACTGGCTCGCCTCTTGTTTTGTAAGATAAAGTGTCATTTATTAATATGGCTATCACTTGTTACCAAGCAAAATCTGTTTGAAAAACTTGATCAAACGATAACTTTCGCGCATAAAAAAACACTTGTGTTAGACATGCGATTGTACTTAAACTATGTCTTGCTTAAGCTGATAAACGGTGGTAGTATTAAGATACGCTGTTATATTTAAACAATGTTCTGGCTCCGTCTCCCTTATCAAAACAGTGGAAATGCTAACATCCAAAAATGGCATACAACAGTTAAATGAGAAAGAAATGCCATTGTGAGAGCTAACCGAGTTTTGATTGGGCCAATTGATTGAACGCGCTTACTTATCCAGAGTGCAAAAAAAAAAGTTTCAATTGCAGCCCTTTCTTGTGATGGTAAAAAGAAACATGCAAACTCCATAACGTACTAAATCAATGAAAAACTAGAACAGATCAAAGAGAAACACAAAAGTATACCCAAATGTTGCAGATTCCGTCCTGAAATCAATCGCAATTCCTGTCGTGCCACGATCGATCCGGGAAGAATATGTTCGACCGGACACAATAAGGATTTATGTTCCACCTGAATTAGATTATGAAAGTGATGTTGAACAAAAGTTAGAATCTCAGAGACGCATTATCAAGGATAAATATAAAAAGAAGACGATAAAAAAAGTCCTTGATAAAATTAAGAATGAAACGGGCCAAGTGACTTACAAAATTGTTTGGAGTGGAGGTAAGAATAACGAATTCGAGGTTTGTAATATGACATGGTTTCGTTGCCTATAAAATTAACTGATTTTTGTTTGTACAGCTTGTTCCTTCAAAAGGATTACAGGACCATCCCGATTGGGCTCTGGTAGAGGCTTTTGAATACTATAAAGCAAAGAATCAAAACAACGGTATCAACTCCACTGATATGATTTAAAAAATAAAAACAAACACCCTTTTTAAACGAGCGCCTACTCTCCTCTCTTTTTCTTTGCCTTCAACATGTCTGATTACCTTCGGGAACTACTAGACAAAATAATCAACAGCGACTACCTACTGTTCAAAGAACCCGCTTCTCAATCAAACTTTCCAGAGCCCTTTCTCTCGACAGATCTGTCAAGTCGAAAGAGAACAGTTCAAGATTTTTTAGCTGTTTATAATAAGAAAAAGCCCAGAAAGATGTCAATCATCAACATTGAAGACAACATTGAAGAAGAGCTAATCGATAATGTTGATGCTTTATTAAAATTACAATTTCCCATTGATCCATTATTTCGAAAGCATTTGAAGTCTCACCAGGTGCGTTCAGTTATGTTTTTTTTAAAAAAAAACAACTTGCATTTTTATTAAGAAGTTACACACAGGTTGAAGGGTTAGAGTTTATGTGGGACCGAGTATACAATAAGAAACAAGGTTGTTTACTAGCTCATTCCATGGGTCTCGGTAAAACCATACAAGTGATATCACTCTTGACTACGATGTATCAGCACCTGAAAACGGATCCATCCACTGATTTTCCTAGAGTATGTTCTTTGCATTGAAAAGAGAATCCGCCCAGCTAATACCATTTTTAGGGAAAACGTGTGCTTATTCTCGCACCTCTTGTGACTCTTACCAATTGGGCATATGAATTTGATAAATGGTCAGTCAATGGTATTGAAAACCTGATTGGTGAAGTGTACAATATATCAGGTATAAATCACATTTAATTATACAAAAAAATGACTAATCTTCATTCTTGTAGAAATCGGATACAGTAAACCTGAACGTATGAAATATTTAAAATATTGGTATACACAAGGCGGTGTGCTGCTGATGAACTATGATCTTTTCCGAGCGTTGCTATGTACTACTCGTCTAAACGATCAAAAAGAGTTTTATAAATACCTTGTCAATCCTGGTCCCGATGTAGTGATTCTTGATGAAGCACATCGTATCAAGAACTCATCTTCCTTATTATCGACGCACGTAAATCAAATTCAAACAAAAACTCGGATTTGTATGACGGGTTATCCTTTACAGAACCGTTTACTTGAGTATTACTTCATGATTGATTTTATTGCACCAGGCATCCTGGGCACCCGAGACCACTTCAAAACATACTTTAGTTTGTATATAGACAATTGTTATTCGGACTCTTCTCGACATATCAAGGAACAAGCTGCTTATAAACTGTATGTACTTCAGCTACTGACAGGTCATGTCACTCACAGGTAATATCTTTTATTCTCTCAAATGCATGCGACTGGAATCTAATACTAGGATTAGGCGCGATGGCTGTATACTGGAAAAACAGTTACCGGAAAAAACTGAATACGTGGTTCGATTTAAACTATCTCCTATTCAACATGAAGGATATAGTGCGTTACTCAATTCGGGCTTTGTTACGCAAAGTCCACTTGTCGCTTTGCTTATTTTTCGTTCAATGTGTAATCATCCCAAGATCTTTCACGAGGTTATATACATAACAAGTAAAAAAAAGAGGGGGGCGAACACCACTAAAACTTTTTTCTTTAGTTCATGGCGAGACGATTAGAAAAAAAACGAAACGAAGAACTAGACAAGTTGAACCCAGACGAAGAAGTAGATCAAGTGGCAGTGACAGTGACAGAGATTGTGGACGAAGAAGAAGAAAGCTCTTTTAAAGTGATTAAAGAAGTACTAGATTCGGATTTGATAGAAGATAACGAAGAAGCACTTTTCTCGAAATTTCTACCCTTGGGACTTGACTGGGCCGACGAATACCTGGATAGTAAAGGTAAAAGCTGTTTTAATCACCTCTCCCATTTCAGTAAAGCTGTATTAATAAATCCTAGATATCGAGTCATGGAAATGCTCAGGCAAGATATCGTTTATTGTAGATTTGGTCAAGGAGTGTAAAAGCATAGATGAAAAAATTGTGATTGTTTCTCATAGTTTGGCGTGTCTGGGTAAGTGAAGTAATTGACGGAATGAAGGGGGTAGAGGTAATGAAAAATTACTGGATAGATTATCTTCAGCGCTTATTACCAGTTTTTGGTGCCAAGACACTAAGGTTGGATGGATCCGTTGCAGCGATGGTAAACTTTAATACGCCGGGCTTCCTTCTCTTTTCTAACGGTTTTATTTAGGAACGACAAAGTATTATTGATAATTTTAGCAATGATAGAAGTGTCAATGTTATCTTTCTTTCGGCTAAGGTAACAATTTGAAAAAGAAGAAGCAATTACGAAATGTTAATTAATATGTGTAGGCCGCTGCTATCGGTATCAATGTCACTGCAGCCAACCGTATTGTTTTGGTCGATCAGGATTGGAATCCTCTGTATGATGAACAAAGTATCGGTCGCGTGTATCGTTACGGTCAAACTAGACCCGTGATTGTCTACCGACTGCTTACATCATCGACCATTGAAGAAAGAATTTACATGCAAAGTGTTCACAAGAGGAGTATCTCTAAGTAAGATTTTTTTTTTTTTTTTTTTGTATATTCTTTTAGGTAGTTATTTTTTTTTTTTTTTGTAGACGTGTCATTGATAACAAGATAGCTACAGTCATTTCAAAAGAGGACTTGGTTGCTTATTTCCAAGTACCGGATGCAGAATTGGCGTTGATTGATATGGATAGCTTTGATACGGAGAACGTAGATTGGATTACGATGTACGCCTTAAAGAATAACGCAGATACAATCTCCTCTTTCGTTGGGTATGATGAAGATGTGGAATCCAATGGGGACAAGAGTAAGGTTTCCTTGTCTGATAGTTCAAGGAATGCAGCCAAGCGAGATGCGTTGGGGTTGATCCGTGATTGGAAGTCACTTTCTCGTTTTAATCAATAAACATACCATAACCCTAAATTAATAGCAGTTAATTATATCGAAACGGTGCCGTTCTGCACGTTTTAAAATTTTCTTGAAATGAAACTTGTAGAATGACAAATAAAACATTATGTGCACTTACCAAACGTTGAAGAGACGCAGTACCCGCCATAATAATTTGGACGGAATCGTGGCCTTAAATCGGAAATGGCCAAATGGGGCGGCCTTAAATAGAGCGGGCATCGTAAAAAAAAAAAGTAAGAGACAAAAATTAAGCAAAAATACTTTTAAAGAGATCTTGTGAAACAATAAACCATCACTTAAAATAACATCATAGTTAGTCAGATTGATTCCAAATTTTATTCAGCCATTGCTATATTTTTTTCAATTCGAATATCTTGAAAAGTGTCTCAATGCAACTATTGCGATTGATGACTACTTGATTTCGGCAATTCTATTTTGATATCCTTATGCGATCACCATCTGCCTTAGCCGTCTTTTTCTTTTGCTTCGATTAAAACAAAGTTTTTTCTATAGAAAACAAAAAAGAAACGTTAATTTATTTTAGGTAAATCAATACATACTTCATTATTCAGAAGAACAGCATAAGCTTTAATTTATTATCTAGGAGACTTCCCATTGCTACATCGTGTATTTTTCTTGACGAGATCGATAATTCTTGATTCAATCTATCCATGAAGACTGATTTTATTTTATTAGTTAAATTCTATCTCATAATCGAATCAGAAGAAACGTTGATTTCTCGTTAAATTAACAGCTGTGGGTTCGTTATGTCAGATGGTGCAGAATCAGTTTCATCTGCAGACACTTGCTCTTCTGGTTTCTGGTTTTTTTTTCTTGTGCAATGATAGATGGTATGCACAAGACAATTTATAAAATCATTTTCAAGCTATGAAAATTAGAGAGTATTTTTGTGTTACAACCGAATTTATCCTCCATAGCTCATTCAAATCAAAATGCTATCTAATCATGATTTTTTTTATAAACTTAAAGTGATCGACAAGGATTACACAGTTTAGGTAATGGTAAAACCTTTTCCTTATTTGAACCCTGAGAAGGTGAGCCCATTCAGTAAAACAAGTCACGTCAAAACCTAAAAAAAAAAGTTTTTTTTTCGAAAATATTAAAAAAAAAAAAAAATGAACTCTTTACGAAGTTTCTTTTTTGCTACTAGTACAACAAAATTTAAAATGGCTGCACCTCTCACTCACCCTTGTATCGTTGACGGTTGGTTCATGGAAAAGTCCACCATGTGGCCCGGTCAAGGTATAAAAAATACACTTTTGACGTGTTTTCATGTATATTAACGTCAAATTATTAGCTATGTCTCTCAAGGTTGAAGAAATCCTTCACGTTGAAAAGTCAAAGTACCAAGATGTTCTCGTTTTCCAATCTGCCAACTATGGTAACGTCTTGGTTCTTGATAACGTTATTCAAGCTACCGAACGTGATGAATTTTCGTAAGTCCCCGAGTGTTAAATCAATACATCAAAAGAGAGTCTAGAACTAATTGGATCTGTGTGTGCGTGTAGTTACCAAGAGATGATCACCCATCTTGCCATGAACTCTCACCCTTGTCCCAAGAAGGTAAGATAGACCGTAGAGAGAAGGATACTGAACAGAGAGAACTAAAACAGTATACAGGTCCTTGTCATCGGTGGTGGTGATGGTGGTGTCCTCCGTGAAGTCGTCAAGCACGAGTGTGTTGAAGAAGCCACTCTTGTTGATATTGATGAGGCCGTTCCTCGTGTCTCCAAGAAGTATCTCCCCAACATGGCTGTTGGTTTCGAGCACCCCAAGGTCAAGGTCCATATCGGTGACGGTTTCGAGTTCTTGAAGGATAAGGTTAACCAATACGATGTTATTATCACCGATTCCTCTGATCCCGATGGTCCCGCCGAGTCTCTCTTCGGTCCTGATTTCTTCCAACTCTTGAAGAACGCTCTTACCGAAAAGGGTGTCTTCTCTACCCAAGGTGAATGTATGTGGCTCCATCTTCCTCTTATCAGAAAGGTCAAGGATTTCTGTAAGAACCTTTACCCTCAAGTTGAATACGCTTACACCAGTATCCCCACTTACCCCAGTGGTCAAATTGGTCACATCATGTGCTCCAAGGATGCTAGCGTCAACCTCAGAGAACCTCTCCGTAGCTTCACCAAGGAGCAAGAAGATAAGCTCTGTCGTTACTACAACTCTGATGTCCATAAGGCTGCCTTCATCTTGCCTCAATTCGCCAAGAAGGCCTTATACGAGTAATTTTTTTTTTCTGATTTAATAAAGCGAAACATTTTATAAAAAGCATTCATTCTTGGGACACTCATATAGCTTAGTAAAATGGCAAAAAGAAAGACACTAGGGAAACTTATTGATTACATGGCCAGTTAAATAAAATGAAATATAAAAAAAAACCATGGGGCCAGTGCTACTAAGATACAAGGAGAAACACATTAGTGCCAACGCGCACTTAATAGCTACAATAAAGTGATTCTAGATCCTAATGACAAATGAAAACAATGAAGCGGGAACGTCTTTTTTATTTACAGGTGGGCCAAAAGACGTAAAGTGCCCAACCGGTAATAAATAGTGTTAAATATATATAAAAAATGTGGTGGTGTGAGAAAGATATAACACACGCGTTCCCTTAGATTGTGATCTCTATTCTTTACTAATAGAGCCTCCTTCTTGTTGTTGTTGTTGTTCCACATCTGTTTGTCGACCATGCATCAGTTCCAAATGTTCCCTCTCGGCCGTTTCTTTATCAAAGGTACCGATGGCAGGTTCTGGGGTTGGAAAGATGTGATAAATGGCAATACCCAGGATGATCACGACATAGGCAAACGGATATATCACAGTAATATGATAACCAAATAAACCAATGCCAAAGATCAAACCATAAAAGTTACTTGTCAACAATGACAGGTTATACAGAACCGCACTGCCCCAACGAAACATGATGGGTGCCAGAGAATAAAGGATACACATACACACTGTATAAACAATCACTAGACCAACAATAGCAGGGTTACCAGCAAACGAACTAAACTCGTTTCGCTCCAAGATCATAAGCTGAATGAAATTGATACATGTTGCAAAGAAGGTAAACATACCAATGACTTCATACAAGGGATGCTTACGGGCCATGAGTTCTTCACCCACATTGGAGAAGCCATACAAAGTGGCCCCTAAAAGACAGAATAAATCACCCTTAACGGCATCGACAGCAGCATAGTCTTTGCCCTCCATCACATCACTAGCAATCAGCATACCCATACCACCCAAGGCAATAAGAACACCAACGTATTGGACCCAACGGTAACGGATCTTCATGAGAAAAAAGGACAGGATCATACAGACGGGTGTGCTCCAACAATTTAAGAGCATGGCGGATAATAAAGAGGTGTATTGATACGCCTTGACTACGAAATAGTTGCCTTCGACATCAATAGCGCCGAGAACAAGATAGTAAAGACCGCGACGTCTGAACTGAAGTAACCAACCACGAATACCTCGTTTGTAAATGGCGTAACTATTATATACCACTGCCAAAGTAGCACTAAGAAAAGAAAAAAAAAGAAGGTTTAGTGTTCTGTTGACAAGAGTTCAAATATGAAAAAAAAAACTCTACTAGACTAAGAAGGTTTGCGTGGTAGGAGCAGCAAAATTATAAGTTAAACTTAATTTTGTAGTAGTTACATTTGTACCAGTGATACACAAAGACAGAACTGAAAAAAAATAAACTAAATTTTGTTTTCTAAGGTTTTTTTTTTTTTTCTTAATTTATACCTTGACCCAAGACTAAGACCTTGTAAAAACGAGGATCTTTCAAGAACGCAAAGCGTTCCTTCAAGGTCTTTTTGAACATTTTTTTGGAAAGAAAAAGGGAGAAACAATTTTTTTTTTTATTGTTCCAGCAGTCTTTTTTATATCGATGAAAGAATTTTAAGAACTTTCAGAAAGGTATTCTTTTCTTTTAGGTCCATTTTTTTTTTCCTCGAGTATATAAATGAGGACCAAACTTTTCTTTTATTTGTAGATCTGAATAAAAATGTCAAGTCAAGGTGTTTCCTTAATAATTGCTGATACATTGTTGTTGTATTGATTGGCTGTGAGAGAGAGAGAGTGACACATGCATAAAAAATAAATTTCAGCACCCCCACTCCGTCTAATTCAAAAGCATCTATGAGACTAAGTGATGTTTGTAAAAAAAAAAATTCTAAATACAGAATGTTATGTGGTGACATATACGCAATATAAACAGTTACTGGTTTAAATTGTTTTGCATAATAACGCCCATGCTTGCTATTTTACAATGTTCTGCTCCCTTTCTAATAGACCATATCAGAAAAAATTAGCTCTTTAGCTTGTGGCATCATTGTTTCGTTCTAAAAGTACATATTAGCCACTGATCTAGTAGGGTCTTTTATGTAACCCTGGTTTAGAGCAACAGTATGAACTTTATATTGTAACTTGGGGAGTACTACGCCTGCTGGTCGTCTTTAGTAGCACTGTCTCTATCTCTATCAAACTACGTTCTAAACAAAGTCTAGAGAGCTGACTGTGCAACTCTATCTCCTCATATGGGGGGGGGGTACAACTAAGCGGCGGAAAAACTGTTGATAAAAGTGCTCTCTTTTTATCAAACACTTTCCCGGCAAAAAAATGTTGAACAAAGTTACTTTAAATTTCATGGAGGACAGCTAAGTACTTGAAGAAGAATAGTATTGCTGTTTGATAGACAACTTGTAGTTGAGTCTAAGATGAGTATTATGAAGACATTAAGCGAAATCTATTCAAGTGAATGTTTAATTCAATATGTGAAGCGAAGCACTAAATGCAAAACTGCTGATGATGAAGAACAAATCCAATCCTTGAAGTTCATTTCGTAAGATTCGTACCTCTTTGCGGATTAAAGCGTTGTTGGCCAATGCTAGTTATATATGCCTGTGTTTATACGAAGTTATTGTAAAAAGAGTCCAACAGGAACAGCAAGATCAGCACCATTTTAACGTCAATCGCGTCGCACTCAAAGATATGCCCTATTGAATAAAATGGTCTATTGGCGTGACGAATATGGTGTAGATGGAAAATTTGTTTTGCGGTCTATCTTGAGCTTTCTGCAAGATGAGTTGGAATTAACTCTACAACCTATTAGACAATTTGTTAGCGGACTCTAATGCTTAACAGATCAATTTTTGCTAAAATAATGTCCCTCTGGTCGTAAGAATTTTTATCCAGAACAGACCCCTCTTGAGGATCGGCTTCGTATTCAAGATTGCAGCTGTGTCAACACCACAGTTTCAGTTAAGAAACAAAGAAATGGAATAGTCGTCTTGGGAGTGTGGAAATCATATGTAAACTTGAAGCCGCTACATGCCGATGGCATGGAAACAACAAACACACCGTACTGGGCACATGATTTATTTTTCATACTCATACGATCATGCTCATACTAGAAAGACAGATTTGAGACACCCTAGCAGCATCATCTTTTGATGAGAGTTAGTTTGATCCTATATGCTGCAAAAGAAATCCGAAGAATATGGTTTTCAAGCGTTTCCAGATTCGGCTCCCTCAAATATGTTAATAAATCTTATTAGAGGCAAAACTAAGTTTAAAGAATACCGCATGTGTCCCACCAAGACTGATATATTAACAAATTAATGGAAGAACAAAAACTAAGCAACACGTATTCGTTCAGATTCTGCAACCAATATGAGATTAAAGTCTTCGGCTTCAAAAACGTACAAAGTGGCACATATCAAGACCCGATAACGGTACCACCGATGCCGACGTTAAGAGATAGAGGATGATCCAGTTGTGTACCGACGTAAAGGAGGCAAAAGTAAAGCAAGCAGATTTAAGAAAAGGGATCAGATTACTAGAAATTTGTCAAATGGATACTGGAAGAGCTTTCAGGACACACAAAAAGCTTTGTCTACCATTCTGGAGCTCGGAATTGGATTGTCAATTGAAGGAGTTACACTATAATTACGCCAAACTGTGTGCTGTTAAAGAATCAATTAAAGTCAAATCAAATGCTTTTCTTTTTCGGCGGAGAGGTTTCATTTGTTAACTAAAACTAGAGAAATAATTGAATCGAGTCAAGGGATATAGCCGGGTGTAATAGAGAGAGCTAGCATTAATGCCACTAAACGTACTTTGATGTTCGAAAGTATTAATAGATACAAAGCTTTAGAAGATCTTGAACAATCTACTGATTTTGTAAAGACAAACGTTGAATGGGAGGCTACAGCAAATTATGTTAATTATGCCGTATTATCTACGAAGCACCGAAATAAAAAGATGCAACATTTCTTCAGCAGCAAGAAGTTACAAGAAACATAAAGCTAAAACATTTATACCAACATATGTATTCTTCGCAACAAAACCATATATTCCAATCGCTTGGTGTACCCCAGAAAAAAAAGGCAAAGTTTTAACATTTCTTGGAAACCGGCTCGGTGTTACTACCTACATGAAGCTCGAATGAAAAGTATAGAAGTGGATGGCTTTTCTTGTTGTTAATGAGTTTAATTCTACAATTACGAGTAGCTCTTGCACAAATACAAAATGCTCAAGAAGAATTGCAAATAGATCAACTATTACCAAACAAGATCAAAAGAGAGCAAGTAATATTGGCTTCATCGGGTTTTCTTCTGCTGTCTTCGTGAACAATCCCCCTTTGCCTCCATTCAGGCAAAATAAATACAAATCAAATAAGTATGTCCATTATCCCAATTAAGGTATCACCAGTCTGGTTATGATGGCGTCTCCGGTAGATCCGGTAACTCAATTTGTCCCCAAACATGTTGCACATGTCGAATTTTTAATACCTCCGCGTAATGTTTGGACGTGGTCAGGATCGAGTCATTCCTTGTAATCATGACTATGAGTCGATGTTTTTTATTTCTATCACGGAAGGAACATTTTAATTGATTTTTTTATTTTTGGTTTCGACCAGACTTGTATATGTTCAAAACGCATACTTCAAATGTCTTTTACTTTCCGAAAATGGTCTTTCCAGTGCTTGATGGTCTCTGCTAATTATAGACTCATCTCTTCTTTACTTCAGTATTGCGACTTATGATCTGAGTAAGTTTCTTCTATAAATAAGAAATATGCATACCGCATCACTTTTTTGGCTTTAAAAAAAGTAGATGATCATTTCTTTTGCATAAGATGGAGACTATGCTCTGCAGTGCTTATCATCCAACAATATACGTTGGCATCAAGCTCTAGTCGTATCAACAAGGAGATGACGTTGAATATCAATATGTACAATTTCAATGACCATCTGCCACTACTTGGGAAAACTCCAATCTTTAAAGACGTTGTGAAGGTAAAAGTGGCAAAGGGTCACAAGAACCCATTTTAAATAATGGTGGTTCTATTCTTGAAAGCGTAGAAATAATGAAGCTATATATCACATGTCAGCAGCAAGGGGACTGAAACTCACAAAAGCTGATATGGAACACGCTTCGTTCCCAAAGAGTAACATTACAAGGGGAAAGGCCGTTAATTGAACTTACGCAGGTTCATGATGAGCTTGAAACCATTGTTTCGCTCAAAAGATGAAACGGCCTTTCGGTCAGACAGCTCATAGTAAGACCCCCACTTGTATAGAGAATAGGATCCAATAAAATAAAGGCTTTTAATTATAAAGGCTACTTTTAGTAAGGTGTTTTTGGGGGGTCTTTCCTATTTCCGGTTTATATGAGCACAAGGGTGAAGACTGAACAACCAAACCCTTGAAAGTAAAGGGTATAACCGGCTTATTTTAGTGTTAAGCTTGTAAAGAAAGACTATTGTATTCAAGTGCTGAGATATAGCACCAGTCGTTCTAACTGCACATGTCCAGGCTACCTGAGACTAGGTTGTGTCTAGATGAAGTCTTGATGGAGTCCTAGTCATTATGAAGAAGTTCTTATCTGGCGTGGGAAAATAGATATTTTGCAATTTTTTTTTTTGTATTTTATTTAGCAATTGAAAAAAAAAAGGGGGGGGGATAAATTTGTACACTGAAATGGATTTTCTTTATAAAAAGAAAAGCCTTTTTTCAAAAGGGGGGGAAGAGAAGAATATTTGAATTTTTTGTCATGTTATATGGTTAGTGATTTTTTTTTCTTTTTTTTTTTTTTTTGTTGAAAGGGGAGAATGAAAAAAAGAGGCTTTTTTTTCGTGATTATAAATTTTTTCGTAGTTTTTTTTTTTTTTATGGCTTACGGAATTCAGTAAGGACGGGATATATAGCTTGAAAAGCTTGATAGATTTCTTCACGCACTTTAGCACCGGTAAGGACGATTTTACCAGAGACAAAGATTAGCAAGACAATCTTGGGTTTGACCATACGATAGATAAGACCAGGAAACAATTCAGGTTCGTACTAAATAACACGCACGTCAGATTCTCTATTGTCTACGTACAAATTTCATTTTACTTACAGAACTGAAATGACCATGAGAATAAGCCAATCCTTCAAGACGGATAGGGAATTTGACATCACACGAACCCACAATATTTTGAATCTTAAAGTCGGTGAATTTAGCTTGAAATCCCAACTTTTGAATGATACGTGCGTATTTACGTGCGGCCAACTTGGAATCATCTTCTGATTTAGCTCCAGTCACTACCATTTTACCAGAAGCGAAAATCAACGCAGTTGTCTTTGGGTCACGAATACGCATAATCACAGCTGCGAAACGCTTTTTTTTGTTTAAAAAAAAAGGACATGTTTAGATCAAGGAGACAAAAAAAAAAACTTTTTCTCTTATGCAATGAGTAAGCTCTTTTTTTTTTTTAGTTTACCTTTGGATTGTACTCTGCATTACGAGCATGAAGAGCAATAGTCTTAAGATCTAAACGACAATCCAAATTCACAGTAGCCACAATGTTTCTGTTTAAAAAGTTAATAAAAAGGATAGGGGCACAGAGAGACAAACTTACTGTAAAGTAGGTGTGATACCCGCCACAGCATAAGGATTTGCGTCTCTACTAGGTGTTGGTGCATCAATTGGTGCAGGAGTAGAGGGAAGAGCAAAAGGAGTTGAATTGTGAAGAGGTGTTGGAATAGATGGTGTCTGCATAGCAGGTGTCGTCATTGAAGGCGTAGCAATGTTGAATCCAGACATTATTTATTTACTTTGTGTGATTGCGTAGAGAATTTATACAGTTGTTGGTTTGGGAATATACAAAGAAGAAGAGAGGGCGCCTTTAGAGGAGTATAATAAAAAAAGTGTAAAAAAGCGGATAAAGGTGTGAAAAAGTTGAAAAAAAATTTTGATTTTGTTCATCATTGGGTCCTATTTATATCTTTTCGCTGTGACTTGTAAAAAAAGAACCAATCACAGGCCTCTTTATAAAATTCTTTCTAGCTCCCTCTTTTTTGTGTAATACAAAACAATGCAAATGGGTGGGGGTTTTTTTTTTTTTTTTTTTTTTTTTTTTTCATTTAAAACAAGACGTTTAAACAGAAAAAAAAATAGGGATCGTCCATTGGAACCACCCTTTCTTTCTTTTGAATCGCAACTGCTATCATGGAAAGAGTGTTTCCGTGTTCGATGCATAACAATAAAGTAACATGATGTCGTTTGTGTAATCTAACAAAGTATATAAAAACCCGGTCCCTTTTTTCTGCAATTTCAGTCTCTTTCTCTTCTTTTCTTATTTCAATCCATCATGAGCTTAATTCAAGCGATTTTTATCAAACAGACAGAGACCCGCAACGATGGCAAAGCATACACGGCGTACCGTATAGACATCCAAGCCGCTGTTCGTCACTGGCATATATGGAAACGCTATTCAGACTTTGTTCGCCTCCATAATCAATTGATCGAAAGCTTTCCAGGGATTTCTATGCCTGCCAACCTGCCCACCAAAAGAATCTTTCCACCTACCATCTCTGCTCCTGACCGCATCGAGGACCGTCGACACGGGTTAGAGGACTACCTTCGATCCATACAGAGCTACCGTGATGATCGATGGCGTAAAACGGACATTTGGGTCAACTTCCTTGCATTACCGCATGAAAAAAAGCCGGAGCTATTCTCTTTTCGATCCTGGCTAGACGAGTATGATGAACTCCTTTCGCTCTCGAGAGAGATACGGTCGTTGATCAGCAGCCGTAATACCCACCAGAGCCAGCATGAAGTGTCGGATGCGATGCGGTGTGAAGTCAAGGCCAAGAAAGACCTAATGACCCTGTCTGCACGATTAGGTAACCTAGATTCCTCACTATCGGAAGCAGATGCGATTGTGCAAGGCGAGGAGAGAAGACGACAAGACAAGTTGAGCAGTCTGAAACTGGAAAGAGATGTTCTTGTGCAACTGATCAGTGTGACAAGACAGGATCTCTCAAACAAAAAGAAAGAAACCCCTCTTCCTCATCATGCATCCTCTGCTGCTTTGTTAGACGGTCGGTCGTTTGCCGATATTGGCTTCGATCAACAAATAAAGCGGAACAAAACCGTGCCTGCTGCTGCCCATCATCAAAGACCCACCCGTGCCTTTGGAAACGCACTAAGACAGCAGCAGTTGCAGGAGACGGAAGCTACAAAGGGTCTGGATAATAAAGAGTTGCTCAACTACCAAGCTCAACTCATGAAGGACCAAGATATCCATGTCGAACAATTTAGTCAACTACTCTCTCGTCAAAAGGAAATAGGTCTTGCTATTAATTACGAACTAGAGAATCAAATCGACGTACTGGAATCGCTTGATATTCAAGTAGATAATACAGGGACAAAACTTGCCTTTGCCAACAAAAAGTTGTCTAAAATAAAGTAAAAAACGTGACTTGTTTCTCCAATAAAATAAAAAAAATAAAAAATTATTTTTTTTACTCCTTCTCTCTTTCTTTCCAAACCATGTCTGAACCAACTGACAATGCTATTACACCTGGTGTAAAGAAAACAACGAGACGTTTTGCTCCTGTCAAAAGAGGTGCTAGTAAAAGCGCGGCTGGATTGAAACGTGAAGAAGCCGCTGCTGCTGCTGCGTCTACTTCTGTGCCCGAATCATCCACCGACAGTAAACCAGAGACACCTACTTCCAGTGCCGCTTCTGAACACGCTAAATCAACACCTATCGGCACCATGCGTCCTGAAGGCGTCAATTCGGGCCGTTTGCAAAGTGTCAATGAAGGTCAAAAGACAAGAGGTGGTTCTGCCAAGGTAAATACATGTATACATGTCACACTTCAACACTCTCTTATTCTCTTTTTTTATTTGACAGATGAAATTCAAACCTACCATTCCTCATAAAAGAAACAAGAAGGAAGTGTATGTAAATCACTCACACAAATATGAATAAACAAAGAGACAAATCACGCTAATAACACATACACAGGTCTTCTTCAGCCATCGATGAAGCATTGAACTCTAAACCTGGATATCAAAACGAACGAGGCAGAGGACGTGGACGTGGAGAAAGAGGAGGAGGAAGAGGAAGAGGCCGTGGACGTGGATTAATTATTGTCGATGAATCCACTGCATCCGGTATCTTTTCCTTGGGTCCATCTGCCGTATCTAGAGGCAGACCCGGCCATGGAGGTGCAGGATTTGCTTCATTTGGTGGTGATGTACCCACACGAGCAGAGGGAGAGACAGAGAATTCGGACATGGTGGAGATGTTTACAACTGCCGTAGGTAGAGATACACCCGTGACATTCAGACACACGTCGCGTCTCGAAGGAGATGTGGATCCTGTCACACTGTCACAGCCTATTGGCAGTATCCCTTGGATGAGCGTCAAATCCAAGAAACCCGAAGCACCCACCGCTAGTGTAGACAAAGTCAAGATCGAAAACGATGAGGAGATGGATATTGATAGAGAAGAGAAGACAGTAGTACCAGTGGTTATACCAGATGAAGAAGAGACCGAGGTATTGCCTCCGTTATTTATGGATAGTGATTCCCCAGCACAAAATATCTTTGCGTTGGATGAGAAGCATCGTCTTGTGTGTGTGGCCGAGGAAGAGTTGTTATATTTCCAACTTCCCACTGTTGTACCACGATTTGAAAAACCCAAGGAAGATGTCGAGATGGTGGAGAAGGACGAACATGAAGCCAAGAAGGAGTCAGAGGCAGAAAAGACGTTACCTCCTGCTGCTAAAAAGACGACATTAGAAGAAGCCTTGGCTAATATGGATTTGGAGGATATGCCAGAAGGTCAGATCGGTAAATTGGTGGTGTACAAGAGTGGCAAGATGAAGATGAAGTTGGGTAATATCTTGTTGGATGTCAATCAAGGTATGCAGTCGAGTTTCTTGGAGAATATTATGGTCATTGATCATGAAAGTGAGGATACAAAGAAGGCGATTGAGTTGGGTCATATTGTGCAAAAGTTCGTATGTGCTCCAAACATGGATGCTCTCTTGAAGGACGATGAAGATGCGCTTGTTTAAACCAAAATAATAATAAAAAAAAAAAAAAAAATTGTACAAAAACTGAAATTCAAAGTGCGCGGTTCAACCCTTTCTTCTTCTTACATGTTGTCCCTTGTGTTTAGTCTGACTTGTATTGTGTCATTACTGGCATATGCATATGCCAGTATTGCCCAGTTTGGAAAACTTTTGCCGTTCACCACTCACCATGTGCTTATTGTCATTGCTCATCCAGATGACGAGTGCATGTTCTTTGGTCCCACCATCACCTCGCTCCGTACATTGACCAAAAGCAAAGTGCATGTCTTATGTCTGTCTACGGGCAATGCCGATGGATTAGGCACGCTTCGTAAAAAAGAGCTTGTCAAAAGCTGTCAGATTCTAGGCGTACCCGCGTCACAGGTCAAGAGCTTAGAAAAGCCGTAAGAAAAAAGGAGATAAAAAGTAAAAGAAAACAAACAGTAACCGAAAAATAGTGGCTTGCAGGACGGTATGCAAAACAAGTGGGATGCAGAGGTCATCTCGCAAGCGATTGGAGAATATGCTGTGAAACAAAAGATTGACACGGTAAATTTGCACGGATAAAATATTGAAGCGGGCTATACTAAACACGGTATAAATTCTTCCTCAGTTGATTACATTTGACGGACACGGAGTCTCTGGACACGCTAATCATATTGCAACGTATCATGGTGCCAAGTAAGCACAAACAAAGAGAATTGAAGAATAGAGTCACTAAAAACACGTTATAGACATTATGCAAGCAAGAATTCTGTTCGATTGTATCGACTGGAGTCAATTTCTTTAGCTCGTAAATATATCGGGATCCTTGATGTGTTGACACCTAGCGCAGACAAGATAAGCTTGGTCTCCAGCCCATTGTCCTACTTGATTACACACAAAGCGATGCGACAACACCACAGTCAATTGGTCTGGTTTCGATGGCTTTATGTAACTTTCTCTAGATACATGTTTATCAATGATTTAGTACTGGATAGTAATTTGAACGGATTACAAACAAAAAAATGAAAATTTTTTCATAGCAGCTTATACTGAATAAAAAAAGAAGTCTAATTTTTTTTTTCCTTTACCCTCTTTTCTTTCTCGACAGTTTAAACAAAAAAAAAATATTCCGACTATATAATACAAAATGAACACAACAGAAGATAAAAGTAAAAAAAAAAAAAAAAGTGTATACACATACAATGTTCCTCATACGTGTATCTAATAGGCGAGAAAAAGTATCAGGACTACAAGAAGCGAATTCGAGAAATAGAAGAAGTATTTATCCATGGCAACTCTCTCTTTGTTGACAACAATTAAACCTTTCTTTCTATCATAGGAAAACGACAGTATTAGTTCTCAATTAGCCAAAGCACGCCATCATATTAAACGCCTTCGAGTAGAAAGAATGTAAATATTATAAAAAATGTCAAAATATGTCAACTTAAATAACCCTTCAATCTCCAGTGTTTTATTAGAAGAAATCGATGATTTAAGACAAGGTCGTTCATCTCGTGTCAAAAAGTCGGGTGGTGCTGAAAGCGATTCGGAAATGTCTATTTCTGAATCCATCATTGTAAAGAATGCAACTTTTTTAGTCTTCTTGCTTCATGTAGCCTAATCTTTTTTTTTTTTTCTTTTTTTTTTTAGTCTGATGTCAAGGGAGTTCGAAAGAATGCAGCAGCCACGCCACGCAAGAAGCGAGATCCTAACGCACCCAAAGGTCCTGGTAATGTGTTTTTCTTGTATTGTCGTATGGAACGCGATAATATCAAGGATGAAGTCCCCAATGAGAGTTTGGGCGAAGTGACCCGTCTACTCGGACAAAAATGGAAAGCTTTACCCAAAGAAGAAAAGCAGAAATACTACGACATTTATAAAAAGGAGCAAGAGGAATACGAGTCAGCCATGAAGAGTTACACGGCTGCTGGCGGTGGATTAGAGGGCGCTGCAGCTGTTGAGGCAGCTAATAAAGTTAAACAAGAGGGTGGTAAATTAGATGACTCAGATGAAGAGGAGGAAATAGATATGCTTCAAGACGATGATGATGAAGATATTGAGGATTTGGATGAAGAAATTGAACAAGAGATTCAGGAAAATCACAAGAATCATCTTCATTCAATCGTATCACCACCTTCCTCAATAACCACTGATGCAACAGATTCGCATCTCCAACAACAGCAACATCAGCAACAACAAGAACAACAACATCAGCAACAACAACATGCACTTATTTAGACCTGTACAAACTAAAAAAAAAAACGACAAAAAAAAGTGGTTTTCTTTTTTATTTTTATTTTTTTTTCTTCTTTTTTTCTAATTGATAGGTTTAATCTAATAAAGACAGTTTAGATATCACACACACATACACACAATTAATAAATACATGTATTTTTTCTTTACCTTGAAATGCAGCGAAATTAAAGAAAACACAAAGGCCTTCAAGTCTTGAACGAGATAATAAAATGCGCGTAATCCTTCAGGATCCTTACTGTCTTGTACCTCAACAAGCGAACTCAACTTGGAGGTCTAAAGTATATTATCCTTGTCAGTCTCTTATATAAGTCTAGATCATTTATACACTTGCCTCAAAGGAAATGTGTTCATTACCAAGACGAACTTCAATTTCTTGACTTCCAACCACATTCTTGGTAGGCCATTGACTGTCATCTTCCCTATTTTCGTTATTAAGAATTGGTCATTCCATTCGATAAACTACAGTTCTATACATTAAAAATCTTACTTCATGACTTCACTGTCTTCGATAATTCTCTTTAATTCCTCAATGACAGCTGCACTCACGTACACTATAGAACCATATTAGCACGTGTACACCATGTATCGTTCCCCGTGTATAACTTACTCTCCTTCTTGATTAAACTATCGTTTCTGTAGTTGGAGTTATTGGCATATCGACAAAGGCCATCTGATCTAAATTCAAATTCTAAAAACTCATGACCATAACGTCCCTTGTGACCAGAACTAGAAATTAACCATTAAGAACGCGTACTCCTTTTTTTTCTTTGATGTTCCTTACTAGTAACGAACGTAAAATTCTTGTTCTCCCATTATTTTTATAATTAAAACAGAAAAAGGGCAAAAAAAAAGAAGAAAAAAATTATGTTTATAGTTCAAATCATCAGACGTCACAAATGAGTGTTTTGACAACTGGAATCAAGTTTTCCTTGTTCATGATATCATAATGGTCTCCTACCATACTCATATCTAATCTGACATTGGCTCCCATTGACTTCAAGTGTTCGACCATGACTTGAGCTTGCTCGTTGTTGATCAATGTATCTTGAGGACTTTGCGCAATGATGATGGGTTTCTGCCCGAGTTGGAGCGATTGTTTGCTCACAGGAGAAGCATGATAGTAACTGGCTTCATCAGCACCAAATGCTTGTGCAATAAAGCCAAGATACGAAGGAAATGTCTTGACGAGTAATGGAATGTCATGTATACCAGATACACTGGCAATACCTGCAATGTAGCCTTGATAGCTTGGGTCCAATAGCAACATACTAGCAATATGTCCACCAGCAGAATGGCCTACCAAGTAGATTCTGTCGCGATTATAGGTAGCGTTGGGTGTCTTGTAAAGGTACTCGATAGCTTTACCTACATCCAACATATGATGTGGATGCTGGATCTCCGTATCTGAGCTCAACCTAAGAAAAGAAATGAATACATGTAGTACGAAATCTAGTGCAGACATGCTTTTTTCACCTGTAGTTGACAGAAGCAACCGAACCCAAGTGGGTCAAGTCATGAGCAAGATTCCGGTAGTCAGACTTGTCTTCGGTTCTCCAAGCACCTCCATGTATAAGTACAATAAGAGGTGACTCACTTGTACCGGACTCGTACAAGTCGATAGAACGAAGCGTATCGTTTTCAACAGGTCCGTAACAGAGCGTCTTCATTCTTGTTAACAAGGTTGCAAAAAAGATAAACAAGAGTTTTTTTTTCTTATTTTTGTGCGATGATCGGTTCTTTAAATATATCTGACCATCTACTGCTATCTACGGTTTACAGGATGAGCTTGTCATAAAAAAGAAGAGACAAGCGCTACAGTTTTCACTGCCATCGTCGAAGAACCAATGTCTTTTTTTATCCTCGGCACTCAGTCTTACATCGTGATCCCATCTAGTGGATTTGCTTTTGATGTATACCCAACGCTAAACGCTCAACTGTTCACTTTCGTATCTACTCGACCAAATAAAAAAAAACATCTTCTCTTATTTTAATATTGAAAGATCAATTTTTCGACTTTTTATTTTCTGTAGGTTGATCATCCTCATCAGCTTTACGCTTTAATGTTTTTTGTTGCTGTTTAGGTGCTTTGATGGGAGCTATTGTTTTGAGGATCTTTACGTTATCATGAGCGAAATGAACCTGTTGATCGAGAGCATTTGTTAACCAAGGTGCGTCAATCAATGGTATGTCTTTGGCTGATAAACGGAGCGATTCTTCTTTATTTTCTAAAATCTAGAGTTCATGAAAAATGAGTGCCATGAGGGACTATTTCGTTACTCGATATGTGTTTACCTCAACCAAGACCACGGATGCTCGAGTTATACCTAATGCTGTGCCTAATCTACACTCAGAGTCAGCAGGCATAGGTACGAGTTTGATTTTAGCTAAAGCCGCCATATAAAGCAAATGTTCACATAACTGTAACGGTTTGATCTCTCGTTTACAAATGTAAATGACGGTGGTATCCTTGTGTGATCTATTGGCAATGGATGCTTCTAGGTATCGTGTAACTTCGTTGATACCTACATGAAGGCGTTGACAGATATCGGGTGGTGAAGGGAGTGTCTTTTTTTCTTTCTTTAAGGCACGGCATTTCTTTCTGTAATCGCCCACAGGCTCCAAAGTTCTACCGGGAAACAAAAAATAAAAGGTATTAGCAACTCTCTTTCTCGGGAGGGTGTTATCTATGCAAGTACTTTATTAATTGTGACAGAATGGTTTGTCCCAAGTCGGTATGAATAGTTGGCCACTTTAGTATAAATGGTGAACCAAGAACGTTCTTGTACACAGTCTTGGTTTTCTCTGTGGCTGTGACATTACGAACATTAGTGTCTGCGATAAAGGTCTTTGCGCTGGACATGGTGTTTATTAGAAAGCACAAAAGAAAAAAGCAACACTTACAAAAAAAATATTTGCGTGTGTGACTGCTCGCTCACGAACGGGTGGGTGGTTTATTGTTTATTGGGGGGAGGGATGGGGGGGGGGGGTTAAAGGATTGTACAGAGCCGTTTATGGAGGCGTCTCATGTTACCCGTGACAGCGGCTTTTGTAGCAGCTTCAATCACATCATCCACATGAATGTTCTGCATAGCACTACATTCGTAGTATTTAGCGCCTATTTCCTTTGCCAACTGCTCGCCCTGTTAAAAGAGGAGGTTAGTATAGTGCTAACAGGTGAACCTGATAATCAAAATCATACCTCTTCCTCGGTGATCAATCTCTGCCCTACTAAACCCAATCTTCTAATTTCATCTTGGTCTTGTCTAAAGTCGAGTTTGGTGCCAACTAATAACTTGGGCACGTTTTCACAGAAATGGGTGACTTCTGGTAACCACTATGATCATAGTAAACAAAGAAAGTATTAAGTGGATAAGTGGGGATTATTTCTTTATACAAGATGTACTTACTCTGTCCTGAACATTTGTAAACGAGGTACGAAGGTTGATGGCAAAGCAAATGAGAACGACGTCGGTTTCTGGATAGGACAAGGGCCGTAATCGATCGTAATCTTCTTGTCCGGCTGTATCCCATAACGCTAATTCCACAATCTTGCCTGTATCTAGCGATACGTTGGCGATATAATTCTCAAACACTGTTGGCACGTATCTCTAATTTTTTCCCCAGGGATGTCAACACATACATACACTCTTACGTATCTAAAGGACTTACTTGAGGAAACGCTTTCTTTTGATACACGACTAACAAACTGGTTTTACCACATCCACCGTCTCCTACCACCACTAACTTTTTTCGGGCAACCTAAACCAAAACCCTTCTTATTTAGTAAACAAAACATTCGATACAAAAAAAAAGAAAAAAAAAAAAAAAAAAAGAATCAACTTACTCCTCGGGTCATGGTATATAGTTTTTTTTTGGTAACAAAAAAAAAAAGAAATGGATTAAAATGGAAAAAGGAAAACAAACGAATAAAGAATATCATGTCCCCCCCTTTATAAGTACAGTGATTTGCGTTTGAAATTCAAATTTTTAGTCAGCCAATCAAGAATTTTTTATAGTCAAAACTGCTTTGTTCTATATGGTAAAAAAAAAAAACCTCTTCACATGGTGATAACAAGAAGTTTTGAATGCAGTAAAAAATTCTTGATTGAGTTTTATTTAAATTTTAAACGCAAATCACTGTGGTATCCAAAATGTCCATAGAAGAATTTAGCTTCAGTTCGACTTGCGACGAGTCAGATGAAAAGAAATAGGGTTATGTGAGGATACACAGACTATTGTTCTTAATCGAAAAGTGTGTGCACAAGGTTTTCTTTACGTCATCAAATATTACTAGAAATAAAGCAACTGTACGCTTTTATGTATCTTGATCTGTTTTTTAACACAACTTTGTACAACTTCGTACAGTTAAAACACTCAACATAATTCAATAAACCATTTGTTTTTTTAACACAGTCTTGTATGACTTCATACTGCATTCTGACAGATCAAATTTCACAATACAGATTTTCCACTATATTATTATTATATCTCTCAGCCCAAGATTTTATCCCCGCAACACTATTGTAAAATGTGAGGGTTGCATAAAACTGAAAGCGCAGGCCGTGCCGAGTTTGGCGGTTCGTATTGTGATACGGTGAAAGTCTACATAAATGCAGCAAGAGTTATTAATGAGCTTGCCTCGAAGATCAGAAAAAGAAAAACACCAAAAGTGTTTATTGTGCTATCTCACAAAACAAAACTCTCTTTTGAAACTTTAACACTTATCGACGACTGTACATGTGTTCGTACAAGGCATGCAAAAATCAAAGCACCGACTCACACCTGAACAGCTAAAGCTAGTTTTTGCTAATATCGACGAAGTTTTTTCTTGGCGTGATGATTTAGTTCAAAACACCGTTTATGATAATAGTGATTTGTCGTCTCCCAGTGCCACATACGATACTTTTTCAGTTTGTAGTACGCCTTGGTTATTATAAGCGATTTTTAAATAAAAGAAAAAGGGATGAAAAACAAAATATCTAAGAACTTGAGATTTATCACGATGGTTGAATGTTGCATAATTGTTGTTCTTTATGCTGGTTAAAAATGAGAGACTGTTCTTAAGAACCAGTATTTCACACAACATCGTCTTGTTCAACACGCTTTTAAGATTTCCACAACAGTACTATGAGAACCAGAGATCCTCCACGCTTTATACAGTATATAATACCAAAGAAATATTGCTTTCCACCAGCCCAACGAAAGGAGATTTGTTTACATAATTAAGCCCAAAACTGTTTGTTGAAGACCGTTTTCGCTAGCCTGTCCCAAATGAACGTTTTTACTTATGCCCTCCTTGTAAGAGGTGTAAATCACGAAGAAAAAAAAGTACTCACATTGGAAATTGTTTATTTGTTGATGACATGTTAATGTCCAAGGTGGCTTAGTGTCTATAAAAAGTAGTTTGTTTCATTTAGTTCCTTTCTCCTTTTCTTTCATTTTCAATTTTCTTGGGGTCTGGGGATATAGGGTCTGGGGGGAGTTCACTTGGTGTAAGTCTTTAATCTACCCTAGTTTGTTGGTCCTTACGAACAACTGCAATGGCCTAACCTGAAATAGGGGGGACTGCCGGAGTACGTTGGGGGAAGCACGGAGAGAGCAGTCAGTAACTCTGATTTTTGGGATTAGAAGTACTTTCACCTTCACGTTGGTTAATTCTGTTAGTATCAAAATGCTTTCATTTTGAGAAGCTAAGAAATGTACATTTTACAAACGCAATAAATAAAAATTAAACACTATTTTGCCCAACACTGCTTAGCCCTCTGTTAAATGGCTTTTTTTTGTAGAGAAGGGCTAGCTTTTATTTTGAGTCGGCCTTATTTTGTTTTGTTTCATGTTTTCCTTATTTCCCACAGAATAAGAAAACGATGACGTCAATATGATTTTTTTTGTCCTAAAATTGCTGTCTTACTTGATTAAAGGGGTTCAAAGGTCGAACGGTGTTGAAACCGCGGCTAATGGAGCTTTTCTAGGTTCCTTAGCTATTATTTCCTGTTACTCTTGACAACTGCTCTGGTCTTAATCTTGAGTGAAGCCTTGTGTCAAGTAACGGTAGATAATTGTTCTCATATTTGCAGTTGCGTTGACGTCTCTATTCCAGTACTAATAAATAGCTGTTTGTTAGCAAAAAAAAAAAAAAAAATGACAGGAATTTTATTTTCTTACCAGTGGGTCGCCATTATTCGCTGGACACTGGGGGCACAGTTTCAACGGATAAATCGTCCTACGTCCTACTTGATGAAATTTAGTGATCTTTTCATTGCAATGTCATTAGCGCTTAATATATGTACCTGTAATAGTTCTCTCTGGACACTGGCCTATTCTGTGTAGAATCGCATCATTATCATCTAAACATTTCCAAGTCGAGCGAGTTTCTTGCTGGCCACTTTATCGATGTCTTTTTTTTCTATAGAAAATAAAATAATTATTAGCTAAAGCCATATGTACATGTATTTTAATTAGAGTATTCATTACTGGTCATTGCATTGTAGTAACTATTCACTTTCAACGGTACCAAGTCTACCGAAACAGTAGCAGCAAGTTAGAAACTTTCTTCTTTGTCAGTAGTTCCCAAAACAATACATGCTGCAAAATCTTCTGCCATTTGTTTGTTGATGTAAGCGTACCCTTTATTATCTCGATGCTTGTAGCTTCGCGTAAAGCCACTTATAATACATATCATAATAAAACAAATAATGTTAAACAAAATATTCATTTTAGAATTAGACATATCAGTACTCAAATTCGAATATTTTAATGTAAATGTATAACAGATTGCTTAGGTTGAAGGAGTGTTCCTTGGTACTATGTTTATTGGTCAACATGTTGTCTTGGCAATCGACACCATAAATTATCTCACGAATAACTACCTATGAAAATTATTGAAAAATAAATATATTTTTGTCTGGTGTCACTGTCGTATTTGAGTACGATTCATTTGAGAATAAAGTAAATAAATCGTATAAATCATTATTATAAAATAAAATATCTTGAATGTTGAGTAATAGCATACATTTGTACACTACTACTCCACTATCTTCACCTCGAGTACATACTTCTATATAAAAGATGACATTATTGGCTTAAATGGATATAGGAATAAAAGTTGCATATAGAATAATACACAACTGAGTTACTATATTTAAATTGGAAAACTAAAACCCACTCTAATTAAATCAAGAATATAAAAAGAGAAATCTAATAATGATAGTTCCCTCTATGGATTAGCTACCCATCGAGAGAATAAAACAGCTATCATTATCAATGGTTCATTTATTTATATATTGATACAAATTATACGACTGATAAGTGTATAATAGAAATAGTGCATAAATGAATGTATGCCTACTTTCTGCAACCAAACATACAAACATCGATAAGACGTTCTATATTTGGGACCATATCTTATTTATTAACAGATGAGGAAAGAGCCCGCAGAATCGATAAGAGGTCAAACATTACAAATATGTTCTGCCGAGGCCAACTAACAATAAATTATGTATGCCTCTTTTGACAGCTACCGTTACACATTATCTGACTGGTTCTTTCTACTATGAAAGATACAATAAGAAGTGTTCCCGGATCCATTGATATGGGACGACGTTGATTGAAGTTAATTCTAACGAGTAGAATTCATTTAGCAAAAGGCGGGAAACTGAGTATAGATATATTCCAAAACCAGAAAAGTTGACTCAATAACTTCCAGGGGCAGTTGTTCAATATAAAAGATTTGATAATTTTATAGCAGCACATAATGATACTTTATAGGTACTTGTCTGCTTTTATATATTTCAATTATATTTTGGGAATTTTACTCCGTGCTATTTTTGCACCATGGGTACATCGGGTAACTTTAAATGCGTGATTCTAGAAAAAGTAATGTGATGAATGAAACCACTATAAGTGTAAAACGTGGATCATAATTTTGGCTTTGCTAGTGCAAAATTTCAAAAAATGCAATCCATTGTTTCGACATTTGTAGGAAAGTTCTTCCCGCATACTTTGGAGATCGATGACAATGAAAACAGAGTGTACTTTATATTGTATGAAACATTTATAGCGTATGTGAAACAGACATTACAGTGTAAAAGTCACTGCATGTCAAGATATCTTACTTGAAGCACTTAGTAATTATGACAACACGTGGACATTACAAAACATGAAAAATAAGAAGAGACCAATTATGATGATAGCGACAGACATAATGCAGCAACACAGCTTTAAACTCCTTCTTAGGCAGGGTGGTTGAAGAAAAAATTCACATAGCGTCTCTTTCTATGTCTATAATACCCTGTGTACCTCTTATATCCAACAACTTAAAATATATGGTCCATCCTGAAATTGGTCCAACACAACTCAGTGAGGGTGTAAAAGAGGGCTATTTCCATGTAAATCTATCTGCAAACCAAAATTTTGACATCGGCCCTGAAAGAGTCGTCTTTTGCGGCAAATTATGATTTTGATAAGCATATAACCCCACCCCCTCTCCCCTCTATTGACGTTGCTACATTGTCTAACACTTGGCATTTTAGATCCACTAGCTGATGAAAATTTGGATTGTGAGCCAAAGACCACATACCGAGACGATCAAGAAATTCAAAGTCCACACCCAGAAGAAACCCACAACGACATAGAAGAGAATGACACCAATGACTCAAATGCAGCCGCAGCCAAGAAAAAAACAGCCGACTTTTCCTATGTTTGATCACGATGAAAATGAAAATGATGGAGAAATGGAAAGGGTTCATCAATATGTTGATCAAGTGGAGGTTGAGATGGTGGAAGGTTCGAGAGATGTCTTTAATCTTTTGCAAAGAAAAGATGAGCTGCCAATCGTTTTTGATGATGACGGTAATGAAGTTGACAAAGAGTTAGAAGAGGCTGAATAATATGTGCTGGCAGTAGAAAAAGAAACGGCTGCGGAATCTAGTTCTAAATCAAACTCACGTGGGCCAATGAAGTTGATATATCAGGTCTTGATTTAAAGGTAAACATCGCAAACAATAGTAGCTTTTTGGCGTAAACTTTTAGGATTAATTACTCATGACCTTTATTATAAAGTTGGAAATACTTCGATTGATTCTTTAACCCCGAAAAAAAAAAGAATAATTCAACCTGACCAGGATATTGATGATGGACCAGGATATTGATGAGGGCGATTATGCATTCTCTTTCAATTATCAACCTACGTCACCCGCAGAAAAAAATATCACAAAGTCAATCGACAAAGGGAAGATTCCCGAGCGCCCACCAGTACAATATGCCAGTAATGATATTAATGATCTTTTGACACAATTCTCAGTAGATCTTACGACTAAAAAAGGATCCACACCTACAGGTGATGCACAAAGATCGTTTCATCCATTTTTTAGAAACAGAAATGCTTCTGTCTTCAAATTCACTCACCAGTGACGCAAGTAACAACGGTAAAATTACTATTACAAGTAAGTTTATTCACAATTAACTGTTCCTATTGTAGAAATGACTCAAACTCCAGCTTCGAAAAAAAGAATGAATGCTGCTGTTGCTACCGAAAATCAATCAAGCTTACCGGTACAGATTTTAATAAATCAAAATAATCTGCATTTTACCCACTTATCAATATGTTTTGTTAAGGGAAAAAACCTAAACTGGACTCGCCGTTCAGATTACCAAATGAACCAAACAATGCAAAGCAACAAACAGAAAAAAGAAAAGCTAAATAATAGCCTCGGTTGTAGGTGTGTCCGTTGATCACAAAATTGACCTTGGGGCTAGGCCTTGTGCCAACTCAGAAAACACAGGGGAACGGTCAGTGACATTGATGTCATTCAGGGCTCCGGGAAGACAAAAAAGAAAGAATGTCAAAACCAAAGATTTTGAGAAGCAACTGCTTCCAAAATCATTGTCGCTTTCTTGCTTTTCCCGGTATACCGACCTTGCCAAGCTGTTGGGCCGTTTTTCCATTCCCAGTGTATGCAGTCAATTGACCCAAGCATACCGGGGAATCCCCTTTCCTCATTAACTACCAACAAACGGGATAGATTATCCTGCGTAGGAGAACTCAAATATTCCCTTTCAAATATCTCGACCATTGCTTGACATAATCTCTTTAGACATTCCAAGGAGGTGGACTCGACTATTCTCAGATACTCGGCCACTGATTGGGTGCCAATCCGTAGGCTAATTGACGAACGGCTGCGGTTAGCTTTTGCTGTGTTGGAAATCCAGGACAATCAGCAGCGTCTATCCGTTGCTCGAAGAAGTTGTCGAGAACACGTACTGTATCTATGATTCTTAGAAAAAGTTCACGCTTTATTCTAAATCTTTCACATATTCAAAAGCTTCACTAATAAGTGATTGCATAATGATACGTCTGCTCCATCATCATCGCTGAATTTTTCTGAATAGATCGACTGTTTGATATAGTTATGAAAATAAAAGTAGCAAAGTAGTAAAAGAGCAAGAGGTGACACGGTAATTATTAAACTTAAGGTTGTTTTTAAATCAATCTCCGAATTTGGTCTTTTATTTGCGGGGATGCTTTAAGCACGGTCATCAATTGTTTGGTTACACCACTGTTGTATATAACATAATGGACAAGTGAGTGCAATCCTTTTTCCTTTCATAACATTTATCATGTCGAACATTATTTCTTTGGATGTAGCTGTCTTAAAACTTATATACGCGTACCTGAATTTACTTGATAAATTCACTTTGACACTCACAAACAAGAAAATGAGCAATATTTTCAGCGATTGCCTTTTGTTGGATACTGTTTATGAAGTTGATCATAGTGATGGATATCTTAAAGTAGAGTTCCTATTCACAAACATTGTTCACATCGAGATAACTTCGTCGTTACTGGACTATAGCTATATTAGCCTATTCCGAAATTTGCGCGAGGTCAATGTGTCGCGAATGGAGTTTGGCCATCTCTAAAAACAGACTACAAAGCCACTATCAATCAAAGTATATTTGACTTGAACTTAAGTTCTATCATAGAACAGACCACAGTTGATAATGCTATCAAAGAGTTCAAGAAATTACTTATTCACGCATTTATTATAAGCCAAGAGAATAAGTGGATATTCATTTCCCAGATAGAAGCATATTACCATGATAAAAATATTGATGATGTTTCTCGGGTAGACGATAAGGATGAATAGCCAGAAAAATTACAGTAAGCATGGAGAAATTCCAGGAAGGAAGAGGTTCGTGGTACGAATTGCGCTTTCGTTACCAAAAAATCGAGATCATAGCCACTGGTGGTTTATATAACAGCAATGCTAACAACGATGATCTGCGTGCCTTTCTCGGGGTTGCAGTACCCCCTTCTATGGCATCAGATTCAAAGTTCATTCTCTTTTCCCCTGCCAAGCCAGCCGAGACAGTGTCTTGTGTCAGGATGTTAAGAAACTACAAAAAAAATGCAAGTCTTAAAAAATGGTGCTTTAAGTCTTCTTTTTTTTTCAAATATAAATTTCACCACACCCAACCAGCTGAGGCTCTACAAAGAATCAGATGGATACGTTTTCGTGTGCTCACGATTACTGTTCTTATCTATTAATAACAGGCTATCTAAAAAGCACTTACGGGCTCTGAAAGATGTTATGACCGAGTTTAGATGCTGGGAAGACCTTGGATTTGATTATGCGATGAGCAAGGAAGAAGTCTTGGCTAGACTTAAAAGCATTGAAACAATTAAAAAACCAAGAGACCGAAAGCCTTCTAAAGCAAAGCGGCTATTGGTTGAAAGCATTATTAGCAAGCGGCTTCATATAGACAATGAAGTATTAATGGCCATGTATAATGGAATAATATATCCAAGAATCAAAAAACTAAATACCATGCGAGTCAAAGACATGCAAAATAAGTAATACAGTTTTTTTGCCTAGTTTTTAGTTTCAATAATCGATCGTTTAAAAAATCTTAGCAACATTTAACCAGAGATGTATGCTACTGACATATAATAGAGAGCTCTAAATGCACTAATTGCTCGTACTGTATGTGATTAACCGCCAGCCAAACATTTAAATCTCATCACTTTTAAATATCTTGTTGATTGGTGATATCTTGAGGTGTACATATCAATCCGGATCATACCCGAAAGCGGAAGTGTTCATATCAGGTCAAGAAACAGTTAAGAATTGCTTTAATTGCAAAAACTGAATAAACAGTTGCCACTGAGAGCGTTTCTCAACTACTTTTGAACAGGTAAAACACTTTTAAATTGTAAGGATACATAAAAAAAAAATGAAGTGCTCTTTTGTTTATTAGAGAATTTATTGTTTTTGGTTGAGACTATGGCCTGTTAAAATGGGAGATAAATTTTTCAAATCGATGGATCGTTCATTTGCCAAGACGGATATTTCTTGAACAGCAGAAATGATTTCACGTGTAGGAGGTTCTAGGGAAAGCGAGTTAATAGACGTGATATATATTTGGCTGGGGAAGTTATACAAAGAAAAAAATCCAACTTACTTGAATCACACAAAATAACCAAGATTCTAATGACAAGAGTTTCTCCGCCAGGGGGAAATTCACGAATAAGTTTATTTAAATCTGAAGACTTCATACCAATTGCTTTAATCATTTTAATCATATGAAGTCGAATATACTTTTGGACACTTTCCGATGCTTTAATGTAGACCGAAAATAACCTAAAAGAAGATGAGTATTAATACAAATATTGGTATGATTAACGCTCCTTTTTTATATGAGATACTTTACTCTTTTAGTAAACTTGGTCTTCTTGTGCATAGTACGAAATAAAGTTGTGCATGTCTAACCACGTCTTTTTCCTCCCAACTGCCCTCGGTAGCCAAAACATTCAATGCCTCTACGGAAAATGTCTCAACTCTAGTGTTAATATTCGTTTGATTTTCATTCCATTTCTTGACGGCCATGATGCTTGTTTGTCTGATTTGATCGTTTTCGTTAATGCAAAGGTCTAAAAGTACTTTTAGTGCTATAAACCGGACAGTAGGTCGATTGATGACTAAACTACGAAGTGTTGACACACAAGATACAAATCTTTCAGGAACACTCTGCAGATTCTCTTTAACAAGTTCAATTGTCTCCTCGTTCAATTCAGGTGCCTCCAGTAACAACTTGGTCAAAATTTTATCTTTTACATCTAATGTTGGAATAGCCTTTCCGAGTAATTTATGGAACCAGTAAAAGTAAGAAGGTGAATAGTTTTCGTTGATTCTTGATTGTCTTTGATCAAATAGATATTCCTCATGAAGCCATTCCAATGCCAAATCGTGTCTAATGTATAATTTTTTTTCTTGTTAGTTTTTTTGGTTGTTCTTTTACTACTAGTGGATTACTTCTTACCGGGACAATAAATCCTCAACAATGAAATCCAATAATAGATCCTTTAATTCATTGCTGTCATCGATATCCATTGGAATTACCGCCTTATTATCCTCCTCCTTGTCATCTTGCACAGGTGACGGTTGGGCACTGATGCCACGGGTGACGAGTTTGACTACTAATAACAACCACCTGCTTTTTGCCGTAGTTGGAGTAGCGTCAACTGTAATCATATTCGATTGAAATGATTTTTCTGCGTAAAGTACACGCTTGATGGCCATTTTAAGCAGCTGCTTCTTTTCAGATTCACTCAAATCTCTCTGTTCAGCCAATTCGTAGGGTTGCATTTTTAATGCTTGACTGGCACGTTCCTCAACACTAGCAAGAACAGGAACTTTGGGTTTCGATTCTTGTTTAATAGGTACAAGAGGTAAAGGTGCTGGGGCACTTTTAAAGTTATTTTCCATTTCTTCGTCGGAATCAATTGAGCTTTCTATCTTAATTTCAGGCATGTCTGGTTCTTCGTGTTCCTTCTTAAACAATGGATTCGTATTGAACTGAGGTTGCTCGGGTGGGGGTGGATAAGGAGGTGTAGTTGAGCGAACAAAGCCGGATCTAGTGACAGCTAATGTGACACCTTCGGCCGGAAGTAAAGAAACTCTTTCAGACATGACTTCTAATGGTACGTTTTGTAATACGGTCATACACAAATTAACAATAGCACTTAGTGGAATTTGTGTAATATCATAATTGGCAAGGATATTGTTGGAAGAAGCAGAAGGTATGATGGGTACGTATTCTGTCTTTGGTCGTTTTTCTGTATGACGTTCTGTGTCGTGATGACCAGCCCGCTTTGCTCTTCTTGATTCTTCAGCTCTTTGTTCTCTCGAATGTCTACTTTGGAACATGGCTACATTACCTCCAATTGATCCAAACGCAGCAATCAGTTCTGTTCTGTAAGAGGAAAGTATATCCGTTCTATATGAAACAAATCCGTTGGTCCTTAATTCTTTTTTTTTTTCCACGATATATAAATATCTGCAGTCTCTTTTTTGTTTACCTGATCAAGGACACAAACGCTAATTTTAATGCCTTATCCACGTTACGTAACATGACGGGTGAATCGTTCTTTGATCTAGTCTTTCTCCAACCTGCAAAAGAAGTCATAATTTGCTTTAAAAATTGAGGTCTTCTTTTACCGATAGTCATGAGACAACTAATGGTTGCTGTAACAACAGATCTAAAAACTAGTGTTAAGAATTTACGATTTTACCTCTTTTACACGCAACATACACACACACTTACTCGATATCAGATCTCAACATGCTAACAATCATCACAAACATATTATGTCCTTGCTTTTCAAGCTCTTCGACATTTAATAAACGGTGATCAGCTCTTGGTAAATTAAGCGAGATATCCTTCTATGAAAACGAGTGAGTTCCGAGAACTTGTTTTAATATAAATGGCATATTTACCAAGGTGGACTTTGATAGCAAGAGAACAAGTACTTGTAAACATTTGATTGCGTTTATTTGAACACCTGCATTACCATGAGATATTAATGAAGAGTCGACGATTGCGATTAGGGACTGACAAAGTGCCCATAAACGAGTTTCGGCTTCGTTTTGACAACTATTGAAAAAATAAGTACACACACACTACATCAACTCTTTCTCTTACATACACAGTTTTATAAACGGTAGGTAATACAGTGGAAAATGCCTTGGTTGCATTCTTTAAAATCTGTAACTCTTCCTTATAAGCATCAGTTCCATCGTCTTCTTTTTCAAGTCCGTATTCAATCAAATCGACTAGAGTTTCTAAAAAACTCTTTGTTGCAAACGATTGCGCATTTTCTGGTTGTGACAACACTTGTTGATCAAAATCACGCAATTGTAAAACTTGTTGATCGTGATCCATTATTCTAGAAAAATAAATAAAAAAAAACGCGTTTTTATGTTTGGGGGTAAGAAAGAAAAAAAAAAGGAAAGGCAGGCCGAAAAGAAATTTGTCAGTTTTTGGGGCGGCCATTAAAACCGGAATATCATGCCAACTGTATGTTAGCCTCTTCTCTGCGACATCTATTCCTAATGGATTAAAATACATGGAAGATAGTGCATAAAAAATTAAACTCTTTCCGGATTAGATATTGCATGATCTATTCATACACACGCTTGCGGTTAAACAATAAAACGCGTCTCGTTTTAATCTATGTTTTGACTACATGGAGTAGCTTTCAAGGCTATCACTTCCCTTCAAATTATTGATCTGGTTACGGCTGACATTGTATAAGTTACTATTTGTGATATAAAAATGGCAAGTATATGCAAAATATATCAAACTAGGGTGCGCATCTTGAACAAATGACTCTTCTTGTTGGCATCATTGAATATATGCACGGGTACTTGTAACAAATATAATGTATTGACTGTATTAATTACACGTTCTATTTTAATAACTGATGAGATGAACTATCTAGAAGACAGTATAAAAGATAATTCTAATAAACCACAATTTACATTTATGCTAAAAACTACTATCTTTTATTTACTGAGATACTTTTATGCACTTTTCCGTTTTCAGTCTGTGTAAACCATAGATCTTAGCTTACGAGCAAATTGAGATCAATTTACTTATTACGTGTGATAGTGACCATTTTATTATTTTTGTAATCCTTGACAAAGCTCATATTTACCAGTGCAAACCCTTTAAGATCTTTGTCGCTGTAATTAACAATGGTTAGCTTTGCCAATGTCAGTATGGTTTATATAAATAGCTTCAAAATCACAATTGGAATCTACCAACGTCAAACTTATTGATGAATTCAGCGGTCCTTAAAACAATCCTCTTTAAAGTAAATGTCATTTGATGAAAAATCACCAGCTGATGTGCTTAACTCATACCGCAAAGATAAGTTCTGTTAACTCGTCATCCCTGAAGCTTCAAATATCTAGATCAAATTTGAACAAGCTGTATCTGTGATTGAGAAATAAAAAAAAACACAGTGTGTTCATAAATTCTTTACTTACCAGTGGGAATGAAAAGCAGATCGTTAGTATTTACGGGGTGCTGTAAAAACAACTGTCTACAGCTGAGACAGACCCTATCTCTGTTAGAGAATTTAATGGTTTTCGTTTTTTTATATACGGCGATCAGTATCCGTTCAAAAATGGTGGTGTAAACTATTTTCCCGTAATTTGGACCGCATTTAAGTGAGTAAAAAACTATGATAAATAAAAACTGTTTTGCATTAAGTGCGATGTTCAGTTTTTCTATTTCAAACCACTTTATTTGTGCTTATGTTGTTCAAATTACATTTTATTGGGAAAAGTATGTGTGTATGGTTCTATTCCAACTTGTGGAAAGCGCAAAAATACCTTTATAATCAAACCTCTCACAACATTAGTTGCTGATTAAGTATCACGTCTTATATGTCATCTATCAAGCACATGATGGGAAAAAAATCGGGGCGGGGTGTACAAACAATCAGCGTATTTACTTGGACAGACTACTGTAGACATGATGAATAAGGAAAATACAATTTAGAAGGGCTGGCCTTTTATTTAGATAGATTTTAGAGAGTATAGAGTTATAAAACAACTGAAATAGGTGCAATAATTGAAGATCGTCTCCTACTTCTAAAAAGGAGACTTTATTGTTACTTTGATTGTCTACATGCGGACCTGACCAAAATGCCAAATTTGGTTGGCCGAAACAAACATTACACAACCAAAACGTGTTTTTCTCAAGTATCAATATATCAGTGGTTGACATCAATAGGAATAATAAAAAACTATTGTTGTTTGCCGTGCTTTTTCGTAAGTAACTCTTCTGGAACCCGCTTCATTACACGAAATTGCTGCATGAATTGAAGAGAAAGATTGCCTATCATATATTTCTAGCTTTGTAAGAAGCACACACTTGAAACGGCAGAACTATGTACCTTCAACCATTTGATATGTGATTAATATTCGGGGATATTACAGTAAATGGTGAACTAGGAGCGAGCGACTTGTAATGCCATGTATCTCAATGAGAACAATCAAAGTGACTGTGGAGGATGACAAGTGTTAATTGCATGTTTTTAACGTCACTTGGCAGTATATTGAGAATATGTTTCTCCCCAGCGATGGTTTCAATTCTTGTGACTGAAAGTGTTTACGGTAGAACAGTCTCTCCGTCCTTTTTTTTTAATCCCAATTCTTCATTTCTGTTGCTTTTGGTTCCTTTACCTTTTTTTTCTTTTTTTTTTTTTTTTTTTTTTTTTTTTTTTTTTTTTTTTTTTTTTATATAAATATATATAGAGTCATGGCGAGAAAGACATTCAAAACTATTGAAGCTGATGTGGATGCAGGAACTCACGATGACAGACTTTATAATAAGGCCTTTCTTGGTTTCAGAGCAGCCTTAAGAAACCGATTGCTACCTTTAGTACGTCATGAGACACCCATCTTGGCAGCATTCCAGGTAAGACATATGAGGACACATTGCTTAGCAGTGAGCTAAGGTATGATATCATAGAAACGTGTTCGTACACCCGCTCTTGATAGTTATTTTGTTTGGACTGCCAACTTGGGTACACACACTTTCTTTATGGTGTTTTTGCCCATTCTCATTTGGTTTGGCAATGCAGAACTTGGGAGAAAGTAAGTAGTTTGAAAGAGTTGGAGTTTAATTTTACTAATGTGGCCACAGTGTTGCTTTTCTGACAGCATCGGGTGTATTCTGGTCGGGATTTATCAAGGTAAAAGGTCAAGCAAAACACAAGCATGGCAAAAGCTAAATAATACTGTAGGATTTCTTATGCCTTCCTAGACCACTCTCGCCTCCAGTGCACAGACTGACCATGTCCCCTTCTGTTGCTTTGGAATACGGATTCCCCTCCACGCACTCCACCAATTCAATCTCAGTAGCTCTTTTTCTCGTATCCATGGCATGTGAAAAGTTAGCCCCTGAGTCACCTGCAAGAATGATCACAACAATTGGCTGTGCTTTGTATGCATTCAGCGTTGTGTTTGGTAGAGTGTACTGTGGTATGCATTCAGTTACAGGTAAAACAATTACCATGTGACTCTATTTCTTGGCTAAATCATTCTACTAGATTGCATTGGTGGTACTGTCGTGGCCTACTTGGTTTACATTGCCCAATGGACCTTCAAAGACCAATTTAATGCACTATTCACAAGTGACTCTTATTGGGGTAAAATATTTTGGCCCGAAAATCCGACAAGTAGTTAACTTGATTCTCTTTTTCTAGTGTTTATGGCTATACCTATTTGCCTAATGCTCGTATCTCTCCAGTAAGTTGATTTGTTTGCGTTCCCATTAGAAAATAATAATTGCTTACCTTATCAATAGTCCTGATCCGATGGAAAGATGTCCATGTTTTGAAGACAGGTAACAAAATAAGAAAGATGGGCCAAAAAAGCAAGTATTGAATTATTTTATAGCGTATGCTTTATGGGCGTCTTGATGGGATTGATGCCTGGCAGTTGGGTGTGCAACAAAACGGACTATTGCGTTTCCGGATTATCATCATCTGTTCTTTCTACCCAAGTCGGGATTTTTGGTGCTCTTTTTTTGTTGGTCAAATTAGTTGCTGGTATGACTTGAATCTATAAAAGAAAGATAAATGAAATTAACACCTAAAATAGGTGTGGCATGTTTATTTATCTGGCGTATTGTATGTAAGAAAGTATGTTATTACGTCCTGCCACCTATTTATCGAGTCTTCAATCTCCCTCATCGTAAATTTGAAATTGGAGCAAGAACATACAAGAGTTTGCGTAGAGAAAGCATTCATCCTGTGCCTTCCGTACTGGATTTCCAGTCCATGAGTGGAAGTATGCAAGATCACGATCATGTCGGTATTCAATCAGCTATTGATTTAAGAGAACTTCGTGAAAGTCAATTATCTTATCGTGGTGGTGTCAAAGAAGATATCCCCATTTCTACAAACAAAACTACATCTGAGAAAGAAGCATATGACCCCACCTCTCTTTTGATTATCGAAGATGCACCTCTTCGATATGATGTAGATATTGTAACAAAGCTAATCGTCTACGCTGGTATTGGTATGGTTGCAGCTTATATCGTTCCCATGTTGTTCCAATTCATGTCCACTGTAGTCTAACTCCATAGACCCCTGAAAAATTATTATATCCCCCCTACCCTTCGCACTAGTATTATTTTTATCTTTTGTTTGACTAATAACCCCCTCCACTATTTTATCGCACGTACAAGCGAAACCGTTAAATACTTTACTACGTAAATAATATTTTTTTATATATTCTTCACAACTATCACTTTTTTAATAAATTAACAAATAATGTTACTGAAGAGATTGGTTATAAATACTTAATAAGAAAAGAGTTAAATGGGTTGATCCAGAGGTAAACGAGACCAAAATCTTTGCTGAATTAGAGCCTTTTCAAAAGCAGATTGAACGCCGGCCTCTTTATCGTCGATGATGACACCCTTGGCTTCCTTGGCCTTACCCACAGGAATGTCAATACCAGCATATTTGAGAAGAGAAACACCCTCAGCAGAAGCTGCAATAGGCTTACCATGACGGAAGGAATCTAGGATAAACATCTTGGGTTCTTCGTATGGAAAGAAGGAACTGCGCGCTGTCATGGCTCCTAGCGCTTTTTGTCCACCAGGAACATAAACAGCATCAAAAAGAACGGATGCTGTGGTCATATAAGTATCAGTAATGTCAAGACCATCTTGAGAGCCTAGATGAAGACCAACATAGGTGGGATAGGCTCCTTTGGATTTAAGGAAATTAAACATGGCACGAGCTTCTGCTGTATTTGTTCCAGGAGCAGTAAGGATAGCAACGGTACGAGTCTTGATATTGTTGGCCTTGGGATATTTTTCAATAGAAAGACCAGGAGCGGTATGATTCTTATTTTCAGTCACCTGTTTAGGAAGATCTACACCAACACCATAAGCAATACGACGAGCAAGTTCGTTATCCACAAAATTGATTTGTCGAATCATCCTCTTGCGTACATCCAAAGACTTGGATTTACCGATTTCAAAACGTGCGCCATCTACAAGTTGTTGCTTCTCAGCAACAGATAAAGAATTATAATAAAGTTGAGGTTGAGAATAGAAATCAAAGAATTTGGAAGAACGTCCACGAATCTTGGTAACGTTGTTGATCTTCTCGGGATATTCAATGTAGCCGCCTTCTTCTTTGTCTACCATAGAAGGTGTGTTACCTTGAAGACCGTTGGGGAAATAAGCAACTTTTCCTTTATGGATTTGCGATTGCATGTAACCATCGCGTTGGTTGTTGTGTACAGGATTAATAGGGCGATTTATGGGCAACTGCATGTAGTTGGGACCGCTCATACGATTGATTTGTGTATCGAGATAAGAGAAGAGACGACCTTGGAGCAACGGATCATTTGTGAACCCAATACCACGAACAACATGACCGGGATGGAACGTAATCTGTTCTGTTTCTGCAAAGTAGTTGTCAGGGTTACGGTTAAGAACCATCTTACCCAGAGGTTGGAAAGGAATAACGGATTCAGGAATAAGTTTAGTGGGATCCAGTAAAGAGAAGTCGTATTTGTTCACATCGGCTTCAGGAATTAATTGTACACCCCATTCCCATTCAGGATAGTCGCCGTTGTTGATGGCTGTATAGAGATCGTCACGATGGAAATCAATATTCTTACCAGCAATTTTTTGAGCTTCGTCCCAGAGGAGATTAGAAAGACCGGCTTTAGGCTTCCACATAAATTTACAATAATTGGATTCGCCTTTTTCGTTAATCAAACGGAAGGTATGTACACCGAAACCTTCTACTTGACGGAGAGACCGAGGGATGCCACGGCCGGAAAGAGCCCAGAATACTGAATGGAGGGTTTCGGGAAACTCTGCAAAGAAATCATAGGCAGTTTCATGGGCTGTACCGGCTTGGGGAGTCTCAGTGTCAGGTTGTGGTTTGGCAGCATGGATCAAATCAGGAAATTTGATAGCATCATGAACAAAAAATGGAGGAATATCGTTGCCGACAAGATCGAAAAGACCTTCTTCGGTATACATACGAAGAGCAAATCCACGAACATCACGAACAGTATCGGGAGATCCACGAGAGCCCAAAACAGTAGAGAAACGAACAAACATGGGTGTTTTCTTACCCTTTTCTCTTAAAAATTTGGCGGCAGTAATATTAGAGTAGTCACCATAAGATTCAAAATATCCATGGACACCAACACCTCTAGCATGAACAACACGTTCAGGGATTCTTTCGTGATCTATGTGTTGTGATATGAACGTTAGTGACTGTAGAATAGTGCATACTAGTACTTACCGAAATGCATGATCTTCTCACGCATCATGAAATCTTCCATTAGAGTGGGTCCGTCTAAACCAGCTTTTAAACTATCAGAGTTATTGATTTTTGCACCAAACTGCGAAGTTTCTTGAGATCCCTCATCAATGATTGTAAATTTTTTGAGTTGGTTATCCTTTGCATCAGCAGAACTAGCATCTTCGGAGCTGTCAAGAATACAAGTAGCGTCCTCAGTGATTTTAGATTCGGCAGCAACGATCTGTGCAGCCAGAAACAAGCTGACAAAAGATGTAATGAGAAATGATTTCATTACTTATGATTAATATAAGAAATTAACGAAGAAAGCCTAAAGTTGATAAAGTTTGGATTTAACCAACTATTTATATAAAAAATTTAAAAATGCTCTGTTGGATCATTCGACACCCGATTGTTTTTTTTTCATTTGTTTATTTGTGATGTACCTTGTTTACATCCTAATGCGTCTTTTTATGCCATTTTTACGTGCATTAATTTACAAAAATACCTCTTGTATACATTGTTAGGGAACAAATTCATCATCCGTTTCGATTACTTAGTAATTGTAAATTTTTAGCCAATCATCGACATATTTGTAATCATCACATACTCAGTAAACAAATCATGGTCGCCACACATAGAATTTTATCATATAAGAGATCATTGCAGGACTGACATAAAAATGGCTAATAACAAACACGGATCTTTTTTTTCTTTTCGTTTTTTTTTTTTTTTTTGAAAATGACATATATACACGTTATTTTCACAATTCATTGAAACAAACATCAAGTGGGAAACAACAATTTCCTACGCCACCACTTTATTTATTGTAACAATGAAGAGCCAATAGAACATGCTGACTAAAAAAACTCAAGGAAAATGGTTTCCCCCTTGAAATTATTTAAAAGTACTTGTAAGAGCTGTTTCTGGTCTGGTTAGCAGCCAATGTCACTAACTTCATAGGCTAATAAAACTAGGCTGGTGATCAAAACCTTTGCTATGCGATAAATAAGACAAGTTGTGCGTCAAAGAGCATTAAGTTTTTATAAGCTGCGGTATTTCACATAAATCAATCGGTGATATGTATATCATGTGTTTAGGAAACCCTTACATACAATTTACAAAGAATAGAAAAGTTGGTGTTTTGATTTCGTTTTAGTTTTGATAACAGCATTATAGCGTATATTTATTTACAATTTATTATGAAGGGTGGCAAAGCACAACATTGGCTTAGCCATCCCTGCTTAGTATTACACAAGATCTATATGTCAGTCGCTTAGCAATAGGTTGATAGTCAATAAAAAACGGGGATGACCGTTGAAAATGTGGAAAAACGACGATTCAGCGGGATCAGCACAATTGCAGCACAATAGTGTCAAACAAGCGGTAAACTTATAATAATGAGGTGATTGGTTCAAACCGGAAATGACAAGTCGCATACAACTTGTGATCATGACGCCATGACGTACTTTTTTTTTTTAAATAGCATATTGGTTACAGCTAACAACTTTTTTTTTGCAGATTAAAGCTATGGTGATACTAGGTTTTCGTGTTCACAAGAGAAGAGGCCTTCACATCCAAAGTGGAAATGCCATGCAGCCCTTTCGAGATTCTTTTTTTAGTTAAACTCCGCTTCTAATTTACTATATTTGCGTCTCCTCTCGTTTTTCTTCTCTTTCTTTCTTATTAATTGTTTTTTTTTCATAAACTTACAGAAAAACATGGCAGATTTATTTAAAGCCAAAGAACGTGAATTTTACATTGATCTGAATCAAGAAAGATATTTTTTTCCTGGCGAAAACATCTCGGGTAAAAGGATATAATATTGTATGTAAATAATTAAGGAAAAACTAATGGATCATAATTAGGCGATGTTGTGCTTAATTTAACAAAGCAAACAAAAGTGAATAACATTAGGGTAGTATTGGATGGAAAAGTTGAGCTTGGTGGAAGAAGCATTACATTATTTTCGAAATTTGATACTATTGCTCAGTCACCTGAGGGAGAAAAGTCACATCACCTTGATGCCTACACTCACAGGTTTCCATTTACAATCACCATTCCAACATCAAAGGAATATAACGTACCAAGTACACTCGAAGTAAGTATGTACTTTCTTATATTGGCTTGAATTAACGACTTTTTAAGATTGCCAAATTAGTCCAAGTCAGTTATCAAATCACTGCAACTTTGATCAAACCATTTGTCCCAGAAAGATACAGTGCTCAAACTGCGGCTTCTATCACTATCTTGGAAAAGATTAATGTCGAATCTGAGGAATACCAAGGTGATAAATATGTGGAAAAGGAATTGTGCTTGTTTGGGACCGAGGAACCTGTAAAAGTTTCTACTCTTATTGGAAAACGTGCAGCTGTAAAAGGTATAAATATAATTATCAGGGGGAGGGGTAATTAAATTAACATGTGTGGCTAGGTGATGTTATCCCAGTACACGTTACAGTCAATCATATCGGTGTGATGGTTCGTGACAAGGCTATATCAGTTCAATTGTTGAGATCAGTGTATTACGGAAAAAACAAGTAAATGTTATTTTGTTTTACATTTGCCAGAATGTTTATTAATAACTTTTTGTATCACTCAATTTTATAGTACTGAATTATATGGGCCTAAAGTTCTTAAAGAAGTAACGGCAAACATTGAAATATCCGGACCAGTTAGTTTTTCCAAAACATTCCCATTGAAATTAACAATTCCAAAGAACATATGCCCTACTGTCGACAAATCCGGGCAAGCGTTTAAAATTGAGTATACCTTACAGGTCTCGGTCAATTTGAATGAGGAAAACCCATATCGTAAAGAGATACCCCAAGATGTTGTACTTTTCAACATTCCATTTACGATCGGTACATGTCCTAAACTCTCATTTAACATTGACGATGATGAAGATGACGATGATTATTATAACGATCAACACGTAAATGATAACGCATCCAATCATTCTGCCGAATTTGATCAAGTCACAAAGACAATGCAGGACATGGATTTGAGCCTTGTTACATCGCCAATCATCCAACAAGATGGTATCACACCTCTTGCTGCGCTTTCGCCATCATCGAAACCTACTTATATTACCCCCTTGATGAAAATGCCTCCTAGACCCAGCGCAGATCAAAGCATGTACAAACCTGACACACCTTCCTCACCATCTACCGAGGTACCAACGGCAGTGCTTCAACCATGTACCTCCAGTAGTATTGAGCCTTTAGAAACTTTTGAAAATCCCGGTTTAGAATACGCCGATAAGTCAGGGGGATCAGCATCACCCACGGTACCTTTGTCTCAATTGACGTTGTCTACAGAAACATCACCTCAGGTTTCAATGACTACTAAAATCTTACCTCAGTTACCTCAATCACCAGTTTTTAATTCTGACGAAGGTATCACCGTGACATCATTATCTCCTTACAAAAGTAAGACAAACATTAGCCCATCAGATGTATTCAATGACTATAATCCTGGATTATCACCCACGTCACCTGTACTTCAAAATGATGGTATTAACAGCGCACAACCTTCTGCTAGCACATCAACAGCTTTAGGAAGAAACAAATCTTTCCACTTGATTGTCAGAAACCAAGAGACACAAGTGCCTGTATCACCCGAGATTTCTCAATACGGAACAAATTTACCTACTAAACCGGCATTACCTCCTCGACCCACACAATCTACAAGCACAAGTTATTATGCAGCATCACCTCCTCAACCAAGTCCATCTTCTAGTAATCACACTCATGGGGGATATACCGCTCATCCTACACCATTAATGGGTAATCATCCACTTAACGGATTCCCTCCTCATCCTACACCATCTTTGAGTAATCAAACTCACCACGGATTCCCTCCTCATCCCACACCGTCTATCAGTTCCGGATACAATGGATATCCTTCTCGACCTCCACCGAATTTTTATCCCCAACAAGGGTTCAATTACCCTCAACCAGGGTTCAGTGGTATGCCTGAGCCTCAATATAATTACCAATATAATCAATATAGTCAACCACCTACACAAAACATGCCTATGCCACAGTTTGGCATGGGAATGTCATCATACCAAAACTACCCTCCTCCACCATCATCGTATCCTTATCATCATAATAATTAGATTGTATCTTCTCATTTAGAATTCTTGTATATAAATAAATAAAAAAGGCGCGCTGTGTGAGTTTATTTCAATAACATGGAAACACTATGAATATATGCAGGTTGATTCTTATTTTGAACATGTTGCTTTTTACCGGATTTTCAACACGAGAAAAAGCCAGGTGAAGCCTTACCGATGGAATGAGTGCATACGCCATCCCGATGTAAAATCATGACTTCTTGCTTTCACTAACTACCAATGATGATTATATGTCAAAAGATGAGGAACCTTTACAGCATGTGAAAAGTGTTATAAATATGTTGTACTACACACTTGCTGCGAAGCAATTCTTGGTGAAAAGTCAAGGATGTTGTAATAATCACATGCTAAACGATGACGACTATACGCTTATAGAGACGCTGTTAATTACCAGGGAATTTACTATGGCGTCGAGTCCGTCCTTATATTTCTTTATTGTCAAGCAAATTACTCTTACAATAGAGACTACTTGAGGTGTTGAATGACTTAATTTTCGGTAAGACAAACCGTGTGTCACAAAACACACATCATTTCCCGTGACTTTTAAATTTTGGAACATTTGAAAGGTTCTAGCTTTCACAACTTTTGCTTTCTTTCCCCTCTATTAAACACTTTTTTCTTTTTTTGTATTTTCAATAAACATGGGTATCAAGATAAATTCCCCGTTACCTTCAAGTTTAGCATGTAAGTAATTCAATGCTATGAGATACTATGCGGATACTAGAAATGTTTATTTAGCTGAATGCAGAAAGGCTTCGCGGATTCTAAACAGTTTCACAGGTAGACTATATAGCTCGGGATGAATTGAAAAGCACTTACAGCTGGAATTGTAGATAATGGTAAAGGAATGGATATCATGATTCCTCCTCATATATTGTACCATGCCAAGGGATTGGCCATCTTCACTGTACTTAAAGCAGGCTTTCTATTCTCGGGTCGTGCTGGTTCAGGACTTGTTGTTGCAAAGTAAGTTTTCTTGGCAAAAAAAAAATAAAATAAATGACAAAAAAAGAATGACCACTGACTCTTGTTTAACATAGGTTATCAGATGGCAGTAAGTGCATTTTTCTTGTGAAACATTTTTTTTTTCTTTACTGAAATGATGTCATGGTTTAGGTTGGTCTGCACCATCTGCTATAATGACAGGTGGAATGGGATTTGGTGGGCAAGTAGGTGCAGAATTAACAGATTTCATCATGGTGCTGAATACAACAGCTGCAGTAAAGACATTTATGCATCATGGTTCAATTACCTTGGGTGGCAACATTTCAGGTAAGATTCCGGGTGTGTGAGTTCTACAATTATCATTACTAAATTAGTTTATAGTTGCTGCTGGACCCGTGGGCCGAAACGCGGAAGCTTCGGGCACTGCGTCCATAAAAAATGTAGCGGCCGTGTATTCCTATAGCAAAACCAGAGGTTTATTTGCCGGTGTGTCTTTAGAGGGTTCCGTCATTTTCGAGCGTTTTGATGCCAATAAAAAACTGTATGGCGGCAAAGTAAAAAGTAGGGATCTGCTCAACGGAACCATTCCACCGCCTCCTGCTGCATCCGAACTGTATCATGCGTTAGAAGCCAAAACAACCATGGGAGGGAGGTCAACAACAAACTACAGATTTGATGAGACAAGTAGTTACTCAACCACAGATTCTCAAGGCACAAGGTCGTTTAGTCGAGCAGCAGTGCATAGTATGGCTAAAGGAAGCCCGGTCATACGTAACGGGGTGTCTGACTATGACCCACAGTTGACACCGCCACCAGAAACACATGAACGATCTCTTGTATTAAGCCGAGCAGAAGAGAAGACCAAGGCACGAGCATTGTTCAACTTTACGGGAGAACAAGAAGGAGACCTAGTATTTCATAAGGGTGATATAATCACAATTGTTAAAAAGACAGATACACAGAATGATTGGTGGACTGGCAAGCTGAATAGTCGTCAAGGCATAGTAAGTTTTATTGCAGAATGGTAACAAAGCCCAAAACAGAACCTGACATTTCTCATTTAGTTTCCAGCCAATTTTGTTCAAATCATGGTATAAAAAACCCCTTGATGTACAACATAGTGTTTGTTATTACGTGTGCATGTTTATCTCCGCCCCCCTTTATAATTTTATTTTTTATTTATAAAAAAGACTTTTCTTCTTCTTTCCTGCAAAAAAAAAAAACGTTACCCATGAGTTCTGAAAGCGATTTTGATATGGTAATTTCAAAAAGAGTATTGTTGCTTCTCAGAGATTAATACAATGAGTTTACAGTACGAGGAAGAATCTGAGTTTGGTAGTTCCATGAGTGGTAATGAAGCGGGGGGAAAACATTGTTTACAATGAAAGCTAATAATGTTGTTAATAACAGGAAGTGGATACAATAGCAACGATGAAGGATTAGAAGGATTCGAGCCAGACGCCAGACAAAAAGCATACCAAGTTGAATACAACGTATTGAGCTGCACACATTTAAAGAATAAACAAGATAAAGAAGTATCTCAAGTCTCCATTATTTTAGGTAAATGGGATAAATTAATTTGTTAGTTGATAAAAAAATTAATATGTACAAATTAGGATTATCCACAGAAGATGCAGCGACTTTACTACGTTATTTTCGTTGGAACAAAGAAAAGTTGTTTGAACAGTATATGGAATCATCCGAAAAGGTATTAACTCTAGCAGGAGTTTCGTCGGTTTCGAATTTAAAGCATGCTTTAGTATTAGCCAAAGATATTGGAGACTACTTCATGTGTGAGATCTGTTGTGATGACTCCCCAGACATGGAAACCATCAGCATATCATGTGGGCATCGGTTCTGTAGAAAGTGTTACACCCATTATATCAATCAAAAAATCAGAGAAGAGGGTGAAAGCAGAAGAATCCAATGCCCAGAAAATAACTGTCAAGTCATTGTGGATGAAAAGACTGTTGCATTACTTGTGGATGAAGACACTAATCTGAAATACCACGAACTGTTAAATAGAACCTTTGTTGACGATAACGATTTCCTAAGATGGTGTCCTGCTCCAGATTGTGAATACGCCATCGAATGTACTGTACCAAGCACGTCTTTAAATTCAATCGTACCAACTGTTGAATGTTTATGTCAATGTAGATTTTGCTTTGGCTGTGGTTTGGATGATCACCAGCCTTGTATCTGTATTCTTGTCAAGAAGTGGTTACAGAAATGTGAGGATGATTCAGAAACAGCAAACTGGATTTCCGCTCACACAAAAGAATGTCCAAAATGCCACTCTACCATCGAAAAGAATGGTGGTTGTAACCATATGACCTGTAGAAAGTGCAGATACGAATTCTGTTGGGTATGTATGGGTCCTTGGTCCGAGCACGGTACTTCTTGGTATACCTGTAACAGATACGATGAAAAAAGCAGCGAAAACGCAAGAGATAACCAAACTCAATCAAGAGCAAGTTTAGAAAGATACCTTCATTACTACAACAGATATGCAAATCATGAACAGTCTGCCAAATTAGATCAAGACTTGTATCAAAAGACTGAAAAGAAGATGGAAGAAATGCAACAGACAAGTGATCTATCATGGATTGAAGTACAATTTCTTAAAAAGGCTGTGGATGTAACCGTACAAAGTAGAACCACCCTTAAATGGACATATGCATTCGCATTTTACCTTGATAGAACCAACGAGACCGAGTTATTTGAGGTAACGAATCTACTCTTTTTATCCTTTTACCAATCTACTAACACACACATACACAAACACAGGATAACCAGCGTGACTTGGAAATGGCTACAGAGCAATTGTCAGAGCTCTTAGAAAAACCTCTGGAACCTCAAAAAATTGCTGAGTTAAGACAGGCTGTATTAGATAAGACGGTTTATGTCAAATTAAGAAGAGAGATCTTGTTGGAAGACACTGCAAAGGGTTTACAAGACGGAAGATGGAAGTTTTTCGTTGATTTGAAATAAATCGTGACTCGTTGTTTTTATTTGCTCTTTCCCGACCCTGACCCCCTATTGTTTAATACCTGTTTTTTTTTTCCCTTTTTTCTTAGCAGATAATGTTACCACACTCTGGTAAAGTTATGCGTCAGTGTACTCGTTTATCTAAATCAAGAATGCAATTTGTCTTGGGCGCTGTTAAAAACGAAAAGTCAAGCAATAAACTTACGTAAGGTTGACACTACTCACTTCACTCTCGTTATGCTCATCTTTTTTTTTTTTATGCTAGATCTCTTGGTAAACATTCCAAAGAGGAATCTTCACACCAATCGAATTATTCTTTTGGACCATATGCCCAACAACCTGCCAGCCAACATTATTCCACATTAACCGCTCGTAGTCCCCAGGTGTCCTCCGTCGTTATTAAACCAGCAATACCTGTAGATGAAAAGTTAACATTAAAACAAGAAAGAGAAAGACAGGCTATAGCCAGAAGCGAAAACAATGTTCGATTCAAGGAATACTTGGCAAACTTACCTCCATTAAGTTATCCCAGTCATTACAAAATCGACTGTGTCTCTACTTTGGAGGAGACCAACATAAAGTTAGCAGAACTCTTGAAGAAAGATGCCAACAAAGTATTCGGTGTTGATCTGGAATGGCCACCTTGTTTTGTGAAAGGGCAAAAAGAAAATAAGGTTACGCTTGTACAAATATGTTCAGCAGATAGTATTTTATTGATTCAATTGGCTCGTATGCAGGGTGGTAAGCTCGCATTTTCTTTTCTGATTACTTTGACCCTGAAACCCTGTCTATAGGATTTCCTCCACAGTTACGTCAGTTCTTTGAAGATAAGACGACTTTGAAAAGTGGTGTTAATATTGGCGCTGACGGTCTCAAATTACACCGGGATTTTGGATTCATCACAAACGGACTTCTGGAGCTTCGAGACTTGGCTGAAATCACAAAATCACCAAAGCTTGAATTTTCTCATTTGAGATCCCTACGTGCTTTAACTGGTCTTTTCGTAAGTATCAGGTATCTGAATAAGAATATGGAATACTTATTGTTATTAGTTGGAGCAAAATATGGCAAAAGGAAAAGTTCGTTTAAGTAATTGGGCCATGTCCAAGTTGACACCTCTACAAATCAAATATGCTGCACTTGATGCATATGTAAGTACTGTAAGGACATTTTATGCTATTTGTTACTTATTCTTTGTATAGGCATCTTACAAATTGTATGTAGTTTTAAATGATTTAAGGGATACCACAAAGACAATACAGATAAAACACTTGATTGATGAAGGAGTGGCTGTTGCAAACCTGGAAAAAAAAGCCAAGAAAGGACAACAGCAAAAACCAACCAAGGTAAAGTCCATGCTCATTATAAACCTTGGTAGAGTACTAATGGTCCAAACAGACAGGAAACTTTTCTAGCCCTATGTCAACTGTTAAAATCATAAAAAAGAAATAATAGAATGACGACTGTTTCATATATGTGTACATAACATCCCCCTTATGAATATACATAGTTTTCTCTTGATTTCCTACATGCCTTTTCTTTTTTTTTTAAAAAAAAACACATCCCACACATACACTCACACATACACTGATGGGAATAAAGTAAATTACAAAGTTCTGAGAAGATATTTAACAAATTGTCCGAGATTTTTTTTGTGCCTGGACTGGGAAATGTCACTTTTTTGGTGTCACGCAGCATAGATCTACAACAAGAAAAGTAAATCGTTTGACTGCTGTCTTTTTAAATATAGGCTGAAGATAATGATAATTTTAGAAACGCCTATTCTTGCAAAAGAAAAAAAAAATGGTAGCTTTGAAGACGGACAACTATTTCGATGTAGAATAAAAATTGCATGAACGGTAAATACGTGTGTCACGGCCTATCGCCATTTTCCGTGTCCTACACGAATTTTTTTAAGGACCGTAGCTTTTACCATGCATTTGACACCCGTACCCCTACTTTACCCACTGAGACTTGGTATTATAGCATTAATTTGTTTATAAATGCAATATATTCAATTCTCTCTTTCGATGAAAGCAGTAGCTAGTGTTTTTAATTTATCGTTAAACAATAAAGCTCTTCGAGTGCTTGTATATGAAGTGGTGATTGTTATACGATTATAATTGACAAATTGTTTGTTCATGATAGAAACTTGTGCACTTGTATCGATAGTGCAGTAAGATTTCACTGAGCTATGAAGAAATAAGGTCATGTCCTGTGAAGAACAAAATTAGAACGTGGATTAAAAAGGAGGGGGTTTATTATATGCCTGTCATCTATTATTTATTAATATCAGGGATGATAAGACTGAGTTAGGAGGATATATGTGGAATGTTACTGTTTGATAAACAGCATGGAGGTCTTCCTAACCCAATTAATCAGTTCCCAACGAAGGTAAGCACGCAAAATGGGTCTTCATTGGGCCAATATTCTATTTATACATGGCACATAAGAGACCAAGATCATTTATACAGTGTTTTTTATTTTTTATATATACTTGAGCAAAATTTCTAAAACTAATTCATTTTTTTAAGCCTTCACTTTCTTGTCTTGTTCAACAGATTTGTTTACAGTGATTTCCAACAACTTGTTTAATCTAGTGATCATAGATCTTGGGTCATCCAAGACACCTGCAGCACACAAAGCATTGTCATAGACTTGTTCGGTCACCAACTTTGCTAAATCGGGGTTTTGGTTACGGATATTGAACAAACCCTTCATGACAGGATGATCAGGGTTGATTTCTAACACAGTGGGGGTAGGAGGTGTTTCATCCATCTTTGCAGAACCTTGCATCATTTGCATCATCTTTCTCATAGCAGGACTTTCATGTTCTTGCACTATATATATATAAAAAAAAAAAAAGATATGAGTAAACATCTACATACGCTATTATCTTGTTCCTTTTACCAATAGCAGGGAAACTGTTAAGTCTACGAGACACATCAACACCCTTTACAACCTCATCACCTAAACTAGACTCAATCCACTTTGCGAGTTCTTGAGCGTCTGTATCAGATAAAGCTTGATCGTTTTGATCACGCTCCATCTGCAACAAGGGATCTTTAGCAGCTTCAGGCGAATCAGCCGAGATAAGATCATAACCCTGAAACTCCTTCAAATGGTTCACGACGAACTCGTCAACAGTCTCATAGAGGTACAAGAGCTCAACACCCTTCTTCTTGAACATCTCGGTATAAGGACTTTCCTCAGCATACTTTCTCTTGGGAGTCAACAAGTAATAGATACGCTTTTGTCCTTCTTGGCTACGAGCAGCATAGTCTTCCAAACTGATCATACTATGGTTTTCTGACTTGGAACTCTCGAATCTTAAAAGCTTACTGATCTCACGCTTGTGCATGGCGTCTGTACAAGCACCTTCCTTGATAAACTGTCCATAATCCATAAAGAACTCATCAAATTTCTTGGGATCCTTCTTGGCTTCTCCATCAAGCCATTTAAGCACACGAGAGGTCATAACCATACGAAGACGGGATAAAATATTATCTTGTAATAACTCACGAGAGACGTTTAATGGAATATCCTCAGAATCGACAACACCTTTAATGAAACGCAAGTAATGAGGCAAGATACCTGCAGACTCGGGTTGGATCAAGACTTTTCTAGAGTACAAGGAAACGCCAGGCTTGGTTTGCTCGCCTAATAATTCCATGTGCTTTTCGGGGACGTAAAGGACGGAAGAGATGGAAAGGGGAGAGTCAGTCTTGTAATGCAAAGTGTATTGAGGATCGTCCCATGCATTGGCAATGAAACGGTAGAATTGTTGATGCTCTTCGGGTGTAACAGAGTTGCAGTCTTTGGTCCATAAAGCGTCAATGACATTGACTTCTTTACCGTTCAAGTAAATAGGGAATCCAACGAAGCTGTAATTGTGTGAGTTGTATGGATCAGTACATGAGAAGAATTACTTACTTGGAGTACTTCTTGATGATGGAATCAATCTCGAGTTCAGAAGAGTATGACTTTGCATCGTCACGAAGTTCAATGACAATCTTTGTACCGACGGCGACATTATCAGCTTCAGCAACAGTGTAAGAGCCTTGACCATCGGTGGTCCAACAGTAACCTTTTGATCCAGGGAAAGCAGACTTTGTATACACCTTGATCTTGTTACCTACCATAAACTAGTATGGGACACATAAATTAGAATTGACGCAATTATTGTGGAGTGTATACTTTACGGTAGAATAGAAACCAACACCGAATTGACCAATGATACTTTCTTTCTTGCCAGAGCTACCTTCGTTTTCCATCTTTTCCAAGAATTTTTTGGAACCAGAGCTTGCAATGGTACCCAAATTGGCGTTTAATTCATCCAAGGTCATACCGATACCAAAATCCTGAATAACAAATTGATTCTTCCCTCTATCTAAAGTGATTCTGATCTCAAGAGGCTTTCCACTATCAATATTGGCTTCTACAGTTTGTGTTTGGCGAAGTTTCTCAAGTGCGTCGGCAGCGTTTGAAATAAGCTCACTAATAGAAGAGAGAGAGGTGTTAAAAAAAAAAAGTGGGATTATGTAAGCCTTTTGTTTTCTTTACCGAACGAAAATTTCTTTCTCGGAATACAAAGAGTTGGAAACAATGTCTAATAATCGCTTTGTTTCTGTTTTGAATTCATGGACTTCTTCGCTGCTGGTAATGACTTCTTGATCCTCAGTTTTATGCTACCAATTATATATTTAGTAATCATGAAACACATTCAAGCGGAATGCACAAACCTCAGATACGTCGGTAGTATAAGCTCTTGGCCAAGCAAACTTGGAAGCAGCACAGCCAGAAGCAGTGGTAGTAGTACGAGCAATGACAGGTGCAGACTATGAAAAAAAAAGGGGGGGGGGGTTAGGATATTTGACAGGTACCTGATTTAAAAGTATCTCTTTTACCAATACAGTCTTGACTTGACCTACAGTTACTTTATGAGCAGAAGCCTTGATAAAAGGAACTGTTGATCTGATCAATGGCTTAAGCATTCTTATAAAGTAGAGGAAAAAGAAAAAACGAAAATAAAAAGGGAACCTCTCATGGGTGTGATGGAATAAAAGGAGTTTTAAACGGGATGAATATATTTGGGCAGTTTGCCAAATGGCCGGGGTGTAGAAGTGTCTCTCTCTTTTTCTTCACCATCATAAAATGTCCTCAGCTGGAAAGATCGTTAAACACTTGCTTGCCAAGAATGGACCCATGACAACACAGTCTTTATTCAACTTTGTCCCTACTTATCAAAAGGAGTTTATTTCAAAGACACACTTGAAGCAAAAAATTTTAACCTCTCTTCAAGGCTCTGGCGTCATTTTCAAGCAAGTCAAGCGTGAATCAACAACCGGAAAGCCAACCTGGGAATGGCACTTTAAAGATCAAGAGCTTGTTGAAAAGTACAAGAACTTGACATTGTAGAACGAAAAAAAAAACCAAGAACCAAAAAAAAAAACCACAAAAACTGTATATTGTATAAACCAATAAAAAAAGACTAATTCCACAAAAGGAGGGTCAATAGAAAAAAAAAAAAAAAAAAAAAAGCGTTAAATTTATTCTATACAATGATATCGCAGCTAATCCCGTAGTGATCTATAGAACAGTTAAAATATCAAATGCAAGGATGACAAGTGTTTATTATTTACCTGAAATCTGTGTGAAATCCGTATTTTGACGTTCCTCTTCTGTCATCAAAGTATTCTCCTTCACCCAGAATTTCTGAACTTGGGGACTACCAAGATGAATACGGTTGGTATTACGGTCAGACCAAAACAAACGATCGATACTCTGCACTGTCATTAATTGGTCCCAATTTGTCAGGACGGTTTCTGCAGGAATCAAATCGCCTTGTTCGTTCTTGGTGTAATCTCCAAACGTCACTGGATGGTTTCCAAAATGATCATGCACGACATCTCGCAAGTCATCCATTTTCCAGTGATGTTCGAACCAGCGCTGGTTTGAAGAGGTCCGCTGCACACCAGTACCTTTAATCACATCTTTCATTTGGTCATATTGTGACGAACTTTCTTTTGAAGGTTCTGTGATTGGTACGCCTTCATGGTGAACAGCTGCATCTACATTTAAATCACCCACGACCATAATAGGTTCATTATCGTTGCGTGTGGTGTCATAGACAAAGTTGTGTAAAAGAGAAAATTGTGAGAGTCGAATCATGGTATCCTCTTCATTAATGACATTATTGGTATCATACGATGCTTGCGTATGAGTTGTGTAAATATGTAATTTTCTATCTGGGTTCAATTCGATCAAAGCATGTAAAGCGCCCTTGATAGAAAGCCTATTATGTCATTTCATTAGCTACCATTTCCACCCATTTCGATTCTTTTTTTTTTTTTTCTTACCAATCACTATGCTGACCTCGTGGGTACTCGATAATATGGGATTCACGAATAGGAAAGCGAGAGATCAACAAGAGCCCACCATCCACACCCAACTGCCAAGGGTATTTTCTAGGCGACTCCAGATGATAATTATAGCCCATTTGACGAGCTGTTGTGATAAGGTGGTCCTTTCTTCGTGTGGCAAAGGCAAAGGATTCTTGAAATGTGATGACGTCGTATTCAGGCAGAATGTATTTCTCGATATAGGCTAAACGGTCGTCTTTGTAGTCGGACCAATTGTTCTTGATAAGCGGAGGGCGCATAAAGATATTCAAGGTCAAGAATCTTGCGGAGGAGTTTGTCACCTTATCAGGAAAGATAGGCTGAGGGTAGTCTGCAGGCGAGAAGAAGATGGAGCAGAACAAGAGGAAAGAGAACAGGGCCAAAGAGAAGAAGGAAACCAAGATCAGGACAAGTCTATGCTGAGCTAAAAAGGAAGGAAGAAGGATGCGAGGACATTCGGGTAAACGATCTGTGATTGTGTAGTAATAGTATGACCAGCAAGAGACAGAACTAGACGAGTCAACACTACTAGGATGGCTATGGGTGGTAGACAGTGGAGCAGTGGAGTCATCTCGTCTGTGTCTTCTGATACTGAATATCGACCTACCACTACTGCCATTGTTATGGACCGGGAGGGTCGGTAAATAAATAGCTTGGTGAGTGTTCAATCTGGGAATCTTGCGTAACCAATTGTACATTCTACCAAAGACGGTCTTTGCAGGAGGATATAGTTCATAAGGTGGCGGTGAGGATTGCGTACTGACCACACTGGCTTCATATGAGTTTTGTGACTGAAGGCGGCCTCGAGGTCGTCGTTCGACTCCTTCTTCTTCTCCTTCCGATTGTGTAGGCATTTCTTCTTCGTCTTGTTCGTCTGCGTCATGATATGGCTCTGTTGGAATAGCCACGTCTTCTTCCATAACATGTTGGTCGGCTTCTAAAGAACTCATTGGCAAATGTACCCTTTTGGCTCAAACAAGGGAAAAAAGAGAGGGAGAAAAGGAAAAGGAAGAAAAAAAAAATAGTACCAAAACAAGCCTATTCATCACCAGCCAGAAAAATAGAATCGAAACTCCGTGTCTACACTTACGATAATGCCATCCAATTCTTCAAGCCACGAATCAAAGAAAAATCAGGCACACATGGCTGACCTTCCTTATAAACAGGCCAGTCGTATTGTATTCATACGTGCTTAGGAGGGGGGGATACGGTTGAACCTGATCTTCCGGAGTGCAACCAATGAAGGCCATTGTGACACAGTGTCTGACGATCTTGCATTCAGAAACAGTCATACACTGCATGACTCTGTCTTTTTTTGTAATGTACACTGTGGCTATAGATAACATGTAGACGCTTTCATCCAGATATCACTATCAATTATAAAGCAGCGGTGATTGAGCCCGGGTCTATATTTTTCCTGCGTAGAAACAAAAACAAATATAAACAATGGATTGCAGCGATAAACAATCATGATCATATTATCTTGGCGGCACTTTTTTTATATATTTGTTTAGAAAAAAAAAAGGGGCATAGCGTTCTCTTTTTAATAAAAGGGTTTGATACAGATATGATACACTTAATAAAAGTGACATGAGAAAGTTGAAGATCATCATTGTTTATCAAACATTTCAGCAATCAATCATCTTGAAAATAAAAGCCCAAGACGCCAGAGGTGTATCTGTTTGATTAGTAAGCAATACGCCACACAACCACTATTACTCTTCCGTCTTTCCAGGATTAAATGGGATGTAGTTATGCAACCACAAATAAAAGTAACGCTAATAAAGTAAATATTAGACACCAATAGACGCACGCCATATGAGATAAAAACACATTATAATTTAAATATATTAATGATGCGCATGAGTAAACATTTTTTAAAACGGCATGTATTGACAAGAAAAAGTTTATACATCATCAATTGTATTCCAATTGCATGACTATTGTTACAAAGTTGATAATCATAAACCATAAACAAGCAGCATGATGAGGTGTGCTTATCTTGAAACATTTACACAACGAATGGTAATTCGTTTGCTGCTTTTTCTTTTTTTTCCAGTGAAGCTAAAATGATATATTTAAACCCATTGGGACCATGATAGATTGTCAAGACCGAGGTAACAACAACATGTTGCTTTTGTCAAAGCCAAGAATAGATGATACATGTAGGTAGCACAAAAATTGACATTCAACTAATTTTGTGCGTCTATCTATTCTAAATCGATTCTTATTTGGTATAGTCTCGCCACGTACATGCTGTTTATCAAAAACCATGCGTATGGAGGTCCGGGATCGGGCAAGACATGTGGACCATATGGGCTTGTAACAAAAAAAAAAAAAAAAAAAAAAAAAAAAGAAGGGCTGGCGACTGTGGCGGTTGTCTACCGATACACGAAGCAGCATGTTGCTAGGCCATGCACCTAAAGAAGAAAGGCTCTGTACTCGCTAGAGCTGTTTAGGCAAATAAAGGGTGTGTCCCCACTAACCTTAAACCGAAAATCAGGTAAGAAATAATGGGTACACATAGTATGCCACGCAGCCCCCATGACATCAATGGTAAATATTCGGGAAACTGCGTTGTCCATCCAAGCGAGTTTAAAGGAAAGAAAACGAATAAAAATAAAATAAAATGCCTCGCAGCGTATGTGGGGTGCGCGCGCGTGCGTAATAAAGTGCTTCGAAATCAAGGGGGATCGACTTGTATAAATAAATGTATGACAACAGTTTTTATTTTTGCTAAATTGCAATCAAACTCCGTTTATATTTTTTATATATACAAGTGAAAAAAAGAGATTTTTTTTTTGTGTCCTTTTTCTCTCTCTTTAATTCAAAATGTTGTACAGCAAGAAAAGAAAACAAATATCGCTGATAGAAAAAGCACAGCAAACGAATGTGGGTGTGATTGAGACAACCATGATGTACCGTTCGAATGAGGAGCATGGCAAAGAGAATCTGGTTTCTGTAAGTGCCTTTTTTTTTTTGCATAAGGGAAATTGTTTATTTTTATGAAACATAGCCCATGAACAAATCAATGGAGTGTGAAATTCTCCCTTAAAAGCTCGAGGTTTTTTAATTTGTTTTTTTTAAATCCCAGGTATTCACGCTGTTTGTGGAAGAGCCTACAAGACATTTGATATTAATTCGCTTCTATGACGACTTTGTCGAATTCGATAAGAGGGTGAGTTATTTGTTGTCAATTTGGGGGAACTCTCATGTATTAACATAGAGGCAGATAAAAGAGTATTCGAAAAAGTGTAAGATTCCTTTGCCTAAACTACACGGACGATGTGATAGCATTACTAGTATTGGAAGCAATGATAGTAAGCGTAACAGTAGTTTTAGAAAAATACTACACAGTTTTTCTCATAAATCAACCCAAAAGAGTAATTCAGATAATATTGAGCGTTACTTACGTCATTGTGTAAACGATTTAAACATTGGCTCATGTTCTCTCTTTAAAGAGTTCCTCCAAGCGCAACGGGAGGAAGACAATGTCATACCAAAGCATGTTGTCCAATCCTATGTGCAACAATCCTCCATTGTCATGAGCGAACCGGCACCACCGCCATCGTTAGTAGTAGCGACTCCGTCTCCCGATACCACCACGCAAGACGATGATTCGTACACCTCGTTCCCTTCACACATCATGTTGGACAACCCAATCAACAGCGACATATCAGACCTGCCGGCAACCATCCAGGATTTCCAGCTAATCAAGGTGATTGGTAGAGGATGTATGGGCAAAGTAAGTTTTTGGACATGTGTTGTAGCACTTTTTTATTTCCGGGGGAGCACAATACATAACCTTATTTTATATTAGGTGCTTTTGGTCCGACACCGTCATTCGTCACGCCTGCTAGCATTAAAGGCCATTAGTAAGAGAGTAGTGATTGAACAGAGCCAGATTGTACACATCAAGGCGGAACAACAGATCCTATCCGATATTGCATCCATCCATCATCCCTTTCTCATCAAACTTCACTATTCATTTCAAGATTTAAACCAGTTATTCCTTGTGCTCGATTATCACGTCGGAGGTGACTTGGCAACACAGCTACGCATCAATCATATGCTGCCTCCCGACAGATGTCGGTTCTATACCGCAGAGATCATTTTGGGAATCCAAGAGTTGCATCGTTTAGGCATTCTCTACAGGTAAGCTTAACTAGACTTACACTTTCTTCCAAGTATTAACAACACGTGTTTAGAGACTTGAAGCCGGAAAATATTCTATTAACAGCTGATGGTCATTTAGTGTTGACAGATTTCGGATTATCCAAGCAATTTTATGATGGACTTAGTTTAGAAGAGCAAAGAGCCGACACGTTTTGTGGTACAGCGGAATACTTGGCGCCAGAGATATTAAACGGGCAAGCATACTCGTATGAAGTGGACTACTGGAGCATGGGCACCATTCTGTTTGAAATGCTGACAGGCATTACACCATTCTGGGCAGAAAATCGAGATGACATGTATCGGCGTATCCGGACGGATCCATTACAGTTCCCTGAATTCATTGACATTGAAACTGCGGATTTTATCGCCCGTTTATTAAAAAGGGATCCAAATAGGCGTTTAGGTTCCGGTTCCGATGGAGCCATCCGTGTTCGTTCCGACCCTTATTTTGAATTCATTGATTGGAATCACATCTACACAAAACGTATCAGACCACCTTACATTCCCAACTTGCATTCGGAAACAGATTTTAGCCATTTCGATAGCGAGTTCTTACGTTTAACTCCAAGATTGTCACCCGTGGGAAGCGACTACATACTAAGCCAGAGTCTGGATCGTGCCTTTGAAGGGTACTCGTACACCAACAGGGAAGAAACCTTATTAGACTCGCCTCCGTCAGAGTTATACAGCTTCACTGACCCGCCTCCTCCCATCACTTTTCATGATAATCAAAGCAGTAGCGATACACCACATCAAGGCACGCGATATTTTGTTTATAATGGCTCCGATGAGGTGGTTCCGTATGATGACTATGCCGATGACAGCAATATCAGTAACGACGATATACGATCTTCAGACTTTGTACGCTCAAGTACCTATCAAAACCAGTTTACGGATGAAGAGGAGGATTTTGATTATTATCGACAATTGCCGCCAAGACCTGCTATACGACATTTGTCCACCGCGGCTCCTTCTCATGCTACTAGTTCATCCATCTTATAGACTTATTTACTTTATTCGTGCAGGTCTCGAATACTTTCCCCCTTTAATTTTAACCACTAATTTTGATAGAAACACATCCTTATAAAAAAACCTATAATTAATTCAACACACACATAACACATGGCTGCCTTTTACAGTAAAAAAAAAAAAAAAAAAAAAAAAAAATCTTTTTGCAAACTGTTGTCTGTTGGTTACACATGTAAACTATCTTTTTGTGTCAACTATCATCTATGCCCACTAGAAAATACCAAAACAATTAGCACGCATTTACAAAAAAAAGACACACATATAAAACGTACCAAATCACGGAGGTATTTCTTGCTACCGATCCAACCAATCAAAGTCTTATTGGCCTCTACAACATCTACACCTTGATGCTTCACCAACATCTCTGCCAAAGCATCCTGTACTCCCTTCGCCATGCCTTTAGCATCACCACAAATATAAATAGCTGCATCCTTATTCACAATCAAATCATACAACTTGTCAGAATCCCTCTTAATCAAATCCTGTACATACAACTTGCTCTCTCCCTTTCGACTTTCTGCAATGGCTAAATGTGTAATAGTACCATCCTTTTCAAACTCTTTCAAATCCTTTTCAAACAAAAAGTCCTTGCTAGCATCACGGAAACCGTAGTACACATGGATAGGACCAAATGCAGCACGGATTTGGCTACTAGGTTGATGGCCAATGCCTCCCATGGACGTACGGATCTTGCGTTGTGTTTGACGGTGCTCCAAGAACCCGATGAAAGGAGCAATACCTGTACCGGGACCTATTAAAACCAAAGGACGCTCTGTTTCTGCAGGTAAAACAAATGCATTGACATTAGGTCGAATATACATGGGTAACTTGATACCGAGACTAGATACATCTACTTCCTCGTTCTTATTAGCCACATAGTTGGTGATTTTATCCATCCAAGGTGTAGCTACACCCTTACGCTGAGCGTCTTTAGCTGTAGTATATTGTACAATGTTAAAAGCATATCGGATCTTGCCTTGTCGCTTCAAAGACGAGCTTGAAATAGAATAGAAACGTGGTAAATGAGCAGGTAATAAATCTAAAAGACGTTCAAGAGGAGGCTGACAAGATGGAAAGGTTTCAAGAATATCCAATAAAGTAGGTGATTCATCTCTAATAGCATTAAAGATACTAACGCCTTGCTTACTACAGATATACATCAAGCTAAGCTTCTCTTTAGGATCTGTGGTATGATCTGCCAACATTCTGAAAAGAGCTTTACGAGGTTGACTGTTGACATCGACAGCGTATCTGAAGAGATCGATTAATGTAACACTTGAAGCATGTTGTAAATGGGTTGGAAGTGCTTCGCCTTCTACTTTGTACAAGGTATGATATTCCTCAACTGAGATAGATAAACGGTGCAAGATGGCGTCAATCAATGCTTCATCGTTAGGTGCAATGACACCGAATGCGTCTCCGGGTTCGTAATGCAAGTCGTTATCAATCTCGATTTCTACTTCTAAAGTACGCTTCATGGCATCAGGAGCTGTTAAGCAAGAGACCATGGTGATGGGAGCATATGTGATAGGTACAGGTGTGACTACAAATGCAGGTACTTTATCCACGCTGTCTCCTTGTTGACCCTCCAATTTTGTTAATTTGGCTACGGGTACAGAGATACGGGGTAGGCCAGTTAATTTGGCGCCTTGCTCTAAACCTGCAAGACTGATCTCCAAGGGGAAACCCTTATGAATCAATGTTTCTTTGTCTTCCTTGGTAGATGAATCAACAAGCGAGTTTTCGAGCTGAGTGTATTTCTGGACAAGGTTTGGTAATGTGGTGGCACGGTTCTCCATGGAGTAAGGGATACTGGCAGGGTCAATTTTAAGTTCTGTCATTTGCTTTTCAAGTTCCTTTTCGTGAGCAATGGCGCTGGCGATGGATTGATCTGTGTGTTGAGTCAATACTGTAGGCAAGACTTCCCATAATTTCTCGACCCAAGAATCCACAACGTTCTCAAGACTAGGGTATAGGTTGTTAGTGATGGATTTGTCAACAAACAAAATATTTACCCTTCAGCGTCATCCGCTATACCTCGGTCATGAAAGGAAACAGCACCCAACTCTTTAAACTTCTTTTGTAAACGTTGACCTGTGTAATTAAAATTGGAATAATTGCTATCTCCTAAGCCCAAGACGGTGAATTTGGCACCGGTCAAGTATGTCTTGTCCTTATTACTACGTAAAAACTGCCAAAACTTGAGCGAGTTATCCGGTGCGTCACCATCGCCAGTGTTGGAAGAAACCAAGATTATAATACCGGTTTTTTGAAGAGGTGCCTATAATGGCAAGATGAGAAATAGACATTATGAAAGAGTGGTGGTTTACGTACAATGGTATAGTCATCCATGACATGACATGTGCCTGTGTATCCTTTTTTACCGGCTTCCGTGTGAATGTTTTTAGCAATCCATTCGGCATTACCAGTCTGAGATGCCCATAAAATAAGGTACTCCTTTGCTAACTGTGACATTGTAAGTGAAGAAAGAACAAACAGTTTTTTTTTATAAAGCTTTTTTTTTTTTTTTTTTTTTTTGTATGAAACAATAAAAAGAAAGTCCGGATCGGTGTTTGATGGGGGATATGTATTTACAAGGATGTGGTATAAAAAAGAGTTATGCAGATAATGTGATAGAGTGACGGTCTGGTAAAGCATCCAGGATGGGTTTCAAGAAGGAAGGTTGTCTTCCAATCATTTGAACTCCAAGCAACCCAATTGCCACTATGTAATAACAAGGTTAGTTTATATGTGATTACATGCAACAATAACACTCCCACTCACGTATTAACACGGGTAGCCAGAACAGGTAGAGACGACGATCGATTTTCTGTCTAACAAAGCCCAGACCGTCCGACTCCATAGACGGAGGCGTCGACTCATCATCATGAGGCAAAGCACTACTTGTGGTTATACTGTGGAACCGATGCATCATATGACTTTTACTAGGTCTTCTAGAAAGAGGTCTCCCAACGTTACTAGAGTACAAATCTATAATCTCTGCAATCGCTGGTGTCACCTCCATCTGAAACTTACACACCAAAGTAGGTTTTGCACCCGATAAAAGTAACAAACGTACCAAGTCAATTGAATTTGACTGCATAGCAAAGTGAAGACATGTCATATCATTCACATCTTGCAAGTTTAGAAATTTGGTCTTTTCCTCTAGTGGACAACATGAAACAAGTAACTTTACGAGTTGTTCGTTTTGCAGTATGACAGCAAGATGCAGTAATGAATGACCTTGCGTGTTTGTTACAAGTAGGCCGAGTAATAAGCTGCTTGTTTGTAATGCTTGAATCAAGTCTTGTTGCACGTTGTGTTGCTGTTGTTGGTATTGTTCACCCCCTTGTACGATACGCATGGCAACAGACTTGGCATCATGTAATTTACCAGTCATTTTCAGCCCAACAACTTGTAGGGCTAACTCTAATAAAGCCTGATCGCTGGCATCATAATAGGTAAATATGGCTACATCTTGTCCCTCCAAAACAAGCGGGTGTTCCTTGAACGAAACAACAACAGGGCCGGTATGATTAGCAGGTGGTAAGATACATACCATGGTACTCGAGTTCCAGTAAACAGTGGAGGCTCGATGCTCGCCAAATAGACAAGTTAGACCGCTGTAAAATCCGGAACCGAGCAAAGTGACTTCGATACCACCATAAGTAGGGCCTTGAGAAGGTACTAATCTATCTAATTGGGGCAACATGTCTAACAAGCCGTCTGAAGTTAGCGTGATTCTTCTGCGCCTATTAAAGGGCCATGCTTCTTCATCGATCAGGACAGAGTCATAGGAATCTAACGGGGTCATTTCAAGTGAGTCGTCTGTGGAGGAGACGGAATTCCTGCGAGATGGAGCGGGAGTGTCTGGTCTTGAAATCGCGTCTTCGCTTCCTTCTTCTCTTGATCTTTTACGGTTACTTTTTTGTTTGGAACTTTTGTGATCATCTGTGATCATGATTGGGGGAGAGATACCAGTCCCTACGGTTTGACCCAGGTTGTTTTTCATGACAAAGCAAATTCTGTATGTAACTAAATTAATCATTCATTGAAAATGAGAAAAGACGTTTATGATTCTTACCTGAAACCGGTCTTTTCGTTGTGGTGGCGACAATAACAAGTAATTCGTGTGGGTAAGATGGCATCACCCGAAGAGAAATTAATCATTGGGCTGCAATTGAATAACAAGATACGATCTCTTTCCATTTCGAGCTCCTTATCTGATAGCACGTATTCGTGCTTTTGTTTACCATCTTTTGTTCTTTCGGCCCTTTTCCGCTATATTGTTTATTAGAAAAAGAATGAATTTTAATAATATCAAGTGCGCCTCTTACTTCGCGTCGTACACACCCCACACACATACGGATGGGTTGGTCCGTGTTACTTGCACATACTACTTTGGCTTCTAACTGCAGGATCTTGGACTCATCCGAGACCATGGTAGCGACAGATCCATCCGAGTTCATTTGCTGGTTCTTTCGAAGTCGAGATCGTGCAAGCATGGTCTCGCCAATGCGAATGTACGACCAGTCCATGACCTTCTTATCCTGTGTCATTAATTGGATGCACAACTTAATCTGTGTCTCCACGCGCGATTTGGCGCCTGTGCTGGGAACGCCCAATACGCGTATCTGAAGATAATTACTGCTGCTACTAAATAGACGATTAATTCCCTCAATTGACAACATGTTTATCTATCCCCGCTTACTTTTCCTACAATAATGAAAAAAAAAGGGTTAATACAAAGAAGAAAAGAACAGCATTTAAGCATACTTGTTTGCATTGATCATACTCCAACTTTGGCGAACAAAAAGTCGTATCTGAATCCAAAGTGGGTGAAGCAGGAGCAGAATAAAGGAATTCAAAGCCAGGCGTTAAGTCCTGGAACAAAGGCAAATAGTCGTCATGACCTTGTTCTGACAGTAGCAAGTTCTGCAAATCACTATCGCTGAGTGTTCTCGACGGTGAGTAAGGTGGCATGGCGGCTTAATGTAACAAGAAAAGATAAATGGAAGAGAGGTAAAAAACGTGTGGGGGGGCTGATATCTAAAAAAAAATGATTTATACATCTCGAAACGTGACGCCCTTTTCCCAATATGTGTGATCCACAAGATAAGACCTAAGAAAATCAAGGTCTGTTCGCACATGTTGTACATTGAAGCTTTCAACGGCAGAATCTCGTTTTTGTAGCATTTTCACATGCAGAGTGTCAACTTTCTTTGCACCACACTTGGAGCTCGTTTTGCTAATTTCAGACAATCTGGGCCTGAAACGTCAACTTGTGAGACACAACCGATGGAATGGTTATGCTGCAGCAAGAGACTAGTACTAGATATGTAGAAACCAACGCTGAATAAAACGCATGGCATCCATACGCCAATGAGGATATATATATACAGCGTTTGCTTCTTGTATCATTCCTACAGCTACAGGAACTATCAACATGTGGTGTAAATAAGGCGTAAACAAAGTTCTCCACAATCATATGATCATAGACAGGTTTCATCTATGAATAATAAATGTTAAATCAGGCGTGGTAAGTCTTTTAAAAAGGCAGAGAGATAACGACCTTGGGTTATAACGAGTGGTTGTTACTTCAAAAGTACAAGCTGAAAATGGTTTTGATTTCCAACAAAGTTATGGAGTCTGACCGCCACCCTTATTGCACCTTGTACACGTAGCAGAACCAAAGTTACATATAATTACCAGTGTCTTCAACTGTTCATATAGGATTACAAGACGCCTGGTACAATGACTATTGACGACACATCTTATATAAATGGTGCTATATTAATTCTTTGGTTCGAAAAGTAGTTTATCAAAATAGCATCCAATTCATCTTTTCGTTTGAAAAATTATCTTGAAGGATTGACCTTGTTGAAATCTTCAGAACCTTGTGCATGAATGTAGTGTATATAGTGGTCCGCTTAAATTAAAAAAACGTGGTATTATGGTCAAACCTAGCGATGGTGTCCTTATATTCCATGATGTATGTGCCATTGTGAATTACAATGTTATGTAGAACATTTTTTTTTTCGTTGAGGGTATGACATCTACATATATTAACTGAACCGCTACATTGTAACGGATGGTAGCTTGTGATTTCGCAGAGGATAAAGATGATAATAGCATATACAAAGACTCCGTTATAAAAGTCCTTCATACAGAGGCCAAACGTCAGGTTTTGACATGATGTGACGCAGAAAAAGCATATTTCTGTTGACAACAAAAAAAGGTGGGACAACAATAATCTCTGATCCAAATCGCTTCATTTTGTCTTCTTATTTCATCTCCGTCGGAAAGCATTCCGTTGTTCCATTCAAATAGACTGTCAACAAAAAAAGAACAGGTGAGTTTCCTGAGCGGGCTTATCTTTTATTAATTTGTTTGTTATTTGTTATGTAAAAATCAGGTGAGAGAAAGAGGGAAAAAAAAATAATAATTTTTTTATTATGTACAAAAAAGGGGTATTTGGGTATCAAAATTGTCTTTGGTGCTTTGAAGGCACAGGCGAAAACGAGCAGGATCGTTTGCGACTGACAAGTGGAGGAGGAGTGGAAGGAGGAGAAGAAGTGTCGCTTGCAGAATCCGCGGATGAATCATTGGACAATAAGCCTGGTGTTTCTGAAGGCAAGGGTCTTTTTTGGATATGATTGATCAATAGAGACACCCATTTGTCATACAGTGGCTTCGACACATACAGCTGGTAATCAATTAACTTCAAAAAGTCTATTTCTGTGCTGTTGATTTCATTGACGCTGAGGCTAGTGATTTTAGCCCACGCCTTGTTCTTGTAGTTTTTGTCGTTGAGATATTTCGATGCAACGATCAGCGCAGCCAGGAACATGCGCCTTGCACAAGCTACTGCTTGGTTCGTCTTTTTGATGCGAAACATGTAAAACAGGGCAAGCTGCAGCATGGAGTACGTAGCTCTGGATCGTTTCAGGATTTCTCGTATAAAATCTGTAGTGGGAATGGCGGTATGCTTTGTTGATTTGATAGAATTGATGATATCTGCTGCTGCATGAATCAGTCTATCAATCATGATGCTTTTTTCAGGCACATTTAAGATGGGCGCCAATGTCTGCTTGGATAGGTGTGGGTGTGTTTGTAATGGGTTCTTCAAGCTGTAAAGAATTGGATCTGAGCAACTTTGGTGGTATGTAATTGACATTAAAAAGGAAAGAGAAAAGTAAAGAAGAAAGAAGACGAATTAGTTTAATTTTTTTGGGTATTTATAGTTTATTGGAAAGCGGGAAGGGGTAAAAAGACAGACCATTTTTTTTTTATTATTGATATAAATGAACTAAACCGTATAATAATGTATGAAATAAAATATAGGACAATAAGGCGTTCATCGCACCATCAAACACAAGATCCTTGTAACCGTTGATAAAATACTTCTTGCTGCCACATGTTCTTGTCATCAGGATGCCGTTCAAGATGACCCAACTAACAGCATAAAATAAGAAACCAGACAGATTGGTAAGACCCAAGATGCCTGCTGCTGAGCCTGCTATAGCAGCAAAGCAAGAACGAATATATTGAAGTTGTCTTGCATTATGCATCACATGGGATTGAACATATAAATGAGCATCTTGAGGAGGTGGGTTCATACTTGGTTGTTTATCTCGTGTTAATTATTTCTCATTCGCGCAAGTTTATCCCCCCCCCCAATTGCTCTTGTTAATTTCGTGTTCCGTCATCACGTCACAACCAATCATGCGATCCATAATATAAGGTGATTTTTTTTTTTTATTTTGTGTAAAATCATGCAATTATTTACTATCTGGTTTAAGATGTGCATATTCTTTAACGTTAGGTTTATATTCAAATTTCTGTTCATGCGGTTTCACGCGTTCGTCAATCAATCTGTAATCAGGCCGGGATACGGACAACTGATTGATATCTTCTTCATCTGAATCATCGTCATCAAACATTTGAAAGACATGAGAGGAGTCTAATCGCTGATTGGTCGTATCGGAATCGGCTGCTACTTGCCCGAGATCATTCTCATCATCCTCATCGTCTGAATCTGGAAACATATTAAACACACCACCGCCAGACACTGCAGCCTTTGGCGGCACTGCTTTCTCATCCTCCGAATCCGAATCATCAAATAGCTGAAATACCGTCCCTTCCGACTTTTTGGGCTCTTCTGGCTCCTCCAAGATCTCCGCCTCCTCATTGGTTACCGTACCTTCGGCTTCCTCTTTGGGCGTCATGACAACCGTAGGTGTGATTTCCTCCTGTTTGCTTTTATTTCGTCCGTACAACCTCAATGTCGAAAACATACCTCGCTTCTTTTTAACTTCCTCCGTAGACACGGCGGATCCAGAAGAAGACTTTCGAAAAATACCGCTCATCATCTTGGTCGTTTTCTCCGTGATTGACTCGGTGTCCAGAGAGGTTAGACTGACCGTGTTGGTGGGTATCACTGGAGCAGTGAATGCACTTGTTAACAGCGATGCTACGGGACGTGGGGATGATACGGGAGTTGCTGTTCTAGAACTGGCTGGAGAAGCATTGTGTGTGGCGTGGGGTGAGGAGCCAGGAGATACCTGCTGTTGAAGAGATATCTGCTGTCTAGGGGATGCTTGTCTAATAGGCGATGTGATCATAGGCGATGTCATTCTAGGCGATGTCATGGAGGTTCTAGGTGAGGAGACGGCTGTAGTGGATGGTGAGGTGGGTGTAGACAGGGTACCAATGATAAAGGGTATATCCACCATCATAAACTGAGATCGTATGCCCTGTGCTGTGGTATAAATGCCCTCCTGTGCAAAGATCTGCACCCTGATAAAGTAAGACACAGATAATAGTTCGCTTTGATCTAATGAGATGGTAGGCATGGTGCCTTTTGGTATCGGTAGACCAGCACGCACAGTCTGTACGTGCTGGTTATTTTCGTCGTTTTCTGAAGTGATGTTGAGATCTGCCACGATACGATGCACTTTTTCTCCGGGAGAAGTGTAGGCACTAATAGATTGACAAATGAGTCAATGAGAAACCCATAAATGATAATAAAATGAACTTACCGTCCGTTAGCGATAATATGGTTAACTCGAAAGAGACTGATGGAAATGCCCTGTTTTCTAGAAAACTCCATATTGTTCCATATGGTAATAGATACCGGGATTGCAATACCCGCTTGGCATCCACGACAAGGCAAGGTGACCCGTATAGCAGAAGTAAACTCACGCTGTAAATTAGACAAGGATACGACGAAGACCTGTTCAGCGCGTTGAGGCTTAATCATGTCTGGGGTACGAGTATAGATGGGTTCGTACACTGGTACGACCCTCTGAGCGAAAAACACGGGTTTTGACTCCTGATCGATAAAGGCTTCTAATAAATAAATGATTTTATTTAAAAACGTTCCTTCTGTTGAACTGGGTAAAGGACGATCGTTTGGCACATACACTTTAAATGCAAATCCCAGTGTCTTGTTCTTTTGTAAGTCTACTTTGGGTTCTTGCACTGAATCCAGTACAGACACAAGATGAGTGGTGTAATAGGGTACTTGACTGGATCCCTTGGCTGTTTTGGTAGGAGATTTAGTAATGTTGCCGAGCTTCCAGCACTCGTCAAAGTAGGTTCGACTCTCCTTGTTAGTTTGGATAGGTTGGACTGAGATACGACCTGTCCATGCTAGTCGAAGTCTGGTTAAGCTGAAGCTTTGGTTGCTGGTGATAAAAATCTTTCCTTCCACTGCATCACCTGGATAATACTTTTGATTGGTGTTGTCTAGTAGCACTTCTACTTTAATATCCAGTGGTGTAGGTGCCATGCTTATATAAAATTAAAAAAAGAGAACACAACTCCCCCCCCCCAAAAATAAAAGGTCTGTTATTATTCTGCTGGCTCAGCCACTGTGGTGAAGCAGAATAGTACCACATATCTCTATCACATGACGTCCTTTTATTCTAATCGAGTGGGCAAAGCCTGAATATCGGGTTGGATAAACACCTCTTTAGCTTCTTTTGTATATAATTTATCCGGAGAATAATAATTTTCAATGGTTTTCGAATCTAGTAGCTGAGGAAACCTTTCCACCAGGGCAAAGAAATCACTGCCGTCTTGATACGAACTAATAGCAGCAGACACCAGTGCAATGTAGAATGAAGTGATGGTTTCATGATAATCTTGGCTCTTGGTAGGGTTCTTTTTAAAATGGCTTTTCAGCGTCTCTTTAATCTTGACTTGCGCTGCTGCAGGTCCTAATTCCCGTATATAATTCCAAGCCATGCGTAAATGCGCTCTGTGCATCCATTTTTGTTTACTATAGTCCTTATCCTCTTCAAATGCCTTCATAAATACTTGCTCGCCTACACTGCGATAGGATCTCTCATAATATAATAACGGATGGGCCTCGTCTCGTCGACCATGCTCGCCTCCCACCCCTTCTTCGACTTTAAGTACCTTGCTGATCCATAATTCATGATCGCCCAATTCTATCACTTTATAGGCCTCACAGTGCATGGCTCCCAATGTGCCCATCAATACGGGTAATCCGGTCACCGGGTCATCAAAAAAGGGTATATCTTTAAATTGCTCTGCATTGGGAGAGGAAAATGCAACGGACTGTTGTACTTGTTCATGAGACAGCATGTTCAATACCATACTTCCGGACGAATGTAACAGTTCAGAAGCCCGTGAAGGTGTACGCACACAAAATGATACAAGTGGCTCGGGGTGAAGACACACTGAAGTGAAGGAGGCGACGGTAATGCCTCGTCTGTATTCTGGATCGTCTGGTTTTGACGTTGTCACGACAACGACAGGCTGTGGCACTTTTCTCATGATACCCCGGACATCTTCAATAACGCCTGTGGAAAAAGCACGATGAATAAATGAGTGCTGACAAGGTTTAAGGCGATGTGACAATGTCAGTGCGAACTTTCGTAAAGACATGGTATGTAAATAAGAGAGAGGACTGGGAAAAAAAAAGCAAAACCTTCCAAATTGAGAAGACTTTGTTTATGTCATCAAAGCGGTAATTTTAACCAACTATATCTGAAGAATGTTCCTGTTTAAAATAATAATGCATAATCTCAAACTAGACGTGAGAGAAAGAGGTTTCCCTGTTTCTTTTTCTTCTTATCTTTTATATATATAAAAAAGAATGATTACTTATTTAATTGGTGGACAGTGTTTAAAAGGTGTGGAGTATGTTCCTAGTGATACTATTGAAGAATTCTCGTCTGCTTCTTCGTCTTTATTTGATGTCTATACGTGTGTTGAGCCCAGTCACATGGACACTTCCAAGAGCTTAAGAAGATTAGGACTCTCTTCGCAAGACCTTTCTGCTCACCTTTTGCAAACGGATCCAGAAAACCTGTCTGAATTAGACGCATCTCGTAACGAGATTACCGAACTACCTAGCCAACTTGGGTTGTTCAAGGGTCTTACACGACTTGTACTATCAGGTAATTCTATTACAACTATCCCACCAGAAATCTATCAGCATCTTGCTCAATTGGAAATCCTGATTCTATCCGAGAACCAAATCCAAATCATACCAGACGACATGCCCTCGTACCTCCCTCGTCTGGCCTCCTTCTGTGTAGATGCGAACCTAATCAGCTATTTACCAGATACAATTGGGGACTGGAAACATTTACGTGAATTCAGACTGGGATCCTTTTATGGAGGCAATCAAATACGTGCATTGCCAGAGAGTATCTCCGAAATGACCAGTATAGTGGATCTAGACGTCTCATTTAATCAATTAGAGACGTTATTTCCAGACACCTTTCGGCATCTACCTAATGTCAATTGCATCAATCTGTCGCATAATCAATTGACGGATTTACCAGATACGTTCTTGTTTGGTGCGTGTCATAAGCTGACTACTATTGACTTATCTGATAATCTGATAACCAATTTTCCTCAGATGGTGGCTACAGATTTGTTGAGACTCAAAAAATTGGAACTGCTTAATCTCAGCCATAATCAGCTATCCATCTTGCCAACCGAATTACTCGACCAACCCCGTATACAGGTCATTATCAAGGGTAATCCTATGACCGATCAGTCTATGCGGCAGGAGGCGGTTCAAAGTGTGATACAAGGTCCGTCTAACTCAGAAGATGTGACAGACGCACCTTTTCTACTACACTCCTTACGCGAGATATCGTTACGGTCTATCGCCTTATTGTCTTCCAGTGAGGTCATGTTACGTATACCTGAGCATCTATCAAGTGATCTAAACAAGACGCAACGATGTCCATCATGTGACCAACCTTATATCCGAGAATGGATCAGTTCAGCGCAGCTCAAGAGCTACCGAGGACACCCATCCGTTGTACGTAAAGTCCGGTTCTGTGGTACCAAATGTTGGCAAGATTACCGCGAGATATTAAAAGAAGAAGCGATTCGAATACAAGGGTTAGATCCACGACAACAACAACAAGATGCATTGGAGTTTGTAAATCAGCATACGATGGAACGAGGATCCATCGATTGGATCATGGCGGCTGTATCTGCTGCTTCTGCTCAAGAAGAACAAGTAGATATTTTAGCCAATGCTTTATTTCTAAATTAAAAAAAAATATACACGTTTCTTCTTCTTTTTTTTGCCGCGTATCCAATGATGCTTACAGTGGGGTATGATGCCAGCCTTAACAGGCATATTTGTTGCGGACTTGTTCAATAGCTGAATTCACTTTGGATTCTAATGCTTTGACTTGATCGTCAGGTGAAGTGTAGTCTCCCTTGGGTCCATTTTCTCGAAAGTGGTCTACAGTGTAAATATGATGCACTTCAATCTTATCAATCTCGTCAAACAAAGCGTCTAATTCCTTGGCTGCTTCTTCGTTTTGTAATAACTGTTTATAATACACAATTTGACAGCTGTTTTATGAAAAAGAGTGAATAACCCATCTTTTTTTTTTTATGCAAAAGCCCATGACTGAAAAAATACCTTAGTAAACCACGAAGCCTACCAATGGCTTTACCAATAGCCAGACCTTCAGTGTAGCCTTTATCAAATCCTCTTTGCATATTGACTTCCTTTCCTTCGACAATACCTTCCTTGTAGCCGGTCTAAACACAAAAAGGGTTTTAATATCCTGTTTCATAAAAAAATGCTGCGCGTGTTTACATTGCCATGGTCTTCTTGAAGACGTTCCCATTCTACGTTAGCAAGGTTTTTTTCGTAGCCGGCTTCACTGTCGCTATCAGCCCAGACATCTTCGTTATCGGAATGAGACATGTGAAATACAAGTGTATTAAATGAAAAAGTTTTTTCGTTGAAGGAAACTTAGTAATACAGCAGTGACTGGTTCTCTCAGTCATTCGGAGATCGCATGTAAATTGTAACAATGAAACTTGACCAACGATGAATGGTATAATAAACTTTTTTATTTTGAGGATAGTGTACATTAATGCATTAACTCAAGAGCCAACATCTACGAATAAGAGTGCCTTTTATCCGATTGGCACAGTCATTGAACGAGATATACTTGATCTGCTTTGATATCTTCTTTTTTTTTAAGCATGCGTATGACAAATTAAAACATTGATCTTTCTTTCACTTTTTGTATTTTTTGCTATCGATTGCCACATACAAGTCTATTACTGGAAACAAAAAAAGAGTAGCAACACAGAACTCTACCCAAACCCTCATTTTAATCTGAATTTTATCCAAAAAAAAAAAAACGAACATTTGTCTGAATTTAAAGTGTAAAAACTGTGTTAGGTATTTGACAGAACAAGTAAACAATTAGAGAAATTTACTTTATAAAGTCCTCTACCCTTCCACAGAGCCCAAAAATAGATTTATTGTGCTCTATTCTACTAAATTAAAAAAAAAAAAAATGCTTATGTTTATTTTTGCTTTCCTTTCTTTCTTTTCTTTTCAAATTTAATCATGGCGGCAAAAATCTCAGTGCTTGGGTTTATATCAGCACTCGTCCATTCCCATATCTACTGGATGTACTCCATCATTTATATCACATACCACAAAATTAGCCCGCCAAACAAACCAAGTTCAAAAGAGGATATGCCTACAAGAAGAAAGTTAGTACATGCTAAACCAGCTTCCCTCATTGTTCCCAAAGAGCAATTGCCAGCACCAGTGATAAGACGACGTAAATTACATCGACACAGCAGCACAGGCGAATTGTTCAAAAGGAGACTATCCACGTTGATGGAAGTGGATCCAAGGTCTCTGATAAAAGTCGATATATTATCACTTACCGACAGCAATAAGTCTGTGGATACCCAAGAGCACATCGTTGGTAAAAGAGACCGCGGGTTCGGCCTATTTCGATCCAAATTCCAAAAGAGTTACAGCACAAACGATATTCATTCTTTAACACAACCAAGAAGAAGGAAACGCGACGCTATTCTTGTTATCTTTTCGGGTCGATCTAGTCCAAAAGAGGAAACAATCAAAAAGCGTACCAAACTGTTTCGTAGTCTGCCTTCCTGGAAGAAAGCATAAACGTGTATATAATCCATTCTTTGGGGGTTTTCGGATGATGGGCTCTATTTAGAAAAATATTAACAACCGTCGCGTATGACAAAAAAACCGGCATTCCCCAGTGTAACCTTTTAGCAAAATTATTGTTGCTTTGTTGTTTTGATTAGAACTTGCACTAAAAAGAATGTCAATGTAAATAAATGATGGTTATTTTAATCAATAATGTGTGTTTATCATTTAAATTCGGGATCACAACATCAGTGTACAAAATCTACATCTTCATAAAACGAGTGTAAAAAGCGGGACTTCGTTGCATCATTTTTTCGCCATAAGACTGACGACGGACTTTAATCAGGTCAATAGACCACATAAAAAAAAACTATAAGGATGTATACAACTGAAAAACACACCCTTATTCTATTGTTTCCTTGTAACTCAAAGGAGCCCCATTACAGGCATCTAGAGTTTAATTGCACTTTTATTTGAATAAAGTCTCTTTCACTTTTCAGCTTATTCTTACATACTGACTCAAAGCTGCTCAATCGGGTTGAGTCAAGGGAAGAAATAAAATGCACCAAAAACCTCTTCCGGTGATCTAGAGATAGCACATAGTATATCTGTCGTTCTTGCTCTTGCTTCTGGATATACTCGTACAAAGGTACTGATATCCTTTTTTTTTGGCCGTGCAACTGAACGTGTAATACTTATGTAGAATGCAATGGTGGAAGGAATGTTCAACTTTATGACAGCATTGCAAATGTTGCGACATTTTTTATAAATCAAGAAAAAAAAACGGCTTCTTTGTTGCTCTGTCTGTACGGTGTATTTACGAAAAGTAAAAAGCGCTTTTTCGTGTGATTGATATAAACATAATAGGGACAGTTTCTTCCTTTATAACTCCACGTACACAGCAAAAAAGACTATTTTTTTTTAACTAGCTGCTTATCATTACTACCGTACGAAACGAGGTGAGTCTATCAGTAATTAATCGCTCCATACAGACGAGGATAAAAAACTAACTTTTCAAGATTTCTTGTTTGTTTTTATAGATGAAACTTGTCTATGACCAAAGGCTACACATCATCGTTGTCAAGTAAATCAATAGAAAAAAGCCAGCTTTTATTAGTTGATTCTAAAGTATTCAGATATGTCGTTGCAAAGCTGATCCAAAGTCATCCGTTTTAGGCATACTGTAAAACAAATTTCATGCTGAAAATGTAAAGTGTTTCACTTGAGTTACACAAGTGAGAACAATTTTTATTCATTTTTTATTTTCTTTTTCATTTTCATTATTTTTTTTAAAAAAAAACAACATCTCAACTTCTCAAAGAGAGGTTGGGAAGTTGCTGCTCTTAACGTCTTTAAGAGCGGTTGGCAAAGTGAACAAAAAGGTGACACCTTAACGTCTTTAAGGGCGGTTGGGTAGGTGAACAGGGTGCTCCTTAACGTCTTTAAGGGCGGTTACCGTGAAGCTGGAGTGAGGGGCTTTTTTTCACATATTTCCCTACTGAAGAAAAAGAAAAAAAAAAACGACGGAAAAAAAGCTACTATTTTATACCTTTTCAACAGGACATCACATGAGTATAAACAACAGAAATTTTCGTGACGGCCATTTTCTGGGACTTTTGTTGGCGTGACTTATTTTCAAAATATAATCTGAAACGATTGGTTAGAAAAGAAGAGATACACACTTGGGCCTTTCTGCTATTAAAAAACTGCGTTTCCACAACATTAGGGGAAAAACTCGATAGTACCATGTTAGCATATTCAATAGATACATATCGCAATGTATCGCTAAACAGCACACAGACAGCGACCTGTTTTTTACGCGCCGCAGTGTGACGGGTTGTATTCAACGCGTTAATAATAAAGGGCTGTTTTTTTTTTTTTTTTTTAAAAAATTGTTACCTCTTTACTGTGCGAATAAAATGAAACTCTTGTTCTTTATTATCGCACTCGTATTTTCTGTAAGTAAATACAAGACACTCTAGTTCAAACAACTCATCTTTTCGTACAGGTCTTTGTACAAGCAGAGTATAAAGTAGCGGAAAGCGTATTTTCATCTCAAATTATTGTGAATCATATTCAAAACTATAAACAACGCACCAGCAACTACCTTGCTTTTGTTCAAGGTTTGGCCGACAATGCTAATACAGAGTTAAAAGCAAACAAAAACACCAGACCTTCTACAGAATACTCTATACATGACATTGCATTTACTTTTGTCAAGTTCTTGCCTTCTTGGGTCTACCCCGAATCTTTGTGGAAAGAAGATCTTGTAACACGCCGTAGACATATTGCCAAAGTGTTGCGTTCTTCTCCTTTAATCTCTCGACCTCGCTATGTCAATATCCGCGACAATGTAGTGGAATGGACAAAGCGATCAGGTCATGCCTTGGCCCAAGATCACTTTGGAAACATCACTTACGACTTGGACTCTTTACTTGTCTCTACCATGGATTTTGTGAGCACTGCTACTGATGCAGAGCTTATGGACTCCTTATTTATGACGGCTGGTTATGTTACTTTGGATCATGCGATTGAACAATATATTAAGGACAGCGACGATTTATTCGATGCAACTTTAAATCAAATCAATGAGGATTTCAATCATATCGTTGGCTTATCGGGAGAACTTCGTGTACCCCTTGAATCTATGCGCCTCCATGCTATTCAAAAGACAGTATACATTCGTAACGAAATGTTCAAACTTGGTGTAGCTGATCGTCTTCGTCATCTGGGACACCATATCAAGGCCGAATTACAAAAATTGTCTCAAGAGATCAAGGATATTCATGATAATCAAGAAGCTTCATTGGCATTAAGAAAACATACAGCCGACTCACTCCGTTTGGAAATTCAGGACATCGAAAGCGTATATGCCTTATTGAAAAGATCAAAATCATTTGTTGAACGTGTATGGGATAATACAAGAAGTGAGTTGGTACAAAGTCCCATCAAGATCAATTACTGGGTAGATGTTGTAGCCGAAGTGAAAGAAGCTGTCATGGAATTATTAAGGCTTTTATTGAAATCCAAGAAAAGACATCACCAGAAACACCACCATTGCTCTTGTTACCATTAGGTTCTCTACTAATACTTATCAGCAATATATTGCCATTGTAAATATATGATTTTTTTTTATAAAAGAAAAAGCAGTAATAATAATAAAAAAAAAAGAAATTTAATCAAATGGAAGAGGACGAGGTTTTGATTTTAATGCAGCAGCGGCAATAGCACTTGGCACTGGAATACCGCAACAGTCAGGATATTCTTGACCAAGTGCAAAAACACCATCTTCATTAGCAACTTTAGGTTTGACTTCATGAATATGACCACAGTCGTCTTCCAAATCATCAGATTGTGCGTGGCCTCCTTCGAAATGAATAAGACTTCCAAACATGAAATGCTGCATGATGGGTAATTTAGCTAATACTTCGGCCTTGTACATCTTGATCATGCCTTCGTTCACTTTAATCCAGGTTTTACAGGCTGAAATATCATCCAGCATGGGTGAATGCCAACGTAATGATGCGGTGGTTTTCACAGTGTTGATAAAATGAATACATGCTAAATACATGTATTGTTCCGAAAATACTTCGACAGTGTCGTGATCATGAATAGACTTTGGTTTGATATGCTTGTGATCTACAAAAAAAAAAGTACAACAGTTAACAACCATCACTTATTTTTTAAAAAAAAAGCCAAGTGTATACTTGCTTAAAAGTTGGGCAGATCCAAAGAGAAAAGGTAAGAAATGATAGTCGTCCAATCCCCACACACCATGAGATCCAGCAGGTTCAAGCCAATAATCAAATTGAAGTTGTCTCATAAGCTTGATGTATCTAATTACTTGTATTAGCAACACTCCTCGTCATGATGATTAATCATACGTACTTTGTAAATACACGTAATACCACTGCTTTGTCATCATTTTCATTAAGCACATTCAACTTTTCAAGGCACAATCTATTCCAAAGAGTCAATAAGACCGCACCCTCTTGATATTCTTGTACTTACAACCATGCCATAAAATTGGCTTCGTGTCCTGTACCATAATCAATACGTTTTTCATTACCAAAACTTTCATAAAAATATTTGCCCACTTCCTTGATGGCAGGTTCAGGAACAAGGTCCTTAAATAATCCGGGAATCGACTAAAACAATTTTGATTAGCTATAGTGCATTAGGAAGCTTGACTTGTTCTAAATTTACTGTCTTGACCTTTTCGTAAAAGGTACGGAAAGCAGGATTGCCAAATCGAGACTTGGAGTTTTCAACAGGAGGAATCTCGTTTACCCAACGTAACAATGTGTCTAAAATGTCGAGAATAGTTTGCACATTCTAGGTCGCGATGATTAGCATAATGTCCCACAGCAGCTTTTTTTTTGAAGGTACCTTTGAAATCTCAACTTCAGCATCGTTCTTTAAGTTTTTGACAGAAACGTTTAAACGTTCGATATATCCAACGTATTCTTTATAAGCATCCGAAGCTAAAAATTCGTCAAGGTCTTCTTTTGATACAATTCTTTTGGAAGGAACAACGTAATCCATCGTTTTTAGATAATGAAAAAGAAGAAAGAAAGTGAAAAAAAAAAAGTGTAAATGAACGTTTTAAAGCGCGAAAAAATGTCAAAAAGAATGGCGCAAAACTTGTTCGATCTAGTTTTAAATAAATGTCCTGATTATGTCGCTCGAGGTTCATTCGTTTTTAAAATAACAAGATGCTTTAATTTGGACCGCTTATACCTCGATTCGGTAATAACGTTTTTTTTAACTTGGCACCATTATAGTGTGCGTGCAACTTTGTACTAACTCTTATGAGCACTTATGTGCACTTATGTGCAATGTTGAACACACAGTTTCTCAGGTACACTACTAATTGCATCGGAGATTGTTGTATGAAGATTTGATATTTATTTATTCTTAAATGAATCGTACTCAAATACGACAAACTTCACAGAATTTGTAGGTCTGGCTGTCAGAGGAATGGTTCTGTAACAAATCTAGCTTTTTCTCCAATATCCAAATGTTTAGGCTTTCTAATCCGTCCTCCTGATAGATTTTTAAGAACTTTATCTTCATGTTTTTACAGATGGTGTTGCTACCTTTCGTAAACGGACTTTGGGTTTTAATGCGTTCTAAGGATTCAACAAGACTTTTTGCCCCAATCGCTTTGATTACTTGAGGTCAGTATGCTTTCAATATCGTGTTCAGACATGGCGAAAGTAAAACATAGAAATGTGAACGACCACATTCATCCAAAGAATCAAACTTTTCCATAGCTATGATACAGCTATTTTTAAGTAAAGCAAACAAGTTAGAACCGTTATTGAAGAATACTGTGGCTCCTTTTAGTCATTACGTTGATTCCGAGTAATCAAGTAACAGTTATTCCCATGTCGTTGATGTCATTAGAGATGGACATTGTGGGTATAGAACTTTGGCATACCAGGTTTTTGAGGACTAGCACTGGTATATGGAGATGAGGAAGCTGATGGGAAACGTACTGCTCACACATCATGACCAGTATGTAACCATCTTTGGTACCACGTTTGACTTGGAAAGTTGTAGGATGCGTATATGCAGCAGTTTAGAAAAAGTAATCGGCAGCAATGTCATCAAAGACCACGAACGTGGCACAGGACAGTGGATGGAAAGTCCTGAATGTGCCCAGGTGGCAGTCAACACATTCCAAAGACCCGGTGGCTGTTTACCCCCAACGAGTCATTTAAGGGGCAGGCAATGACTATGCTACCTGTACAGAACAAGTGTTTTCGATGAAAAAATTTTATAAGCCAGACTCGAGTAGAGATCTGTCAAATCTATATCAACATGCGTTTTCGCTTTATAAAAAGAAGCTGATTCCGTCTTTACCTTTCATGTATTTAGTATGTTTTTCTAAAATAAAAAAAAGTCGATACATTACAAAGCTTAAGCCTCTTTGGAAGCGTTCTTCTTAGGGACCACAGGTGTTTTTCTTCGGGACCAGCCTGCTTGATTTAACGCACCTGAATGTCTTCAAGTTATAGAAGATGCTTACAACAAGCCGGTTTGCATATATAGCGACCCTTCTTAAAAATCATCGCTGGATTAGCCTGCGGTAAATCTGATATTTACAAAAAAAGAAAAAGATGAAGATTTTTTATATCTTCATCGATATATTTACATATATTTATATCAGTCTCGTTTATCATGTGCTGATTACCTGGATTATTGATTTATTTTTATTATTGATTTATGTCTTCGCTTTGTAAGCTTTACATAATCCTATTTTACACAGCTGTTGATTTGACAACTATTCAGCCCTCTTCTGATGAGGAATAAATTAATCGATTTCACTTTTTATCATTATACTAAATGCCATAGGCGTGTTCAATATCTCCTACGTGTTTTCTTTAGTGACCACAGGTGTGTGCATAGGGACAGCAGGGCTGCCAGATCCATGGGTACCCTATGTACACACCTGTGGTCCCAAAGAAAAAACACCTGTGGTCCTTAAGAAGACTCCTTTGGAAGGTACAAACTGGTGGTGCTCCTTCAATGACATTTTCAACTCGCTCTCGGAATCCGTAGTGATCATTTTTCTGAGTAAATCCATACATTTTTGCTTATTTTCTGGGTCAATAAAAATATGGCTCAACTCATTTTTGAAGTTTTGGCTGATATGTCAAGTATAAAGCATGTTTTAGCTTTCTGAAAATGCTTGCTCAAGCGCATTCATCAATGCAGCACATTTTTTAGTGACAAAAACAGGCTGTCTGGATTGTTCAGGTGAGTTTGAATACACGGCTTGTTTTAAAGCTTTTAAGAACCAAACATAAGTTTCTGTTGGCTCATTTGCAACGAATGCATACGCGATTGGTGTTGTCATAAGAGATTCTCTACCGAAATGCACAGAAATTAATGGCATATTGAGATTTTCGACTTTGTAGGTGGCATCGATAATAAAACTTCACCACGGTTTCTAACTTCTTCGAATGCGCTTTGATGCATAAAAAAAATTGATGTCAAAGAACATCTACTCTCACTGTCACTCTCTAATTTTCTGTACGATACTGAATATCCTTTCGACGCGATATGGAAAATCAATTTACGAACATCGTCTTCCAAAGATGAAATGCTATCGGATGTGGTGTTCTCGACCTTCCAGTTTCTGATATCATGATACGACAATATTGATACACCATCACGTCCAACGAGTGTATTGCGGATTCCAGGTACACTGTTTCCTGCTTGGATCATTCCTGTTACCAGATTAACTGTTTCAGAGCCCATAACCCCCCCCCCCTTTTTCCCTCGGGAATAGCTTAAATCTCTTCAGCTGATAATACGTGGTTATGTAAGTGTTCATGCTCTTGTTCGTTGGGGTGACCTACTACCCAAGCATTCTTAGCTTTCCAAAAATTAATCTTAAACATAAAAAGGGCAATCGTTTTTGAAGCTAGATCTCTTTCTCTTTCTTTCTTCCGGGTTTTTGAGAGTAATTCCACAGTTGTCATCATTCTTACACTTAAGGTGAACCATTCTATTTTTTCGCTCTTGACTAAAACTAAAACAAAGTTGTTTTTGATAGCCTATCGATTTAAATATTGTTTTATTTCTTCAGACGTATCGTCCGTGTTATCTTAGATAGACTCGTCTACAGCATCTCGTACTGAATGGAATTCCATTTTAAGTAAAGCAAAATGAAACAAAAGAAAAGTAAACTTACTTCCCCTTATAGGGATATGACCAAGATATTCGAAGTCAGACAGCAACCAAAAACTGCGGACCGATAGGTTGGCCATACACCTCTCCAAGCATAATGTTATATACCACCCCTACCTAAAAAACAGAGGGTCGGACATGTTCATACACCACCCAAGCCTAATCTTATATACCGCCCTAACGGTCAAAAAAGTGCTGGGTGGTCACCTAAAAATGTATAAACTTGAACGTCAATTGGTCACTTTTTTGAACTTCATTTGGTCTTTTTTTTAACATCATTTGGTCAAGGGATTGGATGGGTAATTTATCTATGCACTTGGGGAAAGTATTGATGGAATACCGAACCTAATTTTGTATGTTTTTTAGCGGCACTTGCTCACAGGCATCCATCATTCGAGAGGTAAGTGCCTCATTGTTCTGAAGCTTTTCTCTCTTAACGTAGTCTTTAAACTCTTTTCAGAACTGCTCGATGGGGTTTATTCTGGCAAATAAGGCGGGAGGTATACAGGTATATATCCGCGACTGGCAATGAAAGGATCAACGATGCTATGAACGTGAATTGGAGCATTATCTATCACTAAATGATACCCTTCCATCTCTCGAAACTGATCCATAATATTCATCGTATCAACAATGAATTGCATAAAATGACCTCCAGTGGTTCCTTTGGGCACGTTTAATCGATCCCAGGAGCTTTTCTCTTTGTAGCGCCAGCTACTCTTCTTATTTTCAAATTGCCGGGTTCTCGGATACGACAATACCAGAAGACGACATTGCACCAAGAGCGGGTTTTGAGATGGCTCTGGTGGACGGAGTAACAACAATTGCTGGCTCGCCACGTCTAGACCAGGCCTTTTCTCTTCTCATATTCAAGTTAAAACCGGATTCATCGATGAATACACAATGATTATGATAGTCAATTCCTTTAGCACTCCATTTAGCAACCCAAACTACGCGAGCTTCAATAGTTTTAGGACTATTTCTTTAAACTGAATGACGGGTAACACTTTTATACTAAGGTTGCATTCATCTTTCACAGATGCAGCAACCTTTGACTTTTTAATGGAGAGCCCCTCAAAATTTTTAATCAATTCTTCTACACCATCCTTAATAGTTGCTATAGGCTTCTCATCGTAAAAATCTACTAATCGTTTCTTATGTTGATCGTTTAGTTGTGGCACCTGATGCTTTCCGGTCTTATTTGTTTTTTTTTGGGGGGAACACCTGCTTCAGGGTTAGCTATGTATTCTGCCTTCCACTTACGAGCCGTATGCGTATTAAAGTTGGCAAGCTTAGCTGCAGCGTTGTTCTTCAAATTCTTTCAAACACGTAATGGATATACATCTCTCGTTGAAAGCTGGTATACTTTGTATATTCAGTATATACTCCTATTATTATTTTCAACTGCTGCGTCCTTCATAATAACATCAACATTATCTTGAGGAAGTCTGGACATATCAACTGGCGTATGTTTAATAAACTTTTGCAAAGTCTTGAGTTTGATAAGCGAAAGGGAGTGGCTCATCAACCGACATAGCTTCTCTGCCGCTATCATCGTAAACGTTTCCTTGGCCATCTTTAGTATAAAATGATTTATTAAAAGTCATTGAGCGTTACTATTGAATTGTGAAAAGACCAAATGAAACTCAAAAAAGTGACCAAATGATTTTAAAAAAAGCAACCAAATGAATTTCAAGAAAGTGACCGAAACAAATGGTACGATCACTGTTTGTTTACTGTTCACCGACGGCACATATTTGGTCCCCGCCGCTGTCTTATTCTAAACTTTCTGATCACACAGCAAAAAAAATCAAGAAAAAAAGTTGGATTCCTAAATTATTTGATCAATCCCTTGATTGTATTCGTTTTGAGACGATTTGAAACGATTTATAACGATTTATAAAGATTTCAGGTCCACCAACCTTCAAATTACGTGATGATTTAAAAAGCGTCACAATGTGACGGTGAACGTCAGAAAAGAGCGAAAAAATTAAACTTCATTTGAACGAAAAAATACGTGCCAGACACTTTCTACAACACCATGAGTGATCTAACTTCTGAAAAGATTGCTAAAGCTTTAAAGGGAGCCGGACTTTCCGCCAAACAAAGAGTAGAAAAGGCGAATGAAGCATGGAAAAATGAGGCTATTTTCTTTCCCAACAAAGACGACTTTTTGCTTGACTGGATCTGTTCTGCTTTTGCTAAACCAAACATGAAGAAGTAAACAAAACAAAATAAACCTGATAATTAGAAGACATGTCGGCTAACAACATAATTTGACTTGTGTAGACTTGACGATTGCTGTTTACTTCAATTGCCTTATTGGACTCTTTTAGCAGATCTTTTGGACCATTATAGACAAAGGGCAAGTTTAGATCCCAAACGATCTGTACCCACTATTCACGTGAACCTCGTATCATCTGTATCAACACTTTTACAACAACTATACAAAAACGATAATGAAGACAAAGTTGCATTTTTAGCAGCTGCCTACCGCTGTCTTCAGATTTTGTTTTCTGACAGCTTCTCGTTATCGTATAGGCCTGCTTTTGAGCATGTTACATCAACGGTGGACCAAATCTTGTCAGCTTTAAGTGTTCAAATTACTTTATGCAAAGAAGGCGAGGCCGAGGAATTAAACGCATTACATCAACTTTCTCTCGCCGCTCAAGTCTTGTTGAAGAAATTTGATTCTCAACTTGTCATGGCTGCCAACCAAAAAAAAGTAAGCCATTGAATCTATCAATTATCATGCATGAAGTTAAATCGATTTTGATTATTATAGATTTTCTCCTCCATTGTGGAAAAATCATTGACTAAATTATTAAGTGTTCGCCGCAGAATCAACCATCTCGAAAACGTTGTTGATTCGGCCAATATATCTCAAATTATTACGAATATTGTTTGTCATGCACTCTTTCATGCTGACACAGTTTTGGAATTCACCTCAGTTTTAAAGGATGTTAACGCTGATAATGCAGCAACCGGAAATGTGAAGCAGACCAACTATGTCGTTAGACTCTTTGAGACACTCGAGAATATGGTAAACTCAGAGGATGTAGAGGAAATGATGGATGGTATGTATATTGCCAGAGTTAACTGAAAGAGATGACTCATTTTTTTACGCGATAGCTCTTGATATTACACCTATTTTATTTGCTGCTTTCCTCGAGGCTTTTAGACAAAAGCGTAATACAAGTACCAGTGCAATGCAAGATATCAGTAGAATGGCCGAATTCGGTATTTTTGTTTATTTAACAAAGATTATTGGAAGTGTCAAGGAGAAAGCAGTGTCGGGATATCTCGAAACTCTTGGTAAGCTTTTGAAGGAGCTTCTCCAGTGGAATGTGTATAGTGCCCGTAACGATGAAATCGCTAAATCCCAGCAGGATATTTTAAACACAATTGCCGATGATGTAGTTATTTACCTTGACGACTCCAAGAGTATGTATATTCCATTGGGATTAGGAGTGCTATGACTAATACATAGAAATTAGGATATAACCAAGGTCTTGTTCTTGATTTAGCCGATACATTGCTTCAAATTGATTTTTCTTTGATCGAATCTCGCATTCATTCTTTATGGCCCACCATGTTAAACGTAAGTTAAAAAAAAACGCACATCTATCTGTTTTGAACTCAAGGCGGGTTTTTTTTTAGTCTGAGGAAAACGCGCAAGAGTCATGTCTTAAATTTTCCAAATCTGTCTTGAATACATACTCTGCATCCAGACAGATTGATGTGTTTGTTCAAGATCTTATCAGATATATTGTTCAAGTCGATTCAGATGATATTTACACAATGTTGAAAAAGCCCATGTTCTCAAGAGATTTCATGAACGAGTAAGTTGGTGGTTTCCTGGCTTTCGAGGACGTATACTCATCTTTTTTATCAGATTCTCTACTTTAGTAACTAAATCTATGCCCGCTGCACAAGCGCTGGGCATATTTAAGAACTTCGCAGAAAATTTGGTTTCTAATGTTGTAAAGTTAACGGAGAAGCCAGCAGTGAAAAAGCAAAAGAAGACAACAAATAATAGTAACAATAATATTGCCGCGACAATGGTTGTTGTTTATTTTGTCGAGTTTGCGAATGCATTGAAGCTCAACCAACATCAACTTCGTACTTTTGAAGAGCCTGTCATGTCTGTTTTTGACCATTTTGTTAAACCCAGTATTGCTGGATGGACTAAAGCAAATATTGAAAGCACCGTATTGCCTGCTATGCAAATCCACTCAACATTGATCAGCACCTTTTTTGAAATTTATTTCTCCAAGATTGAAAGCAATGATCAAGAGTGGTTGGCAAAATCATATATACAAATATTCCAAGATAACGTCAAAACAAATAGTTTGGGTTCTAGAATTGTCGTAGCAACCAGTGTATGTTTAATAGTAGAATGATTATTACTTGGGGTATTTACTTTTTTAAATTCCAGGCCAATATTATGCTTCAACATGTTTATTATACATCTCTCTTCCGCGTATCTTCAACCAACCAGACTACTGAATTGGTCAATTACGTCGTAGATTTTGTTACAGAAAAGGAAAAGAAGGGGTCGTGGTACGAAACAACTCAATGGGACGGATCTATTCTTGGCCTTGAGAACAAAAATACTGTCAAATTAGCCTGTTGGAAGCTTTTATCAGACGAATGGTTTGAATCCGTGATGTAAGTAATTCATTTAGACTAATGAAAATATATATTGACTCTTCCTTCTATAGCCGATTCATCGATAGTAGCAGAACCGAAAAGATTGCATCCATTATTTATATGTCATTAATAATCGATCTTCCTCCATCTACATCTGTATCTGTACAACTATTAAATAAGACACTGTTAAGATCTGCCAATTTCTACGAAGCTAAATGTTTCAAAGGTAAAATCAGTACTACGTACCCTTTATCAAATTATTAACAATGATTATACAGATTGCAACATTCAAACCATTTTATGTGCATTTGTTGAGTTGTTTAAGAGCAAGTTATTAAAGAGCAGTGTTAGCGAAGTATCAAAATCCTCCGCAAGTATGATAGCCGCCATTGAACTCAACAAAACTGTTACAGTTGATCAAAATAGCATTAAGGCATTGTCTGATGTCTTGGGTTCGGAGCAAGATAATATGGATGAGGATGTCAGTGCTGTCAGTACCGACAATGTTGAAAAGATTTCTACATTGTTGAAACTTTTGTTGCTTTTCCCTAACGAATATTATGAAAAGAACGAACGTCCTCAAATCTTATATTTGGCTACATTGTTAGATATTTGGTCCGTTTCTTGTAACAATGCAGACTATTTGGCTCGTATGAAGGTATGCTTGATGTGTCGAAGCTTGCAATTAAGATTCATTGGATACTTCAGTGTCAACAGCATTTTGGTAAGATCCCTTCATTCTATATCCGATTGTTTTTTAATTCGTTGCTTCTATCAAGGGAATGGATTCTGGAGTGTTGAATTGGTTGGTTTCCTCAAGCCAAGCCTGGCCCGTCGAAGGCAGTAAAGAATTGGAAACTATTGGAAACTCTCTTGAACAGATCACCAACGAGCTTGATTTAAGCATTTTACGTAGAGTTATTTTGAGTGCCGGTGCTAAAACACCTGATGCACATTCGGTTTCTTATCTCCAAAGCACTTTGGCTGAACGTGTTCAAGGGCTTACTAAGAATGTCTCCAACAATACTTTAGGAAAGATCATTAACCTTTTGAAAGCCATTAACAATGTGTTGAGCAGCAGGTAAAAATCCAATTTTTTTCGTTTGTTAAATTTTTGTCCCTGATTGTTGTTTTAGAAAATCTATTGATGTCGACCTCAACAATGTTATTTATGCCACCGAAGCAATTTCAGAAGTCAGCAGATATATCACATTGTCTCTTCAAGATGCAAAGTCCTCGATCTCAACCATCTTGGACGAAGTTAAAGAAGGATCCAATGAGAAGGCTAAGCTTATCATTGAGCATAGATCCAAGTTCGAAAGCATCAAACATATCTTCCACATCACTCGATTGTTGCAAGATTACGCTTGTATTGTTGGTCCTAACGTTGATGAAGGTAACACACATTTAGTGCTCAACTTGAAAACAAGGATGGTGTACTAATTTTACCCGTAGTTATTTCCGCCGAAAATCTTTCAAAGACATTGACTGATTTGGCCTCACCCTTTATTCAGTTCTTACAATCTGCACTTCTTTCAGAAAATTCAGAAAATGTTGCAGTTCTTAATATGACAACAGAATTTATTGCAGCTTTCTGTTCAATTTTGTCTCGCTATCAACAAGTGGAAACAACCAAACGTGTATTAGCTGCTATTTGGTTTGTCTACTCTTTGGTTCTCAATACAGGTAACTTTTTTTTTTAAAAAAAGGGGGCACGCATCTGGTTGATGGGTAGTTTGATTAAACAATTGTTATTTTAGGTGATCAAGAATCAATTGCAGTCCTATCAAGTGCCTTTGCATCATGGATTCAATCTTTATCCAAGGAACAGTATATAATTGTAATTGATGGTTTTGTTGAACAATCCGAGGAAGAGGCTAACAACCGTGGAGACATTACAAAAGAACAACATCATTTGGTTTTCTTGTCACTTTTATCTCTCTTGCTGAAGAACTGTAACGACAGTAAGTTCTTATTATTTAGTGTGTATTGGATAAGTTATTTAAATTCTCCATCTTTAGGTGAAAAGGGTCGCTTAAGAAAAAACATTCCCACATTCATTCTTAAATTATCTCTCATTGCTGGTAAAACTACATCCCTCAAGTATATGCAACAAATGCTAAAATTGGTCATCCAATTGACTGGTGATCAGGTATGTCCCACATAATATGCTGTAGATAATGCCAAGGGTAATATTAACACATACTCTTGAAATTTATCAGTCATATCACTTTAGTGATTACGATGCTTCTCTTGTATTATCATGTCTTCTCCAAGTTGCACATCCTACAGCTGTAGAGAGATTCAAGGATCAGATGAACAGAGAGATTGCGCACACTATCTTTGATGATGTATGTATAATCCTTTCAAATCTTGTCAGCCAACACAAAGAACAAGTTGTGTATATGATGCCTCCATTTGTTGCATTTATTCAGTCTCTTTTCCATTGTTTCAAATCCACACATGTTTCTTTGGTCAGCGGAACTAACGCACCCACTAGAAAGAGAAAACACAACGCCGAGCAAAAAAATAACAGCAAGGCATTTGCTGGTCGCACTATCCCTTTATTATACGAATTTGCACCTTTAGACGATTCATCAGCTCAAAAACTTGCTCGTGCGCTAACAACAATACCACAAAAACAACACTCTTCATCTTCAGCAAAGAATGCAAAGAGTACCCAATCTCTGTATAAAATCATTGCTAAACATACACCTTCAATTTTAATTGAATACTTTACTATCCAATCCAACCCTACTACAAGCGTTGTTCGCCCTAGTACAAAATCCATCTTGACACAAGCTTTGTATGATATTTTAGACATGTGTTCAGACGCAGACCGTACTTTTATTCTATCTTGTTTAGATGGTCCTGGTAAATCATTATTCAAGAGCTTCTACACCAACTGGAAAGACACTCATAAGTATACTGGTCAATAAGTTAATAAATTCAATCTTGTACTTTTTTTTTTTTTTTTTTTGCTTTTTTATTATTCATTTAATATCCATTGTTTACGGCATATGATCCAAGCACGACACCCATTGCTGACTGGTTTTGGTGAAGACGTAGATATAAACAATAAAATTTTATTACAAATAAAAAAGTACACTAGATTGATACAAGGCTCTAAGCCTATCCCGCTTTTTAGCGGAATCTTTCTAATCTTCCAACGTAAAAGATGCCCATATTTATGGTCGCGACTAAAGCAGCAATTCGGAACATACAAACGGCACCCATGTACTCATATAAATAACCGCCTGTAAGCGCGCCTAAACCTGTACCAAGACCAAAATGAAGCGCACCAAGCAAGCCTTGTGCCACAGATCTTTGTTCAGGAGGGAAGAAACCATCCATCTCACTTACAGCCGTAGCCCAGAAGATACCAAAGCCGACGCCTAAACACAAACAAAATATAAATATAGACCCCATAAATAAAACGTAAATCATGTTACCGTGTAATGTTTGGAGTAACAGAGCACTGACATTTGTTATAAATGAATCAGGGGTAAGTATAGTATAGATCAAACAACGGACAATTGTAGCAACGTGTGCGATAATAATCATGTTTGTAACACCAAATATTTCTGTCAGCTGGTGATAAAAAGCAAATAAACAAAAATGTTTTATTAAAACTACTAGTTGTACTTACCTGTTTCGAAAAGCAAAAGCATAATAATTCTGTAATACCTGTTGTAGGGCCAGTCCAACCGATCCAACTTGCAGGCATTTGCAAATCACGACCCAGAAACAAGAACAAGAAATTAACAATGATCGATAATACAAAACCAAACAAAAGCGTAGTTACAAGAAATGTTAGAACTCGTACAGATTTGAATATACTACCCGGTGATGGGATATCCTCGGATGTAACGTTTACAAGACCCACCATCGATTGGTCAATCGATGCAATTCTTGAAATAGCCAAACCCAAATCTACCCCGCCAATAACACCCAAAGTTTCATCAGCCTCTTCCCGAATAGTATGTGCCGATGTAACACTGTCTGACTTGAATAAATCTACGTAATGACTGTTGCTATTATTAATACTGCTATAGTTGATCGGATGACGATTGGCAGATGATTGTTTCTCGGAATTGTCCATTGGTGTGGTTGCCAATAGTCTTTCACGGCTTGAGATACGTTCTAAGCCTTCTTCATGCTGCTCTAACACTTCTGGTGTGATGAGCTGATATTCCGAATTATTTACATTGACACACAAAGAAAGTACAACAAATAGTAAGGTCGAAGCACCAAATACCCAAAATAAACCATCGAGACTTCCTGTCATAGATATAAGCTGTCCGACCAGTAGAATTGTTAAGCCGGCCGATACAGACCCCCATAATCTTTGTTCGCCTAAAACGAAAAGGTTATTCTATTTTCTGGAGTATATTTTTTTCAATATTACCATATAAAATTTTGTTAGGTCCAAGAATCTTCATGACAGCACTATCTACTAAAGATAGATTAGGCAAAGTGAAGAAAGCGAAAGCTAACGCTAGAGTAGACGTCATTAAGACCAAAGTTCTATTTGACAGTTCTAGCTTTAGTATGCTGATGAAACCTGTAGGGACTACAACCTCGGATGAAACAGAGTGACCAACAAACATGATTGCCATGACGGCAGATCCACCAAGTAAACTTGTAATTGCCATGGTGGTGCCATGCAACTTTGGTTTTTTGTCAACAGTGTAAGTCCAGAGGGGGCAGGCAACAGATTGAATAAATGGGGCAATAGCGAGAACAAAGCCTATTTGATCTGAAGAGAAACCTAGTACATCATGATAATACAATGGCAAATAAGGCGGTGCAGCTGATAATACAGCAAAAATAGCAATGTAGAGTAGTTTGCAGATTAGATACATTATATGAGGGAAAGAAAAAGGCTTTGGACTGAAAATGACATATTTATAAAGAAAATTTAAAAAGGGGACGCAAAGTTTCAAGTATTCAGTTTGGTTGTTTCATAAGGAAAAATGTAAACTATAACTTTATTTTCCCATTATATCTCTTATCAAGTCTATCAAAGTACAACAGGTCATGACTAAATTTGCTTCCAACAAATCACATCTTTCTTTTTCGACTTGGTTCAAAATGTCAAGATCAATCGATAATCTACCAAATTCTTTGCTTGTAAACCCCATATTATCACTGTCAAATTCTGCTATTAGCTTCCATCTTCGACAGGATTTGTGGCTGTGATTATCATGATCATCCTCATCATTATCACTATCACTATCAATAAAACCGTCATCTTTTGTTTTGGATCTAATACTATTGTTCTTCTTTCTCTTGCTTTGCGAGCCGGTTGATTTCTTCTGTTGCTGTAATATTTTTGTTTCCTGGCGAGTTAATTTAATTTCACAAGTGAAGTCATGGGACAATAAACTCGGTCTTTTCCAGCGCATGCGAGAACCGTGAAACCATATTTCATATTCGAATAAAATATTTGATTGTGACCTTTTGATTAAATCTTGGGAATGAATGTTTTGGGTTGCGGGTATATTTTTAAGGTTGTTAATATATGGTTGGGCGATGTCCTCAATTTCGCTATTATCGTAGTCGGCCGATTCAATAATAATATCAGTTTGGAACGGACGTCGACGAGCTTCCGCTACTTTGATACCTTGCCCGTCGTTTTTATTACAATAGAGCATACTTTGAAATCCCCAAGTGTAAGAGTAAGGCTGGATTTTTCGATACACCATTACCTCCTCATCATCATCATCTGGATGGTCAATATGGAGATATATCTGGTGTTGGTTTGGCTTGAGAATAGACGCCTTTTTGAAACTGTACACTACCATATTATTGTTCGGAATTTTTCGACTAGTTTTAGCAGTTGTATTTTTTTTCGTCTGCTGCAAAAAGAAAGATGAAACAATACCACTATCGTTTGATAGTATAGCCGCAGCCGCAGCCGCTGGAGCAGGAGTAGGGGTAGAAGCTGTTATAGTTGTATCAATATCTGCAATACTATTGGCTGGAGATGAAGGAATTACATAATAAGAAAAGGGTGTGTTATAATCTTTAATAATAATATTATCCTCATGATGATGTCCAAAATTAGTCTGAGTTGTTGGAGTAGGCTGGCTAAGAATAAAAGATGTGATATGCTGATAGTCAATTTGCGAACAGTACATTGGCGTCTCTTTTCTTATTGCTGATTTGGGTGATAATGGCGGCGATTCTACTGGTGTATTTGGAGAGTAACAATCAACAGAGGATAAAGTGGATGGTGGGGGTGTGGATAAACTAGATACAATTGTTGGCTCTTTTCTTTGAAAATAGCGACTTGCAAATGAGTCTACCGTCATTTTACTGCTACGGCTTCCATGACGACTTGCCGTCACTGTTGGAGGCTCTTCATCATACGCGTTAGGCTTCTCATATATGGGTGTATCAATTGCATCTGGTTTCTGAAATACAACATTTTTGGTTGTTTTCAAATCAATAATCATTTTAAAATTAAGTTTGATTGTGTATTAAAAAAGGAAAAAAGAAGGTTTTGTAAAAGGGACAAAATATATATCTTTTAAACGGGAATTTCTATGCAAAAGGAAACATGATGATGCGGGTTGTATTCCATACTCTTCCTCTTAGTTTTATGTAAACAAAGAAGCAAACTACATTCAATTTCCATTTGAAACTGCGCTTGTACGAGCGAACACAAAACAACAACAATTCGATGCTCCTTACTTGGAGTTTTCTTTTTTCATCAAAAAAAAGATGGACATTTGTTGACGGCTTTTCATTTTGGTCAAAAATGATTTTCAGCATAAAGTGATACGAAATGCACATTTGTCTTTATTCCCATTACAAGTATAGTGGCACGATTTACTTCATAGATTGTGCCTCGACTCCACGGTCGTTTTTGTGTATTTATTCGACTTGAAACCTGCCCTGGAGGCTTATTTTCATTTAAATAAATAAACAACAATGCTTTTGAAACAGCAATGACTTGGTCTACAAAGAGAATAGAGCCTTAACTCCTCCAGTATGTATTAAAGTGTAAAAAAAACACAGCCGGCAAGTTTCATTATTTTGTAGATATTTCTCGACTCAGGGCATGGCAAATCCTTTTCTAGATTTAGTTTTTAGGTCATGACTACCAATCCTAAAGTAACGACAAAAAAAGATGATTTTATTATTCCATCAAAGTAGTAGTTTACTATGCGAAACTAACATGTGTACCCACGGGGGGTATGTTGTATCATGCTATAGGTGCAGCATTCGATTAATATGTCATTCCCGCAGACTACTCGATACAACATCATCTTACACAATCATAGCAATTTAAACTGCCACCCTATCAATGTGTGCTATCTCATCACTTCAAACAGAGAAATTAGAACTAGCAGTTATATCAGAAATTAAGCCAAAAGGAGAAACGGAAACGGAACCGAAGTCAAAAACAGTAACAGGTTAAATATCCTTGTGATCATTCTTCATATGTTTAAAAGTCTAATTCGTTTGATAGTAGTTAAAAACGACAGGCGCAGGATTATATAATCTAGTTTAGTTAGAATTTGCATGCACCAGCTATTGTTTAAACAAAAAAAACTATTTATGCAGAGTTTAGTCATAAGTGATGAGATTACATTTATTACATAATCACATTCCATCATACAGATTTTTTTTTACCAATGCACAGTTTATTTGCATGGTCGTTCGGTTATATTAACTTTTCAGCAGTTGAGGATTTACCCAAATCACTTGAACTATGTTGTTTCAAAAGAGAACCCACAGTTTATATCAAGTCTGTGACTGTTACTGCCACCAATGGGATAGTAATAAAGCTAAATTTAGGTTGATTTTACAAAATCTCGGTTTTGCAACTGAATAATGCATTTGGCACTATAGCATGTACCAATAATGTATCTATTAAATATGCCTTGGTGATAATTTAGTGAAAGCAGCATTTATGCGCTAAAAGAAAGTGTTGCTCGCATTTTCTCAATATCAAGCAGTGGCAAAGATGAAATACAACCATCGCCAAATCTAGCCATAACCACGAGGTGCCAGCAATCTTCGTTCTTGGATATAAATACAATAAAAACCATGAGAGATGATGACGAAATGAAGAATTGTTGCCAATGCTTAGCAACGCTTTAGTATGGTTTTACTGTATGTCTTTTCTGTTTATTCTGTCATTTTTTGTGGCGTAGGATCATTTTATAATCTCCCAACAGTCAGCATTTACAAAGGATAAGGCTGAGAACTGCATATACTCAATTTTAAATTTGAGCGTAATAAAGACTGGTGTAACAATGAAGTGCGACTATTATTAGCTGATTTAGACGGACTTGCAAGATCGTTTGATCCCTTATAAAAGCCACGGTTTTGCGAAAGTGGACTTTGTCTATAGCACAACACCAAGAAAGTCTTAGTTAATTGGTAAAGCAGCGTATTTGATGGCAAATATACCGTTCCGAGCAGCTTTGGCTCATTGATTCTAAGCCCATTTTTTACGCTACGTTTCATTCGTCAAAGTTTGTTACTAAAAATACATTAAATATATTTAAGAAACCTGCCAAGAATTTTTTTTACCCTTTCCTTTCTTTCTTTTTTATCAGTTTTTTCTCTAAACTATGTCGAACCACCATGATGACTTCTATGATGAGCCTAAAAGTTCTCAAGCTACAGTAGCATCAGCACCACCACCTTTACCTCACCATATTGAAACCGGTAGAGAATCAACAGATCAATATGCCATGAAAGAAATCCCGGTTAATTCACCATCACCTTACCCAGTATATAACAGTAGTCCAGCTTATAACAACCACAGTGATGGATCGTCCCCATTCCCCGCTCAAAATCCTTATAGTGACCAGCATAGGACCTCCATGTCGGACATGAAATTCATTGATCATTACGATTCCGACGATGATTTACAAAAGATTATTCCTCGTGAGAAGAGGCGTCGTTCTTGTATGGATAAGACGTGTTGTGGATGCTGTACATGTTGCCCAAAATGGCTTCGTTGGTGCAGTTGTATATTTTTAATTATTATTTTAATTATTGTAATTATTGTCGGCGTATTCGCGGCTTTATTCAAAGTACCCACGATTGATTTTACCGGTCTCAAGCAAGACCCTGTTGTCCCCAATGTAAATAATGTCCTCACCATGACGTTTGATGTCGGTATCACTGTAAATAATCCAAATTTCGAGAGTATCACATTCAAGATTATCAAAGCAGATGTAAGTTATATCAGGAACCACCAGCTTGAACGAGTATTTAATGTATAATTTTAAATAGGCGTATTACCCCTCTCCTTACAATGTGTATGTTGGTGGTGGAAATGTCACAAATCTTCATATTAATTCAAATGGAATTACCGATATTGTGTTTCCGTTCGAAGTTAGTATTGACTCACAAGATCCTCTGCAGCAAGGTGTTATTATGGATTTGGTTACGCGTTGTGGTTTAGATGGTAGCACACCAGAGAACATCAACTTTGATTATTATATTTATCCAACAGTTCGTATTGCCGGTATTGATATTACGATAAAGATATCCAAGTCAATGAGTATTCCTTGTCCATTAAAGGTAAAGTGTTGTGTAATCTTTTAAAAGAATTACTAACTAACTAGTATGTAATAGAGTGGTGATTTAACTTCCATATTTGGCTCATCCATATAAGTATTACCACATTATATATGCGTAAAAGACTCATCTTATAAATGTAATATCAATGTAAAAAAAATAAATATGTTACCCTTTTCATTTTTGCATGCATGTAATATCACTCTTGATTGCTCCTATCTCGCTCTTTTAATTTCACGCCCACTCGCTGTCCCATTAAAGAGTATGAAACGTTTTCTTCTTTTACCTGCTTTTCTTCCCTGTAATATTTTACTCTTTCCGATTAGAATCAAGCAATGACAACCCTGTCTATACAGAGTATACTTGATGTGGGTAGGGCCTTTACGAATGAAGTCTGCAGTCTACAATCCTTCCAAGACCCTACTCTCCCTCCAACGCCAACACCAGCACCACCCCACCATCGACCACATCCGGACGACGAGGGTTGCAAACTTTTAGATTCGTTTGCAATTCTTGTCCAATTGACACTTGCAAGCACTGCTTTGCTGACCTTGTTTTACAAGCGATCTCGAGAGAGACCTCAAAGACCAGTGGTTGTTTGGTAATATAAGAACAACGCTCACCGTCATACTTCTCCTTAATTGTTTCTTAAAATAGGGCATTGGATGTTGGCAAGCAGTTCTCAGGTGCTGGTGTTATCCATTTTCTGAATTTGTTTATAAGTTATTTGGCAGGTAGACCACGTAACGGAGGACCCAAGACAAATCTATGCGTATGGTATTTTTTGAACGTTGCTGTGGATACCACAGTCGGTGTTGCCATCCTTTACATGTGGCTGCGTATTATAGAGTATATATTAGAAAAGTGTAGTGTGAAGCAGATTAAGACGGGTCAGTATGGGTCACCACCTCTAAGAAACATGCTGATCCCCTGGGTTAAGCAAACCTTCATCTTTATTTTGGCCGAATCTTTAATGAAACTATGTGTTTTTGGCATGTTTCGCTATCTCCCCTTTTTGTTTGCTTGGGGTGAGTGGGTCTTACGATGGACAAAAGGAAACTATAGATACCAAGTTATATTTGTCATGTTAATGTAAGGTACACAGCATATTTCATCAAGATAGAATGCTAATTGTTTCGTCGTGTAGATTCCCCCTTATTATGAATATTATTCAGTTTTGGATAGTTGATACAATTGTGAAAGTCACGCCAGTCAGCAACGACACGGAACAAATCACCAATCAACAAACACCATCAGACCATGATAACAATGCTGATGAGCATTCGCCACTTTTACCAAAATAGTGAAAGTACTGTCTTTTGGCGTTTTTGCAGTTTAATAAACCGATCTGTGTCTTACTTCTTTTTTACTTTCTATAACCGCCAAAAATCACTATCACTAGGTCAATTGAGTGAGATGATGTAACATTGATAACTTATAAAAGTTTATGGCTACTTCATTTTGTATACTATCCCGGGGAAAACGAATTCTTTGTAACACAAGCATTGAGACTTTAATGATATTATGCAGACAATAACTTTTTTTTTCGCACTGACAACTACTGGTTAAACATGTATTAAATAGTTATATATCCCAAGAAGAAAAACTGTTTCAGTTTTGCATTGACCAAGACAATTTAACAGATCGTAAAACGACTGAGTTATGTCAACCAATCATTTCGCGACTCTTTCTAATTGAATAACGGTCCCAAAAATTATTCTCTAAACCAAAAGGAAGAAAAAAAAAAAGATCTTTGCGATTATTTTCATAGATCAAAATAGTTTAGAATGTTTTCCATTGCAAGATATAATGGAGATGCCGAGGAGGAGAAAGATAGTCGTACTCTTGAGAAGAAACAAGAAAGATTGAATAAACTGAACGCTAGAATTGCCAGTAAGAAAAGAAAGGACGATTCTGCTGAACCACAACAGGACAAGGCTGTCACACCTGTCGAAAAGAAGAGAAAAAATAGCGAGACTGAAGTTATCGAAACAAAGACACAGGCCAACGAGAAAGAAACCCCTATTCCACAAAAGAAGGCTGTTGTCACAGAAACGAAGAAGGCCGCAGAAAGTGAGCCTTTTTTTGAAGAAAAAACCACTGAGGAGAAAGAGTCTGTTGTCGAGGATGGCATTATTGCCGAGGAAGATAGCATTATGGATGATGTGGCTGTCGAAGAAGAGTCTGTCGTCGTTGAGGAGGAGGAGGAAGCCATGGAGATAGTTCACGAAGAAGTACCAACTTTGGAAGCTTTCCCTGATATGTTGGGCCCAAAAACCAAACAAAGCAAGGAAGACGCTAAATTATTAAAGAGCATGGGTATTCCTGAGTGGATGTTACAGCCAACTATTGTTTCTCCCAAGGATTCGTGTGATTTAGACAAAGCTGGATTATCGGATCATTTGATCCAACGTTGCAAAGACCTTGGATTATCATCTTTATTTGCAGGTAGGATGGTACAAATCACACAGTAAGCATGGCAAATTAATATAAGACTTTTCTAGTTCAAATGGCAGTCATTCCTGTATTTTTAAGAAGACAAGCCTTATATGATACCAGAAGAGTTCCCGGTGATATATGTGTCTCAGCACCTACCGGTAGTGGTAAAACTATGGCTTATGTTTTACCCATTGTGGATATCTTGTCAAAAAGAATTGTTACCAGATTACGCGCAGTCGTTGTATTACCTACCCGTGATTTAGTAACTCAAGTAAAGGAAACTTTCGATGCTTTTGTAAAGGGTACAAATTTAGTGGTGGCAGCTGCTAGTGGTCAGCAGTCATTTGCACATGAACAAAATGCATTAGTTGGAAATGATCAAAGGTAAAAAAAAGCCGAAAGGGAAACTTTATTGATGGTCATACTTAGACATTTTTGTTATAGTTGCCCTGGTGGCAAGAGTAGAGTTGATATTCTGATCACCACACCTGGTCGTTTAATGGATCATCTCACCTCTACACCTAACTTCACACTTCAACATCTTCGTTTTTTGGTTATCGATGAAGCTGATCGTCTTTTAAATCAAAGTTATAACGATTGGTTAAATCAGATTCTTTTGGCTACTCGGCCCGAAGTTAGTGCTGATGCACCTTTGTTAGAATTCAAACATGATAAATACGGGTAATAATTAATCTTTGTATATATGGGATTTATCATTAAACTTTTGCATCAAATGATCTATCTAGTGTCACCGAAGCGGATGCAATCGCACCAAGCTTTTTAAAGGCAAACTACCAGCTACCTACCACCGATCTTGATTTACCAAAGGCTCCTTCTGTAAGTATGATTTTCGCTTTATTTCACTGCAAGGTTATTCATCCAAATTAGATTCAAAAACTCTTGTTTTCCGCTACCTTGACTAAAAATCCTGCCAAAATTGCCGGCTTGCACTTGAACGAGCCTGAGTATATCTCTGTCCAAAATGAAGATGGCAGCGAAACCACTCAAGAATACACGACACCTGAAGGTCTCAAGGAATTCATGACAATTTGTCCAACTGACAAGAAGCCCCTAATGGTCATCTATTTACTTCATCAATTGGGTATCAAATCTGGTTTATGCTTTACCAAGTCAGTCGAGTCAACACAACGTCTTCAAATGTTAATAGAAGCATACGAGGAAACACAGCCAGAAGATAAACGTATCCGCGTCAAGGAGTACTCTAGTGATCTTGGTCCTGTTCAAAGAAAGAAGATGTTGAAGCAATTCAAAGACGGTCAGATTGATTTGTAAAGTATCTCTTTATTCATTTTAGAAGCTGTGCTAACAACCTCATTATTTAGGCTCATCTGTTCCGATTTAATTGGTCGTGGTATTGATTTAGATTCTGTTCAGTTCGTTATCAGTTATGATGTACCATACTATATGGATAAGTACATTCATCGTGTTGGACGTACTGCACGTGCAGGTAGAGAGGGTGAAGCTTATACTTTGGTAGAAATGCAGGAGGCTCGACACTTTAAGGAAATATTGCGTCATGCGGGACATTTGAGCCAAGTCAAGTCATTAAAGATAGAAAAAGAAAAATTGAAGGAACTTGTGCCTGATTATGAAAAAGCAATGGCTGGTCTTACGGAGCAATAATTTTCAAATAATAAAAACCCAGTTCTTTTTTTCTCCTTTTTGTTTTTTTCTCTCTCATTTCAAATAAATGGGACCTACTTTGAAAAGATCAACTTCATCTTCATTTAACAAAGGCCCTCATCGCTTACATCGTACAGACTCCACTTCTTCAAACAGAAGAACCGAAGAAGGTGATAATGGTTTGAACCAAGTCGAAGAGGAGGAGGAAGATACCAGCAACAGTAAAGACAATGACACTGTATCAGTGAATAGCATAGAGAGAGAAATGACGTTGAAAGATCGTCAAGAAGTAAAGTAAACATGGATCAACCCATTATATCAACATTCTTAACCATCATTTTAGGCCATGAATAAGAGCCATCCTTTTGGTTTGCCTATTTGGAAACCAGCGCTTTACAAGAAATCTCGATCTGTTGTACGTAAAGCAAACAGAGCCCTTCACTCTGCCCCATCTTCTGCCCCAGAACTTTTCTTAAACCCGGGAAACATATTATGGTTCATCATATTTGGTTGGTGGTTGTCGTTAGTCATACTCATCGCTGCGATCGTTATCATGACTATCCCATTCGGCGGAATTCATTATGGAAGAGTGCTGAAAGAATTGTCATTTTACTTACTATGGCCATTTGGCAGATATGTAGAACGCCATGTAGAAATTACCCCAACACAGATTGGGGGCTCGACTATACAAGAGGACGAAGAGAGTGGCCTATTATTACAGAAGAAGAGAAAAAACAAGCTGACATTTCCGAATTTTATAAAGCTGGGTCCTGCTGGTGTGATTTACTACACTATATTATTTGCTATCATTGGTAAATTCAACAATTCACACATTGACTGAAATACTAATATTTTGAAAATCAAGCTCCTCTATTGCTTTTGGTTTCTGCCATTTGTTGGATGTGTGTAATCACAATTCCAATGGCCAAGCTGAATTATATTTTAGTACGTCACCTTTACCGTCATCCGTTATCTCTAAGATTCAAATCAAGCCCCTCCGGACTTTCTCAAATCACTGCAAACGTATCAGGAAAACCAGTTGTTATCTTATTATGTACATACCAAGCGATTGGACTGCAATATTACAAATACACATTTGACGGCATCAATATTATTTTCATCAATTTAATGCCGCTGGTATTCTTTGTGATCTTTGATGAATGGGTGCTAAAAAACCATTTGCCGGACTCATTTATCACAGCACCTGCAGTTGTGTTTGGCTTATCTTTGGCTTCTGTCATTCCTCTCTCCTATTTCATTGGTATGGGTGTTAGTTCCGTTTCTGCTCAAAGTAGTATGGGTGTAGGCGCCGTCATTAATGCGACATTTGGTAGCATTATTGAAATCATACTGTATGCTGTGGCTATCATTAGCGGAAAGAGTGCTCTTGTTGAAGGTGCCTTGATTGGAAGTTTTCTGGCAGGTGTATTACTCATGCCCGGTTGCTCCATGGTGAGTGGGGCTGTCAAACAAAAAGAGCAAAGATTTAATGCAAAGAGTGCTGGTGTTACCTCAACCATGCTGATCATGGCTATTATTGGCGCTTTGACTCCCACATTGTTCTATCAAATGTTTGGTTCCGTAAGTTACAATAATGAAACACAAACAAACACCAAATATTGACCTTGACTATAAAGTTTGAATTACGTTGCATCGGTTGTCCTGATACAGCTGATAACGGAACAATCGCTTGCTCTAGATGTTATTATGATCAACTAAACCCAACCGAGGACCCTGTCTATCAAAATAGCGTGAAGCCCCTTATGTGGCTCTGTGCGGCTATTTTGCCATCGGTATGTCCCTGTTTGGAAAAAAAACAACAAATTAAGGTTCTAATATTTTTCTGTTACAGGCATACATCATAGGCCTTGTTTTTAGTTTACATACTCATGTCGATATGGTCTGGAAAAGTAACAATGCTGCTCCTAAGAACTCAACTCCGACCTATTACCAACGATTGATGCCCACTCACATTATCTCTCAACTCATTCACCACACACCTCCTACTGATCAACAGCAACCGCAGGATGGACACAATGTACAGGGATATTCAAGTGGCGTCCACTACAACACTCCACATATGGTAACTGTTACTGAAGGAACAAGTCCTTTGCCATCGCAAATTGCCGGACTTCACGGGACACCTCAAGAAGGCGCGCATATTTCCTATGCTTCTATCGCTAGCGGTAGCTCATCTATTCCTATATTAAACACGACCAATTCAGAATCGACTCAACAATTACCCGGTATGACCACAGCATATCTTCAAACTAGGGATGTCGAGGAAGAAGAAGACGAAGAAGCTGCAGGTCATGATTCTCCTAATTGGAGTAAAACCAAAAGTTTTATGATTTTATTTGGATGTACCATACTTTACTCGATTATTGCCGAAATTCTAGTAGATACTGTGGATGAAGTGATGAAGGATTTCCCAATGGATGAAAAATTTCTAGGATTGACGCTATTTGCACTGGTGCCTAATATTACGGAATTCATGAATGCGATTTCTTTTGCCTTGTATGGAAATATTGTTCTTAGCATGGAAATCGGCTCTGCCTACGCTCTTCAGGTATGTCTTTTGCAAATACCAGCTATGGTTGCATTCTCTATTTGGTTCAATTACGGGAAAGAAGAGCTTGCAAAATACACATTTAGGTATGGTCATTGTTATTTGGTTCAAGTGATAAAAAAAAACTAATATTTTCTTCTGAAGTCTTGTATTCCCTCGCTGGGATGTTATTTCTGTAATTTTTTCTGTGTTTTTGTTGACATACACATATCAGGAAGGAAAAGCTAATTATTTTAAGGGTAGTATTTTGATTCTAAGCTATGTGGTGCTTATTGCAGGATTTTACTTCATCCCCCCATTCTCTGAACACAGTGTGCTGATTGGACTTCCTCCTTAATATTCTCGTACAACACTTTAATGTATATATATATTTTATCCCACAACGAATAATAAAACTCCTGTAGAGTGCATCTGGACTTAAGTAGTCACTATTTTTTTATTTTATTTTTTTTAAGCACTGGGATATTTTCAAAAGACCAAATTTCTATATTTTACATAGTCAAAAAACTTTTACTGACGAAAATATGATCTAAGTGGTAATCAAAACAATTGTCTGCTGTTTTTATTCTAAAATAATTAACAGATCCCAAATTTAAAAAATTCCATTTTAGGTGGGGAGCCTAAAATTTGTCACAATCAGCCAAAAAAAAATTATATATCCCTCTACTAGCAAATAGTATTGCATCGCTTATAAAATCGACCGAATCGGACATTTAAGTATGATGTGTTTTTGTGCTCAAATATTTAGTTGCCGCAAGCAGATACTTTTTGGCTAGGAGCAGCTTCAATGTGTTCGCTCTCATTTTTGTCTTTATTAAACTTGGTTTTAATTAGTTTTATATATTATAAATGACCCAAATAATATAGTTTGGTAAGGGCAAATAAAAAAAAAGAGCATAAGGTGTGTTAAACTCATTTTGAAAGTCTAAGAAAAAACTCTCTAGTTTTAACATATTAAAGCACAGCTCGAGACAAAATCTGCAAAGAGAAGATCTTGGAGGTGCTCGCTAGGATTTTTAAAATAGGTAGAAATTTTTTAAAATCAACATATACATTTAAAAATACAATATTTATTTATTTTCATTAGGGAAACTAAAAAAACATGATAGAAGGTCTGTTATACTTGTTTCGAGTTCCAAGTTAATTTTCTCTAGCGACAGTAAAATAAAACACAGCTGAGATAAAATCTGTTCCTACAAAATTTGGAGGTGTTCGTTAGCATTTTTAAAATAAGTAGAATATTGTTAGACTCGCTGTGCATATTTAAGACTACATTAGTAGTCTATTTTCGTCAACGCTAATAAAAAAACTTAGCAGAAGATCGGGAATACCCATTTTGATTTTCCAGACGTCTTCGACCACTAGATTTGAATCACATCGACCTTCCCCGCCTTAAAAAAAAATCTGGCAATAAATTGTATTTCCCTTTATATTATCTGTACCATGCGGAGTTGAATGCTCAAAAATGTCACAAAAAAAATAGCGACTACTTAAGTCCAGATGCACTCTACAACTATATTATTACTGCTAAAGTTGATACTCACCCATCTATTCATATTTGAGAATAAAGGGAAAAATAATCAACAAGGCTGTAATTTGTATTAAAGTTATTAAATGAAAATTATTTATGTAGCTGGTCGTCAGATACATAAGGTAACAGCAAGCACCATTAACGATATAACAGAGCTGCATATGTTTTAATGATTTACAGAATTTTTTGTTTCTCGTGAAAAACCGGAAAATGATGAAGCTATAAATACTCTCTAAGACATATAAAGCGTTTACTTTATGTATATCACCCTTACGTATTTTGTGTAAGCTTTGATTCAATTATGTATTTGACGTGGTACCAATAGACCAAGTGGTGCGAAGATCATTTAAAAAATGTAGGCTTTTGCTCCAATTTGTGCGAGTTCAAGTTATGTTTATTTGACGGGTTGATTTGCGTTTCATAAATTAAAACCACCCATTTAGTCGATAATTTATTTATCGCGTATAAATCTATGTTGGCAACTATCGATGTTCAAGTACGGTATATAAAGTTTTGATTTTGAGCATCTGTGATATCCTCCATCTCCCCAGGTAATGCTACAACGTTACTATTTTTATCTAAACGACGCTTTTTGTTGATTTCAGTGTAGCTATATCGAATATAGAGAAATAGACAAATGACAAAAATGTTGGCAGCGATATAAACACTCAAACCGATGAAGTAGCGAGGAGCGTCTTTTTGACGGAGTAAAAGCGGGCCTACAAAGTTACCCAAGGTGTAAAATATTAAATTGCCACTGGTATAAAAGATCTTCTTTGTGTAGCCTGAGACGTTACTTGAAATGGATGCCTGCATCAAAGTGTAAGTTGGTGTACACCCCCAACTAAGGTAAAGACCTAAAAGCTTCACACCCCCAGATGGAATAACCAATAGACATATAAGCCCTACCAGAGAAATGGTACAAGTACCGATTGCAATCAAAATCACTTCGCCCTTTTTTTTACTAAGATTAGTTGAAAAGTACATAATAAGAAATGAGACTACACCGCTAGGAATAGTAAGCAACACAGCGTCAAAATTGGAAAATCCGAGATCGGCAATAATAAGGGCACTGAAAAGTGTGAGCGCTCCGTTCTGCAACTCTATGAAGAAGGATATAAGACAATAACAATAAAGACGTGGCTCGCTAAAAGCCTCTCGAATTTGATCATAACTAATTTCAAGAGTGGGAATTACAGCATTATCACGAGTACGTTCTTTGATGATCATTTTCTGTTCTTCAGTTAGTCTAAACCATTTTGATGTTGGCTTATCAGGCAAAAAGACAAAATAAATGAGCCCCATCAGTATTGTGATTGCACCAAAAATAATAAAGGCCCATTTCCAGGGAGATATGGTACCGACCGTGGGCATCTGCATGATACCTGCACCAATAAGACCACCAAGAACCATACCAACACTGTTACTCATAAACAAAACACCAAAAAGTATAACTTGTTCCGAACGTCGGTAGATAGTCGCAATAAGAAGAAACATACTGGGATAAGTAGCGGCTTCAAAAAATCCAAGCAAAAATCGCAGTGCTGCAAGTTGACTGAAATTATGCGCAAACGCCATGCAAAGTAGAGACACACCCCAAACTAGCAATATCACACCAATATATTTAGAGATGGGTGAATTTCTGCATCAAGTAATTGTTAGGTAGCTGCATACAGAGATATCCAAGGTAGAAAAATGATCCAAGCCATCCGTATTGATCTTTAGTTATGTTTGTGTCGACGAAAAACTGAGGCAGAACACTGATAATTGACAAAAGTGTTTTGTCAATAAACTGTCAAATAATGGTGAGTATTCAAGCTGTAAAAAGCTTTATTGTATTTACCTGGATGAAGATAAGTAAACAAACAAATGGCATAAAAGTCCAATTGATCTTTTGAACCAATTTTTTCTCTGCTTCTGACGGAGCAAATGGTGTTTCTTCCATCATAGATGAAGACACCTCGACCTCTTCCCTGTCATAGGTTGTATCAAAGCTTAGTGCTTTGTCTGATTTTCTGTTCATTATTGAAAAAAAGATCGGATTAAATTAAAAAATCGAGGATTGGAATATGGAAATACTCCCTTAAATATACATGATAATGCTGATTATATAATTCATAATGTCACACAAATGGGTAGAAACAGATAACAAAAGTTTATCTGACTTTTGACTTCCGATATTCACACAATGGTTATCAGTAAGATACCAATGATAACAAATACCAAGATAAAATGTGGGTAAATCTTATATTATCTGAAAAACCTCGGATCGTCGGATTTAATATACAGCAATTTGAGATGATCTTCACAAACAACTACCCAATCTACGCTTTCTAAAAGGTGTATAGTGGTGTTATCAACTAAGTTAAGTAGCACACTATAGGCATCCTTTTTCTCAGCAAGCGAATAAATATTAAGAATTATAAAAGCAGCTTATTGAATATATCAAATTTCTGATTGTTGCATAACTATACATGGTTGATCATGAAATATATTACATCACGAAATTCAGTCACTTTTAGAGCAGATATATCTTTTACATCTATGTTAGACAACCACAAAAAACAACGCCCATCAAAGACACACCTGACATCTCAAATCTTTTTTAATCTCAAATCAACAACACAGATGACTAATATGATGTTAATTACACTCTCTATATTTCTAACAAAAATTACTATGGGTAATATGTCTGGTTTCCTTCCCCTTGTTACATCAAAACTTGATCCGCTCATAAAGCTTTCCCTTGTACAATTTGGTGACCCTACACAAATTCAATTAACCTATCTCATCTACCAACTAGAAATACTCTATTCTTCTAAAGACATATCAAAAATCCTCACGAATCTCTTTTATACCATATCCTCCCCGATAAAACTTTCGTATCACCTTGCGTTTGTTGCTATGCTGAAAAGGTTTACATTTCCCACGCTCTTTACTGCACTTGGTTTAGTATTTCTTTATTCTCCCCAGATCTATTCGCATTCTTCTAAATCTGCCCAATCCATACCACACGTCCCTGATCGCCTAAACGATATGGCTTGATTCGACCTCAACTCACTTCATCATTAGAGGCGCTACCTTGACCAACAGATATAAACTAATTTGAGAGTTCACCATTGACTCAGAGCTGTGGTATCGTCCCCAGCTGTACACGGACATGAACCTATGCACTCCATCCCTACCCTTTAATGCCATTTACGATTTTAGTTCTCAGTCACAAGTTGACTTTAAATAAATCTGGAACTTCCTTCGGAAGCTCCCCTAAAAAAAAAAAAAAAAAAAAAAAAAAAGTTCTGCTTGTTCCTTTTCAACAGAATAACCAGAAGGGAAAAAAATTAGGAGAAAATAAAGTCAGATGTTACCACGTCGGCCAATGTCACCTAATGTTCAGAAGTCTGACTTACATCAGCCAAAAGCAAAGAATCAACCTCAAGGCCAGGTAAGACTTGTTTCACTTCATCTCGAGATGAGAATTAACAAAAAAAAAAAAAAAAAAAAAAAAAATGTGTATATAGTTGGCTGCACTTTTACATGGTAAGCTAGACTATGATGACTTGTTTGTTTCGCAAGCTGGTAGTAGTTCTTCTCTCTTTCCAGATGACCATCGTTCAAACAGTGCCCCACCTACCCAATTGCTAAACTCGAGACGTGGTCATCAAGAACCCATGAATGATCCCGAACAGTCAAGATATTATCAAGATGCTCAACAACAACAGCAACCTTGGCAATTATGGCAAAACGGTGAAGATGGTAAGTTTGTTTTTCCCTCCCACTATTAACCTTACTAAAGAAAAAAAGGGACGAATTATCTAGAGTATGCGCAAGCTCAACAAGACCCAAGAGGGTTTTATTCCGGTAAGCAGCAACAAAATAAAGCAAACGGGGAAGAAACATTAGCCAGTCGTCGTCAGCGTAACTTGGTGGATCTGATTCAACAGGTAAACGTATGTGCATAGGGATCATACTGTAACCCATAAAAAAATCTGACCTTGTCCTATCAGGATTTCCCTCGTACACCATCACCTTTATTTGCACTACAACAACAAGCGAGACAAAGACATGCTGCCGCTGCAGCTGCTGGATTCACATTTGGTGAAGATCCTGCCATGTCTACTGGTGACCTTGATGCGATGCAAAAACAATACAGAGATCAATTAAACGCCTTAGACTATGATGAAATGATTTTAAACAATAACAGAAATCGACAAAGTTCCAATAATTCATCTCAGCAGCAACAGCAACATGACGACTATGGCCTACATATGGAAGATCCCCGTTCTTCTATTTCGCCACCCCTGCGAAATAAATTTGCTACTAGTAGCACTCCACCTGCACGCTCAAATTCAACTCCTCCCGGTAGAAATATGTATAGCGATTTGGATCGTCAAACTGAAATGATGATGAACCAATTTGGTGGGTTTGGCTTAAATGAAGAGGTAAAAAAAATTATATATTCAGGTTGTGCCCGTTTATTCATCTGTGTCTCATAGGATGATTATGGTATGTTGTCTAATACTCATTATTTGCAACAGTTGCAACAGCAGCAACAGCAACAGCAACAGCAACAGCAACAGCAGCAACAGCAGCAACAGCAGCAACAGCAGCAGCAACATCATCAACAGCAACAAGGCAGATTTCAACAGCAACAGCAACAATCGAGCCCTTATTACAATAATAGCTATAACGGACAGCAACAACAGCAGGCTTATAACCCCGCTTTAGATTTATCGAATGGTATGGATGACAATAACTCGGACCATATTTTGAGCTCAGATGCTTCTATGTATGGGCGTTGGAGTCAAGGTGATACTGCCTATCGTAGACAACAGCAACAAGGTAAAATCAATTTTTTAATAGACACTGTATAGAAAAAAATACTGACTTAAAAAAACACATAGCCGCCGCTGCTTTAGGTCATGGTATGAACGGTCCATTAACCGCCCCTGTTGGTATGGATTCCAGTTTCCCCGAGAACGGCCTTCCTGGTGCTACCGATAAAAAACTTCGTGCTTTACAGTTGCAACAGCAACAATTGTTGATCCAGCAACAACAACAGCAATTGCTGGCTGCTAGACAACAATTGTTGTTGCAGCAACAAATGCAACAACAACAGCAACAACAACAACAGCAACAGCAACAACAACAGCAGCAGCAACAGCAACATAATAATTATAACAACGGTAGTGGTCGATCCTCTAGACACGATAACCGTCACCACCATCAGCAACAACAGCAACAACAGCAACAATCGAGCCAAGATATGGCTTTAAGTATCCGTAGTGCATTACTGGAAGAATTCCGTAACTCGAAAAACAAGAAATACGAACTTAAAGATATCGAAGGGCATATTGTTGAATTCAGTGGTGATCAACATGGATCACGATTTATCCAACAAAAACTAGAGACGGCCAATAGTGATGAAAAACAAATGGTGTTTGAAGAAGTTTTACCTAACGCTTTACAATTAATGACTGATGTATTTGGTAATTATGTTTTACAAAAGTTTTTTGAACACGGTAATCAAATGCAAAAGACGATTTTGGCAAAACAAATGGAAGGACATGTTTTGTCGCTTTCTTTGCAAATGTATGGTTGTCGTGTTGTACAAAAGGCTTTGGAACACGTCTTGACGGAACAACAGGCCACTTTAGTCAAAGAATTGGACGGTTGCGTTTTGAAATGCATTAAGGATCAAAACGGTAATCATGTCATCCAAAAGGCTATTGAACGTGTACCTGCTCAGCATATTCAGTTCATCATTGACGCTTTCCATGGTCAAGTGTATAACCTTGCTACACACCCTTACGGCTGTAGGGTCATTCAACGCATGTTTGAGCACTGTACAGAAGATCAAACCGTCCGAATTGTAAGTTTGAAAAGTATGCAATAAAAAATTGACGTGACTAAACATTCAAAAATATAGGGTCCTTTACTTGATGAGCTACACAGATGTACCAGCCAGCTTGTACAAGATCAATACGGTAACTATGTGATTCAACATATTCTGGAACGCGGAAGAGCTGCGGATAAATCACTTGTAATTGATAAGATTCGTGGACAAGTACTTCAACTCAGTAAACATAAATTCGCTAGTAACGTCGTCGAAAAGTGTGTTGATTACGGATCAAAACGTGATAGACAGTTATTGATTGAAGAAGTACTTCAACCAAGACCTGATGGCACCTTGCCTCTTGTCACCATGATGAAGGATCAATATGCTAACTACGTGATTCAGAAAATGTTGGATGTTGTGGACGATGACCAACGTGAGTTATTAGTAAACAAGATCAAACCTCACCTTCAATCTTTAAAAAAGTATACCTATGGCAAACATTTAATTCAAAGTAAGTAACGGTTGTATTTTGGTAATAATGTGATCGAAGTAACACATTTCTTTGTGTATTGTAGAAGTAGAAAAATTGTTGCCTCTTATTAATAATGGTCAAGTCAGTCTTGAAGACGAAGAACATATGCAACAGCTTGATGAACCTACTTTGGATTCTTCCATCTAAACGGAAAGAAATTCACTTTTTTGACTCATTATTCACTGTAAATACTGCAGGAGACAAGAGAGTTTCCCATAACTTGAAAGAAACTACCCCCATCCTTTAAAACGCCAAAAAAATTATATATCTTAATCCAACCCGACAAAACCAAAAAACTCATCAAAAAAATTCAAAAACGGATGGTAAAAAAAAACTAAAAAAAATAACCAACCTCCCCTTCCCCCTTTCTCTCAATTTTGTACTCTATTTTTTTTTTATATTTTTCTTTTGTTAGATAAATGACTTTATTATTATTTTGTACATCAGCTAAATACAGTCAGATTGTACACACACACCAACACACAAACACACCACTCTTAAAAAACTCCCCCCCCCCTTTTCTTATAAATATATAAATAACTATATAAACCATTCTCTTCCTACCAAAGGCCATTTTATAGTAGTCTGCCAAAGAAATAGATGATACCATTAATATGAAGAGGATATGAACTCCTGAGCATGACCCTATTAAGCAATTTTATGTAGCACTTGGGAAATGTTTTGATTTAAAATATAATCATTGGAGTTGTTCTTTGTCATAGCCTTTATACAATATGTATGTGTAACTCTGTCAATTATACAATTCAGCCCCGACATGTGTATTACACGCAGATGTAAAGTCATCGGTATAAATTGATGTTATCTTACACATCATTTTAAACGTGCTCTTTCAGGGAGTGATAGATCTAATATAGGGCTCAACGTGATCGCTCCGAATTCGGGCTATACTATTTGCATGGAGTACAGGATTTTAGTCTTAATCGGTACGACTTATAAATAATTTTGAGACACTTTATTTTGGACGAACTACGTAAAGTAACATTTACCTTAAGCCTAATTCTTTGTCAATGCACCTATCAAAGAACGTCTCAGAGTGCCTAACCCAACCTTGAAAATCCTGAACAGTAACTAATTGACAAGCTGCAGGAAGGCGAGATGTCAAAGTATCTGCTTTAACAAGAAAAACCCACTTGATAAAGCAGATACTTTGACATCTCGCCTTCCTGCAGCTTGTCAATTAGTTACTGTTCAGGATTTTCAAGGTTGGGTTAGGCACTCTGAGACGTTCTTTGATAGGTGCATTGACAAAGAATTAGGCTTAAGGTAAATGTTACTTTACGTAGTTCGTCCAAAATAAAAAATCATTTTGTCCTATTCCCAAAAAAAAAGGTAATCCGTCCCAATCAAGACTAAAATCCTGACAAATATGTAGATAGTGATCTAATTTTACATCATTTATCAGCCTTAGAACGAGATAACATAAATGTAATGCTCAGCTAAGCTATTCATAAACTTGTCATATTTCTGTATTAGACAAGTGTCCTGAAAATAGTTTATTGAAATCATAAAAGAAAGTAGTTGGTAAAAATAGCAGTTATCGTTTTTTGCTCCTATTTAGGTACAGATAAAAAAGATCAAGGAAGGTGATGTTGTGATTACACTACTCGTCTCTTTCCCTAGCATCCTCTTAAAAGAATATGTTCTTGTCCAGTTTAATTTTCTTTTATAATTAATTCAAGGAAGTCGTATTTATATGAAAATGACGGAGTCGCCTACTTAGAAATTGCGTTTTGAACTGTTCCTCTTGTCTATTTGAAGGCCCTTCTTACTGCAAAGGATAATAATGTCACACCAGCTAAAAATAACGCGAACTACCCAAATATGTACAAAAAAAGTTTATTTTTATTTATTAGCGAAGTTGAATAGGTGGTTCAACTTCTGGTATAGCACGATAAGTGAACTCGCTAGCAGCAAAAGCTTCCCATTCGGGTGATCCATTCTTCACTTCGCCACCTCCTGTATTTATCGTGTTAAGCACTTTACTATCTGCGGCACCAAATGAGCTTGTATTACCAAAGGCTGTAGGTGTACTTGTTTGGGCTCCAAATGTTGTATTACTTGAACTAGTGGTGGCTCCAAATGTTGGTGTGGGTGTGCCAAAAGCCGATCCGTTACCCATTGCACTTGTAGACCCAAATGCGGAGCCCATAGGTGTAGCTGTCCCAAAGGCGGGTGCAGTGGGTGTGGTAGCGCCAAAAGTAGAAGTCTGTCCAAAGGCGGATCCACCATTACCTAAGGCAGTTGTCGATCCAAAGGCAGATCCACTACCTAACGCACTGGTGGAGCCAAACGCTGATCCATTGCCACCTAATGCACTGGTAGATCCAAACGCCGACACACTTCCCATTGTACTTGTAGACCCAAAAGCCGATCCTCCTCCCATCGCACTAGTTGATCCAAACGCGGATACTCCACCTAATGCACTTGTTGATCCAAATGCTGAGGGCTGTCCAAATCCCGATGGTTGTCCAAACGCTGAAGGTTGTCCAAATGCAGAAACAGGCTTTACAGCTCCAAATGCTGAAGGTTGTCCAAATGCTGATACAGGCTTTGCGGCTCCAAATGCTGAAGGTTGACCAAATGCACCACTTCCACCGAATGCACCATTAGCAGCGCCTGTGAAAGGAGCAAAAGGTGAATTGTTCGCGCTTCCACCAAATGGACCTGATCGACTCGTCTTTTCTTTTTCGTAGTGTTGAATAGCTGCGGTAGGATTGTTTAAAATTGCGTTGACTTGGGTTTCCATCGTGTTGAAAGATTGTTCGTGGCTAGCAATCTACAGATTTGCATATTTTTGTTAATGAACTATAGATTTGTGCAAAATTAAGTACTTGCGTATTGACTTTCGTTGCCTGTAGTACGCATACTGGTGTAATATGATAAACGATCTTCTTCGCAACTTCTGTCAGTCCCGACAATCAAATTAGGTTCTTCTTTTGCAGGACCATAAACACTCAATTTCCATTGGGGACGTTCCTCTGTTAAATTGGTCTTGATCGAAGTTTCACTAAATAAGTTTTTAAGTACAAGAGGGTGGATGGCAAACGACTGGGTTATTTATTTACTTGTATTTACTAGTTGTAGCAGCAGCAGGTTTGACATGTTCAAAGTTACAGCTATTGCCTTTTCGACAAGTACCCAACTGAAAGAATTTACAGATAGCCATATTCAACACACAAAAGAAGTTTAGGGAACACAAAAAAAACAAATTATTTTTGCTACAATCCCCCAGTCACAGAAAGGGTTTTGTTTTCCCGTTGATTTTTAGGAACTCCATGAAAATGTGCTGCGTTTCCTTTTTGGAAACCGAAGATCAATTGAACACAGAAAGGATAGAGGATCCAGTCCCAGTTCTCTCTTCCTTTCGATTCAATGTCGTACTAGATTTTTATTATCTCTTCTTTTTTTTCCTTTTCGCTCTTCTTTCATCTTGTCCCTTCCACTCATTCCTTTTTTTGTCACTGCTTTACCATGCCTGACACAGCTTCCAGTACCACCGTTGCCGCAGAACCCACTCTTAAAGCCACTTCAGACCCTGTTTTGAAAGCTGCTGCAGAGACCGTAGAAAAGACCACGACCGCAGAAAAGACCACGACCGCAGAGCCTGTTGCTGTAGAAACCACAACAAAGCCTGCTGCTAAAGTCGCGGCTGTAGAAACTACGACAGAACCTACTTTCAAAGCCGCTGCTGTGGAAACTACGACAGAGCCTGTTGCTAAAGCCGCTGCTGTGGAAACTACGACAGAGCCTATTTCTAAAGCTGCCGCTATAGAAACCACGACAACGGAGGATGTTAAAGCTGCCGCTATAGAAACCACGACTACGGAGGATGCTAAAGCTGCCGCTGTAGACACCGCGACAGAAACTGCTGCCAAAGCTGCCCAAACTACGACTGATGCACAGGCTGATCCCACCACAACTACCACAGTTGCAGTAGCCACCACAACTGTGTCAGTTAAATCAGTTACCACCACCACGACCGTTGCTCCTGTCACTAGCACGACCCTTGATCCTGTTACTACCACAACTCTTGCTCCTACTACTACTACAACTCTTGCTCCTACTACTACCACCATCCCTGTGGTCACATCCACATTGTCTACATTGGACTCTATTGTTATTTCCACTACTTCTGCTGCTGTTATATCAACAACAACAACTACAACTACATCAGCTGTAGTTACACCAACTGTTGTCTCAATAACTTCTTCGGCTGTATTACCATCACTTGCATCGTCCAGTTTTATCTCTTCCAGTACTTTGCCTAGCACTACACCATCCGCTATCGCGGCTGCTGATAACTCGAGCAGTAAAACTGGGTTGATTGCCGGTATTGCCGGTGGTGTTGGTGGAATCGCTATCATTGGTGCGTTTGCAATCTTTATGATCCGTCGTAGTCGACGTAGAGAAAGAAACACGCGTGCTAGTCGATCAATGGAAAATATATTCTCGCCTAATGGGCCAAATGATGGAAACAAGGAGTTTGATATTTACCAAAACAACACGGCCACTGCAGCGGCTAACAACAACAATTGGGATAATACACTTGCCTCTGAAAGAGGGTTCCATGTAGCTGAACCACAACATCATCAACCTGATATGGATTACAACCACTTAGCAAGCCCAGCGATGGCATATGCTACTGGGCCACAACAGGATCCTGTTACTGCTGGACAGTACTATAATGACGGGGCTGTATCTTCTCACCATCAAGACGCAGCCATCTACGCATCTCCCCATCGACAAGAAGCTACAGTTTACGCTTCTCCTCACCAAAATCACCAGGACAAGTTATATTACGATCAAGGCGATGTATTTGGTGGACAACAAGATATGTATCATCAGGACGCAGGTCATCAACAAGATATGTATCATGACCCTCAAATGTACCAAGATCCCAATGTTCAAATGTATCATGATCCCAATGCACAAATGTACCATGATCCTAACACTCAAATGTACCACGACCCTCAGATGTATCACGACAATGGTCAGCTTTACGATGCCCATGGTCAACCCATCTATCAACAAGATCAAATGTATCATGATAGTCAATACGATGCACAATATGATAATTATCATCAACAGTCTTCTGTTGTAGGATCTCAGGAAATACATAAGCCCGAGTCATATCAACCCACTCGTTAGAAAAATCATTTCAGCAAACCTTTTGTAGTGTTTGCTAAACCCAATGTAAAATTCTCAGACCCGTCCCTTTCTATCCTTATGTGCTATCTACTATTTCTGTTGTTAAAATATCACTTTATTACATATTTTCTCTTTTTCTTTCTTCCTTCCCCCTTTTTAAATAAATTAAAAAATAAATGTCACTACACCGACGATTACCTGTCTTCTTATTTACGCAGTGAACTTGGATGACCACGTGCTTCACATTTATTGTCATTTTCCCCCTGAAATTGCAATTATATTAGTGGAGAGGCTGACTTTAAAAATGAAAAGGCTGGGTACTGTGTTTTCAATGACAGATGTATGAACATGCAGACCAAAATAAATGAAGCGGTGCGAAAGTTGCAAAACAGTTCGTTTAGATGATATGTATCTTGTATATATATGTTTATGAAAAATAAGGGGGGAAATGTGAGAGAGAAAATTTATAATAATGGACCTTCTTCGTCATCTGGACGTGTGATAATAAAACTTGAGGCAGTCCTGTTCATAACATCCAAAAAAAGAGGTGTACAAGAACCAGCATTGAAATCAAACGAAGTGTCTGGGTCACAATAACATTTACTGTTAACAAGCCATTTTTCTTCTGTGGGGCAATGTTCAAAGAAATCATGTTTGTAACCTATATCATAAAACCAGTGCACGTCACTTCTCTTAAGCATCAACGCAACCGCAATCGAATGAACGGGTGCATCACCCCATCTATAAAAAAACTGTTCAATTTTTGTTCTGTATATATCAAAATCCTTAAAAGAAATGGATGAATACCTTTCGTAAAAGAAACCTCCTGCTTTATCTAAGTATTTGAAGTAGGCTTGATAGCCTTCCGATCGCATAAATTTTACGGATGCAATCTAAATAATGTAAACATATTTCATGCTGATTAATATTTAACTTTTTACACTTGTACAAACAAAATGTATTTACCTCAAAATTACTCCAGAAATGGCAAAGATTATATGACCATCCATTATCATCACTAATTAATCCCAATAGGCTATCCGGTCTTGTGCGTGGATAAATGTATTGTGGATGGGATTTAGCGAAATCTAATGTATTTTTCCATAATGAGGGTATGGTAGCACGATATTCTCTTAATGCAATAGTGAACCCATACTTAAGATCTCTTTCTTGCATCACTCTAAAAGGGTCATAATCCATCTCGCAAGAAAATTTCACTCCGGGTTCTACCCGCCTTAATAGAAAGAAATGTTTAGATATGTGCGATCCTTTGAAAGCGATTTAAAACTATTACCAATAATAATCAAGATTGTCTAATAACGGATGCAACATAAAGAACCCAGATTGGTAGCGGCACATGTGCCTATAACTTTCACTACCGCCATACACAATGTTCTGGTCTGCCAAATCTTGGCGACATTCAGCCGCATATTCTTGATCAATCCAATCAGGATAACTCCAATGTTCCTGTGGTACCAAACCATAGTGAACCTCTGCGTTTGTCATCATTCGGGTCATGTTTTTAAACTCTTCAGTAAATGGCTGTTCATTCAAGAAAATCCAGGGATAATTATACTTATTATTGAATCTATCCTCAAGGTAACGCATGGACGAGCGTAAAGCATATAACTCACTATTTCTGGCCAGTACAACAAACGCTCCTTTCACTCGTGGCAAAGTTGTATCTGTTAATATCTTGTACTCTTGCTGTTGATTTAATGTAAGCTTTTCAGTCATGATAACCTTGTCGTCTTTTTCAATAGCTACAACCACATGCTCCACATCAACGCCCATTGCCTTCTCTTGTTGCCGCTCGCTTGTGTCTTCATACATGGCTTTAAACGCGTTGTCTTGGTCTTGCAATTGCTCTCGTTGTTTGTCAAGTGACGGAGGAGAGGGATGTAAAAGAAACCTTTCGGCTGCTTTCTCTCTTATTAGGTTATAACAGTCTGTCGAAGAGTTACAGTAGTTATTTTGGGGTATGTTAGATGAGCGATATATCAATACAATGGCTAATAAGACAATAATTCCTATAATCCCACGAAACACCGTCCTTGTTGAGCATAATTGCCTTGTGTTTAGTGACATACTGTCTAAAGACTAAAACCAAAGAACTAGAGAGGGGGAAATGCGTGGGTGTGTGAGGGAAAAGAAAAAGAAAGCAGAAACAGATAAAATGTTGCATTAATATATTTAAACATTCCTTTAGGGAAAGATGAAGTGTGAATCATGGTATATTATTCATTTTGCACGATAATATAGTAGGAATGTAAATCTTAACAAATTTTTCTCGGATTGAGTAAAAAGAAGACCTAAAAGCGTATAAATTAAACGGTATAAACAAAATACACGTATTTGTATACACTCCCAATGATGAAACTAAACAAATGCGATTGAAATAATTCATTGTTTACTTCTTTATTTTCTATGCAATAATGTCTTAGTAAGATATTTTCAAGGTGGTAATTCAATGCGGGATGGAATTTCAATATTCTTTGCCTTAACGAATTTCGCCATGGTTACAACAGTTTGAGGATCAATCAACTTCAATAAATCTTTTGTGCAACTATCATGATAGAAATCTGCAAGGGCACAATTTTAGGCTACATTAATAAAATATATGTTTACAAATTGAGTAAATACAAATACTTGCCATAATTGGTAGTTACGTCGCAACTACATTTTCTTAGAAGGGACTCGCTGTATGGACAATGCGTAGCAATGGAGTGCGTATATCCTATTTCATTAAAAAATTGTATTTCCTCTTTTGTTAAAAATAAGGCCGCTGCAATTGTTTGCACTGGTGCATCGCTCCATCTGAAATCAAAATAATTTAGAACCAAATTTCTGGGAGATATTGTGAACGAATACTAACCTTTCATAGAAGAAGTTACCAGTACTGTCGAGGTACTCAAAGTATCTTTGGTAAGCTTCGGATCTAAAAAACGATAAATCAGCCAGCTGGAAATTTGACCAGAAATGACAAAAATTATAGTGATCTTCTTCTGTATCATAAATCCAAGAGTATATAGTTGAGTTAACTGGTAAGATATGTTCTGGATATAATTCTTTAAATTCATTTACTCGTGACCAAAGAGTAGGAATTGAAGCTGGTGCTTCGCGCATAGTAAGCACAAACCCTTTTTAATTATGCAGGTTAGTACATATGCAAGCTATTCGTCACTGCACTTTTACCTAATTTTTTGTTGTCTTCCTTCATTTTTAAAAATTTGTCATCGTTCATTTCACAACTATAATCAGCTCCAGGTTCTACGCGCCAAGTATATTCAACATCCCGCAGCAAAGGATGATGAAAAAAGAAACCTGCATGGTATCTTAACATTTGATGATAAGATAAACTAGATCCTTTGTGTACCATATTCATTTCTTGAGTTAACATTAAGTATTCAGCTTGAGGTACATCAATCCAATGTGGGTATTCCCACGCTTCTAGATCAATTTTGCCGAAGAATACAGGTGCAGATGTAAGTTTTTTGATATTTGTTCGAAACTCCTTAGTAAAATGCTGATTGTTCAGAATCACCCATGGATACCGTGTACCATTTACCATATGATCTTCCATACTTTTGATCACTGCTCTCGCATCTTGTAATTTCTCGTTTTTAACTACCATATAGTATGCACCTTTCACAGGTAGATTGGCCCATACCTCGCTTGGAATGGATGTATCTGATGGGATGTCGGGGGTAAGATATCCCGCTCTAGCATGTTCCAATAAAGAGCCTGTGCTATCTATCGAATCTTTTTCGAAGGTATTATCCGAGGCTAAAATTAAAGGTTGGCTACAAAAGTACTGAGCAAAATCTACATCTCTTGGATCAAATCCGTAAACTTCAGTAAGTGAATCCCAGTGCACACTTCGTCCCACAAAGTAACATACAGTTGAAAGTGCACAAATTAGTGCCATGCGAATGGATATTTTGTAAAATCTGCGGCGTTGGTAGGATGATTTAGCATTAGGCGAAGTAGCAGAATCAAAATGAAATGGATTATCTTGCAAATGCACCATTCTGATGTAGTATTAAGAATAAAAATATCAACTAATGGAAAGAAGAAAAGAAGAAGGAAAGAATGAATGATTATAAAATATGTATAAGACATCCTTAAGGTATAAAATTAAGACATTGGCACACATTATAGTTCAAAGGGGAATGTTCAATCCCATCTGTAAACATAATAAACACGAGCACGTATACACAAACATTATAATTTTTTTTAAAAAAAAAAAATTAGTTACTATGACTTTGGGATATACATGGATAAATGTGAGCGTAAAAATTAATATAAACTTATTGATACTTAAATATACCTCCGCATACGCTTATGTTATAGTATGCTTTTTTTACGAGCAAAGAAATAAAATTAAAGCAGGTTTATATGATAAAACTTAAATCATTTTTTCCTTCCCCCTTTCCTTTCTGTAAAAACTTATAAAATATTATGGGGGTGCGTAGATACTCTTTTTTTTTATTTCAAATTGGAATTGTCACCTATATTTTAGGTGCCGCGTTCTATCTGATTGGACGTAATCATACATTAGCATCGATATCAACTGGTTCACTTTATTCACATGAAGGCGAGAATGCTATAGCACCAAATGAACATGGTTACAACAAACAGCCCGACTCTTACTTGATCAATCCATCGCAATATCCATTTAAGATGAAAGTGGATTTACCTGCAGCAACAAATGCTACAGACAGACAAGCTGCTGCTTTCATAGTCCTTGTACGTAACAGTGAACTTTACGGTATGTTACAATCAATGAACGATGTTGGTATGTACTTTTGAATACATAAAACCGATTATAGTATTAACTGTTGTTTGATTAGAGCAAAGGTTTAATAAAAAATTCAATTATCCATGGGTATTCTTGAATGAGGAGCCATTCACACAAGAGTTCATCAACGCGACAACACATGCAGCCTCAAGTCAGACTCATTATGGGTTGGTAGATGAATCAATGTGGGGATATCCAGATTGGATTAATAAAGAATATGCGGCAGAGCAACGTGAGCTTATGAAAGATCTACCATATGGATCAAGTGAAAGCTATAGACATATGTGCAGATTTCAAAGGTAAATGCTACAAAAAAATCGGGTTTAAAACTCAGGTTTAAATTAACCCATATTTGTTTCGTTACGTTAGCGGATTCTTTTGGAGACATCCGCTTGTATTGAGTCTTGGTTTGGAGTATTATTGGAGAGTAGAGCCCGATGTAAGATACTACTGTGATTTGGATTATGATCCATTTTTGTATATGAAGAAAAACAACAAGAAATACGGTAAGAGAAAATCAAAGGGGTTCAATAGTCAACGATAATGAACGATATTGTTTGCAGCTTTCAATATATCATTTAAGGAGCACTCTGGCACAATTCCTTCATTATGGAATTCAATAAAGCTATTTGCAAAAGTTACAACTGAAAATGGGAAAATACATTTCAAGAATGCGTATAAAGATAGTATTTTCAACTTTTTATCAGACAACGAGGGTGAAAGTTATAACGGATGTCATTTTTGGACAAACTTCGAGATTGCAAGATTGGATCTGTGGCATACTGAAGCTTATCAAGAGTTGTTCACAGCGCTCGATAGATCTGGCGGTTTTTTTTATGAAAGGTAAATCAAGTTATGATAATCACTTATACATATTTTAGCTTAACTCTTACGACGTCAGATGGGGTGATGCACCGATCCACTCAATTTTTGCTGCCCTCTATCTCAAAAAAGAAGAAATTCATTTTTTCAATGATATTGGATACAAACATAGTACCTATGAACATTGTCCAGCTGAAGAATCACTTACTCGTCGTTGCTCGTGTAATCCTGGAAGTAGTCTAGGTAACTATTAAGCGATTGTATAAGGTCGCAGACATATTAATTTGCTTGGGCTATTTCATAGATTTTTCAGATGGGATGAGTTGTCTTGTAGAGTATATGTATGCAAGAGAATTTTACCCAAAAACTGATAAGCGAACTGTAAATGACATACTTATCAAGTAGATATGGATAACATATGTCACAGTATTATTAGCCATAACCATCATAATAAATCAGTTTAACTTTATAAATTTATAAATTTATATGGCGGCTTAATTCAATATTGCTATTAGCGATTCTTCAAGCTTTGTCATGCAACAATTTATTTCGAACACTCATTTAAGTCAGAAAAACAATTGTATTGTTAAGCCGGGAGACAATTATATAGCCCCTCCAGATATCAAAAGATTTTTTTTTGATTGCTATTGAGAAATTGATGTTTTTATGTCATACATATTCTCTTCTGTTGGTCTGCCCGGTTAATATACCATCACAAAGCCGACGAGTTTTTGTGATTTAGTTTCCCACAACTTTCATTATAGTTACTTTGACACCCAGTCGCATTTTTTTTTTAGCGTTGCTCTAGAATAACGAAATCCATGATTAAATATGACTACATTTAAAGACAGTACTGCATTTGAGTCCCGGTAATTCAGTGTATGAACATACAGTACATATCTGCAATAATAATAGTTCAGGACTGATCAGTTGCATGTATGATGGAATTAATGCATACGATTTAAAATCAGTCGATTAATTTTCGAGTGAATGTTAAAAGGAGATACTATGGGATGTTTATTATAAACTTAAATTTAAGGTGACCTGGAAGATAAAGAATAAATGGTAAAAAGTTGTGGAGAGAGCGGCATATGACAAAAAAGTCCCGTTTCCCAGATTTTCCAAGGTTTGGACATTAAAGCTGTTTATTTTAATCACAGGGTGGCGGAGATGTCTGCAATGCAAAAAGAGAATTTACAATTAAAAATTATGTGTATGGAAATGAAAAATGTGAATGAGTACAATAGATATGTATAAGAAGCGAAAACAATACTACTACAATAAATTATTACTATTATTATTAGGGAAATCTGAGTTGTCATCGCTTGGTACAATTGGAATTTGGGGTCTTTGTCTTGTTTGCAACATGGCAAACAAATCGTCCAATACCTGCCCGCTATTCGCATTTGGTAGAAAATCATTATTGCTGGCAAGTGTGGGGCCAAATTCGTCCTCGAAGAAGGGATCAAAATCGAAATCTAGGTCGAAATCACCTACTTGCATGTTATTGTTACCCCAGTAATCATTAGGCGCACCCAGATGCTGTTGTTGTTGTTGTTGTTGCTGTTGTTGTTGCTGTTGCTGTTGCTGTTGCTGTTGTTGTTGTTGTTGTTGTTGTTGTTGTTGTTGTTGTTGCTGTTGCTGTTGCTGTTGCTGTTGCTGTTGCTGTTGCTGTTGCTGTTGCTGTTGCTGTTGCTGTTGCTGTTGCTGTTGCTGTTGCTGTTGCTGTTGTGGGTAATTATGTTGTTGATGTTGATTTGGGTGCGTTTGGTTTTGGATTGGTAATAAAAGAGTGATAGACGGGCTTGTTTGTGGAATTGGGTCATTGAAAATAGCACTATTGGACGGTGTATCAACAGCCGTAATCGGTGCATTTCCATTATTTTGTGGCGGATTCAAAGGATCCTCAAGCTTTCGTCTTTTACCGTTTATGTCGGTAATAGGATCACTTTCCCTGGGACTAGTCATTTCGTGTCTTGGATGGTATGATGTAGATTCGAATCCTGCTTGATTCGGTGCTCTTAAAGACACAGGTGCAAACAACCCTTCTTGTTTTGAGTTATGCTCTTGTTCGCGACGTAGTCGCGATTCACTATTGGGTGGTTTTGTAGACGGTGCAGTAGCCGACATTGAATCACTCTCTCTACGCACATTTGCATCTTTCTCGTTTATAATTGATGAGATTGGGAGTGACATTGGCCTTTCAGCAGTTTTATCGACAAGGGGATTCGCTACTAATTCTTTGGTTGTTAAGTCAACAGTAGGTGGTGGTTTACTGACAACCTCAGAAGGTATTTTGCTTGGATCCCCTCCTGTTAATACTGATACTTGATACTCTAGCGTCGAGACCCTATCACGCAGTTCGCCATTTTCCTTTTGTAACCTATCCAATTCATTCTGCCAATCCTCCATCTCTTTTGCCTTTATTTCCAGGTCTTTAATGTACTGCTCTCTCCTTTGACGAAATGCTTTTTGAGCTGCTCGATTCTGTGCTGCTCTTTTGGATGGAATTACAGCTCGGTTCCCACCTTTATGAAATCTGGGATGATCATAATCGAGCGCCTGCGCTGGTGGTGAAACAGATAGTTCCTCTTCGTGTTGCGATTGATGCATTGATGGATTTGAAGGGTGTTGTAGTTGAAGAGAAGGCATAGGTAACACAGAACCAAGTGGTCTCGAAGCCATATAATTATATGATTCGGGGCCATGTTCTTAATAGCGTATTAGATTCACTTTGCAGATGATGTGTCGCTCAAATCAGTCACTAGCTTACCTGGTGGCATCATCCAATGCTGCGAATTACTATGGTTGTTGCTAATGCGGTGATTATTATTCATTTGGTATTGATTTTAAATTTGAATCTCGAATATACTCGTTCTAAAATACATACTAAAGGTTAGGACTAATTCAATTTAAGAAGGCAAAGAGTGTATTAATTTACCCTGTCAACTAAAGGAGTTAGAGTTGTTTGCGTTTGAGCGAGATGTACTGAAATTGAGGCGGTATATGTGCGGAAAGAGTTATATGGCCGACCGGATAATGCTACTGATTCAGTACACTTTGTTTTAGAGCATGTAAATATCTACCACGAAAGAAAGAGATGCAAATACAGGTTACCACTGTAGTGCTATGAAAAGAGTTTGAAAAAAGTTTCTACACACCGCGGCAAAAAGCATGACCGAGAATGAAACTAATGACCTTGAATAGCTGATTGGATAATCCGCGCTCTGAGCATCTCCCCACAAAAGTTTTTTAAGTAAGCAAGCAACCCTGATGCTCCTTCCTTGTGATACCGTGAGAGAATTTATTTTCGCTAGTATATCCATGTAATAGCCTTTTTCATATAAAAATACGCAATCCAGGTACAAACATGGCGTAAAAAAAATGTGATTTCTCGAGCTCTTTAAGAAAGCGGATCAGGCACAATATTGTATAGACACCGGTTTTTGGTTAAATTCTTTCTTGTTACTTTTTGATCAACTTTGGCCAAATGTCTATTGTTGATCTGATAGTGAGAAACATTGATTCAACATATGGTATTCTCAAGTATCCAAATTACCCACTAAAATTCCCATACGTTTGGCATAAACTGGAAAAACTGGGTGGAAATATGGCTTATGCTATTTGGTAGAGGCCGTTTAATATAGATGGATATCCGTAAGAATATACGCAGGACAATATCTTAACACATCTCAACAAGATCCACTTTTATCAGTTTACGGATACGTAACTACTTCACAAAAACAAATGTATTTACATACACAATTATCATATAAAGAAAACGATCAATATCTATGGCTTTTATTATTTTATTGTTATAAATAAACAGGTGGGAAAAATATTAATGTTTTACTCTGCTATCCAATATAAAAACCTAAGTTCATCATGTACGAAAAAGAACCCCATCTAGGACCATGGTAAAGTATTTGATATCTACTTTAGTTTTATGTCACTAATATTTGGCTATAATTTATCCCTTTAAAATAACTGCTGCAAGAGGCAAGATACTTGTACCTATCTGTAGTGTACCATGAGCTACTACCCGGTACGATTCTCCCGCTTAAAAGACAAAATTATTCCATGGAATGGGAAATGGCTGGCTTTTAACAGGTGACACAAACCTGATTATGAAAGCAAAAAAGTCACACCCCGCCTCTAGTTCGGAATTACTTGGATAGATTCTGGTATAAAAGGGCTTGGGTTTTCCATAATATCTTCTTTTTTTATTTATTCATCTGTTTACAAACAAAAATGACTTCTCCTGTTCCTTCTTTTGATTCTCTCGACAAAATTTACGATCCTACTGCTCTCTCTAAGCAAGGGTAAGCTCTTTAACAAACTGTATGCTCGTGTCATAAAAAGCATGAAATTCACCTATTTTATGTTTTTGTTAGTGAGCGCTACAACAGACTTATCGAACAATTTGAGGATTTACATGGTCGTAAGGCTGAATTTGTTGTCCGCTCTCCCGGTCGTGTCAACTTGATCGGTGAGCATATCGACTACTGTGGTTTCGGTGTCCTCCCTATGGCTATTGAGCGTGATGTAATCATTGTTGGTGCCACCACTGATGATCACACAAAGGTTCGTGTTGCTAACTCTAACGATGCCAAGTACCCTACCAGAGAATTTGACTATGAGGGTAAGGAAAAAGTAGTCACTATTGATTCATCTATTCTGGAATGGTCCAACTACTTCAAGTGTGGTTATAAGGTAATGATTGAATACGGTAATGATCGGATGGATTTGGATTGACACTGGTATTGTTAATAGGGTATGCTCGAAAAGTTCCAATTGGATAAACCCAAGGGTCTCTTCTTGCTTGTCGATGGTACTGTCCCCGCTGGTGGTGGACTTTCCTCCTCTGCTGCTTTCGTTTGTGCATCTGCCCTTGCCGTTGTCACAGCTAACAAACTGACCATTTCAAAGACCGAACTTACCGAAATTGCTATTGTTGCTGAGCGTAACGTTGGTGTCAACTCTGGTGGCATGGATCAAAGTGCATCCGTCCTTTCAGAGAAGGATTTTGCTCTCCATGTTGAATTTGTTCCCAAGTTGCATACTTCTCTTGTTCCTTTGCCCAAAACCTCTCCCAAATTAGCTTTCATTATTGCCAACACATTGGTCACTGCTGATAAGTTTGTTACTGCTCCCCGTAACTACAATCTCCGTGTTGTTGAAACCCGTATGGCTGCTCTTTATCTTTCTAAGGTTCTTAATTTACCCTCTGTTGATTCTCTCAAGGAAGTTTACGATCTTTATTACAAGGATTCTACTCTTACCGAAGTTGAAAAGTTCTCCGATCTTCTTTCCAAGGCCATCGAGCATTTCCCTGCAGATAACACCGACGGTAACGGCTATACCCTCCAAGAAGTTTCCGACATGCTCGATATTTCTGTTAATGATCTTAACGAAAAGTACATGACCCGTTTCCCTGTTGAGACTGATTATTTCCGTCTTGTTCAACGTACCAAGCATGTTCTCTCTGAAGCTTCTCGTGTAATTGAATTTCACAAGGCCTGCGAATCTTCTGATTCCAGCTTGAAGGTTTTGGGTGACCTTATGAACTCTTCTCAAGATTCTTGCCGTGATTTGTTCATGTGCTCTTGTCCCGAAATCGACCAAGTTTGTGAAATTGCTCGTAAGAATGGTTCTTTTGGTTCCCGACTTAGTGGTGCTGGTTGGGGTGGAAGTACCGTCCACTTGACTACAGAGGATAATGTTGCTCACTTAATCTCTGCCATTAAGAACGACTTCTACCGTAAGGTCTATCCCAACATCACCGAAGAGGAGTTAGAGGATGCTATCATTTCTACTAAGCCTTGTGGCGGTGCTGCCAGATTTACTGGTTTTTAATCAGTGTAGCATAAATTCATAACCTCCCCCTCTGTCCATATATCACTTGTTAAATACACGTTATTAATCAAATAAATTTTTTGTTTTCATCCAAATACCACACCATTATTCAAGGCTATTATTTAAGACAAATTTGGGCTAGTTATTTAATTAAAAACAGGCAACATTTCGTATAACTAAAAGACTGGTTATACAATCTGCTGGCATGGATGAGAATTATTATTTTTTAATTATACACATTATTTACTGTGGGGGTTATTTAACCAAAGTTTATACCCTGAGCTAAAGGAAGTGCACCAGAATAATTGATGGTACATGTTCCTCGTCTACAATATTGCTTCCAACTATCACTACCACTTTCACGGCCTCCCCCGGTTTCCTTTTCACCCCCGAATGCACCACCAATTTCTGCACCATTTGTGGGAATATTTACATTGATAATACCACAATCAGAGCCAGAAGGGCCAATCCATTTAAAGATGGTTGATGGGTTGCTTGTAAAGATGGAGCTGGACAAACCTTGGGCTACATTATTATTGATGGCAATAGCTTCATCTAAGGTCTAAGAGCATATCATGTTAGTAATCAATACAAAAATTTAAACCAGCATTCATACTATTCTACTTCACCTTATATGTCATTGTGTGAAGAATGGGAACAAATGCTTCGTTTTGAACAACTTCCATATCAGGACGTACGCGAGTCATGGTAGGTTCAACAAAGTTGCCGCTCTTTAAGGGTCCGCTATCAATAACACGACCACCAACGATAACCTCACCGCCTTCAGCTCTAACGCGCTCCAATGTCTTCTTGTAAATCTCTACGGCTTCTTTTGTATGAAGAGGACCACATAAGACACCACTATCCATGGGATCACCAACCTTGACTTGGGCATAAGCCTTTTTCAATCTCTCAATCAAAGTATCATAGACGGTTTCTTGAACAATCAAACGACGTGTAGTAGTACAGCGTTGACCAGCGGTACCTACAGCAGCGAACAAAATAGCTCTTGCAGCCAAATCAAGATCACAATCATCGGTAACAATAATAGCGTTATTACCACCAAGTTCCAAGATGGATTTACCAAATCTTCCTTGGACTACTTTGCCTACCTCTCTGCCAACCTTGGTAGAGCCGGTGAAAGAAAGCACATGCGCTCTTTTATCTTTAGTCATGGCCTCGCCTACGTCAGTTCCTCCAGTGACCAAAGCACAAAGAGAAGTAGGAATGTCGTGCTGTTTTAAGGCTTTGGCAATGATTCGGGTAACAGCGATAGAGACAAGAGATGTAGTAGGAGCAGGTTTCCAGACAGTGCCGTTACCAGTGATAAGAGCGATAGCGCAGTTCCAACCATAAACGGCGACTATTAGAGATAAAAGTCAATACAACCTGTATTAAAATGTTCGTATGTGTTCATCTTACCTGGGAAATTGAACGCACTGATAATACCAACAGTACCTAATGGGTTCCATGTTTCTAACATGGCATGGCCGGGTCTTTCGGATGGGATAATAGCGCCTTGCATTGTACGAGATAAGCCTAATGCGTACTCTAAAATATCAATATACTCTTGAACCTCACCAATACCTTCGGGCAAAATCTTTCCCATTTCAAGCGCAACCAGTTCTCCCAAAGGCTGCAAGTTTTCTACCAACGCGTTTCTCATAGTCAGCATAACATGACCACGTTTAGGAATTGGCATCTAATCATAAAGTTAGCATGAACACGCAGATAAATTATTTGTAGACTTGCCTCTCTCCAAATTTTTTGAGCCTCTGCTACTTTCTCAAAGGCAGTATTCAAATCATCAGGAGTGCCCTATAGAAACATTAATACGTGGGAAATTTACCGTGGGAGAAATTAAAATATGTCTTACAGTGATAACCTCGGCAATGATCTCGTTGTTGACAGGATTGTATGAAGGTACAATACTACCGGACCCCTTCCATTCACCATCAAATACTCCCTTATTGTTAGTTTTATCAAGACCAAGAGCATCAAACACGGAGCGGTGTTTATCAAACGTAGAGAGGCAACGTACGCTAAGCCCCCTATTGCCAGAATGCTTTAGTGCATGCACTATAGAGCGAGATCGAAGAATTCTAGAAATCATTGCTTGGAAGAAGAAATGAAACGAAAAGAAGAAGAAAATAAAAGATAGCCGTCAAGTTTATTTAAAGTGTTTATTTTTGGACGTTTAAAATATAATTTGCAGGACACCACACAAGAAACATTCAAAGGGCGTGGGAATAATCGAGCGAAGATGCGTCATCGAGTTGTATTTCTTTATTTAGGAACTTCTTCCTCTAACAGTTAATTTTGCTGTTAGTAAAGTTGCATATTTTCATTTTGGTTTTGTATTACCTGTTAAAATTCCCTTTTCGACAAGCTCGGAGGTGTCAGGTCTTTCCTGGATTTTGTGTTCCAAAGCATCCTGCAATAAACTTCTTTCCAGCTCCACTTGATTTCTTTGGAGGGCGGGTGCAACTTTTGTGTCTACGGTAATGTTAATGCAAAGCGATCTTATGATGTATGTTTACAAGTGCTTGAAACATCATAAACAAAGGAATAATATTTACCTTTCAAGATATTTTGTTCGACAAGGGATTCGGCTGTTGGTCTATGATCAATCTTATGACGAAGAGCATCTTCAATCTTACGCTTTTCCAACTCGTCCCGATATTGTTGGATAGCTGGTGCAACTTTAGGGTCTGTTTAAAGAAAAAAAGATGCGCGTTAAATGTTAAACTTTCTTGTCCTTATTTCCAAGTCAATAATACCTTTCATAATATTTCTATCGATCAAGTCTTGGACATCAGGTCGGTGGGCCAACTGAGCTTCAAGAGCCTTGGAAGGGTTTTCAGGTACAGCTAATAAAGTGAAAGATAAGAAAGATAGCATATAAAATAAAAAATTATGGTACTTACTCATGGTATCTTTTTTTAGAAGAAATAGATGAAGAAAAGAGAAAAAATGATTTGGAAAGCTAATAGGAGTATCTAAAATTGATTATCACGCGTTCTTGATGCACATAAAAAGTAATAGCTAAAAGTGACGTCGGCATGTACGTTTGTTTTGCTTATTTCCCCTCAGAATAAGCTGAGTTTTAACTATACGAAACTTAGTCATAAGTCTTGAATTGGGAATTTTATTCGGAAAAAAAGTTTGTGTTGTGATTTCCAATCCAATAAGAAGATGATATTACAAGCATACAGTATATGGCGTTTACTAACATGCCCCAAATGATTTTATATTCGATTCAGACAGCTGTACCAATATGGATATAATAAACGTTGCCTCTTACAACGCCTTTGTATGGTCAATATCAGGATAGAATACATATATCGTAACCTAATATAAACAACATTTGTATAAACGAGGCGACTTGTGTCAAAGATTCAACTAGCTAATCAGTGGATATGCTTTGTGGTAGTTTTGTCTTAAAGCAGGATCAAAGCTTGACAGTAAGTATTCCGCAAATGTAGTGGTCCTCCAACCCCAATCAGCGGCTTTCTAAGCTGATAATTTTTAAGAAATTAAGTTCGCCAATCAGCAGTTCCAATTTTTTTATAATTTGCCGATATTTTTATGTTGCTTTTACAATTCTCCAAATAATACCAGTATTGTAAGTCTAGTGTGGACACATCTTGAGAAGAACAGTCATTAATAAACCCAACAGAAAACCGTAGCGACAAACCCAATCTGGTGCTTTGCAGGGTTTGTTAAATCCTTAGTACTCATACATAACCTATGTAAATGTTTCACCTGATTTTGAAAAAAATATAAGCACAAATAAGAGTTGCAGAAGACAATAGCGGTTCTCATATTACTTGTGGCCTGCAAATTAACCTAGGACCTCACATAGCCCTATCTTGAAAAACAAATTATATTATCATGTTTTAAATACTATGACACAGTGCTAAAGGCAATAATATGAGAAATGATTTCAACTTGTAGGGTGGATAGAGAATTGGGCTTTTGATAGAGTTCATGTTATAGTAAAAGTATTTGAAAACAAATTAATCTATTTTGATTAGCTATTGTCTTGGAAAAGAAGTACAGATGGTAAGCGAGGACTTGTATTAGGAAGAAAAGCGGGTCGTTCCTTTGAGAAAATTGTTTAAATTATTCAGTTCTTGTCAGACTTACGCGACTTTGGATCCAGTCACGAATACCAGACCAAAAATACCTCTTTTACTCCTTCACCAATTCCAAACATGTCAACTAATCTGGGAGGCTTACCCTTACCAGCCACAACACTCTCTGGCAAAGGAGGGGGAGGAAGGTATTTTATGAATCCGAGTGGGATCATGTTCACAACTATAGCATTATATATAATTGTCTCCATTTCAGCTACATTCATCAACAAATTACTTTTTACTTTTTCTGAATACAAGTTTCCGTACCCATTTTTCACGGTGTTTTTCCAGTTAATCATCACGTTCATTTGTCTGACATTATGGAGTACCTTTCAGCCAATGTAAGTAATTTGGAACACTTAAACGAACTGGGCTCATTCTCTTATGTTATTATATAGTCGACGTTCATATGCTCGAATTCCACCCTTCAAATGGGACTCCACAGTTGCGATTCGTGTAGCACCGCTTACTATAGTATACATGTGTGTCATCATTTTCAATCCTTTATTCTTACAACATGTCGAAGTTACGACCTACCATTTCTCTCACTCACTTTCCATTGCCTTTTCGATTTTATTCTCATACCTCATGTTAAAAGTTGAAACATTGCCACGTATCTGCTCCGCGTGTATCATCATAATTTTTGGGATGTGCATCAGTTCCATGGGTAATCTCAATTTCTCGCTGGTAGGAGGATTTTATGCCTTAGCATGGCCAGCTGCTGTTGCCATTTACGGGATTTATTTGAAGAAGACTTTGCTTTCATTAAGGAACGACTTTTGGTAAAGTAAAATGAGACTATACGGTGATAAGGTTTATTTAACTCGACCGATATGCATTTCTTTAGGTCTGTAATCCAGTATAACACAGTCATGTCAATCGCCATCTTTTCCCCGCTTGTATTTTTGTCAGGCGAATTGAATGATATTTTTTCAACAATATGGTTTTGGGATGAATTTGGATTTTGGTTGCAGATGGTTAGTGATCTCATTGCTTGGTCGTAACTGGAATTTGTGTCACTAATCTTACTTGGATAGGTAATCACAGCTATGACTGGATTTAGTGTAAATACAGCCATGTTATTACTGCTCATGTACACCTCCCCATTATCCTTAGCTGTTGCAAGCACATCAAAAGTAAGTTGTCATGTAATATTAACTCCGGGAGTAGTTTCTCATGTAATACCACAGATTATCATTCAGGCATTTGTTGCTGCAGCGTTATTTGGTAATCGTATGAACTTTACAGTAAGTGTTTGAGCTAAATATGGCAAACTAGCTATTAACCAAGGCACATATTAGAATATAATCGGTATGGTCATTTCGTTATCTGGCTCTTGTTACTTTGCTTACTTAAGATCCGGTGAATTAAAACTATAATTTTTTTTATTGAATTTTTACACATAACAGCAATGTCATAATACCGAGAGGGGATTTACAAAGTACTCCCTTCACATAATAGATTATTTAATTTTTCTCTTAACAAAGAATGAGAAAACTAGAAAATAAATAGAGCACCTTGTAAGTATGACTAGATAGCCAATGAATTGACAATGTTATCCATTTGTTTTTGTCGTGATTCTTGTGTCAGCAATACATGATCCGTGCTGCTACCTTCACTTTCGCTGTTAAAGTTATTTTGAAGCATCTTTCTCAAGTCAGAGAGAAACTCTTCATTCTTCTCAGGTTCCATAAACAAGTGATTTTTTAATGAATGTATGAGCTTGTCCAATCGATTTGTCTCTCCATACGGCAACTTCATGTCAATTTTGCTAGTAATTAAACAGTCATTATTCTAGTTCCCATCAAATCTCAACTGTAACAAACACTTACTGCTCGTATGATTTATATTCAGAAATAAGGTTCTTGAATATATCAGGGATTTCGTTTGAAATGGTTTTACAATGAGTTACTTTTTGTAAACAAGCAAATGGTAAGCCTAAATTTGACATAATGAGTAATCTTGTCATATAAACTACGAGTAAACATACGGTAACTCTTATTTGCGCTCCAGCGTTTACTGATGTGAATAAATTGAATTTGAGACTTTTCAGATACCATGTTTCTAGAGTTATAAGGCGTGATTATGACTCCAATAAATGGTTCAACCCCTGAAACGTCATCACGGAACAAATCCTATCATGAAATGACGAAATTATAAAACATTGAATCACGAATAATGCAAACATTAGTATTACCTGATATGAAGTTTGATTCTCGATATCTCGGATACTAGGCTCGGGCTCAAAAGTGGGATGGGAATGGTACCAGCCAACTACATGCAAACCCTTTTGCTCAAACACCTCACGGGCAGCCATTTCGGAAACAGGATCCATTTCACACTATATGAGTAGCAGTCCATACTTGATTAATTGCCAATTGGCATGAAGCTATCCGATACATGGTCTTACCTGGATGCCAGTACTTGTACTACGACAAGGGAAAACATATTCTACTTTGAGTTGTTGTGACCCATCTTCATTGTGAACTACCCGTCCACCTAGCAAACCAATAATTTCGGTATACGCAAGATGTGAATGGAATTCCATGACAAGCTTAAGCATACGAGATTTAGAATAAATAAAAACATACAACTGAGAGTGTCTTACCAAAGCGTCACTAGTAACGTCAACAGTAAACGGGGCACTTCTTTCATTAGGGTAGTATCCAACTGGTACCAGTGTAAATGGGTCATTTCCATGCCCAGAATCAATTCCGTTTTCGTTGTAAAACGTTTCAGGTTTTTTTACCACTCGCTTTGGTCTTACTTTACCATCTAGGTCTATCATTTAGTGGGTGTTTTATTACATAAATTACATACTACTCACCCCCCTTAATAATATCATCTTTTCTTTCGAACTCGTCGTCTTCATCTACATCGGCCCTAAATCAGATAAATGAGAGTATAAATTTATAGGAAAAGAAAAACAAACATAGGCGGAACCAAAAAAAGAAATCCGTCTGTGCAACTTACCAAAAATAGCCTGGTGTTTTCTTAACTTTCTTCTTTTTTGGTGTACTGTAAAAGTGTGTGTTAGTGCAATCATGTAAACATAATATAACAGTATATAGTATACCCATCATCTGCTCTATTTGTGGATGCTCTACTGTAATTTCTTTTGACAGGACTTGTACAATTGACGTTGATAGCATTAACACTCTCCAAGTAAGCATGTATTCTACCTACTGCATTGACATCGCCGCAGTCAGCCAAATTTTTTCTCCCAGCGGTTTTTGTCAGATAGTAAGGGCTGCTTTTTTTCCAGCAACCTATGATATGGTTTCGAATTCTCATATATCTTTCAGGGTTCTTTGCAGCTTTGCCTAAAAACCACTCAGTATTTTGCAATCGCTCATTGTCTGATATCTCATTTTGATTGAGGTCCTAATAATAAAATGTAAGTACATGAATTTGTTACAATAGTTAGATATCTTACAAACTCAACTTCTAGTTGATTTGAATCTTCAGCTACTAGTTGCTTTGAATCTTCAACCACTAGTTGCTTTGAATCCTCAACTACTATTTCTTGATTGTCAGTGGCTGATATGTATTGTGAATTGCTGACAATTTTAGCATCGACTTCATGCTTTGGCCCATAAAAATGCTCGATATTGGGGGGAATAGCGATTTGAGAGTTTGGCATTGTACTTGGTGTGTCAATAGTATTGTTTAGGTTTATTGGATTTCCTAACTCAATGAGACTTATCTCTTCAATCCTTGGCAAAGAAAGGATTTTTGGCGCCTTAATAATTTCTGCTGTTGAAGAAAGCACATCTTGATTGATTTCATTATTTACTACCTCCTTCTTGGTTTCAATTTAGCGAAAAACAATTGCATATCAGCTCTGTTTATGAATTACCTTTTGTGGTTGGAGCCCAATAAATTTTTGACGCGCACGATTTTTACACTGCAAAGAGTTTCGGGTTTTTACGTGTTCAGAGATAATCTTCCAGTGACCGAATCCATATAAGCCCTTAAAAAAAATCAGATCTTAAATATCTGACAACATTTTTTTATACTTACGATAGCACTTTTCAAGTCTCTGTCTTCTTCTTCGGACCATTTTTGATTGTGGGAAGGAAGACAAGACGAAGATTCAGTTGAAGTGTGTTCTAGATGATTTTTGTCAAGAAACGTTACACGAATAATTTTCGGCTTTACCCTTCTTTGGCTTCCTCTCTTTCGAATTTTCAAAAACAATATCAGTAGTTATATGAGAACTATCAGCTCTGGAAACATCTCCAATCTTTGAAACGGGTAACTGATGTCGTTGGGTCTGACTACTACCAACAGCGCCTACACTGGTGACTTGTGGTGCCGCGTCAAAGCCGTAACAATATTGCTCTTCCGCGATCATTTGATCAATAAGCTCGTGAGACGAATCTTCCATAATTTCCTTGCAAACTTCTTTTATTCTGAATTAAAAGGATTGTTTTTAGTTCTAAAAAATGAAAAGAAAAGGGAAAAACAAGTTGCATCGCATTTTTTTTTTTTTTTTTTTTTTTTGGCGTAAAAAAAAAAGAATCGCAGTCAAGTATTGTTTACACTTAAACACTTTTTGTTTACATTTGTTATGATATAAATAATTTTGACAAACGATTATAATAAGTAGAATGGGAGAATTTTTGCTTTAACTAATGCTCAAGCACATGATTCTGAGACCTTTAATGTTTAAGCCAACGTATACAAAAGCATAAGCGTTTATAACAAAAGTGACAAGTTTCACATTTCCTTTGTATCAGCTATACGGATCACATGCTGTGTACATAATCTGTGAAACGTTGTAAACTAGTTTTAGAAGTGGCTTAAGTCTTTATAAACAAACGATGTTCTAACTGTAAATAACAGCTTAGAATAGCGGTTATCCTTGTCCAAAGATCCCTTACATAGCAAGTTGGCTTTCATTTGTATAAATGACTTTGGTCCTTGACATGTTTATCTTGACAAAAGCAACATTTTAGGGCAGCTAATAAACGGTATATTTATTTGTTTTTAATAAACCTAATGAGTGGCAATATCTTCTTTATGGAATAAAATGTCTCGTTTGACTTGGCCGAACGATTCTCGGCTTGATATGTTTTGCATCAGTTTTTACTGTGTCTCTTTGTATTTTCCTAAGCCAATATTGTGAAGTCATTGCCTCAAATAAATTATAAATTAGCTGTGTTTTTTTTCAAGTAGAGCTTTTTAAATACGTACAGATACATTCTTTGCAGTTTTAGTTCTTTCCTTTGGCTGATACCTCGTGTATCTGCATTTTATGGAGATCCAAAAATTAACACATACTTCTCTCAATGCTTTTGTCTATATAGGAAACGTAGTTTAAAGTAAAGGCAGTGCATCTGCTACTCATCAATAAAATAATCTTAAAATAATACTTTTACTTCTTTAATGGTGGGATGCTACGGGACATTTACGACGTCTATCACGGGAGGAGACAATAAAACGATTAAATTCTAGAGGTATTGAGACTTAAGACAGTTATGTTTTGCACTTTTTCTTTGTCATTAGTTACTTTGCACTTATCAGAAAATAGTCTATAAATCATCGAAGTTGGTTACATAATGTAGTAAATACACACATAACAATATGAAATGTACATAATATTGGCTCACAACCAATAATAGAAAACATATAAACTTGCATATAATATACAACCAATAAGCAAGCAAAGTCGGGCTAATTACTACTTTCTCTAATATCTTTGTATTCAACCTAAATGTTGTTTCCAAATTATGTTTCAAAATGTTCTCAATAACTTACCATAATGAATGCTTATTTTTTATCAGGGGTAGTAAAAATATGCGTCAAAATAGCATCAGCATAAGAACAAGATATTGTGCTCTCGCGGATTGGTCCATTAAATATATATTTAGGAATTTTCTGGATGAGATTATGAAGACCAATGACGATAAAATCGGCTGAATCAAAAGTTGTAGTATTAAAGGTCAGGTTGTATACTTGTTTAGCTGCTTGTTTACAGGTAATTCGTCCTTTTTTAAATCCCTACAATAGCAAAGATGATGACCTATAGATGGTCGAGTAAAAACTAAGTGTACCTTTAAAACATCGTCGATTTGATCTTTAGTTTGTTTATCAAATTCTTTATCCGACTTTAAATTCGGCTACCAGGTCATATTCAATATCAAGTAGTTCTTCAGCAGCAACAAAATTCAACATCATTTTGCTGTGTTGTCCAGGTTTAATCAATAACACATTATTTATAGCTAACAACTCATGTGTATTTAATATAATAAGAAGTCCTTTGTATTACTTTTGATTGGCATAACCCCTTGATATTGATAGAATAAATTGCTTAAATTTTTACCCCTCAAATGTAAGGATTCTGGACATCGGCGTTAAAATCAAATGGATCCATGTCCTCTGTCCTGGTCGGTATATTTGGAAGTTTAAAACTATCAGTAGGCTCAGTATTATTTTGGGAATTGAAAACTTCACTGCAGTATTGTGTTAGTGTAAGTAATCGCGTACAAGTGGCCATCATGCTTACTCAATTTCCTTTTCGTTTTGTAGAGTTTTACAACTTAAAATATTACCGTCAGTTGTAGGCGATTTAGAAGTAGAATCATTCATTCTTTGTTATTTTATCAATAACTCATTGTCATTGGAGGGTGTGTTTTCCTACAAAAAAAAATCTATCACAGCTGCTAATGCAAAACTTGAAGTTACTTTTTGAATCACGCTTACTATTATAATTAGTAATATTAACGTTTTCTTTAACTTGCTAAATTATAATTGTTCAACTGCGTTCTAAAAAAACCAAATATTAATAGCCTCTAACAAAAAACCGCAATATTTAGCTTACTTTATCATGCGTTAGCTATCCACTTCAACATTCTAACAATTAAAACAGGATTAGTTCCACGAGTTGGTGTACTTACAACGATCACTCAAGTATAGTGAAGATATAAGCTATTTAAAATGGTGTTTTGTGTTGTCGCTTCTTCAATAGAGTCAATGATAACGTGCCACCAACTTTAGACCTGATAAATTTCGATTTTGTTTCAATTTTTTTTTTTCGCAATTGCGATAATCGTCATGCACTTTTTTTTTTGGGAAAGCCGCACCCCCCCCCCCTTCACACACACACACACACACACACACACACACATACACATTTGACATTGGACATGACCTTCGTGTGGAATTAAAAAAATGGTGTTGCATTTGCATGTTAAGATCTTTTTGCAAAATAAAGAAGTCTACATTTTTTTGTTATTGGTGAGAAAGATACTTTTTCTCAACAAATTTTTTCACAGTCAGTACAACTTCACGACCATCACTACAGTTGCTGTATGCCTCAATGTACTCAGTTGCATGTCTAAAGTATCTTCGTATACAGGAGATATTTCCCGCTTTGTCTAAAAAGTCATCAATGTTTTTTTCCAAAGAGTTTAAAGTATAATCGCATCTAAGGCGAGCCTCCCGCTTTGCTCCCCCAGTTTAAAGTAATAAGTGAAAAGACGTTCTTGACGCGCATTAGTCACATCTAGATACACTATGTGTTCTATTGGCCAACATTAATTTTGATAGCGGAAATCTGCATGCTCAATTTGACCTTCCCTAGGCATTTGTGTTTAATATAACACCATATCCCAAAAAGTTCCGCATAAAAATCTATTTTGTTGATCGAGTACAAATTCAAACCTCCGGCATTGTTGAAAGTGGTATGCATTATTATATTCTGTCGTAATATTTAAAAGAAAAGTAAAATTGAGCCTACACATAGCGTTAAAAAAATCCATCCATACTTGACCAAATTCGATTAGTTAACAGAGGTCACTCCCCAGTACCAATATTCGAAAAACGCACTGACATATTATGTTGTCCAAAATGATTAATTTATAGATAAATGTAAAATCCAAACCTATAACTACACGTCTAAAGCTATAATTAAACACCGTATGTAATTAGATTTTTGATAAATGCTGAATTCAGGATTTCCATAGAGATCATAAATTTCCAAGTCCAACTTCTTTACAGGGTGACGCCTTTGGTCCCCCCACAACATAATTAAAATCGCGCTAGAATTTAAGGAAGTTATCAGATGAAGATTTTGACAAAAAGATGAAAATCCGAACCTGAGGAAGTGCTCTTTGATGTTTACTTAAATGCATGCATGTATTCAATTGCAAAACAATGTAAAACTGAGTGAGCCGATAGCTATCAAAAGTTACAACATTGTCGTTTTAACGTCTTTTCATTGGCTGATTTTATGCGCGGAGGTTTAAAAAGATTACCTCATATTTAATGGTTGTTTCAAATCTGAGGTTCCCCTTAGGCTCCCCCCGCTTAAATACTTTTTCACCGACAATTTTTAATGACTATCAACATTTTTTTTAATATGTAAAGTACAAATATTTTTTTTGATTATTATTGATAAACGCTTAAAGAATAGTTCTTCAGATTTTTTTTTACGAAAAAAATATGTTTTGGTTGAGAAAAATTGGCTTAAAAAATGGCAAAAATTTATCAGGTCTAAAGTTGGTGGCACGTTAGATAACTCATGTAGCTAAGTCGAAAATCAATTGCTTACCACAAGCTTTAGAAATTCTTCAGCTTTTTTCTTTACTTTTTGGCGGAATTCTTGATACACGGTCGATTTACACGGCCAATTTTTAAAAAAAAACCCCCTAAAAAGCATGACGTAGTAGGCTGATAAAACATAGGTCAGCTATGTCTAGACGGTTTTTCTCACCAACAGATAACCTTTACTTTTGTTTGAAACAACGTGGATCTATCACATGTAAAGCCAGTAAGTAGCAATCGCTCGTTATAAACCAAGCCTAACATACTTATTTTGGCGTAATCTTTAAAGAGAATGTTTACCTTTGCACCTATTACTTTTCTTTCTCTTCTTTCTCTGAACTCCAGAGATCTACCTTCGTTTTTGCCAAGAGCAGAAGAGACACTCGTACGCTCACCCAGTTTGGCTTTTACCTCGCTTTTTTTGAAAGCTCGATATACAAATGCCCAAAGAGTATGGAGCAAATCACCCTCGGAAAAATAATTTGTATTTAACAGTTCGCCTTCTTCAAATAAACCAGCAGCATTCATAATGGATTCTTTTATCCAGCACTTCTCAAAAGAATCACTAAACTTCAGTTTTTGATCCGAAACAAATTCGTAGTAATTTGCAGCTGTTTCTAAGGTGTTGTTGTCATAAAGATTGATACAATTTTGTATCTCATCTTGTAAATCAGGAAGTTCGACGGAGTTGTAAGTTCTTATTTCATCAGTTTCTTCGGAAGAAAAATAATTGGGCCAGATGGGATCTGCCAAGTCAACAATATAGGACAGACAGAGATGCTCGAAAATTGTGGTATTTGATAAAATATTACAAGGTAAAAATAATGAGATAAATGTGTATTTTTTATTGTGGGTAAAAAATAAACTCAAGAACTCTGCTGCTATAAAATAATCTATCCTTTTATATTGAACAACTGCCCCTGGAAGTTAGTGAGTCAACCTTTCTGGTTTTGGAATAAATCTATACTCAGTTTCCCGCCTTTTTGTTTAATTAATTCTACTCGTTAGGATTGACTTCAATTAACGTCGTCCAAAATCAATAGATTCGGGAACACTTCTTATTGTATCTTTCGGAGTAGAAAGAGCCAGCCAGATAATGTGTAACGGTAGCTGTCAAAAGGAGCATAACATAATTTATGGTTAATTAACTTCGGCAGAACATATTTATAAAGCTTGACCTCTTATTGATTCTACGGGTTCTTTTCCCATCTGTGAACGAAAAAGATACGATACCAAATATAGAATATGTTATCGATGTTTGTATGTTTGGTTGCAGAAAGTAGGCATCCATTTATTCATGCTCTATTTCTATTATACACTTATCAGTCGTATAATTTGCATCAATATAAAAATAAATGAACCATTCATAATGATAGCTGTTTTATTCTCTTGGGTAGCTAATCTATAGAGGGAACTATCATTATTAGATTTCTCTTTTTTTATATTCTTGATATAATTGGAGTGTGTTTTTAGTTTTCCAATTTAGGTATAGTAACTCAGTTGTGTATTATTCTATATGCAACTTTTATCCCTATATCCATTTAAGCCAATCATGCCACCTTTTATATAGAAGTATGTACTCGAGGTAGAGGTAGTTGTGTAGTAGTATACATATGTATGCTATTACTCAACATTCAAAGATATTTTATTTTATAAATTATAACTTTATACGATTTATTTATTTATTCTTAAATGAATCGTACTCAAATACAACAAAACCAACCGAAAATGTCACTTATCTTTCGTTTGTTAGCAGCTATTAATTGTGCTTGCTCGCAAACCAGATCTCGTAATTGTGAGAAAGAAGATAGTGTGTTAATTGCTACATGGAAATCTTCAGAACAGCGGGGAAGGAAGCATATTCTGATCATCACCATAACATATACTTCTGGTGCAACTAATGTCATTTTGTACATAGAGCAACTGAAGCCTATTCAATGTAAATATTAATTTTTTCTGAGTATCAAAAATAATCATGTAGCCACTCACCATACACTAGCACACCATAAACAACGGGATTGTTCCAACCATGTTCTATAGAACGATTCAAAATGAACTGCATTTCTATTAATAACTTGATCAAATCATCTCCACATGTACTGTTTGGGCATTTGACTTCAATCAAAAGACAGTCAAATTGATTCCCATCAATTGTAGTATAAAACTTCGTATCTGGTTTAAAATCTGTTTCGCCTTCTAAATATATGAAGTGCCTGTAATAAAAGATAGTCAAATAGTTCATACAGTGAGTCTATTGTTTGAGTTTGATAATGCCTTCTATGAATACAAATTTACCCAGATCGCTGTAATTTATGATTAATAGGTAATACAGCTTTTATGAAAGGATTCAATGAAAACTGACTCGTCAACAGTAGCGAGATCAAATTAATAGTCGTAATTTGTAGCTCTAATAGAAAAATTTCTATTATTTTCTTTCAAAATGTGATACTCACAATTCAATTACTTACAAATTAAATAGGGTTGTCGAATACATTTCCAGTTCAACGTTTGATAACTGTCCAATCGCTAAGTTTTTAGCTTCCATTTCTGCACTATTAGCTTTATTCTATGGAAAAAGAAATACCGTCGTTGGTTTTATGATGTTTAAATAATCCATCAAATACAATTACATACGCAATATTATTCACAAGCTCGACTTCCTTATTATATGATTTTTTGTAATACTTGTTTATCTCGAAGTTTTCAATCAATTTGCTTTTCATATTATTTAGATCACTGCGGAATATACGTTTTAAGAAACGTTTTTCTTAGGGACCACAGGTGTTTTTTTTCGGTTCCAGTCTGCTTGATTTAACGCACCTGAATGTCCTTAAGTTGTTGAAGATGCTTACAACAAGCCGGTTTGCATATATAGCGACCCTTCTTAAAAATCATTGCTGGATTAGCCTGCGGTAAACCTGAGAATTACAAAGAAAGAAAAAGAAAAGGATGAAGATTTTTTATATCCTCATTAAGATATATTTACATATATTTATATCCGTCTCGTTTATCATCTGGATTTAATTTATTTCTATTATTGACTTATGTCTTTGCTTTGTAAGCTTTACATAATCCTATACCACACAGCTGTTGATTTGATAACTATTCAGCCCTCTTCTGATGAGGAATAAATTAATTAATTTCATTTTTTATAATTATACTAAATGCCACAGGCGTGTTCAATATCTCCCACATGTTTTCTTTAGTGACCACAGATGTGTGCATAGGGACAACAGGGCTGCCCAATCCATTGGTACCCTAGGTACACACCTGTGGTCCCTAAGAAAAACACCTGTGGTCCCTAAGAAAAACACCTGTGGTCCCTAAGAAAAACACCTGTGGCCCCTAAGAAAAACACCTGTGGTCCCTAAGACGACTCAAGAGTAAACGCGTTTTGTCAGGCGAGTAAACGCGTTTCACTTTTTAAGTAACAGAGGGTGCGAGCGTGACGTAATTGCATTTTTAGTTCCGCCATCCAATAAAAAATAGCAAAACGTAACAACGTAACGTGTCTGTAACAGAACCTTAACAAAGCCGTAAAAAATGTAACACAAACGTGTGTACTCTTGAGCTAATGTCAGTTTTGTTACATAAATCATGAAGCACCATGCTCATTTAAATGGGTAATTTTATCGAGATCAAGATGTGTACGTTGCATAATGAACATAACTTTGGTATAACATACATGGACTGATAAAAATATCGATTTTTGCAAGTTTTATTGACGTTTTCGCTTATTCTATCGTAAAATATGTTGCTGGATATCTATCATGTGACAGATTTATGTTATATTTTTTAGTGAATAACAACGTCTTTATTACATCACTAGAGGTGCTATAGAAATCAGAGCACAAAGCCCATAAGTATTTTCACAGGTACTTAAATTGACAAGTGGATTTCAAAAAGACTGGATTAAAATGAGTTTGTCCGGCCCGGACTGGAGAGCAATATTGATATTTATTGCCGGAGTTTCTTGCATATTGAAAGAACGAGAGGGTGGAAAGTATATGGCATCAGAGCTAATGGGCACGACACAGAACCTCCTCTCTTTTTTGTACTTTGTACTTGGTGAGTGATATATAAACTATGGAACTTTATTATGAGATGGATTGGTTATTAGATAGATGAATGGATATATTCCCAAAGGGATGGATGAACACTCATTACTACTATTTAAAATCGACATTTCTTGCCTTTTGAATTCAAATGAACTTACACAAATTGCTTTGCTAGGAATTCAACCATGGGTCGTCGTCCCGCTCGTTGTTATCGTTATTGTAAGAACAAGCCTTACCCCAAGTCTAGATACTGTCGTGGTGTTCCCGATGCCAAGCTCAGAATCTATGATTTAGGTCGTAAGAAGGCTTCTGTCGATGATTTCCCTCTCTGTATCCATTTGGTCTCCAACGAATACGAACAACTTTCTGCCGAAGCTCTTGAAGCCGGTCGTATTTGTGCTAACAAGTACATGGCCAAGACCTCCGGTAAGGATTCTTTCCATATGCGTATTCGTGTCCACCCTTACCATGTCACCCGTATCAACAAAATGTTGTCTTGTGCTGGTGCTGATAGATTGCAAACTGGTATGCGTGGTGCTTTCGGTAAGCCTAACGGTCTTGTCGCTCGTGTCAACATTGGTCAAATCATTTTCTCTGTTCGTACCAAAGACTCCAACAAGGCTGTCGTTATTGAAGCTTTGAGACGTTGTAAGTACAAGTTCCCTGGTCAACAAAAGATTATTCTCTCCAAGAAGTGGGGTTTCACTCCTCTTGCTCGTGCTGACTTCGTTGAAGCTCGTGCTGCTGGTTTGATCAGACCTGATGGTTGTTACGTCAAGTTCATCCCTCAAAAGGGTACTCTTAAGAACTACTTCAAGGAAGCCTCTTTGGTCTAAATACTTCTTTTACTTTGTATTACAGTGGAATTCCAAATAAAAGCAATTATAAAAAAATATCTAATGATTTGCGTTCGTGTAACAAAGACTTTATTTATACTTATGTATTTCCAATTACACTTTTCCTTTTTCTTTTTTATATAAACTAATGGAACAAACCGAAAGATGGTCAAAAAGACCACAAAGCACAATATCCCAACGTAATGTCGACAAGGAACTGCAGCGTATCAAGAGTCTAGCTGTTGTGTCAGTTCTCAACAAGAGTTTTAAAAAAGAAACCGGTGCCCCTTCAAGGAACTCGACACTGGGACCTATTCTTTCCCCCTCATCTTCTGCAACAACAGATAGTGATTCATTTGAGGTTCCATCTGCCCGAAACAGATCACTGTCAAACTCATACAGTACCCCCGTTAATAACTACCCCTTGAAAAAAAATAGTAATGCAAGTCTTTGTAATGAATTTCAACAAAATATACCATCATCACGAAGATCTGATGTTCAGATGTCGACAACAGAGCTAGATTCTTTCAAGAACGAGAACATTGTATTGGCGGAGAAAGAATCGAATGAAAGTCCCCTCGTGATATCCTCGCCAATAGATACCGAAAAGGAAAATTTGAAGAAGCGGGTACATGAGCTGCAAGAGCTTTATAATGCATCGATAGAAGGGTTACAGGAAGCAGACGCTCAGAATATTACGCAGAGAGAGCTTGTGATAATCCAAGATAAACTCATTCAGAATATGTCAACTCAATTGGACTGCCTCGCTGAAGAAACAAATGCACCAAAGACCTCAAATACACAAGCTAGTTTACTTGATACTGAAGAGGAAAAACAAGCGCTATATACAGCTCAGGAGGAACTACAATTGGTCAAAAACGAATTACTCGAATTCAAGTCATTAAAGACGCATTACGACGTGATAGTGGCACAAATGGTTCAACAAATATCAATGCATAATGTTCAGATGGACGAGTTGGAAAAGATAGCTATACAAATACAGAAAGAAAATGTAATGCAAGTTGAATATATTGATACCAAAGTCCAGGCGTTGGTGAATAAACTACTGGAAGCGAATGGGACTATCAATAAACTTCAGGTTGAACAAATTCAAGAAAAACAGGCTTTAGCAAACAATGATATTGCCAACAACAATAGCAGCGCAAAAAGTTTAAATGATTCATCAAGCGTGATTTGGGAGACTTATGAAGAAGAAAACGATGCCAATTCAACTCGATCATCTTACATTTCCACTTCGTCTCGTAATGACAGTAGTAAACGTAAATCGTTACTAGCACGCTGGAAAGCAAATGCTATACCACCAGCTTCGCCACCACCATCGCTTCCTCTTCCACCAATTCCCAGCACTTCTTCACGTAGTAACAGACCGAAATCAACTCTATCTGAAATTTACTCCTCAAGCTCCAGTATCACTCATCAAAACAGACATTTATCCATGGATGCCGTCGGAGGTAGTACAAGAAGACCCTCGGTTCAGTCAGAACTAGATGAGGAAATGACAGATGCTGCCTACTACAAAGAATTTACAGATCAGTTACAACAAAGGTTATCGATTTCAAAAGAGATTGATGATCTTCGGGTTTGGGAACCCAGCGATTATGACGATATCCAGAAAAAGATTGATTCCAAAAACTGGTCTGGCAGTGAAGATGACAACAGTCAAAAGGATCAAAGTGCTTTTTGGAAAGGCATGAAAAAGAAGTTAAGAGTTTAATTTTGAATTGTAGAATAAAATAAATCATGTGTTTTATTTTATTTTTTTTGATTGTACAGTATATATTATGTAAAAGTGAGTAGATAATAAGGCTGGTATGGCTTTACTCGAATAAGATTTAATTTATTATGTCGAAATGATATACAACCCTTCAGTGCCATCTTCACCAATTGCTACAATTGTCAGCTGTCCCGAAAAGAAATCGTATTCACGACATCGCTTTCTTTAGTGCGTATCACACTACATTATGCTAAATTTCAAAAGTTGACTATTCATCTCGAATGATCATTCCCACAACCTGTGTACAATAGAGAAGATAAAACAGTGTGCATAAAAACTTGTATTGTATGCCTAATGTTTGTATATTCCTGTATGCACTCCAGTCTGAAAAAAGAGAGGGAAATCAAAGAGCTTATATGTATCGTTATACAAGTTATTGGAAAGGAGAAAATACTTCCTTCTTGCCAATAAGAAGTTAACACTCACTAACAGATGTTTTTTTTTAAAAACATATATCTAGAAGAAAAGGACAACAACAAACAAAGTTCGAGAAGCTTTTACGTGACAAGTAAGATTCCATTCTATTACAGAAAGATATTGTTCCAAATGAGATTTTTGCTTTTTTGATTCAAATAATGCTACATAATTATTTTGAAGAAGGGGTGCAATTGTATACTCCTTGATTACAAGGAAGTGCGTACATGTATAGTTAAAAAAACAAAGAGACAGAGAGCGAGGCAGAGATATCAAACATTTTAAACCTTTATGCATATCATGTATAATTCAAGATATATAGAAGAAAATATTATATGTATTAAATAAGTAACGATTACATAGTTGTTGGGAAAATGAGTCGTTTTTCATGGTTAGGATCCCTTCTTCTTTGAACAACAAAAAAGAAGAAAACATATCATGTGTAACGAAAGAAGAAAAGAAGGAGAAGAAAGAAAAATAAGAGTGTAAAGTAAAAAAAAAAGAAAAGGACAATAATAATATTATTTAAAAGCTATACTATTACTACTATACTTTTTGTCGATTGAAAATCAAAGAAGAGAGTGAAAAAAAATAAAATAAAAAAAGAAAGGGTATTATTATCATTAGAAATGTCATTTTTTTGTTGCTGTTGGTATTGTTTGTTAATATTTTTTTCGTTCTCTTTTTTGATATCAATTAGCCAGATGATTAGTTTAGAAAAGTAAATAAGCTGCAAAAGAGCCTACTACAAAGAGAACTCCTTGACTGACCGCCAAAGCAGAAGCAGCAGAGTGTGTATTTGTAGGGGTTGTTGTTGCAGTAGAAGCGGAGGTTGCGACAATGCTGGTTTGGACAATTGGTGTAGAGGTAGAGGCAATAGTGCTTGTCCATGGAGCAATTGATCTAATGCAGTTTCTTTAGTATAGGTTACACTATTTGTGGATCTTTTTTTTTTTTTCTCTTACACATTGGCACCAGGCATTGAACAAAGGCTTGAAACTAATCCTTCTTGTCTAGGGAAACCTTCATCATTAGGACAGTTATTCCAACAAGTCAATTTCTCCTTATTCCACTATTAAAAGAAATGGTGAGTTAAATTTAAAAGATATAATTGTTTAGGAAAAAGGGGAATACTTACTCTACATAAACATGCAAAATCTAATAAAGAAAAGCAGTAAATATTCTGTTACATATATTTTTGATCTGGGAAAAAAAAAATTATACCTTGTTCCTGACAGGTCTTAATGTAATTATCTTCATTGTGCAAACATAATTCGAAACTATTATTATATTTTGGTTAGCTGTAAATAAATCTCGTTATTTCGCATTTTACTTACGTGCTTTGTACAGCACAGGCAGATACTGCAGATGGAGTAGGAATGACCACAGAAGCAGTAGTGGGAGCAGCAACAGCGACAGGAGCAAGCGAAGAAGCATTATTGACAACTTGAGCTGATACAGAGGCGACTAAAGCTGCGATGAATCCTAAAACTGAGAATTTCATTTTTTATTTATTATATATGTAAAGTGTAGAGAAAGAGAGAGTAAAAGGTTAAAGAAAGGGAGCAAAAAAAAAGAAAAAAAGACAACGGTAGTTTATAAGGATCAAATACAATAAAGGGGAAGGAAACAGTGTGCAAGGGGGTTCTGAATTAGAGGGGAAAAGAAGCTCTATTTACTCGTTTGCATGTCAGATCTTCTATTTTGCTTCTACCTGTTATAGAGTAGCAATAGAATCTCACTCGTTACTATAATTATAATTGCATAATACATGGATAAAATATAAATCGAATAAATTTATCATTCAGTAATTTATGATGGACTCCTTTAATTGGAAATGTATATATATATTTATTAACATCTTGTCTTGAATAATTATCTGTTGATTTAAACTACAATTTAGCTTTCTTGGCTGCCTTTTTTCTAGCTGTTTCCTCTATAAATCGTATTTTTATTAAGCAGTGATATCATGTTTGTCGTTCTTTTAAACTTACCCACAAAACGCATGATGCTTTCGAGAGAGTCGCTACTAGCCATACGTATTTCCAACATCCTCATTTCCTCTTGGTTAATCTTTTCGAGTAACTCACGATCGTTATCCTTAATCAAGTCTTTAGTCACTTTTAATGCATCGGGCGAGAGTTTGGCTGCATCTCCAGCTATCTCAAGAATCTGCTCACGGAAAGTTTCTGTAGGAAGTATTCTACTAACAAACCCACAGTCAACCATTTCTTTGGAGCTGGAAGGTCTGCCCAATAACTATATTACTTGTATTTAGAGCGATCCCCTTACTAGAATATTAATTTCACTTACAAGCATTTCGTTAGCTCTAGATTGTCCCATGATTCTATAACCAAAAAAAAAAAAACTGTTAATTGCGCCATTCTTTTCCGTTCAGCAGCTATTTTAGTGCCTTACCTAGGGAACAAGTATGAAGAGCAACCTTCAGCACAGAAACCTGAGCGATATATAAATATTAAAATCAGGAACGTAATGGATATAGTGATTATTACCAAGTTTCATAAAAGGAGTAGTGAAGGTAGCCTCAGATACACAGTAGACAATATCACACAAAGCGAGAGTAGTGGTACCAAAACCAATAGCGGGACCTTTTTAAAATGTATGAGCATCAGAACAAAAGTCTCCTTTAAAACCTATTTTTAAACACAATTCTTACCGTTGACAGCCGCGATTAAGAGCTTTGGGAATGCAATCATTTCGGAGACAACATTGCTTTACGACCAATTTAGTCAGTGTATCAATTGCTTTTTAAGGTTACTTACGTTGTTGTCTGGCTTCTACGTTTCATTTCCTCTTCAAAGTTCTCAATGCTCGTATCAGGAAGTTCTAATTCCTGACCAGAGCAATAGAACTTACCTCTTCCTGTCAAGACAACTACCTTCACGTCATCACACCCAGCAGCCCATCGTAAAGCAAATAACCAATCCTGGGAAAATGTTTATATTAATACGTGACTTTGATCGATTTTTCATTTTTGTATTACAATGTAGGATTGCGGGGTGAGGGCATTATAACGCTTGGGTCTGTTAAGAGCGATTTCTGCTACACCATTGGGAAATAGAATGATTTCGATAGTTTCAAGTTTAGGAACAGACATATAGGATGATATGGAAAAAAAAAGAAAATGTTGAAAAACCTGTTTGGTCTTTTATAGACAAGGTTTGAATCACAGTCCCCCCTCCCCCCAACCTCCCCACACACAAAAAGTTCACTACACGTGAAAACTTTAATATAATGACCAAGATTTAATGTGCCAAACAAATACATAAATTTTTTATTATTGCAAAGCAAAGTGTCAAACACTTTAACGGTAACGACGAAGAGAAAGGGTGTTGCGACGCTTCCAAGTGGCACGACGACCGGAACCCTTGGTGTTGTTGAAACGATGACCCTTACCGTGACCACGAGACTTACGACCGATGGCAGTAAGACCACGAGCTTCACGACGCTTGTGAACAGGGTTAGCGATCCAGTTGATGTGAGCATCACGACGGATAGCCTTGTGAGAAGGATCGACGAGGATAACTTCGAAGTACTTGTAAGTAGCATCTTGGTTAACCCAGTAAGAGTTCAAAACACGGAGGTTAGCACACTTACGACCGATACGTTCCTCAGCGGTGGAACGGAGAGAACGTTGATACTTGAGTTGGTTAACACCCTCGTTGACAGGCTTACCGAAGGTAGCACCCTTGTGAACAGGTCTCTTACGACCACCACGACGGACACGGATACGGTAGATAACGAAACCTTGCTTGGCCTTGTAACCTAAACGACGAGCCTTATCGGGACGAGAAGGACGAGAGGCACGGTGAATGACACTTAATTGTCTGAATTCCCAACAACGGACACGGAGCAAGAAACGAGAGACATCAGATTGCTTCTTTCTAGCAAGCTCTTCCAAATATTTGTAGGCACCCATTGTGAATCTGTTGAACACAAAGAAGTTAGATTTCTGACATGTTGAAAAAGAAAAAAAAAAGCTATGTATGTCTCTATCCCCAATTATCGCTTTTGTCATCATCCATTCTTTGATGCTCATTCATTTTCTAATCTAATCCATCTGCCCTTCACTTTTGAAAAAAAAAAAAATCCATTGGATGCACTATAATTACCTTTGAAAGGGAAAAAGGAAGGATGCTTAGTTTACACTAATTCCCATCTGGTGTATGCTTCTCCCAGAGCTCACATCCCGTCGCTTGCCCCCGCAAAGACCAGTTCAAGACGCTGTCCGGACCGGACATGAACAATGGCGGACAGTGAACTGTTTTTTTTTTTTTGCTTGCCGGAATACAGCATTGAATTTTGCATAACCCAGTCTATACTTGTAAGGCTATACACTATTTCCTGAGCAAAGATTGCCTCAAAGTTCGAAAAAAAAAAATAGGCACAAAAATAAAACTAAGATTGTCTTGTAAATCATGAAATAATAGCTTATAAAAAGATTAATAAATAGAATGAAAATAGTCATTTTTTATTTTGCAGGTCAAATATTGTCTTCTTAAAGGGCCCCTCTCTTTGTTGTATACACACCCTATATGGCATATATAGGTGTAACACTCAACTATCTTGTTATAGGCTTAAACATGCTTCATGTTGTTCGCTCCCTTCGTGCTCATAATGGTGTCCAACGTGGTGGTGTTCCTCAACAACCTAGACCAGGAGCATTATCCCAAGATGATCAAGATAATGCATAAAACGTCAGACAACGACGCCAATAAACTCTCCAGACCTGTTATCGCAGGTCAACCATAGATACGCTCAAGTGGTAAGTTCAAAGATTTATTTATTTTTTTATTTTTACATTGTAAGCCAAATTATTTTTTCGAAAAGTAAACTAATAATTTCTGGAAATAGTGTAAAGACAGCAAACATGACGCCACTCGGTTAAGATATGTTACTAATCTATGGCGTTTTACTTCAAGTTCCGAGATTTCCAGAAAAGCTTGCTCACTTGATTTTCTGATGACCACCATAATCTTTTAGGGATACAACCCTAGATGTTGGGTGTAATCCTCCGTCATAGCTTTTCTCGTATTATAATCGACATTTTTTATTTGACTTGCACTTTGATTTGTGAAATCATACCAGCTGAAACTTACGTGTTAGAATAGCTGATTACACGCTTACGTAAAATCATTGATATCCGATATGCAAGGCGTGCCACCTACAAATAATGCATTGTTCTAGGCAAAACTATGATCTATGAATACACTATAAATGCATTCAACCTTACGCGAACCAGAAACATTTATTCAAGTGTTAGATAAGTGGGAGGATACATAATAAAGTTTGATCTTTTTTTAAATTTATCCAAGAAATTCCAAACACTCCTTATTTTTGCAACTTTGTTTCTCATCTCAATCTTTTATATTTTTTTACACTGTAATGTCTAAATTTGAAGAGCTACCACGAGAGATTATTTCACTGTTCTGCAGTTTATTAAAGCAACCAGCCAAATACAACTGTATATTTGTTAATAAGGAGTTTCACGCCGCAGCGATTCCTGAATTATGGCGAGAGCCAGTCTTAACATCGACAAGCACCGTAAAGCAACTATTGAAATGTCTAAAGTTGTCTAAACATCAACGAGGAGAATACATTCGGGTCATTAAACTTGGGTTCAAGGTAGCCATGAACGATGGCGAACTATTAAGTTTGATGCCCTTAATGCCTAACCTGGAAGTATTGGAATTAAGAAGAGCCGATGAGCTTACAGATAACAGTATTATGCGCGTCTCTCACTATTGTCCGCAATTGAAAAGTTTTGGTTTAAAGGGTGCTTTGGTGACGTATCGGTCAGCTCATTATTTAGGCCAATGTCAGAAACTCACCAGGTTATCACTGGAATCTTGCCCAAACTTGACACCTTGGGCTCTTTTGCCGTTTGCACGACTGCATATTGAATATCTTGACCTATCTGGCTGTAAATGGCTAAATGTAACAGAAACTGCCTATGACTTGTGTTCTTTTGAACATTTGACAAACCTCAATTTGGTTTGTTGCGATACAATTTCAATGGACTTTATCAGCCATCTAACCACAAATGATCATGGTAATCCGTGCTTGACGAAATTACAGGATTTTTCGATTACAGGCGGTACAATTATAGAGGACAGTGTAATAATCCCATTTATAAAGACTCATCCAAACATCCGAGGATTGTTTTTATTGGAGTGCGCTATAACCGATCAAACGCTAGATGCCATTACAAGATACTTGCCATATTTACACAACTTGGATGTTTCATTTTGTGGCAAACTTACACTAAAAAGCGTACGAAACCTTGTATGTAAATGTCCTAATTTAAGATTGCTTGGCCTAAAAAACTGTGGTATGAATCAAACTGATTTTCCAGAGATTCCGAGCTCTGCGTATCCTGACAACCCTAAAAGCTATCCTCACATAAATACATTAAGCCATGATGCGTTAGAATATATACGGGACCATCCTCAACAACAAGAAGAAGAGATGAATGATGCAGATATACCAGAAGATGCAATCAGAGTAATGGATAATGATAGCGTAAGCGAAAGCTACAATCTTATTCAGCAATACTTGAATGCTGTTTAATCAGAAAAAAGTAAACCCATATCTTTTGTACATTATAATGTTAAAAAAAAAACAAAAAAAACTTTTTTTTGCATAAATAATCAATAATAAAAATCATCATTTTGCATATTTTATCATCAGGCAGCTTGTTGTTTTTATTGATGTTTGGAATATTACATGGAACATCAATATCTAGCTGAAAGTGGTATACCTAATATAAATAGGGATATTTCGCTAGACAGTTAAGATGGCCAGAGTAATTTTTAATGTAGACCTATAGATTGTACAAGAGTAAGGATAAGGAAGCACCTTTTTTTTTAATCAATAACGATGATACAAACAGAATACCATCATGCGAATTGGCCAATTAAGTTTACGCAGATTAGCCAATTAGATTTACATAAATTTATATTTAAAAGTACGCCCAATTATTTGGAACCACGCAAATGGGTACCGTGAGACACTTTATATGGAAAAAGATGTGTGTTAAAAAATGGCAAGTATGTTGAATTTATACAAAGAAATAAAAAAATGTGCATAAGAGTATTTATAAAAGATACAATGATTGGTTTACTCTAAAAGTCCAAAAAAAAAAAAAAAAAAAAAAAAAAAAAAAAAAAAAAGGTACCCATTACTGCCATATAAAGTTTTTGTATTCCATTCGCGTTTCTTCTCTCTTTTTTTTTCTCTCTCTCTTTTCTCTCTCTCTTTTTTTCTTTTTTACAGAAAAAAAAAAAAAAAAAAAAAAAAAACTGGACTTGTTAATATGGAGTGGCAACCTGAACCTCAAGGGTTAAATGAACTTTTAAATTTACTTCGAGATGCCATTGCACCAAACAATCGAGATCAAGCCCTAGTCCATAAAGTAATAATTATACCCAAGTGGGATTTTTTTTTATTTATTTATATTAAACATTATTAATACTTGTTTGATAATCATAGAGACTAGCGTCATTCAACGAGATTCCTTCATATAATTCGTATTTGATCCATGTTCTGGTCACCATGACGGAAGAAGACAATTATACTCGAGCCATAGCAGGTTTAACGTTAAAAAACAATCTCTTGAATAACTTTAACCGAACTCCTTTGACTGTACTGGATCATGTAAAGCATATGAGTCTCCGATCTTTGGACTCACCTGACCCAGATTCGACGGTAAGGAAAACAATAGGCTCTGTCATCACAGCTATTGTTGTTCGAGGTCAAGTCATGAACTGGCCTCAAGCGCTGAAAGCACTTGTGGATACTTTAGATAGTACTAACCCATTAGCCGTGGAGGTAAGGAATGCCATGCAATAGTTTTCTACAAAGACTAATACCCACACACATGTAGATGGCGCTTGATACACTACAAAAGATTTGCGAAGATAACGCAAACGACCTAAATGAAGCAACTCTCGATAATGATAATACACCCGTTTTAGATTATATTATACCCCGATTAATTCCTTTCAACAGTAACCCGATCTCCCGTTTGCGAGTATTAGCGATATCCGCAACCAATCATTTTGTCCAGCTTAGATCCTCCTCTATTCTGCGCAACATGGATGCTTACCTGGGATCACTTTTTCTGATCGCTACGGACGACGAAAATACTGAAGTACGTCAAGAAGTATGCCGGTCGTTTGTCATGTTACTTGATAATTTCACTGAAAGCCTACTGCCATATCTTGATCAGTTGATTGAATACATGATTTTTTGTAACCAATCCCAAAACACTAAAGTGGCTCTAGAAGCTTGTGATTTCTGGCACCAGTTTTCCAGATTAGAATCTATCCATGCTTATTTAGTCCCGTTCTTACCAAAAGTCATACCCGTGATCCTAAACTCGTTGATCTATACCGAAGAGGATTTGTTGATGTTTGGAGGAGGTGATGAACAAGAGGACTTACATCCTAGGTTTAATAGTAGGTTTAGATCTTCAAGACATCATCGACAGAGTGATAGTAGTGACGAGGAAGATAATGAGGATGGTGAGGATGAAGAGTTCTTCTCTGAATGGACACTTCGTAAATTCAGCGCTACTTCCTTGGAGGCTCTCACATCTACTTTCAAATCTCAGGTCACGGACATTTTGCTTCCGCTTCTGAACCATGCTCTCTTTAGCCAAGATTGGAGGGTTGTCGAAAGCGGTATATTGGCCTTGGGTGCTGCGGCAGAAGGTGACTTATTAAATGGGTAATCATTTTGGTATTTATATATTCATGACGTGTATTTCTAGGTGGCATGGATGATATATCACCCCATCTTCCAGACATGATACCATTTCTCATTACCAACTTGTCAAATACAAATGTAAGCAAAAAGAAAAGTTTATCGTCACTTTAGTAAAAAAAAAAAAAAAGGGTAAAATTTTTATTTATTTTTATACATTTTAGGCACATGTTCGCTACATAACATGCTGGACCGTGAGCCGTTTCTCGGGGTGGATAGTTGGACAATGTGGTAATTCCGAACAGGGTCGTACAGAATTCTATGAGCCTGTACTTCGCCAATTATTAAAAAGAATTCTTGACAGAAGCCGACGTGTGCAAGAAGCCGCTTGCTCTGCATTTTCCACATTGGAAGAACAAGCAACCGAACAAGAGCTGGTACCTTATTTACCCGTGATCTTGAACCATCTTACACGAGCACTTCGGCTGTACAGACATAAGAATTTAAGACTGCTCTATGATACCATTGGAACCCTAGCTGAATCGGTTGGCTCCTCCTTAAACGAACCTGCCTGTATCGCAGTGTTAATGCCTCCCTTAATCTCTAGATGGAATGGGCTACGAGATACAGATTCGGATTTATTTCCATTACTAGGGGTAATATAAGTCATCCCCTTTTCTTACAACGTGTTGTCTGATGCTTTATTTTCATTGTTCTATAGTGCTTGACCGATATAGCAACTTCTTTAGGAATCGGGTTCTTACCATTTACAGAACCTGTATTTACAAGATGTGTCATGTTGGTCTCCACCACATTACAGAGCACAATTGCAGATGAAGACTATGACGATTTTGATGAACTAGATGATGAATTTATTGTTGTGCCCTTGGATCTATTGTCGGGTATTGTTCAAGGTCTAGGCAACACGGTCGAGCCCTTTGTGAAACAATCGACGCTATTACCACTATTAGCCGTATGCGCTCATTACGTAAGTCAAATCACCCCTTCCCCCTTTTTTTTAAAAAATGAAATTTAACCCATCAACAGGATTCTCGATACGAAGTACTTCAACCTACCTATGCTCTAATCGGCGACCTAGCAAAAGCGTGCTTCGGAGCACTGGACCCGTACCTTGAAAACATCATGCCAGAATTAATACGACAATTAGAGAACGATGACCCGGCGTTTAAATCGGTGCGTAACAACGCGATTTGGGCTATTGGCGAGATATCAATGCGATGGCCTAAAGAAAAGATGGAAGAGTATGTGGAGGAGATATTACGGTCATTAATCCCACTTATCCACCCTCAATCACAGTCGATTGAACTTCAGGAGAATGCAGTAAATACGATTGGAAGATTAGGTATTCATACACCCAATATGGCAGCCCATTTCTTGCCTCAGTTTAATCGAGCTTGGCTATATAGATCTCGTGCAATGAGAGAGAATGAAGAAAAGGATAGTGCGTTTCAAGGGTTTTGTAAGATGGTGCGACTTTACCCGCATGCACTAAATGAAGTGGTAAATTGGATAAAGATTATGACCCTCCCTCCCTTTTAACTGACTTGTATTATTTAGGCGATTCGTATGTTACTGGATACCATTGGACAGTGGCAGAGCCCATCAGAGCCATTAAAGCAGCTCTTTGATCAAGTAAGGAAAAAGGGATGTTTGGTATTTCTAATTTCTAATGTTTATTGGGTAGGTGACGAATGGATATCGAGGATTATTAACAGAAGCACAATGGAACCAAGTGGCACCATACTTGATGAACAATAATAATAGCGCAGCTGCAGTTCAATAAGTTTTTTTTTTTCTTTTTTTTTTTTTTTCGATTTTTTTCTTTTTTTTTTTTTTTTTTTTTTTTTTTTTGCGAGCTGTTTGGAGTAGTAATAAAAGCGGGAGAGAGTGAGAGAGTGAGAGGGTTTATTACTTTAATATGTACAATTTTTTTTTTCGTGTGGAGGGCGACCAATATCTTTTTGTTTTTTAAGCAAAAGTGGAATAAATGTTTGAACTCTGTACAAATTCGAGACTATGCCTATGTTGACTAGATGAAACCGAACCAATATCATCGACATAGACAAAGTACTGATGCGTTTTATAATTGTTGTGAGCTACTCTGTCCATGTAATGAATGTGATCAAATTCGTCGGATTCTGCGCACCATAATTTTAAGATCTGGATCAAATCGTTGCTAAGTGCAATAGTAATATTCACAATAGCTTGCTTGGCACTATTTTTTTTTTTTTTTTTTAGTTTTCCTCAATGTGTACACGTATGTAATGGGGTTTACCGTTCTCCTGATTCGGTATCTATAATCGTCTTTTTCACGTGACAAAGCCAGTTGTGAGGCAAGATAAATGTCCATTGTCCATACACGGTAGGCATAGAATTGAGCTAAAAGTGGGATGATTTTAGTCTTAGGGCCTGTTACAATTGTTTATTTCTTTTTTTACCTTGTTGATTTCTGCATGGATCGCTTCAATGATAAGCGGGTTGGATACGATATTTTTCATGTCTGTTGTCACAAACCCACCGGAATGGTTTGGAAAGATTTCACTAGCGGGGATCATTTCACTGTACGAAAAATCAGGCACACCAAATTCCCACATTTGAGTAGCAGCCTCCTTCTTATGTTTTGTTAAATTACGGGAAAAGTACATTTCGCCATAACGATCAAACTAGTAAAGATGGGTCAGTTACATATCCCCCAGTCAAATGCCATTGCCTTTTTTTACCATCATGACATAGGAAGTGGTTGGATGTTGCGCAGTCTTTAAAAGTTGACTTGCTCTTGTCAACATATGACTTGCATCAGACGATCCATAAGCGAGAAATTTTGACTTGGTTTTCAATTGTAACAGCTAAAAACAAGAATTTAATTGATCTGCACATGGATAGCCCATTTCAAATATTACCTCTGCAGGGAATTTTAAATATTCGGCAACCAGATTCCAAGAGTATGGAACTGTGTAATCCAGATTATCTTGGTCGTAAGGGATTTCTTTTGCTAAACATTTGGGACGTTCGATTAAATCATCAATGAATATTGCACACAGACGATTATAAGCACCACCCCCAAGGCCTGTTTCAGCAGGCAAATTGGTGAGTTTCTTTAAATCCTCTTCTGCCAACAAAACAATCGCTTGTTTCATGTCGTCATGATGGACAACACCAGCCTAGTTTTTGGTTATATTAGTTTATCGCTCTATATGTGTGCGTTTTGTATAAACCCGCGCGCGTAGAAATGCCATGCCTTACCATTTCATTCACTTGGTAGTAGCTCTTTAATTTGCTAACATAGATCAAGTTGTCTTTAGGTATAATGTTCATGAAACTGATAGGTCGACCGCTTAATATGGTATTTAAAGCCTTTAAAGGGACAGTATACATGGCTCTAATCTCCTTCTTTCCTCCATAGTTGATAAGTCTCCTGTAAAAAAAAAAAAAAAAGCGGGGGTAAATAAAAAAGACACATGGTTTTGTCGTTTGACAGGTGTAAAAAACTTACATAATATGTGATTCATGATAGCACATTTGCTTTCCTTCAACAATCACCGACGCAATAAACTTTGATCCATTATAAAGCAAAGTTTCTGTCTGGAATGGAGTGGATAAAGCCGTTGAATTTGAAAGTTTGATTTTTTTGACATTGTCGGCATTCATTCTTGGATCCTTTGAATTCACTCGCTTAATAGGAGCAGGTTCAAATGAGGTCTGTTGGTGGTGTTCTTGTGGTGGTGGGTGCACTTCTCGTTGCTGCTGCTGTGGTGGTGGCGGGTGCACTTCTCGTTGTTGCTGTTGTGATGGTGGTGGGTGCACTTCTCGTTGCTGCTGCCGTGGTGGTGGTGGTGGTGGTGGGTGCACTTCTCGTTGTTGTTGCTGTTGTTGCTGTTGTGGTGGTGTGTGTCTAATCCGAGGATCTACCATTGTTGTCGATGAGACTAATTTTCAAGACGATTAAATAAATAAATAAAAAGGGGAATCAAGGATAGCTATTGTATCTATTTTACCTGGTGTATTTCTAATGACAGGATGGGGGGTAGATACAGTTGGAGGTGGCGATGGTATGGGAGTGGGAGGCTTTGGTAAGTGGTGAGCTGAGTTTGGGAAATTATTACTGCTGCTGTTGGAAGTATACACGGGTCTGGCAGGAACAGAGGGTCGTGGTGAGGGGTATTTGGATAAAGACATAGGATGTTTCATAGACTCTACTAATTTCGCAATATCCACGCCAGCTAAAGGGAAAGTAAGCGTCGGTTAGTCATGAGACATGTAACGAGTGTTTATCCAAGTTACCTGCAGCAGGTAATTTAGGGTTGACATTGCGTTTGATTGCAGTAAAAGATTCGTCCGTCTTTTGGGTTCTATGGTTGGCAGAAGAGAAGGCTTTGGTAGAGACGAGTTTTCTGGTTTCATCCTCTTTTTTCTCTTCTTCCGCTCTTTTGGCTTTTTGGAAATCAGCTTCAGCCTTCCTTTTAGCGTTTGCTTTTTTGACCTCCTCTACCTGTTTCTGTTCGGCTTTTTGTCTTTGCTCTTCAATCAAATCTTCTATTATTTCGTCCGACTGGACTTTTTGTGAATCTAACGGGCGCTGGGTAGTTTTTTGTGAAGGAGCTGTATCGTTGAGTTGCTTTGCCTGTTCTATCAGTTGAGTACCTTGCTCAAGGGTAAGTCTTCTCTTCTTATTCTCCTCTTTGCTTCTCTTTGTATCCGCATTGATCTTATCCCAAGCTTTCTTTTCCTCTATAAGTTTGCTTAATCTTTTCTCCTCTTTTCTCTTTTGTTTCCTCAGTTGTTTTTCCGCCTTTCGCCTACCTGCTTCCTCGGTATCCCTTTCCTCTTCAGCTAATACTGGAGTATCCGGTTCAACGGGTGCTATTACGGGTGTTTCTTTAGCGATGGTGGGGGGTACTTCTTCGATGGCGCGAGCTTTCTTCTTTTTCGTTTTTTTTTTCTTTGGTGGTGTGGGGCTAATACCATTCTTTTCAAAAAAGGCCTTTAATATTGAAGGACAATTCAGGTTATGCTCTGGTTCCCAAGTATTATGTCTATTTTTGAAAAAAAAGAGTTAGGTTGATACATTGAAGAAGGATTAGCAAAACTCTGAGAGAAGAAAGGGTTAAAATAAGTACGTGTTTCTTTTTTTCCAGTGATTCAGTCAAAAAACTTACTACGAGACATCATAGTTCTTCCACTTGATTTCAAACATTCTCACACCTTTTTCTGTGGTGAGCATTTGAATGATTTCTTCCACCTCGTAATAGAAGGTATCGTCGTCGTCCTCGATGCCATCTAAGCCAGACATGTTGATATTACAGCGTGAAGAAGGGGAAAAAAAAAAAAAAAAAAAAAAAGAGAAATAGGCAGGTTTTTTCTAATCTTTATGGTACGCCGTGACTTTTGTTTATTTTTTTATATATATTTTTTTTTTTTTTTTTGTTCATAATACGGGAGGGGGAGATAAAAGTACAAATAATAAAAAGAAAAATGTGGAATAGTATAGTAGTAATAAGTAGTTGTTGATAGATTATACAAAAGGTAAAGTGCTTTTTTACAAGATTAAACATTTACTCTTCTTTTCCTTCTTGCTCTTTCCCTTGGGTCCGCCAGGTTTTAAGCCTTCGCGTTGAGCGCGGATAGCTTTGACGACTTGGTAGAAGGATCTCTCTACGTTGACACATGTCTTTGCAGAGGTCTCGATAAAGTCACAGGCCAGTTGCTTGGCCATGGCAGAGCCTTCTTCTCTTGTCACCTCACGCTCAGTTACTTTATCGCACTTGTTGCCAACGAGCATCATGGGCACGTTGTCAAGATCCTTGACTCGGAAGATCTGGTTACGGAAACGCTCGATACGCTCAAATGTCGAGCGAGAGGCAATTGAATATACTAACAAGAACCCTTCACCATCTCTGGGTTTACGAAAAAGAAAAAACTAACGTCACTACTTGGTTCGCCCTCCTTTGCTCGTTTCCCTTACCTGATCCATTGATCTCTCAAGGCGGTATATTCTTCTTGTCCTGCTGTATCCAACACTTCAAGCACGCATGGTTGGTCGTCAATTACCACTTGTTTGCGGTATGAGTCTTCAATGGTGGGATCATAAGTCTAAAAAAGGCGATTACCATTGACTGTTTAATAAAATTAAGCTTTCTTACCTCTAGAGAAAAAGAAAAATTAATATTTTTTTAATTTCGGCATTCTATAAATACACATACCGACAAAATGATTAAGACACAACTATGGGAGAAAAAAAAAAAAAGAAGAGATTAATAAATCATTTTGACTGTATAAAAAGGTCCTATTCTACCTGAATAGTTAAAGCAGTCTAATAAAATAACAGATGAATAAAGAAGGTCTATCGTATGAACATCGTTTTCTTTACCTTTCCTACACCACCATCACCAAGAACGACTAATTTATAAAGCATCATTTTTTAGGAATATCGATCTTTTCTGATTGGATAAGAATTGGGGGAAATGATTGTAGGACAATAAGATAGCACGTTTGTTGCCAGGTCAAAATAAAAAAAACACGAGGTGCAAAAAAAAATAATATTAGTTTTTTAAAATATAGCAAAAAAAGAGAAAGGGAGAGAGAGAGAGAGAATAAGCAAAAAGTGGTTAGTGAAAGGTCCCGTCATCTGGAAGTTTTTTTTTTTTTTTTTCTTTTACCTTTTTGTTGTAATGAAGGGAGAGAAAATGAAAGGGGAGAGAGGAAAAAAAAAAAAAAAAAAAAAAAAAAAGAAACGTGTGATAAAAGGATAAAAACCCTAAAAAAAAAAAGAAAAAAAGATAAAAGGACGGCAAGATTGGATTTCTGTGGAGAGTGAAAAAAAAAAAACAGAAAAAAAAGTGAGGAGAAAAGTATCCAATGATCAATCTCCTTTCCCTCGTGCTAAAAGGTCACCTCAATTTAAAAAAAACCATATTAAGAAGTGGTCATGTGAGGAGAGGCAATATGGTTTATTAAAAAAAAGGGATATTATGTTGCCATGACCAGATTCTTGATTCCTTTGGGCGTGGATTCATCGTTGAGGTGTTTCGAATTGTATCTCAGAGCCGAGATCAGATTGGATGTGCTCGACTGTTCTTGCTGGTTGATCGTGTTTAGTAACTGGATCGTCTTTAGTGAGTTTTTTACCTATCCAAGTAGGTTAGCTCTATGTGTGTACATACATATATAGCCACTACTTACATTGATCGGCGAACACTTGGAATAGGCTCCGTTGGGGTCGATATGGTCATAAAGAATAATTGAAACCACCATCACTTTTAAATAAAAAGTAACGTTCTCATGTGTCGTCTTCTTTTTATTGTTTAACGTTTGAAAGCAAGCACACCATATGCTCGCCAACCAGTCACTGACACTCTGCACCAGCCTGTTTGCCTGCACGTACTTTGTGGTGGTTTCAATGACACATTTCAACATGGGGGTAGGGTATGCAATGAACAGGGAAATGCGGTTAGCCAAATCGTCCTGGTTGATGGCCACGCGCAGGTCTGATTCCTTTTCCTTCTTCACTTGTGTTCCTCGCTGCAAAGTTCTTCTGTAGAACGAAAAGTCGTTTTGTAAAGTAGGGTTGCGTATCTTTAAATAGTCGAATTCAAACACGAAATCCAGGATATCAGCAAACAGTTTCGTCAATCCTGGGTGCCTGTCAAGATCCTTTGTCACACCGTCCTTACAAAGAACGTTGAGTAACATTGGGATACCTCGTTCTTATGAATGGGTTTAATAAAAAAATGTTTATAAATAAAATTTAGTCTATTTTACCCAATTCGGAAGAATAGCTGTAAAAAGCTGTCAGCATATCGACCGTAGGCAACACCGCGTTCCAGGCTGTTTCTTCGGTCTCGGCATTGGGTGTTGCAATAGCGCATCGAATGCTCTCTGAAGCGGGTTTATATTCTTTAAGGGATTTCAATAAGGTTGTGTTTGGTTGTACTAACAATGTAAAAAGTTGATTGTAGTCCCCTAACTCTTCCGATAGAGGGGTTGCTTCTATACTCCATCTCCCATTAATTATCTTGGTTCTCTGCTTTTCTTTATAAATTACCTTACTCTCTATATCAAACCCTATTTCAGGCACTGTGTCTGCATGGCTGCGGAGATTCAACGTCGCTAATAATTGTCCCATTTTTATTTTACAACAAATAACAAAAAACCGAAATTACTAATTAGAAAAAAAAAAAAAAAAGAAAAAGGGAAAGAAAAAGAGGAGAAAAGAAGAAAAATACATGTTGTGTATTTCAGCTTTTTGGGATAGGGTTACTCCGTGCCCACTTTTACAAAAAAAAAAAAAAAAAAAAAAAAATAAAAAACTATTTGATGCAGGTAAATAGGTTTTATTTGCGTGCAAAAACATGATGTATAAAAAAAAACTGGTTTCTACACTAAAAAAGGAGATTGGAAATGGTTTTTATTTTAAAAGGGAGGGAGATCACCATTGACGTTGTACAATGCATCGCTTGATATCTTAATTAGTGTGTTCTCCAAACACATCAACACCCCAAAAGTTGAAAGGATCAACCTGATAAAGAATGTTAGTATACAATCACACATCATCTTCTTTTCTTCTTACCAATCTTTGGGCCTTTTCAGCATGCACAAGCTTGTTTAATGTCTCAAAATCCTCATCATCAAGCTCAACGGTCTTGAAGTTGGAGATAATACGAGAAGGTGTGACAGACTTGGGAATAACCGAATAGCCACGCTTAATTCCCCACGAGATAAGAACGGAAGCAGGTGTGTTGTTGTGCTTTTCAGCAATCTTGGCCTACATATTGCATTAGGGTTAGTTTCTCTCACTCTCACTCACACACTACTACAACTTACAACTGTGGCGTCGTTCAAGAAAGGAGAGTTGGTACTACCGAGAGGGGAATAGGCTGTGACCAAGATACCGTGATCCTTACAGTACTTGACTAACTCGTCTTGAGGCAAGTAAGGATGTAATTCAACCTATAAATAAATCCCACGCATGAGTACAAATAATACGCTCACACGATTGTCATGTCTTACTTGGTTAGCAGCAGGGACGATCTTTTGAGTCTTTGCTAACTTTTCGAGGTTAGCAATGTTGAAGTTGGAAACACCAATAGCACGAGTCTTTTCAGTGCTCAACTTTTCCATGGCCTATGATGTATTATTATTATTAGTACCTTTTTTAACATTTCTCTTTTATGGGTCTTACAGCATAGGTCTCGGTGATGTCAATGTTTTCAAAGATAAGCTTGTCATCAGCATCCTTGGGGAAAGTGTTCTCACCAGATTTGAAAGCAGTAGGCCAATGCATCAAGTATAAATCAACATAGTCTAAACCCAAAAGCTCAAGAGACTTCTCAAGGGCAGCCTCGACATCTTCGGGACGATGGCTGGTGTTCCACAACTTGGTGGTAATGAAAAGTTCGGAACGAGGAACACCAGAATCCTTGATAGCTTGACCAACCTCCTTTTCGTTACCATCTGTCAAAAGAAACGGGGGGAAAAAGAAAAAAAATTAGTAGCTTATTTAAGGTTTTGCATAAATTTCGCTTACAAATAAAGGCAGCATCAATATGCTTATAACTAGGATAAAAAATAAAAGAAGCACGTCAGAACATATTATCTCCTTATGAGTTTGCTTGACTTTTACCCGTTCTTCAAAGCAGTTAAAACAGCGTCGTAGACTTCAGAAGGCTTGGATTGCCAAGTACCGAGACCAAGGGCAGGGATATCAGCGTTGGTGTTGCTAAGTTTCACTATCAGTACATTATATTACACAAACTCCAAACCAAATACACTTACAGTTTAAGAATAACAGAAGACATATTTAATATGTGTATTAGATTGGAAAAAGAAAGTTTTTTTTTTTTTACCCCAATTGCAATGTCTCGTATTTATACCCCATCCCAAGAACTGTCACAACTTCTTAATAATCACAGCGTTGCACTCCGTTTGAAAAAAAAAAAAAAAAAAAAAAAAGTGTAAATTACTCCTTGACCTCGGTAAAAAAACAAGGCGCGATTTAACGTTATTTTAGGTGATTTTTGTGGGCCTTTGCAGATTTATACTCCGCACAAGTTTGTCCTATATCCTCGGTATCGCATCAGTAATTCTTTATCTTGAACCAACAAGATTTGCATAAGTTTGAGTATATTGGAATGACATCAAAATGTCGTTATCAGCGCAAAAAAATTCGTCTTCCGCTACAAACGACGCGTTTTTATAGTGGACAGGGAGATAACATCTAATACCACAATCGTCATATTACTTGACAATTGGGACCCAAAGGTTAACGTTATTGTGTTCTCTCATTAATAACTCGAGCAAACACAAAAAAAAAAAAAAAAAAAATTGGTAATATTATGCAGTAATAACTTCTCCGTGACACCAACAATCTTTTAGCGTGATGTATATGATCATGTCACCCGATACCTCTGGGTGTCCACCAAAAGAAATCTTGAAGGTAACGAGCTTTTCGGATTGGATACTACAAAATGACTTTTTGGTCCATGTATCTACCTCCTATTTACCAAACATTGAAACCATTGCCTATAACTACCATTCTATGTATACCTACACTTGCAAACTGACCGTGAACACGTTTACAAGGTTTGAAATTCCTTTCACTATAACATGAAAGTCATAGATAGGTATCATACCTTTGTTCATATCAAGTATACAGAGGGTGATGAAGCGTATTTTTTTCGTGGTAAAGAGGTGATCGCGAATCATTTATAAAAAAAAAAAAAAAGTTCCCATTTTTAATGCAATTAATTAATTCTTTTATCTAGAGCCTTCAACATTTGATCTCTTCTTTCTTCAGCAGAAAGAGAGTTTAATTCATCTACAGACATATCTTCGACTGTTGGTTTTTCCTCCTTTTGGCTGTCCATTAACTTTTGTGCCTCTTCTGCTTGCTTCTTCTCTTGCTGTTCCAACAACTTCCTACAACGTAAAGATTCCCAATTTAGGTTCCCTTTTTTATTTCATTCCATCTTTTTTTTTTTTTGTGGGTTCAACTTACTTTCTAGCTTGAAGTACCATGAATTCCTTGCGCTTCCGTAACATCTCTTGTCTTTTATCAGGACTCGCTTCCCAAACCTTGGGTGGTTCCTCGTTCTGTTGTTCTGCAACATCGATCTTGTATCTCTGGACTAAATTGGGGTGACTGGGTGACTTGCGACTGCTGCTTCCATTACTCGTGGGTGATCCTCCTTGATTAACCACAGGTGCTGGCTACAATATGTGAGTGTTACTTGCCTATTATTTCATTTCAACAGATCTCTTACCAAAGGAAGCCCACCATCACGAAGCGCATTATCCACTGTTGTCTCAACAGACCCTGTTCTTTGAAGATCAGCTTGAATAGCTGCAGTAGGAACATCAGGAAACATGGCACGTACCATCTCAATCTTTTTAAAAAGCAATGTCAATATTTAATTTCAAGGAAAAAAAAAAACAAATTACCATTTGAGGGGTGACACGATGTTGAGTTCTTCGGACGGGTGTACGTCTTTGCGTTTGTTGCTGATTAGATTGATTACCACCTTTACATTGGCAAATATTAGTCATGATGAAAAAAAGATCACCTCTGTATATACTACCTAACATCCAGCGCAAGGCTATTAAAATCAAAAATACTGCAACGAGTATCGATACACTGTCATTCATTTCGTACTTCTAAATGAATAAAAAAAGAATACACAAGAAGGGGGGGGAGGAAGCAAGGAAATCTTCTTTCATTTTCTTTAACAGAAGTCGCGCGCTGTTTTAAAATAATATCCACCTGTAATGGCCAGCCATGCTTGTGGGTATTTGAGGTCACTCCAATGCAATCATGTTCTTCAGGAGTCGTAAACACGGTATACGTCTTGTAAGCATCACTAAACAAAGTAATATATATTTCAATTATAACTTTTCAATTAATGATGTTTACCGAGGAACTCACACATATCAATAACACGTGAAAAGAACTATTATGCGTTGCATTTTTCTTTGTTCTACAATATGCGAAAAAAAAAGAACAGAAAAATTGTCGTTATTGGCAGACCGGAGTCCCCCCCCCCTTTTAGAAACCATCTTTACTGATTGGGACAAGATGGACTTTCTATTTAAACAGGGTATATAGAGCAATATAATACGGTACATCTAACGACTGAAGCACTTGAGAGATTTCCGTCCTATATAGAGTGCCGACTATATAGACATGATGACATTTCTATTCAGTATACAGTTTACTAAGAAACTGGTCGCTATGTCAAGGAAACCGGCTGTATCAACATAGCAACGGTGTTGCTGAGTAACCGATTATAAACGTACAGAGTAAAAAGGTCCCACAATAAAAAAATCTATATTGTAAATAGGCTTAATCATTCAACAGTTTTTTTGAAGTGCAGACTGGATAAAAATGACAAATCAAAAAGGATCAGGAAGCATGAAAAGAGTTTTAAACCCCATTCTTGTCATTATTTTTCCCAGGGCTGCTAAAAAAGAAAAATTGTATGCGTATGTGTACCTGATAATAAAGCCCAGACGATTAAGTGTCCGTCATATAGCGCAACAGCATAGATACCTACCCATGAAACTACAGTATGAAGAAGCAACGTATTGATACATACGTAGATACTTAAAAGCAATTTCTGATTCGTCAGCACAAACGTTGACATGTGAATCTCAGATTTCACATGGAGTGTGGAGAAAAAGGTCACGTATTATTGCTTACTCTACATTAATACCGGCATTAGAAATAAAGGCTATAAAGTTTTTTTTTATTTCTTCTTTTTTTTTTTCGTCTTCTTCTTCCACATATACTATCTATATACAATCAATATGGCTTCTCGTCTTCAACAAGTTTCTGGTCATTTAGCCCCTACCGACGGTGTCGCCAACAAGGTTGGTGTCAAGTCACCCGAAGACATTGTCATTGTCTGTGCAGTTCGTTCTGCCATCACCAGAGCCAGAAAGGGTGGTTTTGCCAACACTATGCCTGAGGAAATTCTTGCTGGTGTCTTCAAGGCTCTTATTGAAAAGTCAAAGATCGACCCTGCTATTGTCAACGATATCGCTGTTGGTAACGTCCTTGCACCTGCTGGTGGTGCCACTAACGCCAGAATGGCTGCTCTTTATGCTGGTTTCTCTGAAGAATCAGCTGTTTACACTGTCAACCGTCAATGTTCTTCTGGTCTTCAAGCTGTGGTCCAAATTGCCACTGCTATTCAATCCGGTTTAATTGAGGTCGGTATTGGTGCTGGTGTTGAGTCCATGACCAAGAACTACGGTGCTGCTTCTCTCGCCAATACCTCTGAGAAGATTGCCGATGCTTGTCAATCTGCTGCTGATTGTCTTATTCCCATGGGGTAATATATAATTTTATTCGTTGTGTGTGTGTGTGTTTATACTAATTGCAATTTAGTCTCACCTCTGAGAATGTTGCTGCTGAGTTCAACGTCAGCCGTGCCAAGCAAGATGCCTTTGCTGCTATCTCTCACACCAAGGCCATCAACGCCCAAAAGAACGGATGGTTCAAGGAAGAGATCTGTCCTCTCGAAGGTACTGTGATTGATAAGGAAGGCAATGAGACTACAGTGATTGTTGATCGTGATGACGGTGTTCGTCCCGGTACCAGTCCTGAATCTCTTGCCAAGATCAGACCTGCTTTCAGTGAGACCGGTACCACTACTGCTGGTAACGCCTCTCAAGTTTCTGATGGTGCTGCTGCTGTTCTCTTGATGAAGCGTAAGACTGCTGAAAAGTACGGTCTTGCCATCCAAGGTAAATACATCACCTCTGCTGTTGTTGGTGTTCCTCCCAAGATCATGGGTGTTGGACCTGCTTATGCTATCCCCGTTGCTGTTGAACGTGCTGGTTTAAAGTTGTCTGATGTTGATATCTATGAGATTAACGAAGCCTTTGCCTCTCAAGCTGTCTACTCTGTTGAGAAGCTTCAAATTCCTATTGAAAAGGTCAACCCCAAGGGTGGTGCTATTGCCTTTGGTCATCCTTTGGGCTGTACTGGTGCTCGTCAAATTGCCACTCTTCTTCCCGAATTAAAGCGTCAAAACAAGAAGATTGGTGTCACCTCCATGTGTATCGGTTCTGGTATGGGTATGGCTGCTGTCTTTGAAAGCGAGTAAATATATTTTTCTTTTTATACCATAATAGTTTAAAAGTAGAAAAAGTTTCTATTTTTGTTTGTTCCCAAAGAAAAAAAAAAATTAAAAAACGTTGTGTACATGAAATAAATAGTTTATTTTTTTTTTATATTATAAAGTAGAAAGTGTAGCAAGTAAGAATTTTGTGTTTAAATGAATAGGAAAAAAAAAAGGGTATTAGTGTTAGATGATGACTCTGGAAAGTTTCTTTGCGCGTTTATCACGTTTTACAATTAAGGCTGGTGTAACATTATTCTGCGCTACATAATTTTGATTACTGATCAAGTCCCTCTTAAGACCATCCAGAAGACTGGGAGTGCATTGCTGTAAAGGTAAAAGCTGGGATTTGATCACGGTAGAGCGTAGCACTTGGACATCGATTTGTAAATATTTCTTGTCACAATCTTCAGTCACATTATAAGGCGAGATAAGAGATAAGATAGGTAGATCCTCTGTCGTGGCTGTGAAAGGAGGCTGTGTTGGGTTCATGGGCGCAATCTGAGAGAACTCTTCTGAATACAGGTAGACATGGCGTTGGCTGCTAGGCACACTAGGCTCATGTGTCCACGTTTGAATGTCATTTACATCTGTTTTATGATTGATCCACGTCTGCAGGTCACGAGGGCGCACAGCATCAATAAGAACAAGATCGGTGCTATTATTAACCACGGAGTAATCAACATGACTACATTTAACATTTCGGATTAATCATTGTAAATTGAAAACCATCCGTATTTTTTTTTTTTTAATCATACCTGGATCCCAACAATGGGTATTGCTTCTCTGTCTTCATTACAGAACCTCCTACCGTCAGACGATCAGCTGTTCGTGAAGGTAAAGTAAACAATGCAAACGAAAACAAAATAATCTAACACAAATGCGTGAGTATATATTGCCATTACACAAGGGAAAAAGTGTATTACCATAAACACAACGCCGGTAGCTTTTGACGATTTCGTGTTGTTGTTTATCAAGGGTCGTTTATTGGAGCCAATATTAATCACGGTATTTGGATTTGACTGTAAATGTTGCTTCAAGTCCATATTCTCCTTCTCCAAAGCCGACACTCTGCTCTCCAAGGATACGACCTTGTTTGCCAATTCCTCATTTTCAAGCACCAATAATTGTTTCTCCTCTTCCAAACAAGTCAAATGTTCCCTTTTTCGTTTGCGAGACAGTAAAGCGGCAGCCCTATTTTTAATCAGGCGTTCTTGTCTCTTTTGAATTTGTGCAGCCTTTTGGGCTTCTTGTGTTTGAGGTTTTTCGATTTTCAATGGACCAGCCACTTCAATCTCTTGCGGCTCCATCTTGATCACTTCCGCATTGGGTCGCGGAGCTAATGGCTTGGGCGCCAATAAGGAAGGTTGGATAGGCAATGCATTAGGCATGATTTGCTCTCTCTTCTTCCTTCCTCGCTTCTTCTTGGGCTGTTCGGAATCGGATAATGAGCCTGTGGAAGAAGAGGATAAAAAGGGCTGAATGAAGTTGCCGGGAGTGGTGGGTGGTGGGGATGCTGCGGATAGAAAAAACGGAAATCCGCCTAATAAATCCTGTTGGGGAAAGCAGGGGTTAAATGTGTTTGTTGTCCAATGATCGTTATTGTTGAGAAAATCCGTCGTGTTTATATCCAGCATAAAATCATCGACTGAGTGCTTTTCTGGTGATCCGGTAGTGTCGGATGACGACGACGTTGAAGAAGGTGGTGATAAAGGTGTTTCGGATAAGTAGTCTGCGTTTAGGTAAGACATGATTAAGTCTTCTTGCTCCTCTTGCATTTCGGGGTCTGGTTTAATGTATGTCATCGTTTTTAAGTAATAAAAGAAAAAAAAAAAAAAGGAAAGGAAAGAAGGTTAAATTGCAAAAAAAAAAAGGAGGGGGCCCGTTTATAAATAGGCGAAAAAAGGAGGCGGGGTTTGCTTAGCAACCTATCAAATTGCAGCCCAACCTTACATGGCCCATCTTGACGTATAAATATAATCCGCCCGAATTGAATGTAAATTAAAAAAAAGTTTAAAAATAATTATGTTTTGTTTATTAAATATGTAAGGTAATCCTTTTAAGGTTTTATCCATTACACAAAGATTAAAAATTGTATTTCCTCCCTCTCGTCAACATTTATTTCACATGATTTCCATATGTGCTGGTCCCTCCGTGTCTTGAACAAGCATTGAAATGATCATTCAATAAAGCAGTTATTTGACTGACGATTCTGGCCATGTTCAGCCTGCACGCGACAAGCCCCAATCATGTAATAAAACAAGGTCTGAAACAATTTAGCGCGAATAACTTTGCTGCACCCCATCTAACGTGCATACCCACACTTCTACGTCAATGTACAACAAAATAATAAAAAAAAATCAGCAGTTACACATCCTGTAATATTAACACCGTTTCCATGAAGCATATTTATATTAAATTTTGACAGTTGTGTTCAAGTTCAATATAACACGCATGCCATCTAATAATAGTATAGTGTTCAAGATCGTCTCCAAGTAGAGCATTTCTCCCTCCACCAGAGGAGAGAGCCTTCGGATACATCCGAGGACTAGACCAATTTAGACTAATGACAATACATACAATGTAATATCTGCTTATCTTGACAAAATAATTTATTAAAGACAAAAGGTTAATACTCCCTCACACATACAAAAGGTTGAGTATAAACAAACACGGTAAGCAACGTATTGGAAAAAAAAAACTACTGACCACAATATTGACGGACGACGGTTATCAGCTAACTGTAACCAACAATACTGTGTATAATCACATTGCATTTACGTAAAATAGCCAATTTATCACGGGTCAAACGATGCTGGCCAAAACATCTATCGGTAAGCCTTGAGCAAGTCAACTACTAAAACACATGAAACAATCTAAAACCTGAGTTTCAATGTGTATAAACAGAAAAAGGAAGCACTACAAGCAAGATTGGTCTT